>OX596020.1:29357989-31757989 GCA_951394055.1 Villa cingulata | reverse complement strand
AGTGTTTTGTGTGTATAATAAAGATACGTTTGTGTATAAAAATTAAAAGCTGATGAGCTGATTTCTTGAGCTCATTTTGATTATTAGTTACATCTGTATTTTCTTGATTTTTACTAGTATATTTTCTATTAACAATAACTCCTTGCTTGTATAGGAATTTTATCGAACATCAAAAAGAGGGAAGATTTATAATAAATTAATTTAAAAACCGGAACAAAGCCCCTCAGAATAACAAAAAAGGAAACTAATAGCGTTCCAGAAGATCCGGAAGAGAAAGTTGGTTAGTATTTTCGTCTAAATAATAAAATAAATTTAATAAAAAATTTTGAAATTTTGAAATAGACAGTTTTCTTGAAAAAGTGCAAATTTATTTTTGTTTCAAAGTATTGATAACATCAATTTTTCGCATCATTGAAAATATTTTTTATAAAAATGTTAAACTATTGACTTGTAATGATAAAAAATCATATGGTGTCACAAGAAATCATGTTGAATCAGAAATTTTTTTGACTTTTCGAAATGTTAGAATATTTTTTTAAGTTTCATAACACAATTTTGCATATTTTTTAAACTCAGATTCTGAAGACGATTCTGATGTCATAATAAGATCCCTGAAACACGACCAATTGACTTCAGAAGAATTCGATCATTTGTGGAGAGCTTTTAGTAAGCGTAGAATGAAAGAAATTCTGCAATCCTCATCTACTGCAGAAATCTTCTCAAAAGGGGATGAGTATAAAAAACCAAATGGATACCGATTGGTAAGTGAAGACAATTCTTTAAATTTTCAGATAAAAATAGTATCTTATGAATTCTTTTTATTTTTTGTACAACAGATTGATATTGACTACAATGTGAAATTTTCTTCTACGTCTTCCATAACAGAGAAATGGGAATCAACAGAAAAGCGTTTACTAAAGATACTTCAGGAGGATATTCAAAACCAAAGATATTTTTGTTAATTTTGATGATGTAAAATATCAATTTAAAACTTTTCTCAGAGCGGTGGATATATGCTTCAAAGTTTATCATCTTTTCAATTTGGAGTATCCAAAAGCCGCTCAAACATTTTGGAATTTCATTGAAATTTTTTTTATAATTTGAAAAGTAAACAAAAATATGCAAAAGTAAATATTCTCATAAATGAATTAAAAAAGAATGTATAAGGAAAATTGTAACTATATGTGAAAATTTATTAAATGAAACACCGGAATTCTTACTTGATCCAATTATCTTTATTATATTTTTTTATTCTTAATTAAATACACAATCGTCTTTATTAAAATTTACATATTTTTTATATCCTTGCACACAGCTTATTTTCTTATAATCTTTCTACTTTCTACTGTCTACATATTTTTATCTATCTTTACACAATACACACAGCTTACTTTCTTATGATATTTCTACTATCTTTAGCAGCACACACAGCTTAGCTATATCACCTCTTCTTTTTGAATGCACACAGCATTCTTCTTTTTTCTTTTTTTTTTCTTTGACATTCCTCATTTTTTTTTTCTTCTTCTTTTTTCCTTACATTACTAGTTACTACATTAAGATTAACCTTACAACTCGGCCAATCTGACCGAATTCGTCCTCGAATTCTTAATGATAGAAGTTTTTTTTTTTTTTTTTTTTTTTTTTTTTATTACGTTAACTACAAGTTTTAATTTTATGAAAAAACACAAGGTTTCTATTTATTTATTTATATAATTTTTTTTTTTTTTTTTTTTTTTTTTAATCGAAACTGTATCAGAATGTGAATGAGAATGAGAAATCCATGGCTTAATTCGCGTAACATCGAAAATACCTTCGAATGGTTTCTGCGTTACTTGAAAACCGTCTACGTCTTTAATTATATACCGATCGTTGCCTATTCGTTTATGTACCACATAAGGCCCTTTATACTTTGGGATTAGTTTCTTATTTGTTCCTATTGACGTATCTACATTGGTAATCATGACCAAATCTCCTTCAGAATATATTTTAGCTGGCTTTCGTTTTTCGTTAAACTTTTTTTCATTGTATTTTTGAGATTTCTCGATATTTGCTAAAGCCTCCGACCTTTTTTCTAAAAGACTTTTTTCCTCTTCATCGTAAACGAAACTCTCTAAATATTCTTTAACCCTGTCAACAACTTCTCCGCGTTGACAAATTCCAAACAATAGTTCTGATGGAGTAAATCTCGTGCTCTTCGAACATGAATTATTAATTGCAAATTCGACTTTAGGTAGTATTTTATCCCAATATATCCCCTTTTCGATATCTACCATTTTAGAGATCATTGGACCTATAACTCTATTGACACGTTCAACCTGTCCATTTGCTTTTGGACAACCACTTGCTACTAGATTATGTTGAATATTGCAGTTTTTTAGATAATCTTTAAACTTAGCGGAGGTAAAACATGTACCTCGGTCACTAACAATTCGCAACGGTCGGGAATAGTTCACAAAATAAGACTCGAGACATTTGATTGTCTCATCAGTACTTGATTGGTTGGTTGCATAAAGTTTCACAAACTTTGAAAATCCATCGATTACTACTAATATATACTTCTTTTTATTTCTAAGCGATTCTAAAGGACCATAGTAGTCAATGTGTACTGTCTCGAACGGTTTATTTCCCTTTGGTATCGAGTGCAAGAAACCTTCTACTCTCCCAGAATGTTTTTTTTTTTTTTTTTTTTTTTTTTTTTTTTTTTTTTTTTTTTTTTAAATATACATATATACATAAATGTATATAGTATATATTAAGTGCACGCGGATACTCAGTCCATGGCACCGCCGATCAGTAATTTTATGTCAGATATACATTATTATCCAGTTTATCATCAGTAATCAGTTACTGGTGTACATTGCTGATGGGAAAAATTATTGATCGACTCGCGTGAATTAAATGAGATACATTTAGTGCAGTTATCAACATAATTTGAAACTTTTTCTGTCATTTTTGGGAACCAATATGTTTTCCTCAACAATTCTAAAGTTTTTTCTTTCCCTAGGTGACCCAAACTATCATGAAATCTCTTCAAAATTTGATATTCCATTACTTTTGGTACATAAAATCTGATTTTATTTTTGTCAATTTTTCGGTATATTAATCCATTTCTTAATTCAAAGAAAGGATCGTCTTTGGATTCTAATAATTGTCGTAAACTCTCCAATTCGGGATCTTGGCTTTGACAAATAGACAAGGCTTGTTCAAAAGAGCTCTCCTCTAATACTAAAACTGAATGACATCTGCTAAGGGCGTCAACGTGTTGCATTTTGTTTCCGCTTCTATGCTCTATCTCAAAATCAAAACTTTGCATCTCAAGCGCCCATCTACTTATACGGGGGTTAATTGTTTGTTTTTTCATAGTTAGAGCCAATGCATTGCAATCTGTCACTATTTTAAATTTCCTACCCATTAGATAAATTCTGAAACGTCGGAGTGCATATAATATGGCGAGTGTTTCTAATTCGTAAGAGTGATACTTTGATTCTTGCTCAGTAGTACGTTTCGAGAAGTAAAATATGGGATGCATTTTATTGTCCTCTTTTCTTTGCATCAACATTGCACCATAACCCTGACTACTGCCATCACAATGGAGTTGTGTTTCGTGATTTGGATTAAATATTGCGAGTAATGGTCTTTCTAGAAGTTTTGACTTTAATTCAATAAAGGTTTTCAACTGTTCTGAACCAAAATTAAATGGTACATTCTTCTTTATTAGATCTTGCAGTTGTTCTGCTATGAAACTAAAATCTTTAATGAATTTTCGAAAAAAAGAGCACATACCCAAGAATCTCTGGACCTCTCTTAGATTTTTTGGTACTGGGTATTCATTTATGGTTTTCACATTATTTTCGTTAGGTTTTACTCCATCTTTATTGATCGTATATCCCAGATAATTAATTTCAGATAATAAAAATTTAGATTTCGAGACATTAATTTCAAATTTATTGTCTGACATGATATCAAAGACTTTCTCTAGTATTTGAACATGCTCATCTAAAGTATTACTAAAAATAAGTAGATCATCAATGTATATAGTAACGTTGTTTTGCTCGATTAATGGTTTGAAACTTTGTTCAACGAATCTTTGAAAAACAGATGGGGCGTTCTTTAAACCAAATGGCATTTTCCGATATTCAAAGTGCCCAAGGGGAGTTATAAAACTTGTATATTTGATCGAATCTTCATTCATACTTACGTGGTGAAATCCACTTTTGAGGTCAATTAAACTAAAGTAATTTTTTCCCTCAAGACGGTCAATCAAGTCTTCTATCAGAGGTATTGGATAGTTATCTCTCAAGGTAAGTTTATTTAAGGTCCTATAGTCGATACATAAACGATATTCATCTTTATTCTTTTTCTTAATTAGTACAATAGGCGATGAATAAGGAGAATTGCTTGGCCTTATAGTTCCCTTTTTTAAAAGTTCATCCAATATTTTTGATAATACTTCCCGTTCATGCTACGACAATCTACGTGGTTTCGAGCTAAAGTATTCATTTTTTTCTAAAACAATTTTCATTTCGTATTTTATTTTTGGATTCCCATTCACGGATAAATTATGTAAGTATTTTTCATATAAATTGGAAACAATATTCTTGTAATTATAATTAACATTCTTTTCAAAATTTAACTCATTATTTTTTTCAATTTCAATAACGTTTATACCAAAGATAAAATTTTCTTCATTTTCTATATTATTATTATTATTATTATTATTATTATTATTATTTTCTTCAAATTTCAAGATTATTCCATTTTTATTTAAAAAATCTCTACTAATGATAACATCAAATTCCATGGTTTGATTATCAACAACTAGAAATTTGATTCTTTTGATATCGTTAAACAAATTAATCCACGTTTCAAAATTACCTAAAGTTACAAGCTTAGAATTATTTATTCCTACATATGGTAGAAAGCTGCTATCTCTATTTTTTTCAAAACCACTAACAAACTTTTCTTTAATTATAGATACAGCACTACCAGTATCCAAAAGAGCATTTAGTTCAATTTCTGTTAAGTTACCTTCAATATTTTTAATGAAAATACCGCATGACGTCATAAAATTCTTATCCACTTTTACCTCAGTAATCATAGCTACACCTGAAAATGATGTCGTTGGGTTGCTTTGCTTCGTTGGACAGTTTCTAATAAGATGTTCTGATGATCCACATTTGAAGCATTCACCTTGTTGTACCTTTGGTTTTCTACAATTTGTTGATATGTGACCTGTAGCACCGCAATTGTAACATTTTTTTGTAGATTTTAAAACATTCGTTCGTTGATTTGATGTATTTTCAGGTAATTGTGGTTTTTTGAAATTTTGCTTCGTTACCGATGAAAATGATTTTAACATGTCTTTGGTTTTTTTAAAATTTTGGATTCTTGCTTGGTTTTCTAATATTTTATCGCCAATACCATCAATTAGAGATTCTATGATTTCGTCTTCATTTAATTGTAAATTGTTTGCTAAACATATTTTTTCATGGAAATATTCACTAAATGATTCAGAATAACTCCAAATTCTTTTTTCAAACTGTTTTCTTAATTTTACTTTATTCGGTCTCGTATCGAAAATTAACTCAATTTCTGACAATAATTTTGTAAAATTCATTTCAATGTGTTCTGCCTTTGAATGAAACCATTGCAATACTTTCCCACTTAATTTGCTAACAACAATTATTTGCATTTCTTTATCAGAAATGTTATATAATTTTTGAATATTTTTAATTTGTTCTTTCCAAACTTGAAAATTATTTTTTTCAGCATCAAATTTGTTCAATAAATCAAGAACACCACTTTTTAGAACAATGACGTCACTTTCTTCTTTATCTTTTCCTTTGGTTTTTTCTTTCTCTAAGATATTCTTTTCTCTGTTTAGCAAGCTTACTTCTTTTTCTAATAGTTCAATTTTCTTCATTGCAAGTTCCATTTCTCTTTTATCAGTTTTTTCTTTTGTGGTACCAACTGATTGAATGGCTGCTTCGTTCGATTCACTATCACTCGAAAGATCTTGGCACTGGTGAAATTGAATTTCATCATCATGCATTGTTGAGTTGCCACCATTTTGGTTTTTTTCAGTAAAATTTATATATCGTCGTAATAATGTTGATTTATCTCCAATTTGAGATAAATTCACTGATTTTAATTTGGCTCTCAATTGTTTCACAGTATATTTTCCCTTATCCATTTTACATTTAAAATACACAACTTTTAATGAATAAAATCAACCAGGTCAGCAAACCCCACACTTGATATTTATAAGGAAAATTGTAACTATATGTGAAAATTTATTAAATGAAACACCGGAATTCTTACTTGATCCAATTATCTTTATTATATTTTTTTATTCTTAATTAAATACACAATCGTCTTTATTAAAATTTACATATTTTTTATATCCTTGCACACAGCTTATTTTCTTATAATCTTTCTACTTTCTACTGTCTACATATTTTTATCTATCTTTACACAATACACACAGCTTACTTTCTTATGATATTTCTACTATCTTTAGCAGCACACACAGCTTAGCTATATCACCTCTTCTTTTTGAATGCACACAGCATTCTTCTCTTTTCTTTTTTTTTTCTTTGACATTCCTCATTTTTTTCTTCTTCTTCTTTTTTCCTTACATTACTAGTTACTACATTAAGATTAACCTTACAAATGATTAATTAAAATTATAAGGGTATTCATTAAACAATAGAGAAATAATATACATTATATAAGACATAATAAAATAGTTCAGTTTCTTTAAAATTGACTTGATATTTTTATTATTATTGATATTTAGTAAACGCTTTGCTGTGGATTCCCATTTCTCTGTGATGGAAGACGTAGACGAAAATTTTACATTGTAGTCAATAACAATCTATTGTACAAAAAATAAAAAGAATTCATAAGATACTATTTTTTATCTGAAAATTTAAAGAATTGTCTTCACTTACCAATCGGCGAATTTTAAATCGAGAAGGTTTACACCCTTTCCATTACCAATGAGTACAGCATATTCAAGAAAGCGATTTTGTACAGCGAGTAACTTTTTCTAGATGGCTTCTTAGACATAGAGAAGACCTAACATCTATTTTATGGACTGGCTACTTTCACGAGAAGAGGAATATTAAATATTCATAATGAGCACCAGTGGTCTTCAGAAATCCTCATTTATACTCATCATCTTCTTTCCAGCATCAGTTTAATGTAAATTTATGGATTGGTATAATTGAGAATCATTTATTGGGACCATTTGAGCTCCCAGGAAACCTGAACGCTGACAGATTTTTACATTTTATAAATAATGAACTTTTTAACCTGATAGAAGACTTGCCAATTAGCATACGACGTAGAATGTGGTTTCAACTAGACGGTGCCCCAGCTCACTCTGCTTCTATAGTAACATTGAAGCTCAATGAGTTGTTCGGTAGAAGATGGATAGGTCGATTTGGTCCAATAACATGGCCACCAAGATCTCCAGATCTTAACCCAATAGATTTTTTCGTCTGGGGATATCTAACGCCAAGGGTCTATCGAGGAGATATAAGAAATATAGATGATTTAAGATCTAAGATAAGAGCTGCGTCTGAAGAACTCAGAGCACTTCTAACAGCTGGACGAATAAAACAGTCTTTGTTAAGGCGAGCTAGGGCATGTTGTGAAGCTGTAGGAGGAAATTTTGAACATTTTTTGTAAAAGAATTTAAATAAAACCTTAAAAATTAAACTGTTTTTATTCACATTCCCTTTATTACATTTCATAATGTTCATTAGTATTTACATGTTATGTTGGTATAAGCACACAATTGATCTGTATTAGGGGGTTATAAAAAAGTTCCCTCAATATATCCGAAAGTATTCAATATACAGGCATAATTTTTCCTCCTGCAGGTAGTCGAGACATTTTTTTTAACTGGAACATAAGATCTAATGAATGTTTGTTGAAGAATTTCATATGAGTAATGATAAAAAATCCTCTTTCTAGATTATAATGTGCGATTTTAAGCACATTTTTGATCCCTTCCACTCATCTATGATCCTTAATAACTCAAAAACGGCTCATGCAATCGACGTCGGATTTTTTTTGTTTGAAACAAGACACTTTCTCACAGTTTTTTTTCAGGTTTGGAACATTTGTCGTACTGAAATTTTTTTCAGATATCCTATGCAGAAAAAAAACGGTTTTAGAAAATGCATAATGAATTTTGATTTCAGGATGTTCTTTTCCAAGGATCCAAATTCTTAATTACCTGTTATAGTATATCAAAAGAAAGGTAATTTTGTTTTCTGTCATTCGCTAGAATGCTAAATTTTGATACGTAGGGTGTGCAAAAAGTTACACGTGATTTTGTGTTGAAAGATCATGATAAATCCTCAAAATTTTAAACGCCCTCTAGCGTCGAAAATAAAGCGCAAACGAGAAAATGTCATATAAAATTTTCGATTGCAAATGCACTCTACTTTAACCCCTTGAAATATTATTCACCAATTCTGGAACACCCTGTATATAAACCTAATAAAGTAATAATTTATTAAGAAAAAGAAAATTGTAAAAAATATTGTAATACTGACACTTTTAAATAAACTTTTTATTATTACATTGAAAATATGGAATCTACACAATTAATTGTTTTAATTAAATTTACCTAATTATCTTTGAGAAACAAAAAAGAAGGTGAAGTGTGAATCTACTTTAAAGAAAGTTGAAGCATCTAGTGAAAAAATATGAAAAGTGTTATAAAGGACGGAGAAAGATGTAAAAAGTAAATAAAGGTAATTCAGGGAAAAGAAGGGGGAAAAGTGAAGAGAAAAGCAATGTAAGATTATCTTAGATCAATGTTCAAATTACATTGAAATAATAAATCTGTTCATGATTATAATGTACTATTTTATTGAGACACAATGAATCTAGTACATTGTTTTAATGAATCTGGTTTTAGTTCTAGTGTATAATTACATCAGGAAAGTTAATAAAATATGTACATGGTATCAATGTAAAAATTTATTGTGAAATGTATTTTACATATGGTAATAAATCACTTTACATTGTGATGATAAAGTGTTTTATTGGCTGAAAAATAATGAAAGTTACATTAATACAATATACATTTTTATTGAATTATTACGACAATTTTCTCTTAATTTTGCTAATAAGTCATTCACTTGTAATTCTAACTGAAGATAATCTTCAATATTATATTCATCTGAGTCAATATTATCGGTCTGTTCATGGATGCTGTAATGACTTTCCTCTGCTTGTTTCCAATGATTTGTAATTGATTTAATTTTCACTTGATAATATGATTCAGATTGACCTGTAGTTTCTGTATTTCTTAACATATTTTTCAATGATTGCACATACACCTTGTATTTACGTAATGTTTGTTTTAAAATCTCATTCGACACAACATCCACTTGTCCTTTATGCTCATCTTGATTCGATTTTTGCACCTTTGAAATTGCACCTGTACTTATTTGCCTTGGAGTTGAACTCTTAGCGTTGTCTGACGCTGTTTTAATATGATTGATTAATTCACTTATCTCTGTATATAAATGATTGTATCCTCGTTTAACAACATTGTAAAAGTCTTTTGTAAAATAAAGATGCGACAATTGTCCCACACTTGATTGTTTGATTATTTTATCATTCTCCATGAATTTTTCCCATAATGCGTGTAATGTTAATAATTTTTCGTTTAGATACGTTAAAGTTTTCCTTTCAGGAGCATCGTTTGCATATACACTTGATAATCTTTCGATCTCCTTTCCAATCGCCGATTGTTCTGATGTTAATGCTTCCATACTAAACACTTGAACGTTATATCTTAAGATCACGTCGGGGTCACCAAAAAAATGTATGAAACTTTCATACAATAGATGTAAAACTAGATATCGCTAGTTCTAAATGTATACACTGATTCAATCAGATACTAGGTTACTCTAGCCCTGAATTACTTGTTTTATTGTAAGAATTAGGTTACTCTAATTCTTATCACAATTACTTAAGAAATTAGGTATCGCTAACTCTCAAGTATTGAATAGCCAGTAAATGAAACACACAGCTATCCAAATACTAACTGACTTTATTGAATATTGATTGGTCTTATATACTAAAATTTGTTAATAAAAATTGCTGATAATATCATAATTATAACAATAAGTAATATCATTACATATATAAAAAATTAAATAGAAAGTAATTATTCATACCAATGAACTTAAATTCACGTGTTTCCCTACTTTGATAATAAGGTAAATATTAATATCATAATACGTAGATATTTGCTGACACAAGTACATACATATTTCTGTGTACATTGACCGCGATTATATTGCTATAATTTTTAATATGAATAATTACCTTTACATAAAAAAAATGCAAGTTTGCAACTTATACAAAAAATTATTATTACTTAAATTTAAATTTGATACAAATTATTATTATCATTATCAGCATCTACATAATTTGGTAAGCGCACCAACTTTTTTTTATTAGTTTATTTAGTAAATACAGGGGCCCCATAACTGACAAAAATTCAGAAAAAAAAAGAATGTAAATAAACCTGTAAAAAATAGAAAAATTAGGAATTTAAAACGAAAGAAACAAAAAAAAAAGAAAAAAATGGAAAAATTAAAATAAAATATTTAGCTATTTAGTTTAAATTTATAAAAGGAACATAAATATGTTTATTTGAGGTGGGTTAGTCCCTATCATCGTTGGCCGAGGCAACTTTTTTTATTACAGGACCAACGATGGTAGTAGCTGTTTTCTTGGGCCAGAGCGGGGACATAATTACAGGTTCAACGGTGTGGGTGCTGCATTTTTTTTCTATTGTATTATTTGATAATGGAGCATTCTTAGTAGAAAGATTTCACCACTTTCTACTGCTCCAGGCTACGGAAATCAAAAGAGAGTTGGATAGTGGCAAACTCACGCCCCATCCGGCGAGCTAGTACCGTGCTAGCCAGCTAGCGTAACCGCCACTACCACCATCCATCATCTTAAGACGTAAGTATGACGTAATGAGTATTGTTACTAAATTTCAATAACAATAGTCGGCCCTGTACGACATATTTAATACATGTTGTAGGTTGTACTTAATATTAGTAGTATATATTCTCATTGTGTATGTTTGTGTCGTGTGATATTACAGTTGGCTTCCATCTCTCATTAGGATGGAAGATACTGCTGTGACGTCACACGACATAATCATATATAAATAAAACAAACATTTTCTGTGTATTTTGTAATTTTACATTTATTTGCAGCTCAACAGTAGGTTGTAGTGTTGACTGTACTTGCCTGTCAGTACAACACTTCACATTACTGTACATATCTTACAAGATATAATATTGAATTTATTGGCCATATTTATAAAACGAGTTACATTATTTATAATAATTTTACCATCAGAGAAGGAAATGTTTTATTAATCAAAGAAAATAGTTTTGCTCAAATTGATTTTATAATTAAATACAAAGAAAAATTCTTTTTGTTGCTATCAAATTTTGATATCATTTCATTTGATAGTCACTACTACACGCATTTTTTGTTGAGAAAAGTTATAAGTATTTTGCAATGAAACTGGAGGACATAAATATTGATAACATTTCGTATGTGAATATTACATCTGATAATTCGATGTGTGTAGTTAATTTTAATTGTATTAAGTACTCATTTGATAAATTTGATATAACTACGTATCACATTTGTAGTAACTACTTA
Source organism: Villa cingulata (assembly GCA_951394055.1). Lineage (NCBI taxonomy): Eukaryota > Metazoa > Arthropoda > Insecta > Diptera > Bombyliidae > Villa > Villa cingulata. The sequence goes on along the minus strand of OX596020.1, from coordinate 31,746,265 downwards.
TATGATTGATTCGCAATAAAAATATTTGACGGTTATGATAACAATGCAATTTTCTTATCATAACTATGTTCCAAATTTGTGGTAACTATATTTGAAGTTATGATAACTATGCTATTTTATTATCACAACTATGGCCTGCATTTGTCGTAACCATATTTAATGTTATGATAACTATGTTCCAAATTTGTCGTAACTATATTTGAAGTTATGATAACTATGCTATTTTCTTATCACAACTATGGCCTGCATTTGTCGTAACCATATTTAATGTTATGATAACTATGTTCCAAATTTGTCGTAACTATGCTTTTGTTTACAACAAATATGTTGAACGGTTGTGATAACTATCTTATTTCCCTTGTAACAACTATGGTCCACATTTGTTATCATCTTGTAAAATAGTTACAGCAACTATAAATCGCAACCATGGTATAGTTCTCTAAAAATATAGTTGCGATAATCATATTTTTTCTTTCAGTGTAATAATATAAATAAAAGCATACTTATTAAAAACTCATCCTGGTTCTCCACCGTACTAAATTTGTTTTTAAGGTGTCGCCTAACGTCACTTACAATCCATATGGCAGAATCATGCACGGATCCCGGAAATCGATCATTCGCGTACATGATTTTCATGCTTGAATCACAACACTGTAATTAAATATTCAATATAAAAATGAAATATAATTTTGATATTAAAATAAATACTCCCCACAAGAACGTCAAGGCTGTGATAGCCTTTCCTGTTTATATATAAATTTCCCCTTGTATTATCATTCATTTCAGGAGAATCTGTGATGGCAATATGAGTGCCGTCTATAACACCCAATATTGATGACATCCCAAACTCTGAATAGAATCTAAAAAAAATCATATATAAATAAATATCTGAAATATTGTATTTAATTATAGTACACATACCCTTGCCTTTTGTTTATAGGTACCATGTACCGCTTCCATTATGAATTCAGTTTCAGAATTAGCCACCGTGGCACTGCTTTGATTGAGCCCACTGATGCGCTGATTCGTGTGTATGTTTCTAAGTTGCAACCGTTTTGTTGCTGCTGCAGTAATAAACGTTACTTGAGACCCTGAATCAATCAAAGCTCTCAAGATTTCCTCGTGACTCTGTGCATTACGTATCTTGACCAATGCCGTTGATAGCAATGCCTGCTTAGTGTTTGTAGAAAAGAAGTTCTTTACATCTTTTTCTACCTCAGTTTTGTTAATTGGCGGATTTGAATCCCCATTTTTATTTTCATTTGTTTGAGCAGTTGTCTTAGATTTCGAATTTGATACAATGTTGAAGCTGGAATATAATATTGTGTTGTGTTTCCTTTTGCATATATTACATGTAAATTTGCTTTTGCAATCTTTAAATTGATGGCCTCCTGCCAAACAATTCAAACATAAGTCCTTTGACTTCACGAATTTTAATTTTTCATGTGCGGACAACGATTTAAATTGTGTACAATTGAATAATCTATGGTCTGAGTTACATTTGCAACATTTCAAAATTTGAGTTTTTTTGTTTTGTGTGAGAAATACTTTGTTTTGTTTTTGTTGTGTTTTACTTTGTATTGCTTCCAGAACTCTAAATCTGGCTTCTAAGAATTCTACCAATTCTTGAAAACTACACATTTCGGTTTTCGAACTCTGTTTTATTTCCCAATGTTCTCTGGTCTCAGGTGGTAGTCGTTGTAACGTTAGATAAGTAATAATTGGATCCCAGTTTTCAGTATTTACACGTAATGTTTCTAACTCATGCAGAGTTTCTTCAACGTTGCTCAAGATTTCTTTCATTGCTTGTGCACTTTCTGATTTTATCGGCGTGAATTTACATAATTTCTCTAGCTGAGTATTGATTAGCACTCTATTGTTGTTGAAGCGGCTAATTAAAGCGAACCAAGCCTTTTGGTAATTTGCTGCTATGATATCAAACGGTTTAATGATTCGAGCTGCTTCACCAGAAGAACATGATTTTAAATAATGAAGTTTTTCAATGTCCGAAATTTAACTATTATTATAGATTAAATTCACATATAGATCTCTGAACGATCTCCATGATCTATATGTGCCATCAAATTTTGGTAACTGTATAGGTGGTAGTTTAATTTGTGGTTTTGCTGACGGTGGTGAAGTTGTATTATTGTTCGTAGTTTCATTTGATACCTTTGCTGTAGTTCATAACTCAATTTTTTCGTCTAATTCAACAATTAATTCGAAACATTGATCTTCAAAGTTTTTAAATGAATTTTGTTCTAGGTATTGGGTGGTGCTATTCGCGTCTTCAGCATGACAAATCTCATAATGATTTTTCCGAAACTCTTGGGATAATTCCTTTAACTTTTCGATTCTGCGTTGATATACTACTATAGGTTTATTTTCATTAAGATTTTGTTTTATACTGACAGTAACGTTGTCTAATTCTTCAATTAATAAGTCTTGTGATTTAATTAAACCTTGAACCTTTTCCATGGTTTCCTTTTTCTTTTTATTGCTCGTACTTTTTGTTTTACTACTCGAGCTTTTAGTTTTAACCATCAATTAGTATATTCTATCAAATTTTATACAAAAAATAAAAAATAAAAATTGTGTTTTTATCTATATCCGGCTCGAAGGACCAAATGTTAAATCCGTAAAATTTAATTTAATATTAAACTGTAGAAAGGTGCAAAGTTCAAAAAAAGAATATAAAATAAAAACACAATTTTTTCACAAACGTTATAAATTTTATTTAATTCAATATCTTAACCTAACAATTTAATCTTAAATCTAATAACAAATCTATTAATTAGTTTAATAATAAAATAAAATGAAAATATTGTACTTTAAAACGAAAATAAAAAAAAATTAAAAATTTTTAAATATACAAAAAAAAATTCAAATTTTTAAAGTATGCAACAATTTTAATAAAAATTTACAATGGAAATAGAAAATATTATAACGAAAATTTATCAAAATAAAAATTTAATTATCAGTGATTATAGATTTTTTAAATTTTCAAATTTTAATTTCAAATTTTAATTTAATTTAATTTATTACTTAAATCTAAATATCGACGGTATAGATCGATCTATACGTTGAAATGTTGATTGAAGATTCAGTTTCCGGTTGTTGAAGTAATTTCGGTTTGAAGAGGTTGCCCTCTAATGTGAACTGCGATCAATAGATGTTCTGTATAGGCAGTATACAAATTGTAATTTTCCCGACGGCGATTCAAATTAATAGTTATCAAGCAGAATCGAATGTTTTTTTTGATAGATCAAATTTTCTAAGTGTTTGTTGATTCTCAAATTACCCGCAATTTTGTAATTTTTCTAAGTCTTTTTTAAAAAATTCAATTTCGCAAAATTTTTCTAAGTATTTGATATACAATTTTTCCTTCAATAAAATTCATTGTCCGCAGCAGAAATTTTCTAAGTGTTAGAAAATTTCTCAACTTTAAAATTTGTTAACAATTTATGAAAAAATTTGCTAAGTGTTTTCCAATTTTTACACTTAGCCGATAAAATTCTCTCGATGATTTTATCCAAAATTTTTCTAAGTACTCTGTTAATTTAGTACTTAGCCGATGAAAAAATTCTGCCAATTTTTTCCTAAATTTTGTAAAAAAAATTATAAGTTTTTTTTTTACAAAATTCATAACAACCCTATTGTACTAGCTCAATACGCTAGATTTTAAGTAGGACTCAATACGTCCAAGCTGATGAGGCGATCTTTTGTTTTCCCTGATTCAGTCTCAATACGACATTTAGGCAGGTAATTGCAAAAGACCAATTTTTCTGCGAATCGCAACCCTTTATATACAAAAATTTGCAAACTCTGGAATTTTCTATTTTCCCCGTTGTTGAAATGTCCTGCTATTTATCTCATGTTTCGTCTTTTTTATAAAACCGTTTTTTTCAAATTGTGTCTGGTTATTCGAATTATAAATTTATGTTAATTGTGAATAACTTTGATTGGTAACTATATTCAGCTGGTACCTTTTTGACAATTTGACATGGTTACGTAATATATATCATATATTTATTGTATGTATGATATTTAGTATTTATATAATGTATATTTATAATGTTTATATAACATTGATATTATATAACATATATATATTCAAATGTTTTTATTTTAGGTTAGTGTTCATTGGTTATGTAATGTAATTAAATATTTGTGTTTAATGTTTTATGTTATATATTTGTGCTATGTGAATCGTTTTGTTTTTTGTTTTGTATGCTATGTCTATAGACTTTTTTATGTTACCTGCTTGTGCATATTCATGTTATAGGTTCTATATTATTGCATATATTTCTGTGTTATATGTTTGATTTTGTTGATTTGTTTACATTTTTTTGTTGTTCTTTTTTTGTATGTAATATTATATTGTCGCATTGTCTGTCTTGAATTGTTTGTAACCTTTTTTTTTATATTTATATATACATATTTTTCGACACTGCCCCTTTTTTTAATTATATATATTCTTTTTTCAGCCTATGTTGACTGGAGTCAACAGCGGACCATAAAATATTTTTAGCAGGATATTCTTTTAGAGATACGTTCAATAAATTCCCTCATCTTAAATTATTTCATGACTTTGTTTTGAACAACGAATCATAAATTCGTTTTCATTACTCATGTATATCTTTGTTAAATTCTATACCATATTAATAAATACAAATATGAGTGAGAAAAATATGCGATTGCTTATATCCTTTGTTGGAGATAAAGATTTCAAAAAAAAAATAATGCTGAGGAAGGGTAATATTCATACTGATGCATACATCCTTGCTGCATTATACAATTCATGTTCACAGTCTTATTTTAGAAGTTAACACGAAAAGAACAAGTGAATATTGTTAAAAATAAATAGTGAAGTATAGTGAGTATTCACTAAGTTCATCATATAGATGTAACTAAACAGGCACCAGCCTTTTAATAGATTAATATTAGTGGTGTCTGGTGTGAGTATTCACTCCCAAGTAGCAATTTGCAACGCAGGTTACAAAGCAACTAACAGTTTTTCAACTTTAAAATTGCAGTGGAGTTATTTTCAAACTAATTCAAAAATCATTTTATTTTTCTGTTAATAATAACGTTTTGTGTATAATTATCAAAGTTACTTATGACTAAAATATTTCGAAAGTGTCAATTTGTTTCAACGCCACCCAAAAACACTTGTTTGGAAGTAATAATAAAACCCAGGTGTTACAAAACAACAACTTTGTTTAAATGAACTAATGAGTTTTTTTCTTCCGATGTATTTGCAACATATTTATATCCACAAAACTAATTCATACAGTTGGAACTCATGAGTGAATTTCTTTAAGGGTTTACTAAAACTCATCCGTTTTAAATAAACAAGTTCGTGTAATTGAAACCAATAAGTTGGTTTTCGCTGGTTTTTTTGAAACTCATTCGTCTCAAATATACAAGTTCGTTTCAATGAATCTATTTCCAGCCGAAATCGTTGCTAACAGATACACTCATTTTACAGATAATAGGGTTCAGCGTTCATTGTGATTAGTATGTGTAAAGTTAGTGAAATATTAGAAAATTGCCTGAATAATTTTGGAAATATTAAATTTTTTTGAAAAAAAATATTGAAGTTGAAGTGATTGAAATATTTCATTTTTTCTTTGTTATTTAATTTTTAAGTTTTTTCTTATCTTTTGAATGCATGTAAAAATATGTGATATACATATAAATTCTAGGTAATGAAAAATATGGATAATGAATTATCCGTAGTTAGTATATTAATTGAAAAATTTGAAAAGGACATTCCAAATTCAAAAATCACTGAGGAAGAGGATGAAGAAAATAACTTTGAAGGGTTTCCCCCAGAAAATGTAGAGGAGCTTGATGAGCTCGAAAATAAATTAAGAAATACAGTATTTAGAAATAAAGTGGTAAGTTCTAAATTAGTGGTGTTCATGATGTGTGGTAAAAGCGTGGTAAAAGCGTGGTAATCGTCGTAATCATGGTAAATGGTAAACCATGGTAACTGATGGCAAACATATTATATGTGAAAACGAGTTACGACGTGGTAAATTTTTATCATAAATTCAGGCATGTTTTTATATGGTAAATGGTAAATCGTAATCGAATTTATCTGTCATTTGTTCAAGTCAGAAGTGTCATAAAATAGAAAGTTGTAGTTGTGATTTTGTGAAATAGTAAAAAATTTTTTAAAGTATAAAGTGAAATAAATTAAATAGTCGAGATAAAAATTTAAAATTAGTGTAATTTATAATCAAAAGTTTTGATTTTATAAAGAAATTAATAATAGTTTACCTTTTTTAAATTTAGGTTAAAAATGAATGTTCAAGTTCGAAGAAAACAAGAAATAGAAATAAAATTACACGACGTTGGACTGAAGAGGAGACAGTGATATTATTAAATTTGTAACGTGAGGGTATTAATTTTTTTGTGTGACTGTATTCAGTCACACCATAATTCTTCTTTATTCTAATTACCTAACAGTACACATAATCGCATTTATAAATGCCCAAGTGTTGTTTTGCGCAACAATACCATTATGTTTTGGACACGCGCATATATTTTCCATTGTTCTTATGTATAATGTGCATTTAAATAATGAATATTGTCTTAAAACTTAATGAAAGTTCTAAGTAAATTATTACAAAATAATTGTGATCTATTATAAATAGTATATGTGGAATGAAATTTATTTAGAAACAAATTCAAAAAAAAAGAAATTACCTATTTTAATATAATGTAATCATAAATATATGCATATCACCATAATTAATATATGTGTAACTACATACATATATAAGTAATATATATATAAATAAGAAAAAAAAAGGAGAAAAATTAAAATCGTAGTAATAAAATAAGAAAGAAAAAGTGAATTAAAATATAGGTTACAATGCTTACGTTGGATTGCATTAAACGTTGAGTGATATCGGTTGCATTGGATCCGTTGTATCGCATTTAACAAATTTCATATTTTGATTTGTCTTAAATTTTGCACTCAATTTATTTTTGAAAAATTGCTTTTCGATAATAATTTAATTAAAAAAAAAAAAAGAAAAATTTTGTTTTATAATAAAATAAATTAAAATTAGATTAAAATAAAATTCCATTGTGACTTATAATAATATTAATAACAATTAATTTCATTAATCAGAAGAAAAAAAAGAAAAAAAAGAAAAGTAATTGAAATATGTAGTAAATAAGCATTAAATAAGTAATAAATAAACTGTAATGTGAGGGCATTATATTTTTTTGTGTGACTGTATTCAATCACACCATATTTTTCTTCAGTACAAATTATGTGTACCTAACAGTACACATAAATTGTACTTTATCTACATAAATGGCATTCTTCGTATTATAATGCTTGTTTACCAAAGAGCATTATAATACAACATTTTTTCTTCTTCTTTTTTTCTTTCATAAATCCTACACGCGCATTTGTTTTTCTTATTGTCTTATGCACAATGCGCATAAGATAAGAAACAGATGCAGGCATAATGCGCGTGATATTTTTGGGCATGTGTATATTCATTATCTATATTAATGCTAAACACATGCATTCAATGCCCTTGATCTAGATTCTTCTCTATTTGTTTTGAGTACACAATGTATAAGTATGAATATTACTCATATATTCATAATTATATTTTCAATTTTAATGGCCGCTCCCATACATGTATTCCAATACAAACAATATGCACATATACATGCGATTTTACTTAAAGTTTATTTTAAATTTTAATGGCCGCGCACGCATACATATATATTTACTCAATTTTTCCATTATTTTCATTTATACTATTTTCAGAAATCGAAGTCAGTACAGGCAAGATAGGCATGCTGTTCTATATTCTTTCACATTGCGTTTGTATAAATCTGTCTCGTGTGTGGGGTGATCAGATCTCAATTTAAATCCGAGGGAAATATTTTAAATTGTATATTATGAAGGGCTGCAGTTTGCAAAAAACTTTTTTTTTAGATTTTACAAAAAAACAGGTAATTTTGTGACATTTTTGGAAATTTTATGAAATATGTTCATTTCTTTACAAAATAACATATAATAACAAGCTGATTTGAATAATATGATAGCAATTTGTATTGTAAATAATTTTCTTTCTTATTCTAAGAAAAGACAAAACAAAAAATAAAATTCAGAATGTAACGGTAACGTAAAGAAATCATTAACAAGTACATAAAGGGAACAAAATAGAAGAAAATGGACAAATAAACAAATATGAAAATGAATGTATGTACGTATGTATACAAAATTTAATATCAAATTGATACTGAACACATAATTTTATAAATAAAATTAAAAATACTGAATATGGTTTAATCATAAATTCATATTTTTTTTATAAATTTAATCAATACTCCCAGTAGCTACGGCAAACCCTGAATTATCATCATTTTCTTTTACGCCCATCTTCCCGCTGACACGATTCAATCAACATTTTATACTTTGAGTGGACATCGGCTGCGCAACGACTTCATATTTTATAGTTCGGTTTTTTATTTTTCATATAACCAAAATGGTGTTAACTGATTAAATCAGTTGCCTTCACGCTGTGTGATAGGCAACATCAAACGGAAGGGTGTATTTCTTTTTCCCAAAAAAAACAGGGTGATTCATTATTAGAAATGAAAAAATCAGCAAACAAAAATTAAAATTTGTCTTAAAAACCGAACATTTTTATGATATTTTCAAATAATGCTACTTTTTTATCAAATATAAATTTACAGGAATGTGAAATTTGTACACAATCTCCCTTTTAAGAATTATTTGTGAACAAAATTATAAATTTATTTATGCACAATTTGGAACATCCTGTTAACATATTTTAAAAAGTACCTTCTTCAGGGTTGACAGAGATATATTATTCAGAATTTCCTACAAAATATTATATGTGAAGTTATCAGAACCTCATCGGGTAACTATTTCCATAAGCACAATACTGACTTCGATTTCTGAAAATAGTATAGTTCCCCATGTTCTCATCAATTTCATTTCCATATTTATTTCACATAGCAGTTTATACCTCAAACGTCATAATTTGCATGGCCACCCTAATTGGTTGTTTTTAACGATTTTAAAATTCTATGTTTTATCTCAAAAATTTAAAAATTTTTCAAAAATTGTATTGTAATTTCTTGTCCTCTTCATAGATGTTTTCCAGATATTAATATAGATTGATAATTATGTGATCCTGTACACCCTTTCCCATTATATAAGTAAAATTTTCCTAAATTTTAGTCCATATCCGGTTTTTGACTTCACTTCTCTATGTTTTGAATCACTCGATGTTATGGTTTGGAGTCGGTAATACAGGCCCAATATGAAATGAAGTGGAAATGATTATGAAATACAGCATTGCCTGGTCCTAATTTTTTTTTTAAATTTTTAAAATTTAAGGTAAATGTTTACTTTATGGTACACACACTAGGGTGGGGTAACTAATGATGGGGAATGGTAGGGGCATGTCCCCTGACCACACTTCGGGGGTCAAACCTTGGTGGACGGACAGTGGCGGCACAGGGCGGGGGGTTAAATATCGAAAATTTATCAATTTGTCATATGTGTTTATTGTTAAAGTGTGGGCTAGGGGGGTCGGAGGGGGTTGGTAATGAATGGGGGTGACAGAGGAAGATTCAAGGACATCACTTTGGGAGCTGAAGTTTGGAAACGGCAAAGTATAGGAGCAGGATGGGAGGTTAAAATTCCTTTTACGAATTAGCGGCCTCTCGCGAAAAATCGTTATCAGCGAGTGGATACATTTCTGCCATGTTGTTAAAAAATGTTTCGATTAGATCAAGATAATCAATTTGACGCTTAAATAAAAATGAGGCTATATAACCGGTCCAATGTTTTTTGTACGACCGAAACGGGGCACACCACTTCGCAAATCTCTCCAAAATCTTTCAATATTTTGAGTGTGAGCGCCAGTTAAAGGATCTACAAAATTTAATGAATGATTGACTGTTAGATGTTGATAGCCTGATTGCTCGAGACAATTATATACACGCCAACAATCAGAATAAATGACTGTGCCATCAGCAATATATTACCAGATTTGAATTTGTAGAAGGCAAATGTGTATAAAGCAAATCTGACAATGTGTGTATGTTGCATTTTCTATACAGATATACACACACTGTCAGATTTGCCTTCTATAAATGTGCGTGTGTGCGTGTGTGCGTGTGTGTGTGTGTGCGTGTGTGTGTGTGCATAAGTGTGGATATGCATGCACACTTATGCACACACACACACACACACATTTGTAGAAGGCAAATCTGACAGTGTGTGTATATCTGTATAGAAAATGCAACATACACACATTGTCAGATTTGCCTTATACACATTTGCCTTCTACAAATTCAAATCTGGCAATGAGTGTATATCTGTATAGAAGGCAAATCTGACAATGTGTGTATATCTGTAGAGAAAATGCAACATACTTCCGTTTAGAAAGTTCAGCTCCCAAAGTGAAGTCCTTGAATCTTCCTCTGTCACCCCCATTCATTACCAATCCCCTCCGACCCCCCTAGCCCACACTTTTACAATAAACACATATGACAAATTGATAAATTTTCGATTTTTAACCCCCCGCCCTGCGCCGCCACTGTCCGTCCACCAAGGTTTGACCCCCGAAGTGTGATCAGGAGACATGCCCCTACCATTCCCCATCATTAGTTACCCCACCCTAGTGTGTGTACCATAAAGTAAACATTTACCGAAAAAAATTTTTACAATTACATAACTGATCATCAATATAACATATTACAACAAAAAATTAGGGAACTGTATTCAAACGATAACACTTTAAAATTTATAAAATGTAGTCATTTAGCTAAAGTCTTTGAAGATGAGGAAAACTGTTTCAAACAAATATAAGAGGAAATAGTTAATAAATATGATATTTTACTACATATAATTATTCCAAAAGAAATATTAGAAATCATAAACATACTACAATCAAAGTTTAAAACCTTAGATATATGAGTAAAAGAAAAAAAAATTTTTATTTATAAAGAAATCGAATAAATTAAAAGTAAAATTAAAACAATAATTCCACATAGATATAAAAGAGGACTAATAAACATAGTTGGAAATGCATTTAATCTGTTGTTCGGAACTATGGATGATAATGACAAAATAAATATAGAAAATCATCTCTTAGCAAATTAAAGAAATAATCATAATCTATTAGAAAATGCAAATCAACAAGTCAAAATTAATGATAACTTTAACAAAACAGAAACGACAGGACAAAAATTTTAGAAGAGTTAAATAAAATAGAAATTTGGAATAGAAAAGCATTAGCAGAAGGCTTATTTTTAGAACAAATATTCAAATTAAACATAATAAAAGAATTAGTTGAGCATATTCAAGAAAATATGGCATCAGCAAGATTAGGTATATTACACCCAAATATTCTAACAAGTAGGTAATGAAATAGAGTTATATAATATTGATTTCAAGAAACTTCAAAATATTAAACAGACTAATATTAATGGTAATTGCATTCTTTCAAAATATGAAAACACCACGAATATTACCGTCTATTCAAAATTACGTCGTCTTACTGCAAGGCATTAATTTTGCTTTTAATGAAAACTACTTAAATGAAATTCTAAAAAAATAATAAATTTATAAAAGAATTATTATACGATTTTTTTTTGAATTTTTTTCAAAATATATATAATAATATCACCGTATCTCGGTGAAATGATAAATCGTAAAGATTTCTTAAATAAAAAGTTTACATTTCCAGAATATGAAAAAATGTTAAACTATTTTAAAAAAAAGAATAATTCTCCAACGAGAGATACATACATTGAATCAATTATTCTGGATTCACTGATAGTTGTACAGGATCCATTTTGTTTAACAAAGAATGCAGGCCAGGATTCGATCAATTAAAAAAGCGTATAGAAAATTGATATAGAATTTTGTTTAAAATAAACAACAAGTTCATCTGAATTATTGTTTCGTTTATTTTCTGAACAACCAGTAATCTAGCAAATAAGATTTATTTTAAGTATTTGTAATGTGAAGGCATATTTGTATGTGACACCATAAATTCCTTTAGGTTGTAATTATATACCTCTAGCGGTACATAAAAACATTTTTTTTTGTCGCTCTGACCATCTGTTATATTGTAATACGTAACTACATAACGCAAGTTACATCTACTGTAACTGATAATGATATCAAAATCAATATGTACTCTCCATCATTTAGTGAAGTAACAAATATTCTAAATAAATAAACAAATGACTAATTTCCTTCGAAAGAACTTCAATTAGTTGAGTTAACCGAGTGGGATCAACATAATCAATACGATATAGCACCTTGCTTTCGACAAGGAAATATCAAAATTGCGAAGAAACAACGTTATTGATAAAGACAGTCAACTATCTTCTCTAAGTCCATCTCTTGACGATCAAGGTCTATTAAGATTTGGCGACCGCCTAGAATTTTCCGAAGTAGAATTCGATGCCAAACATCCAATCCTACTACTTCGATCATACACCTTTACCAAGTTGATTACCTACACTCAATACATTTACATGTAGGAGCTTTAACTCTATACATTTAATAATCAGTGGACTTTTTTTCATCTTTGATGGCAGTGAATGAACTGTTATTAATTGCACATAAAAATTTGACAGCTGCTACCTTTTAACTACGATGGTAACAGTCTAGTATTATGTTTCTTATTCGTTAATGATCGTAAACTGTTTAAAATTCGTTGAGTAGTCGTGGCAGTTTCTATGACTGTATCATTTTGGAAACAGTTTTGTATTATTTTCCTGAAATGTTACTCTTTTCCTTTCGAAACTAATACAAAGGTTTAAAGTATTTTAATTATATGGCAACTGTATTGATACAATATTACTAATTGCTTACGAAAATCTTCGAACCTTTGTTTCTAAAATGCATAATATATGTATACACCACAATGATCTTTCGGCAACAATTTTCAATTCAGTGTCGAAATAGAAACATGTATCGCAGTTTGCATGATTGATATATAAAACTGGCATTTTACAATAACAGTTGTTCCAAAATTGAGTCTAAATTGTCTTTTCTTCTAAGTTACGTTACATTCTCTAAATATTTTGAACGCATATTAGGATTGAATGTTGCATTACGCAAACAGTTTGGCAACTTTCAGAATAAACTGTCTCTTTGCAGAAACGATACTCTCAATTTTCGTCAGTTTAGAAATAGATTAGTTAATTTATCGGAAACGTCGAGAAACACTCTCTATCAAGAAGTAGCATTGATACTTAACACTGTTTCTGCTTGGGCCATCATCGAACCAGATCGAACTCATTGCAAACTCAATCATTCTTCTCGCTGGCAACTCATAGAAAGTTCTAGAGTTTCTGGAAGAGATATTTAACCACTCTACAACAAAGGACAAAATTGAAAACTCCAGCGAAACATATCGAGATTGGAGCAATCGTTGTTTTGAAGAATGAAAATTTGCCTCCAAGAAATTGGTTAGTAGACAAAGTCGTACAGACTATTCCAGGTTCCGATGGCTACATTCGAGTAGTCGATGTTCAGACTCAGAACGAAGTGTTACGCCAATCAACCAACAACATTTGCAAGCCTTTTTCATTGAGAGAAATGTAGACTCTTTTGAAGTCCCTTCAAGGCGGGGGGCATGTTGAATATCATAGTGTATCATTCCTTATTTCGAACATTGGTTCAAATATGATACGATTGAATGCAGTAACATCTTTCACATCTGCACAAATATTTGATTAGGTTTTTATTGATATAAACCTAAGAACATAATTGTGTAATTCACAACACACATCAAATAATACCTATAGCATATAGTTGCTTGGTATATGAATCTCGATGTACTTAGCATACAGTTGCTTTGTTCAAGATACAAATCTATATCGTAATACCTGTAGCATATAGTTGCTTGGTATATGAATCTCGATGTACTTAGCATACAGTTGCTTTGTACAAGATACAAACATATCTCGTAATACCTACAGCATATAGTTGCTTGGTATGGATCTCAATGGACTTGGCATATAGTTGCTTTGTACAAGATACAGATAATTAAATCATTAAGACCTATAGCATATTGTTGCTTGGTATAGAACAAATGCATCTTGCGATACAAGCATGCACATGTTTCGGTTAATTTCTAGCATTCACACTATCCTATGCAAATATTTGCTAAGATGATGATATCCTTTCTTTATGATCACAAAGGATATCACTTTCTTGCTTTCATGTACTCCGGTACAATAAATGCGTTCCTTGCATATTTCGTTTTGGGTATATTGATACTCAGACACAAAGATTTGGTTGGTTATCAACCAGTACAAACAATTGCATAAACTTTCTATGCTTCGGAATGAAGCATACTACAAAGATCTAGGAAGATCAAAGAAAAAAGGAAAGCGTTATTACACAAATTTCACTTCATTGTGAAATTTGTCGTGTAGTCGCGATGCATTTCACACTTTTTTTCTCGTTACAATTTTTTCTTTTTTTGAAGAAAGGAACCGTCCAACATAGAGGAGAAGGACTGTTCAATTCATTATTCATTAACATCTCGAGTGGAGCTGGCCGATCGATGTTATATCATCGGAGTATATTTTTGCTAACTCAAAAAATTAACATAGTTTTGATATTGTTATTTGTATAGTTTGCATTGTTAATTGTTCATGTAAATGTAAAAAGTACTGATAAAGAAATTAAAATTTGTGTAAATTTGTAATCAGAAAGTTCGTGTTTTATTTTATTTTTTTTTTTTTTTATTTTCTCGTTAATATCACTAAAAAAGCTTAGTGATACTGAACAATAACTTTACCGTTCTCATAATATATTACTTACTATAATAACTATCAAAATATATTTTTGCATGATCAGCTTTCTAGTTCGATGGGAAAATAATATTTTCACATTCAATATTTTTGTATAAATACAGTAAAAAACGAAAGTTTATTTCAGTCTTAAGATTCGGTTTTGTAAAGAAAGTTCTGAAGAACTTCGCAGAATATTAAAAGTGTTCTAAAGAACATTATTGTAAAATTATTATTAGTATTTAAATAAAGTTCATTTAAACAATTAAAATTTGTTTTAATTATTTTCCTCTAACTTAAGTTGGTGAAAACATAATTTGTTTGATATAATAAATTGTGTATTTGTGTTATATACTAAAGTATATAATCTGTAAAAATATAATTGTTTTATCAATTTATATTAAAATATAAATTGTGTATTTTTTTTATATACTGAAGTGTATAATTATATAATTCGCACGTAGGATGTAGCATTCGTAAGATTTTCCATGACTTCTACTCTATGTATAGCTTTTTCTAGTTTGGTCTGTAACTGAAACGCGTAAGTTAGAGATGAATTTTGTTCATGTACTACAGATTCAATAATGCTAGTTTGTTCTTTAGTAAGGTCATGTAATTTATTTTCATTTTCTTCAATTAACTTTAGCTGATTATCATAATATTCGGCGTCCGATTCATCTAGTGTACCAAATAAAATTTTAGATACTCGCCCAATAGCGTTTATCAACCCCCTTTTATTTATAACATTATGACCTATTCCTAATATGTTACAGATAAGTTTATTTTGAATTTTTAACGTAGAAATGGTTCTATTAATATTAGGCAGAATGTCTTTGCACTGTTTCGTTTCTAGTTTTCTATTTATTTCTTTACAAAGTGTATTAATTTTCTGAGAAAAGCTAATTATGGTTTGAAAATTTTCGTTGAAGTCTTGGAGGTCTGTGTGTATTAGGAGTTTCCACCTGTCGTTGTATAATTGTATCTGTCCGATTTCTTCGTATAATATGCCAGATTGGTTTTTAAGATTAATGATTTTATAAGTGTCTTGTTCACTCGTAGCGTTTGACAAGACCAGAAAGCTAAGAAGAAGTATAACTGATTGCATGCTAACCTATAGGGAAAGAGAGAGAAAAACAAAAAAGAAAAGAACTTAGATATGTACATGGATTTATAATGGATATGAGGGTTTTTTTTTTTTTTAGTTTTGTAATAAATCAAGCATGCATTTAGGATTATGGCTTATTATTATAGTATTTAACTTTGTACCACTAAAGCAAATTATTACATTTAACGAAATAGAATATGGCAAATAAATTTGTTCTTATGGGTATATAATTTTAGACGATTATTATGAACTTTGACCAGCTTGTTTTTAATTAGGATTACTGTGTTCACTCCTTCTGTGTGAACAACTTTGTATGGACCCGACCATACTGGGAGAAGCTTCTTACATTTGCCTTTATATGAGCTTTCATCGAGTAGTAAAACAAGATCATCTGTCTTGAATGATGATGGATTGATTCTCTTATCGGATTGTCCTTTCGCAATTTCCTTACTGTTGATTAGATTTTCTCTGGCTATTGCATTCGTATGTTGCAGTCGCGATTTTAATTCGTTTACGTACAAGTCATAGTTATAGTTTAATTCAGGAGTACGTGACAATGCAGATGGTAATTCCACTTTACGACCATAGACTAACTCGAAAGGAGTATATCCTGTGGATGTGTTTGGAGTAGTGTTATGAACAAATATCGCGTACTTTACCCATGTATCCCAATCATTTTGTGATCGGTCTATATAACAACGGAGATATTCTATAAGATTTCGGTGTGTGCGTTCACATGAACCGTTTGATTGAGGTCTATACGCTGTGGTTCGGATTTTTCTGATTTTTAATAGTTTACAAACATTTTTGAAAAGTTCGCTGATGAAATTTTTACCTTGATCGGTTAACACTATTTTAGGAATTCCATATTTTAATATTATATCTGTTACGAATTTTTCTGCAATAGTATTAGGAGTTTGCTCCTGAATAGGTATAGCGTCAGAAAACCTTGTTAAATCGTCCATAACAGTTAAAAGATATCTATTGTTATTATTCGTTATTGGAAGCGGGCGTACGATGTCAATGGCTATTTTTTCAAAAGGATGTTTAGCTGTTGACGTGATGATCATTTGTTCACGCGTGTATCGAGTTATTTTATTTTTTTGACAAGTGTCGCAGCTTTTTATAAATTTTTGAATGTCTTTATACATGTTTTTCCATTTATAGAACTCCCTAATTTTTTTAAATGTGCGATTAACTCCGGTATGTCCACCTGTGGGTATAATATGGAATTCGTGTATGATTTTAGATATTTCTTCTTTGTTAAATTAGCATTGAAGTTTCCATGAAATATTTTAATAGTTATATTGGTTTTTTGGAATATACTATAATATCGTAGCACGGAGCGTAAAAAGTCGTATTTTAGGTGATGCGATAAGGATTTTGTCGGATTTGGCATTGTAACTTCGGTAATTTCAGTATTCAACAATTGTTTTTTTAGATTCAAAAATGCAGAGAAAAAATGTTCGTATGATGATTTCTGAGAAAGTGAGTTTGCGATAAGAAAAATAGAGGAATATTTTTCGTTTTTGAAGATGAATACGTCTCCTATATCTGGAGCTAATGATTTTAAATTGTTTAGGTGATCTTCTCTGATTTCGAGCTCATCATTGAATTTTAATTCTTTATTTGCGATTATACATGCATTAGAACGATAGATTTGATTAGCAAATTCGTCGTAAAAATCTTGAATAAGTTCGTTTATGATACGTCGACTGTTTATTGTTTCGATAAATGATTGGTATGTTAAGTTAAGGGTTTTGTTTTCCTTAGTACTTTCAATGTTTGATTTTGATCTTAAACTCATTTTGTAAACGCGACTACGACTGTCGGAATTTGTATTTTGGGTACCCTGTTTGTACAATAGTTCAAAATCAAATTCTTCCAGCTTCAGTTTCCATCGCATGAATCTAGAACTTGGATCTTTGCAATTATGCAGGTAAATCAACGGCTTATGATCGGTATATATTTTAAAGTGTTTAACAAAGAGATACGGTCTAAAGTGTTGTACTGACCATGTAACGGCCAAGAGTTCCTTGTCTGTGGTAGAGTAATTTCTTTCGGCTTTTGTCAATGTTCGTGAAGCGTATGCAATAGGTAAATCTTTGTTTTGGACGATTTGGGATAAGACTGAGCCAATAGCTGTGTTACTAGCATCACATGTCAAAATAAATTCTTTTGTGAAATCGGGATACTGTAAAATCGGAGGATTAACCAATTTTTCCTTTAAAATATTAAAAGCTTCTGTACATCGCGGAGTCCAATCGAACACTTTTTCTTTTTTCAAAAGGTCTGTAAGAGGTTGAGAGATTTTGGCAAAATTTTTTATAAATTTTCTGTAATACCCCGCTAGAGCAAGGAATATTTTAATATCTTTTGCAGATTTTGGTAGTGAGAAATTTTTCACACTTTCTATTTTTTTCGGATCAGGAAGGATACCATGGTCATTTATTATGTGTCCTAGGTAATTAAGTTCTGGTTTGAGGAATGCACACTTACTTGGCTGGAGTTTGAGGCTATGTTGCCTAAGCCGTTCAAAGACTTCTTGCAGCTTGTCGATATGTTCGTCAAACGTTTTTGAATAAATAACTACATCCTCCATACAGACTAGAATTTTAGAAGGTTGTTGTTGAATATCATAGCGTATCATTCCTTATTTCGAACATTGGTTCAAATATGATACGATTGAATGCAGTAACATCTTTCACATCTGCACAAATATTTGATTAGGTTTTTATTGATATAAACCTAAGAACATAATTGTGTAATTCACAACACACATCGTAATACCTATAGCATATAGTTGCTTGGTATATGAATCTCGATGTACTTAGCATACAGTTGCTTTGTACAAGATACAAATACATATCGTAATACCTACAGCATATAGTTGCTTGGTATATGAATCTCGATGTACTTAGCATACAGTTGCTTTGTACAAGATACAAATACATATCGTAATACCTATAGCATATAGTTGCTTGGTATATGAATCTCAATGGACTTAGCATCTAGTTGCTTTGTGCCAGATACACATAATTATATCATGATACCTATAGCATATTGTTGCTTGGTATAGAACAAATTCATCTTGCGATACAAGCATGCACATGTTTTGGTTAATTTCTAGCATTCACACTATCCTATGCAAATATTTGCTAAGATGATGATATCCTTTCTTTATGATCACAAAGGATATCACTTTCTTGCTTTCATGTACTCCGGTACAATAAATGCGTTCCTTGCATATTTCGTTATGGGTACATTGATACTCAGACACAAAGATTTGGTTGGTTATCAACCAATACAAACAATTGCATAAACTTTCTATGCTTCGGAATGAAGCATACTACAAAGATCTAGGAAGATCAAAGTAAAAAGGATAGTGTTATTACACAAATTTCACTTCAGTGTGAAATTTGTTGTGTAGTCGCGAACCGAAACATGCATTTCACACTTTTTTTATCGTTACAGATTCTTCTTTTTTTTGAAGAAAGGAACCGTCCAACATAGAGGAGAAGGACTGTTCAATTCATCTTCCAAGGATTAACATCTTGACAGTGGAGCTGGTCGATGGATTTTATACCATCGGACAATATTTCTAAAAATTACAATATTAAAAGAAAAAATTAGTATAGTTTGATATTGTCATTTGTGTAGTTTGGTACTCTGTATAGTTAATTGTTTATGGAAATATAAAAAAGTATTTGTGAAAAAGCAAAATTTGGTTTATAATAAACAAGAAACTTTGTAACCAAAAATTCGTGTTTTCATTTATTTGTGTTCTTTTATTTATTTTCGGTAATATCACTAAAAAAGCTTGGTGATACTGAACATTGGTCCTTCGAACCGGATTGTGATGTTAAATTGAATTTAAATCACAACTTTAATTGAACAACTTTCTAAACGATAAACCGCGTACGGTAGATATCAAAAGTGTTCCTAGTGATAATTGCTAATCCAGCCCTCAGTGGATTAAGCACAATCTAAAATTATATCTAAACATTTTGTAGTTAATAATTATGTTTTTGAAAAAAAAAAAATGAGAAAAAGAAATTGTGAATTGTTAAATATATTGAATTAACTATAATGAACAAGTGAAATTCAATCTATCAAGTGAAAGGTTTTTTTTTAAATCTTAGAAGAAATAAAAATTCGTTTCATTTAAGTGGTTGACAATTATTGAAAAAGAAAAAATTTCATTCTAATAGCTGTGGACTGAAAATAACAAATAAAATTTGATTTATTTTGGGTGTCTTTGTAACTTTTCTATAATTACAACTTTTTAATTGAAATTATAATTGTGACTTTTTATGTGGTGATTCTGTGCTAATTTTGTTGGTCTCCATTCTACTAACATTTTTACAATTGTGAATCATTTAACTTATAAATTGTTGTGAAATTATAAGTGACAATGGCGGACGTTGAATCGAAGAAGGCCACAAGCAGAATCACCCACACCTAACTGGTTAGATTGGCTGAATTAATCGAGACCGAAGGAGCAAACTGGTCTCGGATTCAGATAAGTATCGAAATAAATATTTTAGAAAATTGTCGTACGAAATTCGAGCAGCTCCAAACAGACATTGAATTATTAGATGAGAGCGAGCTCGATTTCAGATTCAATTTTGTATTTACATATTCGTTTATTAAAGAAAAATTGTTGGTTTTGAAAGCGAGTAAGGATGACAGCATTTCAGTTGTATCCTGCTCAGAACAAAGCTAGATCATTTTGTGTATTTCATATTACAGACACTCCATCATCCATTTGAACAAATCATCTAGTTGTTGTGAATTTGTGAAGTGTATGAAAACACGACAAAGGTTTTAATGTTCAAACACACTACATTAAAATAGTGGTGTATAATTTACCCTCGCTTCGTATACGTATATAATTTTACACTATTACAGTTCCTTGAGAGTTTTCTTGCATCTTGCGTCAATCAAATAGAAGTAAGAACAGTATGGTTGTGTTTTTGGCACGCAGTCTGCACTGTTTTGCTGCAGTTCTAACGTGCAGCACATTTTTTCAGTTTTCTGCAAAGTAAATGTTCGTTTTCGATGGTAGTACTGCACTGCTCCTGCTAAGTATTAGATCAGATTTTTGCAGTTGTCAAATTGTCACTGTGAGTGGTCATTGAAATTAATAAAATGAATGAAATATTTTATAACATGATACAAAATCTGGAAATTGACTTATGTGCTATTCCAGTTGTAAATTTCGATCAAACGAATTATGAAGGTGGTTATCCGATATCGATAGTTGGATTCTGTTTGATTGTACCGATATTGGTAAATGTTTACTTTATGGTACACACACTAGGGTGGGGTAACTAATGATGGGGAATGGCAGGGGCATGTCTCCTGATCACACTTCGGGGGTCAAACCTTGGGGGACGGACAGTGGCGGCGCAGGGCGGGGGGTTAAAAATCGAAAATTTATCAATTTGTCATATGTGTTTATTGTAAAAGTGTGGGCTAGGGGGGTCGGAGGGGGTTGGTAATGAATGGGGGTGACAGAGGAAGATTCAAGGACTTCACTTTGGGAGCTGAAGTTTGGAAACGGCATAGTATAGGAGCAGGATGGGAGGTTAAAATTCCTTTTACGAATTAGCGGCCTCTCGCGAAAAATCGTTATCAGCGAGCGGATACATTTCTGCCATGTTGTTAAAAAATGTTTCGATTAGATCAAGATATTCAATTTGACGCTTAAATAAAAATTAGGCTATATAACCGGTCCAATGTTTTTTTGTACGACCGAAACGGGGCACACCACTTCGCAAATCTCTCCAAAATCTTTCAATATTTTGAGTGTGAGCGCCAGTTAAAGGATCTACAAAATTTAATGAATGCTTGACTGTTAGATGTTGATAGCCTGATTGCTCGAGACAATTATATGCACGCCAACAATCAGAATAAATGACTGTGCCATCAGCAATATATTACCAGATTTGAATTTGTAGAAGGCAAATGTGTATAAAGCAAATCTGACAATGTGTGTATGTTGCATTTTCTATACAGATATACACACACTGTCAGATTTGCCTTCTACAAATGCATATCCACACTTATGCACACACACACACACGCACACACACACACACACACACACACGCACACACGCACACACGCACACGCACACGCACGTGGAGGCATATTTGTATGTGACACCATAAATTCCTTTAGGTTGTAATTATATACCTCTAGCGGTACATAAAAACATTTTTTTTTTGTCGCTCTGACCATCTGTTATATTGTAATACGTAACTACATAACGCAAGTTACATCTACTGTAACTGATAATGATATCAAAATCAATATGTACTCTCCATCATTTAGTGAAGTAACAAATATTCTAAATAAATAAACAAATGACTAATAGTTAAAAACAGTTAATATCATTTGTTACGAAATGATGATGTACATACAATATGTACATATAATACATATATTTATCATCTAAGAGTAATATTACATAACGTAATATATTTTGTCTACCTGCACTCTGCAGTTTTGTTTCTTTGCTTGAAATTTCATATTTTTTGTATTTTTGAATTGTATAATACGTAATCTCATATTATTATATTTGCTGTTATCAAATATTTTTATACCATAACTACTTATGTACATTTTAATTGTATAATCAACATAATTTATACCTACATATTATAAATGAGAATCACATAATTGTAAAATAATTTTTTGTGTTCATCTCACTCGATAATTTCTATTTGTATTGATATTGATAATAATCAATTAGTTCAACTCTCATTTCATACATTTGATATTGATGAATTAATTTTTGTTGTATTTGATATGTATTACATTTGCATATAATTCATTTTTTCTTGGCCTCTTTTTCTTTTCATCTTTCATCGAGTGAGGATAGCAACTTAAAATTATTATCGTGCAATTAAAGGTAAAATAATTTGTAGTGCATTATAACACAATTAAAAGTAAAATAAATTGTAATGTATTAATATTAAAATTCAAGTTTTTTTTTTATTGTAGTTAAATTTTGTTTTATATTAAACAAAAATTGGTCCTTCGAGCCGGATCCTTTTTAAGGAAATTTTGGTAACATTTTTTGCAAATATTAAAACATAATTTTTGAATTTCTGAAGTGTACAGGTTTCGACAATACATACATTAACCTTTGTTCTAAGCAATATATGAGCCACGTGTAATATTTTTCTACATACATGATATTCAACTTGCAATTATTTTATCATATTTGAACTCGTGAATTAGTTTATTGACAAATTTAAGACCTATGTGAAATAAATTAATCGAAAAATTTTAAAAAAATAATTAAATTTAACTATTCATATATCAGTTCATATATCAGTGATTCGAATAACCTTCGGAATAACCTTTGGACTAATACCCTATCACGTGAATTTGTAGTGCCGTAATTTTTTTTGAATTAACATTTTTTGTCGTAACACTTATTACATAATTGATATTTTCAACCTATTATCTACTCAAATTTAAATACCTTTGGTTATCACGTGAAATTGTTATCTACAATGGCTAAACAAATTATAGACGCTCTTAAGGCAAAACGTGGCTACATTAAGGCTACCGTGTCTCGAATTGCTTCATTTGGTGAAAAGATTTCAGATACAACGACAATTGAGGCTATTCAAATGCGTTTAGAAAAATTGAACGACACATGGACTGAATTCTACACAATACAAAATGAATTAGCTCAGTATGTAACGGATCCAAGCATTGGAGATCTTGACAGCGAAAATGAACAATTTGAGACAAAATATTACCTGACTAAGGAATTATTGTTAAGGGCAATTCACCTTCGTCAGAATAGTGATTCATCGACATCTAATGACATTATCGGAAGATTAGCTGATCAGCAAACATCATTCTTTGAACGAGTCTCAAGTACACTTAGACCCCTTAATAGTAGCAGCAGTCCAACTGATACAAGGCTACCCAAACTTGAAATTCCAGTCTTTTCTGGCAACTATAATGAATGGACTTCATTTCGTGACTTGTTTGTAACTACTATTCATGATAACACAAGGTTAAGTTCCAGTCAGAAATTGAATTATTTGAAAACACTTTTAAGAGGCGATGCTGCAGCGTTGTTACGTCATATAATGATATCTGATTCAAACTATGAACAAGCTTGGGATCGTCTAAATCAACGTTATGATAAAAAAGGCCAAATCACCAAAACCTTTATTAAATTATTTATGACACTACCGTCTATCACTACTGCTTCTCCTTCAGGACTTCGTAAACTTGCCGACGGAACAGATGAAGTTATTCGAGGACTTCGAGCTTTAGGAACTGAAGCTGAACAACGAGATCCATGGCTCATTTACTTGTTGCTTAGTAAAATCGACCCTATTACTCGACAGGATTGGTCAGAAGAGATTGCTAGTAAGGACTTTCCAACAATTTGTGAACTATTAACCTTTTTAAATAAACGCTGTAACGCTCTTGAAGATTCTCAAATTAATTATCGACACACTGCCACATCATCATCTAAACAAACTAGCTATCAATCCAGTGCTAAAATTCATGCTGCCTCACTTGATATTTGTCCTAAGTGTGCATCATCTCATCTACTCTATCAGTGTTCAACTTTCAAATCATTAGATATTGAGTCTCGTCGCAAATTTGTAAATGAGAGGAAACTTTGTTTTAATTGTCTCCGACCTGGTCATAATGCTTCGCTTTCTAGTTCAACAAATCGCTGTCGATTCTGTAAGGGAAGACATCACTCATTAGTGCACATGAATTCAAAATCGTCAAATCAACATCAGCCTCAACCTCAACCTCAACCACGACCAACAACTTCTAATATTGTCAATCCTGAGAGCACAGGTCCATCATTAAATTCAATCGTAAGTTCTCATACACAATCACCACATAATTTTCCAAGTTTGTCATCGTTATTGCCTACTGCTTTAGTCAACATAGAAGACTATCGAGGTAATCTTCACATTTGTCGCATATTACTTGACTGTGGATCTCAGGCTACTTTCATCACTGACACACTTATCAGAAAACTAAAATTACCAAGACAACATGCAAGGATCTCGATCACTGGTGTTTCATGTGTTACTACTGGCATTACTAAAGGTTGTGCTTCTATCAAATTACATTCTAGAGCGACTTCTGCAAACATTGATGTGGATGCATATATTTTGAATTCGCTAACATCAAAATTGCCTAATTTTGAGTTTGAACCTATTCATCAGCTCAAATCACTCAATTTAGCTGATCCATTCTACAATATTCCAAACTCAATTGATATCATTCTTGGTGTCGACAAGGTATTTCACATTTTTGAAAGTGAACGTTTCGTAATTTCCAATGACCTCGTTGCACAATTAACGAAGTTTGGTTGGGTTATTGCTGGAAGAATTCCACTCCAACTTAATGAAACATCACATGTTTATTCAAATTTGGTTTCATTTCATGGTTTATTTGATATTGACGAAGCTCTGCAAAAATTTTGGGAACTAGAAGAGATACCAAAACAATCAGAAGTCAGCCAAGAAGAGAGCGAAGCTGAAAACATATTTCAATGTTCAGTGACCAAAGCAGATGACGGTAAATATATTGTAGATCTTCCGTTTAAAAAACCTCCTTTACCTTTAGGAAGCAGTTATCACGTCGCACTTAGGCGTCTCCACTCGATGGAACGACGATTTGAACGAGACAACGAATTGAAGACAGCATATTGTCAGTTCATGAGAGAATATTTGACCCTAGGCCACATGGAACGGGTACCACCTAATAAAATTCGAGTTGCAGCCAGCTATTATTTGCCTCATCATGCTGTATTTAAGCCCGATAGTAGTACTACAAAGCTTAGAGTTGTATTTGATGGTTCAAGTAAGACCTCCACTGGATATTCATTAAATGATACTTTGCTAGTAGGTCCATCCATACAACGAGATCTGTTGTCAGTGTGTGTCAAATTTCGATTACATCGTTATGTGTTTACTGCCGATTTGGAAAAGATGTATCGTCAAATTTGGATATCAAGGTCCCATCAAAATTTTCAACGAATATTGTGGAGAGAATCTTCTGAATTGCCAGTCGAGATTTTTAGGTTACGTACAGTGACCTACGGTACGTCATCAGCACCATTCCTTGCTGTACGTGTGTTACATCAGTTAGCATCTGATAATACCACAATCAAACCAAATGCTTCTAAGGTTTTATTGGAGAACTGCTATGTGGATGACATTCTTACAGGAGCTGCCACTATTGAGGAATTAATAAATCTTAAGACTGAATTAGGTGAGCTGTTATCGTCTGCTGGATTCAATTTGCGAAAATGGAGCAGTAATTGTTGCGAATTTCTTGCCACCATTAATGATACCCAATGTGAGTTTGCGGCAAAGGACTTCAGTGATGGATCTAAAGCGATAAAAACTTTGGGGTTAAAATGGTTCCCTTCAAGCGATACATTCTCATTTTCCATTTTGTTGCCACCTTTAAAACCTGTTACAAAACGGACTTTTCTTTCCGATGCTTCAAGGATCTTTGATCCTCTAGGGTTTCTTACACCAGTAACTGTACTAATTAAAACACTTTTTCAGTCATTATGGTCCAGAAAATTAGACTGGGACGATTCTATTCCAGATAGTATTGAACGTGAATGGTTGTCTATACGGAATGAACTTGATCAGCTAACCAACTTACACATTCCTCGTTGGTTAAGTATTCACCGAAACAGTATTGAGCTTCATGGATTTTCAGATGCGTCTGAAAGGGCATTTGCAGCCGTCATTTATTGTAGAACATTACTAAGTGAAAATAAGTACCAATGTCACTTTGTAATCGCCAAAAGCAAAGTAGCACCATTAAAACAAATTTCTATTGCGCGTCTGGAGTTATGTGGAGCATTATTATCAAGTAAATTATTCGAAAGCGTACAAAAAATCTTAACCAATATAACCTACACGGTATTCGCTTGGACTGACTCAGAAATCGTTCTGAACTGGTTATCGTCGCCATCACGACGTTGGTCAACATTTGTCGGTAATCGGACATCCGAAATTGTATCACGCGTTCCTCGGAAACATTGGCACTATGTTGCTTCTCGTGATAATCCAGCCGATATCGCGTCACGCGGAATTAGTCCGAATCAATTATTAAAAAACAAGGCTTGGTGGAATGGGCCACAATGGCTTTATTTATCTGAATGGCCAAATTGGACATCTAAACCTTTACATAACAATGAATTGAACCATGAAGCCAGAAAACAACCAATACAAGTATGCTCTACAAAAATTGATAACACATTTTTGGATAAGTTATGCCATAAGTTTTCTCGATGGTTGAAATTATTACGCATCATTGCATATTGCAAAAGATTTATTAACAATCTTAAATTGATACATCAAACTGGACCGCTTACTGTGGCTGAGATACAAGCTAGCAAGGTAGATATTATTCGACATGTACAAACGTTATCCTTTGCCAACGAAATACGAGCCATCAAATCTAATAAACCATTAAAAGGCCGGAGTCAATTAATGAAACTTACACCATTCATCGATGATCAAGACTTGCTACGTGTAAGCGGAAGATTACATAATTCAGAACTGGCATATGAGTCGAAACAGCCTATCATTTTACCTGGGAATCACTTCATTACTTCACTGATTGTGAGATACTTTCATATTAAATTTTGTCACGCAGGTATTTCTGAACTAATAAATCTACTTCGAGAAGAATTTTGGATAATTGGTTGTAGAACACTCGTACGTAAGGTGATTCATAATTGCATCAACTGTTTTCGCCACCGACGAGAAACTGCCTCGCAACTTATGGGACAGCTACCAGCTTCAAGAGTAACCCCTTGCAAACCTTTCTCACGTGTTGGATGTGACTACGCTGGGCCCATCACCATTCGTTTATTTCGTGGAAGAAATCCAAAATTTTCCAAAGCATATATTTGTTTATTTATTTGTATGGTCACGAAAGCAGTTCACATTGAATTAGTAACCGATATGACTACGAATGCATATTTATCAGCGTTACGTCGTTTTATAGCCCGTCGTGGTAAATGCAGTCATATTTATTCTGACAATGGCACCAACTTCAAAGGAGCTGAACGAATATTAACTGAAATGTATGAACACTTACAATCTGAAACACATAACAAAATCATTCAAGATGCACTTTCTCAAGATGGTATACAGTGGTCGTTTAATCCACCAAATGCACCTCATTTCGGTGGATTATGGGAGTCTAATATCAAGTCGATCAAAACTCATTTAAAACGCGTAATTGGAGAGCATATACTGACTTATGAAGAATTATACACCGTTCTAACTCAAATCGAAGCAGTGCTGAATTCTCGTCCTTTATATTCTGTGTCTGACAATGAATTTAATGCATTAACTCCATTTCATTTTCTAACAGGTTTTCCTTACACTGCCGTTCCAGAACCAGAGCAGTCTGTGACTCAAATCCACATTTGCTCAAATTGGAATCTATTACAGAACATGCTACAAGGATTTTGGAAAAGATGGCACCAAGAATACTTAACTTCATTACAACAACGACCAAAATGGTGTACTGTACAGCCTAACATCACTAAAGGTGACATGGTATTATTACGGGAAGCTAATCTCCCCCCAGGGAAATGGATTTTAGGGAGAGTTATAGATGTACATCCAGATCAACATGGAACAACTCGTGTTGTTACAGTTCGTACTAAATCAGGCAATTTTATACGACCCATAACGAAATTAGCGAAACTTCCAAATCAAGACATTCATCACCAACAGGCTGAGGCCCAAGATGTTACGAAATGATGATGTACATACAATATGTACATATAATACATATATTTATCATCTAAGAGTAATATTACATAACGTAATATATTTTGTCTACCTGCACTCTGCAGTTTTGTTTCTTTGCTTGAAATTTCATATTTTTTGTATTTTTGAATTGTATAATACGTAATCTCATATTATTATATTTGCTGTTATCAAATATTTTTATACCATAACTACTTATGTACATTTTAATTGTATAATCAACATAATTTATACCTACATATTATAAATGAGAATCACATAATTGTAAAATAATTTTTTGTGTTCATCTCACTCGATAATTTCTATTTGTATTGATATTGGTAATAATCAATTAGTTCAACTCTCATTTCATACATTTGATATTGATGAATTAATTTTTGTTGTATTTGATATGTATTACATTTGCATATAATTCATTTTTTCTTGGCCTCTTTTTCTTTTCATCTTTCATCGAGTGAGGATAGCAACTTAAAATTATTATCGTGCAATTAAAGGTAAAATAATTTGTAGTGCATTATAACACAATTAAAAGTAAAATAAATTGTAATTGAAAGACGATATTCTTTCTGGTTTTTTTTATAGAATTTTCTTTTATTTTTTTGTATATTTCTTTTTAATTTACAAGTATGTATTTATTATTATTGTTATTATTCAAGGGCTCTGTCTGTAGAAGACCGCTAAGTGCTTCTGTATCAGAGCAGAGTTTGATTATGAATGAATTTAATACTACTGCAACGCTGTTTTTATACTTTTCCGATGTTTGATGTTGTCTATAGATGTTGGGTGATACACGTTGCTTACTGAGTGTTGTTTGTATTGATGTACGTGATCAAACGTGTGTATTGTTTGTAGTTGTTGGATGCTTATGTGTTATTTGTATTGGTGTACGTGATCAAACATGTGTATTGTTTGTAGTTGTTGGCTGTTGGATGCTTATATGTTATTCGTATTGGTGTACGTGATCAAACATGTGTATTGTTTGTAGTTGTTGGCTGTTGGATGCTTATATGTTATTCATATTGGTGTACGTGATCAAAACATGTGTATTGTTTGTAGTTGTTGGCTGTTGGATGCTTATATGTTATTCGTATTGGTGTACGTGATCAAACATGTGTATTGTTTGTAGTTGTTGGCTGTTGGATGCTTATACGTTATATAGTGTGATGTTACAATCTCCCCTTCTATTCTTGAGCATTGTCTCAGTGAAAGAATAGTCGAAAGAGAAAAATCACACTGCTTCATGTTCTTTTCGGCCTTCCTCGTCGTCTTATTGGCCTGACTGGCTTTTCCTTTGAAATTACATCTTGATTATTCATCTTGGTCAACATTGATGAATGGTATACACCCATTATTTCTGATGGTCTTTCAGGACAGGCTACTTCGTATACTGTTGGTCCCTTCCTTTGTAGAATTATGTAAGGACCATCTCTGCGAGGTGCAAGTTTTGAGGTCCTTTTCTGTGTTGCCTGACTACGTACATGGCTGCTTATCCAAACGTATTCTCCAGGTTTGTATTCTGGATCGGGTTTTCTTTTTCTGTCGCTATAATTGCACTGTCGATCTTGTTCCCTCTCTACTGTTTCTCGCACATGCTTTAAGGTACTGGCCATCCGCAAAAGGTAAGGTGTCATGTTTGTGGTGAAATTCTCTGACGTTATTACTTGTTTTAAGTCGTTGTGAACGTCAGCCGGGCTCCTAAGTTCTCTCCCGAAGGTAAGAAAAGCAGCGCTATAACCTCGTTGTTTACATAGCGCTGTGTTCATAGCGAATCTTATGGTTGGAAGTTTGCTATCCCATGATGAATGATCATTTTTGACCAGGATTGACAACTGGGTTTTTAAGTCCCTATTCTTTCTCTCGACCGGATTTGCCTGTGGGTGATATACTGGCGTTAACTGCTGTTTGATGCCTAGGCAATGAGTGGCTTGCTGCATTAAAGAACTGACAAACTGGGCTCCATTATCACTTATTAATCTTCTACATAAGCCGTATCTCAAAAATATCTCTTCAATGAGTATTTTGGTGCAATTATATGCGTCTGCGTTCTGCAATGGGAAAAGCTCAACCCATCCGCTTGCAACATCTTCGACGATATATATCCATTTATGCCCTTCGCTAGTCTCTGGTAGTGGTCCAAAAAGGTCAACTGAGATAACTTCGAAACGTTGTGAAGGTGTTGGAGTTTGATAAAGTCCTGTTGGTTTCAAGTTACTGGCTTTATAACGCTGACATTCGGCACAAGACTTTACGTAATTGGTGATTTGCTGGCGCATACCCGACCAATAATACTTTGGTGCAATTCTTTGTATTGTTCTTTCTATTCCGTAGTGTCCAGCTGTCGCTTCGTTGTGGTATGCCTTCAGAATCTCCTCTCGAAACTTTTCTGGTATTACTAGCTGCGGTTCTTCGGTATACTCGTCTGGTACGTAACGATATAATACTCCATCATTCACAATGTAACCTCTATTAGTCCATCGTGAAAATTCTTCATCTGTAGTGTTCTTCTCTAAGGTGGATATGATTATATTAAGTTCTGCATCTTGTTGTTGTGCTTCGCGTACCTCAGCCACACTTCGGTGCGGTAAATCTATCGATACTACAAGTGCTTCTATACCTTCTTCTGTGTTACAGGGTGGTCTCGACAATGTGTCTGCTACTACATTAGCACGTCCTGGTGTGTAGGATATCTTTAAATTATACGGTTGTAGTTGTAACGCCCATCTTGCCAAACGTCCAGTAGGATGCTTGATGGACATTAACCATCGTAGGGGTTGGTGGTCTGACGCAATGTTTATCTCGCTGCCTTCTATGTACCCTCTGAATTTAGATATAGCCCATATAACCGCGAGAGCTTCCCTTTCTGTTGTACTGTAATTTCTTTCAGCTGTTGTCAGTAACCTGCTGCAATATTCGATTGGGCGTTCGTCCTTTCCCTCCCCTTGGAGGAGAGCCCCACCTATGGCATAGCTACTGGCGTCCGTCCGTATTATGAATGGCTTCTCTTCTTCGGCCTGTTGGAGAATAGGTGCTGTACTGAGGCTAGTTTTTAATTCATCGAATGATTTTTGTTGTTCATCCTGCCATTTCCAGGTAGCATTTTTCTTTGTAAGTGATGTCAGTGGCTGAGCGATTTGTGCAAAGTTTTTAATGAATCGGCGGTACCAAGAACACATCTGCAGGAAGGAAATCAGTTGCTTCAAATTATTTGGTGGTTGGCGACTGGATACAGCAGCAGCTTTGCCGGGATCCATCTCAATGCCTTCTCTTGTCAATATGTGCCCTAGATACTTTATTTCCGTACAACAAAATTTGCATTTTTGCCTATTAGCACATAAGTTAAATGTTCGTAGTCCATTGAATACTTCCTGTAAGTCTAGTAAGTGCTGGTTAAATGAGTCTGAAATGATAAGAAGATCATCTAAATATGCTAGGAGACGGATTGATGGTAATTTTGTCTTAAATCTATCCATCAGTCTCTGGAAAGTGGCTGGTGCGTTGCGCAATCCAAATGGCATACGCTTGAATTGATATATTCCGAAAGGGGTGATGAAAGCTGTTTTCTCCTTGTCATCGCTCCTCATTTTTATTTGCCAATAACCAGCAAGCAGATCTATGGAGGACATGTACATTGCTCTTTTAGCGGACTGTAAAAGATCATCGATCCTTGGTAGCGGATACATATCGGGTATTGTAATGGAATTGAGGTGTCGGTAGTCTACGCACACACGAATTCCGCCATCCTTTTTGGGTACCATGACAACGGGTGATGCCCATGCAGACTCACTTTCTTCTATTATTTCATCGTCTAGCATTATTTGAATTTCTTTCTTTAGTATTTTCCTTTTTCCTTCGGTAAGTCGATAAGGTGGTGATGCTATTGGAGTATCTGTGCGTGTCTGGATTCGGTGTTCTACTTGTGATGCGGGCATTTTTGATCGCTGGAATACGCATTGGTTTTCCTTTAGCAGACTGTTTACTTTATTTATTTCATACTTTGACATGTGCATTGATTCGTTTTCTGTTAATTCAATCTCCATCATTCCCAGGTAAACATGAAATGCTGCATCTCTGTATAGTTTTGCGTTTGATATTGTGGATTCAACTGGTAAACAGTCTTTGAAGATTTCTTCTATTCCTTCTTCTGAGTAGTTTCTCTCTTGAAGTGCCTTTCGCTTTGGTGTGTTCTTTATTGGACTAACTGGATCTGGGATATAGTATCTTTTTTTCAACGTGTCGGGTGTCCGTGGTAATTCTGGTCCATAATATAGGTATTCCTCAGGGGTCGATGTTTTGAAATACTCCGTTGACTCAATACATGTTGTGGCGACTGATACATCAGATATTATTTCTTTCTCAATGAAGTTATACTGCTTTCTTGGGGACTCCGAAAAGTGCCAACTGTGCTGTGGTACATCAAGTACAATGTGTGCGTCTTCGATGAAGTCTACACCAAGCAGAGTTCGGTTGTTTGTTGAGTTTCGAAATATCAAAAATGTTGTTGGAATGATGCGGTATTCTAGTTTCACGTTTACTTCAACGATCAGAACATTCTGAAGCTGTTGTTTACCATCTGCTAAAGTTACATACAGGTCTTGAGGCTTAAATTCGTATTCTTGCTTTTTTAGTTCTTCGTATAGACTTCTGCTAGCAACGCTCATTCGTGCTCCGGTGTCGAAGTATGCTGTTCCTATACTTCTGCCTATTTCAATCTGTACTAGTGGTCTTGTTCGCAAAGGGAGTGCTGTGTGTTTGTCGGGTATGTTTACCGAGCAAAAATCTGCCCCTCCTGTTGGTTTATTTTTGTTGCAGTTGCTGCATTGGCTTCTGACAACTCCGGCTTGTCCACATCCGTAACAAGAAATCACAGGCTTTGAAGCATTTTTATACCCATCCTTATTTTCCTTTTCTGCTTTTTGTCTTTTTCTACATTCGTCTATCCTGTGTCCGTAATTTCTGCAAAATTCGCATTTTGTTCTCTTTTTCGTCCTGGCTTCAACATCCTCATGTTTCTCTTTGAAAATTTCTTCGGTTGAGCGAGCTTGATCCAGTAGTTCATTAAAGTTGGATATGCTGTATCGATTTATGTGCTGTCTGATGTGTATATTTAATAGTCCAAAAATTAGGTCTATTTGTTGTTGCTCCGTATGTGTGTCTATTGGTAGTTCGGATAGTAAGGCTCTTTTAGCACAGACGAAGATATCAGTAGGTGTGTTGGTATCCTGCTTTGTTTCGAATAGTTCTATATACACCTGATATGCTGGTCTGGCTGGAGAAAATGTCCTTCTTAGTAAGTCCATGGCACTTTGCCATGTATAGACTTGATCCTGGACTCCGCGCCACCATGTAGCTGCTACTTCAGTTAAAAGAAGAGGTAATCCCATTAGTGCATTTTGATCACTGATGTTCTCGCAACTTTTGTATATTGTTGCCGTTGATATGAATTCTTCAACCTTGTTTCTGTCCCTGAATCCATTATACCTTGCAGTACAGTAGGCGAAATTTCCCATTCTCTGTGTATTATTGGAGGTTGTATTGATGGATGATATTAGCTGCCTAAATTGTATGTCAGATAATGTTATATTATTTGATGACTGCGAGAATGTAGGATTTGAAGATTGGCAAGTAGCTGGTTGAGATGAGGCCATATTTACAGGGCTTGCGTCTGTAAAAGTATGTGTAACTTCAGATGATGTTGTTTCAGCCACTGTTGTGGTTCCTGGTTGTGTTTTTGGAAGATTCTCCGTACTTCTTGTAATAACCATTTATCTTGTTATATCGATATTTGGTTTTACGTTGGGCGCCAGATGAAAGACGATATTCTTTCTGGTTTTTTTTATAGAATTTTCTTTTATTTTTTTGTATATTTCTTTTTAATTTACAAGTATGTATTTATTATTATTGTTATTATTCAAGGGCTCTGTCTGTAGAAGACCGCTAAGTGCTTCTGTATCAGAGCAGAGTTTGATTATGAATGAATTTAATACTACTGCAACGCTGTTTTTATACTTTTCCGATGTTTGATGTTGTCTATAGATGTTGGGTGATACACGTTGCTTACTGAGTGTTGTTTGTATTGATGTACGTGATCAAACGTGTGTATTGTTTGTAGTTGTTGGATGCTTATGTGTTATTTGTATTGGTGTACGTGATCAAACATGTGTATTGTTTGTAGTTGTTGGCTGTTGGATGCTTATATGTTATTCGTATTGGTGTACGTGATCAAACATGTGTATTGTTTGTAGTTGTTGGCTGTTGGATGCTTATATGTTATTCATATTGGTGTACGTGATCAAAACATGTGTATTGTTTGTAGTTGTTGGCTGTTGGATGCTTATATGTTATTCGTATTGGTGTACGTGATCAAACATGTGTATTGTTTGTAGTTGTTGGCTGTTGGATGCTTATACGTTATATAGTGTGATGTTACATAATGTATTAATATTAAAATTCAAGTTTTTTTTTTATTGTAATTAAATTTTGTTTTATATTAAACATCATTATTATTTCAAAATTATTAAATGTTAAATATGAAATTGTGAAAATTAATTAACAATCTGTTTCAAAGTGCTACCATTTTATTAGTACAAATAATTTTTAACAATCTGTTTCTAATAAAATTATTTTTTTTATAAAATTTGAATGTTTTATTTATTCATAGAATTTATTTCAAAGTATTTTAAGGTAGATTTTTTTGTTCTAATTCTGAAACTAGTTTCAGCTCTCTTAGTATTGGTTTATTGTTAATTAAACAGTCGAAAAAACTGTCTTCATTACTAAAGCTTTTGAAAAGCGATTTGGTAAAAGCTCTACTCAAATCTTCAAATTTAATTTTATCAATCAACTCATCTTTAAATTGTTTTCTATTTTTTGAATCGAAACCGATCCAGTTAACTACTGCCAAACACAAATTATCTTCAGTCCATTATTCTGACCGCTGATGAAATGAGACATCTGATTTCGCCTCATCATTCACGAATTCGTCAGCAAGCGGACACAGTTAAAGACCAGATGCCACAGCTGTCAACAACAACTAATTCTACATCAAATCGACAAATTTCTGCCATCACGACAACAGCGACCACAGCGATCGATGCTACGACTTCATTATTGAACAAGTTTCCATTGGGTGACCCCACTTCGATGTATTATTCAAGATATTCTATAACTAATGTGGTTTCGTCAACATCGGTCTCACCATTTTCGACTTCAACATAACCTGAGTCTACTCAAATGTCAGCCTCATCTTCATCAATAGACTCCATCTCATCTATGGCTGAATTTAGCTATATGATCAATAAGAAACCAACCAAGAGGCCGAAAGATAACAACTGATATATAGTATATATAATTTTCACCTTCTGTACATAAACCACATGTTATATATGCTTATGTATAGAAAATAGACTATTTGCTATAGAAAACGTAGTATATGAATATATAAATGGATA
The DNA here is from genome assembly GCA_951394055.1 of Villa cingulata. Lineage (NCBI taxonomy): Eukaryota > Metazoa > Arthropoda > Insecta > Diptera > Bombyliidae > Villa > Villa cingulata. The sequence continues at coordinate 31,710,056 of OX596020.1, read as the reverse complement.
TTGTAGAACGTTGGGGGATAACAAAAGTAAATATACATATATTAAGATTTCTTTTTTAATAAATAAAATGTATACTCGATAACTTGAAAATTTGACTTTTGCTCACACATCATCCCACAGACTTCTATCTCCCTTTCTATGAATATGTGACCAATTATTTGACTTAGTACATTATTCTTTTGCTTGAAATGGTTGGGACTATGAGACATGCAGCCTCTTATAGTAAATTTTAAATTTTAATTTTTTTAGAGGCGGGTGAGTATTGGCATCAGTTGCCAGGGGCATATTTTTATTTTTTTTGGGGCAACTGATAACATAGCTGCACAAGGGGCCTTGAGCGGGGCCAATTTCTATTTACAAGTTAGCGGTGGAAAGGTGTACCAAGTTGTCATCTTTTTTTTAGGAAGAGTTCTTTATTTGGGACATTTCGGGGAAGGAATTCCAGCCTTCTGCCGCCCCATGCTGCCAATAATACAAAGGGGTATGGTTAGAGGCATACCCACCCCCCAACCCTCATCCGGTGAGCTAGCACGTGCCAGCCAGCTCGGGCAGCAGCCTCTACCACCGACCACATACCCAAATGTAATGTATTGGAGGATCGTGTGTTGTCTACTACTTTTTGCACACATATTTGCAACACCGTAGGGCATAAAGGTAGCAATTGAGTTTGGTGTGATGGGAACTAAACATGTAGTATTGGTGTGGGTCCCTACCTCTCATTAGGGTAGTGGATTCTGCATTGTGCTGCATGGTTTGGTCCCATCTGTCCATATATTGATTATTTCCTTATTAAATTAAACTAAGTTTTATCTTGATATTAATTCATGTTTTATTACAGATTTTCAACCTCCACATTCACCAACATGTATCTCCAGACATCACATGAAACCACCTATACATAACAAATGTAACAATTAATTAAAATTTCATTTAAAATATTTTAGCATTTTTGGTTTTTTTCAAATAATAGGATATTGACACGCGATTTAAATTAGTTTTAAGATAAAAACATAAAAGTATATTATGTACCCTCATACGATAAAATATGTAAACACACGTGAATGTAATAATATAAAATTCGGTGTAAATGTACACAATAACGTAGAGATTTTTTAATGAATTTTGTTTATTTTAAAGTTTTTAATTATTAAATTTAAGAGTTTACAATTTATTGAATTTCTTAATAGAAATAATGTAAGTCACCTAATTAATTATAAATTTTGTACAAAATATAATTAAAAAAATTAAAATAAAAAATAAAGTAGGTACTATATAATAATGAATATGATCGTTCTTTTTTGTTTTTCTTTATGATTACACGATCTGGTAATTCAAGTATCTATATCTGACAAAAATAATATTGTTGTTTTTATCTGTTAAATACTTAACAAGCAGTTACAGTGCAAGGTGTACATTACATCAAGAATTACGGAATTAAGAAAATTCTATTTCTACTACTATGTATGTACATATACATTTTGATTAATATGTGATATTACAAATTTATGTTTCTTTAAAAAACTGTTAAAGCAGTTAAAGTTTAAAATTATTTTACAATAACAAAACCCTATTAAGTATATAAATATATTTTTTTAAGAATTTTGGATGCTTTGTGTTTGTACACAGGATCATTTTCTTATTTTTTTTATAATGCAATTAGGTTGTTATTGTTAATTAAACATTTAAAATGAATTGAACTAAAAAATAATTTCGAGTGAGAAGTTTGTTCTCAATTATGGAATATCGCTTAAAAAGTATTGAAAAGAAAAAAAGGTAAATGTTTACTTTATGGTACACACACTAGGGTGGGGTAACTAATGATGGGAATGGTAGGGGCATGTCCCCTGACCACACTTCGGGGGGTCAAATCTTTTGGGACGGACAGTAACGGCACAGGGCGGGGGGTTAAATATCGAAAATTTATCAATTTGTCATATGTGTTTATTGTTAAAGTGTGGGCTAGGGGGGTCGGAGGGGGTTGGTAATGAATGGGGGTGACAGAGGAAGATTCAAGGACTTCACTTTGGGAGCTGAAGTTTGGAAACGGCAAAGTATAGGAGCAGGATAGGAGGTTAAAATTCCTTTTACGAATTAGCGGCCTCTCACGAAAAATCGTTATCAGCGAGTGGATACATTTCTGCCATGTTGTTAAAAAATGTTTCGATTAGATCAAGATAATCAATTTGACGCTTAAATAAAAATGAGGCTATATAACCGGTCCAATGTTTTTTGTACGACCGAAACGGGGCACACCACTTCGCAAATCTCTCCATAATCTTTCAATATTTTGAGTGTGAGCGCCAGTTAAAGGATCTACAAAATTTAATGAATGATTGACTGTTAGATGTTGATAGCCTGATTGCTCGAGACAATTATATGCACGCCAACAATCAGAATAAATGACTGTGCCATCAGCAATATATTACCAGATTTGAATTTGTAGAAGGCAAATGTGTATAAAGCAAATCTGACAATGTGTGTATGTTGCATTTTCTATACAGATATACACACACTGTCAGATTTGCCTTCTATAAATGTGCGTGTGTGCGTGTGTGTGTGTGTGTGTGTGTGTGCGTGTGTGTGTGTGCATAAGTGTGGATATGCATTTGTAGAAGGCAAATCTGACAGTGTGTGTATATCTGTATAGAAAATGCAACATACACACATTGTCAGATTTGCTTTATACACATTTGCCTTCTACAAATTCAAATCTGGTAATATATTGCTGATGGCACAGTCATTTATTCTGATTGTTGGCGTGCATATAATTGTCTCGAGCAATCAGGCTATCAACATCTAACAGTCAAGCATTCATTAAATTTTGTAGATCCTTTAACTGGCGCTCACACTCAAAATATTGAAAGATTTTGGAGAGATTTGCGAAGTGGTGTGCCCCGTTTCGGTCGTACAAAAAAACATTGGACCGGTTATATAGCCTAATTTTTATTTAAGCGTCAAATTGAATATCTTGATCTAATCGAAACATTTTTTAACAACATGGCAGAAATGTATCCGCTCGCTGATAACGATTTTTCGCGAGAGGCCGCTAATTCGTAAAAGGAATTTTAACCTCCCATCCTGCTCCTATACTATGCCGTTTCCAAACTTCAGCTCCCAAAGTGAAGTCCTTGAATCTTCCTCTGTCACCCCCATTCATTACCAACCCCCTCCGACCCCCCTAGCCCACACTTTTACAATAAACACATATTACAAATTGATAAATTTTCAATTTTTAACCCCCCGCCCTGCGCCGCCACTGTCCGTCCCCCAAGGTTTGACCCCCGAAGTGTGATCAGGAGACATGCCCCTGCCATTCCCCATCATTAGTTACCCCACCCTAGTGTGTGTACCATAAAGTAAACATTTACCAATATCGGTACAATCAAACAGAATCCAACTATCGATATCGGATAACCACCTTCATAATTCGTTTGATCGAAATTTACAACTGGAATAGCACATAAGTCAATTTCCAGATTTTGTATCATGTTATAAAATATTTCATTCATTTTATTAATTTCAATGACCACTCACAGTGACAATTTGACAACTGCAAAAATCTGATCTAATACTTAGCAGGAGCAGTGCAGTACTACCATCGAAAACGAACATTTACTTTGCAGAAAACTGAAAAAATGTGCTGCACGTTAGAACTGCAGCAAAACAGTGCAGACTGCGTGCCAAAAACACAACCATACTGTTCTTACTTCTATTTGATTGACGCAAGATGCAAGAAAACTCTCAAGGAACTGTAATAGTGTAAAATTATATACGTATACGAAGCGAGGGTAAATTATACACCACTATTTTAATGTAGTGTGTTTGAACATTAAAACCTTTGTCGTGTTTTCATACACTTCACAAATTCACAACAACTAGATGATTTGTTCAAATGGATGATGGAGTGTCTGTAATATGAAATACACAAAATGATCTAGCTTTGTTCTGAGCAGGATACAACTGAAATGCTGTCATCCTTACTCGCTTTCAAAACCAACAATTTTTCTTTAATAAACGAATATGTAAATACAAAATTGAATCTGAAATCGAGCTCGCTCTCATCTAATAATTCAATGTCTGTTTGGAGCTGCTCGAATTTCGTACGACAATTTTCTAAAATATTTATTTCGATACTTATCTGAATCCGAGACCAGTTTGCTCCTTCGGTCTCGATTAATTCAGCCAATCTAACCAGTTAGGTGTGGGTGATTCTGCTTGTGGCCTTCTTCGATTCAACGTCCGCCATTGTCACTTATAATTTCACAACAATTTATAAGTTAAATGATTCACAATTGTAAAAATGTTAGTAGAATGGAGACCAACAAAATTAGCACAGAATCACCACATAAAAAGTCACAATTATAATTTCAATTAAAAAGTTGTAATTATAGAAAAGTTACAAAGACACCCAAAATAAATCAAATTTTATTTGTTATTTTCAGTCCACAGCTATTAGAATGAAATTTTTTCTTTTTCAATAATTGTCAACCACTTAAATGAAACGAATTTTTATTTCTTCTAAGATTTAAAAAAAAACCTTTCACTTGATAGATTGAATTTCACTTGTTCATTATAGTTAATTCAATATATTTAACAATTCACAATTTCTTTTTCTCATTTTTTTTTTTCAAAAACATAATTATTAACTACAAAATGTTTAGATATAATTTTAGATTGTGCTTAATCCACTGAGGGCTGGATTAGCAATTATCACTAGGAACACTTTTGATATCTACCGTACGCGGTTTATCGTTTAGAAAGTTGTTCAATTAAAGTTGTGATTTAAATTCAATTTAACATCACAATCCGGTTCGAAGGACCAATGTTCAGTATCACCAAGCTTTTTTAGTGATATTACCGAAAATAAATAAAAGAACACAAATAAATGAAAACACGAATTTTTGGTTACAAAGTTTCTTGTTTATTATAAACCAAATTTTGCTTTTTCACAAATACTTTTTTATATTTCCATAAACAATTAACTATACAGAGTACCAAACTACACAAATGACAATATCAAACTATACTAATTTTTTCTTTTAATATTGTAATTTTTAGAAATATTGTCCGATGGTATAAAATCCATCGACCAGCTCCACTGTCAAGATGTTAATCCTTGGAAGATGAATTGAACAGTCCTTCTCCTCTATGTTGGACGGTTCCTTTCTTCAAAAAAAAGAAGAATCTGTAACGATAAAAAAAGTGTGAAATGCATGTTTCGGTTCGCGACTACACAACAAATTTCACACTGAAGTGAAATTTGTGTAATAACACTATCCTTTTTACTTTGATCTTCCTAGATCTTTGTAGTATGCTTCATTCCGAAGCATAGAAAGTTTATGCAATTGTTTGTATTGGTTGATAACCAACCAAATCTTTGTGTCTGAGTATCAATGTACCCATAACGAAATATGCAAGGAACGCATTTATTGTACCGGAGTACATGAAAGCAAGAAAGTGATATCCTTTGTGATCATAAAGAAAGGATATCATCATCTTAGCAAATATTTGCATAGGATAGTGTGAATGCTAGAAATTAACCAAAACATGTGCATGCTTGTATCGCAAGATGAATTTGTTCTATACCAAGCAACAATATGCTATAGGTATCATGATATAATTATGTGTATCTGGCACAAAGCAACTAGATGCTAAGTCCATTGAGATTCATATACCAAGCAACTATATGCTATAGGTATTACGATATGTATTTGTATCTTGTACAAAGCAACTGTATGCTAAGTACATCGAGATTCATATACCAAGCAACTATATGCTGTAGGTATTACGATATGTATTTGTATCTTGTACAAAGCAACTGTATGCTAAGTACATCGAGATTCATATACCAAGCAACTATATGCTATAGGTATTACGATGTGTGTTGTGAATTACACAATTATGTTCTTAGGTTTATATCAATAAAAACCTAATCAAATATTTGTGCAGATGTGAAAGATGTTACTGCATTCAATCGTATCATATTTGAACCAATGTTCGAAATAAGGAATGATACGCTATGATATTCAACAACAACCTTCTAAAATTCTAGTCTGTATGGAGGATGTAGTTATTTATTCAAAAACGTTTGACGAACATATCGACAAGCTGCAAGAAGTCTTTGAACGGCTTAGGCAACATAGCCTCAAACTCCAGCCAAGTAAGTGTGCATTCCTCAAACCAGAACTTAATTACCTAGGACACATAATAAATGACCATGGTATCCTTCCTGATCCGAAAAAAATAGAAAGTGTGAAAAATTTCTCACTACCAAAATCTGCAAAAGATATTAAAATATTCCTTGCTCTAGCGGGGTATTACAGAAAATTTATAAAAAATTTTGCCAAAATCTCTCAACCTCTTACAGACCTTTTGAAAAAAGAAAAAGTGTTCGATTGGACTCCGCGATGTACAGAAGCTTTTAATATTTTAAAGGAAAAATTGGTTAATCCTCCGATTTTACAGTATCCCGATTTCACAAAAGAATTTATTTTGACATGTGATGCTAGTAACACAGCTATTGGCTCAGTCTTATCCCAAATCGTCCAAAACAAAGATTTACCTATTGCATACGCTTCACGAACATTGACAAAAGCCGAAAGAAATTACTCTACCACAGACAAGGAACTCTTGGCCGTTACATGGTCAGTACAACACTTTAGACCGTATCTCTTTGTTAAACACTTTAAAATATATACCGATCATAAGCCGTTGATTTACCTGCATAATTGCAAAGATCCAAGTTCTAGATTCATGCGATGGAAACTGAAGCTGGAAGAATTTGATTTTGAACTATTGTACAAACAGGGTACCCAAAATACAAATTCCGACAGTCGTAGTCGCGTTTACAAAATGAGTTTAAGATCAAAATCAAACATTGAAAGTACTAAGGAAAACAAAACCCTTAACTTAACATACCAATCATTTATCGAAACAATAAACAGTCGACGTATCATAAACGAACTTATTCAAGATTTTTACGACGAATTTGCTAATCAAATCTATCGTTCTAATGCATGTATAATCGCAAATAAAGAATTAAAATTCAATGATGAGCTCGAAATCAGAGAAGATCACCTAAACAATTTAAAATCATTAGCTCCAGATATAGGAGACGTATTCATCTTCAAAAACGAAAAATATTCCTCTATTTTTCTTATCGCAAACTCACTTTCTCAGAAATCATCATACGAACATTTTTTCTCTGCATTTTTGAATCTAAAAAAACAATTGTTGAATACTGAAATTACCGAAGTTACAATGCCAAATCCGACAAAATCCTTATCGCATCACCTAAAATACGACTTTTTACGCTCCGTGCTACGATATTATAGTATATTCCAAAAAACCAATATAACTATTAAAATATTTCATGGAAACTTCAATGCTAATTTAACAAAGAAGAAATATCTAAAATCATACACGAATTCCATATTATACCCACAGGTGGACATACCGGAGTTAATCGCACATTTAAAAAAATTAGGGAGTTCTATAAATGGAAAAACATGTATAAAGACATTCAAAAATTTATAAAAAGCTGCGACACTTGTCAAAAAAATAAAATAACTCGATACACGCGTGAACAAATGATCATCACGTCAACAGCTAAACATCCTTTTGAAAAAATAGCCATTGACATCGTACGCCCGCTTCCAATAACGAATAATAACAATAGATATCTTTTAACTGTTATGGACGATTTAACAAGGTTTTCTGACGCTATACCTATTCAGGAGCAAACTCCTAATACTATTGCAGAAAAATTCGTAACAGATATAATATTAAAATATGGAATTCCTAAAATAGTGTTAACCGATCAAGGTAAAAATTTCATCAGCGAACTTTTCAAAAATGTTTGTAAACTATTAAAAATCAGAAAAATCCGAACCACAGCGTATAGACCTCAATCAAACGGTTCATGTGAACGCACACACCGAAATCTTATAGAATATCTCCGTTGTTATATAGACCGATCACAAAATGATTGGGATACATGGGTAAAGTACGCGATATTTGTTCATAACACTACTCCAAACACATCCACAGGATATACTCCTTTCGAGTTAGTCTATGGTCGTAAAGTGGAATTACCATCTGCATTGTCACGTACTCCTGAATTAAACTATAACTATGACTTGTACGTAAACGAATTAAAATCGCGACTGCAACATACGAATGCAATAGCCAGAGAAAATCTAATCAACAGTAAGGAAATTGCGAAAGGACAATCCGATAAGAGAATCAATCCATCATCATTCAAGACAGATGATCTTGTTTTACTACTCGATGAAAGCTCATATAAAGGCAAATGTAAGAAGCTTCTCCCAGTATGGTCGGGTCCATACAAAGTTGTTCACACAGAAGGAGTGAACACAGTAATCCTAATTAAAAACAAGCTGGTCAAAGTTCATAATAATCGTCTAAAATTATATACCCATAAGAACAAATTTATTTGCCATATTCTATTTCGTTAAATGTAATAATTTGCTTTAGTGGTACAAAGTTAAATACTATAATAATAAGCCATAATCCTAAATGCATGCTTGATTTATTACAAAACTAAAAAAAAAAAAAACCCTCATATCCATTATAAATCCATGTACATATCTAAGTTCTTTTCTTTTTTGTTTTTCTCTCTCTTTCCCTATAGGTTAGCATGCAATCAGTTATACTTCTTCTTAGCTTTCTGGTCTTGTCAAACGCTACGAGTGAACAAGACACTTATAAAATCATTAATCTTAAAAACCAATCTGGCATATTATACGAAGAAATCGGACAGATACAATTATACAACGACAGGTGGAAACTCCTAATACACACAGACCTCCAAGACTTCAACGAAAATTTTCAAACCATAATTAGCTTTTCTCAGAAAATTAATACACTTTGTAAAGAAATAAATAGAAAACTAGAAACGAAACAGTGCAAAGACATTCTGCCTAATATTAATAGAACCATTTCTACGTTAAAAATTCAAAATAAACTTATCTGTAACATATTAGGAATAGGTCATAATGTTATAAATAAAAGGGGGTTGATAAACGCTATTGGGCGAGTATCTAAAATTTTATTTGGTACACTAGATGAATCGGACGCCGAATATTATGATAATCAGCTAAAGTTAATTGAAGAAAATGAAAATAAATTACATGACCTTACTAAAGAACAAACTAGCATTATTGAATCTGTAGTACATGAACAAAATTCATCTCTAACTTACGCGTTTCAGTTACAGACCAAACTAGAAAAAGCTATACATAGAGTAGAAGTCATGGAAAATCTTACGAATGCTACATCCTACGTGCGAATTATATAATTATACACTTCAGTATATAAAAAAAATACACAATTTATATTTTAATATAAATTGATAAAACAATTATATTTTTACAGATTATATACTTTAGTATATAACACAAATACACAATTTATTATATCAAACAAATTATGTTTTCACCAACTTAAGTTAGAGGAAAATAATTAAAACAAATTTTAATTGTTTAAATGAACTTTATTTAAATACTAATAATAATTTTACAATAATGTTCTTTAGAACACTTTTAATATTCTGCGAAGTTCTTCAGAACTTTCTTTACAAAACCGAATCTTAAGACTGAAATAAACTTTCGTTTTTTACTGTATTTATACAAAAATATTGAATGTGAAAATATTATTTTCCCATCGAACTAGAAAGCTGATCATGCAAAAATATATTTTGATAGTTATTATAGTAAGTAATATATTATGAGAACGGTAAAGTTATTGTTCAGTATCACTAAGCTTTTTTAGTGATATTAACGAGAAAATAAAAATAAAAAAAAATAAAATAAAACACGAACTTTCTGATTACAAATTTACACAAATTTTAATTTCTTTATCAGTACTTTTTACATTTACATGAACAATTAACAATGCAAACTATACAAATAACAATATCAAAACTATGTTAATTTTTTGAGTTAGCAAAAATATACTCCGATGATATAACATCGATCGGCCAGCTCCACTCGAGATGTTAATGAATAATGAATTGAACAGTCCTTCTCCTCTATGTTGGACGGTTCCTTTCTTCAAAAAAAGAAAAAATTGTAACGAGAAAAAAAGTGTGAAATGCATCGCGACTACACGACAAATTTCACAATGAAGTGAAATTTGTGTAATAACGCTTTCCTTTTTTCTTTGATCTTCCTAGATCTTTGTAGTATGCTTCATTCCGAAGCATAGAAAGTTTATGCAATTGTTTGTACTGGTTGATAACCAACCAAATCTTTGTGTCTGAGTATCAATATACCCAAAACGAAATATGCAAGGAACGCATTTATTGTACCGGAGTACATGAAAGCAAGAAAGTGATATCCTTTGTGATCATAAAGAAAGGATATCATCATCTTAGCAAATATTTGCATAGGATAGTGTGAATGCTAGAAATTAACCGAAACATGTGCATGCTTGTATCGCAAGATGCATTTGTTCTATACCAAGCAACAATATGCTATAGGTCTTAATGATTTAATTATCTGTATCTTGTACAAAGCAACTATATGCCAAGTCCATTGAGATCCATACCAAGCAACTATATGCTGTAGGTATTACGAGATATGTTTGTATCTTGTACAAAGCAACTGTATGCTAAGTACATCGAGATTCATATACCAAGCAACTATATGCTACAGGTATTACGATATAGATTTGTATCTTGAACAAAGCAACTGTATGCTAAGTACATCGAGATTCATATACCAAGCAACTATATGCTATAGGTATTATTTGATGTGTGTTGTGAATTACACAATTATGTTCTTAGGTTTATATCAATAAAAACCTAATCAAATATTTGTGCAGATGTGAAAGATGTTACTGCATTCAATCGTATCATATTTGAACCAATGTTCGAAATAAGGAATGATACACTATGATATTCAACATGCCCCCCGCCTTGAAGGGACTTCAAAAGAGTCTACATTTCTCTCAATGAAAAAGGCTTGCAAATGTTGTTGGTTGATTGGCGTAACACTTCGTTCTGAGTCTGAACATCGACTACTCGAATGTAGCCATCGGAACCTGGAATAGTCTGTACGACTTTGTCTACTAACCAATTTCTTGGAGGCAAATTTTCATTCTTCAAAACAACGATTGCTCCAATCTCGATATGTTTCGCTGGAGTTTTCAATTTTGTCCTTTGTTGTAGAGTGGTTAAATATCTCTTCCAGAAACTCTAGAACTTTCTATGAGTTGCCAGCGAGAAGAATGATTGAGTTTGCAATGAGTTCGATCTGGTTCGATGATGGCCCAAGCAGAAACAGTGTTAAGTATCAATGCTACTTCTTGATAGAGAGTGTTTCTCGACGTTTCCGATAAATTAACTAATCTATTTCTAAACTGACGAAAATTGAGAGTATCGTTTCTGCAAAGAGACAGTTTATTCTGAAAGTTGCCAAACTGTTTGCGTAATGCAACATTCAATCCTAATATGCGTTCAAAATATTTAGAGAATGTAACGTAACTTAGAAGAAAAGACAATTTAGACTCAATTTTGGAACAACTGTTATTGTAAAATGCCAGTTTTATATATCAATCATGCAAACTGCGATACATGTTTCTATTTCGACACTGAATTGAAAATTGTTGCCGAAAGATCATTGTGGTGTATACATATATTATGCATTTTAGAAACAAAGGTTCGAAGATTTTCGTAAGCAATTAGTAATATTGTATCAATACAGTTGCCACATAATTAAAATACTTTAAACCTTTGTATTAGTTTCGAAAGGAAAAGAGTAACATTTCAGGAAAATAATACAAAACTGTTTCCAAAATGATACAGTCATAGAAACTGCCACGACTACTCAACGAATTTTAAACAGTTTACGATCATTAACGAATAAGAAACATAATACTAGACTGTTACCATCGTAGTTAAAAGGTAGCAGCTGTCAAATTTTTATGTGCAATTAATAACAGTTCATTCACTGCCATCAAAGATGAAAAAAAGTCCACTGATTATTAAATGTATAGAGTTAAAGCTCCTACATGTAAATGTATTGTGTGTAAGTAATCAACTTGGTAAAGGTGTATGATCGAAGTAGTAGGATTGGATGTTTGGCATCGAATTCTACTTCGGAAAATTCTAGGCGGTCGCCAAATCTTAATAGACCTTGATCGTCAAGAGATGGACTTAGAGAAGATAGTTGACTGTCTTTATCAATAACGTTGTTTCTTCGCAATTTTGATATTTCCTTGTCGAAAGCAAGGTGCTATATCGTATTGATTATGTTGATCCCACTCGGTTAACTCAACTAATTGAAGTTCTTTCGAAGGAAATTAGTCATTTGTTTATTTATTTAGAATATTTGTTACTTCACTAAATGATGGAGAGTACATATTGATTTTGATATCATTATCAGTTACAGTAGATGTAACTTGCGTTATGTAGTTACGTATTACAATATAACAGATGGTCAGAGCGACAAAAAAAAATGTTTTTATGTACCGCTAGAGGTATATAATTACAACCTAAAGGAATTTATGGTGTCACATACAAATATGCCTTCACATTACAAATACTTAAAATAAATCTTATTTGCTAGATTACTGGTTGTTCAGAAAATAAACGAAACAATAATTCAGATGAACTTGTTGTTTATTTTAAACAAAATTCTATATCAATTTTCTATACGCTTTTTTAATTGATCGAATCCTGGCCTGCATTCTTTGTTAAACAAAATGGATCCTGTACAACTATCAGTGAATCCAGAATAATTGATTCAATGTATGTATCTCTCGTTGGAGAATTTATTCTTTTTTTTAAAATAGTTTAACATTTTTTCATATTCTGGAAATGTAAACTTTTTATTTAAGAAATCTTTACGATTTATCATTTCACCGAGATACGGTGATATTATTATATATATTTTGAAAAAAATTCAAAAAAAAAATCGTATAATAATTCTTTTATAAATTTATTATTTTTTTAGAATTTCATTTAAGTAGTTTTCATTAAAAGCAAAATTAATGCCTTGCAGTAAGACGACGTAATTTTGAATAGACGGTAATATTCGTGGTGTTTTCATATTTTGAAAGAATGCAATTACCATTAATATTAGTCTGTTTAATATTTTGAAGTTTCTTGAAATCAATATTATATAACTCTATTTCATTACCTACTTGTTAGAATATTTGGGTGTAATATACCTAATCTTGCTGATGCCATATTTTCTTGAATATGCTCAACTAATTCTTTTATTATGTTTAATTTGAATATTTGTTCTAAAAATAAGCCTTCTGCTAATGCTTTTCTATTCCAAATTTCTATTTTATTTAACTCTTCTAAAATTTTTGTCCTGTCGTTTCTGTTTTGTTAAAGTTATCATTAATTTTGACTTGTTGATTTGCATTTTCTATTAGATTATGATTATTTCTTTCATTTGCTAAGAAATGATTTTCTATATTTATTTTGTCATTATCATCCATAGTTCCGAACAACAGATTAAATGCATTTCCAACTATGTTGATTAGTCCACTTTTATATCTATGTGGAATTATTGTTTTAATTTTACTTTTAATTTATTCGATTTCTTTATAAATAAAAATTTCTTTTTCTTTTACTCGTATATCTAAGCTTTTATACTTTGATTGTAGTATGTTTATGATTTCTAATATTTCTTTTGGAATAATTATATGTAGTAAAATATCATATTTATTAACTATTTCCTCTTATATTTGTTTGATACAGTTTTCCTCATCTTCAAAGACTTTAGCTAAATGACTACATTTTATAAATTTTAAAGTGTTATCGTTTGAATACAGTTCCCTAATTTTTTGTTATAATATGTTATATTGATGATCAGTTATGTAATTGTAAAAATTTTTTTCTTTTCAATACTTTTTAAGGGATATTCCATAATTGAGAACAAACTTCTCACTCGAAATTATTTTTTATTTCAATTCATTTTAAATGTTTAATTAACAATAACAACCTAATTGCATTATAAAAAAAATAAGAAAATGATCCTGTGTACAAACACAAAGCATCCAAAATTCTTAAAAAAATATATTTATATACTTAATAGGGTTTTGTTATTGTAAAATAATTTTAAACTTTAACTGCTTTAACAGTTTTTTAAAGAAACATAAATTTTGTAATATCACATATTAGACAAAATGTATAGTATCTACATACATAGTAGTAGAAATAGAATTTTCTTAATTCCGTAACAGTTTTTTAAAGAAACATAAATTTTGTAATATCACATATTAATCAAAATGTATATGTACATACATAGTAGTAGAAATAGAATTTTCTTAATTCCGTAATTCTTGATGTATTGTACACCTTGCACTGTAACTTCTTGTTAAGTATTTAACAGATAAAAACAACAATTATTTTTCTCAGATATAGATACTTGAATTACCAGATCATGTAATCATAAAGAAAAACATAAAATAACGATCATATTCATTATTATATAGTACCTACTTTATTTTTTATTTTATTTTTTTTGAATACAGTTCCCTAATTTTTTGTTGTAATATGTTATATTGATGATCAGTTATGTAATTGTAAAAATTTTTTTCTTTTCAATACTTTTTAAGCGATATTCCATAATTGAGAACAAACTTCTCACTCGAAATTATTTTTTATTTCAATTCATTTTAAATGTTTAATTAACAATAACAACCTAATTGCATTATAAAAAAAATAAGAAAATGATCCTGTGTACAAACACAAAGCATCCAAAATTCTTAAAAAAATATATTTATATACTTAATAGGGTTTTGTTATTGTAAAATAATTTTAAACTTTAACTGCTTTAACAGTTTTTTAAAGAAACATAAATTTGTAATATCACATATTAATCAAAATGTATATGTACATACATAGTAGTAGAAATAGAATTTTCTTAATTCCGTAATTCTTGATGTAATGTACACCTTGCACTGTAACTGCTTGTTAAGTATTTAACAGATAAAAACAACAATTATTTTTGTCAGATAGAGATACTTGAATTACCAGATCGTGTAATCATAAAGAAAAACAAAAAAGAACGATCATATTCATTATTATATAGTACCTACTTTATTTTTTATTTTAATTTTTTTAATTATATTTTGTACAAAATTTATAATTAATTAGGTGACTTACATTATTTCTATTTAGAAATTCAATAAATTGTAAACTCTTAAATTTAATAATTAAAAACATTAAAATAAACAAAATTAATTAAAAAATCTCTACGTAATTGTGTACATTTACACCGAATTTTATATTATTACATTCACGTGTGTTTACATATTTTATCGTATGAGGGTACATAATATACTTTTATGTTTTTATCTTAAAACTAATTTAAATCGCGTGTCAATATCCTATTATTTGAAAAAAACCAAAAATGAAAAAATATGTTAAATGAAATTTTAATTAATTGTTACATTTGTTATGTATAGGTGGTTTCATGTGATGTCTGTAGATACATGTTGGTGAATGTGGAGGTTGAAAATCTGTAATAAAACATGAATTAATATCAAGATAAAACTGAGTATAATTTAATAAGGAAATAATCAATATATGGACAGATGGGACCAAACCATGCAGCACAATGCAGAATCCACTACCCTAATGAGAGGTAGGGACCCACACCAATACTACATGTTTAGTTCCCATCACACCAAACTCAATTGCTACCTTTATGCCCTACGGTGTTGCAAATATGTGTGCAAAATGTAGTAGACAACACACGATCCTCCAATACATTACATTTGGGTATGTGGTCGGTGGTAGAGACTGCTGCCCGAGCTGGCTGGCACGTGCTAGCTCACCGGATGAGGGTTGGGGGGTGGGTATGCCTCTAACCATACCCCTTTGTATTATTGGCAGCATGGGGCGGCAGAAGGCTGGGATTCCTTCCCCGAAATGTCCCAAATAAAGAACTCTTCCTAAAAAAAGATGACAACTTGGTACACCTTTCCACCGCTAACTTGTAAATAGAAATTGGCCCCGCTCAAGGCCCCTTGTGCAGCTATGTTATCAGTTGCCCCAAAAAAAATAAAAATATGCCCCCGGCAACTGATGCCACTACTCACCCGCCTCTAAAAAAATTAAAATTTAAAATTTACTATAAGAGGCTGCATGTCTCATAGTCCCAACCATTTCGAGCAAAAGAATAATGTACTAAGTCAAACGATTGGTCACATATTCATAGAAAGGGAGAGAGAAGTCTGTGGGATGATGTGTGAGTAAAAGCCAAATTTTCAAGTTATCGAGTATACATTTTATTTATTAAAAAAGAAATATTAATATATATTTACTATTGTTATCCCCTGACGTTCTTCAATATCCATTTATATATTCATATACTACGTTTTCTATAGCAAATAGTCTATTTTCTATACATAAGCATATATAACATGTGGTTTATGTACAGAAGGTGAAAATTATATATATATCAGTTATTATCTTTCGGCCTCTTGGTTGGTTTCTTATTGATCATATAGCTAAATTCAGCCATAGATGAGATGGAGTCTATTGATGAAGATGAGGCTGACATTTGAGTAGACTCAGGTTATGTTGAAGTCGAAAATGGTGAGACCGATGTTGACGAAACCACATTAGTTATAGAATATCTTGAATAATACATCGAAGTGGGGTCACCCAATGGAAACTTGTTCAATAATGAAGTCGTAGCATCGATCGTTGTGGTCGCTGTTGTCGTGATGGCAGAAATTTGTCGATTTGATGTAGAATTAGTTGTTGTTGACAGCTATGGTATCTGGTCTCTAACTCTGTCCGCTTGCTGACGAATTCGTGAATGATGAGGCGAAATCAGATGTCTCATTTCATCAGCGGTCAGAATAATGGACTGAAGATAATTTGTGTTTGGCAGTACTTAACTGGATCGGTTTCGATTCAAAAAATAGAAAACAATTTAAAGATGAGTTGATTAATAAAATTAAATTTGAAGATTTGAGTAGAGCTTTTACCAAATCGCTTTTCAAAAGCTTTAGTAATGAAGACAGTTTTTTCGACTGTTTAATTAACAATAAACCAATACTAAGAGAGCTGAAACTAGTTTCAGAATTAGAACAAAAAAATCTACTTTAAAATACTTTGAAATAAATTCTATGAATAAATAAAACATTCAAATTTTATAAAAAAAATAATTTTATTAGAAACAGATTGTTAAAAATTATTTGTACTAATAAAATGGTAGCACTTTGAAACAGATTGTTAATTAATTTTCACAATTTCATATTTAACATTTAATAATTTTGAAATAATAATGATATTAACTGTTTTTAACTATTAGTCATTTGTCTATTTATTTAGAATATTTGTTACTTCACTAAATGATGGAGAGTACATATTGATTTTGATATCATTATCAGTTACAGTAGATGTAACTTGCGTTATGTAGTTACGTATTACAATATAACAGATGGTCAGAGCGACAAAAAGAAATGTTTTTATGTACCGCTAGAGGTATACATATATAATTACAACCTAAAGGAATTTATGGTGTCACATACAAATATGCCTTCACATTACAAATACTTAAAATAAATCTTATTTGCTAGATTACTGGTTGTTCAGAAAATAAACGAAACAATAATTCAGATGAACTTGTTGTTTATTTTAAACAAAATTCTATATCAATTTTCTATACGCTTTTTTAATTGATCGAATCCTGGCCTGCATTCTTTGTTAAACAAAATGGATCCTGTACAACTATCAGTGAATCCAGAATAATTGATTCAATGTATGTATCTCTCGTTGGAGAATTATTCTTGTTTTTAAAATAGTTTAACATTTTTTCATATTCTGGAAATGTAAACTTTTTATTTACGAAATCTTTACGATTTATTATTTCACCGAGATACGGTGATATTATTATATATATTTTGAAAAAAATTCAAAAAAAAAATCGTATAATAATTCTTTTATATATTTATTATTTTTTTAGAATTTCATTTAAGTAGTTTTCATTAAAAGCAAAATTAATGCCTTGCAGTAAGACGACGTAATTTTGAATAGACGGTAATATTCGTGGTGATTTCATATTTTGAAAGAATGCAATTACCATTAATATTAGTCTGTTTAATATTTTGAAGTTTCTTGAAATCAATATTATATAACTCTATTTCATTACTTGTTAGAATATTTGGGTGTAATATACCTAATCTTGCTGATGCTATATTTTCTTGAATATGCTCAACTAATTCTTTTATTATGTTTAATTTGAATATTTGTTCTAAAAATAAACCTTCTGCTAATGCTTTTCTATTCCAAATTTCTATTTTATTTAACTCTTCTAAAATTTTTGTCCTGTCGTTTCTGTTTTGTTAAAGTTATCATTAATTTTGACTTGTTGATTTGCATTTTCTATTAGATTATGATTATTTCTTTCATTTGCTAAGAAATGATTTTCTATATTTATTTTGTCATTATCATCCATAGTTCCGAACAACAGATTAAATGCATTTCCAACTATGTTTATTAGTCCTCTTGGTAAATGTTTACTTTATGGTACACACACTAGGGTGGGGTAACTAATGATGGGGAATGGTAGGGGCATGTCTCCTGATCACACTTCGGGGGTCAAACCTTGGGGGACGGACAGTGGCGGCGCAGGGCGGGGGGTTAAAAATCGAAAATTTATCAATTTGTCATATGTGTTTATTGTAAAAGTGTGGGCTAGGGGGGTCGGAGGGGGTTGGTAATGAATGGGGGTGACAGAGGAAGATTCAAGGACTTCACTTTGGGAGCTGAAGTTTGGAAACGGCAAAGTATAGGAGCAGGATGGGAGGTTAAAATTCCTTTTACGAATTAGCGGCCTCTCGCGAAAAATCGTTATCAGCGAGCGGATACATTTCTGCCATGTTGTTAAAAAATGTTTCGATTAGATCAAGATAATCAATTTGACGCTTAAATAAAAATTAGGCTATATAACCGGTCCAATGTTTTTTTGTACGACCGAAACGGGGCACACCACTTCGCAAATCTCTCCAAAATCTTTCAATATTTTGAGTGTGAGCGCCAGTTAAAGGATCTACAAAATTTAATGAATGCTTGACTGTTAGATGTTGATAGCCTGATTGCTCGAGACAATTATATGCACGCCAACAATCAGAATAAATGACTGTGCCATCAGCAATATAGTCTCTAATAACTGTTAATAGTGTTTCACTGTCTCGTGTATCAACGAGAACTACAAATACATCTTTTGTCTCACGACAAATACCTCCAAAATCCCATTAGCCCGTTATAAGTCTACCGCGATTACTCTTGCGCTTGCCGACCTTATACCTTTACAACTTTCTAAACGGAAGTATGTTGCATTTTCTATACAGATATACACACATTGTCAGAATTGCCTTCTATACAGATATAAACTTATTGCCAGATTTGAATTTGTAGAAGGCAAATGTGTATAAGGCAAATCTGACAATGTGTGTATGTTGCATTTTCTATACAGATATACACACACTGTAAGATTTGCCTTCTGATTTAACTTAAACCAAACATCACAAAATCACAATTTCAATTTTAATAATATAACTAATATTAACAACAACAAAATTAATGAAAATATTTCAATCTCTACACTACAAAATGATACATCTAAAAATTCTGATCTCGAAAAAAATATAAAAAACAAAGATCATTCTCCCAAAAATGAATAAATAAATTTATTATGAAAAATTTAAAAATAATACAATGGAATTTAAAAGGTTTTTATAATAATCTTAATAATCTCAAAAATCTCTGCAAAGAAGAGAATCCAGACATAATTGCTCTTCAAGAAACATATATTTCTACACAGAACTCAAAATTTTCTAATTATTTTTCATATTTTAAAAATAACTCACATAGCAATCAAAAACGCTCAGGAGGCGTAGGCATACTTATTAAATCCACTATTCCACATAAGGTTTTAACTCTAAATACCAATTTACCAGCAATTGGTATAGACATTTTTTCTAAAACAAAATTTTTACTAATAACAGTATACATACATCCCAAACATAAAATAAGTACTCAAGATTTACATTCACTCACTTCAAATCTACATTTACCATAT
This sequence comes from Villa cingulata, assembly GCA_951394055.1. Classification (NCBI taxonomy): domain Eukaryota; kingdom Metazoa; phylum Arthropoda; class Insecta; order Diptera; family Bombyliidae; genus Villa; species Villa cingulata. The sequence goes on along the minus strand of OX596020.1, from coordinate 31,689,978 downwards.
ATTATCACAGGTGATTTTAATTCCTGGAATTCAATTTGGGGCTCTAAACAAACAGATTCCAATGGACACATAATTGAACATTGGATCAATCTTAACAACATTACACTACTCAATGATAATCGTCCGACACATTTTTCTACACATAAATCCTTCACAAATATAGATCTCTCCCTCTCGTCCCCTTCTATTACACCAATCATTACATGGAACATATTAAATGATCTTCATGGTAGTGATCATTTTCCAATAGTTATTAATATAGATAATCAATTATTACAAATCAAAAGAAGTCGTAAATATAGACTAGAATCGGCCAACTGGTCATTATTTACAAATAGTGTCGACAATTTCTTATCCCAAACACCCTCTTCGCACAACACAAATAAAGAAGCAGCTATTCTTAGAAAAGCCATTATTTCATCAGCCAATCTTTCCATACCGCTTTCAAACCCAAAACCATTATCTCACAATATTATTCCTTGGTGGAACCCTGACCTACAAAATTTAAATTCAAAAAAAAAATCAGATTGGTATAAATACAGAAAACATCCTTCTTTAGATAACCTTATAACTTTTAAAAAACTAAATGCTCAATTCAAGAGAAAAATGAAACTGGATCGAAACCTTGCATTTGAAAAGTTCACTTCAAACATAAATCCAAATTCAACATCCTCTCAATTATGGAATAACATAAGAATATTCACTGGCAAAAATAAACCCTTTCACATTACAAGCATTTTATCCAATAATAAATATATCACTGATCATACAGAAATTGCGCAAACTTTCACAAATTTTTACCACAATGTCTCAAACAATCTCAATTTCACCAAGGAATTTATTCAGAATAAAAAATCTACCCTCCAAACAGAATATCAAACTGCTCCAAATAATAATTCAAATATTTTAAATCAGCCTATCTCTATGTCTGAAATGGAAATCACCTTAAAATCCTTTTCCTGTTCATCCCCCGGATTTGATAAGATTTCTTACTCCATGCTAAAACACTTAAGTAAAAATGCATTATTAAGATTAAAACAGCTTTATAACACTATTCTTGATACCTCAATTATACCTCAACAGTGGAAAATTGCTACAATCGTTCCTATACTAAAACCATCCAAATCCCCTTTATACCCAGAATCATACCGTCCTATTTCCTTACTATCATGTCTTTCTAAATTAATGGAAAAAATAATTGCTAATAGATTAAATTGGTTATTAGAAAATTCACATGAAACAGATATATATCAAACTGCTTTTAGAAAAAATAAAGGTACAATTGATGCTCACTTATTTTTAGATCACTTAATATCAAAATCTTTTTCAACCAAAAATCATTTAACTATTTGTTCTATTGATTTTGAAAAAGCTTTTGATAGAATCGGGTCTCACACAATTTTAAATAAATTGATAAAAATGAAAGTAGGCTCTAAGATCTTTAATTACATAAAAAATTTTTTAAATAACCGTAAAATAAGAACAAAATTAAACGAATCATACTCATCAATAGAAAAAATGGACAATGGCATTCCACAGGGATCAACTCTATCCGTCATCTTATTCCGTATTGCGATGTCTGAAATAAGTAATATTATTGAGAAATATAATTTCGCTTCTCATTGCTTTTATGCTGATGATTTATATATTGTTGAATCGTCATTCAACATTTTTAATAATCAAAAAAAAAAAAAGGGGGCAGTGTTTAAAAATATGTAATAATAAAAACAAAAAAAAAGGTTTCAAACACTTCAAGACAAACAATGCGATCATATAATATTTCGTACAAAAAAATGTAAACCAATCAACGTAATCAAACATATAACACAGAAATATATGCAATAATATGGAAAATGGAACATATAACATGAATATGCACAAGCAGGTAACATAAAAATGTTTATAAACATAGCATACAAACAAAAACAAAAACAATCCACATAGCACAATATATAACATAAAACATTAAACACAAAATATTTAATTGCAGTGCATAAACAATGAACATTAACAAAAAATAAAAACATTTAAACATATATGCATAGTATATAATATACACATATAAATATATGACCATGTCAGTACTGTCAAATTGTCAAAAAGGTACCAGCTGAATATACTTACCAGTCAGAGTTATTCACAATTACCATAAATTGTCATTTGAATTACTGGACACAATTTGAACAAAACGGTTTCATAAAAAAAGACGAAAAGATGAGACAAATAGAAATTTTATCACCAACGGGGAAAATAGAAAATTCCAGAGTTTGCAAATTTTGATATATAAAGGGTTGCGATTCGCAGAAAATTTTGTCTTTTGCAATTACTTGTGTATACTGTCGTATTGAGACTGAAGCAAGGAAACCAAAAGGCCACCTCATCAGCCGGGACGTATTGAGTCCTAAAAAAATCTAGCGTATTGAGCTAGTAATTAGGGAAAAGTTAGGAATTTCTGTAAAAATACTTAGAATTTTTACAGAAAATAGGGAAACGTCGGATTAAATCATCGTAAATATACTTAGAAAATTTTCTTACAAAATTTTCTAACACTTCGGGCCGGATCATCGAAAATTGTTAAAGTTGATTTTTTAAAAAAAGACTTAGAAAATTTTTTACAAAATTTTCTAATACTTGGAACAAATTCATCATCGTTAAAGACTTAGAAAATTTTTTATAAAATTTTCTAATACTTCGAGCAGAAATTCAACGTCGCTAAACACTTAGAAAATTTCTAGGACTTAGAAATTTTCTAAAGTTTCATCGCTGAAAGTATCATCAGAAAATTGAATTATTCTGAAAAATAGAAAAACTCATCGAGACAGTAAAAAATATTTCATCTCGACAATCGTCAATTCCCGTCGGCAATCTTCAGTTAATTTTACATAACGATTTTTTTGAAAGTTTGAAAATTCGAACAGTCATCGTTAAATTGGTCTCATCATTGTTCTTCAATCAACATAGTCTACAACGCCATCTATTCGTGTAGGTCGACCTATGCCAACGAATAATTAGTTAATTAGCTCTTAGCAGTTAAGAACATATGCAAAGTCATAATTAAAGTAAATTATAGATTTCATTTGTATAAATTCATGATTTTATTTCAATTTTGTTAAATTCATTTGCATAGTTATTTCCGGTTTAACTGAAATATTGTACATATACAAATATTTAAATTAAAGTAAATTTTATATATTTCATAAGATTCAAATTTGTTTTGTATTAATTGCATACTTATTTCCGATTTTGATTGAAACATTATTATATAATTAAAAATATTGAATTTTATATAAATTGAATTAGATTCATTTAAGATTTAAATATACACGAATATAAGTAGATTAGAAATTGTTTGTAATTTAGTTTAAGAAATTGAATTGTTAGATTTAAGAGAATATTTTAAATAAAAATTTGTAACGTAAATTGAAAAACATTGTGTTTTTATTTTATTAAACATTTTGAACCGGCACCCTTTCTAATTAATGTTAAATTGAAAAAATATTTTTATTTATTTTTTGGTGGATTTAACATATATAATTATAAAAAATAACAATAACTTGGAAGATCAAAACAATTTTAACAAACTATTTAATCATTTATCAATTTGGTGTACAAATAATGGAACTAAAATAAACGTAAACAAAACTAAATTAATACATTTTTGTCGAAAAAAATCATGCAGATTTAACACATTTTCATTCAACAATACTTCTATTGAAAATGTTGATCATCTGAAAATACTTGGTATTTTCTTCGATGCCAAAATGACATGGAAAAGTCATATTCTTTATTTAAGACATCAACTTAACAATAGACTAAATGCAGCTAAATGCATTTTCAACAAATTTAGTACTGCAAATTCATCTGCATTATTAAGATACGTAAAAGCTACAATACTTTCAAAAATTGATTATGGACTTCAAATATATGGAAAAACATCTTCATCCAACATTAAAAAAATCATGGCACCATATCATTCAGCAGTCAGAAAAGCAGTGGGAGCTTCTCCTACTACTTCGATCAATAGTTTACTCGCGGAAACAAACATGCCTACTATAGAAGACAGATATGTAATCCTGACCGTTAAACTTATACCAAAAATTTTATCCACTCAAAAAACTATGCTAAAAAAAGAGATATCTCTTTTGATGGATAGAAAAACTAAATTAAAATTTTCTTCAACTCTTCAAATAGCTCTAACATACGCTGAATCATATAAATTTCAGATCAATAATTTCAAAACCAAAAATCTACCCATGCCTCCTGCTTTATTTGATATAAATCTTTGCGTTAACATCAATCTCGCAAAATACAAAAAATCTTCAACTGAAAAATCAGAATTCTACCAACTCTATTTGGAACAACTCAACACGTCATATTCTTCTAATTTTAAATTTCTTTTTACTGATGGCTCAAAAAGTAATGACTCAGTGGGTTATGCGGTTGTGACTTCAGACAAACAGATAATTAAAACAGCCATTCTTCCAACATATTCTTCAATCTACACAGCTGAAGCACAAGCAATATATGAAGCTCTCAAAATAGCTTCATTGAATAAAGGGAAATATTGTATTATCACAGACAGTCTTTCTACAATATTCGCTATTCTAAATCCGCTTCATAACTCATATATTATTACAAATATTCATTATTTATTAATGAAACATAAAAATAAATTAAAAATTTTCTGGGTACCAGGACATATTGGAATTCCTGGAAATGAATATGCAGATGAAATAGCTAAATCAACAAATATTGCACCTCTATTGCTAGAACAAAATTATTCAATTAAGGATTATAAAAAACATATCATAAAGGAAGTTGATAAAAATCTAAAACAAAATTGGATAAATAAAAATTCTTCCATTAATAATCATTATTATAATATAAACCCGAACAAAGAATACATAAATATTCCATATGACATCCCCAGAAAATATCAAATCATCTTTAACAGAATACGTCTAGGACACACAAATATCACTCATTCACACCTACTTAACCAGCAATCATCACCGCTCTGCAAAAATTGCCATTGTCCATTAAATATAAACCATTTATTCCATTGTATTAGTTATAAAAAACACAATTATCTTGTTTTAAATAAAGAAGGAAAATTCATTTTTCAATCTATTACAAAAAATTCTATATATGATTTAATTCGCTATTTAAAACTTTCTAATTTATATAACTTAATATGAAAATTATTGTAATATGTAATTATATAAATACTATAAATGTAAATACTATATGAAAATAATCTTTTTTATACATAATGAAAATATAAGATAAGCTTAAGATCTTAGTTGTTATAGCTTAAATTTTGTAAACTTAGTCTGTAAATTCATTTTACTTTCTAATAAATAATAATAATAATAATAATAATAAATCTATCGTACAATTTTTTTTATTACGTCAGATATTTATATGTGAACTATATATAAATAATTTTTCTTTTTCAGCAGTGTCATTATCAATTAATTATAAATAAAGTGAATATTTTTAAACAGTGAATTACAAAAATATCGGGACACATCAATTTGTTTAAATTTTATATTTGATAAAAATTTTTTTTTGAATTTTTTTTTATGCGATACGCGTCGTTTGTAAAGATTCGGTATATGATAAATTTATTTAATTAACTTTTTCTATTATTGAAACATAACTAAATTCTCGTTTACGGTAAATAAATTTAATTGCGGGTGTTTAATTAATTAATTTTTATTATAAATACAATATATATTATTGTCGAATTTTATTTCGGGTCGTATTACAGTCAGCATCATAATTTACGGTCCACTATAAAAATTTTTTTATATTTTTTTTTTGAAATTATCGTACAGTGCATGTTAATTATATTGATCCATCGTTTATTAAATTATTTCTAATAATTTTTTTTAATATCATATAAATAAATAGTGTTTACGTATTTAATTAATTTTGAATTTTCGGATTAGTGAGTTTTTTTTTCGCGTTTATCAGAAGTATCAGACGGCTGAACAATTTTTTTATTTTAAAATTTTGGATGTCATTAATTTTTTTTATATAGAGCGCGTCATTCGCAACGTCAATAAATTTATTGAATTTAAACTTTACTGATATTACCGTAATAAATTTATGATAGTGTGAATATCTTAATCTTTTTTTTATCTTAATTTTATTTCAGTATTTACATATCGAATTTTTTTTATATATAATCCGCGTCTTAATAACAGTACATTGCATATTAAGTTATTTTAATTAATTCGGTTGAATATTGTCTCGATAATTCATTAACAAATTACATACACGATCATTAATTAATTCCGGGTATTCAATAATTTTTTTTTGTCTTTTCTTAAACACTGTACATAGTCTTACAAACATTTCGGTTCTGCTAGGTTACCGTCGGCGTAGTAATTAACGTCCCATCTACTTAATTTTTTTTTCAGCTGTCAAATTTATAAATTTTTTTTACATTCAACTATACAAAATTTCTTTCCTTTCGAATTTTGTTAAATCAACATAATCTCTCTGCATACTTTTGAATTAATTTTTTTTTGTGTTTTTTTTAAACAATATATTAAATAAATTTTATAAACTTTTATGACAAATTAACGTAGTTTTAATTATTTTTCGCCTTTTATTTTGTCTTCACACACAACATTTGATAAATTCTATTTCCTTATTTATCCCTTGTTTTTTTTTTTATCCTTTAAATAAAGCGTAGTGATTATTCGCGTTCTTTAAATACCATTAAATGTCTTCATCCAAGAAGGTGAATAAACCAGTTAATATTCAACAGCGGGTGACGAGCAGTAAAAACAAATCAAATACAACAATGTCAACACAAGCTACAGGAGAGACAACGATGTCAGAAGGAGCTATAGGATCTGGGGATTCGATGGTATCACCATCCATGACAATTCCGTCATCACTTCCAGATGTATACACCTCATCTCATGTCACAGAATCAGGATTAGCATCCAGTGGTGCTACAGATCTCCAATTCAGTACTGGTTATGGCGATTTTCGTCCGTTGCGGCACTCTCCACCACTTATAACATCCAGTAGCGGAGCGGTGCCCAAGATAAGTAACCCTGGAGTGATTATACAGCCCGGATTGAGTAACGAAGAGTTTTTAAACAATGTGGCTGGCGCTATCAACTCTGATTATCAACGTCCCGTCTCTGTTACTTATACCGATCGTCCTTCAACTTTAACTAAGGATATCCATTCGTCAGTATGGCAAAATAGTTTTGCAACAGATTTAGGAAATATCCCAATTAAGACTTCCATTAACTCAATCACTACACACACTAATCCAAATTACATTATGTCTTCTGGTCTTAATCACCAATTGCTATCAAGTAAACTGTCTACACCTCGTAAACTGCAACCCAAACGGATTCAAACTACAATCGCGTCAAATAATATTCAGCAACCGGAACAACGCAATCCGAATACGCCTGGCGGAAACAACAGTGAACACTTTCGTAGTTCTGGTTATGTCCCAAAACTACCCCACAAATCATCTATGTTAACATGGGGTTTAACGTATTCTGGATTTTCAGATCCATTGCCCTGTGACGAATTCATTTTCAGAGTTGAGACATTGGCAGACAAATATGGCATATCACATGGCGAATTATGTGCAAACATACATTTATTATTAAAAGATCGTGCCTCTGATTGGTATTGGACACAGTTTTGTAGAGATGCCCGAAACTTTACGTGGCATTCCTTTAGGAATGAATTTATACGATATCATCAGCGTCTTACATCCGACTACGAGATTGTAAGTGCAATGATGAATACGCGTCAAGGTATCGAAAGTTTCGATGATTATGTTCAAAGATTAATAGTGCTCCGTAATCAGATGCGATCGCCAATGTCCGAATTTGACTTCATTAATATAATTCGAGACAATTTAAATTCTAGATTAGCCGCAATGGTTTATATGTTGCCAGTCTCAACTCTGCCACAACTTCGTGAGCAATGTAGAAAAGCTGAGCGTTACATCGGTGTACAAACAAATAGAATACGACAAACTTATCGACCCAGAATTAACGAGATCAATACAAATCTTTCATGGAATCCTCAGGATGCTTATTTTGATTTTGAACCTGAACCAGAGGTTCCAGTTCCAAATGTTCATTATGTTGAACCCAGACAGGAGGAGCCTGTGAGGGTTGATGAAGTGGCCAATGGCAAAGTGCGAGCGATTTGTTGGAATTGCCGTCGAAGTGGTCATTATTTTCAAGACTGCCCCGAAGAGCAAAGAAATTTGTTCTGTTTTAAATGTGGTAATCCTGGCACAACGTCACCTAAGTGTCAAAAGTGTTCGGGAAACAGGACAACGAGTGGCCCTCGCCACGGGACGAAGCACTCGACGACGATTCCCGCGAATCAGCCCATACGCCCATTGAACCAGACCCATCCACCACCACTGGCTCACCATCCGAAATAAAATTATTACCAAAATCTGTTATGTCTGAATTACCAAACACCGAATGTCCTAAATTAACGCCAATTATACCTTGACATGTCCGCTGGTCCAATTACTCGCAAGTCCGCGATAGAATTTTTAGTCCTGCCTTTGTGTCTGAAGTAAATTGTCATAAGCGTGCAGTAAGACTTCGTAAATTTCGTCAAATACGTAGAGAACTGAGGAAGAGTAGACATCTCATACACCTCGCCGGTCTAATCAGACATCCGTGCGACGATCGCCCTTACGCGAAAGTCAAAGTCGCAAATGTTGAAGTTATCGGATTATTAGACAGTGGAGCAAGCATTTCATGTTTAGGCCGAAATGCCTTAAAACTAATTGATAAAATTAATGTTGATGTCATACCTCGTTCTCAATCAGTCATGACCGCTGATGGCAATGATCAACAGATACAAGGTTATATCGAAGTTCCAATTACCTTTATGGGTTTTACGCATCTAATGAAGTTGAGCATAGTGCCGTCGTTGAGACAAGAGTTGTATCTTGGTGTAGATTTCTGGAAAAGGTTTAAGATCGCACCAGAGGTAATTTCTGAAATGTCATTAAAAGATATGAATCCTAAATGTGAGATCAACGTTATGCATGAGTTGACTAATGCGCAAAACTATCGATTAGAGATTGTAAAATCTAAATTTCCGTCGTTCGTCAGAATGGGCCTTGGCAAAACCGACATGGAGGAACACGTGATTGACACTGGAGATGTAGCCCCGATTAAGCAAAAACATTATCCGGTCTCGCCAGCCGTACAAAAGTTAATGTATGAAGAGCTTGACCGGATGCTCTCTCTAGGTGTCATAGAGGAGTCAAACAGTCCGTGGAATTCTCCAGTCGTGTTAGTACGAAAGCCAGGCAAAGTCCGGTTATGTTTAGATTCGAGAAAAGTGAACGAAGTCACTAAGAAAGATGCATATCCTTCACCTCACATTTCTGGATTGCTTAGCAGGTTGCAAGACACCAAATATATATCTAGTATTGACTTGAAGGATGCCTTCTGGCAGATCCCTTTAGAGAAACATTCGCGAGAAAAAACTGCTTTCACTGTACCAGGTAGACCTCTTTATCAATTTACAGTTATGCCTTTCGGCTTATGTAATGCTCCTCAAAGGATGTGTAGACTCATGGATAAAGTGATTCCGGGTAGGTTACGAGAGAAAGTTTTCGTGTACTTAGATGATTTATTGGTAGTTTCCCCTGATTTTGACAATCACCTTACATTGTTAGAAGAAGTAGCATGGCACCTACGAAAATCGGGTTTAACAATTAATGTCGAAAAGAGTAAATTTTGTGTTAAAGAAGTTAAGTATCTCGGATTTATTGTTGGTGATGGCACTTTGAAGACCGATCCTTCAAAGATAGAAGCCATACGTGATTATCCATTACCGAAAACAGCCAAACAGTTACGTAGATTTTTAGGAATGACCGGATGGTACCAGCGATTCGTCGCTAACTATGCTAGTGTAGCCGCTCCGTTGACGGATGCGCTCAAGACTTGTAAGTCGGGATTTTGTATTTCCTCCGAAGCTGTGGAGTCCTTTGAAAAATTAAAATCGGCACTCTGTGAAGCACCAGTTTTGGCCAATCCAGAGTTTGAGCGACATTTTTATATCCAATGCGATGCCTCCACAACCGGAGTCGGTGGTGTTCTATTTCAGAAACACGACGACGGTTCCGAAAGGCCTATCGCATATTTTTCAAAAAAGCTAAATCCGGCACAGAGGAATTACAGCATCACCGAACTAGAGTGCTACGCTGCAGTTCTAAGCGTTAAAAAGTTTCGCGCGTACGTTGAAGGTCATCCCTTCACTATTATTACAGATCACTCTAGTCTACGTTGGCTGATGAACCAAAATGATTTAAGCGGTAGATTGGCGAGATGGAGCCTGAAACTGCAAGGTTTTGACTTCACGATAGAACATCGTAAAGGAAGTCTGAATGTGGTACCGAATGCTTTGTCACGGGTATACTCGGAGGAGTTAGGTCTGATGGTCTCGAACGTGGCGGAAGTTGACCTTAGTTCTCCATATTTTACTGCAGGAAAAAATTCTGAGCTTACTGTAGGTACGATTATGCAGTATGCTCTAGCAAACTCAGTTAAGGGCATCCAATTCGTTTCAAGTTTTCTCCTTTTGTGCTAGACACACCAAATTTTTTCTCGTGGTATCAAATCTTGCTGTGCGCGTTTCCCGACTAGCCCACTTTTCTTTATATTTCCAATTTTGTTGAGACTCTTAATCTCAGGGTCATGGGGCTTCCCCACGTTGGCCTCTGTCACATTTCTGGACCTACATAGCAGCCTCACCTCTTCAGCCTCATTCTTCTGGCAAGCCCTCTAATGAGCCTGTTATGTAATGTGAGGGTACCTCAATAATCAACCTGTACTTAGTACTAGGTTGAGTACCCTGCATTAGTATATACCTCCATAGTATATACATTAAACCTTTTGGTCATATTGACCATCTGTTGTATTGTAATGCGGTTATGTATAACGCATTACAATACTATTTCTTATTCTTATTTTCACACGCGCATTCATACATATAAATTATAGCGTTGCTATATATACATATATATGCATCGGATGATGCAGTTGCATGTTACAGGTATGTGAAGCAGAAATTCTAGAAATTTCTACGCTTCACCAATAATCTCCCCATTTCATTACTCAAAAGCACGATTACTGTAGCCGATCGTTAATCCATGTTCGGCTACTCGCTCAATTTTCACATATACATGTACAATTTTTGACATAATTGTGTAACTATACTCACCTTTATTAATTTCCGTGTTACCATATATCATTTTTTATATTAGTACATTTTTTTTAATATGTACTTTCATTACCCACCACAATTTTTAAAATTTGGAAAATTTCTGTAATAAATAAAAAAATCTGAAAAAAATATATTTATTTAAATAGGGGCATGCATATTCCTTAAATTTACATAAATTTTAACTTCGATAGGTTCCATGAATATCAATTTTTCCTTAAAAAAATAAGTACCTATTGTATTGGTACTTCACCATTTTTAAATTTTCTTAAAATTTCACTCTCTTCGTTAAAAATTATTAAATTTATTAAAAATTACCCCCACCAAATTCTCCGACTCACACTTTTCATATAAATACGCGGTGCGTATCGGCATCAAAAAATTTTGGTTTTAGATTTGGTATGGGCAACCTCTGCCCGAGCGTAAATTAGTTTTTTTTTCTGCCGGTCGTTACAAAAAGTTGGTATTTAGTTTGATAAGGGCAACCTCTGCCCAAAATAAAGTTAATTTTGTTCTGCCGGTCGAATTTTTTTTTGTAAAAAAGTTGAATTTTAATCTCGGTCATGGGCAACCTCTGCCCGAGCAAAAATAGTTTTAATTTACTCAACCGGTTTCAGTAGTGTTTGGGAATATCGTGTATTCAGAATTTTTTTTGTAGAGTATCGGCCATTTTTTTTTCTTTTCAGTAGAAAAAAAAAATTAACATTTTCTTTTAGTATATAAATTTCCGCTTAAGTGGGTAAAAATAAAAAGAAAAAAAAAAAATTGAAAACTAAAAGTGTAGAAAAATTTTGATTTAAGATGGGAAAATAATTTTAAAAATCAAAAAAATAAGTAGAGAATTTTATGTATGGTAGGAGTTCGTATTTATAGTTCAAAATATCTATAATATTAAATTTGGTTGCAAATGGGTTCGCCATAAAACATAGATATATTTAGTAGTTCAGTATGAAGTGTGTTTAGCTTAAGGTAATGCAGTTTTATTATAAAAAAAATGGTAACTGTTCCATAAATACTTAAGTATACCACCTGTATCTCTATATATAGCTATATATATATAAAGCTATATATGTGTGAAGTAAAACAAACAAAAAAATTACATAATGCATTAACTTGAATGCATATATGTATGTAAACATAATTAATATAAATAATACGTGTGTAGAGTAATGAAGTGAAATATACATTTCTTGAAATAATATTTTGTTTACAAAACCAAAAAATATTCGGTCATATTTTTTTTTTTTTAAAAAAAATTATAAAATAAATTTTGAAAACTAATTTTAAGCATAAGAAGAAAATTAAATAAAGATTTTTTTTTATATAATTTTGAATAATACCCGTTATGTACATATAATAATGATAAAAATAAACAAAAAACAAAAATATATAATCTAGAAAAAATGTTGTAATGTAAATAAAAAAATGTTAAATAATAAATAATTTAATACTTAAAAATAAATTTAAATAAATCATTGAATAATATAGTTTTAGGAATTTAATTCTAATGTTCTATATTAATTAATTACTATTAATTTTTTTGTGTTTATATTATTGCATTTTTTTTTCTTTACAACAATTCAATTACGTAAATAAAATAATTAGAAAGTTATTCTTTTATATATAAATATAAATAAAATTTTTTTTTACTATTATCACATTTGATTATATTTTATCGTAATAAGTGTATCCTCTGTAAACTATCTATTGTATGTATTGGGTAGTTTTAAAACTACTTTGTATACAATAAGGCATTTTTATAGTATAAAAGCAAAAAAAAAAAAAAAAAAAAAAACAAAAAAATATAATTTAATTTCATAAAATAATAAAAACAAAATGTTTAGTGTATAAAAGAAACAAATTGATAGTTTTGAATAAAAGTGAAAGAGATTATTATCAATTCCTAAATAAATAAATAATGTGTTAATTAAAAGAAAAAAAAAAAAAAAACAAAAAAATAATAAATAAATAATAAAATCCTTGGACGGTTTAGTTTAGTTCAATAATATAAAAAAAAAAAAAATAATAAACAAAAAAAAAAGAGAAAAAAAAATAAATAAATAGATAAATAAATAAATCAAATGAATGAGGAGTATCTTGAGGAGCTTCGAGCTCTGCGTCTGGAAATATTAAAAACAAGGGTGCCGGTGGTACGTCAGTTTATGAGATTGAACAGTTTCATTGCTTCATTGGATGCTCCACCGTCACCAAATCATCATCTCCAGCAACCTCCAGCAACCTCATCAGCAGCATCATCAGCAAGATCAACATCAACATCAAAAATAACAGGAATGACATCAATATCACCACAACAATAAATGGTAAGCGCGCTTACAATAATTTTTTTTATATACAGGGGCCCCAATTAAATAAGATTGTAATAAGAAAAACAATTGAATTTAACAAAACAAAAAAAAAAAAGAAGAAAAAAAAAAGGGTAAATAAATAAATATAAGTACAAAATAATGAAAATTGCATAAATTAGTAGATGTAAGAAATACATGTAAATATCTGTAAATGAGATGAAATTAGCATAAATTGAGGGATCCTTAATTATAGATAAAACGAAGGATCAGAGAAGAATATAAAACAAAAAAAAATCTTTTTTTAAGTTCGAATATATATTTTGAAATTTAAGTAAATCATATATATATGCTAAAATATTCTTATACACAACTATTTAATTTATTTGAAGCTTGAAAAGTTGTATGTAATGATTCTTTAAAGCGCAATTCAACCTATAGAATAAAAACAAAATATTATTTGCGATGTAATTAGGTTTGATATGTACCAATCACCTTGTTTTTTTTATAAAGATCCTATATAAGGAAATTATGCTAAATATATATAGGCATATGATTAAAAATTGAAAAGAAAATATAATGTACATTATAAATTAAATTACAATTAGGGATTCGGTTTTTTTTTTGCAACTAAATAAAATTAAAAGTAGCACTCACAAAAAAAAAAAAGAAAATGAATAAAATATAAGATATTTACTTATATCTATAATATTAACTATGTATTATGTACAATATATGCAATATCTTTGTACTATATAAAATATCGATAATTATTAAATATGTACTTATTTCATTTTTTTGTTAAGCAAATTTATATGATGTACTAGAATGTAAGGTTTATTAACGATTCAACTAAGTTTAGATTGAAATTAAATTGCACGATGAACATCATTTTTTTTTATCTCATAAAAGGAATTTTTTTTTTTTGCTATATGATAATAATTATGTTCGATAAATTTAAATTTAGATTTCGTTCAAGAAATATGTATAATGATCGGGTCACCAATAGAAATAAAATAAAAATGCATTTGTAGATCTAATTAATTTTGGTTTTTTGCTTTACACCCTCACCCCTTTTCAGAATTCACTACGAAATGTAATTTTTTTTCTTGCTTCACTGTTTCTCCTTTTATTTTGGTTGGGAACATAGTTTTTTTTTAAAAACAGCAACTATGTTTAAATGAGGTGGGTAAGTATCTATCATCGTTGGGACGAGGCATTCTATTAGAATTTTTTTTTCAGATCCAACGATGGTAGAAGCTGTTTCCTGGGCCAGAGCGGGGCCATATTTAGTTTCAGGTCTACGGTGTGGGTGCATTTTTTTTTATTTATTTATGTTGAAGCATTCTGGGTAGAAGGATTTCACAACCTTCTACCGCTTCAGGCTACGGTAATCAAAAGGGATATGGAGCTGTGGCAATCTCACGCCCCATCCAGCGAGCAAGTTCGCGCTAGCCAGCACGCGTAGCCGCCACAACCACCCTCCATAATCCTATGAGTAAGTATGACGTAATAAGTGTTGCTACTAAAATTTCAATTTCAGTAGCCGGCCCTGTACATCAAGTTTTAAATACTTGTTGTACGAATGTTAAATGTTAAATTATGTTTTATGATTGTGTGTGTTTGGGTCGTGTGATATCACACTGGGCTTCCATCTCTCATTAGGATGGAAGATACTGCTGTGACGTCATACGATTTGATCACACATATAAATAAACTAATTTTTATGTATTTGAATTTCAGCTTTTATTTTCAGATAAACATTTATGTTGTAGTGTGGACTACACATACAAGTTGTATTATATGCCTGACAGTACAACACTTACAATATTACTTCATATTACTTACAAGACAATTAATTTTGTTATTATCAACAGTTAGTTCTACTATTGGTAAGTATACTTTGGAGGCGTTAAAAGAAAATTTGCTTCATGTTGGATATGATCTATATCCATCGGTTCTGGTTCAGTTTGTCTTGAATTGTTTTGATAATTATTATGTCTGTAGTGTCCTGAATTTTGTCTAAAATTGTTGTTGTAAGGTTGTCGATGTTGTCCTGAATTTTGTCTAAAGTTATTGTTGTAAGATTGTCGATATTGTCCTGAACTATTGTTACGATTATCATATCTAATATTATTGTTAAAATTATTGTTATGATGTGGATTTTTATAATTCTGATTTTTATCTGATTTAAATTTATTTTGACCATGATTTACAGTGTTTTTTGCTCTATTATTATCTCTAACTAGTCCTAAACTATCTATTGTGTTAAAAGCTTCACGTAGATTATTTATATTTTTATTTAAAATTATCGAAGCAAGATTTGTATCAATATTATTTATAAAAGTGTTTAAAATTATCGATTCATTAATTTTCGGATTAAATTCTGATGGTTTATTTGGATCGTACTCATACTTTTCATTCAATTTTGACAATATATTTCTTAATGCTAAATAATATTCTCTTACTTGGAAATTCCTGATTGATAATGCCTTCTGATACAGCTGATGGTAAGTTTGTTTTACACCGAAATTGTTGACCAAAGCTGATTTTATGCTGTTCCAATCAGCATCGCTTCCCAGTGTTCTGATGACATCTAGAGCTGGTCCCTGTATTTTGTTGATTATGATTCGTTGAAAAACATATACCTTAATCTGAGGATAAGCATCCAGAAGTGGGAGAATTGTGTCTACTTCCCGAAAGAATGAAGTAAGTGCATAGTTTTCGTCCCCTCTAAATTCGTGGGTTCTTTGGGCGTCCTTTATGAGATCATTTATAGAAAATGTAAGTGATGCTGTATGAGCAGCAGTAGTTGATGTTGTTGTTTGATCAGGCATATTTTCTTCACAATTTTGTGTACAATTATCACTATTAAAAAGTATGTTTTTATTCACAATTTCACTTTTTGTATATATTTCAAATCGTTCTCGTTTGTCTTTCACTTTGGGCATTAGAAGATTTTTAAACTGATATTTGATTATTTCATTTATCTATTTATTTTTCCATGTATTCACTGTGTTTCTGGTCGATTATATTTTTTATTATTATTAGTTGTTTATTTATAACTATGTGATTGACCAGATCTACTTCGATATCACTATCTAATAATTGAAGAATTTCATTTAATTTGTTTTTAATTTTTCGAACTTCTTTCGACTGTTTTCTTGTAAGCACCATTGATAAAAAATTTTTGTTCACAAATATATATATATGTATATATTGAGTATGTTCGCACACTGGATTGCTGATCTTTTAAAAGCAATCCTACCGACTGCGCCAATTATATTTTTCCCGAACTTTAGTTGGAAAAAAAAAAAAATTTATTTTAACTTTTAACGTTGAAGATATTTAAATATCTTTGAAATAAAACACAAATTTTTCTTTAGAAAAATTTTTATTAAACTCTTACACTAATTACACAAACTGAGCTAAAATTAAACTTAGACTGACTGTTATTCTTTCTTATCATGATATTGTTATAAAAAAAAAAAGAAATTTCTAATTCTGTTCCTTAAACCCTTTTTTTTTTTTTGGTAAAAAGAAGAAAGGGGTTAAAAAAAGAGCACTAGGATGAATAAAAGATGACAATTAGGGGCCGAGCGGAGCCTTGAAAATAAAAAAATGTGTGGACTGGGAAAAAACAAAGGAAAAAAAACAAAAACAAAAGACTTTATTCTTTTAACCCTTTATATGCAAAGGGGTTATTAGAACAAAGCAATTTAAAAAAGTATAGGACAAAGGAAAATTTCACTTACCCAAAAAAAATAAAAAAACTGATTTTTATCTTGTTCTTTTTCACTTTTATTTTTTTTTTCTATAAAACAAAACTTTAAACTAAACTAAATTTAAACTAAATTAAACTAAATTAAATTAAAACTAAACTAAATTTAAACTAAAAGAAAATTTTAAAAACTACACTTTTCTTTTTTTTTTTTTTTTAAATTTAAAAAAAAAACTAAAAAAAATTTAGCAGAAAAACCACGAACTCAAAATTTTAAAACAAAACTTTCAAAAACAAATCAAAACTAAAAAACTACTGTGTTGTGACGAGCCCGTTTATATATCCCTCGTCACACACACAAAAAAAAAAAAATAGTAAACAGTTGTACTCTGGAATTTTCTATCAATTCGCCGCCCGCTGTAACGTCAACGGATCGACAGAAAATTCCAGTGGTTACGTTCGTTGTTTTTCTGCTGAATCTGTTACAATTGTAATAGCTATAAAAAAAAAGAAGAAGAAGAAGAAGAATCGTGACAATGTCATTTTAAAATGTAAACAAACAAAGTGACAAGTTACAAGTAAGTATGAAAACTATTTTAATTTTTTAATTATAATTATTTTAATTAAATTTGAAGATTAATTTATTCTTTTTTTTCTTTTTCAGGTTTACAACAATATTTATACTTCTTCTTACAGCAAAAAAAATATTATTTTCCCATAAACACAAAAATGCTGACGATTCTTAAGTTTTTTACCAGAATATGAAAATTTAGAATTTTACGTAACTAAAATAATTTCTCATGAGAAAATTTTCTAGTCACGTTGTCGGATATGCAATTTTGGATCACATTAACAAAAATCAGATTTTTTATGCTGTGAATTAAGTACAGGGAGTGAAACTGATATAACTTACGTGAATGGGGGCGTTATCTTGCTGAAATGTCCATGATATTTCAGGATTTTGCTGGAGGAATGGAATTAAGCTCATGCCGAGAACGTCTGTGTAATTTTTGCTGTTCATTTTTGATGACGTGAACTGCAATTCCAAACAACCAGCAGCAGAAAACGCACCCCAGACCATGACACTTCCACCACCAAAATGTCTTTTTGAAAAGTACTCTGGCTTCTTCCTTAAATCCCTCCAGTATCCTCGAAAACCATCCGGACCATCCGAATTCCATTTTTTTTTTCATCTGAAAATATTATCTAAATATTTCTTCTTCTTTAAAATGTTCTAAATTTATATCATGTAACCAAAGATACTATAGAATACATATATTCTGTTGTATCTTTGATATAACTCATATCAAGTACTCACAAATTCCCAGCTTGTGTCCATGCTTTGTCTTGCAAAACCCAGTCTTTGCTTTTTATGAGTTTCAGTCAAACGTGGAGCACTTTTCATTTTCGCATACTGTATGTGTTCACTACGATTTAACACTCTCCATACAGTCGACCGTGAAACAGATGTACCAGCTAAATCTCTTAAACTTTTATTTGAATTGCTGGCTGTGCGTAATATTCTGGCAACACCCCGGCTATCTACAAATTTTTCTTTTCCTTCCAGGACGTATTTTTTGCCATATCCCTCTGGATCCTTCAAAAAATTTTGGACCACTCTAAGACTTCGACCAATTTTTCTCGCAATTTCTCTTACGCCGTCTTACGCTCTTAAGCGAGAATTTTGCTTTTTCCAAATCGGTCAAACTTTTTCCGCGCAGCATTATTACAAAATTTTTAATTTTCAAACACTTCTTTTTAAAATAAAGATACTTTCAATACTAAATACCTTTATTTGCATTATTTTTATTAAGTGGCGTTATAATTTTGAAACATGCAAAAACCAGATTTTATTAGTTTAAAAAATATTTAATAAAAGAAAGGTACTAAATATATTTTTTTTTACCTAAATACTTGTCACATATGTTATTTTCGTAGAACATTTTACTTACATAGAATCTACGGTTATCCAGCTATCGTTAATTTTTCGGTGGCGTTATAAATATGAAACGTACCTTATTTTCATATTGAGCTATTCGATAATTATTATTTTTATTATTATTTGTAATTTAATGAGAATATTTTCTGTCATTATTACTGAATATACACCATAATACAATTATTTGTACATAAATATAAAATTTAATTTAATATTTTATTTATTTTTTTTTCTATTGAAATTAACCCCTCTATTCTAGGTAATAGATGCCTAATAGATCTATTAACCTATTAACTAAGAAGTTAGTAGAAAGTGCTATTCTACTTTATAGGTTTTGTAGACATTAAAAAGTTGAAAAGTTAATAGATTTGTAGACATTTAAAAATCAGTTCAGCTGTTATTTATTATTAATATTTGGAAATTTAAAAATATTTATTTTTTTTAAAATCCGGTAAATGTATATTTAATAATAATAATTTTTAATTATTTTTATTTATTTTTAATTATTTTTATTTATTTTTATTTATTTTTAATTATTTTTAATTATTTGTATTTATCATCAACCAAAAAAACAACATTTCACAAAATAAACATTCAAACGTGATAGTTAATAGATCTAATAGCTCATCGAGAGGAGCTATTAGCTAATAGAATTTTCTAACCACAAAAATCTATTAACCTATTCGCTAGAATACGAAAATCTATTAAATAAAAGTCTCCACAAAATTAATAGACCAGCTGATTATCAATCTATTAACTATTAAGTAGAATAGGAAATTTTCTATTAACTAAAAGTTAATAGACTAATAGCTATTAATCTATTACCTAGAATAGGGGGGTAAATTTGTACATTTTTTTTTCTTCAAAAAAAATTTTTTCCTCTTTTTTTTTTTTCGTTTTTTTTTAACACTTGAAGAATTTTATTATGTATATTTATATATAGAGACTAACAATTTGATTTTATTTGAATTAAAATTTTTAAGTGATATTCTATCAAATTTATTCTTTGTATATCTTTTTTTTTGCCTTTTTTTGATTATACCACCCTTTTTGTTTTTTTCCTTTTTGGAAATTTCATTTATTTTAATAATTTTTTCTTTTCTTTAAATTTATAAAGAAAACTAAAAAAAAACACGAAAATTTTCCTTTTCTCCTTTTTTTTTTATTTAAACCGATTTAATGCACAACATCAAAAAAAAAAATTTTTTAAAAAAAAACCCGAACATTACTTAAAAAAAACTCTGTCCGATTGCAATCATGAATATAACTAGACTGTGGCGCAAAAATGCGCGTGGGTTTTCAATTCTATTAAGATTCCATTTCCATTGGAAAGTCTGAATGTGGGGGTATATATCAAGACGAAAATGAAACGAAATTTCTACATGTATGTGTAGAGTAGTAGAATTTTTATGATGAAATCCATAAAATTCAGATATTCAGGCATTATTTCAGGGTATTGTATAATAAAATTAAATTATATTTCCTTTACAGCATGTGAAATACATATGTATCATATACAGCATGTAATTAATTTTTGTAGATTAATTGAAATTTTAAAAATTTTTAAAAAAAATTTGACATATGGTAAGTCTGGATAATTTTAAAATACTTTGAAATTTCATTCCACATGAACCAGGGTAGCCTAAGTACGCTAATTACCCTAATTACAACATACTATTTCCGGCAGTTGTGATCTGATTTTGAAATGAAGAACTGCCAGATTATGTCAAAAACCGTCAGGAAAGGCTCACTAAAGTCCACGCCTTTAATCGAACTCAATTGGACTTAGCGAGCCGGAGAATGAAAGATAGGTACGACCTGTCTGCTAAGGCTAACCCTTTTCAATTGGGCGACCTTGTCTGGCTGTTTAACCCGAAACGGAAAAAGGGACGTTGTCCGAAATTACAAAGAGACTGGGATGATCCCTATAAAGTGATTGAGCTGGTCACTGACGTAGTCTATCGGATAAAACATCAGGCATCCAACCGCACAAGTTGTCCATCGCGATCGCTTAGCTCCCGCCACAATCTAAGGTATCACACCCGAACTCTTCCTTTCCTCACTTCTCCTCGTTCCGATCCAGTGAGCCTTTTCTTTCATTGCTTTTATTTTATTATAGTGTCTAGAACTTTTCACTGCGGGAAGCCTGTTTTTCTTTTCTGTTCTTTTCAGGTAATCCTGGCCTATCAGTGACGTCTGGACAATCTAAAGGCTCAGTCGGAACTTTGAGCCTTCAAACGGGGGGTCGTATTGGAAGACAATCTAAAATAGAAAAAAAAATTAATTAATAAATTTAATCACTCAAATTAAAATAATTTTGATTAAAATAATTTCATACTTACCTGTAACATTGCGATGACACCACTTTGTTTACATTTTTTTTATTTTGTCTTCTTTTTTCTACAACGTCAAATGTCAACGTTATAATCACTTTCTTTTATTTCGTTGACATTCGCTGTAGAAAGCTGTTCCACATTCCACTGGAAGTCTCTATCAATTCGTTGACGTTGTCATCTTTCGGCGAATTGATAGAAACTTCCAGAAAATAGATTCTTTTTTTTGTATGTGACGACAGGTATATTAATGCTGTCGTCACTATACCTGTTCTTGTTAGTCAATGCAGTTCTTTTTTTGAGTTAGTTAGTTCGTCACACGGAAATTTTGTGAATAAGTAATTTTTATTTTATCAATTTTTAGTTAAATTTTTTTTTCATTTTTCTTTTTTGAGAATCAATTTTTATTAAATAAAAATCTAATTTAATTAAATTTGTAATAAATTTATTTTTTTTTTGTGAGATAAAAAGAAAAAGAAAAAAGAATTTGTGATAAATTTTTCTTTTGTGAGAAAAAAAAAGAGTTTTTTTTATATAAAAAAAGGGTAAAGGGTATCAGAAAAAAAAGGGTAAGTAGTTTTATTTTAATTTATTAAAAAGCCCCTTTTTAAGGCTCCGCTCGGCCTCCAATTTAACCTTTCCCTTCCTTTTTTTCCTTTCCTTTTTTTTATATAAAACTTTTAACTCCTTTTCTACTTCTGTAGAATTTTCTACAGAAAAGGGGTTAAAAGTAGGAAAAGCACATTTTTCCAACAATATATTGGAATTTGACATTGTTTTGACACTGGAATTTGAGAATTGTTATAAGCTATTAGATTGCAGATGTCGCTTTTAAGAGATTTCGTTTGAAATCTTTTATATTTTCAGTGATTTCAATCATGTTATCGTCTAGCGAAAGCATGTTGAAATCAACGGATTTCAATGATTTCAGGCTCGAAATCATAACTTTACTGCGAAATCAAGTGCTTTCGTTTTTGTGTGTCTAGGCTTTAAGTATTTATTATATTTAACCAAGATTTTAAATAAAATACCGAAGGTTAAGTTAAGCTCAGAAATGTTTTAGGTAATTTTTCGTCGCTGCAATTAGACTCAGCAAGTTTACAAGATTTTAGGTAAAACTACAAAAGACTTGGTAAAGATTGCAAAGTTTTTACGTAAAAATTCAAATAGTTAGTTTATGTTGAATGAAGGTAAATAAATTGACTAAAAATCCTTAATAAAATTGCTAAAATAATGGCAGAATTGTCTTAGATTTTCTTTCTGTAATTATTTATTTGTTTTTGGACGCTGCCTACAGAATCAAACCATCATATTTGGACTGTAAAAACATCATCACAGCTGGAGAAACCGAGATTTATAATATTCGCTATACAAACGGATAAAATTAATGATAAAAGTAAAGATTAATTTTAAGAATATATGTAAATGAAATGTTGTTAAATAATATTAATAAATAAAAGATTTTTTTTTATTGTAAATTCAAATTTTTTATTTTGTAATGACCCCAAGCATAGGGGCTTATGCCATCTTCTTTAATATATCTCTTATCATCTAAAAAACTTAAAGCTACCTTATTAACTACTTGTGTATAAATCTTGTGAATCTTAGATCTAAATATATATGTACATATTATTACTATAAAATAATTTTTTCTTATATAAACAATCCCTATAATTATCCTTACTTAAATTATCTACAACTATTTTCTTAATACCTTTAATTTTTTTAATATTTTTAGAATTTTCTACACTTAACGAATACATTTTTGCTACAAGTCCTATAAATTCTGTTATTATTTTCCCATTATTTTCATCTTTCATCATACCTAAAACCTTTTTATTTTTTAAAGGAATGCCAAATGGATTGTCAGGAGAATAATCAGACGTATCAAAATGTGTATTAATATCATTTTTTATATCTTCATAAAAGTCATTAGTTTGAATCGTGTATATAAAGGAGTCTGTGTCCATATAGTTTAAAATAATGTTTTCATTATACTTTGGTTTCATATACTTATAATGAAAATCATACATTCTTAATTTGGATAATTCTAGAACACAGAATCCAAAGTAGATTGGTTTATTATAATATGTGCTTGCACGATTCATTTGTTTTGCAATCATATTAGGTGTGAATTGAGCTGAACTATGAAAATTTGGTTTTGAAATTAGTGCTCTAGCTCCTAACTTCTTGCCCCTACTTTCCCATTCAGTTAAAATTTTCACATCTTTTCGTTTATCAACATTCTCCATTGTTTTGCCATATTCCGCGTTATTAAGTAATTTAAAAAAGTTTTTCTCCAAAGTATTTTTCGCAATTGTCCGATAGTGATTATTTAGATCAATATAGGTTTTTAGCCAAGCTGATTGTTTAAATTGTAAAATGCGATGAATTTTTACATGTTTTAATCGATGCTTCAAACATTGCTGTAAATTTCTATAATGAATAACGTATCGATTTTTATTTGTTAGATCTGTAATTAATTTTATATGTTTTGAATTTAATTTTCAATTTTCAAATAAAGTTCTAAATAATCCCCCAAACACGTACACTGAAACTTTTCCCAAACCTTTTTAGCATGTTCATAGTCTTCATTCGAACAATCAATATTTGTTAATTTACTATGAAAATCTGATTGTGATGGAAGACTATTTTCATTTAGTTTTTGCCAGTTATCGATATATTCGTACGGAAAAACTCCCTTTCGAATCAGGCTGCAAGAATCCATGATGCAATTCATGGGTTCTTGTAGCATTAAGATGATATATAATTCTTATAAAAAAAATATATGTATAAATAAATAAATAAAATTTTATTATTTTATAAAAAGTGTTTTTAATTAAATTATTCGAATTGAAACTGTCTCTTCCTGAAATTCTTACATTGAAATAGAAATTTTGTTGGGTATATTTGAATAAAGTTCTTTGTATCAAGTCTTCTTTTCTCTAGACAATTTTTACAACATTTATGGAATATTTAGTTTTTTCACATTTTATGCAGGTGGACAAATTTTTTTAAATAATAAATTGTATTTTAATTAAAAAACCTTGCTTTTATCTTAGTATATCTTTATATTTTTATTATTTTAAAAATATTTATAGTACATTATATAATATTGTTTCTTCTTCTCCATACATTCTTTGCAGTTTAAGTTTATTGGAATTCCCTAATTCTCCTCCATTAACAATACAAAATTGTTTACTTTCTAACTTTTTTAACTTTTCATCGGATAAATCAATAAATCTTAAAGGTAAAAATATATTGTGTTCATCAAGTTCTAGTAAAATGCGTTGTCCATATTTCGTTTCAACTCTCCGATAATTTATAATTCGATACTCTTTTCCTATTTCCATATCTTTCATATGTAAAATGATTTTTAAATCCTTCTCATTAAATGACTCCAAAAGATCATCTCCACTATTTCTTCGTTCTCTGTAAGCCCCGTTAAAATCCATTTCTCAATTATAGAAACCTAAATAAAACAGGAAAAAATTCAATAAATAATTATTTAAAACAAAACCTGTATATATAATCTATAACAAACAAACATACTTATATTCACTTAAAAATTCAATATCAATGTAAGTTTTTTAAAGAACTTTTGCTTCTTCTATAAATTCTAATTCTGTTGTAACTGTAACAATTGTTGAATCACTATCACTATACTCTTCGACAGAATTCATGAACTGAAATCATCTTTCAACTCGCAGCCTTTTTATATCAAAAACTTTTATCAATTTACAACAACAACAGATACCGGAAATACAAATTCCGAGAAAAACCTCCACCCACGCAAACCCAACAACAAATACATTATGGGAATGGGAGCACTCGAAAACTGCAACCCACGCAAAATCAACAACAAATACATTATGGGAAAACCCACAACCCACGCAAAACCAACAACAAATTCAATCACCGGAAATCGACTTCCTGTTGCCGCTGCCGCCCCCACCCCTTATCTCTTATGAAACTAAAAATAACCATGACGTCATACACCGCTTATCTCTGAACATTCGATTACGTCACCTAAATCTTATCTCGATGACGTCACCCAAACCTTATCTCAAAGACGTCACCCAAATCTTATCTCGATGACGTCACCCAAACTTTATCTCGATGACGCCACCAAACCTTATCTCTGAAAGTCGATGACGTCATGTACCCCAAACCCTACACTGCGCCAGAAGCGGTGTATCTATACTACTTGAACAAAAGCCAAGTTTATTACTATTTACCAATTCATTTTATGTATTATAAATCGTATGTCTCCCTTTAAAAAAAATTACACATGCTATTACAATCGGTAATCAATTCAAATCCATGTAGTTCCTGACAAAATAATTGTGCAAGTAATTATTCAAAATTTATAAACTCAACTTAAATTATTTATATTACAATATTAGTATCACTTAAATTGAAAATTTGGTTTACTTTATGATGTAAATAATATAAGTGTTTCATTACGTGTTTTTTTTTTCTAAATAATCAAGAGGATTCTTCTTATTTTTCTTTAACATAATGAATTACTTGTTCATATAACTAAACTAAAATAATTAAGCGAAATAAACTAAATGAATTTTTAATATACTTTACTTATGATATGATATACTTAGTTATTATTTTGTTTTTTTTTTTTTTTTGCTATTATTTTTATTTTGCTTTCGCTTTACACACCTATATCTATTTTGACTTTATTTTACCTCTTTCTTTTTTTTGTTTTACCTATACTTTTATAACTTACTTATATATATCAATATTTGTATTATGATTAAATTTTATCCTAATTTAAGTTATTAAATATATATTATTTAGGTTTGATGTGAACAATCAATATATTTGTGACCTGTCATTTATTTTTAACTTGATTGAGCAAATTTTATAAAGAAATAAGTACAAATAATTTGTTACCTGGGCCCAGTTACAATATGTAACTTAATTATGTTAACGGTGGCGCGCTTTGAGTGTAGTTCGTGATGATGATGAATGATGATGCTGTTGATGATGATGGCGATGTCGTTGATATTATTGCTGGTATTGGTGCAGATGGTGACAATGATGATGCAATTATGGAGTTGTGATGATGATATTGATGTTCTTGTTGTTGTAGTTATTATTATTTATTGGATCGTTTATATGTAAATCCTTCCGTTAGGTGGACATGATTATGCATGCTTATATATATATTTTTTTTTATAATATGTAATATTAGTTATCCTCCTCAATTTCGTTTATAGGTTTTTATTATTTAATATTTAGTAATTAATTATTCTTTAATTATGTAACAACATTCACAAAATATTTGTTGTTTTATTTCATTTATTTATTCTACTTTATTTGTTATATGTATGTATAATTTTTTTTTTTTTTTTTAAATTATTTAATTCATACAAAAGAAATATTCAATAATTTTAATATTAACTTTTACCGACACTACACATTTTACTAGTATTCCCAAAAAACCGGCAAAATAAACTTTTGCTCGGGCGGCGTTTTGCCTTGCACTCCGATAATACGAATAGAATCCGAGTTAAACGCGTGGTGCACTTTTATATTGCACCAAAACAAAAGATGCGTTTTACCTATTGGAAAAAATGAGTGGGGTTTTCTATGTACAAATATGGGAATTGAAATGGAGACTTTACATGTATGTGTGTAATAATGAAACTTTTATCCTATTTTTTAAAATATATGAAATTTAGAATAAATTACAACAGGAGACTATATAAAAAAAATAAATTCACAATTTTCCGAATTTGAAGGAAAATAAATCTAAAATGAAAGATCTTTTAACAGATTTTCTGAATAAAATTTAAATTTTCAAAATTTGAAAAAAAAAATTAGGATTAGACAATGCTGTATTTCAGAATCATTTCCCATTCCATTTCAGGCAGGGCCTACTTAATCGACTGCAAACTATATTACCAGGAGATTTAAAAAAGTGTAACGAAAAATTGGAGAGTGAAATGTACTAAAAAATAGAAAATTCTTACTTATATACTGTTAATAAAAAATATACATAACCGGATGATTAAGTAGATAATGTAAAACCCTGAAAAATATTCATGGTATAGGCATATATAAAATAAATACTCATATGTCCAACGTTCTCATATAAAGAAGTGTAACCAAATTTTTCTAGCAACCGACAAGACCAACCGACAAAATGCACGAAAAGCAACCGACAGAAGCTTTCGTGAGAAAGGCTTTTTCTTTATTCTCTCTGTTTTCTCAACTTCTTATACATACACATAACATTTATGCATTATATACATCACAGTAAATCTATATTCATACAGTAAGGACACCGAGCACGTGTTAGCAAAAATTTCTCATGACCTTTGTCCCGTTATTCATTCGGCCTTAACGGTTTTGCTAAAAGTCGACAGTAATTGAGAGCCTTTGTACGAAAAAGAGACAAAAAATGTAACTTCAACACCAACCGTTTTAAAAAATGTAACATTATTACAGGGTATACTGATTAAAAAAAGTACAAATTTTGTTATTTAAAATTTTTTATCTAAAATGAACAAAATTAATGTTGATTCCAGCATCAACCTGAAAAAGAAAATAATTTAAATAATTGTAAAAAAAATGAAAATATAAAACACAAATTACATTCAACACACAAAACAGAACACAACACGAAATATAAACAAACCACATAACCAAAACATTGAAATACAAAATGTACACAAAGCACCGATTAGAACATCATATAGTCACAATACAATTCAACAATTAAACAAAAAAACAATACAAAATAAAACTACTTCACAAACAGTACAAAACATCACTTTAACACCACATATTTTTTAAACAATTAACAAACCATTTAATTAATTAAACAATTCTAATTATAATAAAATATATAAAACAAAAAAAAAGGGTAACATTAATTACCTCTTCACAAAATGGTTGTCAAAAATTCAACATCATACATCAACGTCAAATTGTCAACAACATCATTCACAATAGATAATTTCGACTAATTAGTGTACCAATAAAAAGTATCCAATAATTGTGGAATCTGGAATTTACCAGTCCAATAAAAAAGACAGCAGATGGAGATAAACAGTGAAGACACAATAAAACGGGGAAAAAAGAAATTTCTCGAAACAGTGAAAATCATATAAAAGGCCAGACGAATTTCAGAAAAATTTGTCTTTTGAAGAACCGAACTATAGCGTATTGAGCTAGAAAGCGTCAGAAGCAAAAGGCCAACCTTGAAGGACGTACTGAGTCCAAATTTCAAGCTTTTATAAAATTGGAATTTTCCAATCACTAGCGTATTGAGCTAGACCACCAAAAGTACGTATTGAGTCTTTTGGTCAAGGAATTTTTTACAGAAAATACTTAGAAAATTTTCTGTAAAAAATTAGGGAATATAGGCGGTATTTTACACTTAGGCAAATTTCGTCGAATATTTTAATAAAAACTTAGAAAATTTTTCATTGGAGGAAAAATTTTATACTTGGAATATTTCGGCGAATTTTTAAATAAAACTTAGAAAATTTTTCATTGGAGAAAAAATTTTACACTTAGAAAATATCGGCGAATATTTTAATAAAACTTAGAAAATTTTTTCATTGGAGAAAGAATTTTTAAACTTAGAAATATTTCAGCAACAGCAGAAAATCTAACAAATTAATAGATAGTTTACCGACGGGAAAATTCATTTAATTTCATTACCGGAAATATTCAATCGTGCAGTTACTATATTTTAAATTTAAACTTCATCATCGTACTAGACAACAATCAACTAAACCTGCATTTTCATCAAGATTCAGCAGCGACATCTCGCGTATAGATCGATCTATACTGTCGACGAATTAGTTTAAGTTTTTTAAATTATTGAATATTAGAATTGTTAATATTGGAATTATTAAAATTATATTGTAGAAATCAATTTCTTATTTTTTTTAATTTTTAATTGCCGAATTGTATGCAAAATTGTAGTATAATTAATTGCATTTTTTTGAATAATTCAAATTGATTTTTTTTAGAATTTTTTTGTATTTTTATTTTTTTTTGAAAATCAAGACAAAAATTTTGTATAATTTAAGTTTGCATATTTGAAAATTTATTTACAATTATTTATTAGTACTTAATAAGATCGAAATTGTTAGTTTTTAGGTATTAATTTTTTTCAATAAATTTTATAACGTAAAATTGTAAAAAAATTGTGTTTTTATTTTATATAACTATTTTGATTCAGCACCTTTTTTCATTTAATGTTAAATCAAGATTTTTCTTTTAGTGGATTTAACAATTAATTATAAATGTATTACACTTAAAATTTTTTGTTTGCTATCCAATGTTTTTACATTTTTGTTAAATTTCTTAATTATAAAATAAATTCTTACTCTAATATATAGCTTAACAAAATAAACTTTTTCTTGTCTTCAAAATTCTCAGAAATTATATGAATCACCTTATAACTTGATATAATGACGCGTTAGGTAGTCAAGAAAAAAGTTCCAGATCGCCTTTAAAAATGCATTGTGAAAAAATCGTATACATGTACAATATGATTGTATTGCTCACATTTATATATTGTTTTATATCTTTTCTTCATTATGGCGGTTTATAAGGAAATATGGATTTGAAATAAGTACATTAATTCTGTACTGTTTTTGTAAATTGAATTTTGATTTTTTTTATTATTTTTAAATATTTATGTGTGTTGGTAAATTTTAAAAAAAAAGAGTGTCACATCTTATTGCATAGTGGTTAATCAGTGATATACATATTTTGTTATATGAACAAAACATAGGTACATTTCAATACATTCAAATGATCATGTATATAATGTAAGGATCAATATTGAGTTCATAATGATCTGGTATATAAATATAATATACGTTTATTCATATGCATGAATAAACAACGTTTATATACATGATAACTGTGTATATGTATGTATGCTTTGGTGATAACGCGATAAAAATAATAGAAATTCATTCTAATACAATTTTAAAAATTAGAGTAACCGGTTTACATAATAAATTGTAGACATGCATTACAACATGCTGCTGCTTATGCAAGAACAGTAGATGATATTCATATTTATATATTTTATTACATTGTATGATAAGGCTGAAATCACTTCACGCACTGTAACAACTCCCACATTGTATTTCATGCATCTAGTGAGGCACTTTTTGTGACAAAATCGACAGCGAGTTTGTTTTTCTTGAGGAATTACTAAATGATTTATACCATCGAAACGAGAATCAATATGTTCATTTTTGGGTGGTTTCGATGGACCTCGAACTTTTTGTTGTCTATAGCATTCAATTAATGTTGCAACCCTTCTTCGGAAAGATAAATGGTCCAGTTATCCACCATTTTGCTTGTAGAGTCGAAAGGCATTGTGTTCGGCAACATCAATGCAATATGTTACTATAGGCATACACCATTTTTTTCCTCGTATTCCTATACGGTAATGTGACACGTTTTCGTCTGACCGATCAATTTCTCTCATGTTTTTATTGTATTTGTGAATCAACTGAGGTTTTTTAATAATTATATTTTTCTTTTCGGCTTGAGAATACCTAGAAACTTGAGATAGAGGATAAACTTGAACTGCATTAGATGCAGCAGTCACAATATTGTTATCATTCCATCTGCAGACAACAATTCCTTCCAATGTCGAAGAGTAATATTCGAAGAATCCTCTTGCCTTTTTTTTAAATTTTTTTGGTTCAACTAGTGGACATTTAGAAGTTCTTCCTTCTCTTATTGTTCCCGTTCCTCAGAAAACTCTTTTTTTCATTTCATCTAGCAATGGAATGCTGGTAAAGAAATTATCGAAGAATACATGATAAGGCAAATTCATTTTTCTTGATTCCAGAACATCGCAGAATGTTAAAACAACACTCGCACCTAACCCAAGTTCTTTGTAATAGGAATTTACCAGCGTTGAGCTTCCTTGATAAGGTTCTATCTAAACAAATACCCTAAAGGAGTAGCACCAGACCAAAACTTATATCCAAATCGAATAGGCTTTCCTCTTATGAACTGCTCACACCCGTGTCGTCCAAAATATTGTACCATTGCTTCGTCTACACTATAGTTTTCTTCAAATGGCGCAAAATTTAAGAAATTTTTATTCAACGAATTCAGTAGTGGGCGTACTTTTGCAAATTTGTCCTATTGTCTAAAGTGGTGTTATCATTAAAATGCAAATAATGGAAGATCTTATTGAATCTGTCTCTGGACATTGCTGATGAAATTAATTGATTTTTCGAATCATCTGCATTTTCCCAGTACATGCGTCTTCTAGAAACAGTATTATATCCGCTAACAAGAAGTATGCCTAGAAAACATCGTATTTCATTTTCAGTAACGTCCAAAGCGCGATTATTTTGTTGTGCATATTTGTTGGACTCTTCCAACACTAATGACATTATTGTTATTATTATTATTTATTAAGCAGAGAGGTCAGTAAACTGCCTCTCTACTGCCCACACCACGACCCTCCAGGGCCTTTTGGCGGTCTCTTACTACATTTTATAAACTAACATAATGACTTAAAATTATAGAGAAAAACTTATTGCTTAAGGCATATGCTTACATCTATGCTTACAGCTACCCTGACACCTTACAGATTAATTATAATTATAAACTAGAGAAACTTATCGCTTAGGGCGTAGACTTATGACTACCCTTATACTTTACTTAGAATATTTCAGTTAACTTAATTAAGGGCAACTTATGGCTTAAGGCCTAAATAACAACTAGCTAAAACTAAGAAAGAAATCGAATCTAGATTACAAACCCCACACCACCTCACCCCGGGCTGGGAGTAGGATGATGAAGGATTTATAATCCAGATGCTTATAATTATAGAACAAGTGGAGGAATTGTAACAGATAAAGTAAAGTCAGTCATGTCACATTAAGACAATAGAACGGCACAAACATTTAAAGACGAACATAAACTAAACTACGTTGGCACTGGTACGGTCTCTGTTGAACTATAAATATCTGTATAAGTCCAAGTCCGTCAGTATTTTGAATAGAGGAGAGTTTGGGTCCTGAGAAGGATCCAAGAGCTCACCTCTACACACTGTCGTGGTCCCTATTGCTGCTAGTCTGTCCCTAATTGTAGGACAGTCAAGTAATAAGGCAGTCGCGTTCTTGTGTTTAGAGCGGTTACAGCAGGGGCAGGTTGAACCTGTTCCGCTATTAGATGAACGGAAATGAGTCAACCTCGTATGCCCAGTTCTTAATCTTATCAGTGAGGTCTGCCGAACTCTACCTAACCGAGGGTTGAATTTCGGAGTAGAGAGATCTTGGTTAATCTCCCAGTACTCACGTGTTGTATTTGAACCAATATCAAGGAATTCAGCCAATCTTTTCTTCTTCAACTGATTCAAACCTAACCTGTAAATAGCATTAGGGCTAGGAGGAATGAAAGAAGCAGACTCACTATCAACACCAATGGCTGCTTTGGCGACCTGATCAGCCATTTCATTACCTACAATACCCATATGCCCAGGCACCCAACAAACACGGATGTTATACTGGCAGATGATACTCCTTACTAAGTGTAACAAGTAATCATCATTTCCGAGATTTTTAAGCGCATGGATGACTGACAGAGAGTCAGTAAAGATCACCAGATTACGGCCGATTTTAGCTTTCCTAGCTGCAGCAAACCACACTGCAACTAGTTCGGCGTCAAAGACTTGAGTGTCTTTAGGTAAAGCTTTACTTATCACCGCCTTCCATCCATGCGAACCAAATTTGCGGATAACAGCTATACCTACACCAGCAGCGGTTTTACTGGCGTCAGTATAGAGCTGTAATCTATCTCTATACTCTTCACAAAGCTGGGCATGCAGAGCACGAAAGACCTCGGGACTGGTAGCATCCCTACTATATCTGCTCAAGTCGTCTGTAATATAGTACTGAATGGGGGAAGAGTTGGGGAAAAAAGTTTCGGCAAAGGGAGGGAGTACAGGGCGAGACGGAAGTGCTCCAACGACACGTGGGGCAGACATTACTGATCTGCGAAGGGAGGAAAATCTATTGTAGAAACTATTTTCAAGAAAGTTCCAAATGATGCCAAACAATGGAGATCTGGGATCTGCCATATGTTTGGCAGTAAACCTTAATCTGGATTTCATGATTCTATCCTCAATTCCCCAACATCCGCACTCTGCTAAGAGAATGGGAATTGGGGTGGAACGAAAGGCACCAGACGCAACCCTTAGGATAGAATTTATTGCGGTTTGTATCTTCTTTTTAGAAGAAGGAGAGATATCACCAAAAATGGATAGGCCATAACCTACAATACCATTGATCAAAGTATTTGCAATATGAATGAGTGCGCTAGGAGATGCACCCATTCTGCCTGCCGCAAGCGATTTTATGAGATTGAGAACCTTTTTGAGTTTAATCATCACAACATTAACGTGGTCTAGCCAGTTGAGTCTCTTATTAAAATGAATACCTAATATCTTCAAATTTCTAACAGGGGATATCACACGTGAGAATATCTGAATATTGTGTATATTACAGTTCCTTTTTCTGCACGTGTGAATGAAGTCCACTTTTTCAAGTGGAATTCTCCCACCGTGTTCCTCAGCCCAACTGATGGAGAACTCTGAAGCTCTGCGAAGTTTAACTATAGTCTCGGGGTTACTATCCATAACACTAAGCAAGATATTGTCAGCGTATACCAAGGTTTTAACCTTGGGATATCTTGCCAGTGCCACTAGTAACGAGTCCAAAAAGACTAATAATAGCGTGGTAGAGAGAGGGGATCCTTGTGGAATCCCATTATCCAGACAATAGCGACTAGAGTAATAACCATTAGTTCTAACTTTAATTTGCCTATTAGACATAAAGCTAAAAACAGTTCTAACATAATATGGATCAACACCCCAAGCGATCAGTTTGCGACATACGAACACGGCTGGTATCTTATCGTATGCCTTCTCTAGGTCCAGAGAGACTACACTGGCATGATCACTAACTAACTGACAAAGAGGAGGCCAGCCCTTCCTCTAAGTCATGGAGGAGTGTGATGGTCCCTCTGCGAGGACGAAAGCCATGCTGTCCGGGATGTAAAAGGTCTTCAGTCACCCTTCGGATCCGACATCCCATAATCCTCTCCAAAGTTTTTGATAAACAAGGGAGAAGAGAAATAGGACGGAAATCCAGAGCGCGCTTAGAATTAGAGGTTCTCTTCGGAATCGGTATTAAAGTGGCTAATTTCCAGTCCTGTGGGAAAGTTCCACTACTAAGAATGTTAGAATAGAGGTTAGCTATTCTAACTCTAATCTCGACCGGTAGTTTTCTCATCATGTTATAACTTATTTGGTCCTCCCCAGGGGTTGAACCACTGAAAGATTTCAGTGTGTCGTCCAATTCCCTGAGTGAAACCTCATAAGACAAATTAAACCTCACATGATAAGAAGCTTCAATCGAAAAAATACTCTTGACATTAATAACTGATTCCGGTACGTTCATGTCGCTGGAAACTGAAGACCAGGAAGATGCAAATTCGTCCGCAATCTCAAGTGGATCGGTAATAGCCCCATCAACTGTCAAAAGAGATTGTATGGAAGAAGGCGGTCTGCCATAAAGGCGTTTCACCTTAAACTATGCATCTCTTAGCGAGTCCGACGGGGTTATAGAGCTAGCAAATGCCTGCCAAGAGGCCTTTTTTGCTACTCTGACTGCACGTTTCACTTGAGCGGTAAGCCTTTTAAGGTTGATTGAATTGGTTACCGAGGGATATCTTTGGTAATTTTCCCATGCTATGTTCTTTTCCTTGATTAGATTTTTAATGTTATTATCTAACCAAGGAGGTCTGGGACAAACATCAGAACGAACTAATGGTATGGAAGAGAAGGCAGCAGATCTGATAATTTTCTTAATGCTGACTGCTTCTTTATTAACGTTGCTGCTATGTGGAAAAACTCGATCTTGTTGAAGCGCTAGCCTTGAGAAAAGATTCCAATTAGCCTTAGCTGCAGCAAGTCGAGGTGCAATTTTGCGCTTAGCTAGCTCATGATTACTATAAATAAGAATCGGGAAATGGTCGCTACCCTCTGGGTTGTCGTGCAGTATCCAGGACAAACCGCTAGCTATATTATTTGAAGCTAAAGTAAGATCTATTGCAGAGGTAGTGTGATGACTCGTAGAGACGAAAGTGGGGGCACCATCGTTCAGGAGCGTGAAGGAAGAACTTGATATCCAGTCCGCTAAGAGAGTACCTCTGGGGTCAATCCTACGGTCCCCCCAGAAGTGGTGATGGGCGTTGAAATCGCCACCAATTATGGAAGAAAAAGGGAGTTGATTGGAAAAACTATTTAGAATGGAGGAACTAACGACAACGGTTCTGTTTAAATATATAGATGAAAAAGTCACCGGGGGAGATGTGTGTACAGTGACGGACACATTCAAGAGATTTGATGATATATTAAGAAGAGAGTGACTCAAACTAGACCGTACTAAAATTGCAACTCCCTGTGAACGTGACGAGGTAGAGCTGTCAGAGAAATAACAGCTGTAACCACGAAAGTTCAAGGGCCCATTTTGGGAATATAACAGAGTTTCCTGTAATAGGATGACGTGAGGCTTGTACTGGTGAATTAAAAGTTCCAGATTGTGCTGGTTAGCACGAAAACCTCTCATATTCCATTGCAAGCAGGAGAGCTTACGAGATGGAGGTTGTAAGCTCGACATGAAATGATCTAATTATTATTTTGTTATACAAAATAGTTTAGATCATAATCAGAGGTTTACTGATGAAATGAAAGTTGAGAGCTCTTATTGAGCAGACAAACTTTCCATATCAACATCATTAGATGATGAAGTAGAGGAAGAGGGTTGATTGATATATGATGGTTCGAAGGGGATTTGAACCGAGGAAAAGTTCTTAACGTAGTCCGTGATAGTTAAGCCAGAATTTAAAAAATTGTTACCTTGTAGGTTGACGAATTTAGTAAATAATTTTTTAGATCTGTCATCAAAATCCTTAAGATTCGCCACGGGAATCTCAAAGGTATTTTGAGGATTGGATGTTGAGTCAATTTTTGTGTTATCGACAGATGTAGAAGCTAAAACTTGTACTTCTACATTGCTGTCATATGTAATATTAACATTCTCTGTTGGAGAATTTGGTCTAGAGGAAATATTATTGTGATTATTGTGGACAGTTACAGTGGTGGGAGTAACTGTTTCGTTAATTATGTTATTTGTAGGTAATGAGGTCTGTTTAGTGAGAGTTCTTTTGGTCTTAGTGGATTTAGTCAAGTTAGTGTTGGTTGTTTCTGTAGGAGAGACAGTGGTGTTTGATGCAGCTTTAGAGGAATAAGAGGCCGTACCAACGCGTTCTGCTATTGCAGGTAGGGAGGCGTCCTTCTTACTGCTGTTGTTAGTATTGTTGTTGTTACTCTTGTTGTTGTTGTTGTAGCTGTTGTTGTTATTTTTCTTGTTGCTGTTGCTGTTGTTGTTTGATGTGGATAGCGGAAAACGTTGGAAGTATTTTTTCCTCGCCTGATATTTTGTACATCTTTCTGTCGTCATGATCTTAAGGATGTCTTTTTCCCTAAGAAACATGGGACAGTTCATGCTGAGCGATGGATGGGAGTCGGAGTTACAATTTTTACAGTAAGTAGAACTACAAACTCCTTCGTGAATAGGGTTGCCACAAGTAGAGCAAGGGGCATCGTTGCTAGGGTCGCATCTTGTTTTTGTGTGCCCAATAGTGTGGCACCGAATGCACCTCATAGGGTTCAGGACATATTCCCGAACCGAAAGTTTCAGAAAACTGCATAATCTGACGCTGGACGGTAATCTGAAGCTGTCAAAAGTAAGGACCACGGCGCCAGAATTAAATTGGGTCCCACGTCGCTTGATGTGCTTAGCAGCAATCACTCCTTGGTTGGCCAAGTCTGCCTTAATTTCTTCCTCTGAAGTGTTTTTTAAGAGGAATGAGAAGATTACCCCCTTTGAACAATTAAGGGCAGTAAAATTCTCACACTTAACATTGAAGGTTTTGTTTGGAGCAAGATGGAGGGCTTTTGTATCGTAAAATCTCTTCGCAATTGTGTTATTTTTGACGAGAAGTTGCATCTTCCCATCATTCCTCCATTCAAGGTCGAGAATCTCCTTTGAGATAGCCGAAATTGCCCCAAGTACTTGAAATATATTCTCATCTTCAAACTTCTTGTATATTGTAGTATTCGTAGAGCAAGCCTTGCTATCGATCTCGTTGCTGGATATTAGGATGTATTTGGCCTCTTCTTTAGAGATGGTGATGTCACTTAGAGCAGGGAAAAGGCTACTGCTTACATCAATGTATGACTTTTTAGCTCTAGCCCTCTTAGGGGGTACAGTGGCAAAGCCGTCATCACTAAAGGGACTGTACCTATTTTGGCCCCCAGGGGGGTCCCCCATTATTGTTGTTTAGTTTTTACGGCTAGAATAATATTTCCAGCCTGAAAATAAAAAAATTTGAAAAAAGAAAAAGTACTAGATAAAAGTTTTAAATAGTAGATTTCTTAGTCTATGGGCAACCCTGTTATAGGTTGTATGAAGTTAAATTATGCACACAAAAAGGTAAAAAATTATCCAATTTAAAGTGTTTTTTCACTAGATTTGCAAAAAACAATTAATATCAATCAAAATCCAATATAAAAAACTGTTTTTAGAACTTTAGAATTTAAAAAAGAGTTCATGAAAAAGAAAACCACGTATACAGTACTACGTGAACTGTCAAAAAAAAAAATTTTTTTTTTTTTTGCACTTTACGAGTTTAAAAGTATATTTATACTGAACTTCACTCTTATATAATGAAAAATACTTAATTTGAGATGAATAAACACTTTTTATAATTTATTTCCTGAAAAATACTATAAAATTTGGAAATAATTCCGACCACTTGGATATATGTAACGCTGTCATACGGTGTTGCCGTCTGACTGACTAATGACATTATATCATCATCGAAAAGTAAATTTAACCACTCAACAGGTGATAAATGTCTTTTCGGTATTCGGACATCATTCCAAGGTACATCAACGAAAGGGATATCAGTTTTCTCCCAGTTGTAAAATTTCTTTTTTTTAACTAGTGGCTCGATGTTTTCACTACACTCTTCGACTGTATTATTGGAGTTTTCTTGGATCTCTCCACAGACCCTAAGCATAGAACCAGGTAAATTTTCTGGACGCACTTCATCCTCTTCCCCTGAATCCTCATCTGTAACGACTTCGCAAGCATTTTCGGGAGGATATAGGGTTATATTTACCTCATTCCCTGTGAAATTACCATAGTCTTCCTCCAGCATATGCAATATCTCATGCAAAGAAAGTCCTATTGAAAAGGCAAAAAAAAAATTGTAATAGTACGACTAAAGCCTACCGTCCTATATAAAGGACAGCTAATAATACATGAGTCTAGGAGTAACATAAAACAATAATTCCAAAACCTTATACATTTTCTAGATTATAGTCTTGCCATGTTAACAAGGGAATTAAAATTTAATAAAACATACTTCTTAAATAAAACAAATTACATTTTATTAGTTGCGTTGTTTTACATACAAAAAATGCAGTATTATTCAAAATGTCCTCTTTTGACTTTTACACAGGCTTGCAGACGATTTGGCCATTCATCGATTGCAGTACGAACTATATCCATAGGGAAATTTGTGACAGCTCTATTTAAAGATCGCTTTAGGCTTCAATATTTGGATGTCTTTTACTGCAAGCCATTCTTTCTAACTCAGACCACAATTTGTAATCCAACGGATTCAAATCTGGACTTGCTGACGGCTATTCAGAAGCTCGAATAAACTCCGGCAAATGGGCCTCCAACCATGTTTGTGTTGTTGATGCTTTATGGGCTGGAGCGCAATCTTGTTGAAACACCCAATGTTCTCCACTGAACATAGTTTCTATTAATGGCCTTACACATTTCTCTAAAATGTCACTTTGGTAATTTTTTGCGAATGTTTTCACTCCTTTCTCACAAAAATGGAGCTGTGTGACTCCCTCATAGCTGACGCCCCACCAAACCATGACGGATGTAGGATGATGTCCTCTTTCCACCTTTTTGCTGACTTCTCGAGCTTCTGCAGATCTTTGTGCATAAACCCTATCATTTTGTTTGTTAAATTTTTCTTCAATTGTGAAAATTTTCTCGTCCGTGAACAAAATGTTTCGGTGTTTGTTGCCTGCGTACCGCTTGAGTAAGTTTTTTCATCTTTTCATTCTAATATCCTTTAAAGGTTCGGTAAGCAAATGACCAGTACTTCTTCTAAAAGCCCCCATCCGTAAGTCACTTTTAATAATGCGAGACATGCTTCTTGTTGATATTTCCATCTCTCTGGCCATAATTTTTTGTTTTCGTAACGGATTCCGACGAATTCTATTCTCCACTGCTTTTACTGTTGCTGGCGTGCGGACAATTCGAGGACGACCTGATCAAGAACGGTCACTAATTTGCGAAGTTTCATTATATCGATCTATGGTACGATACACAAATCTACGACTTATTTTTAGCGGCTTCAACAAGCTAAAAATTTCACTACGAACTTTCCCACACTTATAAAGAGCAATTTCCGCGATGCGATTTTCTCTATCACCCCACTCCATGTTGACAAATCGTAAGACAGATTGCAACTAATATATATGTTGTCAAGCATGCTCATTAGAACCGGTATGCAAAATTTTATAAGTAGGGATTCACTTTTTCCTGTTTTAACAACGCAATAAACTTTGTGACAGTATTTATGGCAAGACATGTACATTGTTTTCAACATAAACACAGAAATTAAAAAGAATTTTTAGAAATAAATTAAAGTTTAGATACTTACTTTTTATCTGACATATTATACAAAACACAATAGCTTTAAAAAACACTTTACAAAAATTACTCAGATGTAAACTACACAACTCAAAATTTCACAATGAACTGATAATATCATTGTTATTAGATATAATTAATCACAAACCAGTTATAGAGTTGCATTTATAATATTTACCGTAATATTTTATGAAATGTTTGCTGTCCTTTATACAGGACGGTAGGTCTATATGGGATAAAGACGCAATAAAATACATTTAGTAACACCTGGGTATTTGAAATGCAGTTACGTGTACGGTTAGGTACACATAATTAAGAATAATAGAAATTATGGCGTGACTAAATACAGTAGTATACTGCCCTCACGTTATATAATATAAAATCAAATATATAAAAATAATCAAATATAAAAATTAATTTATCTTCAAATACTTCGAGTCTGAATGTCCTTACATTTTTATTATTGTTACTATTTACTATACTATATTTATTTCCTTGCTTTCCTTTTATTATTCTTTTCTGGAAGTCCAACCAACTGCACTAAACATGAAAATAAATAAATGAGTTATTGTCATAACCAATATTTCGAGAATTAAAGATCAACAGAAAATGTTGATATATATTTTATTTATATTTTATTTTATTTATTTATTATTTTTTCACAATCAATTACATCATTCGCATCATTCATACATTTTATTTTAACTAAATTATTCTCATCATTACATTATTTTATCTTATATATTTCTTATATATTAAATTCTCAAGCAGCTCAGTAGCTGGTTTTAGATTGCGTTATCATATTTATTATTTCTATAAATTTATTATTTATTTCTTATATATACTATCTAATTATCATTTTTATATTTATATCATTACTAATATTATATTTTAAATCATTATTCCGACTTAGCTGATGAAAATATTTCAAATGTACAAAAAGTTCATTGAATTTGTAATAAGTTTTTTCAGAACATTTAAAACATTTATACATTTTGAAATTTTATATTTTTCTAATTAATCGAGTTCACTTAAAAGACATAAAAATAGTAGAGCATAATTTATCGGATGGTAAACCTATTTCGAAAGAATATTTTTGATTAAAAGTCCAAATATTGGAACATGATTCTGGATATTTTAAATTTAAAATAAAAAATGTTTTGAAACAAGATCTAAAGTCGGTAAAAATTTTTCAAATTTATACTTTATATTATCGAATTGTGAATAGTACTCATTTAACTCATTTAAGTTATTACCTACTGCAATAATGATTGGTTTTAAAGCTTGTCCTCTATTCAAAAAAACTTTTTTAATTCGTGTATTTTATGATCCACATCATTAATTGTTTTTTCATGTAAGTATGAGGAATTCCATTTGGGAATCCTTTATGGTTGACTTAGTTATAATGTTCTTACCATTATCTCTCACGGTTGAATGTTTGATATTGGGTGGTAAAATTGCGTGAAAGAGCATTGCAACAAAAACATCGGATTTATCTGTTAAAAAATCAAAAATTATTATGTATGTA
This sequence comes from Villa cingulata, assembly GCA_951394055.1. Classification (NCBI taxonomy): domain Eukaryota; kingdom Metazoa; phylum Arthropoda; class Insecta; order Diptera; family Bombyliidae; genus Villa; species Villa cingulata. The sequence goes on along the minus strand of OX596020.1, from coordinate 31,648,068 downwards.
TATAATATATAAGTTAATGAAAATTAAATTTATTTATATTAAAAAACAATTTTTATTTTTATGACTGGACTGGTTTATTTCTAGATAAAGACTGAAACACTTTTACAATTTTATTTCTTAACTAAGGTACAATATAATAATACTAATTATTACTATTATAAGTAGTCATTAGATTAGCAATTTTGTAGTTAATTATTAGAATTGCTGATTTTCATATAAGTAAGCAGTCACGTTGCATTGGAATGTGTGGCATGCGTGGGAAGTATATTATTTTACCAAAAATTCTAAGAATTGTGTTAACTCCTCCACACTTAAAACTCTGATGTCTTCATCTGCTGAAACCGTTCAACCTGTCCGTTGACCTCACTTTTATAATAGAAGTTATGGACGCATAATTTAGAGACTTTTCGTTATCTATGACAACGATTTCAGGAATTGAGAAAAAAAATAGAATATCCGTCAATGGTTTGCGTATGTCCTCATTTGAACGAGACTGTATTAAACTAGTTTTAGCATACTTCGTAAACTTATCTATAGCAGTAAGAACCAATCATTTCTCCGTAGAGAATCAATATGTATGGTATGTCCTGGGTAGTTAGGAATATTTCTGATCAGCCTTTTTATTTTGCATCCCTTATGCATTCCTATGAGCTCTTTTGTGGACCGTATATTATTTAATATTTTTTCCTCTTCTTCGACTTCGTTAGTTATATCTTCTACCAGCAATTGTGTTCGTCTGATCTTATCATTTTTAAAATGTATGAGATAGATTTCTTGAATAAGACCCATAACACTGTCTTTAACTAGAAGCCCATTTATTGCGTTTGGATTTAAGTATCTTTTGAAAATGTCAATGATGTCTTTTCCTGTATATTGAGGTTTGATAAAAATGTGCCGTTTATAATTTTCAAATGGAATTTTAATTTGGTATGAGTCTTCATTACCTAGTTTCGAAATAAGCTGATTAATAGGGGTTTCTATGCTAGGAATAAGATGATGGGAAGAACTATCATCGCTGTGTTGTGTCAAGGTTAAAGGATTAATTCCAGTACTTAGAAGAAGTGTGGACAGACTATCGATTACTTCGAGCGAATCGTATGGATTTTCTTGATTATCTGCGTAATCTGTCAGTGATTTGTCATATTTTAAGTCTTCTTGTTCAATCTGATTAGTGTATTCGTCAGTTACTTCATCATCATTGAGTATTGTCTTGCTGCTCGGTGTTAAAGATACATGTTGCATGTATCTGTTGTGAATTTTGAGGGGCTGCTCGTTTCTGCGTAAGAGGTTGTGGTCTGGAACGGTTCTGGTAATTTAAGACATGGGAATGTATCGAACGATCTATATCCATAGGTTCAGGTCTTTGCACAGGTTTTGGAGGCAAGGGTCTAGGATTATTCGGGAATTGTCGTTATTGGTTTTGCCATTGATATTGCTGTGGAATTGTCTTAACTGGATCGTGGTATAATTCCGGATAGAAAGGTCTCCTAGGCATCTGCAATGCCTGGTGCAAATTGCGTTTAGACGCGATTGGTGGAGTTTGAGTTCTGTATCTTTGGTTGGATGTATGGCTATGATGTGCGTATTGAACACGAAAATCTACGTTCTGCAATTTGAAACATTAATGTAGAGCTTGAGGCAGATCTATTGGTTCTTTTATACTTAATAAGCGAGGAAGATCGCCCTTCAATCCTCCAATGAAAGTGTCTAGGGCTTTGTCTCTATATGTTCGGATTAAATTGCCTAGACTCTCAGCACTAACTTCCATTGAAGAGAGTTTATTGAGAATTAAGGACAAATGATGATGCACAGCTTGATAGAATTCAGGGATAGCGATTTCCTTGCACTAGCGTGGTCATCTGGTACTCGAGTGTACCTAAGTCTCGTTTGTCGGCATAATAGAGAGTTAAACATTTGGATATACTTTTCCAATTTAGCGGAACGTTATATGATTCCAAGACGGTATCAGCCTGACCTATTATTTTGTTGCGAATTATGCTTAATATACCGTAGTATTTTGGAGTGCCTATGAGGGGTTCGTAAATGTTTAGAATTCTTTCGACATTCTTGCGCCATGAAATGAATTCTCCGGGCTGGCCAGAAAATTCTTGTAGGCTTTTTACTACATCTGGAATTTTATCCATATCAGAAAGGTTTGCAGCTTGATTTTGCTTAATAACTTGGTCGGCTTCACTATTCTGATCTACGGAAGAGTTAAGGATTGAACTAAGGATTAACTATTTCTCTGCCTTCTCTTCTGAATGTTTCACCAACTAGTCTGGTTACTAGCTTATTAATCGATTTAGTGTGTGCCGCAGACAAAGAAGAAGCAGATGCTGAGGGTGCTGGATTTTGTGCAGCTTGATTGGCATCTAAGACAGAAGGTCTAATGAGAATATTATTTTCCGTCGACTTTTTTTTGGAAAAGAAAATGAAAGAGTTCTTAAAAAAACAACAAATAAGATAGCTGATAAGAGAAACAAAGCATTAAATATCCTTTTAAAAAAAACAACGAATTAACGCAGCATTCACTCAATTTGTTAGTTAACAGAATGGTTACAGAATAGAGCCCATTATTGATAAAAAATTATTAATAATAACATGAATTCATTTATTCTTTTTGTTAATTAATTCATTTTCTTTAATTCTAATTTCAGCTTTTTTTTATATATTTATTTCATTCTCTTTTAATTTATTTTATCGTTAATAAATAATAATTTTTAATATTTGATGATAGTAATAGACTTTGAATTCTAACGTAGATAAATTTAAATTTAATAATTTTCTATTAAATTTTTTATTCAATTTTATTTGATTTAAAATCTTTATGTCATATTTTTTTTAAATATAAATGAATTTTTTTTGGATAATCTTATTTATTTCAATCGAACTTTTCAGATGTATTAATTTTCAACTAATTCTCTTTTTTTTAATAATTAACTATTTATTTGATTTAATTAATATTTAATTAAAAGAATGTATAATATATAGAATATAGAATATATAATTTTTTTAATATTCAATAAATTTCCATCTAAATTTGTTTAAATTTCTAAAAAACTATTTTAATTCATTTAACACTTTGCGTTTTTCCTTTGTGTTGCTTTTTATTCCTTGATAAAATAAAGATTTTTATTTAATTTTTTATGACTTACTGTAATATAATTAATTTCATTTCCATTCACAAATTTATTTCTTCTGGTTCTGGGGATCCGGTGCGATTGGTGAAAAATACTGGCGACTGCAGCGCTTCGTCCTGCTCCTGTTTGTTCTGTTACTACTAAGGGGCCTCGTTGCGGGATATTATCACTCTAAAGTACTACACTTTTATTTGCACAGTTTCACAGAATTGTACAATAAATTTTCTGGTGGCTTAGTTATCCACTTAAAACTCGCGCACTTTTCTTTAGTTTAAAAAGAAAGTAGTGTAGGGAAAAATTGTACTTTTTCCTAAAAGAAAAACTTTACTTTTTCTAACACTTTATAAATCGCTACCGGTCCCAGTTCGGGCGTCAGTTAATGAAAGTTAAATTTATTTATATTGACAAAAAACAATTTTATTTTTATGACTGGACTGGTTTATTTCTAGGTAAAGACTGATAGATTTTTACAGTTTTATTTCTTAACTAAGGTACAATATAATCATTCTAATAGTAATAAGTATAAGTAGTCATTAGATCAGCAAATTTTGTAGTTATTTATTAGAATTGCTGATTTCCTTATAAGTAAGCGGTCACGTTGCATGGTCATGTGTGGGCATGCGTAGGAAGTATATTATTTTTCCAAAAATTCTAAGAATTGTGTTAACTTATATATAGTATACATCTACACTTACCGTCATCAGAACCAAGTAAATTCAGGTTTTTCAAATATTCTAAATTTTGTTTATCTTTTACTTTTTGATTGAACAAAGATATTATTTTTTGTTTAAAACCTTGTGTGTAAGCTAGTAAAATCCAAATCAATCTATAAATTAATAAACAAATTAGAAACTAATCACTTAATAATAAAATGCATTTTTGCCAAATTATGATCTTGAGAATGTCTAAATAGAGGCCATTCTGTTATAACTTTAGCAGCAGATTTTTCTTCAATAATAAAATGTCTTCTGACTGCGAAGGCTTTTTCCACTTTTTTTGCACTTCCTCCTAAAGAGAGTTGTTTACTTTTAGCCAAGAAATTAAGCTCTGAATGCCTGAAAAGTTTGTCATAATATATCAATTATTGAGGATATAAAATAAGGATATTAAAAAATGTACCTGTATATATACCTGTAATTCTGGTTGCGGAGCTTAAATAAGTGTTTCTTGTATTTGGTGGTAATTAGCATCATCGTGTTGAAGTAGTCCAACCTTAGCCAATTTCTTGTTGCTGTTGTAGTACTTGTCGTATAAACGACCAAACGGATTTTGTTTCCAGTTCTTTTGTAATAAATATGCTGCAAAATAAAATTTCAATATATGTATAATGTACTTTAATAATATACATAGTATAATATAATTTGATTAAATCACCTTATTATCCTGAAAATTTTCTTCAATATCTGATGCAATTTGCTCAAATATTTCTCCAGATATTTTTTTCTTTTGTGCAATGAACGAACCTACAACGGCATCTACAATTATTTTTCTTGCAGTATCATCAAGATGACTGTTCTCCTTATATATTTGAAAAACGTAAAATCCTCCAGGAAAATTATTTATTACTTTTTAAATTCAACAAATGAGACTTACAAAATCAAAGGCAATATTGTTTTGTTTATTTTCCAATAATGATAATGATGTCATACAACTTGAGCAGCTTGATCATGATGTTTTATTGCTTTGTTCTTCTAACCATTTGGTTATATATGCATTAAACTCTCTATTTGTTGAAACTGTATCGCACGTTTTTGGACTGCTTAAATCCTACAAATATATATGTTTTATTGTTGATTCCAGAATCAACCTAAAAATAAAAAAAAAAAAATAAATTAAAATAAAAAATAAAAATAAGAAAAAAATTACATTTAACACAAAACAGAACACAACACGAAATGTAAATAAACTACATAACCAAACATTTAATATAAAATATACACAAAATACAGATTAGGTATTACATAAACATCACAATCACAATACAAATTCTATATACAAAACAATGTCAACAAACAATACGAAATGAACTATTTCACATACAATTAAATAAATCACATTAAATATTTAAACAAAAAATAATCACTTTAACACCACATATATTTGTTTATTACACAATTAACAAAACGAGTACACCAAACAATTTAATTAATTTAAAACAAAAAAATATAAATAAACAAAAAGAGGTAACATTAATTACCTTTTTACAAAATGAATACTGTCAAATTCATTCCACATCATACGTCAAATGTCAAATTATCAACAATATCATTCACAACATAGAATTTCGACTAATTAGTGTACCAATTAAAAGTCTCCAATAATTGTGGAATCTGGAATGTACCAGTCCAATAAAAAAGACAGCAGATGGAGATAAATAGTGAAGACACAATAAAACGGGGAAAAAAAAGAAATTTCTCGAAACAGTGAAAATCATATAAAAGGCCAGACGAATTTCAGAAAAATTTGTCTTTTGAAGAGAACCGAACTATAGCGTATTGAGCTAGAAAGCGGCAGAAGCAAAAGGCCACTCTTGAAGGACGTACTGAGTCCAAATTTCAAGTTTTTTAAAATTGGAATTTTCCAATCACTAGCGTATTGAGCTAGACCACCAAAAGTACGTATTGAGTCCTTTGGTCTAGGAATTTTTACAGAAAAGACTTAGAAAATTTTCTGTAAAAATTAGGGAATATAGGTATTTGCACTTAGAAAAATTTCGACGAATATTCAAATAAAAACTTAGAAAAATTTTTCATTGGAGGAAAAATTTTAAACTTAGAAAAATTTCGACGAATATTCAAATAAAAACTTAGAAAAATTTTTCATTGGAGGAAATATTTTACACTTAAAGATAAAAAGATAAAAATTTTGTATAATTTTAAGTTTTGCATATTTGAAAATTTATTTACAATCATTTATTAGTACTTAATAAGATCGAAATTGTTAGTTTTTAAGTATTATTTTTTTCAATAAAATTTTATAACGTAAAATTGTAAAAAAATTGTGTTTTTATTTTATATAACTATTTTGATTCAGCACCTTTTTTTCATTTAATGTTAAATCAAGATTTTTCTTTTAGTGGATTTAACATTTGGTCCTTCGAGCCGGATAAAATAAGAACACAATTTTTATTGAGAACAGTAATTAAAATTAGAAAATTTTCGTAACCTAACAATTTTTGAGTTTAAAAATCAATTATATAATTTGTAAATAAAATGGATAATATTCAAAATTTAATTAAATTGCAAAAAAATTTAGAAAAGGAATTAGGCAATGTTACAATTAGAATAAAAAAGTTTCTTGATGAAAATCAACGTGTTAATGTCTACGAACGCAGAATTCAAAAGTTGAATGAATTAACGGATAAATTCAAAGACAACCATTATTTAATATGTCAAGCTGAAGATTGTAATAGTACAACTGAATATCTTGATCAAAATAAGTTTGATGAATTCGAAGAAACATGTTTCAACTTAATCACCGAGTTACAAGAAAAAATTAATTCTATAACTAAAGCCAGTAATGAATCAAATGAAGCTTCTACACATATTACAACACTCGTATCTCCGCAAAAATCTAAAATAAGGTTACCTCCTATATCTTTACCTAAATTCGATGGTACATACAAATCTTGGCGCGCATTTAAAGATCTATATACAAATTTAATACATAATAATAAGGAAATTTCGGAAGTTGAAAAATTACATTATCTTAAAACTTGTGTTTTGGAGAAGCCGCTAGAATAATTAAACCATTCGAAATTATTGGAACTAATTACTATAAGGTGTGGCAAACACTAGAAAAAAGTTTCAACAATAATAGAGTATTAATTAATGCACAATTAGAGAAATTATGTAAAATAAATACAGTAAAATCTGAAAGTGCTCAATCTATGAAAGATGTTTTAAGCAATACTGAAGAAATCCTTCACGAATTGAAAACTTTAAAAGTAAACATCGAAAATTGGGATCCTATTATTGTATACCTTACTCTACAGAAACTATCACATGAAACACGAAAATTATGGGAGATAAAACAAAGTGAGAAAAACGAGGTAGCTACTTTTAAAGAATTGATCGAATTTCTAGAATCCAGGTTTCGAGTTCTAGAAGCAGTAAATCCGCCGAAACGAAGCAACGTATTCTTGTCGCAAAACAATAAAAATAATAAACAAATTTTGAAATGTTCTAAGTGTAATTCAGATCACAGATTGTTTAATTGCACACAATTCAAAACATTATCCGCAAATGAGAAATTAAAATTTGTTAAAGAGGCAAATTTATGTATTAATTGTTTGGCAGGTGGCCATCAATACAAAAACTGTAAAAGTAAATTTACATGTACTGTGTGCAAAAAGAAACATAATACATTGTTACATTCTAGCTTCAATACCGCAAAAGGAACTTCTGCTCGAGCAAAACAGAATAACAGTGAATATGCTGATTCGGCTGTTATTAATAAAACTACAGAAGAAAATGATGTAAAAAATTTCTTCTCTACAAATACTAATCAGGCATTGCTATCTACGGCATTGGTCAGGATACGTAATGCACAGGGTCACTTTGAAATAATGAGAGCGCTGATTGATTCAGGCTCGCAAGTAACTTTCATTACTGCTGCAGCAACGAAACGCCTGCAACTAGAGAATAAACGAACGAATCAGCTCATCAGTGTACTTAATCAAAGGAGTGCCACGGTAGCTAGTTCACAAACAGAATTTGTCTTGGAATCGGTACAAGGTACCTTCAAACAAAGAGTAACTGCATTAGTGATAAAGAGTATTACTAATGAGTTACCAACATGTAGGATTGAAACAGGAGGTTTCAATCATTTGAAAAATATACCATTAGCTGACCCTAATTATAATGTTCCAGGAAAAATAGATTTGCTACTCGGAGCAGAAGTATACGCAAATATAGTTCGAGAAGGAATTAAAAAATCAAAAATTCCTACTCATCCAATAGCAAAAAATACAACATTAGGCTGGATTGTAATGGGCAGTGTGGGACGTGCTACACAATCTAGCAAAACATTTCTGGTACAGATTCAGAAATCTAATACATTGGATGAACAATTAAGAAGATTTTGGGACCAAGAAGAAATCTTAAATGTTGTTCATCAAAAACCAGAAGACAAGAAATGCGAAGAAATGTATCAAAAAACAACAATAAGGCTTCATGATGGTAGTTATCAGGTCGATTTACCATTTAAAACACCAAGTAGTCCAGAACTTGGAGAAAGTAGAAAAAAGGCAGTCTCGCAGTTTCTCACATTAGAACGGAAATTTATACAGAATCCTGAATATTATGAACTATATAAAAATAATATTGAAGAATATTTAACCGCAGGACACATGATTGAACTTAAATTGAACAACAATGTTAAAAACCATTATTACATGCCACATCATGGAATTCTAAAAGAAAGTACTACTACAAAATTACGAACTGTATTTAATGCATCAAGCAAAACAAGTAACGGAATGAGTCTAAACGAACAAATGTTCATTGGTCCCAATATTCAACCAACCTTGACCACAACTTTATTAAGATGGCGACGATTTAAATATGCGGTTACGGCAGATATTGAGAAAATGTATCGTATGATACATATTAATCCAGAACAGTACGACTTACAACGTATAGTTTGGAGAAATTCAACTTCAGAACCTATCAAAGATTATGCATTGACCACAGTAACGTTTGGAACAGCTGCTGCACCCTTTCTAGCAATAAGAACATTGCATCAATTAGCTGACGATGAATATGAAAATTATCCAAGGGCTGCAGATATTATAAAAAGGTATATGTATGTAGATGACCTATGTTATTCACATCCAGATTTAAACGAGCTATTGAACATACAAAAGGAATTATGTGCAATACTAAAAGGAGGAGTTTTCAGATTACGGAAATGGATAGCCAACGAACCAAAATTGTTCGAACAAATTCCATTAGAATATCGTGAATTAAAACAATCATTGACAATACCTGATTTTTTTAATGTTAAGACATTAGGTATCAGATGGAGTCCTGCTTCTGATAGTTTTACCATTTGCGTAAAACCTATTAAATACTACGAAAAAATTACTAAAAGAACTATCCTCTCCGAAATTGCATCATTGTTCGATCCCTTTGGATGGATATCACCATGTATAATGACAGCAAAAATTATTATGCAGCAATTATGGGCATCGCGATGTGATTGGGATGAGTGACCTTCAGAAGCATTAGTTACCAAATGGAAAGACTTTGTAGAAAAATTATATCACATATCAAATATTACTTTACCTCGTTGGTTAAATATTGTTACAAAAGAAACTCCTATCACTTTACATGGTTTCTGTGATGCTTCAAAAGCTGGATATGCAGCTGTAATTTATGTTCAAGTTAAAAATGATTATGACTCCAAAGTATTACTTATAGTGTCAAAAACTAAGGTAGCACCCATTAAACCAGTGTCGTTACCTCGTCTAGAATTGTGTGGGGCTACACTATTGGCTAAATTATGCAAAAGTATAAAAGCAGAATTAGAGTTAGAAAACGTATCAACAGTACTTTGGACAGATTCCATAATAACATTATCCTGGGTTCAAAAGCACCCTAGTCATTGGAAAACCTATGTGGCAAATAGAGTAGCTGAAATACATAAGTTTAGTGCTCTTTCATCATGGCATTACATACCAGGGAAGGATAATCCAGCAGACTGCGCTTCTAGAGGTCAAATGCCAAATGAATTAACAGACAACAGACTATGGTGGAATGGACCAAAATGGTTGCACGATAAAAATAAATGGCCAGAACAACCAGAAATATTAGACTCAACTGAAGAAGTCAGAAAAAATAAAGTATTTGTAGTAACAACAGAACCTGAGTTATTAACGACATATTCATCATATTTTAAAACTCTAAGAATAACAGCTTTTTGCTTACGATTTATCAACAACTGCCGTAACAAACAAAAAACTACTTCACAGTTTCTTAATAAAAATGAAATAGAACAAGCTGAAATTTCGATCATAAGAACAATACAAAAAACACATTTTGCAGTAGAAATAAAGCATATAGAAGATAATCGACAATTACCAAGCAACAGTAATATATTAAATTTAAATCCGTTTTTGGATAGCCAGAAATTGTTACGTGTGGGTGGTCGATTGGAAAACTCTGCATTGTCTTATAATGAAAAACATCCATTGATACTACCAGCGAACCATGCATTTTCCAAATTATTAATTAATTACCTACATGAGAAAACATGTCACGGAGGTGTACAGCTTGTCCTAAGCACTCTAAGAAACAAGTACTGGTTGATAAAGGCAAAACACGTTATCAGGCATCAATTACATAAATGTTTAAAATGTTTTAGAGTTAAACCAAAGGAAAATACCCAACTAATGCGAGAACTGCCAACAGCGAGAGTAACACAGTCTTTCCCATTTCAACATGTAGGGATTAATTTTGCTGGACCAATAGATATGAAAACGTCATTTCTTCGCAACGCGAAAATTGTTCCAGTATATATATGTTTATTTATTTGCCTTTGTACCAAAGCAGTGCATTTGGAATTAGTATCAGACCTCAGTGCAGATGCTTTCATTGCAAGTTTTCATAGATTCAGCGATAGGAGAGATTTATGTTCAGACATTTATTTCGATTGTGGTACAAATTTTGTAAAGGCCAGTAAAATTTTGCTTTCAAATGAAGTCAGCAAAGGTATTGCTGATAAATTAGCTAATGACGGGATAACATGGCATTTTAATCCACCTTCAGCTCCACATTTTGGTGGCTTATGGGAGTCACACATCAAAATTGTTAAAATATACTTAAAAAAAAAAACATTACAAAACACAAAATTGACGTTCGAAGCACTTTATACCGTTTTGTGCAAAATTGAAGCATGTATTAATTCAAGGCCTTTAGTTCCTATCAATGTCGATCCTGATAGTAATACAATCATTACCCCTTGACATTTTTTAATTAATCGAAGTTTGCAAACAGTACCAGAAAAATGTGATATAAAGACAGAAGCTCCAACTAGAAAATGGCAATTTTTAAAACAGTTACAACAAACTTTTGGTATCATTGGTCTAAAAATTATTTACAACAACTGCAAGTACGCAACAAATGGAAAGGCACTCAAGAAAACTTAAAAATTAATGATTTGGTATTAATCAAACGAGAAAACTTTGCCCCATTATCATGGCCATTAGGACGAATCATAGAAGTTTATCCAGGAAAGGATGGACTAGTTAGAACAGCACTTGTAAGAATTGCTCATAAAACCTACTTGAGACCAATTGTTAAGCAGTGTAAACTACCTCTCGAAAACGTTGAAATGTCAAACATGAATTAGTGATGCCATATATGAAAACAAAATAAAACAAATTTTTTTGTAAAACAAACATAAGTATTTTATTATACGATGGTATTATAATTAATTCAGTAATTCAATTTTTTTTGCTGCCCGGGGAGGATGTTGATTCCAGCATCAACCTAAAAATAAAAAAAAAAAAAATAAATTAAAATAAAAAATAAAAATAAGAAAAAAATTACATTTAACACAAAACAGAACACAACACGAAATGTAAATAAACTACATAACCAAACATTTAATATAAAATATACACAAAATACAGATTAGGTATTACATAAACATCACAATCACAATACAAATTCAATATACAAAACAATGTCAACAAACAATACGAAATGAACTATTTCACATACAATTAAATAAATCACATTAAATATTTAAACAAAAAATAATCACTTTAACACCACATATATTTGTTTATTACACAATTAACAAAACGAGTACACCAAACAATTTAATTAATTTAAAACAAAAAAATATAAATAAACAAAAAGAGGTAACATTAATTACCTTTTTACAAAATGAATACTGTCAAATTCATTCCACATCATACGTCAAATGTCAAATTATCAACAATATCATTCACAACATAGAATTTCGACTAATTAGTGTACCAATTAAAAGTCTCCAATAATTGTGGAATCTGGAATGTACCAGTCCAATAAAAAAGACAGCAGATGGAGATAAATAGTGAAGACACAATAAAACGGGAAAAAAAAAAGAAATTTCTCGAAACAGTGAAAATCATATAAAAGGCCAGACGAATTTCAGAAAAATTTGTCTTTTGAAGAGAACCGAACTATAGCGTATTGAGCTAGAAAGCGGCAGAAGCAAAAGGCCACTCTTGAAGGACGTACTGAGTCCAAATTTCAAGTTTTTTAAAATTAGAATTTTCCAATCACTAGCGTATTGAGCTAGACCACCAAAAGTACGTATTGAGTCCTATGGTCTAGGAATTTTTACAGAAAAGACTTAGAACATTTTCTGTAAAAATTAGGGAATATAGGTATTTGCACTTAGAAAAATTTCGACGAATATTCAAATAAAAACTTAGAAAAATTTTTCATTGGAGGAAATATTTTAAACTTAGAAAAATTTCGGCGAATATTTTAATAAGACTTAGAAAATTTTTCATTGGAGGAAAAATTTTTATACTTAAAAAATATCGGCGAATATTTGAAGAAACTTAGAACATTTTTTCACTGGAGAAAGAATTTTAAACTTAGAAATATTTCAGCAACAGCAGAAAATCTAACAAATAATAGATAGTTTACCGACAGGAAAATTCATTTAATTTCATTACCGGAAATATTCAATCGTGGCAGTTACTATATTTTAAATTTAAACTTCATCATCGTACTAGACAACAATCAACTAAACCTGCATTTTCATCAAGATTCAGCAGCGACATCTCGCGTATAGATCGATCTATACTGTCGACGAATTAGTTTAAGTTTTTAAATTATTGAACATTAGAATTGTTAATTATTGGAATTAAAATTATTAAAATTATATCTATATTGTAGAAATCAATTTTTTTTATTGTTAATTGCCGAATTGTATGCAAAATTGTAGTATAATCAATTGCTTTTTTAAATAATTCAAATTGATTTTTTTTTAGAATTTTTGTATTTTATTTTTGAAAATCAAGATAAAAATTTTGTATAATTTTAAGTTTTGCATATTTGAAAATTTATTTACAATCATTTATTAGTACTTAATAAGATCGAAATTGTTAGTTTTTAAGTATTATTTTTTTCAATAAAATTTTATAACGTAAAATTGTAAAAAAATTGTGTTTTTATTTTATATAACTATTTTGATTCAGCACCTTTTTTTCATTTAATGTTAAATCAAGATTTTTCTTTTAGTGGATTATTCAATTGGAAATATTCAATTAATTTCAAACAATGCTTTTTACATTTTCTTCTCTCCAGGAAAGTAATTTTTTTTAAATTCAATTTTACTTCCAATCTTATAATTTCTGAATAAATCACTGAGATCAGCTTCGGTGATATCCTTTAAACTTTGAACTGTAATACCCTGCACTAAAAGATTGAATAGTTCAATTTCTTGACCCTTTGAGGCCGAACAAGAGAAAAAATTTGAAACCATACTTTTTATTTATTTATAATGAATTCTTGTACAAAATAATATATAAAAATAAAGAAAACTAAATGTAGATCCTTATATTTGATCCTGCAGGATGTGGTTACCCGTCGTAACTAGTAGACACATGGTACTTTATTTTTCGTGGAACATTTTAAAACAATTTCTATCTTTATTCAAACACAGGCCCACTTTACATGTTTCACATTTCCAAAATGTTCTGTGCACATCTTTTGCTGTGCGACAGAATGCACACCTCAGTGATGAAGTTCGTTCCGGCATGTGCAGACACTTGTCATATATTACTTCAATTGGAATTGTTCTTTTATATTTCGAACCCTTTTCCTGTTTTCCAGGTTTTCTTAATCTTCCTGCTTGTTGTGAAACAGCCCCAATTAAACCATTTGCTATGCATAGTCGAAACATTTTCATTGTTATGTTCGATGGACTGTTCATTCGGTACAAAATGAAGGATTTAACGACAGTTGCATCAACGAAGTACCAGAAAATTCTGTGCCACCATTTGTGGGATTTTCGGTCAATTTCGTATAAAGATTTCAGCATGTCAAACTTATCAACATATCCCATATGACTGTTGTAATCTTTTATTAGCTGAGGACACCTTACTTCTAGCCATGTTCATGTTCGTGTTTTCCTGCATATTACTCCATTTTGTGAAGGATCATTATGATTCCCCAGAAGCAAGACACTGCGATTACCCATCCATTTTAGGCAAACTAATCCATCTATTGACACATTCCAATCGCTGTCTCCTCTTTTCATTTGCTTATCTGCTAGAAATTCAGGTAATAATTTTCTCCCACGACGAACAGTACCCAGTGCATATATGTTGTCTGATAAAAGATTGCTTTGCAGAGAAACAGAGTTGAAAAAGTTATCAAAATAAACTTTATGGAAATTTCCAACGAGTTTTCTAGTGAGATCATTCAATACACGAAGACCCACATTTTTCTCAGGCTTATCATTTATTTTACCAGTATAAATTTGGAATTCACACATGTATCCTGTTTTATCTGCTCTGACCCAGATTTTGTACCCTCTTTTAATAGGTTACATGGGCATGTATTGTTTGATACTGCTTCGTCCTTTAAATCTGATCATAGATTCATCAATGGACAGGAACTCATTGGGGTGCAAAGAGTTTAGGTATGTTTCAGAACGGTGCTAATTAGTGGTCTAATTTTATATAATTTGTCATTTTCTGGCTGAACGTAATTATCTACAAGATTAAGATTTCCTAGCAACCACTAAAATCTGTCCCTCGACATAACTGAACATATGAATTGATCTCTTAAGTCATCTCGTGAAGACCAGCAATCTCGGTAGCTTGGCAATTTCTTGACGCCCATGAATAAATTTAATGCTAGAAATTTCTTGATTTCGTCATTTGTTGTTGGTAATTTCAAGCCCACACCACCACTGTTTTGAGTAGCGTATAGGTTAGTTTGGAAAACGATTTCATCTATAAAATTTTCCGGAAACAAATGTAAAAATATATCCGTTGGACTTTCTATATTATTTGGTACATTCGTGCCCTTTTCACCACGAAAATCATTCAATTGTTTAATATAATTGTTATTTTTTGTCCAAAATACCTTGTCTGCGTTTAATTGTGCTGCTAAAACGCTCAGTGGTGTATCATCTTCACTGTCCCATTGAGAGTTTAGCGTGATATCATTTTCATTCTGGTTATTATCATCATATATAATATCCATTGCCATGATGTCAAATAAATCAGAATAAGCATTATCTTGAGGATTTTCTGAAACCGCAATTTCTTCATCTTCATCATCTGATGCCTCAGAACAACAACCACTTGGAATTTCATCTAGAAATGCTTCCAACAGGCTAATTAAGTTAAAATAATGGCAAAGGTAAGTTAAAATAATTATGTGAATTCATAATTGAAGACACTTTAGAAGTTGTAAAAATAGAATATAAATCTTCTTTGAATTCGGATTGCATAGATGAAGCAATGTACAATACATTTATTTTAGCTGTTGATCTTCATCAGCAAATTATTATGAAAGATAAAAGGTTTGTGTTTGAAAAATTGAATAAAAAGACAACGTAATAAAATAAAATTTATTTATTTATTTATTTCATAAAGATAAAAGTTCACAATCGTATAACTTTTACAAGGATGCTAACGTTAAGGAAATAATTTTCACAGCAAATATTCTAGATAAACTTGAAAGCCGTGTTCAAAAGCAATTAGAATTGTGTCCAGATCAAGCAGTGCTTAACGAAAATTTCATCGAAGACACTCCTGGAAATAAATCAAACAGTAAATGTCGTATACGAATCGATGATATCTCAAAAGTGTTACAATTTATCGAAGCATCAAATTATGTTGATTTCACCATAAGAATAAAATTACTGAAATCATTTGAATTGTATTTAACTTGACTTTTTCTTTTTTTCTGATTCAGAAACGTTAATATCTGTCTTACATATTTTGAACAATTTTCAAAATGAAATCGAAGGAACTAATTGTTCTATAAGAACACCAATCGAGAAGAAATTATGTGATTTTGTTAAAATCGAATCATACAAAAAGATTTGTCATTTTGCAGTAAGAAGAATAATGTGGCTCTAAAATTCATAGAAATTTAAATAAATTTTTAAAAGAAAATGAAAGTTTATTAAAAGAGAAAATAACAAGAATATTTCAACAAAAAGATAATAAGAAGAGGTGAATAACAGTGAGTATAACAAGAATCAAAAATCAAATATTGCATGATAGTACAAATTTGATATATTCACATAAAATTAAAAAAGAAGATGATAAAATATTGGAAGAAATCAATTTTGATAATAAATTACAACAACGTAAGTTAATGTTAAGTTAATAATAGTGTTGATGATGAGGATAATGAAAAAACATACCTAAATGAATAAAATGTTTTTAAAATAATTTATTCAACATTTAAATTTTGATTTTTTACGCTTACAATTTGCAAATGAAAGACGTTTTATTAAAATAAACCCACAAATATTTATATTTCATTCAATTCATAAAAATAAAACATTTTACTTAAATTAAAAGAAAAAACAAAACAAAAATTAAAAACTTGATTAAATTTAAAATAAACAAAAATCAACAATTAATTTTGACAAAACTAAGTAAACATACGTATATATAAAAATTATAGAATAAGAACAATAATAGAAAGAATAATTGATTTTGATAATTGAAAAGTAATTAATAGCAAAAATATTTATAAATAAAATAACAAAAAGAAAATATAACAAAATAAGTACAAGAAATAATGTGTAACAAAAATTGTATAATAACGAAACAAATCAATAATATAAATTTATAATTTTCATATGACATAAATTATTTTTTTATGTATTTTATATAGCAAATAAATAATAAAAAATTTATTATAAAAATTTTGATAAAGTTCTACTCGAACAAGGTAAGTGTTTATCACGTTCCGCGTTGTTAAAATTTTTTACAAAATTATTTAATAAAATATTCGATAGTCGGTAACAAATATTTGAAAAAAGTAAAAAGTTTTACGAACCGCAAGGACATTCCCGATCATAATCAAGGCAGAATCCCTCTTCCATGGTGGATTTTATTGTTAGTGAACATAAAATTCCTTTTTGATTTTTAGTTGAAAAAAATAATGTTTTTAAATTTTCTGTTTCGCGAATTTTTTGAAAAATTCAGACTCCTTTTTCTTCGACAATTAAATCTTTACAAAATTGACATTTAATTTTTTTCGCAACAGCAAAGGAGGCGTACCCGCAAGCATACAGATTTGCACAATGATCTACATCTACTGTACGCAAGTATCCAGTTTCCAAAATACTTAAATAATCTGATATATCGACATGTTCATGAAGAGAATTTTCACTAAAATCTTGAACTAGTTCAAGATAATTGCTATGTGAAAATACCTTATGAACTCGAATTTTTTTCTCTGATTCGATTAATTCAGTGAAAAAAATTCGATAATTGCATCCGGCCAATGATCGATATAATCCAAATCTATACCTTCCAGATCGTTTGTTTGAAATTTTCCTAATAAAACATAATTAATTTTTAATACGTTAAGAGAATATCTATATAAAATATCTATTAAAGTACGTGTAGTCAGAACCGTCGCGTTATGGGTTTCCGGAGTTAATGTATCACTATTATTGACCGATTGATTCCAAATATTTAACCACTGAATAAATTTTTTCAAATATTGAATTCTAAAATCCTGCGTGTTAAAGAAAGGATCACTGTATGGATCTCTTTTCAATGTTCCTTTCAAGATATTTTTTACATTCCACCATTTTCGTATGATTTGACAAAATTCTGCAGTTGATTTTGTTTTATCCGATTCGGAGAGCGCAGCAATAGTCGAATCATGAAACAAGTTATCTACTAAAAGTACATTTTGGCGCTCCATATTATTTGGTCTTACAGTTTTCGAATTTAATTTAAAAGCTTTTTTAAATTGTAAATTAATTTCTTTTTCGTATAATTTAAATATGTCTGTAAATGGCGCGTGTTTTACTTCAAATGTATCGAAATCTGGATAGAAAAAAGTTTTAAGGTCATTCTTAACATTTAACAAATTATTTCGAAAATTTTTATATAAATGCACGGTATCAAATTGTAAAAATATTTTCTCATTTTGAAAATCCGGATTTATAAAGAAGTTCTCATTACTGAGTCTTTTGAACATTAATGAATTCGTTTTATTGTTATCAGTGATAATAACAATGACACGAAAGCCTAATTTTTGAACAAATTTAATTACCTCTAAGACCATTTCATGTAAAATTTTGGCAGTTGGTTTTAAAACAGGTACCAACCGAACAATTTCTTTGTAATTCCCGAAAACCGACTTGATCATGAACGACTCTACTGTTCTTGCTGCTTCGATCGGATTGTTAGTAGCAAATCCAGAAATATGATTTGCTTTATAATGAAGACCCTTTTCAATGTAAATTTCATCGATTAATAAAGCAACTAATTTTTCGCGTTCCGATAGAGTCTACGACATATTTCTTAAATAATTTTCATCGTTATTATTTGTTGCGTCTGGTGTAAGGTGCATAGATGAAGAAAGATAACGTAATCTGTTTTTGGTCGGTAAGGTCAAAAATTTTCGGATCTGAGAATACGCTGCAGGCGATAATGAATGGATTAAAAATGCAGCAATCATGCTACAACTTTTATACCGCACTTAAGTTGAAGAGAAAGTTAATAATTCTAATTGATTAACCAGAAATTCCAATTTTCCCGTAATTTCTGGTCTTTCTTCAATATTTAAGGCTTTTTCCGCGAAATATACCGCATTTTTAATTAAATCGATTGAAGATTGGGAATGATTTTTTTCAAATTTGTAACGCGAAAGTATATTACTAATTTGTGACCATAATGTCAATTTTCCGTTTTGCGGCAATACCCAAACCAAATCTTTACGAGGTACTTCAGTACTTCGTAAAAGAACTTTGACATTCATATTATGGTCAACTATAATACGTACAGAAAATTCAGACCCAGTTTCTGAACCCTCTTCTAGTAAATAAAAAGTTATTTGATTTTTGCACCGAAATTGCAACCAAGTATCAAGGGTGATATTTTTTTCTAAATTAATACTAAAATTTTGGAAATCTCCTATAATATCACAAGAAGAATACCAATAGCATTACGAGAGCAGCTAAAAGCGACATTAAATGAAATGGAAAAACCAGGAGTAGTTGCGAAAGAAACAGAATACACAGAGTGGACAAGCAACATAGTAATGGTTAAACGAAACAATAAGCTGAGAATCTGCATAGATACCAAACATTTAAACAAAGCGTTAAAAGACGTCAAATATCAATTACCGACTCTGGAAGAAATATTAACAGAATTAGCTGAAGCAAAAATATTTACGACGCTAGATGCGAAGCATGGGTTCTGGCAACTAGAACTTGACGATAAAAGCAGTAAATTGACAGCATTTTGGACACCTTTTGGTAAATACAAATTTCGTAGATTACCATTCGGTCTAAAACCAGCTATGGAAATATACCAAATGAGACAAAACCAAATAATAGCAGGACTAAAGGGTGTAGTTTGCATTGCAGACGACATACTAATCTTTGGTAAAGGGGAAACAAAAGAACAAGCATTAAAAGATCATAACAGAAACTTAGAAGAACTATTTAAACGACTACGTAAAGCGAACCTGAAAATAAACAAAGACAAAATGAAAGTATGTGAAGACAAAATAAAATTTTTTGGTCATATACTAACAAACGACGGTACTAAGCCGAATCCTGATATAATCAGTGCAATAACGAACATGCCACAACCACAGAACAAAAAGGAGACACTGAGATTTCTAGGAATGATAACATACGTAAGTAAATTTATACAAAATTTATCTAACATTACAGAACCGTTACGCAGAGTATCAAATTCAAGCAACGAATTCGAGTGGAAAACAGAGCAACACGATGCATTTGAAAAACTAAAAAAAGTTGTCACATCAATGCCAGTTCTACAATTCTATAACATAAACAAACCTGTAGTAATAGAAACAGACGCATCATCACACGCATTGGGATGTGTATTACTCCAAGAAAATCATCCAGTGGCATATGCATCTAAAACATTAACAGCAACACAACAGAGATACGCACAAATAGAAAAGGAAATGTTAGCTGTATTATTCGCATGCAAGAGATTTGACCAATACATTTGCGGAAAATCAGATGTAACAATAAAAACAGACCATTCGCCTCTGATAAACATATTTAACAAACCATTCATAAAAGCTCCAAAACGACTTCAAAGCATGTTGTTAACATTACAAAGATACAACATTAATTTAGAATATAAAAAAGGAAAAGAACTATATATAGCAGATATGTTATCACGAGCACCAGAAGACAAAAACAACACTACGAACGACTACGATATATATAACATTGAGAAAGAACTGGAAAATCTCGACGATATAAACAACACTGAAAATACAAGAGTAAGCTCAAGTACAATCAACAGAATTCAACAAGTTACAAAACAAGATAACATCATGCAAATATTAAATAAAACAATTCAAGATGGGTGGCCAGAACAACTAAGAGAATGCAAAGAAGAAACAAAAAACTACTGGAATTTTAGAGAAGATCTAATTGTCGAAAAAGGATTAATAATAAAAAACAACAGAATAGTAATACCACAACAATTAAGAAAAGAAATATTGCAACGCCTCCATGAACCACATTTAGGTATAGAAGCAACGACAAAGTTAGCAAGAGAATCAGTATTCTGGATCGGTATAACACAAGACATCAAAGATCTTATAAGCGGATGTAACATTTGCAACATACACGCGAGAAAACAACGAAAAGAACCAATGGTGATACCAGTAATTCCAAAAATACCATTCGAAATAATATCTATGAATGTATTCGAGATAAAATACAATCAAACAAACAAATATTTTCTGATAACAGTCGATCACTACTCCGACTTCTTCGAAATAGACGAACTAAAAAATTTATCAACAAAATCAACTATAGATACATGTAGAAAAAATTTTAGTAGACATGGTATACCTGCAAAAGTCATAACAGACAACGGAACAAACTTTAAAAGTGAAGAATTCAAAAAATTTTCTTTAAACTGGGAATTCAAACATGAAACGTCAAGTCCACACCACCAACAATCAAACGGTAAAGCGGAAGCAGCTGTAAAAATAGCAAAAAACATCATAAAAAAAGCAATAGATACAAAACAAGATTTTTACAAATTATTATTAACATGGAGAAACACACCAAACAAAATGGGTTCAAGTCCAGGTCAAAGACTATTTTGTAGATGATTAAACTGCAGCATACCGAAAATAAAAATAGAACAGAAAATTCCAGAAAACGTTCAACAAAAGATTTATAAGCAACATGTATATTCAAAGAAATTATACGACAAAAGAGCACGGAAAGCGAACTGCTTTGAAGTAGGCGATCCAACATACGTCAAAATAAATCCAGAAGGAAAATGGATACCAGCAACAATAACAAGTAAAATAAACAATAGATCATACACAGTAAACGCAAACGGAAAAACATATAGAAGAAACACCATACACATAAAACAAAGAACAGAAACAAATTACAACAAAAACGATTACGAAAGAACAAACAACAGAAACGAAGCAATCACAGAACAGCAAAACAAACATCACGAAAATCAACCACTAGCACCACCATATCAGCAACAAGAAGTACACCAATCAGAACAACAACTTCAACACGAACACAATCATATACTAGAAGAACTAGAACACAACAAACGAGAAGGAACTCAACAAACACAATCACCAGTCAGAGTTGATACAACAAGGAACCAAAGACCACAAAGGAACAGAAGGCTACCAGAGAAATTCAAAGACTACAACCTAGAATAAACACAAACTCATAATAAACAAAGGGGGATGTTATAGTGTAGTCTAAGCCTTACAACTGTCAGGTGAACACCTACCCTAAGACATACAAACACAACACATGTCAGCAACAACTGACATACAGCAAACATATTTTTCTTCTACATACAGCAGCCGATATAGCAGCAAGCAAAAAGTAGCAAGCGTAGTTTTAAGTATTATATTAATAAATATCATGTATTCTAAAAACTATAAATATTTGTTTCAATGAATTCCTCACAAAATATAACAATGTGAGTTAAAAATTTTTGTATTTTTTTGTTGTAAATATTATAAATATTTAATTTATTTAATTAATTTCAGTTATTAGGTTTTATAAAGAAAAACAAGAAACAATTACGAAAGGAAAATGAATGATGAAAGGTAAAAGAAATTGTGTTTATTTTGTTTATTAAAACTATCCTAGATTAAAAATAACTAATAAAGTGCAATTTGAGCATATGGTGCGCTTTATGGAAAAAAATCCAGCAGTAGCAAAAGGACTAAAATATGCAAGTATTTTTGATGCTTCCTGTGAATCTTTTGATAAAAAGTGGAACGATTTAGCAGCATTGTTAAATAGCGTTGGTCTCCCATTCGAAAAGTAAAAGGATGGCAAAAGGTATTGCTATTTAAGCTGTTAAAAAATAATAAAAATATAATTTTTTAATTTATTTATAGGTGTGGAATGATTTTAAATTAAAAATAAGAAGAAAATTATCACACAACAAAAAGGAGACCAAAGCGACCGGAGGTGGACCAAATACTATGATAAAATTGTCGGCAATTGAAGAAAGTGTGGTCAACATGCTTTCTTTAGATAAATTGATCAGCAGTGGACCTGTGTTTGGGCTTAGAAATGAATGTGCACCCGAAAGTGAAATTAATGAAGAATTGGAAGGTGTTAGTATTGACATAGATGACGAAGTGCCTTCTTCGTCCAAAACTGACACATCCAATCAACATGATGCAATTGCGTCAACTTCCACCAGTGATATTCAGCCCATAGCTGAGGAGTTAACTTTAAGTGGTGGAAGAAAAAGTAGTAAATCCAGACAAAATGTAAAAAATGACAGGAATATTCTGTTAGAAAAAAATCTAACATAATTAAAAGAAATAAGTTTCAATACAAAGGAAACAGCGAAATATACAAGAAGATTATTTTATTTAAAATAAAAAAAAATTTGATTATTATGTTAAAATACAAGAAAAAAAGGAGAATAGAAAGGAGGAAGAAATGAAATTTAAGCTAGAAAAACTTGAATTGGAAAAAAGAAAACTTGAAATGAAAGAAATGTGCAATAAGAAATAAGTTTATAATATATGTATATTTTCATTTTATTAAGTTTTAAAACTTAAATTAAAAAATTAAATTAATAAAATAAAATTAAACTTTTAATTATATTAAGGAATTCATTATTTCACTTCTAATTCTTTCAGCATTTTCTTCACCTTCTGCACTTTCCTCATCGTTTTCAGTATTCCTTTCGACCGTATTTGGAGTTGATGTTTCCTCCAAATTTACGTTGTATTTAAGCCGTAGGTTATGAAGAGCACAACATACATTGCCTATTTGTGTTGCTTTCGCTGGCTTATAATGTAATTGGCGTGCTCCTAAAATGCACCTGAATGTATTTTTTAGAACACCAATTGTTCTTTCTATAGTAGATCGCTCCTTTGCATGTTTTGTATTAAATATTGATTCTGCTGCTGAGTTTTCCCTGTTAATGGATGTTCGAAAAGGCGTTATCAAATAGGGTTTTAACGGATACCCTGCATCACCTGAAATGAATTTAAATTTTTTTTTGGAAAATATGTTTAAGTAAAAAGTATAATGCCTAAAACTCTTACCCAAAATCCAGGTATTTCTCTCACCGGCCCGTGATTTTTCCGCAAGGAATTCTTGCATCAAACTTGAGTTCCAGACGAAAGAATCCTGGCATGATCCTGGATGATTGGCATCTACATACCTTATGACCAAGTTATGATCACAAAACTAAAATCACAAATCATTTATGAATAAGAATATATTTTTGATGGATTATTGTACTAGCTTACCAACATTACATTTAGACTATGATAGCCTTTTCTGTTATAATATAGACGTTGATCAGGAGGAATTATCTTAATGTGGGTGCCTTCAACACATCCTATTACTCCAGGGAATCCTGTCTTTTCGAAGAAAGACAATTTTATATCACTTTTTTCTTCTTCTGTCTCAGGAAATTTTATCACAGATGGACATATTTCTGCTTCAATTATATTAATGACTGCTGATAATGCTTTCGAAATACTAGGTTGCGATAATCCTACTTTAAAGTCTTTACCTACACCTTTTTGATAACCACCTTCCGTTTCCGAAGAGAATGTCAACAGCGAAGAAAGCACTGGACTACAGGCCCATATCCCTTCTCTCGTGTTTATCAAAAAAACTTGAAAAGATCATGGGTAAAAGACTCCAGACAGTGACTGAGGAGCTGACGAAGCCTGGGCAGCATGGTTTCCGCCCAAGTAGAGGCACAATCACGCTCCTACACGACCTTATAAAAATGCTAGCTGCAGGCAGAATGGGTGCTCCACCTTCAGCACTCATTCACATTGCTAAAATACTAATAAACGGTGTTAAAGAATGTAGGTTGATTCAGAATTATGTTCCTCTAATTCTGTACACTTGTATTAAAATAGAATCAGGTATCTCTAATTCTATTTACAATGATTAATGTCTTAGAAAAAGGTAACTCAGATTCTAAGACTTCAAGACTGATAATGGGTTTTGAATGAATACGCACAGTTTCTGATTGGTAACTGAACTAACACTTTATTGAAAAATTACTATCATTTATATACAAATTTTAAATTAATTATTTCATATTAAATTGCTGATGCATTTGTGAGTACATTGAATTATTACTTAATATTAAATTATGTCAAATATTATATGTAAACAAAACAAAGAATAACAACAAAAAAAACAATTAATTAAACTGGTCAATGTACTACTGTAAATATATCATATTAATTACTTAATTGCAATTGTCAGCAATTTACAAATTTAAATTCTTTTGCTTTTTTATATGCGTACATATAATATATACGTATATTAGTATTTATTACCTTGTTCTACTTATTATTATTATTTTTTTTATGATTATTTTCTTTTGAATTATGTCACAATAATGTTTGTTAATGTCACAATTTACAAATTTAAAGTTAACAACATATATATAGTATTTGCTACATACATAATTTTCTTATACATAAAATTTATATTAATAATTTATTCTTATGCCGCAACATTCTGCCCCCTCCTTAAGTCTATGACTTCAAAATTATAGTCTTCTGGTTGTGTCTCACGTTTTGTAATGTCCTTGGATATTATTTTTATCTTTCTCGGCCGATTTTTGATGTACGTCACAACTAAGTACATAATTATTATAGCAATAATTCCAGCTGTGCAGTATCCGATTGCAAACTGATGTATTTCGTGTGGTTGTAATTCGTTCAGCGATTGTTTTTGTTCAATTTTGATTTTACTAATTTTTTGTTCAAGCTCTGCTATTGCATTTGTGTTGTCTGTCCAATTTAATTTACTGAAGAATGCTGCTGAATTCTCAGTTGTACTGGGAAATAGTGCTAATGATGACAAATTAATCAATGGTTGAAAGTAATTTACAGATTTAGATTCTCCGAGATAGAAGCTCTTCATTGTTATTTCTTCATCCTTCAATTCACACCCGTTGGATAATATGAGTAATCCTGTACCATTTAATTTTCGTTGAACTATTTGTCTTTGACAAACAAAATGTGAATACATATTCTTTGTCTAAACTAAACAGCCAATGGTTAGCAACATTTAAGGCAATCCATAGTTTGGATGGTTGTGCAACCTTCAATTTGTATGACGATGGTAATGTTAATTGTGAAATTTGTTATGTGTTAATTGTTAATTGTTGTTAAAATGTGTAAAATGTTAATTGTGTCATTTTTTCTGCGTAGTCATCATCTAATATTCCTATAAGCGCATGGAATGCGCTACCAATGAAATTAAGAGGTGATTTTGAACGCTTTCGTCTTGAATTTACCTTTGTTTTGTTCTTTGTCAAAATTAATTCATTAATCATTTTTATTTCTTGCAACTGATGCTGATATTCTGCTACAAATTCAACTTAATAGTCATTGTTGAATCGTCATTCAACATTTTAATAATCAAAAAAAAAAAAAAAGGGGCAGTGTTTAAAAATATGTAATAATAAAAACAAAAAAAAAAGGTTACAAACACTTCAAGACAAACAATGCGATCATATAATATTTCGTACAAAAAAATGTAAACCAATCAACGTAATCACACATATAACACAGAAATATATGCAATAATATGGAACATATAACATGAATATGCACAAGCAGGTAACATAAAAATGTTTAGCATACAAACAAAAACAAAACAATCCACATAGCACAATATATAACATAAAACATTAAACACAAAATATTTAATTGCATAACACTAACAAATAAAACAAATAAAACCATTTAAACATATGTATATGCATAATATATAATATACACATATATATATATGACCATGTCAGTACTGTCAAATTGTCAAAAGGGTACCAGTTAAATAAATACCAATAGAGTTATTCCAAAGAATATAGAGCTAAAGCCAATAGAAGTAACATTCCACAATCTGTCAAAAATTCAGAACACATAAAGTTACATAAATATCTTCGTTCGAAACATGTTTCGAACATAAATTTTTCCCCTCATAATTGTATTAAAATACACATAATTTTTCTTACTTACCATGTCTGAGGTAAAGATGGAAACAGATAACATCCGTGCCGTAATACACAGTACTGACTATATTTTTTTTTTTTCAAATATACATACATATATACATACAATGTATATAGTATATATTAAGTGCATGCGGATACTCAGTCCATTATGGCACCGCCGATCAGTAATTTATGTCAGATATACCATCCAGTTTATCATCAGTAATCAGTTACTGGTGTATATTGTTGATGGGAAAAATTAATGATCGACTTGGGCAAGAGTAGCGCGCTGGCTGGGGTTCGAACCATGATCTCAAGATCACAAGACGAAACCCAACCATCGAGCTATTCAAGTCCCTCACGTACCTGACTGTATAAATAAGGCACATGCATGTTCAGCGTCAAACAGTACTATCACTGAGGCAGCGTGATGACTGATGATAGTGTACTGTACTGGTGAACGATGCTAGTTGACGGAGAGGAAGCTATCTGTTTGCTATTTAAGAGGTATTCGGAATTATATTATATATTTGCCTTACAAATCGTCTAGATTAAAATCTGTTGCGGGGAAGGGAATCGATATAATATTATATTTTGTATTATGCATTATGTATGTGTGCAATGGAATAATGTGAATTGTATTGTATTTAAAGGCAAATACAAGTTTATTGTGTATTATGATAATATATATAGCTACGTGTATAATACTCATTACGGAATATTATGTAGTATGTAGTATCAAAGACTAGATAACAAGTTGTTATATTGGGCTTTGGTAAGATGTATAATAACAAAGATCCTTATCTGTATTATGTATTAGTATAATACGAATTTATTTGCGAATATTAAATGTATGTATATATGTATATGAATTGTTGTGAATGATAAGTAAAAGGGAATAACAAATTAAAAATTTTTTTCAAAGAAATGTAAACAAACATTTTTTTTTAATAGGGAGTAATATACATAATAATATATAAACGAATGACATAATGACAAACATACGTATGTTTGTATATAATTGGTATGATCTGCATTGATTATAAATTGAAATATTTTTTCCTTATGATCTTTGTTTTGGCGTGGTCTTATATTAATTATTTCATAATCTCTATTCGAGTATTATGAATTACAATAATAATTATCATTACATATTCGTATGAATATGTATAAGAATAATTTTTGAATTTTAATTATGAACGTAATAAGCAAAAAATCTTAAAAATACTATACATTACATATACATATGTGGATATTTCGCATGAATGGTATATCTATACACTTGCTTAGATATAATTTTAATATTTCAGGTGATTATATATGCAATATGATTTAAATATTATATTTTTTATCGTTACTTTTTCTTTCCACCTGTATCCCTAAATATTGTAGGTATTGTAATATCACAAACAATATACAAATAATGTGGTAATATATAGGTATATACAATACGCATATAGATAATAATATACATGTACATAAAAACGTATATGTATGTACATAAAAATAGTACAAAAGCAATGTGAAATTGTACAATATCGAAGGGTAATAATATACTATATACATATGTGTGTGTGTACATTTGTATAAACAAGATCGCACGAACATAAAAAAAAAATAAAGAAAAAAATATAAGCCAACGAAAACAACAATAATTTAATAGTTATCAAAATTGAATATAATACCAATAATACTGTATTAAATATAATACCAATAATACTATATTGCTTACTTGTCTAACAACTTCTATAATATAATATAATACATAATGCTAATAATGTGGGGTTTTCCAGTAAGGACATAACAATTTTATATTTAAGTAAAATAAAGAATAATTAATATACATATAAGGTTAAAATTTATTCCAAGTGAAGTACACAAATTACATTTAATTATGGAATTCGATCTCATTCATATGACCACCGCGAGCACGAAAATTGGAATAAGCGCTCTTAAAGTTGTGACTACCGATTCAGAATTGCGGTAGTAATTTTTAATAATTTCTAAATGTTGCTCGTTCGTGAACTTCACCATGATAAAAATGTTAACATTGACTGACGTTCTGAAGTTGACAGATTATGCCAAATGTTCAAGGCCTCCTTTGTATTAAAACACAAAATCGTTATGTCCCTATTGGAAAACCCGATATAAAAGCATAAGAATTGTATTATCCTATAACCAACCATTCACACTTATTATTTAATTGTTTATTTTATATTGGGTCCTATTATGAGTGTCGATAATATCGTCTTGTCATCGACTATCGCCTTGACTCGACAATTTTTGTATTATGAATGGCGATTTGAGGCGAGAATATCGACATTTTGAGTCGATCAGTTAAAACTAATCAATAGACATAGTAGTCTATGGTGATTTTACATTTCATGTATGCTTTGTATATAAGATAAATAAAATTTGATATGACAATATCTTACTGTCGAGACGACCGATTTGCATAATAATAATAAGAAACTGAATGAAAATAAAATTTGATATGACAATATCTTACTGTCGAGACGACCGATTTGCATAATACAAAATTTACATCGTCTCGTCTCGTCTTAATTTTGTCGATAGTCGATATTATATATTATCGACATTCATAATAGGGCCCATTAATTTTTATAAACTCAATCCTACAAGTGTATACGTACATATGTACATAGTGTCTACAATATAATATGAACGTCGATATGAACAAACAGCACAGCATATACATTTACTTACGTACATTACGTAATAGTACACAAATACCAAAAATCATTTTACAATACATATTTTTATAATTATAATACAATATACATATATGTATATAATACATATATATTGTCCCTTTAAAAATATCTCGGCTAATGCATTTATAAAAAAAACCTGAAATATGTATATAGTACATATATATATCATAATATCATATCATCATCATCATCATATTATATATTATAATGATTATCCGCATACATATATAATCGTATTGCATTAGCGTATACAATGTACAATATAAAATATAAATTTACATTGTATTATTTGCTCGTATACTAATTACCATTATCAAATATCAATGTATGCTCTTATGCACAAATTACATTACAATACAGCAATAAAGAAATGATCGATAGAAATAAAAACATAGCAGTCAACCAGCAGCAGTATAAAAATTATATATATATAGTATATATATCTACATTATATGTATATTTGAAAACTATAATGGCGTATGAATAATCAAATTAACGCACACACAAATGCTATGTGTAAACCTATTTTCATTCATAAATACGAAATTATTTTTCGAAGTATTTTTTCGAAGTATAAAATTATACACAATATGTCATACACATTAATTACAAACATGTGCGAAATCCAAAATTTTTTCGTTTCATTCCACGTCATCCACATTAATTGTAACTTTCCCCTTTTTCAAAATTTCGAAGCAAGAAAATATGTATTTTGGCAAACATACAGACATTATTTGAATTTAACCGTCGAATGTTATTTCTATTGCTTTAGCTCTATATTCTTTGGTTATTCTCAATTACCATAAGTTATCATCCGAACCACCAGACACAATTTGAAAAAAAACGGTTTTATAAAAAAGACGAGAATATGAGATAAATAGTAAAACATTTCAACAACGGAGAAAAAGAAAATTCCAGAACCGCGAAAATTTGGTATATAAAGGGTTGCGATTCGCAGAAAAATTTGTCTTTTGCAATTACTTGTGTATACTGTCGTATTGAGACTGAAGCAAGGAAACCAAAAGGCCACCTCATCAGCCGGGACGTATTGAGTCCTAAAAAAATCTAGCGTATTGAGCTAGTAAGTAGGGAAAATTTAGGAATTTCTGTAAAAATACTTAGAATTTTTACAGAAAATAGGGAAACGTCGAATTAAATCATCGTCAAAAATACTTAGAAAATTTCTTATACAGAAATTTTCTAACACTTAGAGCCGGAATTTGTCATCGTAAAAACACTTAGAAAATTTTCTTACAAATTTTCTAATACTTCGAGCAGAAATTCAACATCGCTAAACACTTAGAAATTTTCTAGGACTTAGAAATTTTCTAAAGTTCCATCGCTGAAAGTATCATCAGAAAATTGAATTATTTTGGGAAATAGAAAATTCATCGAGGCAGTGAGAAATATTTTCATCTCGACAATCATCAATTCCCGACGGTAAATCTTCAGTTTTACATAACGATTTTTTTGAAAGTTTGAAAATTCGAACAGTTATCGTTAAATTGGTCTCATCATCGTTCTTCAATCAACATAGTGTCTACAACGCCATCTATTCGTGTAGGTCGACCTATGCCAACGAATAATTAGTTAATTAGCTCTTAGTAGTTAAGAAACATATGCAAATTCATAATTAAAGTAAATTTGATAGATTTCATTTGTATAAATTCATGATTTTATTTCAATTTTGTTAAATTCATTTGCATAGTTGTTTCCGGTTTAACTGAAATATTGTACATATACAAATTTTTAAATTAAAGTAAATTTTATATATTTCATAGATTCAAATTTGTTTTGTATAATTAAAATTAATTGCATACTTATTTCCGATTTAATTGAAATATTATTGTATAATTGAACATATATTGAATTTTTTTATACATATTGAATTAGGTTCATTTGAAATTTAAATATACACGAATTTTAAGTAAATTAGAAATTGTTTGTAATTTAGTTTTAAGATATTGAATTGTTAGGTTTAAGAGAGTATATTTTAAATAAAATTTTATAACGAATTGTAAAAGGATTGTGTTTTTATTAAAATTTTTTGAACCGGCAACTCTTCATTTTTTAATGTTAGTCTTATTAGTGGATTTAACATTTGGTCCTTCGAGCCGGATAGAATAAGAACACAATTTTCATTTTTGATAAAATTTTATAAAAAAAAAATATATTTGTAAATGGTTAAACCAAAAAGTTCGAGCAGTAAAAAGAAAAAGGAAACAATGGAAAAGGTTCAAGGTTTAATTAAATCACAAAACTTATTGATTGAAGAATTAAACAACGTTACTGTCAGTATAAAAAGAAATATTGGTGAAAATAAACCTATAGCAGTATATCAACGCAGAATCGAAAAATTAAAGGAATTATCTCAAGAGTTTCGAAAAAACCATTATGAGATTTGTCACGCTGAAGACGCGAATAGCACCAGCCAATACTTAGAACAAAATTCATTTAAAAACTTTGAAGAACAATGTTTCGAATTAATTGTTGAATTAGACGAAAAAATTGAATTATTAACTACAGCAAATGTATCAAGCGAAACTACGAACAATAATACAACTTTACCACCGTCGGCAAAACCACAAATTAAACTACCACCTATACAGTTACCAAATTTTGATGGCACATACAGATCATGGAGGTCGTTCAGAGATCTATATGTGAATTTAATTCATAACAATAATGAAATTTCTGACATTGAAAAACTTCATTATTTAAAATCGTGTACGTCTGGTGAAGCAGCTCGAATCATTAAACCGTTTGATATCATAGCAGCAAACTACCAAAAAGCTTGGTTCGCTTTAGTTAGCCGATTCAACAACAACAGAGTGTTAATTAATACTCAGCTGGAGAAGTTGTGTAAATTCACACCTATAAAGTCAGAGAGTGCGCAAGCAATGAAAGAAGTCTTGAGTAACGTTGAAGAAACTCTACATGAGCTGGAAACATTACGTGTAAATACTGAAAACTGGGATCCGATTATTACTTATCTAACGTTACAACGATTGCCACATGAGACCAGAGAACATTGGGAAATAAAACAGAGTTCGAAAACCGATATGTGTAGTTTTCAAGAATTGGTAGAATTCTTAGAAGCCAGATTCAGAGTATTGGAAGCTGTAAAACCTCAGAAACAAAGCAATGTATTTTTAAATGAAGAGGTGCCGTCATTTTTTAATGTTAGTCTTATTAGTGGATTTAACAGTCATTTTCCTTTAAAGTATCTGCTAAACGTTTCATCATTGCTATACTTTGCTCTATTGGTTCTAAAGCTGCCCAGTAAGTTTTGAGATCATAATAAACTAAAATTTTCCATTGTCCTTCTGAAATCATTGAATCCCCTAGCTTTTCGAAGTATACACCTGATGTATTATTTAGCTGGAGTACTTCAACCTGAGCTGATGTTCCAGGATAAAATAATGGGAGAAAGAGTGTCGTCAGCAAGAATACTTTGAGTCCATTTGTCACACTACTACCACTATTACGTCTTTTCCTTCCTTGTCGGATATCCTGCAGATCTGATTTTTCAATATCCTCAATTGTACTTTGTTTTTCTTCGTCATTTTCTTCAGTTATGTCTGTGATTAATGGTGCTAACTGGTGTATGGCTCTGCGATAAATTCCTGTTGATGTTCTGACATCAGCCACTCTCACCTTTTTATCTGGACCTTCTATTGTTTCTACTATCCTTCCCAGTTGCCACTTGAGTGGTGCTATATTATCTTCTTTTACTAAAACAAGTGTACCGGGTAGTATATTTTCGTATTCCTTTGCCCATTTTGCTCTTTGTTGTAGTAGGTGTAGATATTCAGTGTACCAACCTTTCCAAAAATCATTCCGAATATGGCTGATTAATGCCCACCTTGAAGCTAACGACATTTTTGATTGAGTGCAAAAAGGATCTGGAGTTGATATTATTGGTTCTCCAATCAAAAAATGTGCTGGTGTTATAGGCGTAAGATCATTCGGATCGGATGACAATGCAGTTAGTGGCCTGGAATTTAGTATGGCTTCAATTTCTGCAGCAACGGTGCATAGTTCTTCGTATGTAAGTGCAGCTGATGCTACACTTCTTTGTAGCTGATATTTCACAGATTTGACAGCTGCCTCCCATAATCCACCAAAATGTGGGGCTCGTGGAGGAATAAAGCGAAATTGAATATTATGTGCTGAAGCTGTATCTACGATTTTTTCTGTTGATTTTTTATTATTTAATATACTTTGTATTTCGTTAAACTGATTTTTAGCACCTACAAAATTTTTCGCATTATCACAAGGTATTTCTTGGCACCTTCCTCTTCTTGCAATAAACCGTTTTAACGCACCTATGAACCCTTCTGTGGTTAAATCTGATACCATCTCTAAATGTGTTGACTTTGTTGAGAAACAACAAAATATTGCAATATATGATTTCAGTGGCCTTTTACCACGTATCTTAAAATGAGTATAAAATGGACCACAAAAATCAACACCACACTTGAAAATTGGTCGTGCTTGTTGCACTCTATTGGACGGTAGATTACCCATAATTTGTTGATTTAGTTTTGGTTTTATTCTCATGCATCGTACGCAATTGGCTATAACAGATCGTGATAAGTTTCTGCCTTGTAATACCCAATATTTTTGCCTTACAATCGAATGCAATGCTTGTGGTCCTGCATGAAGGTGTAACACATGAAGATGATTATAAAGAAGTTTTGCAACGAAATGATTTCCTGGGAGTAGTAATGGATGTTTAGCATCATATGATATATTTGCTTCTTCGATTCTTCCCCCCACACGAAGTAGTCCCTTCCTGTCTAAAAATGGTGCTAGACTCAATAATTTGCTTGTAGAAGTAACTTGTTTTTGGTTTTTTAGTTGCTTTATTTCGGCAGCAAAACTTACACGTTGTACTTCCCTTACTATTTCCTGTGTTGCAAGTTCTAATTCCACAGTGGTCAAAAAACTTTCCTTTTTACTTTTGTTTCTTAAAATATCTACTGCTCTCAGAATAGAAGCCATAACTCGTTGTAATCGTCTGAATGAGTTATTATGATTTATGTTATGCATGGGATGTGATATTTCAGTTTTTGCTGAGGCGCTGAATGCAAATTTCACGATTTTTTCTTCTTCTTTAAGTCGTACATTCTCTAAATTGTTGGTTGGCCACATTGAAGTTGATTTTGTTAAGAATTCAGGACCATTAAACCATATTTTGGACTGTAGAAATTTATCTGGTAATGAACCACGAGATACAAGATCGGCTGGATTATTATTAGTTGGAACATATCTCCACTGTTTTGGTTCTGAAAGTTCATGTATTTATGAAACTTGATTAGCCACAAACGTTTTAAGTGAAGCTGGTTCGCCTCGAATCCATGATAATACGATTTGAGAATCAGTCCAAAATATTGTATCATCTATTTTTTCGTTTAATAATGATTTTGTACGTTGCGCTAAATCTGCAGCTAGTTTTGCACCACATAGCTCTAATCTAGGTAATGTGGTTTGTTTTACTGGTGTAACTCGTGATTTCGCGCATAATAGACGCACAGTTATCTTCCTATTTTTATCCTTTGATCTCACATAGATTGCTGCACCGTATGCTCGTTCACTTGCATCACAAAATACGTGAAATTGGGTTGAAATAGAATCATTCTCTCCAAAAATGAATCTTGGTATAATTAAGGAAGCTAATTTTGGTAATTATTGGCTGAATTTACGCCATTTCATTTGTAGCTCATTGGGAAGCTCATCATCCCAATCAAACTTTAGTTTCCATAGGTCTTGTAAAAATGTCTTGCTGGTAACAACAACTGGATTAATTAAGCCTAATGGATCATAAATATGAGCTGTTTCTGCTAAGATGCTGCGTTTGGTAATTTGATTATGAGTCTTGAGTTTTGTTGCTATAGAAAAATAATCAGTTATTGGATGCCATAATAGTCCTAATGTTTTGACATACTCATTTTCCTTTTCATTAAATTGTAATTGTAGCTCTCGCTTCTCGGTTGGAATTTTATTTATCAATACTGGGTGATTAGCGCACCATTTATGCAGTTCGAACCCACCTGCTTTCAATAAATCTTGAATTTCATCCTGCATTTTAATAGCCTCCTTAAGATTGTTGCTTCCTGTCATTACATCATCGACATAGAAGTCCTTGATTGCCTTTATTCCTGAAGGAAAATTTGATCCTTCTTCTTCTGCTAAGCGTTGCAAGCATTTAGTGGCTAGATATGGCGCTGACTTTGTACCATATGTTACAGTACACAACCTGTAGTATTTTATTGACTCTGTTGGTTCATTTCTCCACATTATAAGATGCAAATTTCTGTCCTCTTCTGCTAACCAAATCTGTCTATACATTTTCTTTATATCTGCAGTGAAGACATAGCGCTTCATTCGGAATCTTAGAATGATTGCTATTAAATCATCTTGTACCTTAGGTCCGGCTAACATCAAATCGTTAAGTAATAAATTTGTATTTGTTTTGGCAGAAGCATCGAAAACAACACGCAATTTTGTGGTGCTACTGTCTGGTTTGAGAACGTAATGATGTGGTAGAAAGTAATTTGGTGATGTGATGTCTTTTCGTTTAACTTCTTCCATATGACCTAGACTCAAATATTCCTTTAGAAAGTCGTTATACTGCACTTGTAATGATGGATCTTTTGCTAATTTTTTCTCCATGCTGATCATTCGTCTTAGCGCAATATTTTCAGAATTCTTAAGCAATTCTGTATCACTCAGAATTGGAAGACTAACGATAAATCTACCAGTGTCATCTCGAGAGGTTGTTGCATCAAAATATTCTTCACACCTTCTTTCTGTAATAGTCATTGAATGATGTTCATTGAATTCCTCCATATTCCAGAATTTTTGAAGTTGAGTATCTAACTCAGCATTAGTTACACCACAAAATAAATTTTCATGTTCTCGAAAGATTGCCTTTCCAAGTACAATCCATCCTAGTATTGTGTTCTGTAATAATGGTAATTGTGGATCGAGTCTGATTTGTCCTACACGCATCAATTCGCCATACAGTTCTGCTCCTAGTAATATGTCAATTTCTTGTGGCTTATTGAATTCTGGGTCTGCTAATTTTATATTAGTAGGTATTTCCCATTTGTCTATTGAAATATATTGAAGAGGTTGTCGTGTAGCAATCTTCTTTATTACATATGCTTCAATTTCACTGCTATAATTATTTAAATTTGAACTTATCGTTATATTAATGCGATCTGTAACCTTTATGTTTGATTTACCAATACCAGAAATATTGATTGGAACACCAATTTTGTTCAGTTGTAACTTCTTTTTGAATTTTTCTGATATGAAATTGAGTTGTGAGCCTGAATCCAATAGCACTCGACATTGAATGTTATTACCATCTCGATCTTTGACAGAAGCTTTAGCAGTTCCAAGAAACACGTAACTTTTCAATTCAGTATCAAAATTAGTTGCTGTTAATGTTGTTTGTGTAATTGGTGGTGTTGTCGATGTGCCAAAATGTAACAAAGTATTATGTTTTTTATTACATTTTAAACACGTTCTTGATGAGCATTTTGATGCGTTATGTCCCCTTTTTAAGCAATTAAGACAAATTCCTACCTGCATAGCCTTCTTCTGACGTTCTTGTGGTGATAATTTTAGAAACTCCTTACATTGATAAATAGCATGTGCCTCCTTACAGATCATACATCCATTGGAAATTGTTGCTCTTGATAACAAACCTGTGAAGCCTTTTGAGGTATTAACTCTTTGCGTTTGTTGATTTGTTTTTGTTACCTTGGTGCCTAATGCTTCCAAGGATTGAAATCGCATCTCAAGAAATTTGAGTAAGTCATTAATTTTTTGAATGTCTCGTGGTGTCTTTAATGACTGTTCATACAGATTTTGAGTATTTCTGTCTAACTTTTTGCTCATAAGATGGGTGACAAATGGATCCCAATAATTCATAACCTTTAGCCCTAAATTCTCTAGACTAAGTAAACACTCTTTTGTTGTGTCATGTAAATTTTTAATTGCTGTTGCTGATTCTGTTGTAATTGTTGGCTGCGACATCAATTTATCAATTAATGTTGTCACCAACAACCGTTTATTATTGTATCTTTGATTTAATACTTCCCATGCTGTTGTATAGTTCTCTGTCGATATTGTGAGATGCTTGATGAGCCGTTCAGCTTCCCCAGATAAGTTTGATTTTAGATACCACATTTTTTGTACGTTGCTCAATGCTTGATTATGAACCATTTGCATATATAAATCATGAAATTGGTTCCAATTAAGATAATTACCATCGAATTTTGGTATAGTAATTTTTGGTAATGTTATTAAAGATTGCGAATTGTTAATAATTGACTGATTTGCAGTTGCAGCTGTTAGATCTGCGGTAATTGCTGGTTGATTCGATAATTGAACTTGTTCGAGACATTGTAATATTGCTATCGTTGCTTCTTGAGCTGTATTCTCTAAGTTGAGATAAAATTGCTCATTATAATTGTATATTGACGGATCAGATGTTAGTTCATAAATTGTTTTATGATTATCCTCAATTTGGGACGAGTAATGTTTGAGGGTTTCAAGTTTGAATTCGTAGTATGATTTTGATTGTGTTTGAGTAAGATCAATTCCCTGTAAAATATTTTTAAACGCATTGATTAGCGTGAGCTGTTTCCGAACAAGTTTCGCTGCTTGTCCAAAATATTGCTCATTTGTCGGTGCTGCCGATGATTCGACGACCTTTGGATTGGCTGCTTGATCCTCACGTAAATGAGTTAATAAATCCAATAATTCGCTCATGAATAAATTGTACGTTGTTTTAATTGTCTCATAATAATTTTTTTGAAAGTATAAATGTGTAGGTTGTGGAGGATCCATTGATCTTATTTTCTTGTCATTAGATTCGAATTGATTGAATAATTCAGTCAATCGATTGATTCTAGCCTCTAGAGAAGGAATTGTTTTCCTTTCAGGAGCTTCATTGCGGTACTTGTTAGTTATGGATTCGATCTCCTTGCCGATCGATACTTGTGCCGATGCTAATGATTCCATCCTTGAAGTTGAATTGATGTCAAGTTGATTTGATGTCAAATGCGAGTTGAAAATAGTTTGATGTTAAATTGATTGATTTAATAGTTCAATTTATAGTTGGCACGTATTTAAATTATAAATTGTAGTTGAACAATTATTCAGCTTGAATTTATTATAATGATTAAATATAATTGTTAGAATATTTCGCGTTTCTGCGAAATATCACGTCGGGGTCACCAAATATGTTAAAGAATGTAGGTTGATTCAGAATTATGTTCCTCTAATTCTGTACACTTGTATTAAAATAGAATCAGGTATCTCTAATTCTATTTACAATGATTAATGTCTTAGAAAAAGGTAACTCAGATTCTAAGACTTCAAGACTGATAATGGGTTTTGAATGAATACGCACAGTTTCTGATTGGTAACTGAACTAACACTTTATTGAAAAATTACTATCATTTATATACAAATTTTAAATTAATTATTTCATATTAAATTGCTGATGCATTTGTGAGTACATTGAATTATTACTTACTATTAAATTATGTCAAATATTATATGTAAACAAAACAAAGAATAACAACAAAAAAAAAAACAATCAATTAAACTGGTCAATGTACTACTGTAAATATATCATATTAATTACTTAATTGCAATTGTCAGCAATTTACAAATTTAAATTCTTTTGCTTTTTTTATATGCGTACATATAATATATACGTATATTAGTATTTATTACCTTGTTCTACTTATTATTATTATTTTTTTTATGATTATTTTCTTTTGAATTATGTCACAATAATTTTTGTTAATGTTACAATTTACAAATTTAAAGTTAACAACATATATATAGTATTTGCTACATACATAATTTTCTTATACATAAAATTTATATTAATAATTTATTCTTATGCCGCAACAAACGGTATTACAGGGTATGGTCTAACCCTATTTGGTGACTGCTCACCAACATGCAAAAAAAGCATCCAAACAGCAATGAATAACGTCCTACGGGTAGCCTCAGGCGCCTATCGATCCACACCAATCCCCATTCTGCTAGCAGAATGTGGGACCTGGAATCTAGAGGACAGAATAATGAAGCTCAGGTTAAGGTTTGCTTCCAAACAGGTAGGAGACCCGAGGTCCACTGTTTGGAACCGTTTGGGACTTCTTATCCAACGATATCAGGAACAGATTCTCGTCCCTTCGCAGATCGGTCATGATGATTAGCCGGTTGGGGGGCTCATTCCCCACGAAACCAATCCCACTCCCTATCACCCACA
Organism: Villa cingulata; assembly: GCA_951394055.1. Classification (NCBI taxonomy): domain Eukaryota; kingdom Metazoa; phylum Arthropoda; class Insecta; order Diptera; family Bombyliidae; genus Villa; species Villa cingulata. Next base: position 31,608,177 of record OX596020.1, on the reverse strand, counting down.
TAACCAACATATACAGAGACATAGAACGCTACAGTGACGACAACATCTGCCTCTACCCCAAGGAGTCCACCAGTCCGGAGGTCTACCGCGCTCTGCACGCTAAGGCCTGTGAGGAGTGCGGAGACAGGCTGCTGCTATATACAGACGCTAGTAAAACCACTACAGGCGTCGGGCTAGCGGTAGTCTACAAAAACAGAAGGTCTGGATGGCAGACGGTGATTCAGAGAAGACTTCCACCGGATGCACAGGTATTCGATGCTGAACTGGCGGCAGTGTGGTTTGCTGCCTCGATTAAGACGGAGAATAACAGAGCCTCGATGATCTTCACGGACTCGCTGTCTGTGGTGCAGGCCCTTAGAAGCACAAAGAACAGCGAATACATCGTCTGTCACATCAAATCATTATTACATAAAACAAACTCCCGCGTGATTTGGATACCAGGTCACGTCGGAATAGAAGGCAATGAGCAGGCGGACCAGGCAGCCAAAGCAGCCATTGGTTTGGAAAACGAGCCCGCCCTGTTCGTGCCGCCAAACCCTGACACGATTTATAGAATAGGCCTGGCACAGCTATCTGAGAGAAGAATGGCTGCTTTTCGAGACGCGGACACGCAAACCATGCGGGAGTATCAGATGATCAACCAGGAACTTCGTGCTCCAATATTCAATCCTGTGCTTGGCATAGACCGGCAGATCTGGCTACTCAGATTAAGGACGGGGCACACGAGGTTAACCCATCCCTTCTCGCTAAACGATAGGGGAAGGTTGACCTGCCCTTGCTGTAGAAGGCCACTACACAGAAACGGGACGAGCCTGATCCAGGACTGCCCTGCAATACGTACGAAACTGACAAGGACAGCACAACGAGACTTAGATAGGGGAGAACTGCTGGACCCATCACAGGGTCCCAACTCCCCCCTATTCCAAACACTGACACACTAGGGATTACTCAACAAAATATAAATAGTCACCCGGCGCATATGTCAGAACGACAAATAAGAAAATAAAATGTAAAATAAACAAATAAATAAATAAAAAAAGAAAAACTCAAACAAATAAAGTAAGAAATAGAGACCCTTTAGGTCAACTGCATGTAATTACGGAGCCGTTACCCCCGTAATGGTACCAATGGGTGGCATACGAGGGATGACGAGGCCAAATTACATACAGACCATAACCAACCAGTAACCCTTTCCTCTAAGGAGCCCACAAAATTGAAAAACAGAACATACGTCCACTACGGACAATAAAAATAGAAACAAACCGTGATGAAATGAGGAGCCGGTACCGTCCGTGCCACCACGTAAGTGTGGGCAGGGGCCGCCGTGGCCACACACCAAGCACAACTAGATAATAAGCGTAGCATAAGATAGTATAAGATAATGTAATTAGATGCAAGCGACCGCCAAAAGGCCCTGGAGGGTCGTGGTGTGGGCGAAAGGTGGCAGTTTACTGTCCACCTTTTGTAATAAATAATAATAATAATAATAATTGTTTAATGTTATGAAGCATCTAAAATCAAAACAAATTTGAAATACATGACAGCTGAAATTGAAGCATGGCCAACTGTCACTCCAATATTTACATTGCCTTAGAAATGTGTATGCTTTCAATTTTGAGGTTACTTTTTACTTCCAAGTAAAAAAATTGCGTTCCATTTACAATATACTCCCGAGTACTTGAGAGTTCTTTACTTGGTCAAAAGGAACGCAACTTATCTGTAATGATAAAACCTGTCGTACATTTACATACATCTATATCTAGCTATTGTGGTATGGAAAAAAAAATTAAAAATTAAAAAGGGTAGCAGTATGAATGAATGAATAAAAAAAAAGTAAAAAAAACATTTCTTTTCTGGGAGAGAATTATTCTCACAATTTACGAATTTTACACTGTATTCACAGTACAACGCTAAGTGAAAGTGAAATTTATATGTCTTTTGTTCCCTATTTTTTTACACGACATCACGACGTCTGCGTCACTCTCTAATTGAAATTGAAATTGCCAACGTAAAGTGAAATTAGGTTCTATTCCTAATTTCAATTTCACTTAACAAAAGCTATAAATTTAATTACAAAAATGTTGTTAGGAAATTGACCAACGGATGGAAACATACAAAAAATGCAACAATTTCCTTAAAATTTCCTCGAAATCCTTGATATTAGCATGTGACCGCATGACATCATCATGACAATTTGTTTTTTCGAATTTAAAAACATCTAGTGGTCGGTGAATCTGAATATTGAAACATTTCAATTTTCTCTAAAACGAAGTTTGTTAAAAACTAATATTATGAACATATAATATAAATAAATATTATAATAAATAAAATTCTTCTTTGGATATTAATAAGTGTATATTGAAATTGTTCGATATCACTCAGTTTTTTCACTTCACCCTTTTTCTTGGTTGATTTTCAGGTTTTGACAAAACTATGATGGTTAATTGGTACAAATTAATTTACATACCATCAACCCCATAATTCTACCAAAAACACCTGAAATTACACTTGTAATTGCATTTAGAAATTATTGTACATACACAAATTAAACACATTTGTAACTTTTATATTTAAACACATCACTTTTTTTCACTTTGCCGACGGCATTTGCATTAATAAACAAATTTCAATAAAAATGAAGTATTTTGATTTACATGAATCAAATACACATACAATCAAATCTTCATTTTAATTGAAATTTAATAAATAATAATACTACAAACACAACACTTTTGATTAATTTCACGACACTCGAAATATCCAAAAAACACAAATATTAAATAAACAATAAACTGTCAAATATTCAACAATAAACAATTAGTCCAATAAGACTATTCAATGCTGATCTCAACAATTGACGAAAACATCAACATACATTCCACTATTCATTATAATTATAATTTAGACAATCAATAATAAATAATATAATACAAATTTTAGACTAAGACAACAACACTTGTAATTAATTATACATACAAAAAAAACAAATTGTACACAATCACTATATATAAAATGTAACTAAACATAATACATAATAAAAAAAGTAACAGATCAAAGACCAAAATGTAATAAATGTACCTAGCAACAATTACTTACAATATCAATATTATTACTTACAATTAAACATACAAATTCCAATAAGAATAATCATAATTATGCAAAAAAAATTGTTATTGTAACTATTATTATTATTATTAGTAAAATTAAATAATTGTATTATTTTTTGTTGCATACTATCTGGTGACAAAAGTAAATTTCAAAAAAAAAACAATGACAAATAAAATAAATAATTAATTTTAAATATTCAAATAATTACAATAGGGCTCAAAAATAATAGACACCGTTAATATTCTAGAAATTTAATTTTGTTCACAAAAGTATATAAACCGAAGAAATCAAGCATCTTCACCTTCATTCCTATCCTAACTAACCAAGTGTAAATTACTGGGTGCTGACTAGCAATTTACACATTCTTCCCAATTCCAAAAACTTAGTAGATATTCTGGGTGCTGACTAGAAGTTTACTAAGAAATATAAATTTCGGGTGCTGACTGAAATTTATAAATACTTAATTATTCCCATACTAAAACTTAGTGAATTTTCTGGGTGCTGACTGGAAATTCACTAATAAAATAAACTTCGTGTGCTGACTGAAGTTTATATTCAACATATATTCCTGGTGTTGACGGGAATATAAATATTAACTATTTATCTTACTCTGGGTGTTGACTAGAGTATTCACATAAAAATATTCCTGGTGCTGACGGGAATATTTACATACTAACTACTCCGGGTGCTGACTGGAGTTTCTATTAATATTCCTGGTGTTGATGGGAATATTAAACTATTTTTTTTTATTTATTTACTTGAGAATTGAACTAATTATCACAAATAAATACTTTGTATTTATTAGTTATTATAATACTGAAAATTTAAGATTATCAATTTAAGTTTGGAATTACTTTACCATAGATTAAGCAGATAATTTTAATTATTTTAATTATTGTATAAGTTGAATTTGAAGAGAAATAAAACATAAACTCAAAAAATATCTATCTCTTCTATTTTTTGAACCAGCACCTTCTTAATCGTGTACTAACGATTGTAGGTGTTTGTCATATATACAAACATTTTTTGGTCCTTCGAGCCGGATAGATATTTTTGAGTACTTCATTTTTCTTCAAATTACAACATGACTACATCACAGGAAACCATATGTGATTTAATTTTAAAATAAGATAGTTTGCGTCAATTGCTTGAGACAGCAATTACGAATTACAAAAAGAAAGCCATAGCAAAACGAACGCTTGGATATATTCGAGGTCGTCTTGATTATGTTAAAGCATTGTGGAAAGATATCGTTATTAATCATTTAACTCTCGAACGATTAGTAAGCTCTACACCATCAGAACAAATTAAAGAACTTAAATATTCTTCAGACTATTTTAATCCCCTTGAGGAAAAATTTTATGATTTTCTTGGCATTCTAAATGATGCCTTAGAGTCTCTTAACAAAGTAGAACCTTCAGTACAAAAACCAATTCAAGTTAGTAGTTCAAACTCATCTATTCGATTACCAGAAATTTCGTTACCCAAGTTTTCTGGCTCATATGATAGTTGGCGGTCTTTTCACGATTTATTCACATCTCTTGTTCACAAAAACTCTAATTTATCTGTTATTCAAAAATTTTATTACTTAAAAACCAGCGTTGTTGGTGAAGCAGAACATTTACTCCGTCAGTACCAAATCACTGAATCAAATTACGAAGTCGCGTGGTCTGCCTTAAAAAATCGTTATTAAAATACAAGAGTATTAGTCAATACTCAACTCAAAATTCTATTCAATCAGCAATCGTTAAATTCAGAGTCTGCCAAAGGCATAAAGTCTCTTATTGATAGAACAACAGAATGTTTGTGCGAATTAACTTCATTAAAAGTCGATATAAAAAACTGGGATGTAATGCTTATATACCACGTGACACAAAAATTACCCGTTGATACACGACGATTATGGGAAGAAAAGTTAGGATCTTCACAAGAGCTACCTACATTCGATATGTTGAAGGAATTTCTAGAATCTCGCTTCAGAACACTTGAGGCATTAGTTGATAACAAAACATCAACAAATCAAAGTTATAAATCCATAACGCATCACATTACGTCAGCAAAACCATGTTTCTTTTGTAAAGAATCACATACAGCATATCGTTGTTCAAAATTTTTAAGTCTTCAAATACCCAAAAGACTTGAACTCGTACGCTCGAAGCAGCTATGTATAAATTGTCTATCTAATAAACATAAACTTTATAATTGCACAAGTAAATTCACTTGTCGCAATTGTGGTAAAAAACACCATACTTTACTACATTTTAACTCATCGAACCAAAGCACAAACAATGTGCAAAACAAAACTAGCACAAAATCTAAAACTATTCATAATTCAACAATTCAAATTTAGTAACAACTCAAGATTGTTCAACTAAATCACAAACCAACCAAAGCGTTGAAAAATCATTACAATCATTTTGTACATACGAATATTCACGAAGGTCATCACTTGCTTTACTATCCACAGCTCTTGTGAAAATTAAATCTAAACATGGTCTAGATTTTACATTTCGTGCACTTATAGATTCAGGTTCGCAGACATCTTTCATCACAGAAAATGCTGCACAAAAATTTTCTTTAAAAAAATATCGTACTTCAATACAAGTATCTGGATTCGGTAATTCAAAAACAGTACCTATTAAATATCAAACTACTCTACCCATACAAACTCGCACAAACAAAACTATAAACATAAATTCATTAATTGTTACTAGAATTACTGATCTTCTACCACCCTCACAAATTAACACTCATAATTTCAATCATATTAAAGATCTCGATCTAGCAGATCCAACTTTCCATTTACCAGGAAAGATAGATATCCTTCTAGGTGCTGATGCATATTCTTCTATCCTACTAGAAGGTTTGCGCAAAGGTCCTCCAGGTACACCTGTTGCACAAAACAGTTTGCTTGGATGGATTTTCTTTGGTGGTACGTTAGAATCTTCGAATAAAACCAAATCACTACTTATAAACATCCATAATCAAGAAGAACCAGTACTTTTCACCATAACTTCAGAAACTATTCCTAACACGTATTATTACGTTCTAATATTAAAAAAAAGGCTTAGGGCTTCTAAAAAGAAAAAACAACGGCATACATTACCAGACGGAAGACGCATAGCCTTTAAATTAACATTTGATAACAATATAAAAATATTAAAAATCAATTAAAATTATTTAATAAAATTCAAATAAACAATAAAATTTATTTTGTTCGATTTTCTTTTGAAAAAATAAAAAGAAATGTATTTTTTCAATGGGGGGCAGTATGTTCGTTATCACTCAGTTTTTTCACTTCACCCTTTTTCTTGGTTGATTTTCAGGTGTTGACAAAACTATGATGGTTAATTGGTACAAATTAATTTACATACCATCAACCCCATAATTCTACCAAAAACACCTGAAATTACACTTGTAATTGCATTTAGAAATTATTGTACATACACAAATTAAACACATTTGTAACTTTTATATTTAAACACATCACTTTTTTTCACTTTGCCGACGGCATTTGCATTAATAAACAAATTTCAATAAAAATGAAGTATTTTGATTTACATGAATCAAATACACATACAATCAAATCTTCATTTTAATTGAAATTTAATAAATAATAAGGTAATTGTATACTTTAGTGACACCACCTCGGAGAGAGTTGGCAGAAAGCCAGATGGCAGACTAGGTGGTCCTTATAAATAATCTGAAAATAATTCCCGTCGGTCTCCCCCCCTTTCCAAGATACCCCCCTTTGAAAAATTATTTTTATTCGCGAATATCTTCATAACGGTAAAAGATACAGACTTGGTTAATAGCTCAAAAGATGCGTCTAAGGATGCTCTATATACTCATTTTTTGAAATCCTCAAAAAGTCCTACCACAAGGATAATTAACGACATTTAAGTTTTTTTGTTTTATATTATAGGTAATATCTTTACATTTTACATCTTTACACAAGGACATTTATGATTTTTTTTTTTTTTAATTTATAGCTAATATCTCAACATATACACACATGTATATATGCTTAGCCACACGAATACAAATATATAATATACATAAACAGAATAATATACTATATTATAAAAAAAACTTAAATGTCCTTAATTATCCTTGTGGTAGGACTTTTTGAGGATTTCAAAAAATGAGTATATAGAGCATCCTTAGACGCATCTTTTGAGATATTAACTAAGTCCGTATCTTTTACCGTTATGAAGATATTCGCGAATAAAAATAATTTTTCAAAGGGGGGTATCTTGGAAAGAAGGGAGACCGACGAGAATTATTTTCAGATTTTTTATAAGGATCATCTCCTCTATCAATTGCACCATTATATCACTTTTTCCGAGGTGGTGTCACTAAAGTATACATTTACCAATAATAATACTACAAACACAACACTTTTGATTAATTTCACGACACTCGAAATATCCAAAAAACACAAATATTAAATAAACAATAAACTGTCAAATATTCAACAATAAACAGTTAGTCTAATAAGACTATTCAATGCTGATCTCAACAATTGACGCAAACATCAACATACACTCCACTATTCATTATAATTATAATTTAGACAATCAATAATCAATAATATAATACAAATTTTAGACTAAGACAACAACACTTGTAATTAATTATACATACAAAAAAAAACAAATTGTACACAATCACTATATATAAAATGTAACTAAACATAATACATAATAAAAAAAGTAACAGATCAAAGACCAAAATGTAATAAATGTACCTAGCAACAATTACTTACAATATCAATATTATTACTTACAATTCAACATACAAATTCCAATTAGAATAATCATAATTATGCAAAAAAAATTGTTATTGTAACTATTATTATTATTATTAGTAAAATTAAATAATTGTATTATTTTTTGTTGCATACTATCTGGTGACAAAAGTAAATTTCAAAAAAAAAACAATGACAAATAAAATAAATAATTAATTTTAAATATTCAAATAATTACAATAGGGCTCAAAAATAATAGACACCGTTAATATTCTAGAAATTTACTTTTGTTCACAAAAGTATATAAACCGAAGAAATCAAGCATCTTCACCTTCATTCCTATCCTAACTAACCAAGTGTAAATTACTGGGTGCTCACTAGCAATTTACATATTCTTCCCAATTCCAAAAACTTAGTAGATATTCTGGGTGCTGACTAGAAGTTTACTAAGAAATATAAATTTCGGGTGCTGACTGAAATTTATAAATACTTAATTATTCCCATACTTAAGAATTGAACTAATTATCACAAATAAATACTTTGTATTTATTAGTTATTATAATACTGAAAATTTAAGATTATCAATTTAAGTTTGGAATTACTTTACCATAGATTAAGCAGATAATTTTAATTATTTTAATTATTGTATAAGTTGAATTTGAAGAGAAATAAAACATAAACTCAAAAAATATCTATCTCTTTTATTTTTTGAACCAGCACCTTCTTAATCGTGTACTAACGATTGTAGGTGTTTGTCATATATACAAACAGAAATATTAAGTTTTTGCTGAAAGAAGTGTTATAAAAACTAATATTATAAACATATAATATAAATAAATATTAAAATAAATTAAATTCTTTTTTGTATATTAATAAGTGTATATTGAAATATTAGTTTTTTGTTGAAAAGAAGTGTTTTAAAAACTAATACTATAAGCATAAATAAATATTAGAACAAAATTAAATTAAATTAAAAAGTAAAATATATAAAATAAACAATAAAAAAAATGAATACAGAAAATTTGTTTCAATTTATTGAAGTAGTTCATAGTAAGGACATACTATGGAATATTAGCTGTGCAGATTACAGAAATATAGATAAAAGAAATGAAATTTGGACTAAAATTGGTGCTCCTTTCAATATCAATGGTATGTATAGAATTTTTATTACGATTGTTTGTAGACAACCTAATTTGATTGTCTTTAAAAGAACTTTGATTTGTGTCTTAAGCAGAATCACCAGTACACCGAATCATATAAACAGTACAATTTGTACCCTAGCAGTAACACCAGTCCACAATGTTTAATTAAATCACTATTTAACACTGATAATGTTAATCAGAATTAACGTTGGAAATAACTGAATTTATTAACAATAAATTTCAATATTTATACAAAGTTTTAATCAATTAATATACATATAATTAGTTTATAAATAAATTGATTTGCAATAGTTACAAAATGTGGGTCACTAATTTCTTAATATTAAATTAATATTAGGAATAATGTTAATTGTTTTTACATATTTGTCATAATAATTGTGTAGTCATTATTATACATTATACATACATTATACATACATTATTATGTTCTAATATTCTGTTTGCTATGATTACTACAATTTACTATTGTTATCATATTATATTACTACGTTGCGACCTTATTAACAATTTGCTGATAAATTAAATTGTATAACTTTAATGTAATTTTGATTTTATTCTAACATCTATTTTTTTTAATTCCCTTGTAATTGAAATATGATATTAATAATAACAAAACCGTTCTCTTTTTCTTTTTTTTTTTATTTGTTTGTAACACTTAACTATACATATTATGTATACAATATATTCAATTCTTAACATATTCTCCCCCGTTGAACGATCGTTCAACTATTTCAAATTAATTTGAAAGTCGTTTGTTTGATTATGTTTAGCTGTTGTTGGTGCTTGAATGGATCCTTTTTTGTAATGTTGAAATATTAGAACTAATACAATGATTATTAAGACTGATAGTATTACATAACTTACTGAAAAATGATGAATATCGTACCGTTGGCCTTGAAGAACTATTTTTTCTTGATCTTGAAGGTTTTTAATTTTGTTAATGATGCTTGTTATATTGTGTTCTAAAGATTGTTGTATGACGTTTTTTTTCGTGTAAATTTCTAAATTTTACTGGCTCTATGTATTCCGTGAAGTCTCTTGACGGTATAATGGACGTGTTGATTGATGTTGAATATAAGTTGTGAGCCTGACTAGTTGTAGTACCATCCTTTATGATGCATCCGTTGCTTATATGTAGCACACCATTACCTTTAAGCAATTGCTGTGATAAAGTATTGTTGCAGTATATTATTATATTTGTTTCTTCAGGTAAAACATATATCCAACTGTTAGGTTTGGATAGCTGTATCCAGTTCTTAATAATCGGTCCAGTAGATCGTTTTTGCAGTTAGACGGAGGTGTTATTTGAGTTAACAGGCTCAATGCACATGCTCCATGACGAGCTCCTGTTCTGTATAAAGGATGATGTTGTATGCAGATATGTGTATTTTTTCTGATTAGCAAACACTTTGATAGTTCTTGTTCGGGTAGTGGATAATAAGTATCGCGATGTAAACTTACGATCATAAAACTGATTTCTGGTTCAATTGTCATAATACTGTTATTTATAAGTATTTGTATCGGAATTATTTTTACCATTTCAAACATTTCCGTCGATAGTAATGGTAATCGCAATCGAAAAATTATTGTTTCATGTGTCAATCGTCCTTCTATTGACATTAGTTGGTATAATTCAAGCAAACAACTTTCAGACATAGGTAATTTAACATTAGATGGCATATTTTCTTTGATAATTACAAGTTGTTGTTTTAATTGTGCTGGTGATAATAGAATTGGATTTACTCTTCCTTGATGGCTGTCTGTCATAACGTCTAGAAGAGCTGACTGAATTCGTTGGCAATTGGTAATAGAAAGAATTAATCTCACTGATAGTGAGTTAAATAATTCCGCTAGCTGTTGGTTATACAACCATCGATCTATCTTATTAACCTTGTCTATCGTTTCGTTTATAGATTGATTCAATTCGGGCACTTGTTTTTCTGTTATTTGCTGTGATTGTTTGAAAAGATTGGCAGTGGAGTCAATAATTGATGTTTGATTTTTCATTAACTGAAGGAGTTTGTCTTGGTTACCTTCCAGATTGTTTACGACACTTGACATTTTTTCTGCATAATCTGAATCTAAAATTCCAAATAAGGAATGTGCAATGCTTCCTATAATATCTAATGGAGCTCTTTTAAATCGATTTTGAGTGTTGGAATTCAATAAACTATTAGTGCTATGCATATCGTTCAACAGAGATGAAAATTGTGAAACACTTGAACGACATGTCTGATTGTTGTACATTTTTGTGCATGTATTATCCAATCTCCTTATGCCAACCTCTAATGAATTAAATTCTTTCCAATATGCTGTCAAATTGAAATAAACAAATAAGTTCCATTCGTTTTTATTAAATGTGATGTTCCCAATCCTTCGAAATATAATCCCGGGTTGTGATTGAATGGCGTTATTTGTATTCGATTTTCTCCTAAAATTGGCAGAATGAGTAACGCTATTAAGAAAAGACTCATCATTAGACTTCTACGAGGCTTTTTTATGTTATTACTGGAGTTAAACTCATGATGATTAGTGTTATCATCTGGATCCAATGATCGTTTTTTTAGTACTTTATTGTCAGTTTCATTATCAAAATTAGATTCAATTGGCAATGGAGCTACTTTGTGTATTGGTCTGGTTAATATACCTGATGCAGTTTTTACTTTAACGACACGAACACAATCATCATCACCATTGAATGTTTCGATGATTCGTCCAAGTGGCCAAGATAATGTAGGCAAGTTGTCTTCCTTTATAATGACCATTGTACCTGATTCAATATTTTTCTTTTGTTCCTTCCACTTGTGTCGTTGCTGTAACTCTGCAAGATACTCTTTAGTCCATCTCTGCCAGAATTCAGTCTTTATATCGGATACCAGTTTCCATCTATGTAACAAACTGCCTTTTACTGGATTCGAATGTGGATCAACTATGCTAGTCAACGGTTCACCAACCAAAAAATGCCCTGGTGTCAATGCAGACAAGTCATTTGGATCTGATGAAATTGGTGTAAGCGGTCTGGAGTTTAATATTGCTTCAATCTCTACCATGACTGTTTCAAGTTCCTCATATGTGAGAGATGCTGGAGTTACTGTTTCAAAAAGTAAGTGTTTTGCTGATTTGACAGCTGCCTTCCATTATCCTCCAAAATGCGGTGCTCTAGGTGGTATAAATTTGAAGTCAATGTTTTTAGAACTGCAGAACTTAGTTATTTGTTCTTGAGAAGTACAATGATATATCGCATGTTGTAATTCAACTAACTAATTCCTTGCACCCACAAAATTGGTGGCATTGTCACAGAATAACTTTGCACAATGACCTCGTCGACCAGTGAATCGTTTTAGTGCTCCTATGAATGCTTCTGTCGTTAGATCGTTAACTACCTCAATATGTACTGCATTTGTTGCGAAACAGCAAAATATTGATATGTATGCTTTTGTAGGCTTTTTCCCCTTATTTTATAATGGATGTAGAATGGACCACAAAAGTCCACACCTGAGTTTAGAAAAGGTCTTGCAGGTTGTACTCTTTCCTTTGGTAAGTTTCCCATGAATTGTTCTAGTAATTTTGGCTTAGCTCTACAACACCGTATACAATTTTGTATTGTTGATCTGGCAATAGATTTGGATTAAATTGCCCAGAATCTTTGACGTACTATTGCACATAATGTTTGTTGGCCGACATGTGAATTAGAAACATGAATATGCATGAATATCATCTTTGTCACATCGTGCCCAAATGGTAGAAGCATGGGATGTTTGCTGTCATAGGAAATGGACGCATTCTCTAACCGACCTCCTACTCGAATTATTCCCTCTTGATCCATAAATGGATTAAAACTAAGTAACGAACTTTTTGCGTTGACTGCTCCATTCCTTTTTAACTGTACATAATCTTCTGGAAACCCTTGCATTTGCGTTTTTCTAGCAATAGTAATAAGTGATTTTTCTAATTCAGAAACAGATAATGGCCCTGATAACCTTTCATTAAAAATTTTTGCTTTGATGAATCTATTAACGTACGCAAAAATGCGTTGCAACGTTGGTAAAGAATTCCTGTGGTTTATATCCTTGAAACTAAACTCTGGCAATGTTCTTACTGTCAATGATATTGCATGCTTTTTCTTTTCAGTATCAGTGGTCAATACTGTAGGTTTACTTGGCCATGCAGATTCAGGTGCGTGTAAAAATAAAGGCCCATAAAACCAATGAATGTTGTCCTTCAATTTCCTTGGTGAGATGCCTCGTGACAATAAATCTGCTGGATTATCCCTTGATGATACGTAATGCCATTGGTTCGATGATGTTACTTCTTGAATTTCTGTAATTCTATTCGCTACAAACGTTTGGTATTGTGCAGATGAAGAAGTTATCCATGCAAGAGTTGTAGTCGAATCTGACCAGTAATGACATTGATTTTTCCATTTCAAATCTGTCTTAATTCTCTGGCCCAATTCAACGCCCAGTTTTGCTGCACAAAGCTCTAATCTTGGAATTGTAGTTTTCTTCAGAGGAGCGATTTTGGATTTTGAACATAGTAATCTAGTTATTATAGTTCCATCTGATGAAATTGATCGAATATATGCAACAGCTCCATATGCTTTTTCAGATGCATCACAAAATATATGAAGTTGCATAGAATCAGACAGCTTGTTACCAATTATATGACGTGGTATTTTTATTTCATTCAATTCTTTTATCTCGTCTCTGAATTTTACCCAAGTAGAATAAATTTCCATTGGTACAGTTGCATCCCAATCAATTTTCAATTCCCATAATTTTTGTAAGACTAGTTTTGCTGTAACGATAACTGGGCTTAGTAAACCCAGCGGATCAAACAGATGGGATGTATCTGGTAAAATAGTTCTCTTGGTGATTAGTTTATTTTGACTTATATCTGTCACACGTATACAGAATTCGTCAGATCGAGGTAACCAAATCAATCCTAAGGTTTTAACGTGACATGATTCGTCAGCCTTCACATCTAGTTGAGGTGCTATATCTTCTTTCTTGAAACCTTTTAATAATAATGAGTGATTCGCGCACCATTTTCTGAGCTTAAAACCAGCTGAAGTTAGTAGTTTGTTTAATTGCTCTTGTTTCTCAACAGCTTCTCTGATAGTATTAGCCCCAGCCATAGCATCATCAACATAAACATTTTCCATAAGACACTCACTTCCTAATGTATAATCAATTTTGCCTTCTAATGTCAATTGTTTTAAGCATTTGATTGCTAAGTATGGTGCACTAGTAACACCGTATGTCACTGGTTTAAGTTGGAAGTATTTCATTTCCTTATCTGGATCTTCTCTCCAAAGTACTACTTGATATTTCCTGTCTTCTGGTGCTACTAATATTTGACGATACATTTTTTCTATGTCTGCTGTAAACACGTATTTAGGAAAGCGAAATCTTAGCAGAATTGCAAATAAATCATCTTGTACCTTTGGACCACTTTGAAGTATATCATTAAGATATATATTAGTAGAAGTTTTTGCTGATGCATCGAAAACAACTCGGAGCTTAGTAGTAGTTGTTCAGTATGAACAAATTTATGTTCCTTTTTTAAATAAAACACTAATACAACCGAGAACTTATTTCTTTTTTAATATATATAATATTTATTATCCATAAAAATAATATTTAATCACTATTTAATAAACATATATTATAAGTGTATAACATGCACTTGACTTCAAGAAAAAATAAATTTTATATTAATTACTATTTATAATACGTATAAAAAAATCAGTTATAAAAAAATATGTAAATTTATAAATGTGCAATATGACTTGGTTAGAAAGACTAAATTTAAATTCTACCTACTTACAATATTTTCGTAATTATGAAAAGTAAATGATCTTATCATAGTACAATGATGTAGCGGAACTATACACATATATGTTTTATATTTATTTAAATGTCTTCATCTCTTTATTGTTATTATCAATAACATAAGAGGTAGAATTTTTAAGGTTTTAAATAAATGACAGTGAACTCTATAAGAAATGGGTCCACGTACTACATTTTAATATTATATAGTGCCGCTACATTACTCCCCCTTTAGAAGAAAAAAAAAAAAAATAATAAAAAATATAATTTTATTTTATGTGAATGTACTATATAATACATCAATATCATATTCTTAATATATTTTTGTTTTTATTTTCTGATCTTGTATTTATATTATAATTATTGTTGAAAATATCTGGATTGGGTAAAAATGCAGGTTTGAGTCGATAAATAGTAACTAATTCTGTTTTCTGATTAATTTTAATTTTGAAATATTTTTCATTTCTTTCAATAACTTCATATGGACCAGTATACGGTGGGTTGAGGGTAGATTTTTGAATAACTTCTTTTACGAAAACATGCGTACATTTGTATAATTCTTGTGGTACGAATATATTTTTTTTGTTTTCTTTTTCTAGTTTGTAAAGTGTTTATTTTTCCTAGAAAGGTTTGTAATTCTTGTGCCATTGTTGTTGTTATTTTCAAATTAGGATTAGTATCTGTGGATATTACTTCACCTGGTAAACGTAAAGTTTGACCATAAAGCAGTTGTGCAGGAGTTAGATTTATATCGTCTATCAGTGCATTTCGAATTCCAAGAAGAATCCAGGGTAGGAAATAGTACCACTTTTTCGGTTCATTTAATGTGCGAATGGATGTTTTAAGTTGACGATGAAATCTTTCAATTGATCCATTTGACTGTGGATGATATGGTGTTGTTCTGATTCTTTGATTTCCTAATATCATAGATATTTCTTTGAATAACAATGATTCAAACTGAGTACCTTGATCTGTGGTTACGGTTCTAAGAACTCCATACAGTGCAATCCAGTTTCTAAGAAAAGCATTTGCAACGGTTGCACTATTAATGTTTCTCAAAGGAATTGCTTCTGGCCAATGAAGCCCATGAAAACCCATTTGAAGGTGGTAAAGGTCCTACAATGTCCATGTGTATATTTTCAAATCTTCTAACAGGAGTTTCAAAAATACCATGTTTTGTGAAAGTATGTCTACTAATTTTTGCTTTTTGACAGGCTATACAAGTTTTGGTCCACTGATTAATTTCCTTATTCATATTTGGCCAAAAGTATTTACCTGTTATTAATTTTCGCGTGGCTTTGATGCCTGGATGCGACAAATTATGTAAATTGTTAAACGCTATTCGTCTTAAATTTTCAGGTAAATAAGGTCTTTGAACGTTTGTGCTTGTTTCACACCATATTTCGGTGTCATCTATAGGAATATGAATTTTTTTGAGAACGAAACTCGACTTTTTGGTTTTATTAAGAATTTTATTAATCTCGTCATCATTGTTCTGTGCTCGAGCTAATGTTTGTGAATCAATTGTTGTTATTGTTTCTATATTATCAATATATGAACGAGATAAACTGTCTGAAACGATATTATCGGTACCTTTGACATAGCGTATATCATTGGTGAATTGCGCGATGTATTCTAAATGATTAGTTTGTCTAGGCGATTTATCAGATTTAGAAAATAGGGCCTTGGATAATGGTTTGTGATCGCTATAAAGAGTGAAATTTTTACCTTCGACAAAGTATCTAAATCTTTTAACAGCCAAGTATGCTGCTAAAAGTTCTCTATCAAACGTAGAGTATTTCTTTTCTGCTGGTTGTAACCTTTTAGAGTAAAAACTAATGGGTTCCCATTTATCATTGGAAAATTGTTGTAATACAGCGCCAATAGCGTCTGTAGAAGCATCTACCCGAATGCTGATGTTTGCTTTTGGATTAGGGTGAACTAAAAGTGTTTCTTTTTGTAAACATGTTTTTATTTTATTATAAGCTTCTTCGTGCATAATCTGACCAAAGAAAATTTGAATTTTTTGTTTTGGTTTTCTTAGAATTTTCTTTAATAAGATCATATAGCGGAGCAGCCAAACCCGAAATATTTGGTAGAAATCTATGATAAAAATTTATCATTCCCAGAAAACGTTGAAGTTTTTTTAATGTGTTGGGATAGGGCATATCAATAATAGCTTGTATTCGACTTTGTGAGGGGTAAATGCCTTTTTGTGTGACTTCATGTCCCAAAAATTCTAATTTTTGAACACCGAATATGCATTTAGAAAGGTTTACATTAATACCGAAGTTTTGTAGTCTCGAAAATAATATGTTAAGATGTTGTTTATGTTCTTCGGCTGATATACTTCCAACTAGAATGTCATCTACATAGGCAAAAACGAAATTTAATCCTTCTAAAACTTCATTAATGAAGCGTTGAAACGTTTGAGCGCCATTTTTGACGCCAAAAGGCATACGTATAAATTCGAACAAGCCGAAAGGTGTCGTTACTGCTGTTTTGTATATGTCTTCTGGAGCCACTGGGATTTGATGATATGCTCTGACTAAATCGATTTTTGAAAAGTATTTACAATCGTTCAAATGATTATTAAAGTCGTTAATATTAGGAAGTGGATATTTGTCAATAATTGTGGCAGTATTAAGTTGACGGTAGTCTCCACATGGTCTCCAACTGGAAGAATCTTTTTTGGGGACCATGTGTAGAGGAGAAGCTACCGAGGATGATGAAGGACGGCAGATACCTATTTTAACCATGGTTTCAAATTCGGATTTTGCTAGCTTGTACCTTTCTTGATTTAATCTGCGTGGTCGGGCAGATGGGAGTGGTCCATTAGTGTTAATGTGGTGTACTACGTTGTGTAGTACTTTGGTATTAAAATCTGGTGCTGCTTTGAGTGCAGGGTATTGATTAAGAATTGCTCCAAAGTCGTTTTGTAGAGCGAATAGTTTAGGAGAAATTAATTTAGTTTGTCTTGAAACGCAATTCACGGAGTTATCAGTGATTTTATCTATTAGTTTCTTATCGCGTAAGTTAACTAATAGTTCGAATTTAAAAAGAAAGTCAGCACCAATGATTACATTTTCACACCCAGCGACAATGAAAGAATGTTTGTATTCTTTACCTAAATTAAGATTTAAAGTTAATTCTTTATGACCGTAAGTGATTATGGGTGTCCCATTTGCAGAAATTAGAGTTATATTTGAATCGCGTTTAGAATTAGGAAATTTACTTTTTGGTACAATGGAAACTTCTGCTCCTGTATCAATTAGAAAGTTAATATTTGATAATTTGTCGTGAATAAAAAGACGGCGAGAGAATATATCCACAATCGATGCCGCAGTCGAAGTAGATTTTACTAGTTTTTTGTCTTAAGTTGGTAATTACAAGGTTTAATGCACTTTTGAGCTTTTTCTTTATAGCGATCGTGGTACTAACAAATAGTATTTGGTTTTGAATTTGGTGTGTTTTTTAAATTAAATTTTTGTGCGGGTGATTTTTTGAAGTGTGAATTGTTTGACTTACTTTCAAAAGATCTAATAGATTTGTTTAGATCGTCGAGTTTTTGTAAGATATGCTTCAAACTATCTTCGAGGTTGGTTTTTGAATCAATGCTCATTGCATGTTGAGGAGAAGTAGATTCATAAATTTTGTCGGCGATATTGAAAATTTCATTTTGTGAATGACTACCTTCAATTGCAATGATACAGGCTTGAATCGAATTTGGTAATTTATTTATCCATAATTTTTTTAATAGTGAGGTATTAACTAAGCTATTTCCACCCGCTAATGCCTCCATGTGCCGATATAGTTCGGATGGTTTGTAATCCCCTATTTGTGCTTTATGTAGTAAAGCATCTAATCTTTTCTCTTCAGAATCTTGAGTTCTGGTAAGTAACAAAGATTTTAAATTTTCATATTTATCTTTGGGTGAAGGGTTTACTAAAAAGTCGGCTACTAGTTCCATAATGTCTGAAGAAAGAGAAGATACCAAATAGTCATATTTAGTATTGGAAGAAGTAATTCCTTTGATACGAAATTGAGTTTCTACTTGAAGAAACCACAAATCAGGCCTGTTACTCCAGAATGGTGGAATTTTGATAGAGGCAACGTATGTTGCAATATTTTGGTGGTCCACAGTTTCACTTTCATGTGATGTACTCTGGTTATTTGTTTGTGAAGTTTTATTTTCGTTCTGCATTTTGTTAATTATTTAATTAATCACTTACTAACTTGAATGTACTTACTGTGTGTTTCGCAAAGGAAGTTATTTGTTAAATATAATGTTTGTATATTGAATGTGTTTAATTATTGGCTGTGTACCTCCAATCCAGATATTTAATTTACAATTTTAATTTCTTAAATTTATTGGTACATGTGTTTGGTTTTTGCTAATTAATATATTAATCTACAAAAGAGAAAATAATGTTAATTAATTTGCACATTTATTATAAATTATAAATTTTATTTGAATAAAAGAAAAATCCAGGCCTGTGAAAATGTCCTTCAGCATGTCCCACGAGGAAAATGAATCCGTCCAAATCTCAAAATTTCTAGTACATCCGTAGATTTTGTTGTTTTTGTGTTGAAGAATATTTGTATTTCTTTTGAATTATTGCTCTCGTTCAGTGTATTTTGTGTAATTTTAGTTGATTTTTGATAAAGCACATGCACATGATTTTACATGTGGTTCATGATTTACATATGTATTTTAAAATAAATTATATGTATGTAAGTAATATTCTCAATTCCAGCAATATTTTGTGTTTTAATTTATGAGTTTTTTATTTTAAAAAATTTTTATAAATCGTTTGTTTAATTTTTGGTCAATTTTCGTATTTTTGTTAAAATTTTTTTTTTTGATTTGTAGTTCATCACGTCGGGTTCATCATTTTTGTTCAGTATGAACAAATTTATGTTCCTTTTTTAAATAAAACACTAATACAACCGAGAACTTATTTCTTTTTTAATATATATAATATTTATTATCCATAAAAATAATATTTAATCACTATTTAATAAACATATATTATAAGTGTATAACATGCACTTGACTTCAAGAAAAAATAAATTTTATATTAATTACTATTTATAATACGTATAAAAAAATCAATTATAAAAAAATATGTAAATTTATAAATGTGCAATATGACTTGGTTAGAAAGACTAAATTTAAATTCTACCTACTTACAATATTTTCGTAATTATGAAAAGTAAATGATCTTATCATAGTACAATGATGTAGCGGAACTATACACATATATGTTTTATATTTATTTAAATGTCTTCATCTCTTTATTGTTATTATCAATAACAACATAAGAGGTAGAATTTTTAAGGTTTTAAATAAATGACAGTGAACTCTATAAGAAATGGGTCCACGTACTACATTTTAATATTATATAGTGCCGCTACAGTAGTACTATCGGGTTTTAGCACACAGTGATGTGGTAAAACATACCCTGACTCTGGCAATTCTAGAATTTCTTCCATATGTCCAAGTGCTTCATATTCCTTCATAAATTCTGAATATTGAGTTTTGATTTCTGGATATTTCTTGAATTTACGTTCCATAGCATAAAGCCTCATTATAGCTAGATCCTTAGATCCTCCTAACATAGATGGTTCTTTTATAAATGGAAATGTTACGACATATCTTCCTGTAGTATCTCTTTTTGTTGTATTATGAAAATGCATTTCACATCTTTCATCTGCTTTTGAGATTTTATGTTCTGATTCTTGAACTTCTTCCAATTTCCAAAATTTTTCAATTTGATCATTAAGTTGGTGATCATCATGAGTGTAAATACCACATAATTGTTCATTTTTTACTGAAATGTTGTTCTCAATTCTTCCTGCTACTATCCAACCAAACACAGTATTCTGTAATGTAATTGATCCTTCGCCAATTTTGATTTGTCCAATGCTAAGAAATTGATAAAAATATTCAGCTCCAATCAACAAATCAACTCGATCTGTTCGATTAAACGTTGAATCTGCCAATTTAATGTTAGAAGGAATTTTCCAATCATTGATATCAATTTCAGGAATCGGGTAATCCTTGGTAATTCTTGGTAATTCTTGGTAAAATATACGCGTTTAATCGTATTTTAAATCCTGATTGATTTGATTTTATCGTTACAGATATTTTCCTTTCGCTGCGCTGATTTGTCTTTCCAATACCTTGAATTTCTAAAGGATCGTAAATCTGTTTGAGAGCTAAAAGTTTCACCAATCTTTCACTGATAAAATTTAACTGTGAACCAGAATCTAGAATAGCTCGACATTCAATTTCAGTACCATCAATTGCCAAACATTTTATGCAGACTGTACTTAACAACACATGTCCTGATTGAATCTTGTTATTTTGTGAGGTTAATGATAATGCTGGTTCTTGTACCCCATTACTTGACGTAGATTTCTGAAAGTTATCCTTGTTAGGTTTTATATTTAGTGTTCTTGGTTATGTAACAATGTATTATGTTTTTTGTTACATTTCAAGCAAGTTCTTGATTTACATTTACTCGTCGTATGACCTGGTTTCAAACAATTAAAACAAAGATTATGCTTCTTCAAAATCGTATATTTGTCGCTTAATGAATTTGCTGCGAATTCACTGCAAGCATACAACGCATGTATCTGATTGCATAACAAACATGTTCCCTTATTGTGACCGGTAGTTATCATGAACGCAGCTACTTGCTTATGTGGTTGAATATTTGAAGTGTTCCTTCCACTGCAAGTCTCTAAGGCTTGGAATCTTCTTTCTAAAAACTCTAGAACAGTTTTCAATGTAGTTAATTCTCGTGGGTTTTTTAATGCTTGTTCAAACAAGTTATGCGTAGTTTTATCTAACTTTTTTACCACTACGTGAACCAGTATGGGGTCCCATGTTTTAACTGAAATTCCCAGGCTTCCTAAACTGAGTACACTCTCTTTCGTTATGCCATGTAATGTTTTATTGATGTTGCACTTTCTGCATGAATTGTTGCCTGTGATAGTAATTTGTTAAGAATTGTATTCACTAATAACCTTTTGCTATCATATCTATCACACAAAATTGTCCATGCTGTTTCATAATTTTCATTTGACATGGATAAATGTTGTATTAATTTATATGCTTCTCCCTTGAGATTGTTTTTCAAAATAAAACATTTTTTGAACATTGCTTACTTGTTGTTCATGTACAAGTTGAACAAATAAATCTCGAAACTGAATCCACTGTAAATAATTACCATCAAATTTTGGCAACACTATTTCTGGTAATCATAATGTTGATGATGTAGCTTGCATTTCTGAATTCTGAAAAGCTTGACATCTTTCTAACTTTTCTTGTAACTCAATCATTGTATCTTGTAACCAGGACTGTAGATCATCATAATATTCCTGATTATATTCTGCGCGTTCTGTTGTTTCACTTAATTCCCAAATTAGTTGATTATTATTAGATATTTCGATTTCATATCTGCGTAACGTATTTAATTTGATTTCGTAATATGATTTTGATAAATTTTTGTCTCTTGATTGTTCAATAGCTTGTATTAGTTTCACCACTGAAGCCATTACTGCTTTTTGTTTTCGAATAGTTGGTACTATTATTATTTCCTCATCTTCATTTGAAATATCATTCTTAAATTGAGGAGTGTTTTTATTTTCCTTTTCTAGTTCACCAAATTCATCTGTGGGCAGAACTTCCTCTGAAGTTGCTGCTGTACCTTTTAATTTCTCTTGAGCCTCAATTATTGATTGCTTTAATGTTGCAAACACTCTTTTAACATTTGTATAATAATTGTTTTTAAAGTACAGATGTTGTGTTGTGATTCATCTGGTTTACTTGCTACAATTTCATTATGACATTTTCCAAACTCTTCCCAGAGATGCTCAAGCCTTTCCAATCTTGTTATTAAATATTGTGTTGTTTTTCTTGTAGCAGAATCCTTTTTGTAGTTGCTCAATATTTGTTGAATTGCTGTGCCATTGTCATTTTGTTTCGTAAACAACTCAGCAAGTTCCATGATTACGTATTAAAAAAAGAACGAAAAAAGAAAAAACAAACCACACAAAAGAAATAGAAAGTTTTGTAAATTAATTAGTGTCCTGTCACGGTCGCCAAATGTTTGTAGACAACCTAATTTGATTGTCTTTAAAAGAACTTTGATTTGTGTCTCAAGCAGAATCACCAGTACACCGAATCATATAAACAGTACAATTTGTACCCTAGCAGTAACACCAGTGCACAATGTTTAATTAAATCACTATTTAACACTGATAATGTTAATCAGAATTAACGTTGGAAATAACTGAATTTATTAACAATAAATTTCAATATTTATACAAAGTTTTAATCAATTAATATACATATAATTAGTTTATAAATAAATTGATTTGCAATAGTTACAAAATGTGGGTCACTAATTTCTTAATATTAAATTAATATTAGGAATAATGTTAATTGTTTTTACATATTTGTCATAATAATTGTGTAGTCATTTTTATACATTATACATACATTATATGTACATACATTATTATGTTCTAATATTCTGTTTGCTATGATTACTACAATTTACTATTGTTATCATATTATATTACTACATTGCGACCTTATTAACAATTTGCTGATAAATTAAATTGTATAACTTTAATGTAATTTTGATTTTATTCTAACATCTATTTTTTTTAATTCTCTTGTAATTGAAATATGATATTAATAATAACAAAACCGTTCTCTTTTTCTTTTTTTTTTATTTTTATTTGTTTTTAACACTTAACTATACATATTATGTGTACAATATATTCAATTCTTAACAACGATCATATTCTGTATATCTTTCGAACCGACTATCGAAACAAAGTTATTACAGGTACAACAGAAGCTTACAACATATTTAAATCTTTACGAGAAAAATATAGAAGAGAAAAATCAAAAGAAAGTGATAACACAAGAAGTGGAACAAAGGCATCAAGAGGTAGTTCCTGGCCTTTTATGCAAAGTTTGAGATTTCTTGAAGATTGTTATAAAAAAAGAAAGTGAGTTTTAATTTTTTAAAGCCTAGAATTCTTTTTAATATTTTTTCATTTTATATTTTATATTTTTTAATATATTTTCATTATATCGACGTCCAAAATGTGGCAAATAAAAAATTCATCGGACAATTTTCTTTCTACTTCAGTAAGTACATATTAGTCACAAACATAACTAAAATACATATACAGAATTTAAATTACATTCATTCGTATCTTTTTCACAGCAAATACATTCATCTCCACTAGCTTCACCAATACCATCGCAATCAAATAGACCCGCAACATCCCAATCACATAGACCAGCACAACCGTAATCACCTATATCAGTACCTTCACAATCACCTAGACCAGTCCCTTCACAATCACCTAGACCAGTACCATCCCAATCACCTAGAACAGCACAACCGCAATCACGCAGGCCAGCGCCATCGCATTCGCCAAGGCAACATTCAATAGAACAGGCGTTTACATCTAACACGGATAAACTTATCCAAGTTCTAGAAACAATTGGAGCTCGTCAGTGTGCACAGCCACAGCCATACGAGCATGCAGTTGAATTTATCCAGCAAACGCTGATCGATATTGGTCCGGAAAAAGCCAAATTAATGGAAAAAGAGTTAATGGAGATATCTTTTAAGTATAAGTATGTTAATTTATAAATATATGTATGTAAATAATAAGTATTAGTAAATAAAATTTGTAAAAATTTAAAAATACATTTATTTATTCATAATATCTACGTTCACACATATATGTATATACATTTATTTATAACATGACTAATTTTCAGAATTTTGATTTAAATAGTCCTTTAAAATATCTCGAATATGTATTGCCTCATTTGAGGAACGATTAGTACCCATTTGATTGATATCCTCTAAATTTCCTATTTCTTCTTCTTCAGAATAATCAATTTGACCTCCTGTTTTCCTTAAAAAATTGTGCAGGACAACTGTTGCTTTTATTATGGAACTCGCAGTTTCTGGATTAGCAGTTATGGTGGTATGATAAATTCTAAATTTGCTGACCACAATCCCAAAGGAATTCTCTATTAAACTTCGTGCTGAAGACAAAGTTGAATTAAATTTTTGTTTATCGCCTGTCAAATTCCTTCCTCCGTATGGCCGTAAAAGATTAGGTTTTAAAGGAAATGCCTCGTCACCCACAATATAATAGGGAAATTTGACTGACGAATTAGGCAGAAAACTGTCTTCAGGCAAATCTAATTTGTTCCTCAACAAATTTTGTCCGAATTCAGTCCTTCTTAGAATGCCTCCTGTAAAAGAATAATTTAATTATAGTTTACACTTAAGTACATTATGTATCGTTATATATGTGTGCATTTCTCACCGTCTGATTCAGAACCAAATGCACCAATATTGACGTAAGTAAAGTTGCAGTTGGCATCACAAACTGCCAACAATACCAATGAAAATTGTTTTTTATAATTGAAAAACAAGCTTCCACTATGTGCTGGAGCTTGTATGGTGCAGTGTTTACCATTTATTGCTCCTACACAATTAGGCATTCCACACTTGCTATCTGCAATATCTTTTAGCTTACATTTATCCGGAATACCTATATAGTCATCAAATAATGACAACCATATTTGTTCTGTCGTTTCCCGAATAATGTTGTGTACAGTTGATCTTCCCACACGAAAAGCATAAGAAATACTTCCGTAACTCATTCCGGTCGCTAAAAATCTAAATAAGTATATATGTATACATATTTCAATTTAATTTATTTTTTTTTGTGTTAAAAATAATTAGGAAAACAATTACCTTAAAGTTATCAATAATCTATCTCGAGCAGAAATTGGCTTTCTGATAGATTTTTTTTGAATTTTGGGGCCAACTATGTTTTCTAATGTTTGAAATTGTTCAAACGACATTCGAGTATAATTAAAAAAACTTTCATGATCCGTCAACAACACTTCATTTACCAGATTGTAGGAATCTCCGAAATTCTCTCTGTTCTTAAAAATATCTCGAACCCACCATCTTTTTGGCCTCCGTCTTGAACTAGCCAGAAAAACACTGGACATCATAGAATAATAACAAATAATTCCACTAATAATTGTTTGTTCCTCCATTTAAAATTAATAAAAAAAGTTTAATTTAAAAGAAAAATCTGTAAAATTAATTAATTAAAAAATAAAACTCGTCCGAATAAACAGATAATTAAAAAAACAAGACACTTTGAATTGAAATTTCTTTATTTTAAACAACTTCTTGTTTTAAAGAATTTTAAAAGACTGTGTATATATATATTGAATATTATCTTTTTATATCCTGCTTATTCTATTCCTGTACCTCTTCTTACTTTTCCTTTTTTTTTCTTGTTATAATTACAAATCTAATACAATTACATGCGGAATACATAAAAGTAACATATTGGTATTTCCTTACTTATGTGTAATAAATACCCTTTTTTTATTATACCGCTTTTATCTTTTATTTTATTATTTCCACGTATTTCGGAAGAGGTATAGAAAGTACAAAATAATATCTTATAAATATCTTAAATTTTACAATTGTAATAATAATAATTATTTTTGTAGTTTACATCCACTTTAATCACAACACAAACTTCAGTTGACAAATTTAAAATTTAAAAGTGTAATCTCAATTTAAATAAAATTGAAATGTCTAATTTTTGAATTTCAAAGCTCACTTTGCATTGTGAACAGTGTGCTTTTTCATGAAATTTCACTTTCACTTAGCGTTACATTATGAATGAAGCCTTAAGTTTCAAATCGAAAGTTTTATAGATGAAAATGCAAACTTGAAATTTTTTAAAATGAGCTTTGCGATATTGCAACCTCTGTATAGTTATTTAGCTCTGTGATCGAACGATAACCAGTATGACTGTTGATGGCGAGTACGGTGGTTGCATGGTGTAAAGACTATATAAGGTGAGCTGTACAGAAAAACAGCTGATGTGTGTGACGTCATTCGTTGTACTACATATAATAATCAATTGATATGGATATGGAAATGTTATTTGTGTTCAGTTTTTTTTTTAATTTTACATCACGTAAAGGCGGAAAGCAAATAAAAAACTCATTATTTTCAAGATAAAACTTTTTTTAATTTTCTTTTTTCATTTAAATTGTATGAACATTTCTTATTTTCATTTTTTACAAAAAAATATAATCTACATCTAAAAAATAATTCACGAACTTTTACAGGTAATAAAATATCATTACTTAACTGTTTTAATTGAAAGGTCTTTCAAAAATCTTCGTCTTTCGTCAGTTGACTTCAGATTTTGGTTGTGCTCTACATATATTACATATGCAGCTAGAGCTGCAATATCTATCATATTGTAGAAAAATGCTAGTGTCCAGCGATTTGTTCTACGCTTTACTGTATACTCAGCTAATATTTTGTCCATCGTATCAACACCTCCTGTGTGATTATAATACTTTATTATTTCTGGTTTTGCAGTTACGTTGGGTTCTACGTTACTCGTTGTATGCATTGATGAAAGAATTATTACTGATTTGTTTTTTTTCGGCACATATGAACAAATTGTTGCGTCTTTACAATAAGCAAAATTTGTTGAGTTTATCACTCTTTCTTTAGAAGCCTGCATAATCTGTGGTAAGAATCTTTTATTTTTTCTTACTGTGCCTACTAACGTCATATTCCATGAGTTCAGTGTTCGAGCTAACTGAAAACTTGTAAGAAAATTATCTGTTGTGACATTTCTTCCAGAACCTTTATATGAGGCAACCAAATCTAAAACCGTTCGTTCACCGATGTTTACTTGACGTTTTCCCTCTAATGGTTTTCTAGTGTAGATTTGGCCTTGCAAGGAAAAGAGTTTCTTGCATCGCAGACCCAAAAAATGTTGATGCCATATTTTGCTGGTCTTGAGGGAATATACTGAGTGAATTTTGTATGCCCTCTATAAGGAAACAGTTGTTCATCCACGGTCCAACACTCACTTGGACTGTAATTTTTTCTTAGACTCGCATTAAACATCATCCAAATATCACGAATCGCGGCAGCTTTGTCAGTTTTAGATCTTTCATTATGCGTTAATTCCGTATCAAAGCGAATGAACCTTAAAAATAGTTTGAATCGGTCACGAGACAAAGCAGCTCGAAAGATAGGTAGCGATTCTAGTTTCCACATTTTAGAAATATGTTCCTTGTTTGATTTATGAACGCCAGCGGCGAGTAGAATTCCCAAAACGCATCAAATTCTACTTCAGTAAAAGGATTGAAACGTTTAGGGGTAGGTTGATTTTCTCTACAATTCTTTTCAACTTGTTTCCTATTATACTCTTCAGTTATTTTGGCCGCTTTTCGGTTGGTTTCTCGAAGAACAATATCGCAGATTTCT
Organism: Villa cingulata; assembly: GCA_951394055.1. Lineage (NCBI taxonomy): Eukaryota > Metazoa > Arthropoda > Insecta > Diptera > Bombyliidae > Villa > Villa cingulata. Next base: position 31,579,940 of record OX596020.1, on the reverse strand, counting down.
GTTGTTATAATTGTTTTAAATATTTGTTTGGCACTAAATGAAGCACTGAATTTTGGTGGTCCTTGTCATTGACGTAAAATGTTACGTTTAATAGTTTGAGCATTGGGAAAGTGAGTGTTAAAATTAAATAACATTAAATAACATAAACATTAAATAACATGATTAAAGTTACATTAAGTATATTAAGTATAACATAGTAATAAGTCAAAAGACAGCATTAAATCCATACAGTACATATTTTATATGTGCAAAAACTGCTATTTATGTAAGTAAAACATTGAATATTGCAGTAGGTACCCGGGTACCTATTCCGTCATTACAAGGTGTCATTATTTCCCAGTCACACGTCCATGGGTGGTTGTAAGACGCACATTTTAATGGAAGATGGAATAATGTATATCTTCTATCTTCTGTCTTCTGTCTTCCGTCTTCTGTCTTTTATCTGCTATGCTATCTTCAAATTGTGTATAAACAAATAATTATATGTACATATATTTATTATAAAACTGAATATACATATTTATAATATACATACACATGTACATATAATGCTAAACTGACTGTATACACATAACACAAAACATGCAAGAAAATTATAAGCATATTCAAGTATGTACAAACATTCATCATTAAATTATCATATATTATGTTATGAAATGATGACGAAGACGGTAAAACGGAATAGGTGCTGTGCTTTTTGGCAAAGTAGAATAAGAAAGAATGGAAAAGATTTTATTTTCATGCATTTTGTGGGATTTGATCGCATAATAGTATTATTGTGACAAGATATTAATTTTTGAACTTGTACATGAAATTTTATCAATGGACCATGAGCAATGTTTTCTAATTAATACTGTTATAAGCAGCTCTAAAAATCTTATTCTGCGACTAGCACACGGATTATTTTCACTGAACCAATCCTTGTATTTTCCATCTAAATTGGTAAACTTAATAGATTCGTCCATTACAAATTGCGTGATATTTTTTAGATGCATTTGCTTCTTAAAAATTTCATCAAAAACCATGCAATGACTTTTTGATATTTCAAATAAAGTATCTGATGGTGCATACAAAGCTCCAAAATCGTAATTTTTTAAATAATTTCGGGAAACAAGATGTAATTCAGATGGTCTTGTTATAACTTCATCTTTCTTTCTAAAAGTATTGTCACAAATACCGCAGTTATTTCTTGAAATAATCTTTTGTGCTATATATTCAATAAAATATCTCATTGATGATATTTCAATGGATATATTATTGCTGCTGAAAGTGTCTTCTAAACAAGAAAGTTTCAATTCATTTTCAATTTCAAATAATGTGCTACTGTCCATTTCTTTTGCCGCGTCATTATAATTTGTATTACTAATAGAGTCGTTACATGTATCGTTGTTAATTAAATTTTCTATATCTAAATTTAACATGTTGTCTTCGTTCTCTTCACAATTAGAAATTTGATTAAATTGTATTAAATTAACCGATATTACTTTAGATAACATTCCATTTATTTCGTAAACAGAAGGATTTTTATTGTGACCATATTTTGCTCTTAAAATACTGAAGAGATTTTCAATAATATCCTGATTTAATCTTTTTGTTAATAAAAAGTCTGCTAAATCATTTTGTGCATTATTTATGTCATGAATTAATGTAATGACTCCAGTTAATGTTTGTTTCATGCCGTCTATACAATAAACTATATTTTTGTTAGGTATGAGAGATATATTTTTCAAATAATCTTTAAATTCAATAATAAAGTTGTAAACAACATTATCAATTTTTAAAGCAGACTTAAATTCGTTTTTATCTCTCAAAGTTTCACTATTTAAGCAATCGAATATTTTATCTATTTTTCTTAGAAATATAGCAGTGGATTTTGCTTTGCTAAACGAATTTCTTTTAAAAGTTTTAGCTTCAATTGCAGTTTCCATACCTGCAGCTACATTTCTGCTGAAAATTTGAGCAGCGTAGCAAACTCTCATTTTTTGAAAAGTATTTGGATTGATATGAGATTGAGTTAGCTTGCAACACATTTTTTGTAATTTTGTTTTTTTCCAATTCATATAATTCCCTTATGACATCAAAAGATGCGATTCCATCTGGTGTATTTATGTCACGAGACAACCAAACGTTCCTTAAAGATTTTAGCAGATGTGGAAAATCGAAAACTGCAATAATTTTTCTAATTTCAAATAAAAAGAATGGTTTTTCTGTTTTAACATCCAAATCTTTAAAACATTTCCTGTTCTGTTAATCCAGTGCCAGTCTTACCACTACAGTCTAAAAATCCTAAAAAGTGCTCTTTAATTTGAAAAATATTTTCATTTTTCTCTAAAAATCTAATAAATAATTTAGTTTGTTCAACATGGCTCTTGTCTGGAGTTGAATCTACAATAATTGAATAATATTTGGCAGCATTTATCATATGGAAAATTTTTTTAATAGCGGCAGTTGCAATTAAATGAATTAATTCATTTTCAATATTTTTGCTTAAGTAATGATACTGGGTTTCTTTGTTATTAACTCTCTTCAAATGTTCCGCTAGAACAAGATCGAATTTTGCTACCATTTTAACAAAGATTGCAGTCTATTTTTAAAGAATTTCGATCAACTTTAACTCTACAAATACCGCACATAGACATTTTTGATTAAATTTCTATATATGTATGTATTTTTCTTTTCTTTATATAAAATAAAATTAAAAAATCCAAAAACTTTCTAGAATCAAAAACACGTCTGCTGAACTCAATGATCAACTCAATTATTCAATTATTATGTAAAACTTATGTAAATTATTATGTAAAAATTAGTTAAAATAAGAAATTAGATTTTATTTAGGCTGGAGTTCCGAATAGGTGTTCACTCTGATCCTCTTGAAATTTTGAACACAGATTCTACTCGACAATATCAGAAAAGTCACGGAATATTTTTTGTCGGAAAGCCCTCTATCGGTCACAATTCGCATTTAAAATTTTTTGTCAAAATTCTTATTTTAGCAATATCTCTGTAACGGTACATGATGCAGGTATGTTTTACAGCTCAAAAGATGCATCTTAAGATGCTCTATATTCTAAAAAAAAGAAACATTCAAAAACTCCTAGTAGAAGGATAATAAAGGACATTTTGTGATTTTTGGCTATTTTTACATTTTTGACAATTTCTCAGAAACGAGTAGGGATAATCGGTTCAAATTTTTTTGCAAATCAAAAAGGACACCATGAGCAAGATTTTTCATTCATTACTTTGATCCTGATGAAAAAGGAAAATGTCCTACAGAGAAATAATTTTAATAATGCTGAATTTTGCAATTTTATGTTCGTGTGCACGTGTATGTGCATTTGTAGAAGTCAAATATATGTGATATTTTTTGTATGTGCGTATATATGCGTGTGTATGTGCATTTGTAGAAGGTAAATCTAACAGTGTGTGCATTAAGTATTTTCTATACAGGCATACATATACACTACACGTATATAGGCAAATATGATAGAGTACATTTTCACTGTACTCTACCTAGTACTGCAGGACATTTTCCTTTTTCATCAGGATCAAAGTAATGAATGAAAAATCTTGCTCATGGTGTCCTTTTTGATTTGCAAAAAAATTTGAACCGATTATCCCTACTCGTTTCTGAGAAATTGTCAAAAATGTAAAAATAGCCAAAAATCACAAAATGTCCTTTATTATCCTTCTACTAGGAGTTTTTGAAAGTTTCTTTTTTTTAGAATATAGAGCATCTTAAGACGCATCTTTTGAGCTGTAAAACATACCTGCATCATGTACCGTTACAGAGATATTGCTAAAATAAGAATTTTGACAAAAAATTTTAAATGCGAATTGTGACCGATAGAGGGCTTTCCGACAAAAAATATTAGAGTTCTGTGCTTTGCGTCACAAGGACTATCTGTGGTCAAAATTTCAATAGGATCAGAGGGAACACCTATTCGGAACTCCAGCCTTTATTTATAAGTATGTATTACATTTACATCGTTGCTCTTCTTTTTGAATTTGTTTTATTTGATTGACTTTTTATTCTGTAAGACCATACATTAACTTAATAGTTTGTACATATTTGTATTTTCTATAATTTTATCTTATGCGTATTATGCATAATAGATAATAGGAAAAATATGCACGTGTCAAACTCAAGAAACAATTGTATTGTTACGCTTTAAATAAACAAGCATTACAATACATTGAATACCACTTGGGTATAAAAAATGCAGTTACGTGTGCTGTTAGGTACACTTAATTGAGAATAATAAAAAATATGGTGTGACTAAATACAGACGCCCAAAGACATTATGCTGCCCTCACATTACAAAATCGTTCAACTTAAGCATTTGTTTCTCATTCTGCGTATTTTACGAAATTTTTAAATGCTTCGAATACTTCACTTCGCTTCTTTAAAAATTCGACACTCATATAGCGCGTTTTATCGTCAATGAATGTTACGAAATACCGTGTTCCTCATAGCGATTCAACATTAAACGGACCACATATATTAAGGTATTGAGCAGCATCAACGACAATAGCTCTTCAGGAATGTTAACCCCAGTTTCCTCTAACTGATTCACTACAATTTGAAAATCTCTAATGTATTTCATCATTCTTTCATCTGATTGATTTTTCATTAGAAACAATTTCTTATATAACATTATCTTCATCGATGGCCCCCTTGAATAATGTACCTCTTTTAAGATTTTCCAGGCTTCACTGGATGATTTTGCCTTCTTTATGTATCCGACTTGTGTACTAGTTACACTCAAAGAAATTAAAGCTAATGCTTTTAAATCTTTAATATTCCAATCCACAAATTTTACATCAGATTTTTCAGGTTGACTGATATCTCCGTTTACATAATCCCAAAGATCATTGTACACTAAAATGCTTTTAATTTGAATTCTCCATGTTTCAAAATTTGAATCGTTTAATTTTTCTATGTTTACTCCACTCGCGAGATTCATTCTTTTTTGATAATGCTGGTATGATACTTACTTTTTTTACGGCTAAATCTGAAGCTAATCTAAAATATTTAGCATTGTGTAAATGAAAAAAAAATCACTCCATAATTTTGTGTTATAGTGAAAGAGAAAAATATAAGTTGGATTTTGAGCTGAAGTACACGAAAAACTCAGCTTAAGTGCATGATGCTTTATGACACTTACTTTTTTTCCAGCTTAGGATTCTAAATTTGAAGTATTGCATGACTGAAATTCACATATTAAGATGAAAGGCACATATTAAGATGAAGTGCACGAAAATATCATCTTAAGCCCACGAAATTAAGACAATACTGGATAAAGAACACGAAAAAGAATTCTTAAGAATTCTTAGAAGACTTAATCTTGTAGTGGCTGAATTTTTGACAATTCTTCATATTGTTCGAAATCAAATGTTTTTTGTTTATTGTTGTTTTTCTTGTGGTGCTCAAAATCTTATATATTTCATATTTGTTTTGTTGTGAGTAATAATGGATTTGCAACTCGTTTTTAATTATGGTAAGGTATATATGGTTAGTTTGCGTGTATATATCAAGCTTATAAATAATATAAAGAAAATAATGTTGTCCGGATCCCTGTAAAAATAATTTATAAACACAAATCCAACATACTTACATCTTGAGTGTATGGATGGTGGTAGTGGCGGCTGCTCTCGCTGGCTAGCACGTACTAGCTCGTCGGATGGAGTGAGGGCTTGCCACTATCCATAACTCTTTTAATTTCAGCAGCCAGAAGTGGCGGAAGGTTGTGAAATCCTTCCCCGATATGCTTCTACATCAATACAACAACATAAGACACCTTCACCGTAGACCTGTAAGAAAAAGGAATTGGCCCCGCACTGGCCCCCATATGCAGCTATGGTCATTGGTTGCCACTGTAAAAGAATTAAAAAGCCATTGCTTACCCACCTCTGTAAAATTACAAGTGCTGCTGTCTTGTAATCCAACCTAGATAAAGTGCTAAATGGGAATTAATAGAACATGATATTTAAATTTTGGGTTCTGAAAGGGGACTTTGTTGAATCAAAAGCCAATTTTTACAATTTCCAAGCTCATTTTAATTATATTTCATTTTGTTAAATCCACTTAAAAGATTAAGAGTAAAAATAAAAATGTGCTAATCCATAAAATTTTATATAGAATAAAAACACAATTTTTTTACAATTCGTTATAAAATTTATTTAAAAAAATATCTTAAAAACTAACAATTCAAAAAATCTTAAACTAAATTACAATATTGATTACAATTAAAAGATTTACTAATTTAAAATTGACAAAGCAAATTGTTTTAAGTTGTTCAATTTAATTGGAAAACTAACTCAAATATTCAAATTTTAAATTTATTAATCAAATATCAATTTCAATGTTTACAATTTGAAATTTATTAATTTAAGTGTTTGCAATTTAAAATTTATTCATTCAAGTATTTACAATTTTATAAATTTCCGGAAATTAATTTTGTTCAAAATTTAATTAATAAGTTCAAAAAAAATATGCAAATAATTAAAAAAATAAAATTAACTATTATTTACTTAGAAAATAGTTTGTGTCTTAGCTTAAAATGATGATGAATTATCAGAAATATCGATGTTTTAAAATTTTGATGTAGATGTCGCAGAAGATAGTTCCGGTGATGTTAATGATATTTACCGTCGGTAAATCACTGTTCAACTCTCGACGATAAAAATTTCTATGAAGAAACTTCAATTCTGCTGATTGCAATTACTTGGATTTGAATTGTCTCGGCAATAAAAAAATTTAAATAAATTTTTCTAAGTTCAAACAGCAATGTTGATGAAAAAATTTCTAAGTATTTTTCTGTTTATTAGAAAATTTTAATGTAAAAATTTTCTAAGTCCAAAGCAGCGTTGCTTAGAAATTTTCTTTAAAATTTCTAAGTATTTTTTTTTTCGGCGATTTTTTTTTCAAAAAAATTTCTAAGTTTTTTCCTAATTTTTCCCTAAATTCTGTAAAAAATTGTAAGTATTTTACAGAAATTCCTAAGTTCCCTATGTACTAGCTCAATACGCTAGATTTTTGAGGACTCAATACGTCCAATGGTTTTTGGTCTATTTGTTTTCTCTGCTTCAATCTCAATACGATATTATACAAAGATAATCGCAAAAAGACAAATTCTTCTGCGATCTGCAACCCTTTATATACCAAAATTTGCAAACTCTGGAATTTTCTATTTTCCCCGTTGGTGATAAAATTTCTATTTGTCTCATCTTCTCGTCTTTTTTTATGAAACCGTTTTGTTCAAATTGTGTCCGGTAAATCGATTGATAAATTTGATGATTGGTGAATAACTCTACTGGTACTGGTAATTCAACTGGTAACTTCTATTGGTGCTGTCATGATCATGTGTTATGTACAATTTGTATATAATAATAGACATTGGTGAAGATAATAAAAAAACAAGTGAGGATTTTAATTGATTCATTTAATTAATTAAACTTTTTTGATTTCCCTTTTTTTTTTTTAAAAATATTTTTATTAAATACGTGTTTTATGTACAGCTTCGTTTGTTGGTAATTATTGTGCAGGATATATAAGCGTTGTGTTAATTGTATTTTTGTGATTGGTGTAAATAATATAGTGTTCATTATGTGATTTGTGCCATTAATATTATGTTTCATGTTAATAATTTTGTCTTTTGATTATATGTATAAAAGAAGTGTAATTATTATATTTCTGTGAAATATTTGTGTTCATTAATGTTATGTCGTTTGTTCTATTTTTGTTGTACATATATGTTGTACATATATATATATATAACCTATGTGTTATGTTGTATTGTATTATTTTTGTGTAATATGTTTTGGTTATGTTGTATATATGTTAAGTGTTATTATGTTATTCTGTGTTATTTGTTATGGAGTTATTTTATTATTATTAATAATTGTCTTCTTATTTTATTTTCAGATGATCAAAATGTTGAATATCGATTCAACACATTTAATTCCATCTTTGTGCTACTATATGCTTACAAATATATAAAGTATAGAAAAAAAAAATTAACCGATATATAATATTCCAAAAATAATCCAAATATAAGACAATTAGGCTGGTATTCACCAACATAGATTATCTTTTATCTGAGATAAAGTGTATTCATCAACCCGGATAAAACACTACTCGGATATTTTTAAGACAACCTCGGAGTGGTATTATAAATATCGTTCGAACATAACCTTGTTATTAACAGCAACAGCACAAATATAGATAATGTAGTATTATCATCTACTATATTACAATCTACTGTATTATCATCTTTGCATATAATTATCACATCACAGAAAACCTCTTTTTCATTTCGTAATATAAAAATGCAAGCATCTGACGTGTTTGACACCCATGTTCAACCCGAAAACGAAGTTCGAAAACAAATTTTATCTAGGTTGATGAATAAACTGAAATTGTATCCAGCTAAAATATATTCGACGGATATATCCATGTTGGTGAATACTACCCTTAATGTCGTGTAAAAACCATTATAATTTGTTCAATAAACATTTTAGTTGAATTTTATTAAATTTTCATTTTTGTCTTCATGTTGTAATTTATATATAATTTTTTTCTTAAATTTATTGTATGTATGTCTATATACAAACATATACATGTGAGATGAAAATTAAAGAAAACCATCGTATTTAACTTTACAACTCAAAATCACAATAATTTATTTAATTTTCTAATTCGAAAAATTACAATTCATTTGATTTTTAAATATTCAATTTCTAAATTCAAAAAATATTACAATTTATTCAAAAATTTTAATAATCTCCACTTAATCTACTTTTTCATCTAACTTGTTCAACCTGCTACCTGCTTCTTCTTACATCTCTATTCCAATTTCTATTTTAAAGTTAAAAGTGCGTGAGAGTGAGTAAATTAAAAGAGTATAGATTATAACAATCATCTATGTAATTAGTTTGCTATACCACATTCTCCCCCTCTTAAATGATCTTCAGTCTCTGAAGGAATCAAAAGTTCTTCTGCTTCGCTACAGGATTCATCATAATTGTCATCATCATCAACTCCTTCTTCCTCTTCTACCCATCTCTTCATTTTGTCAGCGCTTACGGTTGTGGTGGCTGGTCCTTCGTGTTCCCCTATTTTATCTACTTGATAATGTTCGAATCCCTTAGTTGCTACTACTCTATATGGACCAAGGAATTTTGGTCTAATTTTAAGCCCGACACCAAACTGTGTCCTTTCAATCGCTACTACGTCGTTGACTGCATACTGTGTTGCTTTTTTTCTATGACGATTGTACTACTGCTTCATATTTTCTGCCTAGATTTTTGCAATAGCCTTCTTAGCTGCATCTCTTAATTCGTTTCTCTCGTCATTAAAGTATTTCGCATATTCCTGTTCCACAATCATCATGATTTCGGTGTCTTTGTCAGTCTTCATTTTAGTGCCTAATAGAAGTTCGAATGAAGTCATCTGTATCGCTTGGTGAAACGTGTTGTTTAAGATTTTCTGCAACGGTGTCACTTGTGTGTACCACTTTTCTGTGTTTTGCAATGACAATTTAGTTAGTGATGCTATGACGACAGAATGCAGTCTTTCTATCTGCCCATTTTCACGAGGGACTCCAGCTGTGATGTAATAGAGTTTAATAAAATGATTCTTACAATACTCACGGAAATTATTTGCAACGAATGCACCGCCTCTGTCTGCAATAATGAGTTCTGGGTATCCAAAAGTATCTGCAACTAATTCGAGCTTCTGCAATACTTCTTCTGAATTTAGTGTCTTCGTTGGGAAAAGCCAACAAAAATTGGTGAAACCATCAATAATTGCAAAAATATATTTGTAGCCTTTTTTTGTAACGCTCATTGGTCCCAGATGATCTATATGAAATGTGTTTAGAGGTAGTTCACCTTTGGGTATTGGATTTAACTATCCTTCTGGTTTTCCCGTTTTTCTCTCAGCTAGGATACACTCGACACAATTGATAATGCACATGTCAATTCGACGTTTTAAGTCCGATATATAAAACCTCCTTTCGATTTTTTCCTTCATTTTTTGATGGTGAAAATGCCCTTCTTCGTGTATCGATCCAACTATACTATTTTTCATGCTATCTGGGACAACAAATAGCAGTTTTCCATTAACGTCTTTGCATAGTAATTCGTGGTGAATTATATAATCTTGGTAAGGACCGTGTTCCAAGAGGCGTACAATAGTTTGTAGTTTTTCATCTTTAGACTGAGCTTGGTGCAGCCTATTGAGTAAACTTCGATCTACTTGTGCGCATAAAACGGTAGCATTTCTACTTAAAGCGTCCACGTGACGCATTCTAGTACCTGACCTGTGTTCAAATACATAGTCATATTCTTCAAGAAGGAGTGCCCAACGTGCGACGCGCGTTGCCAGATCTTTCTTTTTCAACGTTAAGGTAAACGCCTAGCAGTCAGTAACAAGCTTGAATTTATTACCAATTAAGTATATTCGAAATTTCTTGATTGCTTGGACAACAGCAAGAACTTCCAGTTCATACGAGCTATATTTTTGTTCCGCACTACTAGTTTTCCATGAAGCATAGTAGACGGGATGCAGCATTTCATTCTCATTACCACGTTGAAACAGGATTGCACCATAACCATATTTTGACTCATCAGTATGCAGCTCAGTATAAACGCCATACTTGAAAATTCGTAGTATTGGCTTCTTAGCAGGGGCTTTTTTTAAATGATTTATTGCATTTAACTGATCTTCATCATTTATTTTGAACTTGACATCTTTTTTCAGCAAATCACTAAGGGGTTTTGCCACTTTAGCATAATTGAATATAAATTTGCGGAAGTAACTGGTCAGTCCGAGAAAACTCTGCAACTGTTTGGCTGTTTTTGGAACTGGGAAATTCATAACGGCCTTTGTTTTTGCTGACGAAGGTGAGACAGTGCCATTTTTTATGACATGTCCTAGATATTCTACTTCTGTCTGTAATATCTGGCATTTTTCCCACTTTATCTGTAATCCATTAGCTACTGCAACTTCAAGTACCTTTTGTAGTAGAATCACGCCTTCTTCTATTGACCTAGAAGGTATAATAATATCATCTACATATACAACAACCTTACCATCGTTTATTAGATCTTTAAACACGTAATTGATGAAGCGCTGAAAAACGCTTGGTGAATTGCAGAGTCCGAATGGAACACGTAAGAACTCGAATTGGCCTAGTTGCGTCACAAAAGCTGTGAATTTTTGACTTTGCGGTTCTATGAGCACATGAAAGAAACCATTCTTTAGGTCTAGCGTAGTAAACTAACATGCATTGTGAAGTTTATTTATTTGATCCTCAATAACTGGTAATGGGTAGTGGTCCTTGTGAATCTTTCTGTTAACCATTCTGAAATCAATGCATAAGCGTGGAGAGCCATCCTTCTTCTTCACAAGCACGATAGGACTGGCGTAATCGGACGAACTTTCCTTTATAATACCGTTGTCTAACCATTCTTGAATTTGCTCGTTGATAATTTCCTGTTCTTTGGGTGGATATCGTCTAGGACTCTGGAAAATTGGTTTTTCGTCTATGGGAATTATTTTCATTTGAATGTGTACGTTCTTAGGTGGAATTGGCTTATATCTCGTTATGAGTGATATAATTTTATCTGATATAATTTTAGGATGCTGAAGATCTGGTAATTGCTTTTCTTCATTTTCGGGTAGTTTGATTTCAGTTAAGAAGCAGTTTGGTTCTTCAGAAGATTTTTCAGTTTAAAATTTGATTGTGTTGAATTCATTCTGGTCTTGTTGATCATTTTTTAGAATGGTAACCCTGTTCTTGTCAATAATAACTTTTGCTTTACGAAGTAAGTTCATTCCAATAATTAAGTCTGGACCCATAGTATCATCACCGGCAATGTGGACTTCGATTTCATTGAAAATTTGGTTATTGATAGTGACACCAGCGAAAAATGTTCCGATCGTCACAAAGTCAGCAGCTATGCCTTGAACAGAGATCCTTTTTTTTCTAAAAATAGTTTTTGGATTAATACTTTGTACATATTTTCTCTTACCAGAAAATGTCGCTGCCCGTACCAATCAATCCTTCGATTAAGATGTTATTTATTTTGATTTGTTGATACATTTCGTTTTTTCCTACACAGTTGATGGATACTTCTTTAGGTTTCGTGGTGGTTTTCACTGTTTCATTACATGCAATGTTTTTATGTCCATAGTTATTGCATTTGAAGCATTTTGGGCCTTTGTGCTTGTCTAGACATTGATGAAATTCATGTGTTGCTGACCCACAGTTATAACATCGGCGCGAACTAATTTCGTTTTTCCTCCAATTATTCGATTTTAATTCATTTTCCTTTACTGTATGCTGTCTGCCGGCATCCCTTTTCAGTTTTTCATACGCGAACAATTTTTCTTTGAATTCAGCTATAGTTTTCGAACCGTACAAAATAGTGTTGTTATACACTGTATCACGAATGCCATCGATAATGTACATAATTATTGACGATTCGTCGATTTCAATTTGGGAAGCAATATCTAACATGTAGTATAGATATTCACGATATGTCTCATTATCTTTTTTCTTTCTTTCGCGAAGTTTCTGATGAACATCAATGCTATTGATTTTCTTATGAAACTCGACACATAATGCAGCCTTCAAGTCAGGATAATTTAAAGGCTTAGTCTCGCAATCGATATACAATTTCGCGGTGCCGCTGAGCGACCGTTTACAGAATACGAACTTCTGTATTTCGTTCCATCGAAAAACTTTGGCAAATTGTTCGAACTCGTCTATCCATCATTTGACATTCATGGATTCTGAACCCGTAAATTTTCGTATCACACTTTCAACTTCTGTAAAAGTGAAATTTGTTCTCGAATCGTTAATTTCATTATGACCTTGAAATGATTCTCCATGCAAATCATTATCAAAGTCTGCCTGACGATTAACGTTACTTTTACGTCTTTTATCACTCATCCCGTTACCGTAATTAAGTATTTGAATAGGAGAAGAAAAAAAAATTATTATAGCAGATAATAAGTATTATAAAATAATCAGTACTTTTTTTTTAACCGTTTCGTATCGAATCACATGAGCTTTAGATAATTAAAAACCTTGGATTTTTTTTTACTATTACTTTCAACAAATTTTCACTTTAATAAATGTTCGCTGACTTTACTAATTCTTTTATTTTTATCAAATTTTAAAATTTTACCTTTTGCCTGTCCACGTAATCTGTTTCTGCCACTTTCGACTTTTTTCTTGTATTGTCCACGTAATATGTTGCTGTATAACCTTCGAATTTGACCCTTTATATTGTCCACGTGATCTGTTTTACTTTTAATTGACAAAATTTCTTTTGAAAGGCAAATTTTTCTTTAATCTTGAATTTTCAAATTATTTAACCACTTAAATTAAACAATCCACTTATAATAATTTTCGAATTTTCTATTTTTCTTAGTTTTATTAAATGATAAAAGTACATGGTTTTCTTTGTTTCATCCCGGTTGAGCCCCCATATGTGAGATGAAAATTAAAGAAAACCATCGTATTTAACTTTACAACTCAAAATCACAATAATTTATTTAATTTTCTAATTCGAAAAATTACAATTCTTTTGATTTTTAAATATTCAATTTCTAAATTCAAAAAATATTACAATTTATTCAAAAATTTTAATAATCTCCACTTATGCCCGATTTCTTCACCTTCGGCTAACTTTAGCCGATAGATAACTGGAAGATTTGCATTTCTTCACCTTCGGCTAAGACTTAGCCATCGGCTAAATTTAGCCGATAGATAAAGTATTGGCAAAATATTTAGCCGAAGGCTAAAGTATCAGCGACGCCAACGGCATATTAACAAAATATGTGTAGTACGAAAAAAAATTTTTCCGTGATTTTGTTAAATTTTGATTAAAAAAAAAAATTGTTTTGTTCTGTTTATTGAAAATTGTAAATTTGAAAAAAATTGTTTATTGAAAAAAAAACTTCATGAAAATGAGCGATGTATTATATGATTCAGTTTTATATAATACTGATTTCCTAGAAGACAATATATAATAAGAAGTCAAATCAACCATTTCGAGATTTGGGACGATTCAGACTTTTTTTTTCGATTTCGGCTCAAAAAACAGACATTTCTTAATTTGTTTAACAAAATTAATAGATTTCTATTAGTTCGTTGGAATCAGTGAGTATAATTGAATATATAGGTACAAATATTTTAATGAATTAAAAATACATTATGTAATTTTACAGTAGCAGGGCCTTATCACGTATGAACCAGCTTCTGCTGACGTTGAGATTTTATGCCACTGGATGTTTTCATCTTGTCTGTGGAGATTTTTCAGGCGTAAGCGTCTCGACGTCGTGCAGAGTAATAAAAAAGGTATCAGAGGTTATTGCGTCTTTATATGAGGAAACAATAAACATGCCTAGAAACTCATCGGAAATACAAGACATGCAGTTGCAATTTTTTTCTATGCATGGATTTCCGAGAGTTATAGGCTGTATTGATTGCACTCATATAAGAATTCAATCTCCAGGTGAGTGTATCTATCATGTTGTGCCAAAAATTATTTTCAAATATAAACAAAAACTAATTTCGCTGGTGGAAACAATGCCGAAAGTTTTAGGAATCGAAAAGGATATTTTTTAATAAATGTCCAGGCAGTGTGTGATTCCGAACTAAGAGCACTTAATATTGTTGCTCGTTGGCCAGGTTTGGGTCATGATTCGACGATTTTCTCACATAGCCGTTTATGTGGAGAATTTGAAAGAAGTAAATATCAAAATGGGATTTTACTAGGAGATAGTGGTTATCCTCTAAAATCATATTTAATGACTCCAGTCCTGAATTCCACTATTCAAGCAGAACACAAATACAATGAAAGCCACATCAGAACGAGGAATGTAGTTGAAAGGTTTTTTGGTGTTTGGAAGCGGCGTTTTCCAGTATTAAGTGTTGGCATGAGGCTTAATACTGATACAGTTCTGGACATTATTGTAGCAACTGCAGTGTTGCATAATATGGCACACAATCAAAGCGAGAAAAATCTGCCACCATTAGAAGTTGAAATCAACGCAGACAGCAATGAGGATATCGACGACGTCACAAATACACAACTCTCTGACACACAAAATGAGACAAGAAGAGCAATAATACAAAATTTTTTTTAATTTGTGTTATACTAATTTTATAATTTTTATGAATTACATTTTTTTTCTTTATATTTCAATAAATCTCCTTACATTTTTGGTTGTTTTAAAATAAGTCCAATTTATAGAAAAAAGTTTCCAAATTGCAATTGCAAGAAAGTTAATATTATCTAATTTAATTTTTTTCGTTTAATTTTTATTTCTAATTTTAAATTTTCTATTGTTAAATTATATATTTCTTCCTTTCTCTCGTTATCCCTAATTAAAAATTTCTTCTGAAGTTCTAAAACTTCTTCTTTTAGTTTTTTAATTTGTGATTCCTTATTTTTTTTGGATGCAAACAAAATTTTACGTTGTCTGTCGCACTTTTGTCTCTTTGATGTGACATCGTTGTCAACAATGCCTTGGCTTGTTGACGCCACGTTTACTGCTTCATGAGCTTCGAAAATAAATATTGTTTACTTTCTTCAACTAAAAATAGAAAAGTAAAATTAGCCTAATAAGAACAAATTATGACAAACGAATACAGCATACATACTTAAAATATCACCACTAGTACAGTTTTCCTCATCATTGCTCCCACTTCCTGCTGTGGCCGCTACATCTTTGGAAAAATTATAAATAGAAAGAAATAAAAAAGTGTATTTGAATTGTATATCTATAACTATAGTCTAATTAAAGTAAATTTGGTAGCATGTGCAATTTAAATCAAACCATTTCCTACGTCAACTTCAAATTAAATTATGTCCAATGTTATTTTAAGTGGGGCAAATTTAAAATTAAAGTGGAAATGGTTGAATTTAACCCTTTACTGCATAATTTTCTGTATTTCAAAAAAAAAAATTTTTTTGAATTCTAAGACCTAACAAGAAAAAGGAAAAAATCTAAAAAAAATGTTAAACTCGAATGGTCATAGTATAATTGAAAAAAAATAATCTGATGCATATCTGCAACACCATGCATTTAAACTACAAAAAAAATAAAGAAAAAGTGTTTTATACACATGTTTTATTAAATGAATTACAACCAAAATTAATAATATTTTCTTATAAAATTAACAAAAGAGAAAGTGTTTGATACAGCAATATGTTTCATTAAATGAATTAAAACAAAAATTATATAAAAATGAATTAAAACAAAAATATTTTCTTATAAAATTAAAAAAAATTAACAAAGTCCAAAAAGTCAGAGAAAGAAAAATATTTAAAATTTACTAATTCAATGAAATAATTTAAAACAATTTTTGTCTTTATTAAAGCATAGGGCTGTGTCACATTTTTCACATTTAATGAACGTGAACCCAGTACAACTAGGGAGTTTGCATCTTAGTCTCTTTTCCATATAAATTGGCCAATGAGAAACTTCATCCTTTCTGACATCTGTAGGTGGAACATGAGAGAATGGAAATCTCCTTTTCCTTTCTTGCAACGCTAGAGTTGGTGAATTGCTTGGTCTTCCTCGTGATTTTGTTAGATTTGTACCCATTCGACAAAGTGTTTCACCTAATTCAATTCGAAAGTCACATAAAGAGATGTGCTTTTCGCTTGAACAAGTTTTTCTATATAATATCCAAGCATTGATGGTCGATATGTCTAAAAGATGATAAAATATACGCATGTACCACTTTTTAGATTTGATTTTAATTCTATATCGCCCGATCAAACTATCTAACAAGTCAACACCTCCCATATGCTTGTTGTACTGCTTGACTATATTTGGACATTCAATTTCTAAATTTGTGTTTAGTTTTTTATCAAACCGCTTCACAGTAGTAATTGGTTCTACAGTTGTAAATGTGGAAACTAAATTTACAACTTTGTTATCCTTCCATGCTACTGTAGTAACATCAACATCGTCAATAGATGTAGAATATTCAGCATGTTTACCTCTAGGATCTTTTTTCATTTCGTTGTCGGTTGGTAATTTACAACAGCCAATCCGATTTCGACGAATAGTGCCAACGGAATATATTTCACTTTTCGCAAGATATACTACTAATGGCAGTGTTGTATAATAATTATCAAAATAAATTTTATGTCTTAAGTTCTTTTTTATGTTCCTTGATAGCCTGATTACTACATTCGCACAAGCTCCAAGATTTGGTTCATGTGACTGAAGTTTGATCAAATTGTTTTCATTTCCAGTATATACTTCAAAGTTATATGAAAAACCAGAAACTCCACATAACACAAAAAGTTTATATCCCCATTTATGGGGTTTATTTGGCAAGTATTGCTTTAAATAGCTTCTGGCTTTTGTTGCGCAAATTTGTTCGTCTATGGATAAGCATTCTTCCATTGGTACAGACGCAAATTTCGCATTAAGATGATCAATGACGGGTCTTATTTTATGAAGTCGATCATGTTCTGTCGATCATTGATTAAAATTATATTGATGCAACTGCAGAATGTAAAATTCATAGACTCCTTAAATTATTTCCCTATGGCTTTGTCAAAACTACCAAAAGCATTTGGTTTACCACCTACATTAAAAAAGGGATATTTTCCTTATCTTTTCAATACATCAGAAAATAAAAATTATATTGGAAAAATACCACCTATAGAGTATTATAGTTCAGATACAATGAAAGCAGATGAGCGGAAATATTTCTGAAATGGTACAATGAACATAAAAACGATGAATTTAATATGCAAAAAGATATTGTCGAATACTGTGTTTCTGATACTCAAATTTTAACAGAAGCTTGCTTAAAGTTTAGAAAATTACTTTTAAATGAATGTAACGTTGATCCGTTTTTAGAAGCTTGTACTATAGCATCTACTTGTAATTTGGTATTTAGACGTAATTTTCTCATACCAAATACTATAGGAATAATTCCTAAAAATGGTTATCGGTTTGCTGACAATCAGACAAAGGTGGCAATTCAGTGGCTCATATGGGAAGAAGATCAAAGGAAAATTAACATCCAACATGCAGCCAAAGAACGAGAAGCAGTAGTTGGTGGTGTTAAAGTAGATGGATTTTGCCATGACCCATGAAACGAATCAAGTTTTTGAGTTTCATGGGTGTTACTATCACGGTCACCCTTCTTGTTTACCTAGTAAACGTAATGACCCACTACATGATGATCCAATTGACACATTAAATAACCGATACGAAAGAACTATACTTAAAAGAGAACGTTTACAATCTTTAGGCTATGAGGTTATAGAAATGTGGGAATGTGAATTTCTAAACCAAATGCAGACAATTAAAGAAATTGATTATTTAAATACACATCCATTAGTTAATTCTGTACCATTAAATCCTCGAGATGCTTTTTATGGTGGTAGAAGTGGAAATGTCTTCAAATATTATAAGTGTAAATCAAATGAAAAAATTAAATATATCGATGTTTGTTCACTTTATCCGTGGGTGTGTAAGAATGGAAAATTTCCTGTTGGACATCCAGTATTGTATATCGGAGGTGATAATTGTTCTGTAATAAATTTAAATGAAACTGATGGGTTGATAAAATGTAAAATTCTGCCTCCTGACAATTTATATCACCCTGTTTTGCCTTTGAAGCAAAATAATAAACTCATGTTTACATTGTGTCGTGTATGTGGAGATAAAAGAAAACAAGCTGAATATTGCACACATACAGATAATGAAAGAGCACTTATAAGTACATGGGTTATTGATGAAATCAATAAAGCTATAGAAAAAGGATACAAAATTCTTGAAATTTTTGAAATTTGGAAATATGATATTCTACAGTATTCTAAATTAAAATCTATTAAAGGACTGTTTACTGGAATGATGAATAAATTCATAAAAATGAAACAACAAGCCTCTGGTTGGCCTTCTAAATGTATCACCGAACAACAAAAGCAACAGTATATAGATGATTTTTTAATAAACGAGGATGTAAAGTTAGAATACTCTGAAATCATCAACAATTCAGGTTTAAGATCGTTAGCAAAATTAATGCTCAATTCATTCTGGGGAAAGTTTGGACAAAGAGAAAACCAACAAAAAACGTGTATTGTTAACACACCGACAGAATTATATGAAATGTTATCCAACCCTGCCTTAGAAGTGTGCCATTTATTACCCATCAATGAAAAAAAGATTGTTGTTAATTGGCAATTCAAAGAAGAAACTGGTGATTCTTTACCTACAGTGAACGTTTGCATAGCCGCATATACTACAACCCAGGCTCGACTTAAACTTTACAGCTATCTTGAACAACTTGGTGATCGAGTTTTATATTACGACACAGACTCTGTTATTTATGTAAGCCGTGAAGGAGAATATCAGCCACCAACAGGTGAATTTATTGGTGATATGACTGATGAGCTAGAATGTTATGGTCAGGGTAGTTACATAACTGAATTTGTAAGTGGTGGCCCAAAAAATTATGCATACAAAGTGCACAGTACAAAAGATAATACAGAAAAAGTCATATGTAAAGTTAAAGGAATTTGTTTAAATTATACTGCTCAACAACAGGTCAACTTTGAGACTATAAAAAATGCAGTATTAAATGCAGATGCTTATGAAGAAATACAAGTTTTTTCTCAAAATATTCGTCGTACACAAGATCATGAGGTTATAACTGTACCCGAAGTTAAAGTATATCGAGTCAAAGCAGAAAAACGTCAATTTTTAGATGATTATAATTCACTTCCATATGGTTATAAAAGACAACACATGGAATAAAAATAAAAAAGCTGAATAATACTTTTTCATTTTTTTTTATTTATTTTGAAAAAAAATTTAATATTAGTAAATAATGTTTTTTATCTATTAATTCATTAATAATTGAAATACTATTTTTTAGAAATTGAATTTTTTTTGTTTAATGAAAAAACATCAATGTGTTCTTTATTTTGATAGAATATACAGAAAATATATTAATAGCATGATACGTTTTCAAAAAATAAAATAAAAGAAAAGAGTTTGTTCTTAATTGAGTATACCTACACTCGCAATGACACTTCAGGCTGGATTCATATTTTTAAAAATGTTTACAAGTGTTTAAGGGGTGATTGAAGAAAAGAAAATAATAATAGATGAAAAATATTGACAAGAAAAATTCTATATTTTTTTTGTATATGTCTATATTATTATTGAGAAATTATATAGCCATTACCATAAATATACATAGAATGATAAAATTGCATATTATTATTAAAATTCACACTTTCTTGCTTTGAATTCTTTATAAAATCCTTTTCACAAAAAAAAAAAAAAAATTTGTAGTTTCTATAACATAAACCACAACATTAACTATATGATCATATACTTGTATATATGAATTGGTAACATTTCAAAAATTTCCCATATCATTTTTTCATTTTATTCAACATTTTAAATATTTTAATTCATATTTTTTTTTATTATAAGCATACTTATAACAAATTTTTTAAAATTGTTTTTTCATATCTGAATTGAAAAAGGAAGCTTTGTGGTTTTGCAAATTTTTTTTTTTTTGCTAGTGTACTTATTAGTTGAAAAAAATAATTGTTACACTTTCACGATGTAAAAATTATTTGAATTTTTGATAGATAAACAAATTTTCAAAATTTCATTTAATCGGTTCATTATATTTCAGTCAGTCAGTCGTTTGAACAGCGTTTGTTTAAAAATTATTTTTGTGTTAAAAGTGTTAATTAGATATAAAATAAAATAAAAAAAAAAAAATTTTTTGTGACTTTTTTAAAAACTAAAAAATAAAAAACTAAAAAAAATCAATAATTTTTTTTAAAAAAAAAAAATGGAATTATACAGTGATATAAAAAAGATTTTGAGTGCGCCGAGAAAACCTTCGGTCACAACGGACATTCAGTGGCCAACAATAGCGGAGGAGCTCGAACTGTTTACAAATCAAAGTAGAGCTCCGCTTAAAATCCTATGTCGGGAGTATACAGAAGATTTTTAGACAGAGTATTGTTCTCCTGGAGGAGAATCAATTAAAACGGTGCATGTTGTAAGTATATTTTTTATATATATAATGATTTTTTTTACGTTCTAAAGAACATATTCAATTGTGTAATTACCACATACATTATGTGCATCATGAAAAAAAATTTCTTTTATTTTTTTTGGCAAAGCTGTGAAAAAAAATTTTTAACGGTGTGTATATTATTGTTTTTTTTTATTTTTAATTATATTTCCAGAAATATTTATACAAAAATGGACATGAATGTGTGGTGCTTCTTCTTGATGAGGAAGAATACAACAAAAAAGAAGAAAGCGTTAAACAGGGGCCAGAAGAAGAACATAGCTGGGATTAAATTGTATTTTTTAAAATAAATAATTTTGTGTAATAGAATAAAAAAAATGTATTTTTTCAAAAAAAACAAAAAAAATTTGGTAAAAAAATAAAATTGTTTTATATATAGAATAAAAAATTTAAAAATTGTTTTTCACTTTTACTCCATTTTTCAATTTTCAAAAAATTATAAAATTACTGCTTCGGGAGTGTTTTGAAAAAAATCTCTATTTTTTTTTCGCTAAGCTGAAAAAAGTTTTTAATCTGATCTATTTTTTATTATTATTTTCAGAAATAATTGAATGAAAAAATAAACTTTGAATTTATAGGTTTTTTCACCGCCGAGGTAGATGACATCAAGAATAAAAAGAGAGTAGAACAGGTAATAGAAAAAGTAAAAAAAAATACAGGGGGATTGAAATAGAAAACAATTACAATTTATTTTCAAAAAAAATTTATGCCTATATAAAATAAAAATTGAATTGTTTTTATTTATTTTCACTTCATTTTTCTTCATTTTTTATTTTACTGATCTCGATTTCGCAGCAGGTTTTTTACTTCACTTTACTTCTTATTTTTCTCAACTTTGAAGGAGCCGATTCAAAATAACTGGATATTTCTCTTGTTTCTTTAATGTGAGTGTAGATATTTATCATTTTAAAGTCTTCATCAGTGACAGGATATTCCTCATTCGGATAATATTTGAATTTTTCCATGTCTATTAAGAGTATAAGAAATTTATAAAGAATTTTGAACATAATTTTTTTTTTTTTGCGAAAAAATTTATTTTGATGACAATTTCTCATATCGATAAAAATTTCATAAATTACATTAAAATATGTATCTTTCAAAAATAATATTTTTTTTAAAAACAAAAGTAATAATATTCAAGTGAATTAAGTAATTCACACGCACATTCAGAAAATCCCGACCTACCTCACAAACGAATCCATTCCATACATTCTTTTTTTTCAAGATCAAGGTTTTAGTTACAATCCAATTTTTCAAAACTTTTTTTTTATATTATTATATGATTATATACAATTTTAATAATAATTTTTTTTTTCGAAACTTTTTAAATCCAGTTTTTCAACAAATAAGCATCGAAATTTTTACCATAACCCAACGAGCTTATTAAAACTTTATTATTCTAATAATTATTATAGAGCTTATTATTAAAAACGTTTTTAATACACATTTTTATATTTTTAGACTTTTCATTTCAAAAGCCATGCAAGTAATGTTCTTCTTCAACTATAAGCTTCTAATACATTAAGTAATGCACACGCACATTCAGAAAATCCCGACCTACCTCACATACCAAACGAATTCCATTCCATACATTCTTTTTTTTCAAGATCAAGGTTTTAGTTACAATCCAATTTTTCAAAACTGTTTTTTTATATTATTATATGATTATATACAATTTTAATAATAATTTTTTTTCGAAACTTTTTAAATCCAATTTTTCAACAAATAGGCATCGAAATTTTTACCATAACCCAACGAGCTTATTAAAACTTTATTATTCTAATAATTACTATAGAGCTTATTATTAAAATCGTTTTTAATACACATTTTTATATTTTTAGACTTTTCATTTCAAAAGCCATGCAAGTAATGTTCTTCTTCAACTATAAGCTTCTAATACATTATTTTCATTCAAAGCAAGCAAACCGTTTCTTATTCCTATTAAACGATCTACTCTTCAACAGATATTTTCGAATTTACCGATCTTTACCACCAATAGGTTTTTTTGAATTTACTGATCTTTACCACCAATAGGTCAAAGAATATAAAGCTAAAGCCAATAGAAATAACATTCCACAATCTGTCAAAAATTCAGAACACATAAAGTTACATAAATATCTTCGTTCGAAACATGTTTCGAACATAAATTTTTCCCCTCATAATTGTATTAAAATACACTTAATTTTTCTTACTTACCATATTTGAAGTAAAGATGGAAACAGATAACATCCGTGCCGTAATGAACAGTACTGACTATATATATTTTTTTTTTTTTCAAATATACATATACACATATATATAGTATATATTAAGTGCACGCGGATACTCAGTCCATTATGGCACCGCCGATCAGTAATTTATGTCAGATATACCATCCAGTTTATCATCAGTAATCAGTTACTGGTGTATATTGTTGATGGGAAAAATTAATGATCGACTTGGGCAAGAGTAGCGCGCTGGCTGGGGTTCGAACCGTGATCTCAGGATCACAAGACGAAACCCAACCATCGAGCTATTCAAGTCCCTCACGTACCTGACTATATAAATTAGGCACATGTATGTTCAGCGTCAAACAGCACTATTACTGAGGCAGCGTGATGATAGTGTACTGTACTGGTGAACGATGCAAGTTGACGGAGAGGAAGCTATCTGTTTGTTATTTAAGAGGTATTCGGAATTATATTATATATTTGCAATACAAATCATCTTGATTAATATCTGTTGCGGGGAAGGGAATCGATATAGTATTATATTTTATATTATACATTAAGTATGTGTGCAATGGAATAATGTGAATTGTATTGTAGAGGCGGCTCCTCGTATAGGGCTAGGAGGGCTCAGCCCCACCAAAATTATCGTATTTTCAATCTTAGAAATACCAATAAATAAATTTAAAAATTATTTTTCACATCAATAATATTTTTATAATCATTCATTCAATAAAAATATGTAAAAACTTTAGTTAAGTTTACATCACTCAAGTGTGTATAAATAACGAATACATTATTTTTTCATAAAATACGCATAGGAAAAAATCGTTATAACTGCCTGTCTGAATTTTAAAAATATTTATAAACATCGAAGATAATGTAGGGTTTAGCATCATAAACTGTATTATCTTTGTAAATATGTACAACAAAAATGTATGAAAAATAAGTTCGAATAAATCATACATATAATTCTATTTCCGTTTCACTCAGTATTAATGTATATTTCTACCTCATTCAATACAAATACATGAATAACAATAATTGCCATTCAATCAAACATTCAAACTGTCTGGCTGTCTATTCATCGGGACTAATTCACTACCAGCCCGGATGAACTCACCATATAACTCTGTGAGAAGAATGAATTATTCGTTTCAATTCATTCAGTTTTGATTTTACAAAAACAATTTATATGTGCTCGATCCGGGCTGTTTTGAATTAGCCCTCTCATATGAATTGTTATTGTATTTCATTTTTGTATTACAGCACAAACAATGATCATAATGTCTATTGTTTGTGCGGTATATTGAAGTAAATGGTGGTATGTATGTATGTATACTGCTTTGCTTATCTTCTATTCCTTCATTTCTTTCTTTTCTTTGATCTATATAAAGATTGACATGTATTATATTTATATATATCATTAACATACAAGGCAAGTTTATATTGGATTGTATTACTCAGTCAACAGTCTTATGTATTTTTTATTGTTGCGTTAATACAAACACGAAATAATTTATATGAGATGGGGCTAATCGGTTTACAGTCCCATCAGTCCATTATGTTGAATAATGTTGAATATGGTTTAAATTGTTCAAAAGCAAAGTATGAAGTATGAATGATATAGATATATTATACATTATACATATATCTATGTATATAATATGTATACTTATGTTTTCGTATTAACAAATGCATCCACCAGAGGATGTTTGTTTAAATTTTTGTTCTTTTATATTTAAAAAAGTCAAAACATCCGTTAAAAATTAAAAACCGTCATATTTAAGTGTTTTTAATAAAAAAAATTGTAATAATTTAAGTATAATTTTAATTTCTTATTTCAAATTCAACTTAACTCCGTTTTTTCCTCTTTTTAATCAAAATAATTTTTAATTAAGAAGAAAGTTTCCAAGTTTACAATTTTTACAATTCAAAAATTTTTGCTTTTGAGTTTTAACAATTTTTTTTGCATACTGGATAAGACACGAATTTCCTAGAGACTGAAAATCATTTCATTTTAAATAATTACACTTCTCTTGAATTTTGAACTCTGGAATTTTTTTCTCTCATACAAAAATGAAAATAATGTTTTTTCGTTTATCGAGAAAAGCCAGTTGAACAATTTTTGTCGTTTTACGATTTTCATAATTGGTTACCAGCGTAAATGGTATGTAAGATTGAAAATGTTTTACGCTAGTTCCATTCGAATGAATAAATGATATCGAATTTAATTTATGATATTATCACAACACAAACGTTCTAGGAGTTTTGTTCAAAATTTATCTTTTTATGTTGCAGACCCAAACAAATTTCTTAAATTTTAGGTTTTTCGCCAAACATTTTAAAAAATTTTGTGTTTCTTACCCGTTCGATTTGAAGAAATATTTCAAATAAGAACTAACCGCCATTTAAAGCGATGATATGTTTTGAAATGTTTTTCCATTTCCGAAATTTTCAAATTTTCTAACGATGAAAATGAAAATAAAAAATTTTCAAGAATATTTAAATGAATCCTATCAGCATTTTGGTATCTAAAAGGGATTTTGGTACTTTAATAAGTATTAAAATCTAAAATTAAATATAATGGGAGTCTAAAGTCGACTAAAATTCCTTTGCAGTTATTTCAATACGTAGAGAAATTATAAATATAATATTGCAAATTTTAGCAAATTTGTTTTTGGTCAAGAGAAAGATCGAAGTGTTGAGTATTTTTTTAAATGAAATGTTAGATTATACAGAAATGATACAAATCCATATTTTTACGAACGTTTGTTAAGTTGTTTTTTTAAAAGATATTTATTATTACTATCAAAATATTTTGTTAAGTATTTTTAACGTTTTATTTTTATGAAGTTTGTAAATTTTGAAAGAAGCCCAAAATACATAACTTATTTTCCAAAAAACAACATTCTGGGGAAGTGTATCTTTAATATGGACTAACCCTCTAAAAGCGTTACTTCTTGGATGGAGTGGAAACCCTTGAAATCATTAGCCCCACCATAAATTTTGGTCACGAGCCGCCACTGTTGTATTGTATTTAAAGGCAAATACAAGTTTATTGTGTACTAGCGTGTGCCTGCAACTTCGTCCGCATTGTCATAATAGCTATAAAACTAACCATGATGTACAGAATAAGGCAAATAAGGTGATCCCGAGCGAAGAAGCTCTTTGCAAAGCTTTATGTTATTACGTCATTTCTATCGAGTTTGTAATTCAATTACCACGATCCACGATCAATCACGATTATCAGTTCATTTAGAAGAAAAAGCTTTTCATACATTTTATAGATTTTTTTCAGACCTTCACCTGTTTAAATCAAATTTTTATTGTTTTAAATAATAAATTTTGGAAAAAAAGTAGCCTATTATTTGTGGGAGGAATTCCTCTTTCAGATAAAAAAAATTCCATCAAGATTGATTCAGCCGTTTTCGAGATTACCCGGCACATACAGAAAGACAGACAGACAGACAGACACACAGACGGACCAAATTTATTTATAAGATTATGATAATATATATAGCTACGTGTATAATATCATTCATTACGGAATATTATGTAGTATCATAGACTAAATAATATAGATTGGAAATGACTGTATAAATTTTTAATACACTTTTGAAATCGATCATAGCTGGCAGAAACTTGAAGAATGGCTGGCAGGAGCTTTTACTGAGAGGAGAGATAATTTTTCGCTCACGAATTTCCATATATATTACATATTTTGTAGATTTCAATAGCTGGCAATGAAAATACATGCATATTTATTTAAAAAACAATACACAATACATGTTCATTGCAATAGCTGGCAGTAGTACTGGAATCAATATAGAATATTTATCACTGATCAACAAAGCAATAAGATGTGACACTCTTTTTTTTTTAAATTTACTAACACACATAATTACTTATTTTAAAATAATAAAAAAAATCAAAATTCAATTTACAAAAACAGTACAGAATTAATGTACTTATGTCAAATCCATATTTCCTTATAAACCGCCGTAATGAAGAAAAGATACAAAACAATATATACATGTGAGCAATACAATCATTTTTTCACAATGCATTTTTAAAGGCGATCTGGAACTTTTTTTTTGACTACCTGACGCGTCATTATATCAAGATATAAGGTGATTCATATAATTTCTGAGAATTTTGAAGACAAGAAAAAGTTTATTTTGTTAAGCTATATATTAGAGTAAGAATTTATTTTATAATTAAGAAATTTAACAAAAATGTAAAAACATTTGATATCAAACACAAAATTTTAAGTGTAATGCATTTACAATTAATTTTGTTTATTTTAGATAAAAAATTTTAAATAACAAAATTTGTACTGTTTTTAATGAGTAGGTATACACTGTAATAATGTTATATTTTTTAAAACAGTTGGTGTTGCAGTTCCATTTTTTTTGTCTCTTTTTCGTATACAAAGGCTCTTAATTGCTATCGACTTTTAGCAAAACCGTTAAGGCCGAATGAATAACGGGACAAAGGTCATGAGAAATTTTTGCTAACGCGTGCTCAGTGTCATTACTGTATGAATATAGATATACTGTGATTTCAATAGCTGGCAATGAAAATACATGCATATTTATTTAAAAAACAATACACAATACATACTCATTGCAATGGCTGGCAGTAGTACTGTGTTATACGGTTATGTTATACTTATGTTATACCGTCATACATGGTCTTACTTGAATCATGAATATAGAATATTTATATTCATGTAGCCAACAATACAGATTGCATAGTATCAAAGAATATATAACTAACGTAACTAGTAGATATATATTCTTTGATAATATGCATGCACATATGTGTTAGATACTTTCAAAACCAGTTTTAATTGTATATAATATCCCAGTTAAGGATATTTGCCTGTGATCATATATATTATATCATATATATTATATATGATCATATATATATATATTATTATATTCATTGCCAGTCATAACATAAATTTGTTGAAAATTTAAATTTCCTTTAAAATATACGATTTTGTACATTTGCCTGTTATTTGATATTTTTTATCATTTCCGATAAGGATATAGCTACATAGATTTTTGATTTTTAAATTTGTTTTTTCTTCAAGATATACAAGATTTCAAAAGATTACAAAAGTTCTCTCATTTATTTTCCTTATTCTGATTTTATAGCTTTTTCAAAATCTCTCAAAAGCTATTTTGATGTTTACTTAATAGTTATGAACACGATTTCTGCCATAAGCATTTCCAATCTATATTAGTCTATGGTAGTATGTAGTATCAAAGACTAACGGTGCGATTCTGCATAAGAGATCTCTTATTTCTCTTATTCCTCTTATTTTTTCTAGTGCAAATTTTTTTACAAAACATACTTTTAGGAGTTAAATTAAATTAGATAAGAGATGTGATCAGCTGATCTCTTAACTTCAGTGGTAAATTTTTTAATGAATTTTGACATTCTACTTTTGAACGTTTATAACCGAAAAATTCTGTTTTAACGGACAAAAATCTCTAAACTTTAGAGGTCATCGATGAGGACCTCTTATATCTCTTATTTATTTTATTTATATTGTTGATATTCAAATATTGTATTCGTGTCGTGCATATTGTAAGTAATTTGATAACAATAATAATAGAATTGTATTAATAATAATAATTATTATAATTATAAATAATAATAATAATAATAATAAAATAATAATAATAATAATAATAAAAATAATAATAATAAAATAATAATAATAATTGTTATTATAATAATTATAAATAATAATAATAATAATAATAATAATAATAATAATATTAATAATAATAGTAATAATAATAAAATAGTAATAAAAATTGTAATATAAAAAAATAAAAATTGTAATAATTACTAATAACAAAGATGATAATACAGTGTGACTACATTATCTTTGTATATAACAAGTAGTAAATGAATAATAATTATTATAATAATTATGAATAATAATAATAATAATAATAATAATAATAATAATAATAATAATAATAATAATCATAATAATAATAGTAATAAAATAATAATAAAAATTGTAATAATTACTAATAAAAATTTTAATAATTACTAATAAAAATTGTAATAATTACTAATAACAAAGATGATAATACAGTGTGACTACATTATCTTTGTATATAACAAGTAGTAAATGAATAATAATTATTATAATAATTATGAATAATAATAATAATAATAATAATAATAATAATAAAATAATAATAATAATAATAAAAATAATAATAATAAAATAATAATAATAATTGTTATTATAATAATTATAAATAATAATAATAATAATAATAATAATAATAATAATATTAATAATAATAGTAATAATAATAAAATAGTAATAAAAATTGTAATATAAAAAAATAAAAATTGTAATAATTACTAATAACAAAGATGATAATACAGTGTGACTACATTATCTTTGTATATAACAAGTAGTAAATGAATAATAATTATTATAATAATTATGAATAATAATAATAATAATAATAATAATAATAATAATAATAATAATAATAATAATAATCATAATAATAATAGTAATAAAATAATAATAAAAATTGTAATAATTACTAATAAAAATTTTAATAATTACTAATAAAAATTGTAATAATTACTAATAATAAAGATGATAATACAGTGTAACTACATTATCTTTTTGTATAATCATAATATCTAAAGATAACTACATTATCTTTTAATAATAATAATCATAATAATAATAGTAATAAAATAATAATAAAAATTTTAATAATTACTAATGAAAATTGTAATAATTACTAATAAAAATTTTAATAATTACTAATAACAAAGATGATAAAACAGTGTACCTACATTATCATTGTATATGACAAGTAGTAAATTGAATAAGGTGGGTTTAAAACCTATGGTGAATCTTATGTCATTTTATGAGGTGAATCTCTTATCCGGAATACCGATTCCTCTTAAAAAATATATTTCACCAAAACTTTAGAGAAATAAGAGGAATAAGAGATCTCTTATGCAGAATCGCACCGTAAATAACAAGTTGTTATATTGACTTTGGTAACATGTGTATTAAAAAAGATCCTTATCTGTATTATGTATTAGTATAATACGAATTTATATGCGAATATTAAATGTATGTATATATGTATATGAATTGTTGTGAATGATAAGTAAAAGGGAATAACAAATTAAAAATTTTTTTCAAAGAAATGTAAACAAACATTTTTTTTTTTAATAGGGAGTAATATACATAATAATATATAAACGAATGACATAATGACAAACATACGTATGTTTGTATATAATTGGTATGATCTGCATTGCATTGATTATAAATTGAAATATTTTTTCCTTATGATCTGTGTTTTGGCGTGGTCTTATATTAATTATTTCATAATCTCTATTCGAGTATTATGAATTACAATAATATCATTACATATTCGTATGAATATGTATAAGAATAATTTTTGAATTTTAATTATGAACGTAATAAGCAAAAAATCTTAAAAATACTATACATTACATACTCGTATATGTGGATATTTCGAATGAATGGTATATCTATACACTTGCTTAGATATAATTTTAATATTTCAGGTGATTATATATGCAATATGATTTAAATATATATTTTTTATCGTTACTTTTTCTTTCCACCTGTATCCCTAAATATTGTAGTTATTGTAATATCACAAACAATATACAAATATTGTGGTAATATATAGGTATATACTTAATACGCATATAGATAATAATATACATGTACATGAAAACGTATATGTATGTACATAAAAACAGTACAAAAGCAATATGAAATTGTACAATATCGAAGGGTAATAATATATACTATATACATATGTGTGTACATTTATATAAACTAGATCGCACGAACTTAAAAAAAAAATAAAGAAAAAAATATAAGCCAACGAAAACAACAATGTTAAATCAAACCAAATGTTAAATCCTCAAAATGATTTGATTCAACAATAAAAAATAAAATAAGGTGCCGGTTTCAATTTTATAAATAAGAACACAATTTTTTACAAAAACGTTATAAAAAAATCTTTATTGAAAATCAATCTCTTAAATCTAACAATTCAAAACTTAATTCTAATTACAAATACCAAATATTTAAATAATAAAAGATAATGAAAATTTAATTATAATTTAAATATATTATATATATGACTTTAATTTACTCAATAAATTTACTAATTTTTAAAAATATCGTTACAAAATTTACGTTTAAGTTGCAACTTTTCTTATTTTTAAAAATAATTGAAAATTTAAAAATAATAATCTACTATAGCTAAATTTAATTCAAAATTTATAATTTTCAAAAAATAATAACTCTACTAATTTTCTCAAAAAAAAATGTGAATTTACTTTAGTTTACAATAAATGTCAATTTTTTCAAATAAGAATTTTAATCTATTATTAATTTTAATTTAAAAATGCAATTACAAAATTAATTTAAAATTTAATTATAAATTAATAATAAATTAATTTAATTTAAAATTCTCTGATATAGATGGCGTTACTAATGCTTGAGTGCGTTGATTGAAGAAACTTCGTACCCGAACTTGAAGATTTAAAAATTCAAAATTTTAACCGTCCAATGACTTCCGGAAAATTAGTTTACTGTCAGCAATTATTTATCCCAAATAAATTATGATGAGAAATTTCGTGAATTCGATGAATTTAATATAAATATTGTATCAAACCAAATATCGTAGCTCTCGGTTTAGCAAATAGAAATTTTTCAATAAAAATTTCTAAGTTTCTTTAAATTTTATACTCTGCAATTGTACGATGCTTAGAAATTGTTAAAAATTTCTAAGTCTTCTTTTAATTTTATACTTGGAAATTTTTTAATGCTTAGAAATTTGTGAAAAAATTTCTAAGTCCCTTCTTTTTTTTATACTTTAAAAAATTTTGTTGCTTAGAAATTTATGAAAAAATTTCTAAGTCCTCCTTTAAATTTTGACTTGGAAACTCAACACGTTTCCCGACGTAGATAAATTGGCCTAACTTGCCCTAATTTCTGTAGAAATTACAAGTATTTCTACAGAAATTCCTAACGATCCCTATTTACTAGCTCAGCACGCTAGATTTTCATAGGACTCAACACGTCCTGGTTTTTTTTTGATCTTTTGGTTTCCCTGATTCAGACTCAACACGTCATATAGGCAGGTAATCGTAAAAGATAAATTCTTCTGCGAATTTCATCCTTTATATAGCAAAATTTGCAAACTCTGGAATTTTATTTTCCCCGTTGGTGATAAAATTTTCTATTTGTTTCATCGTCTGTCTTTCTTATTGAAACATTTTTCCGAATGGTAACTGATGTGACATATGGTACATTTTTCGATTGTGAATGATATTAGCCGGTAATTTTCAATTCGGCTGGTACATTTGATAGTGATTATTTGGAATTGGAACAGTTAATAATTAATCAAATAACTTGGTAAATGTTTTGTTTACATTTACCTACATTTTGTTTTAAAGGTGTCAAATATTGTGTATTTGTGAAATTGTGTTGTGTAATATTGTATTTTTATTTTCTGTTTAAATGTTATAATTTTGTAATTAGTGTAGTGTTTTAATTTAATTATATAGTGTGTGTGTCTATTTATGTATTTTGAGTGTAAATAATTCTATTTATTGTTTTGTGGTGTTTTGTAAATAGTTTTGTGATTGTGATATATGTAGTTTTGGTTATGTTTTTATGTTTACATTTTGTGTTGTTATATGTTTTGTGTGTAGTGTTCTATTGTTTTGCTATTTATTATTATTAATATAAATTAATTATTTATTTATTCTTATTTTTTAGCTACTGTGGTTGCTGGGTGGATCATGCATTTACTGTAACAAGGTGAGTTATTTTATTCAAGTATGTTCTTGATCATTTTTCTAAAATTTCTCTATTTTTTTATTTTCAGATGAAATTATGTTGACTGGATACAACAAAGTAAAATAAAAATAATTAATATATAAGGTTAAAATTTATTCCAAGTGAAGTACACAAATTACATTTAATTATGGAATTCGATCTCATTCATATGACCACCATATTCATATATTATGGGAAAAAGACTTCAGTTAGTGACTGAGGACCTAACAATGGATGGTCAACACGGTTTCCGCCCGCGGAGAGGTACCATTACCCTCCTACACGACCTGGAAGAAGGGCTGGCTTCTTCCTTGGCAGCGAGAGGTCATTCTAGTGTTGTATCACTAGACCTGAATAAGGCATATGACAGAATACCAGCCTTTTTCGTATGCCAAAAACTGACCTCTTGGGGCGTGGACCCGAACTTCATAAAGGCAATCTACAGTTTCATGTCTCACAGACAGATCAAAGTTCGTACGAATGGATATTTCTCAAACCGTTATAAACTGGATAACGGCACCCCACAAGGTTCCCCCTTGTCCACTACGCTACTAGTTGTTTATTTGGATTCGTTACTAGTGGAACTAACAAGATATCCAAATATCAAAGTGCTGGCTTATGCAGATAATATCTTGCTTAGCGACACATCATGCACACCAGAAACAATGAGTGACCTTCGAGGAGCCTCTCCGGAAACAACTAACGAACTCAGAGGAGCCTCAGAACATTCCCTTAAGTGGGCTCAAGATAACGGAGGAAATATTCCACTTGAAAAAGTGGAATTCCTTCATATTTGCAGAAAAAGAAACTGCACCATTAATAATATTACAATCGCTACACGCGTAATCACTCCATCTAACAGCATGAAGATTCTTGGCGTCCGCTTTAATAGGCGTGCCACATGGAAAGATCAGGTGAACGACGTGGTGAATAAACTCCACAGGGTTCAAAACCTCATAAAAATGCTTGCAGCAGGAAGAATGGGTGCACCTCCATCAGCACTCATTCACATTGCAAACGTTCTCATTAACGGCATTACAGGGTATGGTCTGACCCTTAT
The DNA here is from genome assembly GCA_951394055.1 of Villa cingulata. Taxonomy (NCBI): domain Eukaryota; kingdom Metazoa; phylum Arthropoda; class Insecta; order Diptera; family Bombyliidae; genus Villa; species Villa cingulata. Next base: position 31,545,656 of record OX596020.1, on the reverse strand, counting down.
TGGTGACTGTTCACTAACTCACAAAAAAGAGATACAGACTGCAATGAATAAAGTCCTCCGGGTGGCTTCAGGGGCTTATAGACGTCCTCCGGGCGGCCAGACAGGTAGGGGACCCAAGGTCTCCCCTGTTTGATAGAGTCTGGAGCTTCCTAGAGGAGGAGAGTCGGAATAGATATTCGTCATTGCGAAGATCTGTGATGACTATCCCTCGTCTGGATGGCTCGTTCCCCCATAAACCCTCCCCAATACCACCAACCCTAGTTCCATATACAAACCTTGACACAAGACTGTACATTCGTGACGAAATTAGTTCCTACAGGAAGGAAGACACCAATCCCGAGGTCTACCGGGCGCTGCATGCGCAGATATGTGAGGAGTTCTGTGGCAGGCTTCTACTGTATACCGATGCCAGCAAGTCAGCTTCTGGCGTCGGTCTTGCAGTGGTCAGCAAACGTATACAATCTGGATGGAAGACAGTGACTCGGAGGAGATTACCTGTTGAAGCTCAGGTATTTGACGCAGAATTGACTGCAGTGTGGATCGCTGCAGCCATCAGGGCGGAAAATAACAGAGCTTCGGTAATCTTCACTGACTCCCTGTCAGTCGTCCAGGCGTTGAAAAATCCTGAAAACCTAGACCACTTGGTTACCAGGATTAGGAAATATATCTCTAGATACGACACACGCGTGGTTTGGATCCCGGGGCATGTGGGTATAGTGGGTAACGATATGGCAGATCAGGCAGCCAAAGCAGCCATTGGCCTTGCAGTAGAGTCTGACTTTCTCGTCCCGCCAAACCCGAGTGCTATATATGGGATCGGCCTGAACCATTTGAATAAGAGAAGACTGGCTAGGTTTGAAGACATTGGTTCGGACACCACGCTGGAGTATCTTGAGATTAACCCCGACCTCAGGGCTCCAAGTTTCAACCCAGCGTTGGGTAGAGCCCGGCAGACTGCATTATTAAGATTACGAACTGGCCACACGAGGCTGACCCATCCCTTCTCGTCAAACAGAGGGGAAAGGTCTACCTGCCCTTGTTGTAGGAACTTAATGCATTCAAACTCCACGAAATTACTGAAAGACTGTTCCGAATTCAATGACAGACTGACAAGACTAGGACGACAGGGAGTGAGTAGAGGGCAGTTGTTGGATCCCTCACAGGATCTAAACTCCACTCTATTCACTCTTTTGACACAATACAGTCTGACGGACAAATTATAAGACACCAAATCCTTAGGAAACCGTTCCCTCTATATAATAACTACTAAAAATATAATTTTGTATATTAAAATATATTGAAGTATTTGTGTATATGTATATATATGTATATATGTGTGTATATATATGTATAGATGTGGTAATGAATAGTTGTGCATTCTCTTTCTCCGTTTCACTGTCATGATCATTATTCATTCGTTACTCAGCAGTTGACAGTGGAAGTCGAACATCGTGTGCTTGCAGTGAAGATTACAGTGGAAGTAGAATTCATTTTCAGATAATTTCATAAATAATTTATATATTGATTTTGCATATAATTTTACATTAATTAAATATTGTATAGTAGTGTTGAATTAAATTTGGAATTCTTAAAATTCATTTATATAATCAGATATTGTATTAATAAAAACCACAAATCTGGGGGCTCAACCGGGATCGTGCCGCGTGGATGTTAAAAAAAAATTTTTTTTTATTAAAACATTAATAAATAAAAATGGTGGTGATACTGAAAATGTGTATAAATTAAAAGAAAATTTGATTTAAAAAATAAAGCATAAAAGTGTACTCACTTCATTTTTTTTAACTAACATCAATTATTATATATCGCAATTTCTTAATTCTTATTGTGTTAAACTATTTTATAAGCATATTGTGCATATCGTAGACAAAGACAACGGTAGTACGATAATTCCGTTGCACACGTGCGTTGTAATAATAACAAAAAAAAATTTTTTTTTTGAACAAAGAACAATAGTTGTAGTTACAGTTGTTCTCAAACTGCTATTATTGTTTTCTTTATTAAGTATTCGCATATAACATATTAGCATATGGTTCTCAAATTTTCAGGTATCAGTGGTTGTAAATATATTGAAATTTATTTTATAGAGAAAGTTGTACATATTATTGTAAAGTTGTTAGAATATATTTTATGTGACATTATATATTGAAAATTTCACAAAATGGCGGGAAGAAGAAGGAATAACCGGCAAAATAGTAACTCGGCAATAGACTTCGAAATAGATTCACGGGTAGAGGGGTCGAATGAGCAGTTCATAAAAGTTAGTTATTCTGATATAGAAAATGTATTACGTAAATTTTCGGGCGAGAACACTATGAGTGTAAAAAAATGGATTTCGGAATTCGAATTATTCGCTGAAACATTTCAATTGAATGAAATGCAAAAATTTCTGTTTTGCAAACGTTCGCTATGTGGGGCTGCTAAAATGTACATAGACTGCGAAGTGAAACCCCTCAATTATCGCGATCTAAAGAATGCATTATACGCTGAATTCTATATGAAGTTGAGTAGTGTTGATGTTCATAACCAATTAAAAAAACGAAAGAAAAAATATAGTGAATCATATCGCGAGTATTTGTATGCAATGATCGATATCGGGTCACAAGCGGACGTTGATGATCTGTCCATAATTTCATACACTATCGACGGTATTAAAGATTATTCTAGTAATAAAATAATGTTGTATGGCGCGCGAACCATTAACGAATTTAAAGAGAAATTGCTCACGTATGAGAAAGTTAGAATCGATTGTAATGAACAAGTAGGCGAAAGAAATAACGGGTCAGATAGGTCTAAAGGTACGAAAGGCAATGATAAGCAGAATTACAAACCCAGAAGATACTGTTTTAATTGTGGGTCAACGGCGCATGAGTGCCACTCATGCCCCCAAAGAGATAAAGGGCCGAAATGTTTCCGATGCAACAAATTTGGACACAAAAGCAGCAGATGTCCAGGTGAAGGAACGTCAGGTGTAGGTGTAGGTTCACATGTCATAGTAAAAAATGGTAATTATGTTCCAATTAAAGTTAATGATCATCCGATCGACGCTTTAGTGGATACCGGAAGCGATATATGCATATTAAAAGAATATCTTGTACAATTTATTAACCCAAAATATATTTGTAGAACGTCACGCTTAACAGTCGCAGGTCTTGGGACGAACGTAACAACAAAAGGGTCATGCATGGTCAAAATACAAATAAATGAAGATGTATTTGAAAATGTTGAAGTTCATATAATAAGTAGTAATTATATGAAGCCAGACATAATTTTGGGCATGGATCTGTTACAGTCAGCTATAATACAGATAGAAAATGGGAAGGTAAGCATCTGTAGTAGAAAATCAGGGGCTAGCAAAGATTGTGTGGAAAAGGAAGAAGAAACGGTGAAATCTTGCTTCCTAGCAGACATCGATATTACAGATGAATTATCCAGTAATTTCACAGACTTGTCTCACCTGAAAGAAAATGTAAGAAAAGAAGTACTTAATTTGGTAAAAGAATACAAACCCGAAACACCAACTGAATCTCCTATTCAAATGAAAATTGTACTAGTTGATGAACGTCCAGTATATCAGACACCGAGACGATTTCCTCCCCGTGAGCAGAAGATTATTGAAGAGCAAGTGCAAGAATGGATGAAGAAGGGCATAGTTGAAGAAAGTACATCCGACTTTGCCAGTCCTGTGGTACTGGTCAAGAAAAAAGACTTGTCATATCGACTCTGCATTGATTATAGATCTGTGAATGATAAAATATACAAAGATAGGTACCCTCTTCCGGTTATAGAGGATCAAATTGATCGTTTGGAAGGAGCAAAGTGGTTCACCACTTTAGATTTAGAAAATGGATTTTTCCATGTAACAATAGAAAAAAATAGTAGGAAATACACCGCTTTTGTCACTCAGCAAGGACAGTTTCAGTTTACACGTGCTCCTTTCGGGCTATGTAATTCGCCAAGCGTTTTCCAAAAGTTCATCAACTTTGTATTAAGGGATCTTATTAATAAAGGTATAGTAGTGGTATATATTGATGACGTAGTCATTCCGTCTTCATCAGTCGAAGAAGGAATTGAAAGATTAAGAAGAGTGCTAGAAGTAACTGCAAAAAGCGGCTTACACATAAAATGGCAGAAATGCCAGATCCTAAGACAAGAAATAGAATACCTTGGGTATGTGATTAAAGCAGGGACACTAAAACCATCACCTTCTAAGACGAAAGCCGTCGTAAATTTTCCTCAACCGTCCAATGCCAAGCAAATACAGAGATTTCTTGGCCTTACGGGCTATTTCCGCAAATTTATATGCAATTATTCAATGATTGCCAGGCCACTGAGCGATCTATTAAGAAAGAATGTTGAATTCAATTTTGGAATTGATCAAATGAATGCCTTTAACCAGTTAAAAACTATTTTAATTACAGAACCAACTCTAAAAATTTTTAGGTATGGCCTTTACACCGAACTTCATACAGACGCCAGTAAATATGGATATGGGGCAATATTGTTACAACGGGACGATGAAGACAAGTCATTACATCCAGTATATTACTTCAGTAGAAAGACTTCAGTAGCGGAGCAGCAGTATAGCAGTTACGAGCTAGAAGTGCTTGCTGTCATCGAGGCAGTGAAGAAATTCCGTGTATACTTACTTGGCCAGCATTTTAAGTTGATAACCGATTGTCAAGCTTTTCAGATGACATTAAAAAAACGTGATTTGGCTCCAAAAGTAGCTCGTTGGGCACTTTTTCTCGAAGATTTTGATTATGAAGTAGAACATCGTGTCGGTAGCAAGATGTCTCATGTAGATGCTCTTAGCAGGAGTCCAAACGCACTTTGCATAACGATAGAAAATGATTGGCTTACGCGGATTCGTGACATGCAAAAGAAAGATGAACGATTGAATGCAATTATTGAACTGTTGAAGCAAGGACCATATAACGGTTACACGCTGCACCATGGCATCCTATGTAAAAAAATCGAAGATAAACTGCTCTATGTTGTTCCAGATAAAATGAAGAATTCCATTATCCGACATGTGCATCAAAAAGGTCATTTTCATCACAAGAAGATGTCAGAGATTATCGAGAAAGAATTCTTTATTCCAAACTTGAAGAAACGAATTGAAGCTTGCATCGCTAGCTGCGTAAGGTGTATCCTATCCGAGAGAAAAACAGGTAAACCAGAATCATTACTTAATCCAATCCCTAAGGGCGATCGACCATTGGAGACATTGCATCTGGATCACCTTGGTCCACTTACAATGACTAAGAAAGGCTATCGTTATATCCTGGCGATTATAGATGGCTTCACTAAATTCTGTTGGCTGTTCCCCACCAAAACGTTGGGATCCGAGGAAGTAATTCAAAAAGCCGAAATTGTAGCTGAAACATTTGGTTACCCGACGCGGATTATTACTGACAGAGGGGGAGCTTTTCAATCAAACCATTTTCGTGAGTATTGTAGTAGTCGCGATATTAAATTACACTTCATTACAGCTGGTTTGCCAAGGGGAAATGGTCAAGTGGAGAGGCTCCATTCGATAGTAATAGCGGCGCTTACAAAGTTGTCTTTGGAGAATAGCGAAAAGTGGTATCTACATATAAAGATATTACAGAGAATCCTGAATAGTACATTCCAAAGAGCGATACAGATGTCACCATATGAATTGCTGACGGGAACAAGTATGAAGACAGAACACGACATTAAAATTATGCAGATAATAGAGCAAGAATACGCAAAACATTACTGCGAAGAACGTGATGATCTGAGACGAAAGGCTAAAGAAGATATTTCAAAGATTCAAGACGAGAACCAGAGGCAGTTCAACAAAAAACGAAAGAAAGCTACTCAGTATACTGTAGATGACGTCGTAGCAATAGAGAGGACACAATTTTCCACAGGGTTGAAGATCAAACCTAAGTTTCTAGGGCCGTATAAAGTGACGCACGTGAAGGGATTTGATCGATACTTAGTCAGCAAAATAGGCAGTGGTGAAGGTCCTAAAACCACAACAACAAGTGCAGATAAGATGAAGTATTGGTATGAAGAAGACGACGATGTTACAGAAGATGATGATGAAATAGTGCAAAACGAGGCGCATAATGACGAAGATAATGATGAAAATGAAGCAGGAAAAGGTGAAAACGGCGTTGCAGAACAACGTTCTTCAGAGGCTGAAGAACAGGCAGGAATGGCCGAATGTGGTAATGAATAGTTGTGCATTCTCTTTCTCCGTTTCACTGTCATGATCATTATTCATTCGTTACTCAGCAGTTGACAGTGGAAGTCGAACATCGTGTGCTTGCAGTGAAGATTACAGTGGAAGTAGAATTCATTTTCAGATAATTTCATAAATAATTTATATATTGATTTTGCATATAATTTTACATTAATTAAATATTGTATAGTAGTGTTGAATTAAATTTGGAATTCTTAAAATTCATTTATATAATCAGATATTGTATTAATAAAAACCACATATATGTATGTATGTATGTGGATATGTATATATATATTTTAAATATGTTTAAAAAAAAATTTCTTTTTAGACAATATTGAAACATTGTATGGAGCATGGGAACCGTCACCACTCTCCCCCACAACAGATATGGATGGAGTGATGACGCGGCCTAGCTTCATACAAGGTATATATAGTTATAAGAAATATAGATTTAATATAGTTATAAGTTTTTGGACCTCTTCTTTCAAGAGGTCTAGATCTAGTTTACTAACCTCAGTGATAAGTCTTCATTACTAATATATATTTATATATACTGGATACTAGGGATGTGAGCCGGTGGAGCTGCAGTTGCCTTTATACCACAGTAACGGTGAAGGGGACAGCGTGGCCATGCTCAAACATAAATAGTATCACAGTAAAAATTAGAATTAAAATTGTAAAATTAATTTGTAACAAAGATCGCCAAAAGGCCCTGGCGGGTCATGGTGAGGGCGGGGGTGAGGCAGTTTACTGTTCTCATCCCTATAATAAATAATAATAATAATAATAATAATATGACCACCGCGAGCACGAAAATTGGAATAAGCGCTCTTAAAGTTGTGACTACCGATTCAGAATAGCGGTAGTAATTTTCAATAATTTCTAAACGTTGCTCGTTCGTGAACTTCACCATGATAAAAATGTTAACATTGACTGACGTTCTGAAGTTGACAGATTATGCCAAATGTTCAAGGCCTCCTTTGTATTAAAACACAAAATTGTTATGTCCCTATTGGAAAACCCGATATAAATGCATATGAATTGTATTATCCTATAACCAGCCATTCAACCTTATTATTTAATTGTTTATTTTATATTGGGCCCTATTATGAGTCTCGATAATATCGTCTTGTCATCGATTATCGCCTTGACTCGACAAATTTTGTATTATGAGTGTCGATTTGAGGCGAGAATAAATAAAAAAAATAAATGCACAAATTCCAAAAAATGTGAACAAATACCCATTTTTCATACATTTCTGAGTAATAATTTCAAAATTTACTATTTTTCGTAGGTATGGTATGGTCTTATTCTATTAATCAACGTAAAAGTTGTTACTAACAATCGAAATTTGTAATTACCTTCTCCAAAAAACGCGTCAATAATAAAATTTGGTACATTTAAAAAATACATAATGTCATGTTTATTTAGTAAATTTTTTCTTGCATTTATACAATTTTCTTGTATAACTGCTTTGTTGCTTATCATTGTAACTGTTGTTGTTAACATTCTATTCATCTTTTACTAAATACGTAAAAAATTTAGTGAAATTCAATTTTATTCACCTGTTGGGTGTCGTGGTGATAAACGTGGTAATAATTAAAAAAACTATTAATTTGAATTCGTATAGAGAAAAATTGGCCGAAAATCACTTAACGACGTCATAATATATATAAACCGAAAAGAGGCAAACAATTAAAATTTGAAAAAAATGAACAGCATCAATGTATAGAGTACAAAATTCTCTGTCGATCAGTATATACCACGACACAATAGAATGAATATTTATTGAGATATGGAACTACAAAAACACATGACATTAAAACGGACAAAAATTTTGAAACAACCTAATATATTCAATTAACATAATTTTATTTATTAATAATTTAAGTTGTTTACTCGTCATCGTCAGTTGTCGGTAGGGAAAGAAGTAGTGGAAAGATTTTATACTATTCTCATCTATTGTTACTGGTACATGGTATTGAATGTTATTGGGCTTCATTACACATGTTCAGGTGTATTTGTATAGTATGTATGTATATTTTTATATGCATTTGTGTCTACTAAAAAAAAATGTATAATATTTTTTTTTTCTACTTTGCCGTTTATACCATCGTGTTTTTATTTTTATTACATAATGTAGGTATACTTTTTCTTATTTCATTATTTGTAAACAAAACAATTTTTTTTACATATTTTACTCGGATGATTATGATATGAATTATACATATTAATGAGCATATTTTAAAGTAAATTAGAATTGATGCATGTGACTATTGTAAAATAGAGCCCTTTTTTATTAAAAATATTGTTATAAAAAAAATGAAAAAATTTGCTATATTCTTTTAACTAAGAACACTAGCAAGGACAAAAGATGAAAATTAGGGGCCGAGCGGAGCCTTGAAAATAAAATGTGTGGACTGGGAAAAAGAACAAAGGAAAGAAAAAAAAACAAAAGACTTTATTCTTTTAACCCTTTATATGCGAAGGGGTTATTAGAACAAAGCAATTTTAAAGAAGTATTGCACAAAGGAAAATTTCACTTACCCACGAAAAATAAAGAAAAACGATTTTTATCTGATTCTTTTTCACTTTTTTATTTTTTTTTTTTTAAGGAACAAAACTTTAAACTAAATTAAATTTAAATTAAATTAAACTAAATTAGATTAAAACTAGACTAAACTTAAACTAAAAGAAAAATTAAAAAAAACTACACTTCTTATTTAAAAAGTAAAAATTTAACTTCAAAACTAAAAAAAATTCAGCAGAAAAAAAACAAAACTTTTAAAGAAAACAAATCAAAACTAAAAACTAAAAAAAACTAAAAACTACTGTGTTGTGACGAGCCCGTTTATATATCCCTCGTCACACACACAAAAAAAAAAAAAATAGTAAACAGTTGTACTCTGGAATTTTCTATCAATTCGCCGCCCGCTGTAACGTCAACGGATCGACAGAAAATTCCAGTGGTTACGTTCGTTGTTTTTCTGCTGAATCTGTTACAAATTGTAATAGTTATAAAAAAGAAGAAGAAGAAGAAGAAGAATCGTGACAATGTCATTTTAAAATGTAAACAAACGAAGTGACAAGTTACAAGTAAGTATAAAAACTATTTTAATTATTTAATTATAATTATTTTAATTAAATTTGAAGATTAATTTATTCTTTTTTTTCTTTCAGGTTTACAACACGACCCCCCGTTTAAGAGCTCAAATTCCCAACTGAGCGTCTAGATGTGGCTGACAGACAGGGATTACTAGAGGAGATCTGGTGGGATCCTGAAATCCTCCAGCTGCTGCGCTTACCTGGAAAGAAAGAAAGGAAAAAAAAAACAAGCTTTGCGCAGTAAATAGGTTCGGTACAAATAAAATTAAATTAAGATAGTTAATTAAATTAAACATCTAGGCTCGTCGGAAGGGAAGAGGGAGTGAGGAGGGTAGACCAGTAAGAAAACGTGACAAAAATAAAGGGTTAGGAAGGAAACGGACATGAGAAGGGGTAAAATAACGTCAGATAACTGCTGGAGCTAAACGATCGCGGTGGACGACACTCGTTCGGTTCGAAGTCTTATGCTTAATTTTATAGACGACATCTGTGACCAATTCGATTATTTCGTATGGACCATCCCAGTCTCGTTGTAGTTTAGGGCTATAGCCTCTCTTTCTCTTGGGGTTATAAAGCCAGACAAAGTCTCCAATTTTAAAAGGGTTTGCTTTCGCGGACAAATCGTAACGGTCTTTCATTCTCCGACTAGCTTCGGTGAGCTGTGACCGATTGAAAGAGTAGACCTTCGAAAGTCTTTCCTGAAGATTCTCCACATAGGTGGGTACATCTTGCAGATGTTGATCTGGAGGTCCACCAGTTAGTAATTGGAAAGGAAGTCGAAGTTCACGTCCCAAATTTAGGAAAGCGGGAGTGTTTTGCGTGGACTTTTGAACCGAAGAGCGATAAGCAAGGAGAAGGAAAGGCAGGTAAGTATCCCAATCTTTTTGGTGTTTGTCTACAAATTTGGAGAGGTAGTCTAAGATGGTTCTGTTGAAACGTTCGACAAGACCATCACTCTGAGGGTGTAGCGCAGTGGTTCGCGTCTTCTCGATCCGAAAACGACGGAGAATCTCCTTAAATACCGCAGACTCAAAATTACGTCCTTGGTCGGAGTGTAATTGTTTACATAACCCGAATCGCGAAAAGACTTGGCTGACCAATACTTCTGCTACCGTTTCAGCAGTTTGGTCTGGGATCGCAAACGCTTCAGGCCACCTGGTGAAGTAGTCCATCATGACTAGGATGTATTTGTTGCCATTACCAGTTACAGGTAGTGGCCCTAGTATGTCAACAGCAACTCTCTCGAACGGGTAGCCAGAGACTCGCACCTGTAAGGGTGCCCTCGTTCGAGGAATTGGCCCTTTTCTTTGCTGACATACTGTGCAGCGAAGGCAGTAGCGCTTAACCCTTGCAGATAGTCCTACCCAATAATATCTCTCGCGTACCTTCGCGAGGGTTTTCTCAATGCCAAAATGGCCACCGGCCGGACTATCGTGCATGTGCTTCAGCACTTCTGCCTGTAAACACTCGGGAACCAACACCTGTAGCTGATAGGGAGGATTGGGGGAATGGCGGTAGATAACGCCATCCTTAAGGACTAGAGAAGAGAACATGGACCAGTAGGATTTAAGAGTGGGGGCGGCCGAGCTCAATGATTCAGCCTCTGGTCTACCGCTAGAACTTAGCCACTGTCGAACTGCTTGCAGGTCCGGATCGGTTGCCTGAATCTGTCCCATGTCCATGGCTTGTATGGCTGCAGTCTTCACCAGCAACATCTGTTTTTCGTCAAGCCTGCTACAGTAGACACAGGACGAAGACTCGCAAGGACGACGAGAGAGAGCATCCGCGTTGCCATGATTCTTCCCTGCACGGTGTTGAATCTCGAAATCAAACTCCTGTAGCCGCTCTATCCACCTTGCAACTTGTCCTTCGGGCTCTCTAAAGTTCATCAACCATCGCAGGGATGCGTGGTCGGTGCGCAATAGAAAGCGTCTCCCGAGGACATAAGGGCGAAAATGGGCTACAGCTTTCACAACCGCCAAGAGCTCCCTTCGCGTTACGCAATAATTCCTCTCGGGTCCGCTCAACGTCTTACTGTAGAATTCGACGACCTTTTCCTCGCCATGCTGGAGCTGTGACAGGACCGCCCCCCATGCAAATTGACTGGCATCAGTGTCGAGGATAAATGGGTCATGATCATTCGGTTGTGCTAGTACAGGCGCCTGAGACAACTTCTCCTTCAAGGTCTGAAAAGCACGGTCACACTCCGGTGTCCATTCAAACCTTGAGGCCTTCTCAGTAAGTCCAGTAAGTGGCTTACTGATTGAAGAGAAGTCTCGCACAAAACGTCTATAATACGCACACAGACCGAGAAAAGACTGGACATCTTTCTTGCTACTGGGTCTAGGCCAGTTACGCACAGACTCAATCTTTTCCGGGTCTGTCGAGAGTCCTCGCTCCGAAATCACATGCCCCAAAAATCTGACTTCTCGGCGACATAGATGGCATTTCTTGGGCGATAGTTTCAAGCCCGCTTGAGATAAGCGATGAAATACCACTCTTAAATTCTTCAGTAGGATATCGAAGGATTCGGCATGTACCAGTAGGTCGTCTAGGTATCCTAGGGACATAGTATAGGGAATATCATGCAGCACTATCTCCATCAAGCGCTGGAAAGTTGCAGGAGCATTAGTCAGGCCAAAAGGCATTACATTGAATTCGTATAATCCCGAACCGATACTAAACGCGGTTTTTTCTTTATCATCGGGATGCATTTCCACTTGGAAATATCCCGAGAGAAGATCTAAAGACGCAAACCACTTTGACTTACCCAAAGCTTCAAGAGTAAGGTCAATACGCGGTAGAGGGTAGGAGTCCTTTTTGGTAACTTCATTTAAACGCCGATAGTCGATGCAGAAACGGAGCGAACCATCTTTCTTTTTCACAAGGACTACCGGAGAACTCCAAGGGCTGGTAGACGATTGAATAACACCTTGTTCTTTCATATCCTTAACCATTTGTTCGGCCTCAACTCGTCTAGAGAAAGGATTACGACGAGGAGGTTGTTTAACGGGTTGTGCGAGGCCGGTGTCTATTTTGTGTCGAAGGATACTAGTTCGTCCGATGTCTTCTTTAGATTTAGAAAAGACAGATTGGAATTCAATAAGAAGATCTCTTAAAGCAGATTGTTGGACAGGTTGAAGTCCTTCACTACTAGATAGGAAGAGGTCATTCAAATGGGAAGGCAGTGTAGTAGCAATAGGAATTTCTCGAACTTCATTACACAGGATAGTCAGGTCAGTATCCAAATGGGCCACAGGTAAGCGACTAGGTAGGGTAATAGTTTGGTAGGATAGATTAGAAATCCTAGTCCATACCTGGCCATTGGATACACGAGAAATAGAAGAAATCAGACACATCTGTTCCGGCAGCAAAGAGGAAGCTGAGAGGAGAACATCCGTGTCTGTAGGAAGGGTTGTGTAGAGGGAAATTAAAATCTCCTGAGAGGGACGAAGTTCGAGGGTTTTTAAAGTTTTTGCTAAGAAGGAAGGTGAATGGTTTAAGGGCACTGCTTCTTCTTGTATATGAAGTAGATCTTTTTCCAAATCTAGGATACAGTGATGTTGCTTTAAGAAATCCATTCCCAGGATGCAATCGTCAAAGATTTCTGCAGAATAGACATAGTGTTTAGTAGGGAACTTACCTACCATAAAATCAACGCAAACTGTACCTTCGACTGGGATGGTTTCACCAGTAACACTTTGTATTTGTGCAAATGAAGGCATGACTTCGACCGGACAAGAGCATCTCCGCAGTACTCTAGGATTTACTATAGTCCTAGTAGCACCAGTATCGACTATCATCATGACAGGGACTCCATTGACAGAGCCTAGGAGGTTAAGGTTAGGACCAGCTGTGACAACTGTGATAGGAATTAGGGATGGGGCCTTATTCTCCACTAACTTCGGCCCCCATAGGTCAGTGGAGATTAGTTTAAAGGATTATTAAGGGTACTCGAAGGGTCATCAGAACGACATAGGGCTGGTATAATCCTAGAAGTTGACTCTGATGAAGAGGGTTGTTCGAAAATCGAAGAAGAAGTGGAAGGTTTAGTAGAAACCGATTGGTTAGATGCCGTAGACAAGTCTGTCGAGTATGTAGGTGGACTAGATTTAGGTATAGGACAATTTGTATGTCCAGAAATTGGACTGATAACCGATTGGTTACAGTGCACCGGAGGGGATGTTCTAGTCACGTCGACAGTAGTAGTTACAGGGGATTGACTGACCAAAGGTAGGGGTGTAGCATTTGGATAATTATTTGAAGAATCCGAAAAATTGTTGATTGTTAAATTAGGGTGAACTTTCAACGAAGAATTATGGGTGATTACAGGGCTAGGTGGATCAGCTATGACACTATTTGAACAAGGGGTAGTAGGAACGGTGGCTGTGGGACTAACATTAGAAACGAGTGTGGAATTTGAATTAGAAGTATGTGCGGTATTGGAACCAAAATTGTTACGAAGGCTAGGGTAATTAAAGTCAGAAGGAATTATAGGCTTTTGGATAGGCGTGGCTGTACCTTCAGAACTAGAGACATTAGGACGAGAGATAGGCATTGTACTGTTAGGGTATGTGTTAGAATTAGAAATATCGATGTTGTTGGTAGGAGGGGTAGGACTAGAAGCAGTAGATGAGGTGACTGTAGGGTTTTGGGGCCTGGAATTGGTACCCAAGAGAACTATATTGGTGGCTTGGGGAGTACGGGCACTGGAGACTACATCAAATTGGACCCTGTCACCACGCTGCAATGCTACTTTCCCCAGTGGTTTCATTGCATCGCGATGCAAAAATATCTCCTCATTGGTGTCGTCTCTCACGATAAACCCGAAATGTTTGTCAGGGTTAAAGAATTTGATTCTACCAGTCACCCCAATCGCTAGGGTAGGACAACCAGTTGGAGTGTCTTGTATCGGGAAGCTCAACTTGCACTCCTCTAAGCTGAGCTGTTGGCTTTTCCCGATTTCTTAGCTTTACTGGTTTTTTCCCTGTTCTGGACGACCGCTTGACTTACTCTGATCCCTCTTCGGCTTATCCGTGTTGCATCCCTACTAGCCTCCATTCGGCTTGCTAAAGCTAGGGCTTCCTCTAAGCACTCAGGGGCTGCATCACGGACACGCTGTTGGACCTCCAAATCAAGAAGTCCGTCCACGAATTGTCCTAGAGCTATCCTGTCTCTTGCCGTCTCAGGACAGTCTGGAAAGGCTAGGTACACTAATTTTTCTACCTGCGTGGCGAATTCTGGGAGTGATTCCCTGTCCCTCTGTATTCTACCACGCAGTTGGATATGGGCCACCGATTGCCTATATTGAATACTGAACCTATTATCTAAGGCTCGATCCAATAGGTGGTAATCGTCTTGAACGGCTCTGGGTAGTGTTTCGAAGAATGCTAAGGCCGTTCCTGTCAAATGAGGTGCCAAGCCAAGGGCCTCAAATTCATCAGGCCAACCATTCGCCCTCGCTACCGCGTCGAAGTGCGACCTATAATTTTGCCATGGCTCCCTACCATCGTATTCTCTAGGATTGATTTTCATGAAGGGATGGCCACCAGACACAATACTCCTGCCACTATTAGTACGGGACCCTCCAAAATGCACATTCGGTCGATTTCGACTATGCATTGGCTCATACGAACTGTTATAGACCCGATGGCTGGAAGTAGGAGGGTCTACATTTGTCGGAAAGCAAGATTCTAGCTGTCGAGCGTATGCGTCTGTCTGATGACCTATGGTAGAAAGTCTAGGTTCCACATTGGTCTCATGGGCTAGGTAAGTCTGATCCATGTTCAAACGCGAGGAGGCAAAAGCAATTTCTGTCTCGACGGAAGGTCTGGTAAAAACTGTATGGCTTGTCATATGGTTAGGTCCTTGGGTAGAGAACTCATTAATTGAGTTTCGTAGGGTAGAAGTAGGTAGGTTGGTAATAGAAGAGAGGACTGGAGAGGGTTCTGTAAGAATCTGTGTAGCTACAGAGGTAGGTTGGACACCAATAGAAGTACCCAGGGTCTCAGATAAAGGCATTTGCCTTAAAAGGCAGTTTATTTGAGCGTCTCTACTCAAAACGGGAACTGTAGGTGCAGATCTGACGACCTCTGGAGTAGGTATCTCTGTAGAATGGGCCAATGTATCTGTTCGGGCCGAGTTGAGTACCCTATGATTACTCTCTATCTGCTCAACTCTCTGTGATAGACCTCTGAGGGCACTAGTCACCTCGGAAACCATCTGGACCTGTAATGTCATCTGTCGGGCGATATCTAATAAAGTGGATTCAGTCAAATTGTTTGGTGTGGAAACTCGACTCTCTCCACCCTCTGGTGTCGTTGATTTGTCAGTATCAGACATGATAACTCCGAAAACAAATGAAAAGAAAGATAGACAGAAATGGGATATGGAAATGGAAAATGTACCCAAATAAAATAAAAAAATGTACCCAAAAAAAAAATGTACTCAAATTCAGGAAAGGAATGGACTGAATATAAAAGAAAGGAATTACAAAATTCAACTTAAAAGGAAAGTCAAAGATGTAACGAGAAAACAAAAAAATTCGAGACACCCTGTAAAATTGATAAATTTATGAACTGCACTGAAATCTTAACCTGTTGCCCACACAGCTGAAATAAAATAAAAATGTGTAAAAAAAAATGAAAAATGAACACCCTGTATATAGAACGACGCTGCACGAAGAAATGTATTCCACACTATATACCAGCAATGTAGAATACCTAAAAGAAATTTACTTAATTCAAATCAAAAAAAAAATTGTATATCTCCCCCACGGGCAAAAGGGAATGGAGAGAAAAGAAAAGAATCACACTGTAAAAATAAATGTTTAACGAAAAGAAAAATCTTTGTTTGGTACAAAAAAAAAAAAAAAAAAAAAAAAAAAATAAATAAATAAGAGAAAGAGGAGAACCACCCTGTAAAAATTGAAAAAGAAAAAATTTTTGTATTTTATAACCACAAGAAGAAAAATAACTACCCTATAAAAATAGATAATTCAAAAATATTTGTATTTTTAACCACAAAAAAGAAGAAAAAAAAAAAAAAAAATATGACTACCCTGCAAAAGAAAACACTTGTAAAACACTTTTTTGTATTTTGCAACAACAAAGTAGAAGAAGGAAAATAACTACCCTGTAAAATAAACGATAGTAAGACGCGAAAAAAAGGAAAAAAAAAAATGATCAACCTGTAACCCTGTAGTAAAGACAAAATCAAGAAAATTTTGTATATAAAAAAATTTGTATACAATTATGAGAACAAGGACAAAAAAAAAACAATCACCCTAGAGAAATTTTCTTTGTTTGTTTGCCTTAAATTTCAAACAAAGAAAATTATCACAAAGACGATGTATTACGCGTGTATAACGGCGGAAAAATACGCGCGTAAAGATTTATGATTTAAAAATAAAAACACCGTTTTCCACTAAAAAAATAAAAGAAAATCAAGGGCAAAAATAAAACACTTTTTTTTTTTATGTTTTGCAAATTTATTTTTTTTTTTTTCAGAAAAAAAAAATGATTTTTGATTTCTTTTTTTTTTTTTCACAATAAAAAAATTCTTTTTTATTTTACAATTTTTTCTTTTTTGCACTTTTTTCTTTATTTTTCCCTGTAAAAATCAAAAAAAAACAAAAAAAACGACAATTTTTCTAAAAATTTTGTTTTTCTATAGGAAAAAAAAAAAAGAGAAAAAAAATGGTGTGTGTAGTGTCTTTACTACACTTTTTGTTATACTTTGTACACACAGTACAAAGTAGACGAAAATAGAAAAATAAATGCTGCTTTAACTACAATGGAGCAGCAAAGCGTCGTCAAAAAAAATTATTTTTTCTTTTTCTTTTCTTTTGAAGAAAAGAAAAAATGATCCTGAAAAAGGATAATAAAAGTAAAAAAAAAATGTAAAAAAAAAAAAAAAGAAATGAGGTGGTAAGATCTTATTCCTAAGATCGATCGAAACCATACAACCCCACACCTGACACCAATGTTATAAAAAAAATGAAAAAATTTGCTATATTCTTTTAACTAAGAACACTAGCAAGGACAAAAGATGAAAATTAGGGGCCGAGCGGAGCCTTGAAAATAAAATGTGTGGACTGGGAAAAAGAACAAAGGAAAGAAAAAAAAACAAAAGACTTTATTCTTTTAACCCTTTATATGCGAAGGGGTTATTAGAACAAAGCAATTTTAAAGAAGTATTGCACAAAGGAAAATTTCACTTACCCACGAAAAATAAAGAAAAACGATTTTTATCTGATTCTTTTTCACTTTTTTATTTTTTTTTTTTTAAGGAACAAAACTTTAAACTAAATTAAATTTAAATTAAATTAAACTAAATTAGATTAAAACTAGACTAAACTTAAACTAAAAGAAAAATTAAAAAAAACTACACTTCTTATTTAAAAAGTAAAAATTTAACTTCAAAACTAAAAAAAATTCAGCAGAAAAAAAACAAAACTTTTAAAGAAAACAAATCAAAACTAAAAACTAAAAAAAACTAAAAACTACTGTGTTGTGACGAGCCCGTTTATATATCCCTCGTCACACACACAAAAAAAAAAAAAAATAGTAAACAGTTGTACTCTGGAATTTTCTATCAATTCGCCGCCCGCTGTAACGTCAACGGATCGACAGAAAATTCCAGTGGTTACGTTCGTTGTTTTTCTGCTGAATCTGTTACAAATTGTAATAGTTATAAAAAAAAGAAGAAGAAGAAGAAGAATCGTGACAATGTCATTTTAAAATGTAAACAAACGAAGTGACAAGTTACAAGTAAGTATAAAAACTATTTTAATTATTTAATTATAATTATTTTAATTAAATTTGAAGATTAATTTATTCTTTTTTTTCTTTCAGGTTTACAACAATATATTACAATACATACATACATACATACATACATATAAATATCTTGAAAATCAAAATATTATCAATCCCACAAGTATGTACGTGAGTTTGCCTTATATACATATAAACAAATAACAAATATAATATGAAAAAGTTTTGTGTTTGGTATATTGTATTAGATTAAAGAGTAAGAAGAAGAATATAATTTTCTCTATTCTCTTTATACTACAGTCTATATATTTATATTGTATATATATTATATTGCATGCAAATCCTATAAATAAAGCAAAATGACAACTAATAAAATATCAGCTGTTGTAAACAAATTTATTCATTTTCTCATTTTTCCTATACAACTCCATATAAAGAGAGAAAAGCTTTATATTGAAAAAGTTTCGACTTGGCAAAAAGAAATGCCGTTATTTTGGCTGGAGTTCCGATAAGGTGTCTCCCCCGATCCTCTTGAAATTTTTCCCACAGAATGCGATTCCAGCCTTCGTCACGGGTTCCTCGTCTTTTTTGGCGCATCGCCCCCTATCGGCCATAATTGTCATTTTAATTTTTTTGCCAAAATTCTATTTTTGCTAATAACTTTATAACGGTACATGATACAGATATGGCATATTTGTCAAAAGATGCGTCTCAAGATGCTCTATAATCTGAAAAATAGAATTTTGCAAAAAGTCCTAGTAAAGGGATAATAAAGGACAATTTGGGATTTTTGACTTTTTTTACATTTTTGATATTTTCTCAAAAACGGTTAAAGATATCTGGACCAAATTTTTTGCAAATAAAAGAGGACATCATGAGCAACTTTTTCATTAATTACTTTGAGCCTGACGTAGAAGGTAAATATCCTACAAAGAAATGATTTTAATTGTGCCAAATTTTGTAATAAGTTACAGTATTTTATTAGAGTATTTTTATGTGTTTCTGTGTGTACGTGAGTTTGTGTGCGTGTTTGCGCATTTGTAGAAGGCAAATCTGATAGTAGGCGTATCCACTTGAATGTGTGTGTCTGTGCATTTATAGAATACAAATCTGACAGTGTATGCATTAGACATTTTCTACACAGATATACACACACTATCAGATTTGCCTTCTACAAATGCGCGTGTTACATCGGTAACTAAATATGACCCTCAACAAAATCGCGATCAACAAAATTTTAACAAATATATAATATGATCAACAAATATGCATCCGTCAACGTGAATTTTCCTATACATATTCTTTCTCAGCGAAAGAATAATTCTAAGAAAAACTTAATGTGAATTTTCTTATACATATTCTTTCCCAGCGAAAGCAAAATTCCAAGAAATGCTTATTAATAACTTTACCGTTCTCATAATATATTACTTACTATAATAACCATGGTTCAAAGACTATAACAAGGTTAGTGCATACAGAAAGCTTTGAAAAAAAAGCTTTGTGTGATATCATCTGGTGCTTTTTTGAATATAGGCTTTGGAATTTAAACATAATTTTTATTTTCAAAGAACTGATTTAAATTAAAAACATATTTTAAGTGTTCAATTTGTGTAATTTTTTATTTTTACTTTTTTTGTGATCATCATATTTTAATTTTACATTGAAGTTTCTTATTCTAAAATACATTCTGCTTCGGAAAAATAATTCTTTTACCTTTTCATGTATATCAATATGTTCAGATAATTTTTTTAATTTACTTAAATAATTACATGCTATTTTAATTTTATTTTTATTAAAACTTTCAAATATATATTCTAGAAATTTTATTTTTGTTAAAAATGAGTCAGATGGCTTTAATAGACCACCTTCTGAGACTTCATCTACCCAAGTGTAAGTGTTATTATGCTTACATAAAACTTCTTCTAAGTTCAGATAGTTTTTACATTTTCTTATGATATATCCTGCTAGATATTCTACTGCATCATTATGTAATTCTTCTAACTCAACTTCTTCAACATCGATGTTGCAGGAATCATCATCTTCGAGTGCAGCTTCCAAAATTGTATTGCTAATGATCATATCATCTTCTGTTATTATTTCCCAATCTAACGGCAAGGGGATGTCATTGTCTTCCATTACATTACTTGAATGTAGTATTGCTTTTTCTTTACCTAATAAGTAACAATTAACGTAAATATAATTTTATAAACAAATAAGATTTCATTAATACATTTGATAAGTAGCTACATGACACGGTGTGAGATTTATTGGGGTTGACAACACAAACACATGGATGGTGGATACTGTGGATACTCATTTATATAAATAACTTACCCAATAAATTAGACCTTAATCTGTATTTAAAATCTAATGCAGTTGGGTGATCATTAAGACCACCCTTTCTTCTTATGTGGCTAAAAAAGTTCTCAAGCGCATCTTGATTGATGCGGGTAGTTATAATGTATTTTAATTCATAAAACTGTTGCAAATATGTAAATAAGCACCTTAATGAATTATTATTAATTAAAATACCTTTTTGAAAAGGTGCCAAACTTTTTCTTCCTGGAATTCTTAAATTCATAATGATATTAGTCGTTTCAGATAAAATTTGATTTTGCTCAACTATGCTCAAACCGTATGCTTTTATCCTATTTCTTGAATCTATTTCAGGTATTTTAGAATTAAATAGATCAAACCAATCATTAATTGTTTTTATAAAATCAGCAGAATGAAGAACATTTTCACTTTGCAATTTACCCAGTTGTACACATCTACGAAGACAACTTGCCACTGTACGCGAAAGCAACTGTGCTGCTAACAAAACGTTTTGTCGCTCAACATTTTTTGCAGTTAAATGTTTTTCTGTTATTTTATAAGATATATTTAAATCTGATGTATTTGTGACAAGCAACATGTCACTGATTGGTTTTGTATTGATTATTTTGTCACCATATAAAAATCCAGTATCTACGAAATGGTTGCGAACTAATTTCAATAAGTGCGGTGTGTCGGCAAAAACAAAAATCTTCTTCTGAGGATCTGCTGGATGACAAAACCAGGTTTTTAATAGGCCTATTTGAAGTTCCGTCCACAATTTTTGATTGTTTGGGGCCATATCTGAAACAATGCTGACAACGGTGTATCCAATTTCATACAAACTTGTTAAGATATCATTCAAAACAGATTTGGTCATTCTACAGTCATAATTATAAAAGATCGGCTGCTTCCATTTTGAAATTAACCCGCGAACCATAGCGACTTGCACATAATTCGATGGTTTCAAAAGACTATCATATCATTTGTCATATTCATAGACATACTTTATTTTCATTTCATCGAAAGATAAAGAGCATAGTTTTTGTTTTTCATCAAGATTGGCATTTTTCATCAGTTTTAAAACGTCATGTAAAATTCCAGGCCGCATGTTGATTCTTCTGGCCCACCTTGTTAGAGTCGATGCACTCGGCAAAGGGAAATTTTTTTTACGTAAATATTTGTAGCTCCTTGGACCAGCTGCATAAAGACTAATTCCTGATGATATATCTTCACTACTCCACTTAATTTTTTTATTCCCTTTTTTCAACTTTTTTATTTGGCCATCTGTAAATATTTGTTTAAGAGAATTTTCAATCCTCTGGTTTTCTTCTGTTACATTCTTCAACTTTCTCTTTAAATTCTGACATTCCTTTTGAGTTTGAAATAATTGTAGTTGTAATGCACATGAAAGGTCTCCCCTAAAAGACATATACACAATTACAGATTTTAAGAACTTTTTTCAATAAAAATTCAAATTAAATTACTGTGTTTGAGTTTCAGTATCACAGACTTGCAGTTGCATTGTAGTTTCAGTTTGAGTACATTTTTCTTCAGCAATCTCATTTTCAGCTGGTATTATATTTTGAATTTCGGCTTCCAAAATTTCTTGTGCTTGTAAACTTAAAATATACATATCATAAGATAAGTGGTAGCATATAATAATAGATATTATACAGAGTAAATTAAAAATACTTATAAAATTTACTCACATTGACATATAAAATGTCAAACAATAAAATTAAAGCCTACCTTGATCTTGATGTACTAGGTGTATTTCTTACAACATTTTCAATTAATTCTTTTCTTTCTCTTTTAAGAGCCCTTAATTCTCTTGCTGATGGACATTCTTTTGGCACAGGTAATGATAGCGTTGGCACTGCAGAACACTTCAATCGTCTTTTATCGGTAGAATAATTTAATAAAGTACTTTTTAAAGAATAATCTTCATCTGCAAAATGCAATGAACATACGCGAGCATTTTTTATATTAGTTATATTTTTAGCACATGTTTCAATCCATTTCTTTGAAATTTGTTTGTCCTTTGGAAATCTGTGAAACTGCACATGTTTATTTTCTTTTCCTTTTTTATCACCACTATTACTTGAACATCCCTTAATACTACAATACACCATTTTACTTTATTTTATTTTACTTTAAAAAAAAAACTTCGGATATTAATAAACTAATTAACTTAATTAAATATAAAAATTTCAATAAACCACATGCGTAATCACATATAACTCTTGCACGAAAAAAGCACCAGATGACATTTTCTTCCTTCACAGCTTTCGAAAATGGCGAAAAACTTTTTCTAATGCACTAACCTTGTTATAGTCTTTGAACCATGTATAATAACTATCAAAATATATTTTTGCATGATCAGCTTTCTAGTTCGATAGGAAAATAATATTTTCACATTCAATATTTTTGTATAAATACCGTAGAAAACGAAAGTTTAAGTCAGTCTTAAGATTCAGATTATTAAAGAAAGTTCTGAAGAACTTTGTATAGTTTGTAAAGTGTTCTAAAGAACATTATTGTAAATTATTTAGTATCTAAATAAAGTTCATTTAAACAAATTAAAATTTGTTTTAATTCCTCTAACTTAAGTTAGTGAAAATATAATTTGTTAAATATAATAAATTGTGTATTTGTGTTATATACTAAAGTATATAATCTGTAAAAACATAATTGTTTTATCAATTTATATTAAAATATAAATTGTGTATTTTTTTTTTATATACTGAAGTGTATAATTATATAATTGGCGCAGTCGGTAGGATTGCAGTCAAAAGTATTGCAATCCTTGGATTTCTTTTCTCGAACCATTACTGTTTAAAATTATTATGGTGCTTACAAGAAGACAGACGAAGGAAGCTCAAAAAATTAAAAATAAATTAAATGAAATTCTTCGTTTATTAGACAGTGATATTGACATAGATCTGGTGAATCATATAATAATAAATAAACAATTAATAATAATAAAAAACATAGTTGACCAAAAACATAGTGAATATTTGAAAAAATAATTGTTAATTTGTGACAGTGAAGACGATACAGTAGATAATTGTGAATTAAAAAATACTTCCAATAAAACAGTGATAATATAAACTGTTTCATGCCAAAAGATAAAGTGAAACATATAACGAACTTCATAAAAAGAGAACCATTTTATAATAAACAACATTGTGAAGAAAGTGAAGAAAATATCCGAGAAAATATGGCCAACGATTCAAACAATACAGTGCAAGCAACTCCATTTACATTTTCCGTAAATGACGTTATGAAAGATGCCCAACGAATACATGAATTTCGTGGTGATGGAAATTATGCACTTACTTCTTTTCTCAGAGAAGTAGATACAATATTACCACTTCTTGACAACTACCCTCAAATGAAATTGTATATTTACCAACGTACAATAATCAACAAAATCCAAGGGCCAGCGTTGGACGTAATTAGGACATTGGGTACTGGAGCCTCTTGGAATGATGTAAAATCTGCATTAATCAACAATTTCGGCATTAAGGAAAGGGCGCGTGACTTTTTTCAACATGTTGACGATTGTTGTAAACTAAAGTTTATTGAGTGTGATTTTTTTCAACACATTACCGAAAGTAACCTAAAATACGTGACTAAATTCAACTTGTTGAATTTGATGAATCCAACATTTACACCAGAAATAATATCAGGTGGATTGTTAAATGTTTAGTTTAATGAGGTTATGTCGGTGTGAAAAAAAATCTGAAAATTTTATATAAGATGGATTTGGTTGATTTGGATGATGAAAACAGTAAGTTTATGATTAATTAGTAACTTTAAATAGTAGAGTGAAATATTTTTATTTATTAAATTTTTTAATTACAGTTTTCAATTCAATTGAAAATAATATGGACATTATTTATGAAGGCGAAAGTTCAGACGATGATAATACAGGTGAGAAATTCATGAATTTTGTCTTATTTTTTATAAATTTTGTGAACGTATACGTATTTGATAGAAAAACTTTTTAAATTAAATAATATGTTATTTTAGAAACTTTTCCAGTTATTGAAAATAAGCTGAAATTTAGATGGTGCGACAAAAGTATCAAGTTACTGATTACACTCAGACTTAATCGAGATGCAAAATTTATAAAACCACATTGCAAAAAATCGAAATTATGGAACCAATTGGCAAAAGACATGTTCGAAAAACATGGATATAATGTTAAAGGTGATGAATGTGATCAAAAATTCAGAAATTTGATGCAAACGTACAAGAAAAATAAGGAAAAACAAAGCAAAAGCGGTGAGAGTGCAATTGTGTGGCCTTACTTTATAGTGTTCAACGATTTTTTTGGTAAGAAAGTGTATATTACTCCACCAAAAGAAATTATCGGATCTACTATGAAGCTAAAAGAATTTAGTAATCATAACGATAAAGATAAAGAAGTCGGTGATGTTGATACTGTTGTGAGGCCAAAGAAAGTAATAAAAGAAAATATTGATTGGAAGCAACGATATTTCGAAGAGAAATTAAAACGAAAAAAAGAAAGTGATGAAATAAAACAAAAGCAGTGGGAAGAACAAAAACAAATAGAAAGTGAAAGAACTAACGCACTTCTAAAACTAAATCAGACACTTATGGAGTACAATCGCATCAAGTTAATGAAACTGAATAGTACTAATTTTATAATTGAATAAAAATAAAGAATTTTCTTCTGTCGGTATATATTTTGTTTTATTTCTCAATGACTTGAACGATTATAAATATATGTAGTCAACTCTTTCCTTTTATTAATGCCTTCTACAGTAGTTGTTTCAATTATATTTTGATCAACGCAGCTATTAGTCGTCTCAATTTCTGGTTGAATTTCTATTTCCTCATCATTATTATAATCTATTATCATATTGTGTAAAATACATGATGCAATAATAGCGTACTTCGCATGTTTTAGATCTCTACAGTACAAATATTTTAATCTTCGGAAAGTATTTTTTAACATCCCAAAAGCTTGCTCTATTTTAACTCGAACGCGACTGAGTGTTGTATTAAATAAAATTTTTTCCTGAGTCAGGTGACCATTATCAATATATGGTTTCATTAGAAACCATTGTAGTGGATATGCCGAATCTCCAAGCAAGTGATATTTGTTATCTATTTCTAATTGATTTGACTTTAAAAAATTAAATAAAGGAGATGTGTTCCACACTCTTGCATCATTAACTGACCCTGGCCATCCGACGTACACATCAATGAATTTCATTTGTGCATCACACACTCCCTGTAAGAGAATCGAGTTATAACCCTTGCGATTGTAAAATGAATTATCATTCATTCGTCCAGGGATCGCTATATGTGTACAATCTACGCATCCTATAACATTTGGAAAACTATTATTTTTCAGTTTTTCAAATCCATTGGCAATTTTAGGGATATCACAAGTCGCGGGCCACTTTATAAATTCAGATCGGAATTGGTATAGTGATGAACAAAAATGTTTGAAAATTCTGGCAGCGAACCCACGATCAATTCCAAATCTTAAAAAAAATATTTATAAGATCTTCATTTCTGGTGTTATCAACGTTTTTACCTATCTCCTATTCCACGAAATGACTCTTGGTTTGCCAAAGTCCATAAAGATAGAAGAACTGCCAGTTGTATATCGACTTTAGGCCGCCGTATTGATATCCATTCATTTCCGAGTTTTTCAATCAAAATCTGAAATAAAATTCATAATTATCTAAATTTTAATAGTTTTATATAAATTTTACTTGTACGGATGATCTATTCAGACGAAAATGTGACTGAAAATCATTATCGGAATATTTTATGACGACACTAGAAACATATCCTTTTATTTTATATTTTTGTTTATTGTCATCATCTTCCATCATAAGCAAATCATCACTATCACTGCTTGAACTTGAACTATCAAATATAATTTTTTTTGAACAATTATTTATTGTTTCTTGTAGGACACAGTCTAATACATTATTTGTGAAATTCATTATATGTAGTTAAAAAAAAATTAAAAATATGATAAAATTCCTATATAATAAAATTGAATAAGAACTATTTAACATTAACAAAATCTGTGAACTGTGACTTTATTCACCTTTCATCAAAATTGTGGTGGAACACCAAAGGCAACCAGCTGTCAGGTAATGTTTACATTGAATTTGCTGGTGGAAACTAATTTGTTGAAAAAAGTCACGCGCCCAAACATACCATCAATTATACCAAAAAGCACTATCCTTAAGGAATTACCAAGTAAGAGATTATTATTTAAGTTTAAGAAACATATTAAATAAGTTAAATGAAAAATATGAATACGATAATAATAAACCAAAAGAATTCGAACCAGCAACTAACGAATCAATAATTTTAAGTACATTTCTAAATAACATAGATATTAACCTTGCCTCTGTAATTATAAATAAAGATATAAAAAATTTACGAGATGCTTTCAATACCTTAGATAATTTAGGATTAATTAAAGAAAAAGCCAAATTAAATAATAATAATTTGTCCAATAACAAAAATTTCGGACAAGATCGAAAATTCAAACCGAATAATATTACTCCAAACAGTTATAAACAAAATTTTAGGCAAGATACAGGACAGAATACATTTAGACAAAATTCTGGACAATACAGACAAAATGCTGGACAGTACAGACAAAATTATAATAACGGTTCTTATAATAACAACAGACCAAGACAATTTTCGGGACTCAATATAACGTGGAATAGGTTTACGTATAGTAAATTATAATTGCTTATTTGAATTTTGATTTCAAAATTTAACTTTGTATTTCAACATTTCTATTAAATTGATAGCTCATAAACTATTTAACATCATATCATATCATAAAAAATTAAATTGTAAAATTTATAATATATTTCTACCTATAACTTTGAATGAAAATTTTTAATTTGATGCATTCATTTAAAAAGCGCGAGAACTGGTCAGTTCTGCATGGTGCGGTCGTGGTGTTGGCAAAGAAGAGGAAATTAATCTGACCTGCCTCTACTTTAGAATATATTATCAGAAATTTGAATAGCCTTTGACATTTAGTATTATTCATAAATATTTGTATACAGCATTTTTTTTAAACAAATGTTTTTAAAATTGCATGTTTTTTATATAAATAAAATAAACTCCTAATTTTTTAATTTTTAATTCTGTTCTTTTCTATAATATATATGTGACTTTGTTTTGAACTAAAATGATCCTAATGAATTCGGACAAAAAAGCGATGAATTATCAATTGTTCTCACAATATTTTAATACAGTTGAAATTATATTTATGGATTTATAATGTTTCTAGGATGCATTTCTCATTACTTATTAATTAGAAATTAAATGCCGTGTAAAAGTAGTTGTGACCAATACTGTACATCCAGTTTTAGTTTAACCATAGTTGGAAGATAGTTTTCAAATTTAAAAATTTTAAAAACAAATGTATTAATATACGAGTATATGATTTATGAAGTATTATATTTATATGCAAATTATGTATAAAAATATCTAAGAAAGTCATAGCAAAGCAGAAGAAATTTGATCACGATCAAAGTGGATTTTGCACTTATAATAGTGGTAACGTAGTAAATGAATGATATATTCTTCAAATATAGATATTGTGGTATCTTAAAAGGATATTTGCTTGAGGCCTGTTACCTATCAAAATTGTTATTTAATTCTTTTCAGAGGAAAACCATCAGAGTGCAGTGTAATTGATAAATATTCGGTAATTATAAACTTTCGCGGTCAGCTAGGTTTTTTTAAACATTAAAAATCGAAAAATATATGAATCTTCATGATTCTAGTCTCAAAATATTCCATTTAACTTCGGATTTATGAAAAAAGTATAATAGTTACAGTTTGATGCGTAAGAGAGTGTGGGTAGATAGTTAAAAGAGCATATGAAAAAATTAGTTTAATTCAGTTCAAAAATGTTGATCAGTGTTAGCGAATGACGCTAATTATACAACACTTTTCATACTCTTTTAGCATCCCCGCACCCACCTGCCAATATTCTCTTTTTTTCATTTATATTTTATTTTTCATTCTATAAAATTCTTCAATCTTACTAATGAAAAATTACTCATGAGTAATCACCACCCACCACCCCCCACACCACTCCGCTGCATCAAACAGCCACTATTATATTCTATTCATAAATCCGAAATCAAACCAAAGTTGAAAAAAAAAACAAAAAGGTTGACTTTTCAATTTTTTATGAGTAAAAAACCAGCTGATAGCGAAAGTGTAAATGTACATAATTACCAAATATGTATTCATATATCTATGAATAACAAAAAGGTTTATTTTTAACATTACACACAAATATTTTCATAAAGAAATATATTAAGGTAGGTCATGGATACTATATACATTATAGATCCTGATATATATCATTGAACAATCTATTTTTATAATTACACTTGTATGTATGTGTACAAAATACCATATATACGATGTATACATACAATCATGTATATCGCATAAACGGCACATTCATTGCATATAGTATTTACTATTATCTATTCTGCATAAGCAAGCAGCATGTTGTTATTAATGTCTACTATGTCATGTCTATTATGTATGTATTAGAATTAGTGTTTACATCGCATTTAATGTTATACCAAAGACCAATATAATATACCATTATATAATATATTTTATATATCGGTCTTTGGTTATATCAAACTTGTTTATTCATGTTATATGCTTTATGTATCTATGTGTACCAGATCGTCTTCAATTCAATATGGATCCTTACATATCCTTATGCACGAGCATAAACCGTACATGGAAAATAAATATATACATATGATCAAAATCTCTCAAAAATGTTCAAATTTATATTTATATGTTCCAGCCAATGATATTCATTTATTCTATTTTCAATACTCAAAATATACATTTACATATAAATAACACTTATATGTGTGGAATATCATATGAATTAAATGTACATTTTAAATAGCATTGTGTATTGTTTAGTGCTGCAAAACATTGACAGGTGTTCATTTCATTTGTGAGAGCAAATATTTAAAATAAATGAGAACAAATTCGAAACACTATGGTCCGTCTACACAATTAGTTTTGATAACTCGATTTACAAAAACAATTCCATTATATCACAGACTGTCAGGCGTTCTGCTGACGTTTTTTTACCTTGATCTTGCCATTTTCCTATAATTCTTATGTCGATACGCTTATCAACATTTTCCATTGTTTTACCGAAAATGCTGTTGTTCATTAATTTATAAAAGTCTTTATCAAATTTATTTTTTGCTTGTGTACGTAAATTGTTATTGAATTCAATATATGGCTTTAACCACCTTTAACCATGGCTTTTGATCAAATTCTAATACACGATAAATTTTTTTTATTCGAAGACCATTACGTACACATTGTTTCAAATTTCTATAATGAAGAATATACTTATTTTTATGATTGAGGTTTGCAATCAACTTTACACAACCTTTTTCTCTACATGGTGGAATAATATTTTCAACACAGAAAGGAAGTTCATTATGAGCATCATGCAAATTTCCTGGATATTCTAAATCAACCTCAAGAATACATCCTTTCGAGCTGTGATTATCGATGTCTACAATATTTAAATTTTCAACTTCTTCCTCATTAAGCCATTTGAAGTTTTTTAATGGTAAGTTTTGAGTCATGGCCCATCCATATAAATTATTGGCGTCTAAATATATTAAATATTTGGATTCTTTTGAATTATCATAATTTTCCATATATTTATTATTCGCAGATGAATATTTTTGGATATATTGACATAGCCCACCTCTAATATTTTTTTTAATAAAATTCACCATTTCAATATCTGTAAACAATTCGAGTTCAACATTAGTTTTTCTTAACATCGCATCCCAACTTAACCCTGGTAGAGTGTAATAGTGAGCTGGATCAAGATCATAAGTGCTTACACATATATCACGAAAATTTTCGAAGACATCAGCTAAAAGAAGAACATCTGTTTTTAAGTAAAGATCGCTATATTCACCAAGATTTTGAATGTTAAACTCACTCCAGATTTTCTGTGCACGTAAATAATCAATATCGCTGATATCTTCTGAAGTAAGAGCACTGAAAAATTGAGACTTAGGTGGTAACTGTGCTTCATTTAATCGACTTATATCATCGATGTACTCATAGGGAAATATTCCTTTTGTACATAACAGCTTAAATTGATGATCAAGAGCAAAAAATTTTCTCAAGAATTTCAATTGCTTACACTCTAAATTATTAACTAAAGACTCTAAACTTTCTTGTAAAAATCGATAGGAATCTATAAATCGTAAGATTATTTCATTTTCTGGATCAATTTTTACATATATAGAGAAAGATATATATTTCTCCATACTATTTGCAATAACTCTTATGTTACCTTTCGAAAAGTGCTTAATGATAAAATGCGAATCATAGCCGGATAAATTATGAAATATAACGGGGATAAATTTCGGAACCTGATATTTCAAATTACAGTTTGAATGAGCTGCTCCACGAAATTTTCCAGTGAAATGATCGTGATCGCACGTACTTTATCGCCGTTTAATTCTTTTTTACATATATGACAAATGAGCGCTGTTTCATATATGCATTTTTCATTTTCATTAAAAAGTTTTAGTGGAATGTTCGTATTAAGTATTTTATAGATTTTTACTGCTTCGTTTATTATTTTTTCCATGAACACTTCAATACATTTTTCACCTCTATATATTTCAAATTTACATAAAGACGTATCGAAGTCCCAATTAACGTAGTATGAAAAACTGTAGGGTTCGTGAACATGAAGTTCTTGTGTAAATGAATACTCATTATCAGGAGAACATGATGCAACTGGTTTTAAGATGCTTTCAAAATCAGCATATATCACAAACGGTACCTTCATTTGTTTATCTGTATTTGAAAACTTCAATAAGTTTGTTGAATCTGATGGGATGATAGTTCGCTTTAAATTACAGCGACTAACAAATGTTCATCCAGCTTACTTTTATTTCTAAAATATAATAAACAACCATCACAAATCCATTTTGTTCCATGATGTTTACTTAGTTTAGAGCTTACTAACTTACTTAAATTTTTTATTAAACAATAATGATTTTTAGTTTCATTTTCTAAATATAATAGGTTAACATGTTTACTTTTTTTGTTTTCTGAAAAATACAATGGCCCCACAATATCATCATCTTCATAGCCATAAACATTTATACTTGAATTATTCTTTTTTTCAAATATACTTATATCACTTATTTTAATTGGAAAATTTATATCCTCGATATTTCATAAACTTTTGTAATGAGGATATGATGAAGTTCTTTGTGGATCTGTTTTCGCTGGATACAATGCTGCAATTACTGACCAAACAAAACACATCTCATCATTATTTTGTACATTGATTATTGCTTTCTTATGTAATAATTTTTTCGGAAGATCAATATACGATGATGCTTTTATAGGATTGTATTTATTAAATTTAGTTTCTAAATACAAAACATATTTAAGTGCCCATCCGGAATCCCTCTCTTGAAATTCTTCCGATTTTTTTAAAATATTTTCTTTAAATTCTTCAAAAATATTGTTAATATCACTACCTTGTGTAATTATCCTATTTTTAATATTAAATGATTTAATATCATGTATAATATCATCATCACTTGTTTTTTTAGTAT
Organism: Villa cingulata; assembly: GCA_951394055.1. Classification (NCBI taxonomy): domain Eukaryota; kingdom Metazoa; phylum Arthropoda; class Insecta; order Diptera; family Bombyliidae; genus Villa; species Villa cingulata. Next base: position 31,513,527 of record OX596020.1, on the reverse strand, counting down.
ACATGGCATAAAGTTCAAAATTCATTTTAAATGATAATAAACACTCAATTTGTATTTTTATTAAATTTATAATGTCCTGTTTTATGTTTTTAAAAAAATTTTCAATATTTGGAATATTATCTATCGCGTTTATGCGATAACTGATTATATTGGAATTAAATGCAGATTTAATTTTTTGTATATTTTGTCCAACACTTTCACATATTTTATTTTTATGGGAGTTACTTCTTAGATGTCCGGGAAACTTATTCACTTCTACTTCAATGTCACATGTAACACATTTCTTTTTCTTTAAAATTGTTTTTTCTTCACTTACGTTTAATTTAATCTTTTTCTTCGATGGTTCATATTCATTTTTAAAAATTTCTTCATGAATATTTTTCATATGTCTCAAGCGAGAATCTTTTCTCGAAAAATTTTTTTTACAAATTTCGCACATAAACATCGTATACAAATATTTTATTTATTACCACTGAAATTTATTATTAATAATTAAAATAAAAGAAAATACTTTTTGAATATGAAAATTATTACAAATTAAAATTATTTAAATTTTAGAATTCTATTCTTTCACGCACGAATGAGTAGAGTTAAAGTAGACTTAGTAATTACAGATAGAATTAATTTATAAAACAAAATTCAAAATATCTACAAGTATGCAATCATAAAAAAATGAAAAGCCACAATTATATATATAAAAAATATAACAATATACCCAAACTGGAAAACAAAAAACCAAGAAATAAATCAGAAAGCAAAAACAGCATTTAATAGGAAATTTTTTTTTAACCAAAACATAACTAGATATATGTAACCATAGAAAAGTGAAAATCCACAATTTTAAATCTAGAAAATATAACAATATACCCATTATGGAAAAACAAAAAAACCATGAAATAAATCAAAAAAAACAGCATTTAATAGAAAAATATTTTTAAAATATATAAGTAAATAAAAACATTTCATTTTATTTTTTCTTTTTTTTTTTTTTTAAATTTTTTTTATTCAACAAATATTTTCTTTTTATAAATTTTTTTTATTTTTTTAATCTATTACATATGTATGTATATATGTGTTAGAAGGTCAACGACAATTTTTTTCTTAATATATATATTTTTTAATAATTTTTTTTGGTGAATTGATTCAAAATTTATACTGATAAAATTGTAATTACTCTTATCTCTACTATATTTATTTTTAATTTCATAAACAATAGAAATGTAAATGTTTGTTATAGAGATGATGTAGATGTACTATGATGTAACAATATTTTTGAGAACAATTGAAATTAAGAGTAAATCACACTATCATATATTTTTCATTTTTTTAGTCTGTAACTGGAACTCATTGAATAAATATTATTTTTGAATTTAATACTGCATTTTTTGATAACAATAGAGTCACGGGACGAACTTCCTAAACCGGCATCTTTAAAAATAAAAATCATTGAAGAGTTCAACGCTAGAAAAATTCAGCATCCAAAACCGACTCCGGAAGTTTTAATTGCCAATCAACAGACATCTGAGAATAAACATGAAGAAAAAGGTGTGCATTTCAAGAAATTTCAAGGTAAAAAACCATTTTTTCAAAATAAAATTGTGTGTTTCAATTGTAAAAAAGTGGGGCATAAAGCTAACAAATGTAGAAGTAATTCACATTACAAAGAAAAATCATCCCTTGCTACCGAGTCTACTTTTATAGTAAATAAAATTGAAATTCAAATGGTTATCCAAAATGGATTATTGATAGCGGTGCAACCTCTCATATGTGTGCAAATATTGATAATTTTGTTGAAATAGAAAAAGTAAAAAACGAATTTTTAAAATTAGCAAATAATGAAAAAACGGAAATAAAAGGAAGAGGAAAAGTTAAATTGAAAATCGAAAATAGAGTAATTAATTTGAAAGATGTTCTATATGTGCCTGAATTAAGAAAAAATTTAATTTCAGTGAACAAAATTACTGAAAATAATCACAAAGTAAAATTTAAAGGAAAGAAAGCATTAATTTTAAATGATAAAAATGAAGTAGTACTAGTAGCAAACAAAATCGGTGACCTATATGTAGTTGATGTAGTTAATGAAAATTGTAAACAAGAATCTTTTTTGATAAATAGAGAAGATAAATTGATTTTATGGCATAAGAGATTTGGTCACATCAATTTTCCAAGTTTGAAAAATATGGTGAAACAAAATAAAGTAAGGGGTGTAGATATTGATATATTAAAAACAGATGTTGAAATAAAATGCGAAATTTGCATGCAGGGTAAGCAAACTCGCTTACCATTGCCTAAGGTATCAGATAAGAAATACGTGAAACCACTAGAACTTATACATAGTGACATATGTGATCCTATGAAAACAATGTCTCAAGGGGGTGCAAAGTACTTTATCACTTTTATTGATGACGCTAGTAGATGGTGTGAAGTGTATTTTATCAAACACAAAAATCAAGCCCTTGAAATGTTTAAAATTTACAAAGCCAAAGTAGAAAAATTTAAGGACAGAAAAATCAAAGCATTAAGGACGGATAATGGAACTGAATACCTGAATACTGAATTTTCAAGTTACTTACAACAGCAAGGAATTCAGCATCATTAACTGCCGCTTACACCCCTGAACAAAATGGAGTAGCTTAACGAAAGAACCGAACATTAATTGAAATGGCGCGTTGTATGTTATTACATTCTAAATTACCGCTTTACCTTTGGGCTGAAGCAGTGAATACTGCTAACTATATAAGAAATCGAAGCATATCAATAAGTTTAAAAAATGAAACATCATACAAAATTTTCAAAAATAAAATTCCATCTGTAAAATATTTTAGAACTTTTGGTTCGTTAACGTACGTATTGCAAAAGAAACATAGATCCGAGAAATTCAGTGCAAAATCTAAATCGTACTATTTTGTTGGTTATTGCGAAAATTCAAAGGCATATAGACTTTGGGACAAAGAAACAGGGGGTATAGTTAAAAGTAGAGATGTTTTGTTTGCTAATGAATGTGAAGATAAAATGGATGATAAATCATATGTTGAAATATTTGAAAAAATTACACCGATTAAAATTGAATTGAATTATTACAGATGAAATAAATGATGATTCAGATAAATTTAAAGTTAGCGATAAAGAAACAAAAGTTGATGGAAATAATTTAGATGAAATAAATTCAAATGATGAAAATATTAAAAAAAGACGGGGAAGACCTATAATAGAAAGGCTAGGTGTAAAGGGCAGACCTAAAAAGATTTATAAAACTGAAATTGTAAATAAAAAAGAATATAATAAAAAATTGGAAAATAAAGAATTTGAGAAAATAGAAACTGATTCATCTGAAGATTATAATACACCAGTAAGTGATACAGATTACGAACTTTACTTTACCATGGAAGGTGATCTCGTATATGATTTTAACATTGAACAAAATCCAAATTTTGTGGAATGGGAGGAAGCCATAAGAAATGAATTAACCGCTCACGAAAGAAATAAAACCTGGTTGATTGTAGATAAACCTATAAATAAAAAAATCATTGGATGCCGTTGGATATTTACGACTAAAACTGACGATAAAAATAAAATCATTAAAAAAAAGGCTCAGTTGGTAGCAAAGGGTTGCAGTCAAAAACCAGGTGTTGATTATGATCAAACGTATGCACCAGCAGTTAAGTACAGATCTATCAGACTATTAGTGGCTATTGCAGTAGAACTAAACTTGAAATTATACCAGTTCGATGTAGTTACTGCTTACCTAAATGGAAATTTGGAAGAAACGATATTCATGAAAATTCCTCAATTTTATGAAAAATTCATGGGTGAAGTAGGAAATAATAAGGTATATGTAAATTACAAAAATCTATTTATGGTCTAAAACAAAGTGGAAGAAATTGGTATTTAAAACTGGATGAAAATTTATCAAAAATGGGCTTCTATAACTTAAAAAATGAGTCATGCATGTATATGTTAAAAGAAGAAGAAGATTATGTGCTATTAACGGTTTACGTAGATGACATTATAATTGCCACGAATAGTGAAGACAAAATAAAATGGTTTAAAATAGAACTGTCAAGAGAATTTGAAATAAAAGGTCTAGGTGAACTGAAAAATTGCCTTGGCATTGAATTTACTAAACAAACAGATGGTAATATTATATTAACACAACAGAAATTAATACAAGCAATGTTAAAAAAATTCTGCATGCAGGAAGCTAATCCATCAAAAACACCGTTAGACACTAATTGTAAAATTTCAAAAGAAATGTCACCAAAAAATGAAGAAGAAAAAAACGAAATGCTTAAAATTCCATAGGATCATTATTATATCTATCAATTACTACTAGGCCTGATATCAGCTATGCGGTGAATTTTTTAAGTCAATTTAATAATTGTTAAGGTAAAGCCCACTGGTCCGCTGCTAAGAGAATATTAAGATATTTAAAATACACAATTGATTTTGGAATATGTTTTAAAAAAAACTGGCAATGATATAGTCGGGTATGTGGATGCTGACTGGGGGTCAAACTTAGATGATAGGAAGTCGTACACAGGATATTTTTTCAAACTAGCGGGTGGTTCAATATCCTGGGAAGCGCAGAAACAAAAAACTGTAGCTCTTTCAACAGCAGAAGCTGAATACATGGCTATTTCCGAGTGTGTAAAAGAAGCTATTTATATAAAAAATTTGTTATTTGAATTAAAATTTCGGCCGTTAGACGGGGTAAAATTATTCAATGATAACAAAAGTGCACAGGTGATAGCTGAAAATCCGTTAACAAGTAATAGAAGCAAACGTATTGACATCAAACATCATTTTGTGCGAGATACTGTTAAAAATAAACAAGTTAGTTTACACTACCTGGAATCCAACGAGATGCCTGCTGATGTGTTAACAAAGCCATTGAGTGTTCAGAAATTTGAAAGTTGTATCCAAGGTTTAGGAGTTATAGAAAGAAAAAATCATCGTTGAGGAGGGAGTGTTAGAAGGTCAACGACAATTTTTTTTCTTAATACATATTTTTTCTAATAATTTTTTTTTGTTGAATTGATTCAAAATTTATACTGATAAAATTGTAATTACTCTTATCTCTACTATATTTATTTTTAATTTCATAAGCAATAGAAATATAAATATTTGTTATAGAGATGAAGTAGATGTACTATGATGTAGCAATATTTTTGAGAACAATTGAAATTAAGAGTAAATCACACTATCATATATTTTTCATTTTTTTAGTCTGTAACTGGAACTCATTGAATAAATATTATTTTTGAATTTAATACTGCATTTTTTGATAACAATATGTTTTATTATATATTTCATTTTAGTTTTTATTAACATTTTTTTTTAAAAAAAATTATTCTTAATCTACTGCATATCCGCATAATAATTTGATATGAAAGAGCTAACGTCATCATCATCAATTTTGTTGTTATCGTTATTTTCAATCACCTTAAATTTGATAATGGAGGTATTACCCACTATTTCTGATATTTCCATCATGAAATTTCCTTTGCATAAGTTGCCAATAGTTTCTTCAGATAATGCGGAATACCGTTGAGGTAAAAATGCTATGATGTCATCACACAATTCTACCATGATCTGCTCACCATATTTTGTCTGCTTCCTTTCCGCATTCAGAATTCTAAAATATTTATTAAGCTCCATATCTTTAAGACTTTTTAGTTTTTTCGGCTGAACTGCATTCAATTCATTTATTGAATCACTCACACTTTTCGATTTTTTTAAATGATGATTTGGAGAAATTCTTTCACCACCGTTTATTTTTCTTTTCAAATTATTAGACATTTCAAATTTATTATTTATTTATTTATAACTTAATTCAAATTATTTATTATACTTTTATTTTTTTAAATTTTTTACTTTTTTCAAAACGATTTAACACTTGTAAATTAATGTAATTTTTGAAAAAATATATTTTATTTTCAATTTTTTTTAAATTTGTTTTGATGGTTCTTACCAAGGTCTAGAACACGATTGATACATATAATTTACTTTTTGTTAAGAATACATGATTTCAAAATTTTTATTAAAATTCATTTTCAAAAAAATATATATATTATATGTAATTGGATAATACAACAATATTATAAAAATTTAAAACTCTTATGTACTACATATATTAAAGTTTTTCGATAAACTTAAAATGTAAACCACAAAAATTTACATAGAAATAATTAAATTTATGTGATATAAAAAAACGAACATATATGCATACATATTATACATATCATTGAATGCTTACTGTGAAACCGCAAATTCGATTTGCATGAAAAAAAATTTAAAAAAATTTATGAGAAAATATAATACATATATATTTATAAGAACATAATCAGTAATTATTTTTTTCTTCCAATAAATAATCATATATAAGAACAAATGCATATATGTACATATATGTATATACAACATACTACAATAATATGTTATTCATCAACTCTAAGCTTCTAATATTTGAAAAAAAACCAAACCGTTTCTTTTTCCTGTTAAACTTTTTACACTTTCTTCAACATATATGTATTTTTTGAAATTTTAGCTTTACTGGTATTTAAAGCAATTAAGCACCCATGTATGAAAAAATTCAAAAAATTTATTAGAAATTATATTATGTACATACTGTACATATATATGAATATGAATACATATTATTCCTATGCACTTACATTAAAATAATATCTAATAAAAAAAGAAAAAAATCAAAACAATAAATTATTTCAATTTACATGATTACATATAGGCATGTACCTACATATGTACATATGTACATATATTTGTAAGAACATTTATACATAATCAGTAATCATTTGATTTCTTCAAATAATTAAAAGTGTATACGAGTACACATCATACTTATCACAATATGCAAGCATATATGCAACATTCACACACACACACACACACACACACATTAAACTTACCTCAAAGCAAACAAACAATTCTTTCAACTAAAGCACACCAAATACAAAAACATCAAAACTTTACTCAACAAAAAAGCACAAACATCTAAACTTTACAAACAACAACAAAAATATATAAAAACAGCTTTGTGGAAATGTGGCGCCAGAACTCCCCAATTCCACCCACTGAGGAGACCTAAACTGTACTCTGCTACAGGAGGTATACATGTTATGTCAAGAAAAAATGTCTTCAACAGCAGCAGAAGATTATAGAGCTTCAAGAAGAGCAAAAGGAATTAAAAAAATCTTTAAGTGAAGTATTTACACCAGGTCAGCTTAAAATGTTGATGATGAAAACGAAGGTAGATAAATGGATGAGAGACGATATTTCATCTGCTATATGCCTTTACTCTGCAGGACCTCGTGCTTATAGGTATTTATACAGAAATAAGTATCCTCTGCCATCTTTATCAACTTTGAAGAAATGGGCAGCGAAAATAGAAGTAAAACCTGGAGTGTGTTCCTGTAAGGTGATAGGTGATAGTCACCTTGGTGATAGTTCAAAAGTGATGACCAAAAGGTGATTGTTCCTGTAAGGGGATCACAAAAAAAGTGATGGAATTTGAAACGCGGCGAATTCCACAGTATATTTATTGTTGTCAAACGTCAATCAAAACAAATAAAAATTTAAATTGTGAATAAGAATAAAAGAAAATTCAATAACGTTTTCGTCTATAGCATTTTTTATTTCAGATTCTGAAAATGAATCTCAAATAAAAATAATTAGGAGAAAAATGCGAGATAGCAATAATCCCTTAGAATTACTGGATGTTCAGTAAATTGCAATTATTCATGGAGAATTTCATTGTAAAAATAACACAATTATATGTACATATTTTAAATTACAAAATGATTTAAATAAATTATATACCATCAACAGCAAACACCAATTGTATGCGATTATGAGTATTTTTTGGTTAGGTAGAAGAAGAATAATAGTAAAAATTGGAAAAGTGACACCTCAAATGCTATCACCTCAAAGTGATTACATTTAGTGATAATTTTTGGTGATTGTCACCATACGGGAACCTAAATTTGAGGTGACTATCACCTATCACCTTACAGGAACCCACCCCTGGTATTTTATATAGTGTTTTAAGTTTAATGAAAAGTAGTTGTTTAGATAAAAAACAAAAACTGTGTGTATTGACATTCGATGAAATGAAAATAAGAGCCATATATCAATATGATAAATCAAATGACACGTTTTGGGACCATCAAACTATGTTCAGGTAGTAATGGCAAGGGGTTTGATGAAAAAGTGGAAACAACCAGTGTTTTATTCATATGATTGTTGTATGAAAAAAAATATTCTAGATAATATTATAAAAAATTTGGATAACTGTGGATATATAGTAGTAGCCATAGTTTCTGATATGGGTATTGGAAATCAGAAATTGTGGAAAGAACTTGAAATAGGGATTATGAAAACTTGGTTTAAGAATCCATCTGATTCAGAAAAAAAAGTTTTTGTGTTTGCTGATGCCCCTCACCTTATAAAATTAGTACTAAATCATTTTATTGATGATGGTTTTATCATTAATGATAAAGTAATAAAAATAGACTGCGTTCAAGAAATGATAAATTCAATAAATGGAAAAGATTTAAATATTGTGCACAAAATAACAAGTGCTCATTTAGAAGACCTTAGAAGACTGGACCTTTAAGACAAAAAGTAAAATTAGCAACTCAGCTATTTTCCAATTCAGTGTCGTGTAGTCTTAAACGTTTTTATGAACTATGTAAATTAAATTCAACAAATGTATGTGAATGTGCAGATTTTTTAAAACTTATGAACGATTGGTTTGATATTTTTAATTCTAAAATACCAGAAAGGGATTCGCGTGATAGAATCAAGGCCTATGGCTTAGCTTTGATTGAGCAAAATAGAATTCTGCGTGAAGTGGATGACGTTATATTAAAGTTAAGAGCCTGTGGTAAAATGTCTTTAGAGTACAATCAGAGTAAAAGGTGGCTTGAATGACCATCCAACTTCACTGGAGTTTAGATATCGTCTACGGTCATATTTATTAGGTAATATTTATAATATATGTATAAATTCAATGGATAATCCTTTTGTTTGTGTTGTCCTGCTCTGATTTGTTATTTATTATGTTAATTGTAATGCCAACATACGATTATTTTTTTTTTATTTTTTGGATATAGGCAGAAATAAAACTTTATTAAACTTATCGAACATTAAGGAAATTGATGACGAAGATTGCAATTTGACTGGCGAATTATTGAGAAAATTATCACCCGAAATCTCTTCTAATGAAACATGCGAAATCTGCTTTACTGTAAATAAGGACGAAGAACATTTTGATGAACTAGAACTAGATGCTTTGGAAAATTTTGCGGGTTATATAATCAAGAAAAGAAAAAGCAAGGCGAAATTTGGTGACGAAAATAATGCATCCTGGACTTGGGTAAATCAATTATCTGAAGGCGGACTTATCAAACTATCCGAGGAATTTATGAATATGATTAAGCATCTAGAAACTATATTTGTTGACAATAAAAAACCAATTGTTAAATATCCGAAAATTCTTCAACATCTAATAGAATCATCAAAACAAATCCCTCTTGATAATGATACTAAGCACTTATTTTTTAGAAGTAGAATTTATTTTTTTCTTAAAACAAAAAATCAGATGTGTAAAACAAAACAAAAAAATAATATTAAAAACAAAAAAATTAATAAAATCATCACATAAAAAACACAAATATTCCATTTTATTTAGTTTCTTATATATCTACTCATTTTTTCTGATAACAGGTACAGGTGATGACGTCACAAATAATGCAAAGCTTTTGTTCGGCTTACCTTTATAGATTCTTTATACCATGGGAATTATATTCTTAAAAATGTAAACTTTTGTAAAGATGTCGAAGTTGAGAAGGAGTGTTGAATATTCTAAAACTACGACATCTACTATACTATACTAAATATTAATCTACTATAATTTAGTTTGACATTCATGTTGTAATCTACTTTTATTTAGTTTGTTCTTGTAATAAAATAATGTGTCACTCTCTCTGTCAGTCAACATCAATAAAAGAAGACGTTGTTTTATTCTTTAATTAAAATCTGGAATCATCCAATAAATATGCCGGATTTATTCAACAGTCAGTAGTGTCAATTACTATAAAAAAATGGGATGTCAATAAATATACTGAGGTGTCAATTATTATAGTTATACGAGATGTCCTTAATTATCCTTTATTATTTTACAAATGGAAGTAGAATATTGCATCCTGATGTGGCAGCATGTAACTTGTTTCGACTATTTTTTCTTCGACTAATATCAAGTCGTTTCAACTTTAGTTTCGTAGCACGTAAGTTGAAACGAGTTTGACTTGGTATTGCCATATGGAAAAAAATTTTGTTTGCCGTCATTAACGTCAAAAGTTTTAAAAAAAAGAAAAAGATTTTGAAAAGTTATAGAAATAGTGGTAAATAATTTTATAAAATATAAAATTTAATAATAAAAATGATATTTTTTGCCGACTGCAGTGATTCTGAAGAGGAAAATAAAACATTAAATAATCAACTCTCACGCAAAAAGTTGAGAGATAATAGTAATATTTTAGACTTGCCAAGAGAAGAGTAAGTTTTTTTCTTACAATTTTATGGCCTAATAAAATATTAATAAATATTGTTATTTATAGATTTATTCAAAATTTTAGAGTGAATAAAGAGTGCTTCCTAATGATTTTAGAAACAATAAATATTAAAACAATACGCGAAACTGCCATTCATCCAATAATTCAGCTAGGGACAACATTAAATATACTTGCCAGTGGAAGCTATGAAGTAAATGTTGGGAGTAATAAAATTCTTTCAATGGCGCAAACATGAGTTTCGAAGGTTTTAAGGAACACCCTTAAGTTGCTAGAAGAAAAATTTTGTCCATTATGGATTAAGTTCAATGAAGGAAATTTTGAAGAATGCAGAAAATACTTCTACGAAAAATATAAACTACCTGGTGTTGTAGATGTTATAGATGGCACACATGTGCCAATACTAAGGCCAAAAGAAAACGAACACGTATTCTTTAATCGAAAAGGATTCCATAGTTTGAATATTATGATAGTAAGTTCGATTTAACAACTAAATTTTTAATTTAACAATTTAATTTTTTTGTGAACATATTTGATAAAAACGAAGTATTAGCAGTTGATTCTACTAATGGTGGTGCAGCACATGATTCAGCCATTTGGAATAAAAGTAGAACTCATGAATATTTTTCTGGAAAATACGAAGAGGGCAACACAAGCCTTCGTATTTTAGGTAAGTTAGTTTCTTGTTTTGTTTGGAAATTGGTAATTAATAGTTGTATTTACTAGCATCTGTTTATTATTTGTACTTGCAGGTGATAGTGGCTACCCTCTAAAACCTTGGCTATTAACACCTTATAGAAATGCAGCTGAAACAAGTCCCGAAATGCGCTTCAATAATGTGCACGCCAAAGCCAGAAGTATAGTTGAAAGAACGATAGGAATGCTCAAAGGACGTTGGCGTTGTCTTTGTAGTGACAGGAGACTACGGTTTTCACCTGAGCAAGTAGCTAGAATAGTAAACGTATGTGTCGCTTTGCATAATGCTTGCATTTACTACAAGCTACAAGTTTATGAGACTCAAATTACACAAATAACAAGTGAAGAAAGTAGTTTAGACACAGAACTAACACATTCTAGTTCTTCAAATAATTTACAGAGAAGAGCAGAAACTATAAGAAATAACATAAGAAATTCTTTATAATTTGTAGAAGATTATAGAAATAACATCTTTTTTAAAAATAAAATATTATATTTTCAATGTTATATTTATTTTATTTTTCTTTAAAAAGTGACAAAAATTTATTTATGAAAGCACATTGAAAAAGTCTTCTTGACTATAACTAAAATATAAAAAAGTCCTTTTGACTATAACAAAAATAAAAAAGAAATAGTTTAATCACAAATAAAACTTATAACTTCATTGCACTTTCTATTTCTAACAATTTTACTCTGTTTTCCTCTTGCTTCACTTCGATTTCTAATTTTTTTAAAGCTAATGATTCTATATAATTTTTTTCAAATATTTCGAGTTTCCTTTTTTTTAGTTCATAAATTTTTTCATCTATTTCATACTTTCTTTTTAAATATTTTTCAATATTTTCTACTTTTGCAGTAAGTGCTTCTACGTTGTTATTTAATTTCTCTATTAAATCAACATGCCGTTGCATGAGCTCTTCTTTTTGATTTTTTCTTTTGTTTTTTTCTGGTGCAGGTGCCACATTTGTTGGAAGAATCTCATTTTCTTCTACATCCTCGTTAAACGCAATACTTTCATCTTCAACTAAAATATCCTTTGGTGAAGCTTCAGGCATTTTAGATGAAGGTTCAAATGTTTTAAAATTTTTCTAACCTTCAACAGCAGGTTCTAAGCCTGCACATTCGATAATTATTTCATCTAATTCAATGATTTTTTTCTCTTTGAAAGGACCTCCATCAGTTTTCATTTTATTTATTTTATTAAATGATAATTTATTTTTTGTTTTATATTTTAAGTCACTCCAAGTCTGAAATTAGAGAACACATGAATTGAGATATATAAATTACACAATACATATAGTATATGGATGTATATGGATTACTTTTCTGTATGTCGCCAAAAGAACTTATATTTAATACTAGCTTGTTGGCGTTATACAAAAATGTTTTATATGTAATTAGGTATACATACTTTTTTCCACTCATGCATTTGTTTTGTAGGTGGTCCTCTTTGATTTAGTTCTTCTCGTAATTGGGTCCACAATGAAGCACTTGTTCTACGTGCTTGCAATGTCTTCAACCTCCCTTTAGCTAAATCATTATTAATTTTCATGAATTCAACAATGAATTTCATTTGCTCTTTGTTAATACTTAAACCTATTTTTTCCTCTTCACTTAAAATATATAATATAAAAATAAAATAATAAATAAAAATAAAAGGTATATTACAATTTCCTTTAAATACTCACATTTTGTATAATACTCAACAAAAACTCACTAAATCTTTGAAAAAAATTAAGATAAAAAAACCTTCGATATTTTCTGTCGACCAAATTTTTTTGTTACAAACGCTAAAAACACTCGAAACAACATTTACGCGCTACCAACTTAGTCGAAACAAAATTTTAATTTAGTCGAAACAAATTTTAATTTGGTCGAAACAACTTATGTGCTGCCACATTAAAAAAAACTCGTTTCAAATCTTCTGTTACAAGTTACGTGCTGCCACTGCTGTTTTTTGAATTCAATACTCAACCCATAACAGATGCTATTAATGTTAACAAGTGACACCAAAATACAAATGATTTATAAATACATGGCAGATAGTCTTAAGGGTGTCAATAATTGTAGCCGTTACGCGAGTTCGTTTTGATTTGTCAGTAATTGTTTATATTCTAGAAATATTCGTTTATTCTTTTGTATTATAGATCTTATGATGATATGATTATATTCTTCCTTGCTTGTTTTTGGTATTGACACAATATATAAGATTGCTGATTCCTTTGATAAGATGGTTGGTTGTACATATCCAATCGCTTCTATTTCATTTGAATATGGTAATGTCTCTAATTCTGTCACTAATTGATTATCTCTAATTTCCATATTGTTGAACTGTGCAGACGCTTTTTCTTTTAATGGAATCTTGATGTTTTTTTCAATTATAAAAAAATTATTTTTTCTGTCTATGATAGCACCTAGTTATTTTAAGCTATCATCTCCTAAAATTCCATATTTATTCCAATACTTTTGAAAAATTTGCCAGTAACCTTTTTATCTATTTTGATGTCACCTCCAGCGGATTTTATAGTAAATGGTTTGTTTGTGAATTTCGCATTAGTTGCTAATGTTTGCGTGATGAAATTTTTATTCGCTCCGGTGTCAATTAAAAATTTTAATATTTTTCCATCTTTAATAACGTACTCTATGTATGGTACGCTAGATAGGCATCCGTCATAAAATTTACCTCTGAATTTTGTTCATCCGTGTTTTGTGCAGCTTCTTCGAAATCATCCCACTGTTGAATATACTCATCATATTCCTGGCTATCGTGTTGTGGTTCCATATGGTATAACCTTTGCTGTTTTCTAGCGTATCCTTCTGAGTCATTGTCCCGTTTCATTCCGTTAGTAGTATCTTTAATTTAAGGTCTGTTCATGTAGTTTACCTGCTTTGATTGTGTAGAGTGATCAATTTCCATAGGAGTTGGAGGTTTTGGTTGCAATGGTCTTGGTGGAGGTCTGATGTTAGAAAGGTTTTGTGTGCTGTAAATAAGATTTTTTTGGTGTAACGGTAGTGAATGTGGAGTTTGATATCCTTTATATTGGTTCCGGTGATTCGCTGATACTTGATTGATAGGAGCAGTTACTTTGTTATTGAAGTTTCCTTTATGCAGTGATATGTTACGATAGTTTAAATTCTGTACTTCTAAATAGAATGAATATGCTTCAGGTAACGTTTGTGGTCGTTGAATCATTAGCATTTTTGAAATTTCTCCATTCACTCCTCTAATAAATACATCGAGTGCCTTGTTTCTGTATGTTTCTATTAATACATTGATCGTGTCCTGACTATAGTCCTCTGTTTTAATTTTGTTCACGATCAATTAAAACTGGTGGTTTACGTTTGCATAAAACTAATCCAGACTCATATTTCGTTGTGATAAATTACTTAATTGGTATTCTAATGTGCGCAGATCTCTCTTATCAGCATAATGCAGCGATAAACATTTTTTTATCGAGTTCCAGTCATCATCGAAAATGTTATATGAAACCAAAGCAGAGTCTGCGTTTCCACGTATTTTCTGTCGTATGCTTTTCAAAATTGCACGATAAATGGGTTTATGACGCACAATCTCATAATCTTTTAGAATACTCTCGACATTATGGATCCAAGAAACGTATTGTACGGGGTTTCCTTCTAATGATTGTAATTCTATCACGCTATCGGGTAATTTAGATATGTCTGAAAGATCTTGTTCAGTTGTAGGGGCTGCCAAGTTATTCTGGGTAATTGAATGAGTTGCCGTAAGCTGTTGTTCTAATTTTTGAAGTCTTAATTCTAGATTTTTTGTTATTTCGATTTGAGCATTAACAGCTCTAGTAAATTGTTTTATTGATTCCTGGATTTGTTCTGTTGGTGTCATTTTTATTAATAGAAATTCCGATCTAACCGAAAATTTACTTACGATTTCTTGATGACTTACAAAAAAAAATTTTTTATATAGTTAATTGAATAAAATAAAATTTTTGCGATGTTTATCCACTTTTCTGCTGTTGAAGGCATCTGAAATAATATAAGTCTCTTTATTTTCAGGACATTTTACTTGAATTTCTAAATTTCGATGAGCAACAAGAAAGTGGTAGTAGACCAATATTATCAGATAATATATCATACGAAAATATTGATATTAATTCAACAGCAAAAAAAAAAGAAAACACGATTTTAATGACAGCAAAACAGAAAGCACATTCTTAGATAAAACAGCAGATATTTTAGATAAAATTAATAGCACTATGGAAAATGAGGATAAGAAGTTTAAAAGATTTAAACCTAACATTTTAGACTTCGGAAAGTTTATTATGTCGACACTAAATGAAATCGATGATGAAATATTACTGATCGAAACGCAGGAAGAAATTTCTTCAATATGTTTTGCAGCCAAAACTAAGTGGCTGAAGAACAAAAAGCCTGAATAATAAAAATTGATTTTGATTTTCAAAAATATGAAGTTCTTGTTTAGTTTTAAAAATAATTTTTTTTTCGTTAAGTTTTTTAAATTAAAATGTGAAATTTTTATAAAATTTATAGAGAAATAAAATGTTTGAAAAAATAAATGTATAAAATGTATATAAAACTTTATACGTATTTTATTTAACAATAATAAATTGTAAATACCTGTATGTAATCATCTTTGAGTTCTTCCCAAATTATTTTGGCAGTTTCATACACAAGTTTTGATATGGCCGGCACAGAAATGCGGAAAGAATAAGATAGATTTCTAAAAGTTTCTCCCATTGCCATATATCTTAGAGTTATAAGAAGCCTTTTTAAAATAAAACAAAGCGATTAAAATAAAATTCTTTACAGTTCATAAAATTTATATACCTTAGTTTTGATGATATACTTTGACGAAGTATTGTGTCTTTTCTGCATATTTTAGGACCCATTTTGTTTAACAACTTTGAGAAAGATTCCGTAGACATTCTTGTGAAATTTTTGAAACTCTTTTTATCCTCGATTTGTAGCTCATTAGAAACCATGTGACCCAAATCCTTTCCTATACCTCGCCGGATAAGCCACTGTCGTGTCCATAATCTTTTTTTTTTATTTTTCTTACGTTGCCTAATTATTTCAGCTACAAGAATGCCAATGGGTGACGCTGTTAGACCAAGGATTTCAGGAGAATTCATTGTACAACTGTCTCTTGAATCTGAACTTTTTAATATAACACGTTCACTAGCACACATTTCAACGCTTTATCACTAACTGAAAGTTAAGACGAAAATTGCAAACAATTTATCATTTTTACAAATTGTCATTGATAATCCAAATTGATAATTTCTGCACTTTATCATTTTGATAATAGTGTAAACTCACTTTAACTGTTTTGTTTTCGACTATGTCCGTATGTCATGCATGTGATAAAAATCTAACTTCATTGCAATAGAAATTAAAAATGTAATAAACTAGTAAAAAAAAAAAAGAAAAGAAAAATAAAGTTAAACGTCAAATTCAAAATCACCGCCATTGCTTAAATCGCTACCTTCAAAATCTCCGCCATTCGCTAAATCGCTACCTCCAACTCCAAAACCACGCTATTCAATATTGTGTAAAATAAATAGTTTTTTTTCATTTATATTTTTAAAGTTAAGTCAATTTATTTAAAAAATTAAGTCAACATTTAAATATAAAAAAAAATAATTGTGAAAATAATATACTTATGTACCTATTTGTACAAAATGAAACGCTTCTTGAACATGAAACCAAAGGGTAAGTATTAAACATACTTTAGTAATTTATTTACTTAGTAATTTTTTTTTATGTAAACATATAAACTTCTTTGGTGCATATAAGTTCAGTTGAACAAAACCAGAATTTGAATTTTCAAAGTACATTAGTGTTAGAGAATAAAATAACAAATATATCTGATGCGTCTATTGATTCTTCATCTCCTGATGAAAAAGAAATTAAGCGACAAAAAATAACTGACGTGTGGAAGTATTTTAAAAAATCAAAGAATAAAAACTGCCTGACTTGTCTCAAGGAATACAGGACAAGTGGTAACACTTCTAATCTTAGGGATCATCTTAAACGGGCTCATCCAACAATATTGGACAAAATAGACATCGAAAAAGGATTTGATGTTGAACCTTTGTGTCTTGATTTTAACAACTACGAAACTACAACCGCTAGCAGTAGCAATTCAGCTCGATCAAATACTAAATCTTTGAATTTTTTCTTTAAACGTTCGATTGTATATGACACGCAAAGCCAAAGAAAGAAGGATGTTGACAATGCATTGGCATTAATGATAGCTATAGATTATCAGCCGTTCAATATTGTGAACGACGATGGCTTCAAAAATCTCGTAAGCATTTTAGATCCAAGATATTGCTTACCGAGAAAATTTAATATCAGAAACAAGCTTGTTGTGGATATTTATGATTCGGTTAGAAGAAACCTTCTGGACATATTAGCAAATGTATCTTTCGTAGCATTAACAACAGATATATGGACATCTTGTAATACGGAGAGTTTTCTGACATTAACTTGTCACTTTATCAACGATAATTTTGAACTAAAATCTGTGGTACTTTCTACAAAGCTGCTCGGGAAAACTCATACAGCTGAAAATATTGCTAATAGTTTAAAATTAGTTTTTGAAGAATGGTTTCTTGAAGAGAAAATTGTATGCATTGTAACTGATAATGCTAGCAACATGCTAAAATCCTGTGAAATCTTAAAAATCCGAAATTTACCTTGTACTGCACATACTATGAATCTCGTAGTGCAAGATGCATTGAAAATTGATTGCATCAAGAATATTTTGCAAAGATGCAAAGAAATAGTAAAATTTTTTAAAACTAGTGATGTTGCAGCCACAACATTCAGAAAAGAACAAAATTGTGAAACACCTTTAAAACTTATACAAGAATGTCAAACAAAATGGAATAGTTGTTTGTATATGATAAAAAGAATATTACAAACTAATGATGTTATATCAAGATCTCTGCTTTCTATAAAAAAATCACCAAGCCTTTAAACGTAGAGGAAATTTGTATTTTAAAAGACATCGAAAAAATTTTAAGTTGCTGCGAAGAAGTAAGTAAAAAACTTTGTAGATCAGACTATGTAACATCTTCTTTAATATATACCTTCAATATTTGGTATGTATCAGCAACTACTCAGAATTAAAGAAAATTTAGAAACTTATGAGGGAAAGTTATTTTGTGAGAGAATAATTTCCTCTGTTGTGTCGCGGTTATTTCCATATGAGTCTAGAACAATAACTAGATTGGCCACCCTTATTGATCCGCGTTTTAAAAAATAAGGTTTTCGGACAATAAATAACGCTGATCAAGCTGCAATTGCTTTAGAAGCAGAAATGTTTTCTATTTTAAAAAAAGATCGAGAATGTGTAGACACACAACAAAACATGAGTGTATATTATACAACCACTAAGCTAATAGACAAAAGATTTAAATATTTCATCCGAGTGACGACACTACCTAAAAGCTAGAGAGCGATGTTCAATCGGTCATACCTTGTTGTCTATATACCTTGTTTTTTGTTTAACTTTTACTTAAAAATCAAAAATATACCGGATGCGCGTGCATTTATGCACTTTTTTACCTTGCGCGTGCGTAAAATTGTTAACTAAGCTAAAAAAGGAAGTAATAAACTCTTATTATTGATTATTAACAAGTAAAGTTCGTTAACGTTTGTTAACTTTAACGAGTAAAGTTCGTAAACGTTTGTTAACTTATATATGTATGTATGCAATTACGAATAAGTATTGCATTCATTCGACTCATATTTAAATTTTTTTTGTTTACTATCGAGTAGATCACGTTACTTCTACCAAAGACCACATAATTGTAAAGATATCGAAACTCCATATATCCTGATGTCAGCAAATATTTCTGATCTGGGGTGTGATATCACACCCCATAACATGTTTTGTTTCTTTCTTTCTGTTTGGCAACATCATAGTAAACATTTTATATATCGAGTGAACATTAGATCATCGAACGATAACCAGTATGACTGTTGATGGCGAGTACGGTGGTGGTAAGACGCACATTTTAATGCAAGATGGAATAATGTATATCTTTTATCTTCTGTCTTCTGTCTTCTGTCTTCTGTCTTCTGTCTTCTGTCTTCTATCTGCTATCTTCAAATTGTGTATAAACAAATAATTATATGTACATATAGCCCAGTCAAATTAGCATTTAAGCCTACAATAATTCTGACCTAGCTCAAAATTGGTGGAAGTCTTAAGTTCGTTGTTAGAAACAAAATGCCAAAGGTCCTCATCGAAGTAACCTCTGCAAAAAAAGTTATTCAAGGTCAAAGCTCACGAAAATCGGTTTTTTGCCTTTTCTCGGAAACGGTAAGTGTTATCGCAAAAATAGGTTATATAAAAGTTGTAAGTCATCTAATTTCCTATAATAAATGTTCTTATACTTTTTTTCGAACGTATTACCATTTCCGAGATATCGCGATTTTAAACATCGACGCTGCTGATAGGCGCGCTTATGCGGCTTATACGGTTCATCGACCATTTACTATAAGTAAAAATGCGACAGTATCTATGTTGTAAGCAAATTAAACAATAAAATTTCATTAAATATAATATTTATATAAATAATATCCTCAAAAATAATATTTTCAATATAATTCAATATTATATTTATTAATATAATATAATACAATACTTATAAAATATGAAAAACAATATGCAATACAAACTACAATATCTTCTTCGTTTTCTTCTTCTTCTTCTTCATTTTCATCTTCATTTTGTGTTTCTATAAACTGTTCCAAAAAGGAAGGCTCAGACATTGTCTCCTCGTTAGTTTCATCAAATTCATCATCTACTGTATGGGCTACATTGGAGCAAGACTCGCCTTGACAATTAGTGCATATTAAAGAACAAGGTAAACCAACTTTTTTACAGCTACAATTTTTGCTGCAACCCTTTTTGCAATTACAAAAGATGGTGTTTAGAAGTCTTTCCGGAGCAGGCGGGAGTAGCGTTTGAACTGGCTCCAAACTGTCATCAATCAATTTCCAACCGCAGTCTTCTGGGTTCAGTTGATTGCCCAGCCACACTTGAACCTGATAGTAAACGTGACATAAGTGCTGATAAGCAGATGCTGATGTTGGACGAAGACACGATAGCTGAACTCTTTTATTTTTCCGTGTATTTTTGGCAAAGCTCAAATATCTATACTTATCTATACTATCAATTTTTTGGAGGCTCCATAAATAGCAAGCAGAAACTTAATTCCATTTGTCATGATGTTTTGTGGTGAAGAATCAATTTTTTTAAACACTTCTGCGTAGACGATTAAATCATTTCTTTTTTCAAACAATTTAAATGCTGTTATCTTACCTCTTTTAAAAATTGCTGATGTAGTACCATACCACAGACAGTTATTGCGTGCAAAAATAATATATTAGCTTCACATTTGGGGTATGCAGGTAAACTTTTTGACGAATATATTTTTGTTTCTACTTGGGCTTTCCCTGGTTTTAAAAAATAGATAATTTTATCGGATGGTGTTCGTGCAGTAAGCAATATTAACAAATCAAAATCTTCACCAACAACGATTATAGTATTTACATTATTGTATTAAATGAATATAATATATATATTAAATAAATATAATATTGAATTATATTGAAAATATTATTTTTGTGGATATTATTTATATAAATATATATTTAATGAAATTTTATTGTTTAACCCTTGGATACATAGATGGGGTCAAATTGACCCCAAGGTGCATTTATTTTAAAATTTAATGTCGTTGTACTTTTTGCATACAATCAAGCGATGGTAAATTTGTGCGCCTATATGTATTCTATCAGAATATGCAATAGTTTTCATTATTATATTTGCAGAGATACAAAATAAACCATCCGAAATTTTTTTTATCCTCGATTTCATACCTGGGGTCAAATTGACCCCGTATATTTAGTAGAGAATTTCTATAAAAGTATATGCAAGATATAAATAAAAAAACTAGTTATGCCAATGTACAACGGTACTAATAATTTTAACTTCTGAACAATAATTATATATACATATTTCTATAATTGATTCACTTCGTCACATTTTGCTAGATTCATTCTATTGTAATTGTAGTTCCTGATAAGTATAATTATTTTAGCAATTGTTATCTTTACATATTGATTTTATATTTTATTTAGTGATTTCAAAATAAAGAAAACAAGTAAGTATTTCATGTAGTTGATTTCAATTTAACTTTTGTGTGATAAAATAACTCATTTTGTAGAATATGAGCAGGAATCAATTATCTGAATCGGAAATTATTGATTTATTAGAGGATGAAAATTTTGAAGAGGTTTTCTCACATTTAGATGTAGAAGTTGATCTATCTGATGTTGAACCAGAATTCGCTGTTGCAGTAGACACTGATGATGATCAAGAAGAACACGATGATCTTGTGTTAAATTTGCCTGAAGAATGCAATGCTTTTTCTGTTTTTAAATCCAGAGATGGTACTTCCTGGACTTCTGTTCCTCCTACAGCAGAAAATAATTTCAACAGGCATAATATATTTCGTGAGAAAAAAGGGCTAACTGCAACAAGTAACAATATTGCATCCATAAAAGAAGCTTTCAAGCTTATAATAACGGAAGAAATCGTAAATCTGATCGTTCGAGAAACGAACAGAAAAGCAAAAACCATTCTTCCAGTGTGGAAAGATACAGATGCGGTTGAAATTTTTGGTTTTTTAGGACTAGTTTTAGCAGCCGGAGCTCAGAAAAGTTGGGATGTTCCGTCAAGAGAATTGTGGAGCCCAAAAAGCAAACCCATTTTTCGTGCCACCATGAGTTTGAACAGATTTCAGGCGCTACTGAGGTTCATGAGATTTGATAATAAGAACGCCAGGCCATGCAATGATAAGCTTGCTCCAATTAGAGACGTATGGAACATGTTACAAGAGAATCTTCAAAAATCTTATAGACCTGGAGCATATTTAACTGTAGACGAACAGTTGGTAGCAAGTCGTGGACGATTCGCATTTCGTCAATATATACCTTCTAAACCAGGTAAATATGGGGTTAGATGTTTCGAATATTATAACATTTATAATATCTCAAAATTGAATTTACAATTCTAGGTAAATATGGAATCAAAATATTTTGGGTATGTGATGCAGAAAATCGTTATCCTTTAAAAGGAAAGGTGTATTTGGGCAGAAATTACGATTCTGATGCAACAATTAAGGATATGGTAGTTGAATTAGTTAAACCATGGACTGGGAAAAATAGAAATATCACATTTGATAACTATTTCACAAGCTTGGATTTGGCAAATATTCTATACACTGTGAAAACCACATGCGTAGGAACGATTAGAAAAAATAGGAAAGAGATTCCTGCAGAATTGATAACAGTCAAGAATCGTGATATAAAATCGTCTCTATTCGCTTTCCATGAACATGCTACAATAGTAAGCTATGTACCAAAAAAAAACAAAAATGTTATTCTCCTTTCTACCATGCATCACAATAATGCAATTGAGAATAACACCGATTCAAAAAAGCCTTTTATTATAATAGATTATAATAAAACAAAAGCTGGTGTCGATGCTCTTGACCAAAATGTAAAGGCATATACATCCAAAAGAATATCAGAGAGATGGCCTATGACGATGTTTTATAACATAATAGATGTAGCGGCTTATGCATCATTTGCTATTTGGAGAGCCAAATATCCGTTATGGAACGAAAAAAAAAGTTGTAGACGTCGCCTATTCCTAGAGGAGTTATCAGAAAGTTTGATTTCTGATCAAATAGTCCGAAGATTAAAGAATCCTCAATCAGCACATCGATCTGTAAAAATCGCTGCCAGCATGTTAGGCTATAATATTATTCATGAAGAACCTTGCGAACCACCGAAAAAGCGAATAAGATGTGCTTATTGTCCACGAGCAAGAGATAGAAAAGTCTCTACATTCTGTAACATCTGCTCCAAACCAACATGCAAGGATCATACATACATGTCTTGTCGGGATTGCTTAGAGAACAAAGATGACACTCACGCACAATGATCAAAAGCTCAATAATAATTTTTAAATATTTTTGCTCAACAATAAAATAGATTTTTACATAAAAAACATATATTTTTCATTATATTTATATATTAATTTTTCTTAAAACAATCTGGTACATACATTTATTTGAAGTTCGCTATTCACATTGCACAAAAACATATTGGGGTCATTCTGACCCCAGTTGTGTAAACTTACAATTTAATAGATCTATGAATCCAAGGGTTAATTTGCTTATAACATAGATACTGTCGTATTTTTACTTATAGTAAATGGTCGATGAACCGTATAAGCCGCATAAGCGCGCCTATCAGCAGCGTCGATGTTTAAAATCGCGATATCTCGGAAATG
The DNA here is from genome assembly GCA_951394055.1 of Villa cingulata. Taxonomy (NCBI): domain Eukaryota; kingdom Metazoa; phylum Arthropoda; class Insecta; order Diptera; family Bombyliidae; genus Villa; species Villa cingulata. The sequence continues at coordinate 31,489,860 of OX596020.1, read as the reverse complement.
GTAATACGTTCGAAAAAAAGTATAAGAACATTTATTATAGGAAATTAGATGACTTACAACTTTTATATAACCTATTTTTGCGATAACACTTACCGTTTCCGAGAAAAGGCAAAAAACCGATTTTCGTGAGCTTTGACCTTGAATAACTTTTTTTGCAGAGGTTACTTCGATGAGGACCTTTGGCATTTTGTTTCTAACAACGAACTTAAGACTTCCACCAATTTTGAGCTAGGTCAGAATTATTGTAGGCTTAAATGCTAATTTGACTGGGCTATATGTACATATAATTATTTGTTTATACACAATTTGAAGATAGCAGATAGAAGACAGAAGACAGAAGACAGAAGACAGAAGACAGAAGACAGAAGATAAAAGATATACATTATTCCATCTTGCATTAAAATGTGCGTCTTACCACCACCGTACTCGCCATCAACAGTCATACTGGTTATCGTTCGATGATCTAATGTTCACTCGATATATAAAATGTTTACTATGATGTTGCCAAACAGAAAGAAAGAAACAAAACATGTTATGGGGTGTGATATCACACCCCAGATCAGAAATATTTGCTGACATCAGGATATATGGAGTTTCGATATCTTTACAATTATGTGGTCTTTGGTAGAAGTAACGTGATCTACTCGATAGTAAACAAAAAAAATTTAAATATGAGTCGAATGAATGCAATACTTATTCGTAATTGCATACATACATATATAAGTTAACAAACGTTTACGAACTTTACTCGTTAAAGTTAACAAACGTTAACGAACTTTACTTGTTAATAATCAATAATAAGAGTTTATTACTTCCTTTTTTAGCTTAGTTAACAATTTTACGCACGCGCAAGGTAAAAAAGTGCATAAATGCACGCGCATCCGGTATATTTTTGATTTTTAAGTAAAAGTTAAACAAAAAACAAGGTATATAGACAACAAGGTATGACCGATTGAACATCGCTCTCTAGCTTTTAGGTAGTGTCGTCACTCGGATGAAATATTTAAATCTTTTGTCTATTAGCTTAGTGGTTGTATAATATACACTCATGTTTTGTTGTGTGTCTACACATTCTCGATCTTTTTTTAAAATAGAAAACATTTCTGCTTCTAAAGCAATTGCAGCTTGATCAGCGTTATTTATTGTCCGAAAACCTTATTTTTTAAAACGCGGATCAATAAGGGTGGCCAATCTAGTTATTGTTCTAGACTCATATGGAAATAACCGCGACACAACAGAGGAAATTATTCTCTCACAAAATAACTTTCCCTCATAAGTTTCTAAACTTTCTTTAATTCTGAGTAGTTGCTGATACATACCAAATATTGAAGGTATATATTAAAGAAGATGTTACATAGTCTGATCTACAAAGTTTTTTACTTACTTCTTCGCAGCAACTTAAAATTTTTTCGATGTCTTTTAAAATACAAATTTCCTCTACGTTTAAAGGCTTGGTGATTTTTTTTATAGAAAGCAGAGATCTTGATATAACATCATTAGTTTGTAATATTCTTTTTATCATATACAAACAACTATTCCATTTTGTTTGACATTCTTGTATAAGTTTTAAAGGTGTTTCACAATTTTGTTCTTTTCTGAATGTTGTGGCTGCAACATCACTAGTTTTAAAAAATTTTACTATTTCTTTGCATCTTTGCAAAATATTCTTGATGCAATCAATTTTCAATGCATCTTGCACTACGAGATTCATAGTATGTGCAGTACAAGGTAAATTTCGGATTTTTAAGATTTCACAGGATTTTAGCATGTTGCTAGCATTATCAGTTACAATGCATACAATTTTCTCTTCAAGAAACCATTCTTCAAAAACTAATTTTAAACTATTAGCAAAAGTATAAGAACAATTATTATAGGAAATTAGATGACTTACAACTTTTATATAACCTATTTTCGCGATAACACTTACCGTTTCCGAGAAAAAGGCAAAAAACCGATTTTCGTGACCTTTGACCTTGAATAACTTTTTTTGCAGAGGTTACTTCGATGAGGAACTTTGGCATTTTGTTTCTAACAACGAACTTAAGACTTCCACCAATTTTGAGCTAGGTCAGAATTATTGTAGGCTCAAGCCATTTTTATGGCTAATTTGACTGGGCTAATATATTTATTATAAAACTGAATATACATATTTATAATATACATACACATGTACATATAATAATGCTAAACTGACTGTATACTCGTAACAACAAACATGCAAGAAAATTATAAGCATATTCAAGTATGTACAAACATTCATCATTAAATTATCATATATTATGTTATGAAATGTTGACGAAGACGGTAAAACGGAAGAGATGCTTTTTGGCAAAGTAGAATAAGAAATAATGGAAAAGATTTTATTTTCATGCATTTTGCAGGATTTGATCGCATAATAGTATTATTGTGACAAGATATTAATTTTTGAACTTGTGCATGAAATTTTATCAATGGACCATGAGCAATGTTTTCTAATTAATACTGTTATAAGCAGCTCTAAAAATTTGATTCTGTGACTAGCACACGGATTATTTTCACTGAACCAATCCTTGTATTTTCCATCTAAATTGGTAAACTTAATAGATTCGTCCATTACAAATTGCCTGATATTTTTTAGATGTATTTGCTTCTTAAAAATTTTATCAAAAACCATGCAATGACTTTTTGATATTTCAAATAAAGTATCTGATGGTGCATACAAAGCTCCAAAATCGTAATTTTTTAAATAATTTCGGGAAACAAGAAGTAATTCAGATGGTCTTGTTATAACTTCATCTTTCTTTCTAAAAGTATTGTCACAAATACCGCAGTTATTTCTTGAAATAATCTTTTGTGCTATATATCCAATAAAATATCTCATTGATGACATTTCAATGGATATATTATTGCTGTTGAAAGTGTCTTCTAAACACGAAAGTTTCAATTCATTTTCAATTTCAAATAATGTGCTACTGTCCATTTCTTTTGCCGCGTCATTATAATTTGTATTACTAATAGATACGTTACATGTATCGTTGTTAATTAAATTTTCTATATCTAAATTTAACATGTTGTCTTCGTCCTCTTCACAATTAGAAATTTTGTTAAGTTATTTGAAATTTGAAATATTAAATTAACCGATATTACTTTAGATAACATTCCATTTATTTCGTAAACAGAAGGATTTTTATTGTGAAATTGTGAAGGCACAAAAAAAAAAATACAAATATATATGTTAAAAAAAATAAAATAAAAAGATCAATTCATCAAAAATTCTGCCTCTGATCATAAAGGGACCATATTTTATGACCAATTTGTTTATGAAAAATAGGCAGCTGCTAAAACAAGATGGAAAAAACACATGGTAAATAAGAGATCACAAAATATAAAGAAAAATTTCTATTACCTGTACAAATCTAATTTAATGTTTAATAGTTTTTTACTGTCAAGTGAAGTGAAGGTGTTATGAATTGTATTATTATAATATATTATATTAAATATATAAATACTGAGTTTATATTTCAATTATTAAATTAAAAATAAATAGATATTAATCGAAATAATAAAAAAAAAAACTATAAAAGAATAAAACATAGACTTAATTAGTGAAGTGAAGTAAAGGTGTTATTAATTATAATTATAATACTTATATATATGTATACAATATTAAATATATTAATACAACGTTTTGTAGTAAAATAAAAGAAAATTCTAGTATTTTTTAACAATAGAGTCAAAAACACTAATCCGCTTTCTACAAGGCAATAGATCAATAGATAAATGGTACATTAACATATAAGGGGTGTTTTTTTAAGCGTGATAGAACTTTCGGCGGGAATAGCTGCCAAAGTAGCAGGCGGTTTAATGACATTCTTTGATATTTTTATTTAGTAGGCTTTGACAAATCAGTATGGAGAGATACACGCTTCAGCAACGCTTACAAATCGTTGAGTTTTATTTTAAAAATCAGTGTTCTGTTCGTCAAACTTATAGAGCACTTCGTGAATTTTATGGTTTACATAATCGACCAAGTGAGCAAACTATTCGCAGAATTATTGGCAGATTCCGTTCGAATTTTACACTACATGATACTGTGTCATCAACAAGGCAAAGAACTGTGCGTTGATGAAAAATGAAAAATGCACTGTGTGGTGTGGATTGCATGCTGGTGGCATCATTGAGCCATATTTCTTCCGAAATGATGCTGGAGAACGTGTTACAGTGAATGGAGCTCGTTATCGAAAGATGATTAATGAATATTTTTTTCCAAATATGCAAAACATTAATCCGGAAGAGATTTGGTTGCAGCAAGATGGTGCCACGTGCCATACGTCGAATGAAACTATCGATTTATTGAAAACCAAATTCAATGATCAGATTATTTCACGCAATGGACCCATCAATTGGCCGCCTAGATCATGTGATTTGACGCCATTGGATTATTTTCTTTGGGGATATGTCAAGTCTCTAGTGTATGCTGACAAACCAGCAACAATTGATGCATTGGAAGCCAACATAACTCGTGTTACTGGTGAGATACGTCCGCAGTTGCTCGAAAAAGTGACCAAAAATTTCACTGATCGAATTCGCTTCCTCAGAGGCAGCCGTGGAGCACATTTACCAGAAATCATTTTTAAATATTAATGTCACAGAATAATGTTTCCAATAAACAAAAGAAATTCATTGTTCGATTAATACTTTGCGTTTTATTCAATTTTAAAGTTCTATCACGCTTAAAAAAACACCCTTTACTATATACATACATAAATCTACAGTTTATAATTCAAATAAATTTAAAAATTTATAGAAATAAATAGGAATAAAATAAAACTGTAAAAGTATAAAACATAGATTTAATTTGTGAAGTGAAGATGTTATTATTTATTATTATAATATACTTAATATAATATTAAATTTAATAGATTAATACAAAGTTTATATTTGAAATTAATTTAAAAAATATATTGGAAATTATTACTCATTTAAATATTCGACAATCAGTTTTTTTCAAAGCGATTTTACATACATATATTATTTTTATATATTTTATTCACTTTATTCACTTCTTCATAAATACTACTATGGACAATATATCGAGTGCAGTAAGATGCTGTTTTAAGCATTGCGCCAAATCAAGAAGATCATGTCCAGGTTTGAAACTTTTCAAGTTTCCTAATTCTAATACCGTCACTGGTAAATTTTGGAGAGAAATATGTGGTTTCGATGAAGGAAAGGAAAATTTGTATATTTGCAATTTTCATTTTTGTGAAGAATTTATTGGTTCGAAAAAGTTAAAAAGAGATGCTATACCAACAAAACATTTGCAGCCAGAAAGTGCGAATCAAATTTCAGAAATTGATATGATGGAGATTGAGGTAACACATTCACCAAATAATGAAATATCTTCAGAAGAGAATTTGGTTGAATCAACTTGTCGTCTTTGCTTAAAGAATCAAAAAATTACAACATTCTATAAGCAAAAATATGTTGATTCTGCAAAAAAAAATATGACCTATCTCAAAAAATAAAAATATTAAAAAGGAAATTGCGCACTATGACTAACAGATGTCTTAAAATGAAAAAAAGAAATTTGATGAAAATTAAGAAGGAAACTCCACAAGACCAAATTAAAAAGGCCCCAGTTATCAGAAAATGCAAAAACATTAATCACAATGCTTTTAAAAAATGATAGAACATTGAAATATAATGAGGAAGAAAGAACATTGTGTTTAAATATTTTTTATAGATCGTCTAGCATCTACAAATTCTTACGAAACGGATTGAATTTGAATTTGCCGCATCCAACTCCGCTTCATAATTGGGCTCCTGTAAAATACTTACAGCCTGGAATTAAGAACTCAGCCATTATAGTGTTACACAAAATGTGTAACGAAATGAGTGAAAGATCAAGAGAAATTGTATTAGTTTTTGATGAAATAACTGTTAGAAAAGATTTGGTCTATAATAATCATTTTGATTTGATTGATGGAGTAGAAGATGTTGGATTTTACCGTAAGCCTCTCGCAGGAAAACAGGTTGGCGTATTTATGATTCGAGGTCTTTTCGATAAATGGAAAAGTATTTTTAATTATTTTGTTAGTGAAAAGGGTCTTACGGGTGATACACTAAAATCATTGTTACTTGAAAATTTGGGAATTTTATTTCAAATGGGTTTCAATGTAAAAGCAATTGTTTGTGACCAAGGGTCTGGGAACAGGAAATGTTTTAAAGATTTGGGTGTTGAAACAGAAAAACCGTTCTTTTTATTTGAAAATAAAAAAATTATTGCCGTTTTCGATTTTCCACATCTGCTAAAATCTTTAAGGAACGTTTGGTTGTCTCGTGACATAAATACACCAGATGGAATCGCATCTTTTGATGTCATAAGGGAATTATATGAATTGGAAAAAAACAAAATTACAAAAATGTGTTGCAAGCTAACTCAATCTCATATCAATCCAAATACTTTTCAAAAAATGAGAGTTTGCTACGCTGCTCAAATTTTCAGCAGAAATGTAGCTGCAGGTATTGAAACTGCAATTGAAGCTAAAACTTTTAAAAGAAATTCGTTTAGCAAAGCAAAATCCACTGCTATATTTATAAGAAAAGTAGATAAAATATTCGATTGCTTAAATAGTGGAACTTTGAGAGATAAAAACGAATTTAAGTCTGCTTTAAAAATTGATAATGTTGTTTACAACTTTATTAATGAATTTAAAGATTATTTGGAAATCAAAATCTTAAGGTTGTTGGCTTATTTATTGATTTAACAAAAGCATTTGATTTGGTAGATCATGAAATGCTCTTAACTAAGTTATACAACATTGGAGTAAGAGGATCTACATTTCTATGGTTTAAATCTTATCTGAAATATCGTAAGCAATTAGTTCGTTATAACGGTATTTCGAGTGAAATTATGACGTTAATTAACAAGGGTGTACCACATGGTTCAGTTTTGGATCCATTTCTATTTTTAATTTATATAAATTCACTCTGCTCCTTTGAATTTTCAGGAAAGAAATTTGCATTTGCTGATGACATATCTCTTGTTTACAAGGCTTCAACTATTAAAAATATACAAGAAAAAATGACTGAGGACATTAATTCGCTTAACATTTGGTTGGCATCTCATGGCATGATATTAAGTAAAAAAACAAAACTTATATCTTTTAAACTACATGGTCCACCAGATAATATAAAGGTAGATTATTGTAAAGGTACTAATAATGGCTGTTGCACATACTGTTGTTTTCCAATTGAATGTGTTGACAAGCTTACATATTTAGGCCTTACTCTTGATTATAAACTCAGATGGAATTATCATATTCAAAGCCTCAAACAATCTTTATACGTGTATTTAAGAAAATTTTATATGATACGCACTTCTTGTCCTCGGAACATCCTGAGACTTTTATATTTTTCATTGATACAGTCACATTTAGAATATGGATTAGCTTGCTGGGGTGGAACTTATTTTTCTCATCTTAAACCGCTAGTAATAATGCAAAAAGCCATAGTCAGAACAATCACGGGTAAAAGTATAACTAGCTCATCTTTTCCAATTTTCAAATCACTCAATATACTTCCCTTAAGATATTTGTACTTCTACAAAGTCCTGAAAATATTTTTTTTAAGAAGCACTGCCTTTTCATTAAGAAGTTATTCTGGGTACGCGCTAAGAAGACAGTTCATGTATACTGTCCCAAGAGTAAATACTGAAAAGTCCAGACGCTTCTTTGGAAATATAGCTCCCTGTGTTTTTAACAAATTGCCTGACAATATAAGAACAAGCAGCAATATAAATAAATTTACTAACCAGCTTAAATTATGGCTATTCAATCAAGAAAATATTGAATCATTGATAAGTGTTGTTAGTTAGCTTCAAAACTAAGAAAAATAAATTCACATAGCTCATCAAAAACACGCTCAAATGCTCAATTGTTTTTTTTTTGTATAATTAATTAATTTAATCCACTAACACTAGCGGTCCACGCTACTAAGTGGAATTTATTTTTGCATTAATTTTCATTTACAATTTTAACAATTTAAGTTGGCACTCTCTACAGGAGTTTTGTATGACATCATATTACATATACCTATTTTAAACTTTATATACATTTTTCTTTTTTTTATTATTTTTTTATTATTGTTTTAGTTCTATGTATATAAATATGTAAAGTATCTAGATATGTAAAATGTTCGTTTGTATGTAATAATGCAAAAATTAAATAAATAAAATAAAAAATAAAATTTCTAGGACTTAGAAATTTTCTAAAGTATCATCGCTGAAAGTATCATCAGAAAATTGAATTATTTTGGAAAATTAGAAAATTCATCGAGACAGTAAAAAATATTTCATCTCGATAGTCATCAATTCCCGTCGGCAATCTTCAGTTCGCATAACGATTTTTTTGAAACTTTAAAATTTAAACAATCATTGTTTAATTGGTTCGTCATCGTTATATTCAGCAGCAGTTCTTCAATCAACATAGTTTCTACAACGCCATCTATCCGTGTAGGTCGACCTATACCAACGAATAATTAGTTAATTCATATTTAATATTTAAGAATATATGCAAAATTTATAATTGAATTTGATATATTTCATTTGTATAGATTCATGATTTTGTTTCAATTGTAACATATTTTGTTAAATTTGCTTGCATAATTATTTCCGGTTTAATTGAAATATTGTACATATCCAAAATTTATAAATTAAAGTAAATTTTATATTTCATAAATTCAAAATTTATTCGATTTATAGTATATTTAATTAAAATTAATTGCATAACTATTTCCGGTTAATTGAAATATTATTGTATAATTGAAATATTAAATTTTTTTATACAAATTGAATTAAAGTTATTTGGAAATACATACATATTAGCTTAAGTAATTTAGACTTGTTTGTAATTTAGTTTTAAGATATTGAATTGTTAGGTTTAAGAGATTATAAATAAAGTTTGTAACGTAAATTGAAAAACATTGTGTTTTTATTTTATTAAAAATTTTGAACCGGCACCTTTCTTTCTCAATTAATGTTAAATTAAAAAATATTTTTTTATCATATTATTATTTTGGTGGATTTAACAGGTGGTTTATTTGGAAGAAAATAAATCTTATAATTGTTGTGATAATATAAATTATTATTTGGGTAATTTCAAGAGGTAGTTTATTTAAAATATTAATTTTGGGGATTAGTGAAAAAGTAATTTCTTTTCTCTTGAAGTTTTAAAAGAATAATTCTTATTTTTAGTTTACAAGACCAATGTTTTTATTATTCCTTGTGACGAGATTCTTTTGAGCGAACTCAAAGTGCATTTACAGTCAGAAAGAGGTAGAATTGAACCCATTCGAGAAATTCTGCAACAAATATCTTCAGGTGAGACGTTTTCGAATGAAGAAGTTTCTCAGTGGGTTTCCAAAAAAGACATTTTTGAAGAAGATATCCATAGTGTTTCTAGCGAGGAAGATGAAATCCAAGAACCTAGTTGTAGCCAACCGATAGTAAAGACACAAATATTCACAAGTTTGGCATGCACCAAACAAACAAAAATTTCAAATTATTTTTCAAAAAAATAATTTATGCACTTTGTTAAACAATAAATATTGTTATATGTATATGCATTGTAAGTATTTTAGAAATTTAATAAATTTTGGTTAGTATTCGGTAATTGCCACACATCCACTAATTGCATTTCGTCTTGGCCAATATATCATGTGCAACTATCGAGTCAGTACTGTATATATTTATACATATAAGTATATATATAGAAGAATAAAGCTACACATATTTATTATCTTTATTATTCTATGGTACATACCATTTAAAGTGTATATTCATTTTTATAATTATATTTGTGAGTATATTTAACAAAGGTTATTATTTGTAGTTGTCTTAACTGAAATTCACTGTGTCAAAAACACTTAAAATTCTTACTTTTACGTCAGCGCATATTATAATTATTATCATTTTTATTATATTATTTTTCCCCTAAAAAAACATACTAGTACCACAGATAAGTATACAGATCTTTCTCTGCATATAATTCAAAATGTAACAAAATCAAATTCATATTGCTACGTCCAGATTCGGGTCTTGGATATAATTGAATTCAAAATGTACGTTCAATTGTAATTCAATTGTTCTTGCATTCTTGCATTGTATGTATATAATAATTGTATATTACCATGGTACATCTTGTCTTGCAGGTGTCATTTAGTCCTATGTATAAAGACAGATAAGGATTATATGTGGTATATATAACAACATTATTGTACATTGAACCCTAATGAATGTTTGCATCAAATTAAATTACAATATGTTTATCTCAAGTTATTACTTTCTTCTAATTTTTTGTGTAAATATATACATGCTTATAGTGCAGTATGTGTTAGCAAAAATCATATACAGTGGTTAAACTTAAAGTACCGTAGCTTGGATTAAACAGTTTTAATTCTTTGAAATTTTTAAACATATATTTTTTCAAACACTTATAAATACGACACAATAAAAAAAATTATTCTTAGAACCGAAAAAAAAACCTAATTTCACAGATTTAAATAACCATACACAGATAGCCCAATACTGCAATCACACTGTTCCCCTTTATAATTTTTAATTTTGATGTTGGCCTACAATAATCCCATTTCCACGTGGAGTGTGTAAAAGGGATGTGTATAGTCTAACACATACATATTTCAAATCAAATAAAGATTGTATATTGTATAGACTGTATTTACATACAAGTTGTACAAGTTATATCTCTAATATGAGATAATAACTGCAAATATATAACTTATGATTGATATGTAATATGTATGTTAATTACTTATTCTTTTGATTATACTCGAAAAGAACTTTATTATTATTATTATTTATTATGGGTGTGAGGCCAGTAAACTGCCTCACCCCCGCCCACGCCATGACCCACCAGGGCCTTTTGGCGATCACTTATTACTAATTACAAAAATGTGCTTAAACTAAATTTTTCTGTGTCACCATTTGTGTTTGGTGTGTGGCCACGCTATCCCCTATTCCACCACTATTGTGGTGGGAGAGACGGTAGCAGCTTCAGAAATTCACACCTATGGTGCACAGGCTCTTATATCTATCGTTAGTATCCAACCTTGCTTACAACTATTGTTAGTACTTATATGTAGTAGCCCCTTAAATGAAGGGGTCCAAAAATTCTTACAATGTAATCACTGTGTGCGGCCACGGCCACGCCATCACTCCATCCACTCACTGTAGTGTGAAAAGTGATGTCGGCACCTCTGTCGCACACAGTTTTCATATATAATTTGTCACTTGAGTGTTCTTTTGCTATGTGGTGATTGGGCACGAATTATGTCTTGCTCTTATAATTTGTCCGTCAGTCTGTACTGTGTCAGTATTGTAAATAGAGTGGAGTTTGCACCCTGTGAAGGATCCAGCAACTCCTCCCTATTTACGTCTTGTTGACCTAGGACTGGCAGTCTGGATGTAACAGCCAGGCAGTCCATTAACAGTCTTGTCGCGTTCGTGTGTAAGGTGTTTCTACAACAAGGGCAGATTGACCCAACTTCTCTGTTTGTTGAGAAGGGATGCGTCAATCTCGTGTGCCCCGTCCGCAATCTTAACAGCGAGGTCTGACGAGCTCTACTCAACGCAGGGTTGAATTTTGGAGCTCTGAGATCACGGTTGATCTCCCAGTAATCCCGTGCAGTGTCTGAACCAATATCCTGAAACCTAGCCTGTCTTCGCTTGTTCAATTGGTCCAGCCCGATTCTGTATATGGCATTCGGGCTTGGCGGGATAAGCAGGTTCGACTCTTTTACAACACCAATGGCTGCCTTGGCTGCCTGGTCCGCCTGCTCATTCCCGTCAATACCGACATGACCGGGGATCCACACTACACGTGTGTCATACTGGGTGATGTGGGCTCTGATCCTGGTAACTAAGTGTTCCACGTTATCAGGGTTCTTTAGGGCCTGAACGACTGACAGGGAGTCAGTGAAGATTACCGAAGCTCTGCCATTATCCGCCCTCATGGCTGCAGCGATCCACACTGCAGTCAATTCGGCATCAAATACCTGAGCCTCAGCTGGTAATCTCCTCTGTATCACTGTCGTCCATCCAGACGAACCGCGTTTGATGACCACTGCAAGACCGACGCCAGTGGTGGTTTTACTGGCATCGGTGTACAGTAGCAGCCTACCCCTGAAGTCCTCACAGACCTGCGAGTGCAGCGCACGGAAGACCTCCAGACTGGTGGCTTCCTTGCGGTAGAAACTCAGGTCGTCTATAATGTATTGTCTGATGTCCCTGTCTGTGGGGGTATTTTGAAAATTAGGGATTGGGAGTGGTTTTTGGGGGAAAGCACCATCCAGTCGAGGGATCGTCATTACAGATCTTCGCAAGGAAGTTCTGCACCGACTCTCCCTCTCCAGGAAGTACCAGGCAATTCCAAACAGGGGAGACCTGGGGTCCCCTACCTGCTTGGAAGCAAACCTTAGCCTTAGTTTCATTATACGGTCCTCCAGAGACCAGATACCACATTCTACTAGTAGAATGGGGATAGGGGTCGAACGGTAAGCCCCTGAGGCCACCCGGAGGACGTTATTCATTGCTGTCTGTATGGATTTTTTGTTCGTTGGTGAACAGTCACCGAATAGGGTCAGACCGTACCCTGTGATACCGTTTATTAGAACTTTAGCAATGTGAATGAGTGCCGAAGGTGGGGCACCCATTCTGCCTGCTGCCAGCATCTTTATAAGATTTTGAACCTTGCGGAGTTTATTCACCACAACGTTCACGTGTTTTTCCCATGTGGCTCTTTTATTGAAATTGATTCCCAGAATCTTCATGCTAGGGGACGAGCTAATATCGCGTGAAGCGATGCGCATTTGGTTTGCGGTGCAGTTCTTTTTCCTGCAGACATGGAGGAATTCCACTTTTCCAAGTGGTATTTTACCTCCATTATCATGAGCCCACTTCAAGGTTAGCTCTGAGGCTCCTCGAAGGTCACTCATTGTTTCTGGTGTGCATGATGTGTCACTAAGCAAGATATTATCGGCATATGCCAGCACTTTGATGTTGGGGTATCTTGATAGTTCCACTAGCAACGAGTCCAAGTAAACAACGAGTAGCGTAGTAGACAAGGGAGATCCTTGTGGGGTACCGTTATCCAGTTTATAACGGGTAGAGAGATAACCATTTGTACGGACCTTGATCTGTCTATTCGTCATAAAACTATACACTGTGCTTACAAAGCTTGGGTCCACACACCCAGAGGTCAGTTTCTGGCATACAAAACAGGCTGGTATTCTGTCGTATGCCTTTTCAAGGTCTAGTGAAATGACACTAGAATGACCTCTTGCTGCCAAAGAAGAAGCCAACCCTTCTTCTAGGTCCTGTAGGAGAGTGATGGTGCCTCTCCTCGGGCGGCAACCATGCTGACCAGAATTCGTCAGTTCCTCAGTCACTTTCTGGAGTCTTTTTCCCATAATCTTCGCCAATGTTTTGGATAAACAAGGGAGGAGATATGGGTCTGTAGTCCAGTGCGCGCTTTGCTGTTGAGGTTTTCTTCGGAATCGGAATCAGTGTGGCTAGTTTCCAGTCCTGTGGGAAAATTCCACACGCCAGAATGTTGGAATACAACTCTGCAATTCTGATCTTTATTTCTCTCGGTAACTGTCTCATCATGCGATAGCTTATTTGATCCTCACCCGGAGTGGACCCTCCGAAAGAATTCAGTGTCTGTTCCAGTTCACCGAGCGTGATCGCATAAGCAAGATGGTGTTCCACCCGATGAGACGTGTCGACCGAGTATGCAGATTTCTGGTCGATAACCAATTCCGGTAGGCCAAGGTCGCTAGAGACTGAGGCCCATGACGATGCGAACTCCTCTGCAATATCAAGTGAGTTGGTGACAGTCCGGTCAACTGTCTTGAGGGATAGTACGGCTGAAGGTGGTTTGCCGTAAAGACGTCTCACCTTCGACCATGCATCCCTCAGCGAGTCAGATGGGATTATCGAGTTGGCGAATGCCTGCCAGGAGGCCTTTTTCGCCGTTCTTACCGCCCACCTCACTTGAGCAGTTAATCTTTTGAATGTAGTTGAGTTCTCGCTGGCAGGATTTCTTTGGAACCTCTTCCAAGCTGTATTTTTTTGTTTTATGACACTTGGGTTTCGCTCGTGGTACCTCTTCCTCGCATGGAATTTGGTGCACCTCTCGTTGCCCATGATGTCAAGGATTTCCTTCTCTTTCTGGAAGCGGGGGCATCCTGTGTCTGATGCACCGTGCCCGTTAACTTGGCAATTAACGCAATATATGGGCCTGCACTCCTGGCCGTGCTGTTCTTTTTCTTCACCACATGTTGCACATCTCTCTCTGCCTCCGCATCTGTTGGTTGTGTGACCTATAAGCTGGCACTTGCGGCAGCGCATTGGTGTCATCTTGTATTCCCTGACGGGAATGCGCATGACCCCACACGCTTTCACATATTGTGGCGACTTATATGTACAAATGTGAGCACGATTGTCCCCGTCGGGGCTGGCTCCGCTGGGTTGTCAGATCGTCTCCTCAATATGTGCCTAACGGCAATAACCCCCTGACCCAAGAAATCCTCGAGGATCTCTGCCTCCGATACGTATCTGAATTGGGGGCACCATATAACCCCCTTCGAAGTGTTTAGCCCAGCTACATATTCCACTTTTATTGGAATTGACATTTCTTTACTTAGGGTTAGCTGCTTCGTTTTGATGAACTTTTCGGCGCTGGATTTGTTCTTGATGAGGAGCTGAACTCGCCCATCATTCCTCCAGTCTACCTCTAAAATCTTCTTTGAAATACCCTGGAGAGCTTTCAAGACCATGAACACGTTGAAGGTCTCCAATTTCTTATAGACCTTGGATTCCCCCTGCGTGTCCGACGTGTCCTCTTCCTGGGCCCTATTTCATAAAACTTGACAGGCTCGACAGGTGACAGGTGACAATATTGTAATGACAATCCGACAATTGTCAAAGTTTTGTTTCATAAAACTCAATTATGACAGCTGACAATTTTGTAATATTGTCAGGAAAACCCGACAAATTGTCACATTTCTGTTTCATAAAAAAATATGTAATAACTACGAATTTTCCGACAATTGTCACGATTTTGTCATGACAACTTTTTTATGCAACACATGTGAAATGACAAATTTACAAAATTGTAGCGACAAGTTGACAAGAAAAAGAGTGCCTGTCACTCAAGTTTGAAAAGTCAAAAATTAGAATATAAATTGTCTTAAATTAAAAAGTTAAACTTCAAAATACAAAATGTTTAGCTTAATCGATTCCGATAGTGATAGTGATGCTGCAATTGAAGTTGAAGTGAATGTACGACGTTCAAGAAGAAATTTCAAAGAAAGAATAAACAATAAAATTGCCGATTTAGAAAATTTGCACTTTGAAGAAAAATTTAGAATAAGTAAAACTACTTTCGCGTATGTTTTATTAAAAACTGGGAATCAATTGAAGCATGCAACAAAACGTAATAAATCATTGGAGCCCGAAGAACAACTACTGTGTGCGTTACATTGGCTTGGGTGTGGATCCCAGTACCATGTAGTCGGTGATATGCATGGAGTTTCAAAAAGTACTATCCACCGGTGTGTGAAAAACGTTTGTAATTCCATCGTTCAGCACTTGTTGGGAGAAGAAATTCGTTGGCCAATCCTCGAAAATGTAAATTCTATTTCAGACCAGTTTATGAGAATAGCAGGTTTTCCTCGCGTTGCTGGCATTGTTGATGGCAGTTTAATTCCAATCGATGCACCAAATGAAAATGAAAGAGCGTATGTGGACAGACATGGAGATCATTCAATAAATGCTATGTTTGTTTCTGGTCCGAATTTGGAGTTTTTCTACGTAAGCGCACGATGGCCTGGTTCTGTGAATGACACGCGGGTACTTAGAACTAGTTCTTTGAACCAAGAATGGAATAATGGGTGGAGGCCTTTTCCAAATGCAGTTATTTTAGGTGATAGTGGATACGGCCGCAAAAACTGGTTAATTACACCTGCGGTTCCTCCGCAGATTGAAGCAACAGCAACAGTTGGACGGTTCTTACGATCACATAGAGCAACTCGAAGATTAGTAGAAAATGCTCTAGGTATACTAAAAGAAAAATTTCCTTGTTTAAATCACCTAAGACTATCACCTGTAACTGCCTGTAAAGTAATTTTAACTTGTACGGTCCTTCACAACTTGCAAAAACGACTTGGAAGCAACACATATCAGCCGTACGAATATAATAGTGGTAATTATATTAAAACCATAAACACCTTGTGTTCAACGACAAAAATTGGAATAAAATACTTATAAGTATGTTTCTTTTCAGATGAAGGTATACAAACAGATGATGATGGTCATGATCATGACGAAAATGAAGAGGATTATTTGCAAGTTTATCGCGATTTAATAAATTATTTCGATCGAGTCTGACTTTATTGTCAATGGTCAAGATTTTTATATACGAAAATTAAAAGTAATTAAACGTCATTAATATTTTATTTCATAAAATTAAAAGAATAAACAAAAATAAATAGATATTTGAAAAATAATGATTTCTAATCACTGTCAAAAATGTCATTTTCTTCACAAATTTTATCTGGTGATTCTTTTTCGGATAATTCCATGGATTTGGAAGACTGAATATTCAATTCCTTTTCTAATTTTAGAATTTCCAAATCCTTTATGTAGCATTCTCGCTGAAGCAATTTCAGTTTTTCCTTTAAAATTTTCATTTCTAATTCTTGTTTTTCTTTAATGTAAGAACAAGAACTTGAAAATTTCTTGTCTTCAACATGTCGCCTTTTTAGTGGAATCTCCTTACTTTTTTCTTCTACAAGAGTTGTTAATGCTGCATTGTTTAATGTTGCAGACGTTGTGCCTGATGATTCAGGCAAAGCTAGGCCTTCAATTGAAGGTGAATCTTTCCCTAATATGTCCAAAACTATTTGGTCACTTTCATCGTGTTTATTCTTAATACCACCAGCCGAACCAGTCTTCTTCCGGTTATCTAATTTTTCCTATAAATTAAAATTAAAAATTTAATATTATTAGAAACATTCAAAAAGACATAAAACAATTTACAATTGTTCTTTTCCTCCAGTTTTGCCAAATAGTGTCTCTCAAATATTTAAAATCCTTTGCACTGTCTAATATTCCAATAGACTGTGCAACCTCTGTGATTTCCTTCCATTTGGAAATTTTATTTTCGTGTGTTAATTGAGACGAAAATTTTCCAAAGAGTACTTCTTTGTTTTCCTTTATTAAATTTAATAAAATAACTTTTTTATCCATCGACATTTCGAATAAATAAGTAAAACACGCACGTCGCACTCGATGATTAATGATAAAATGACGTACAAATAAACAAATACGGCGGTCAAAAAGAAAATTACAAATACAAATTGTTGAAATGACAAAATTGTAATTACAAATTGTTGAAATGACAAAATTGTAATTACAAATTTGTTGAAATGACAAAATTGTAATTACAAATTGTTGAAATGACAAAATTGTAATTACAAATTTGTTTGAAATAATTGTCATGACAAATTTGTAAATGGTAAAATTATTACGACAATTTTGTAAGTGTAATTTGATGACAATAATGTCACTTGTAGAATTTTTATGAAACACAAATTTGTCGATCAAGTCTGACAAGTTTGTCGAATTGTCACAATTGTCGCACCTGTCAAGTTTTATGAAATAGGGCCCTGGCATTGGACCATGATATACTTGAACTCATTGTCCATCTGCTGTTTTGCAACTAGTGCTGGGAATTCTGTACTGAAAATAGTTGAAGGAGCGGGCTGTCTGGTTAGCTTGGCCCTCTTCCTTTTCGTCGAGTCCATATTGGGCTCGTTTGCTAATATAGCAACGAGTTGGTACTGCCCCCTGGGAGCTGCCCCATTTTGACTCCCTTATTGGTTTTTGTTTTTTCTTACACTACCTCTAATTTGTCTTTGATAATTTAATGTTGACTTTAGTATACTTTTATTTTCTCTTTACTTTTTCACCTTGGTTTATTGTTATTACTTTTATTTTATTTATTATTAATTTTTTTTTATATCATTTATTTTATTATTATTTTTTTTTTTGTTTTTTTTTGTCACCCTATACTTTTTTTTTTCACCGTTTTTTTTAATGTTTTTTTTTGGGTCACCCTGTATTTATTTATTTTCACAGTTTTTCACGTTAAAATGGAGTCTATATCTCCTATTCTTAACTAAAAGACCACAATAATATTTACTGATTTGGCATTAATTATTTTCGTATCATTTTTATTATATTCCTTTAACTTGCTTAAAAATTTATCAATTATTTTACTAATTTTCACTATTCTAAAAAATTACTTTAACACACATAAAATAAAAATAAAATTTCACTCCGCTAAAAACACGTCCGTACTGCACGAGTAGTGAATGATCACTGATGCGAAAAGAACTTAAAAAAATAAAAACCTGCCATACCGCAATAGGTAGAATAAAAAGGAAAGCATCTTTGCTATGTGCAAATAATTTTTGTAACCACTGTATGTACATTAGAAGATGTGTCCAAATGTCCAAATAATATTATTTGCCCGTTTTTTAAAAATTAATTATAAATGATCATGAAGTCAAAAATTGGTTAAAAATTATCATGCAGACATAAGCGAAAAACCAAATATATACAGCCATGAAGTACAGACAGTATATAGCCATGCGTACAGCTATGTATATTATTTACATTTATTCTTTCCCTTTATTGTATTCTATGATTCTATCATACATGATACCATCTAAGAAATAATTATTAAAGCCAGGCAAAGCAATGGTTGAAAAATAATTAAAAATAGAAATAATGATCAATGCTACTCCGGGATAGACAGATTTGATGTTCCAGAAGGTCAATGGACAATTTCAACAGAAAAATTTGCCAATTTGAACTTCGATTGAGGCATTCATTGTAAAATGGATAATTAACAGCGAGGTATAAGTAAAAGGATAAAAGGATTTTTTGACCTGGTTTAGCAACTAGTCACCATTCAGGAGGAGCAATGAGCTAGTAAAAAACAAATTGGGTCACTCAATGTCGAATAGATTAAAAGAGGTTATTAAAATGAAGAGGTACGCTACCAGGTACTAGGATATTAATACAATGTTTTTCATCAATATTTTTGAAGATTCATTACATGTACCAATACTTTTGTCTTGTTGATTTTTGTAATATTTTGAGTTTTTTAATTGAAAAAAAAAATGAATTGAATATAATCTTGATGTTTTTTTGTAAATAAGTTGGAATTTGCTTAATAAATAAAAATGTATTAAAAAAATTTAACGATTTTTTCATATTCTTTTGTAATCAGCCGAAAAGTAATTGTTCGTGTAAGCTGATCACCAAAAAAGTGATGGAATTTGAAACTCGGCGAATTCCACAGTATATTTATAGTTGTCAAACGTCAATCAAAGCAAATTAAAATTTAAATTGTGAATAAGAATAAAAGAAAATTCAATAACGTTTTCGTCTATAGCATTTTTTATTTCAGATTCTGAAAATGAATCTCAAATAAAAATAATTAGGAGAAAAATGCGAGATAGCAATAATCCCTTGGAATTACCGGATGTTCAGTAAATTGCAATTATTCATGGAGAATTTCATTGTAAAAATAACACAATATACATATTTTAAATTACAAAATTTAAATTATATACCGTCAACAGCAAACACCAATTGATTGTATGTGATTATGAGTATTTTTTGGTTAGGTAGAAGAAAAATAATAGTAAAATTTAGAAAAGTGACAACTCAAATGCTATCACCTCAAACATTGACTGTATAATAATACATAGACTCAGAAACCATACAAAGATTGGTATGTAAATTCAGAGCCGCAGCTGGCGAATTTATGAACTAAATTTTTTGATTTTGAATTAAAAATTATCAATTTTGCATAAAAATAGGCACGATATTTTGAAAATCCATTTAAAATAATAAATTTTGCATAAAAATAAACGCCACATTTTGAAGTTGAATTTATATAAGTATTACATTAGTTTGTAGATAGTGTATATTTGATATTGTTACTATATAGTTGTTATGTTGTAATCTACATATACGTATATATGTGGGAGTAGTAGTAGTAGTAGTAGCAAATACTTATGTATATTACAATTGTAAATAGAATATTATTTTAACACAATCAGTATAAAAGTAGTCAATAAATATATATATCACAGTTGTATAAAATATAGAATATTATCATTATGTCACAGTAGGTTTTTTTTATCACAGTTAGTATAAAAGTAGGTAGTTAAAAAATATATATGTAGATATCACAGTTGTCCAAAAATAGAATATTATCATATGAGGGTCAAATTTTCTTATCACAAGAGTAGGTAGTTACTTTTTAACAGATATCAGCAGAAAACGGTAGTAAAAATACACGTAGAAGAAAAATTGTTGGAAAATTTTATAATAAGAAGTAAAATAAAAAGTGAACTCAAGATTAAGTAAAAACGTGTGTTTTATTTTAAATAAAAGTTTTATGGTTACATTTTATCCTCTACATCTTGGGGGCTCAACCAATTTTAAAAATTTCAACATATTTAATAAAATAAATTAAAAGATAGTAGTTAATTAAAAAGTGAAAAAACAAATTGTGAAATTGTCATAAAAATAGAAGTGTATAATGGCGTGGGAAGACTTAACAGTTGAACAATTGAGGACTGAACTCTCAACACGTGGTCTGGATACAAACGGTGTATAGGCAGATTTGGTGGCTAGATTACACAAAGCAGATTCAGAATCATCACTCTACGGAACTAATACTTCTTCTTCAGGTAATACTAGTGACACGACAATTTATCGTCAACCGGAAGATAGTAATTCCTGCAATTTCAAGGTAAGAGACATTGAAACTCTGATTTTACCATTTAGTGGTGATAAAAATACATCAGTAAAATTGTGGTTTAAAGAATTCGAAGAAATCGCGGTTATGGCAAATTGGAACAATATTGAAAAATTCGTATATACAAAAAAATTACTTACGGGAAGTGTAAAAATATTCGCTAGAACTATTACTTGTAAATCATATGAAGAACTTAAAAATCAACTAATAATAGAATTTGAAAAAGAAGTGTGTAAAGCCGACATTTATTTACAACTACAGAAGCAAACGAAAAAGAAATCCGAAAGTTTTCGCGAGTACGTGTACAAAATGCAAGAAATGGCGGCTAGTGCTGATGTAGATGAAACATCATTGATTCATTTTATAATTAATGGTATATCGGACCGCGAAGAAAATAAAATGATACTATATAACGCGAAAAATATTGCCGAATTAAAAGAAAAATTAGACATTTACGAACGAATAAAGCAAAAAACAAATAGTCATAATTTTCAATTTACCCAAAAATCACGTGGAAAAATTCATTGTTTCAATTGCGGTTCAACTGAACATTTGAGAAAAGATTGTAATATGAATACAAAGTGCTTTAGTTGTAACGGTATTGGCCATGTATCAAGTCAGTGTTCACGAAAAAACCTTTTTAAACAAATAAATTTCATTTCAACACAAAATATCAAATCTATCAGTGTGATGGGACACGAAATTGATGCACTCATAGATACGGGCAGTGACTTAAGCTTAATTCGTGAAGACATTTTTCGAAAAATAAGTAATACCCCGTTGAGCAAAAGCACTATAAAATTAGTAGGATTAGGTTCGGGAAAAACTCGTTCATTAGGTCACTTCGAGGTGATGCTTTCAGTTGATAACATCGAAATTAGCGCAAAACTTAACGTTGTTCCTCAGATATCAATAAGATTTGCGTGTATTATAGGAAACGATATAATTTCTAAAATAAAAATAGTTATTAATAAAAACACAATCACTTTTTATCACACCGACGAAAAAGAACAAGACGAAAGTGCGACTATTATGAACATTTGTATTGATAATAACGATGAAGTAGACATCCCCCCGAAATTTCACAAAGAAATTAATAAACTTATTTCTAATTACAAACCATCTCAAGCATTCGAACACCCTGTAAAAATGCAGATAATTTTAAATAATGAAACACCT
This sequence comes from Villa cingulata, assembly GCA_951394055.1. Taxonomy (NCBI): domain Eukaryota; kingdom Metazoa; phylum Arthropoda; class Insecta; order Diptera; family Bombyliidae; genus Villa; species Villa cingulata. The sequence goes on along the minus strand of OX596020.1, from coordinate 31,467,778 downwards.
CTTTATACACGTCCCCGTCGATTACCTCAAGTTGAAAAAGACATTGTTAAAAAACAGATTGATGAATGGTTGAAAGAAAAAATAATACGGTCGTCTGAATCACCCTTTGCTGGCAATGTAGTAGTAGTAAAGAAGAAAGATGGATCACACCGTGTTTGTGTAGATTATAGAAGACTCAACAAAGTAACGGTAAAAGAACCATTTCCAACACCAATAATGGAAGATGTTCTAGATAAATTATCAGATGCTTCAGTCTTCACCACTCTAGACCTCAAAATGGGTATTTTCATGTACCAATAGAAGAGAGTAGTGTTAAATTTACCGCTTTTGTTGTGTCAGATGGGCATTTTGAATTTTTAAGAGTCCCATTCGGACTTAAAAATGCTCCGTCAGTTTTTTGTCGTTTCATTAATTACATTTTCAGAGAATTGATAACAAAAGGAGTTCTAGAAATTTTTATAGATGATTTAATTATCCCTGCGAAGAACGAAGAGGAAAATTTAAACAAACTCAAAATGGTTCTTGAGGTAGCTGCCAAATATGGACTACAAATCAACTGGAAAAAATGTAAATTTTTAGAACAAAACATTAATTTTCTGGGTCACATAATAAGTCGCGGCACAATAAGTCCATCTGAAGAAAAAATTAAATCTGTAAAAAATTTTCCAGAACCTAAGAATATAAAACAGCTACAATCTTTCCTTGGACTTACAGGTGCATTTCGTAAATTCATAGCCAATTATTCGATAATTGCTAAGCCATTAACAGATCTACTAAAAAAAGGGACGAGTTTTAATATGAAACACGAAGAAAGATTAGCAATTCATAATCTAAAAACAGCATTAATAAGTAAACCAGTTTTGCGAATATTTAGTCAAACAGCAAGAACAGAACTCCACACTGATGCTAGTAAACATGGATGTGCAGCAATACTAATGCAAGCTGATGAAAACAAATGCATCTTGCGATACAAGCAAGATTAATCGGTTAATCTCTAACATTCGCACCATCCTATGCAAATATTTGCTATGATGATTATATCCTTTTCTTATGATCACAAAGGATATCGTTTTCTTGTTTTCATGTACTCCCGTACAATAAATGCGTTCTTGAATACTTCGTTATGGGTATATGGTATTGTATATTGATACTCAGAAACAAAGATTTGGTTGGTTATCAACCAATACAAATAATTACGTAAACTTTCTATGTTTCGGATGAAGCATACTACAAAGATCTAGGAAGATCAAAGAAAAAAAGGATAGTGTTATTACACAAATTTCACTTCAGTGTGAAATTTGTCGAGTAGTCGCAAGCCGAAACATGCATTTCACACTTTTTTTCTTTACAGATTTTTTATTCTTTGAAGAAAGAACCGTCGAATATAAAGTGGAAGAACTGTTCAGTTCACAACTCACTCATGTATTAACAGTGGACCTGAAATTCAAATTAAATTCAGTCTTTAAATTTTTTGTCTTTATTTAAGTCTTTATTATTTGAAAAATTTCGAAGTGTAAAAATCAATTAATAATTTTATAAAAGTGATTATTAATTTAATTTGAAAATAAAAATAATGTATTCCGAAGAATTTGCACAATTTGTAGAAGACGGAAAAGCAAGAAAAAAAATAAAGTTGAATGATAAAAGGAAAACAGAAAAGGAGAAGAGGTAATTATAGCTTTGATAACTATTGTTTCGGACTATTTTTTTGTGATAAATTATTAATACTTGAAATTACGAACTGTGTTTCTCTAGGTATAGTGCAAAGAAGTTGCCTAAAATAACAACTTGTTCCCATAAAGGAAAATCATTCAAGTGTAATGAAATTGCAAAAAATGAAATTTATGCTTTTTTTAAAAATTTTTATAAAGTTCCGAATAAGCTTGCTCAAGACTCATTTTTGTTGACCTACTGTTTACCGCAGCATACAAAACGTCATGATCGACGTAAAGGAGGTAGGCATAAAAATGTAACAATAAATTATTATGTGAGAAAAAAAACGGGCAAAGCAGCAAGAGTGTGTCAATCGTTCTTTTTGAACATACTTAGTGTTTCTAAAGACAGAATACAGAGAATTTGTAAATTACATTTAGAAACTGGAACTGCACCTTTAGAAAATCGAGGTGGTGACCGTAAATCAAAAAAATATGCTCAGAAGAAGCAGGCAGTCATAGATTATATAAAATCTTATAAGGTGCTAGAAATACACTACTGCCGGGGTAAAACGAAACGCCAATATCTTCCAAGCGAATTAAATATCAATAAAATGTGGAAGCAGTACGAATCGCAATCATCTTCAGATTTTTCAGTGAAGCAAAGTTATTTTAGAAAAATCTTTTGTGAAAACTTCAATATAGGCTTCAAAACACCTAGGACTGATGTTTGTTTAACATGTCTTAGTTTGAAAGAGCAAATAAAGTTTGCAGCAGGTAATGGTGATAATAAGTCAAAAAACACTTATATGATTCAGTACAAACTTCATAAAGAAAGAGGTAAGGCATTTTATAAGCTTCTTGGTACTGAAACGGAAGATGCAATTGTGATGTCATTTGATTGCCAGAAGAACATGGTCTTGCCTAAACTACCCGATCAGTCAGCTTATTATAGCAGACAATTATTCATATATCTTTTTGCGGTAGTTGTTGGTACATCTCACGCACAGCTAAATAAAAACAATGTTTTTTTATACACTTGGGGAGAAAATGATTTTGGAAAAGGCTCAAATGAAATCGCATCAGCTTTATATCATCAGCTTTGTCAAACCGATTTTTCTCAAAAGAAAATTCTACGCCTTTTCTGTGACGGTTGTGGAGGACAAAATAAAAATATAAATATCATTGGAATGTTAGCCAGTTGGTTTTCTTCAAAAGCACCAAAACATCTGAAACAAATTGAAATTATATATCCGGTTCCAGGACATTCTTTCATACCTCCTGATAGAGTCTTTGCATTGTTAGAAAAAGAAATACGGCGAAAAGAAACAATAATTACAAAAGAAGAATATATTCAAATTTTTAAAAATTATGGTCAAGTTATTAATCTAGGAAGTGAAACTTGCCCCAACAAAGACTGGAAATCGGAATGCTTGCGCATAATCAAGCCACCAGGGAGTTGGCATTTTAAATTCAAGGCTGCTAAGAGATTTATTATTACTAATAATGGCAAAAACTTACTTCTCCGGGGCGAAACGTTTTACAAAAGTGATTTGTGCATTGCGAAAAGTATCTTCAAAAAAGGAATGCATATTAGTTCTTTCGATCCCATGATTGTATTGAAAATAACTTTCCTCTGACCACTGTTGAGCAGATAGAGACTTTTGATGAGAAATTGAAATCTCAGGATTCATTGGAAGAACAATTTGTAAGTTTTTAGAAGTTGATAAGTAAAATAATTTTTATAAGACTTTCCATTTCAGAAACTTTATATTCTACAAATTGGAGGTGTGACAGCAAAAGATTGCATAAAAGTATTGAATAGAATCTACCGTTTGGATCTTCAAAAAAAAATATCATATACGGGACGCGAAATGAAGAAGTATGCGGTTATGAATTGTGCACACATAAAAATATTAATCGGTAAAATATTTAAATTTATGATAAAATAAAAAATATATACTTTTACAAATTATCTTACTAAACTTTTAGAAACTGTGACCGAGCATTACAAATCAACGCAGAGGGAAGTTATTACATTGGTACAAAGATACCTACAAAAAGCATTTGACCGCGTAAGAGCAGCGTCAAATAAAGAAAATCAAAATAGCTGCTAAATTAAAAAAAAAGAATGAAATAAAAGATCTTTTTTGTTTATTTGCTACACTTTTATTTATTTTTTATGTTTTTCTGTTTATAAGCAATAAAATTTAATACCAAAAATTTGAAGTCTTTAATTGTTTAAGCTCATTTTAATATTTCAACGTGTGAATTAGTGGAGATACAAAAAATAAATCACCTTTATAAGGCATACAACAAATCTTACAAGCTACATCTTCTAATTTACTTAATTTATATTTAGTGATATTTTCACTAAATTTTCCAAAACACATATGGAATTCCTCAAATCAAAAGGTTCTTCGTTAATTGATTTTATATTACATAAGTTTTGTCCGTGGATAATGAAGCCACCACTTGTTTTTTCGAAATATTTAGTGCGAATGATTTGTTTATTTTTTAGCATGAGACAGTTATCTCCAGCAGAATTACATTTTATTACAAAATTTGGAAAAACATATTTTTTGTAGACATTTGTTCCTGCAATATTTTGTTCCAAACAGTTTGTTTGTGTTTGTCTTGAAATTTGAAACATGCTTCTTTCCTTTATTCTATTGTAACACTGTTCAGAATTTTCATCAGAAGGTCCAATATTACTTACATCATTTGCTAAATGCGTAAGGCAATGTACATTATACGTCATATGTTTTAATCCATAAATTGAGGCAAAATGTTTGACAAAATATTTCAATAATTCATCTGCATAAGAATTATACATATTGTTGTAAAAAGAAGATTTTCTGTATTCTTTTCCTTAGCCCTTAAGAAAGGGTCAAAATTCAACCCAAAAAAAGTAAGGAAAAGAATAAGGGACTAGAATGAGGGGCCGAGCGGAGCCAAAAAAAATAAAGAAAATGAAGAAAAAAAAGAAAAAAAAATGATGAAATGAGGAATAGGGAAAAAACAAAGGAAGAAAGGGAAAAAAAAACAAAAGGCTTTATTCTTTTAACCCTTCTTATACAAAGGGGTTATTAGAACAAAGCAAGTTTTAAAAAAGGAATAAGAAAACCAAAAAAATTCACTTACCCAAAAAAAAAGAAAGAAAACTTGATGATTATTTTTTTTATTACTTTTATTTTCTAAAAAAAAAACTTCAACAAAAATTTGAACTTAAAAAAAAATATCTAAACGGACAAAATTAAAAATTTTAATTTAAAAAAAAAAAAACTTAAAAAAACACTAAAAAAATTTTAGAAAACTAAAAAAAAACTTCCAATTTAGACTAAAAAAAAACTAAAACTAAGATTTAGCAAGAAACAAAAAAAAACACGAACTGAAAACTTTATAAAAATTTAGAACAACTAAAAAAAAAACTCAAAAACTTTAAAAACTCAAAAAAAAACTCAAAAAGAACTCAAGAAGAACTCAAAAAGAAGTCTAAAAAAAACTAAAAACTTTCTGTGTTGTGACGAGCCCGTTTATATATCCCTCGTCACACAAAGAAAACAAAGAGAACAGTTGTGTTCTGGAATTTTCTATCAATTCGCCGCCCGCTGTAACGTCAACGGATTGACAGAAAATTCCAGTGGTAATGTTCGTTGTTTTTTTTTTCTTTTTTCTTGCTGAATCTGTTACAAAACAAAAACAAAGAAGAAGATGATGACATTTATGTTAAAGTGACAATGTCTATGATTATTACAAAATGTAAACAAAGTGAGTGACAGGTAAGTATGAAATTTATGCTAATTTTAATTTTTATTATTTGATTAAATTCTAAAATTAATTTATTCTTTTTTTTTTCCTTTCAGGTTTACAACACGACCCCCCGTTTAAGAGCTCAAAGTCCCAACTGAGCATCTAGATGTGGCTGACAGGCAGGGATTACTAGAGGAGACCTGGTGGGATCCTGAAATCCTCCAGCTGCTGCGCCTACCTGAAAAGAAAGAACAGAAAAAACAACAAGCTTTGCGCAGTAAATAGGTTCGGCAGAAATAAAATTAAATTAAATTAGTTAATTAAATTAAACATCTAGGCTCGTCAGAAGGGAGGAGGGAGTGAGGAGGGTAGACTGATAAGAAGTAACTGAAACATGAGGACATAAAAAAAAATTAGGAAAGAAACGGATATGAGAAGGGGTAAAATAACGTCAGATAATTGCTGTGGTTAAACGATCGCGGTGGACGACACTAAAGAAGAATTTGAGATATTAAAAAAGAATTACAGAAACGAAAAATTAAAAAGGAATTGGAAAATGATTGGCAATCTGACTATAACTTTAAAATATCAAAAAATAGCAGCTTTCAAACACCTAATAATACAGTAATAGATGAATTGAGTCATAGCACTCCATTGCAAAGATCTCTTCATGAATCTAACAATAACTTAAAAAACAGCAGCTTTCAAACATCTGACAATGCAATGATAGATGAATTAAGTCATAGTACACCACATCATAAATTGCGGAGATCTCTTCATGAATCTTTAGAAGAAAACCAACAAACATATTATACTAAAGCGTATTTCAATGAATATAATATCGATAAAGCTTATGGGCCACGATATAACAAACAAGAAAATATATTCTATTTAGGTTGTAAAAAATTCAATTTTGATGATGATGTAATAAAAATAGGAGATAAGGAATTCAAAACAACTCGAAGTTTATTAGAACTAATTTTCATGAAAAAACCCATTTTATATCTACCAGATGATCTTCATAATTATAAAGATATTTTATTAAAAACAAATGTTTATAAAAAAGATGTAGACGATGAACATAGCCATATTAAAGGTAATGGTGGAGCAAAGTATAAACAAATTATAAAAGAATTAATTACTTTACGTAAAGGAAAAGGAATGATGATGTATAACAGTAATAAACCCAATTATAAATATTGGGATGATCCTAATGAATTGTTAGATAGATTAAAACTTCTCATAGCATCACAACAAACAGGTCATACAAATCATAATAATGAAATTATATCGATTATCGAGGAATTGCGAGAAGCAGATATAATCGTTTAACATTTCTTTAAAAACATCATAAATACAATGAGTGTTGATAAGTTTGGTCGTTTTGCTAAGCATACTAAAATCACGAATGAACGCGGACCTCCTGGAATAGGGTTCAAGTTAACAAAAGAAGGACATTTTGATTTAAGTTCTAAGCGTTTAACTAGCTTATGATACCCAATTCAGGGTACTGATGCAATTACAAAACAATTTCTCACTAAAATGTTAAAGGGATCTGAAGATAAACTTGATGAAATTAATAAAAGTATAGCGGATATCTATGATAAAATTCAACATATGGCAATATTTGTTGACGAAGTAAAGACAAAAGTGTCTCAGATAATTAACGAGTATGATCAAAATTTCGATTAAATTGATAAATTTATATTGGAGTACAGAGAAAATAAATATCCATTATCACATGTGTTGAATCAAATTAAAAAACATGAATCTACATCAAAACCTCTATAAATTGATTGATATATCATAAATCACTCTATTCTACATAAACATGAGTAAAAGACAACTAGTAGAAGAATTACATAAGGTGGCGCAAAAGAAATTTACCCGTCGTAAAGTTTTTATAAATGGTATACAGTGTGTTTGAGAAGAGCGTCCGCCTTATAAATTTAATAAGAAGTAAAAAACTAAAAAAAACTTTTTTTTAAAACAAAATTTATTTCAATATCTATCGCGCAATACATTTAATAGCATATAAAATCACCATCATTGTCAATAATACTTTGACATCTTTTGTCCATACTTAAAACTAAATTTTCTGCATAGTCTGTTGTTAAATTTTTCCATATTTTCCTAATTCTTGATTTTAATTCCTTCGCACTTCTTATATCTTTTCCTCTTAACCTGGCTTTCATTAAGCCCCATACGTTTTCAATTGGATTGGCATCAGGACTTTGTGAGGGCCATTCCATCACATTGATATTATTTTTCTCCTTCCAGGTGCGACAAAGATCACTTCTGTGTTTTGGGTCGTTATCTTCTTGTAATTGCCATGATCGATTTTCTCTGCCAAACCAGGATTCAGTTGACTTCAATAAACCCTTTTTATAAATATCCAATATTTTAGGTGCATTCAAATTTACAGTAAAAATTATCAAATGACCGAATCCACGAATATTGAAGCATCCCCAAACATGCACTTTAATCGGGTGCTTCACCGTCCTCACGACAACTCTTTCACCTTTCGCTGACCATGCACGTTTAGAACTTTGAAACGCCCAAAAGGATGATTCATCGGAGAATACGACATTGTTCCAATCACGACCCAAATTTTCTGTAGCCCAGTCAAGTCGTTTTTGCATATGGATCGTTGACAGTAGAGGTTTGCTGAGGGTGGTCCTAATCTTTATATTATTTTCATCCAATCGTTGTCGAATTGTGAAAACGGATATGTTAATACCCTTTTCAGCCAATTTCTCTTTTGCTTTTCGTAATGTCATGAGAGGATCTTTCTTAAATAACTCCAGTATAGCTTTGTCCTGTTTTTTTGATGTGGTTTTCGTTTTACCCCTTCCAGAAAAATCTTCCACGTTTTTATGCTCCGTATAACGTTTACACCACTTTCTCACAAATGACTCATCCTTTTTAATATATTTTGCTGTCTTTTTAGCACTCCACTGAGGTCCTTTCGGATGCTGACATAAGAAAACTGCTTCGAATCGTTTTAAGTATTTTGCACTCATTTCAGAAACTTGTTATCACCACGAAAACTGAATAACTAATGAGGCTAATTTTTATAACGCGCTTTACTACAAGGTATTCTACTTAATCCTGCACCTACGTTTTTTCAGGTAATTCCTTTTTCGTTGAAAGGTAGAGCGGACGATCTTGTCAAACAGACTGTAGATGATCTTTGGCAAGCTGATTTGGTTGAAATGGGTGCTTATTCAACTAATAATAAAGGATATCGATTTCTATTAACGGTGATTGATACGTTTTCAAAGTTTGCTTGGGCTATATCTGTTAAAACAAAAAATGGTGTAGATATAACTATAGCAATGAATAGCATATTTGAGAAATCATCACAAATACCAAAGAATTTACAAACTGATCTTGGAAAAGAATTCTATAACCAACATTTCAAAGAACTAATGAAAAAATATAATGTGAACCATTATTCAACTTATAGCACATTAAAAGCGTCAATTGTAGAACGATTTAATCGAACTTTAAAAGGTTTAATGTGGAAAGAATTCAGCATGAGAGGATCTTATGAATGGATTGATAATGTACAAGAATTAGTTGACAAATATAATAATACCAAGCATCGTACAATTCAAATGATGCCAATAGAAGTCAACTTATCTAAGGAAACATTTCTACTGAAAAAGGTTTATAATAATTTAAAAGTATTCCGCAAACCATAATATAAGATTGGTGATTATGTGAGAATCAGCAAATATAAACATGTATTTGAAAAAGGCTACACACCAAATTGGACAACAGAAACATTTAAGATTAAATCAATTAAAAATTCAAATCCTGTAATGTACTACTTAGAAGATTTTAAAGGAAATCCTATTGAAGGAGGGTTTTATGAAAAAGAAATATCAATAACAAAACATCCTAATATATATTTAGTTGAAAAAATTTTAAAAAGAAAAGGAGAAAAAGTTTATGTAAAGTGGTTAGGATTTTCTAATAAAGATAATTCTTGGATTAATAAAACAGATTTATTATAAAAATTATAATGCTTTATTTTTATTCAATAAAATTTACAATATTTAATTACATATTTTGTGTTTTTATTTAAAAACAATTATTGGATATACAATCTTTACATTTTGCATTGACTATCCTATAATAAAAGTGCATTAGTTTTTTTATTTTTGCAATCACCCTTTCTACGTCACAGCGTTCGCATGTATCTGGACCTGATTTAGTGGCATCTAAAGACCATGGACAGCTGTTGTAGTGTAGTCCATATTTTGATTTTACCTTTGGTATATCGAAATATGAATCCAAAAATGTATAATCACGGAAAATTTGATTACGATGCTCTTCTAATAATAGATGATTGAATTTGAATAAAAATTCTTTTAACTTTTGTAATTCCATTATGTTAATTTTGTTGTTTATCTTGAGACAGTTGATTAAAAACTAAAATTATTTTGTTAACTTCATAGCAACTTAAGAGATCTCCATGTTGTAATATTGTTTTATATTTGTGACATCAACATATTCGACATCTACTTTATATTCAGTATCTTGTAAACGAATCAATTCAACTTCACCATTGCTTAAAATTCTTTCAGTTTCATATTCATGATATTCATAGCAGCTTATATTTAATTTTCGTTTCTTATAATTACTATCATAAGTACAACGTATTGCCATCATGATGTCATCCTGAAACCCTAGTTTAAAATGTCTATAAATTGGATGATCACTTTCAATATAGCCTCCAATATTTCTTTCTTTTTTAATTAATTCTTGCCTAAATGCTTCAATGGCTTCATCTACTGTTACATATTTTGGTTCAGGTTTTTCTCTATCCGATTCTGTTGTTGTTGTTGTTGCTGTTGTTGTTGTTGTTGTTGCTGTTGTTGTTGTTGTTGTTGTTGTTGTTGTTGTTGTTGTTGTTGTTATATTTTCATCGTCATTCTGAGGAACTTCTGATTTCGTTGCATTTGAAGGTATTGTAATTGTTAGCAATTGAAATGATAAATCAATTTGAACAATATCATTATTTGGTAATTGGAGAGCAAATTCCAAATTTCCTTTATTTCCTTTTGATAAATCTAATTTTATAGGTATCGGTCCACAAATTGCATATGATAATAGAGCAAATAAAATAAAAATTTTTGTATTCATTGTTAAAATGTTTGATATGCACTCGATGACGGTTGAACTACTATTAAACTTTAATTGAAACATTCGTGCAATATATATTCCTTATTTAGGATTTGATTTTTCCAGTTTTACGTTTTCTATTTTTACTTGTAATACATCTTGATTTTTCAATGGTATTGGAGATTTGTTTTTGTTTTTATTAATTAATCGATTCCAATTTTCTTCTTTATCATTAGTTAATTTTTCTACTCAGTCTCTGACTAACAGCCGTGGAGTTTGGACGTGTTTTTCTTACCTCCAATAAGAAAATAAATAAAATAAAATAAATTAAATTAAATAAAATAAATTAATTATTTAAATAAAAATAATAAAATAATTAAAGTGTAATTAATTAAATTGAAATATAATTAAAACATATATAATTTAATAATTATCATATAAATAAATAACATAGAAAATCTAGAAAATTTTGCTAAATATTAGAAGTGCTTTGCACGGCACGCTTAGTTTTATTGTGTAATAAATATTATATTGTATAATTTATTTTTTGGTGTCAATATTGTGAAATATAATTAAATGAACTTATTTGTGACAATTTTTGTAATCAAATCAATAAATAAATAATTTAAACTTAATATTAACCAATTAAATCTTAAATTTAAAATTTATTAAACATTAATTGCACGTTTTATTATCATTGTGTTATATTTAGTGATATTATTTGTGTCAATCTTTTTGTACTAAATTACAGTTTTATAGTTCTTATACATTAAATTCGTGTGCGAATATTTCGCCCACGTAAAATAATTTAAGAAGACAGAAGATGTTGCCCCTAGGGGCGGGAACTAACATGTTCCAACCAAATAAAATAAAACTTCATGTGGACAAAAGTCCTCCTCCAAAGAGGAAATCAACGGGTAGAAATGAAATCACTGACATCACGAGTGCTTTTTCATTCCCACTCCTTAACACTACAACACAACAAAATGACGCTAAATTTTTAATAGTTTCTCCGGATGTAGAAAACTCAGCAATTGACGGAACTACTTCATTCAAGAAACTAAATCAATTCAACCCTTTTTTGGTGTCTGCTGCCCTCAAGAACATTTCATCAAATATCAACAGAGCATATTATAACGGTGAGGGTAATTTGGTTCTGTTAGTTAAGAACCAATTTACAGCAAATAAATTCTTGGCTGTTAATAAACTTACCCTAAGCAAAGATCTTTCAATAAACGTAAAAATTTTTTCGCATGCGAAACTTAACCTTTGCAAGGGTATTGTGTACTGTCCGAGTTTGATTTGCTGTTCTGAAGAGGAGATCGTAGCGGGTCTTGAACTCACCCATTGCGTCACTGCTGCTAAACATATCCCTAATAAGGAAAAAACTTCAAACTCTGGATCAATTATCCTCACCTTCAATAGATACCAGTTACCATCTACCATAGAAGTCTGTTTCCAAAGATTTAATGTCAGACCGTACTATAACAACCCGATTCAATGCAAAAATTGTTACGTTTTAGGCCACACCAAGAAATGGTGCAAATCAGATCAACAAAAATGCCCGAAATGCAATGAAGTTGAACCTCACGTGGGTGAATGTAAAAAAATTTTTTGCATCAACTGCAAAAGTTTGGATCACCCATCCAATTCAAGAAATTGTCCAATTTTCCAACGAGAAAAACAAATAACGTACATTATGGATACGGAGAAGGTCAGTAAATTTGAAGCCAGAAAAAAATACTTTTCCTCACTTCAAAATTCGTCTGACATTCTTCAGACAAACATTGAAAATAATAAAAAGATTACTCACTCTGCCCAGAAACCCCTGACCTTTGCCCAGGCTGCATCATCTTTATTAAATAATGACACAAACAATAAGACTACCCTCTCGTCAAAGCCCCCAACCCCTATTCAAAATCCTACTCAAGCCAATAACAAAACCAATAAGTCTAAAACAAATAGCAAAAACAATAACAAATCAATCAACAATCAATCTTCCAAAATTCTTTCTTCAAGATCCACAAGATCTAATCCTTCAAACAATCAAATAAATTTACCTAATCCATCCACAACTGAAACTTCCACCACACTTATCCCAGCTAATATCAATCTCCTTCCCCAAAAGGAGTTTGATAGAATTGCGAATTATATCGCAACTCATGATGATAATTTTCTAGGATCAAATCTATCAATTGACAAATACCTAGGTTCCCAATCAATAATCAAGGTTCCTTTCCAGGTTGATCTTAATTTATCTAACCTGGGGGAATCTGATGCTGATATGGACCTCTAAACTTATATCCTCCCTTCTAGCCTAAGAACTTTCTTAGTTGTGACTTAGAGTTATTCCGCTGGAATAACTTGTAAGTCTACGAAATGACAAGCTCACAACCATCTTTACGCGAGCTAACCTGCATTCAATGGAATATCAGAGGTTTTCGTGCTAACCAACACAACTTAGAACTGCTTATCAGCAAATATAAACCCCACATTCTCTTACTTCAAGAGACTCTTTTTCAAAATAATAATGGGCCTTCGAACTTTCGTGGCTATCGTTGCTATTTCTCGAATAACGATGGCACGAATAGTTCACGAGGTGTTGGCATTTTAGTACGGTCAAGCATAAGTCACTCACTTCTAAATATTAGTAATTCAATCCTGAATGTGTCCGTCACCGTACACACTAACCCTCCAGTGACTTTTACTTCCATTTACTTAAAAAGAACCGATCGAATTTCTTTCTCCCTTCTAGAAAATTTTGCCAACCTTCTACCAACTCCTTCTTTAATTGGAGGCGATTTTAACGCCCACCATCACCTTTGGGGAGATCATAGGATCGACTCTAGGGGAGATGCTCTTATTGATTGGATGTCTAATTCGAGCTACACGCTTTTAAATGATGGTTCCCATACTTTTTATTCTGCAACACACCTAACTAACTCCGCAATAGATCTTACACTCTCTTCTAATTCAATTGCCAACAACTTCTCATGGTACACCCATGATAATCCAGAGGGAAGTGATCACCTCCCTATAATCATCACTTCTAGTAACAGATTAACAACACAAAAATATTCGTCAAGGTTTGTGGAAGCAAAAGCTGACTGGATTAAATTCACTCAATCTGCGCTGACACTCTCCTCTCACTTTCCACAAAGCAGTCAAATAAATAGAGAATCGGCTTCTATTAAAAAGATCATTCGATCTGCTGCTTCCCTCTCTATGCCAAGTACACTACCTAAACCAACTATTAGTCCAAACTGGTTTAATAAAGATATACAAATCTTGATTAAATCTAAAAACAGAGCGTGGAAACACTTCCAACGTTTCCCCTCGGTTGAAAATCATGTAATGTTTCGCAGACAATGTGCAAAAGTAAGGAAAGCGGCGAGAGCAGCGAAAAGGATCTCATGGATTCAATTCACAACATCCATCATACCATCGGATTCCGTTAGAGATGCTTGGAGGAAAGTTAAACGCCTTTATGGCAAACCTCCTTCAGCCATTCTATCGCTTCAATCCAATGATGGCGTTCTCACTGACCCAACTGAAATTGCAAATGAATTCGCAAGGGCATGGTCCGAAGTTTCAAGTGATTCGAACATTCCGGAATTTTTATCTCGCCATAAATTTGATTTCCTAGCCGTGGGGTCATATCAGGTGAAGTATGATCTCTCGTATAATATAACTATACAGGAGTTGGAAGATACCCTGAATTCTTTCAGCGGTTCCACCCCTGGTTTTGACCAGATCAGCTATCTTATGATAAATAACCTTCCGTTGGAAATCAAACTTAGGATTGTAGAATTGTATAGCAATATTCTTAAAAACAAAACGTTTCCACATTCGTGGAAAAATGCTATGCTTGTACCAATTCCGAAGACGAATAACAGTTCGAAGAACGCACTGGAATACCGACCCATATCTCTTATCTCTTGTCTCTCAAAGACATTAGAGAAGATTATGGGTAAAAGGCTACAAAAGGTTACCGAAGATCATCTCCTTTCAGGACAACATGGTTTTCGACCGGGCAGAAGTACTATAACACTCCTACACGAACTGGAAGAGAGACTGTCTACTTCCATGTCAAGGGGTGATCATCCTAGCATAACATCGCTAGATTTGGAAAAGGCTTACGATAAAGTCCCAGTCAACATTGTTTGCCAAAAATTGATCACCTGGGGTGTTGACTCTAGCTTTGTGGGCACTGTTGGCAGCTTCATGTCCAACAGAAGCATTAAAGTACGTGTTAATGGCTATCTGTCTAGTTCATTTTCTCTGGATAATGGTATCCCCCAAGGTTCACCATTCTCCACTACATTACTTGTTGTATACATGGATTCGCTACTTGGTTCACTGTCAAAATATAGTATTGTAACTCCATATATATACGCCGACAATATTTTGCTATGCACGTCAACAAGTACTCCAGATGCAATGAGACAACTTCGCGGAGCTTCAGAACTCTCCATAAAATGGGCGCTAGATAATGGCGGTAGAATTCCATTGGACAAGGTGGAATTCTTTCACACTTGCAGGAAAACCTCTTGCACCCTTAATTCCATAACCATTAATAACCGTGTGATACGACCATCAAACAAATTAAAAATTCTAGGCATTTATTTCACAAAAAGATTAAAATGGTCAGAGCATGTTTTAAAGGTGGTGACAAAACTTCATAAGGTTCACAACCTGATTAAAATCCTTACAGCAGGTAGGATGGGTGCTCCTCCATCGACACTCATCCAGATAGCAAAGAGCCTAATTAATGGCATAACTGGGTATGGCCTTACCCTATTTGGTGACTGCTCACCATCCGACATGAACAAAATTCAAGTTGCTATCAACAAAATCCTCCGCACTGCATCTGGTGCGTATTGTTCAACTCCAATACCCATTCTACTTGCAGAATGTGGCATTTGGAGTATAGAGGATCGTGTCAAAAAACTAAGACTTAAGTTCGCTTCAGAGCAGTTGGTTAATCCTCACTCTCCCCTCTTTCGTCCAATCCAATATTTCCTTTCCAATGACATCCGTTCAAGATTCTCCACTTTGAGGAAGTCAGTTATGCTGTTTCACAATATGGGTATACCTTTCCCAGATCCTCCTCCGCCTCTAGTATTACATGACATGAACAGACATATTATCGACTACATTATAGACTCACGAACAGGTTACAACAAGGCGAATACCAGTGCCGAAACATTCAGGACACTGCATGCTGAGCTGTGTTCACACCTTTGTAGTAGGGTACAGTACTACACCGATGCCAGTTTCTCTTCGGAGGGTACTGGTATTGCTGCTGTGTATAAAGGTGTTGCTGGAAGATGGAAGGTTCTGTTTCGAAAGGGCCTACCAAACCTCACACGGATTTTCGATGCTGAATTGACTGCAATCTATCTGACTGTAGTCTCTGCGGCATCGAACTCTCGGCGAGTGGTGGTTTTCTCCGACTCAGAATCTGCTATCTTAGCAGTGAAAAACTCCAGCAATTTTGATTACATGGTTCGTGCTATAAGAGCTATTATTAAAAAATACGATATGCGCCTGTGCTGGGTCCCAGGACATGTTGGCATTGCTGGCAATGAGTTCGCAGATCGTACTGCTAAGTCAGCCGCTAGCAGTACAATGGTATCTGATGTATTCATTCCTCCAAGCCCACATGCCATATTTCATTTGGCGATGGTCCACCTCAGGAATGATAGGCTGAAATCAATCCTAGAGAGAGGATCAGAGACAGTACAGGCCTACTGTGTAATTAACCCAACACTGCTCAGCATTAAATATAATCCTACATTATGCAGATTCAAGCAGGTACTGCTGGTAAGACTGAGGTTGGGTCACACAAGGCTGACCCATCCCTTGCCACCCAGTATTAGAAGAAGTTCGCTCTGCCCTTGTTGTAACAGACAACTACATGCGACAGTTACAGAGCTGCTAGAGGAATGTTCTTCCATCCGCTCAATGGCTCATACCCTGGGATTGACGGCAATCGAAAGGAATGAGCTTTTCAGTCCTCATCAGAGTTCTGATTCTCATCTCTTTCTCCTGCTGAAAAGACTGGGGCTCCTGGGTAAGATATAGAGTTTTAAATTTTAAAAAAAGTTCTACCAAAATTTAAATTTTGGATTTAAATTAAATTTAAATAAATAAATAAATTAAATAATATTTTAAATTTTTAACATTAGATATTAAATAATAAATTTAACAAATCAAAATTAAATTGTAACTAAAATCAAATCTTAATTTCAAATGTAAAATAAATGTAAATAAATAATACACTAAAATCATAATATATAAGTTAATTTTATATAGTTAAGTAGCTTTTAGTTCTTTAATAATCATTCCATTTATAATTTTCTAAATGTTTTTGTTAGTTTTAATCTATTTCATAAATTAATTTAAGTTCTTTTATTGTAATAAATATTGTAGTGTGACGCCAAAAGACCCTGGTGGGCCGTGGTGTGGGCTAGGGGGATACAAGTTTACCTGTATTTCCCTTAAATAAAAATAAAAAATAAAAAAAAAAAAATTTTTCTACTCGGCCCCAATCTTCTTCATCAGCAAAAGGACAATCTGTTTGAAAATGATTCACATTTCTATATGCAACTGACCCATCATAGCATTCACCTCACACCACTATTTCTCCACCAATAACTTTAAATTTTACATGTTGAAATTGAGAAAAATTCAGAACGAAATGTAAATGCGATAAAAAATTTTCTCCTTTGCGTAAACTGAAAATCAAGTTCGTATTTCCATTAATTGGTGTACACCATACCTTGAGTACATCAGAAGACACAGCAGCCTCTATAACTCTAAAATTTTTCCATGCACCTTTACAGACACAAAATTTACTTGTATCGTGAATTGTTTCAACCCAGAACATGTTGATTATACTTGCAGACGAGAACAAAACTGATGTGTGTTTAATATTTCATACCTTTATGTATTCAACAGGTGCAGATCATTCTTACAACAACAATTAAAGATATGTTTCATGAAATATCATATGTTTTCTATATGTGATCATGTAAATTATAAAAAAGATTTATTTTAAATCTCATGTTCAAGATCGTTATACTTTTTATATAAGTTTGAAGTTTAAAATATACATATAAATTGTTTCAATATAACATTCTTATCAGTTAAATTGGTCTATAAATGTGTATACAACCATATACATATAAAGTTATATATTTTTAAAATGTATTTTAAGTTCTAATGACCTACATTATTATATGTGAAAAAATGTATCATGTTTTTTTCTATTTTGTTATTATGTAACTTATAAAAGATTTATTTTTAATCTGAGGTTCAGGGTCGTTATACGAGTACATATATTATATATTAAGTTCTAATGACCTACATTCATATAGGCTAAAAAATAAGTTTAATATATGTAGTATTAATACTAAATAAATGTATGTATATAAAAGATAAAAAATTTTGAATTTCTTATCAATTTTGAATATTAACATTGACATAGAACAATTAATTTCTCATCAATTTAACTCTGTATGAATTCATATATACAAATTATTATCATTTTTTACTTTCCAGCATAAAAAAATTTTTTTAATTTTTTTTGTTTTAGGTTTTTTCTTATCTGTCCAATTTCTCTCATAGAGTATAAATTGTATGGTTAAATTGTTTTTTACTTTTTACAGATTTTGCTAGTTAACATATTATATACATTATAATAATAATAATTGTGTTTGCAAAAAAATTTAAATATGTATGTTTGCAATGTATGTATAAGATGTAATTGAATAACCAAAAATTGTTCTATGGGAAAATTCTTATCACTTCTTGTGGTTTTTAATTAGAATTTTAGCAAGTATTATGATAGCCAATATATTATGCATATTACTTGCAATAATAATTTATGAAAAAATGTATGTATATAATATGTAGTATTATCGAATGGTCAAAAATTGTTCTATGGGAAAATTTTTTAATTTTGCGAGGGGCTTTTAATTAGAATTTTAGCACTATTAATGATAACCAAATATACAATAATATGCAAATTCAAATTATGAGAAAGTAATGATAACAGATTTTTTTTATTGAAATTTACATAAATTTTGGGGTATATAAACCAAGGGATTTATGAAAAAATTCGCCAGAGTCAAATCGATTTTCAAATTGTATATTCGCGTATTTTATATAATTTTTAAAATTAAAAAAATAAAATTAATAATGGAAGCAAACAACAAAACAGCCGCAGTAGCAACAACATCATCATGATCATCATCAACAACAACAGCAGCAACAAACAGCAACAACAACAACAAAACAGCAGCAGCAGCAACAACAACAACACCAACAACAACAACCCAAGAACAGCCGTCTTCAAAACGGGTATCATCTCCTCTACCCATTCAAATTAAAAAAATAAAGGTAGAGGTTGAAGAGGAAGAGGATGATGAACTGTTTCTAGACAATGCTTTTAAGATCTTGGATCTCCAAATGGAGATTCATGATCTTAAAAACAAAAATAAGGAGTTGGAGCAGCAACAACAACAACAACAGCTGCAATAACATCATCATCATCGTCGGTATATGCAACAACAACAACAACAACAACAACAGCTGCAACAACAACAGCAGCAGCACCAACGATATATTCAACAGCAACAATAACAACTGCAAGAAGAACAGCAACAGCACCAAGAACAGCAACAACAGCTACACCACCAACAACAACAGCTGCATCAACAACAACAACAACAACTGCAACAAGAACAACAACTGCACCAACAACAACAACTACAGCTACACCACCAACAACAACCGTCGCGTGGATATTGTTTCGCCGTATACGCCAATTTTACGATTTTTAGTTATTGATTGATTTTATGGTTTTGCATACTGTAGATTCGAATGGTACACTCCGTTTTGTTCTACGACCGTTAGTTTTTAAAATAGCTTGTGTTTAATTTGCCGTATATCCAGCATAAATTAGAATTTTAAAAATTAGTTTACCGTATGTTGTACAAGTGTAGTTCATACGGTAAAATGTTTATATAAAATAAAACTTTACAAATGCTATTATTGGTTTGCCGTACGAGGAGTTTTGTTTTTAATTTTTGCTCTTGGTTTGCTGTATGTGGATATTTAACACTACATACAGCAAAACAAAATTTTTTTTAAAACAATTGATGTGCTTTACGTATATAGTAATTTTGTTTGTATATAATTGATAAGTACAGCGATTTTCCCGTCAGTCGTTGCTTGACCACCAAAGTGTGAAGAGCTATGTCGTCTCCAGTGCCGAACATGTCTGATGGTTTATTAAAGTAAATATACCATCACATTACTTCGATGACGAAATGAAATATAAATTAATTTTGTTTATTTTTAGTTTTATGGATGATGTTCTTTCACCGAATTCTGAAAAGGATGGAAAATCAGTTGATCAATATAAGCCCGGAGCGTCACGTCAAGATTTAAGGTAATAAAGGTTTTATATTTTTATGAATGTGATAGTAAAATTACTTTTTTTCGTTTGAAGGGAAATCAATAATTTAAGTAGAGAAATATCTGATGAAGGGAATTCTGATGAGGACTTTGGTAACTATCTGATTTTTCTATATTTTTAAATTCCTGTTTTCGAATATACATATTTATATATTTTTCTAAAATTACGATTAGATAGCGACGATTCTGTACTAGATCCGAATTGGAAACTTGATGCTGAAATACGAAGCGTGCCTTCAGGATTTACAACAGGTATTTTTGCGAAACTAATTTCAATTTAAACTCAATTAACTCAATTCCTCGCATGTAATTTCAAGAGGAATAATTGCTTCAAAATAACTTATTTAAACATAATATTTTAGAAAGTGAATCGAATTCCTCTGTTGTAATGAAGAGAAGAAAAAAACAGCCACATTTATGGCAATGCAACATTAGAAAACGACTGAGAGAGGCAGGAAAGCAATACACAAATATAAAGAAAAATACAGTACCGGAGAAGACAATTAAACCTGCTTGTGATCACACATGCTTTTACCAGTGTACAAAAACATTTAATGAAGAAAATCGAAAGGCTATACATAGTGCTTTTGGAAACTTTCAGATGATGAAAAAAACACATTTTATTGCAAGTTTGTGAGAAAAGAAAATGTGAAGCGACGTCGTATAGAAGAATCAGAAAAGAAAAAAAAATACTTTTAGATATTATTTTCAAAATCAAAATGAAGAAATACAACAGGTATGCAGAAAGTTTTTCTTGAATACTTTAAGCATAGACGAAAAGAGAATATACTATTACTTTAATAATCTTCATGACTTAACCACTGGAACTCCTCTTCCGCGACGCAAAGGCAAAAATATAAAAAGAATTACGAGCGAAGATCTCGTTAAAGAAGTCCAGGACCATATAGAGAGTTTTCCGAAAATTGATTCCCACTACTGCAGAAGTAATTCAGGCAGACAGTATTTGGACTCTTCATTGTCAATCAGTAAAATGTATGAATTGTATAAACAGAAGGTTTCCAGCCCTGTTTCATTTTCTATATATAGAAACATTTTCAACTACAAATTTAACTTGGCATTTTACAAACCTCGAAAAGACCAATGTGACCGCTGTGTAAAATATAAAAATAATAAGAAGCCTTCTCCAAAAGAAACTATTGAGTTTACGGTGCATAAAAATGAAACTAATGCTCTAAAAGTAGAAAGAGATATAGACAGAAACAACATTGATCCGGCTCATGTAATCCTGTGTTTTGATTTACAGGCTGTAATGCCTCTACCAAAAGGATTTGCTTCTTCTTTTTATTACAGTAGAAAAATAAATACTTACAATTTGACAGGAATCGCATGTTTTCATAATGGAGATAAGACTGTGTATTGTGCTGTTTGGGATGAAGTCAGGAGTGGAAGGTCAGGGAATGATTTAGCAAGTGCTTTGATTTGTATTCTTAGAAAAATGCTTGTTGATTATCCTGAAGTGACGACGTTGACCCTGTGGAGTGACTCATGCGTTTCCCAAAATCGGAACCGAATTATGTCTACGGCCCTGAAGTGGTTTATGGCCAACAATAAACAAATAAAGAAAATTTTCCAAAAATTTTCCGAACCGGGTCACTCCCAAATTCAAGAAATAGACTGCATTCATAGTGTGATCGATAAATACTTAAAACATTTGGAAATTTCCAGCTTACTTTCATTAATAAAACTATTAAAAAATATAAAATTTAAAAACAATGAGATGAAAATTATACAACTGAAAAATGATGACTTTCTAGCTTTTTCAAAGAAATCTGATTATTTAAACTATCAGAAGATACCTTTTTCAAAAGTCAAGGTACTGTACTACGAACAAACTCAGTCATTTTCACTTTCGTTTAAACTGTCTATTACACACATAAATTACACTACCGAATCAATTGTTCTTAAATCAACAAGAAATAAATTAGGTACACCAGGAAATATTTTTAATCAAAAAATGCAAATTATTGGACGAAATACAGCAGTGCCAACTGATAAAATTAATGATATTAAAAAATTATTTCCATTCCTACCAGAAATTGATCGTGTATATTTCAAAACAATATTGAACATTAATTAAAACAATGTTTTACCGTACTAAGAAAAGTGGCAGGAAAACTAATCTAAATTAGTAGGAATGCTCTCATTTCTTATTTTTGTTTTTGTTATTTTTTGTCTTTATTATGTATTTTGAATTGTAAAGTCGAGAAGACTGTTTAATTTTTTTAAGATAAAATAAAGAATTTTAGCATGCTTATTATGTTGTTTCTATTATTTATGTCAATAAAGAAATCGAACTAATTATCATTTCATTAATCCTTTTTTGGAATTGATTAAATACCACTTTGACGTATATCATGTTCTTTTCATTAAATTAAGCAATCTAATTATTGAATTTTATTTTGCCTTATGTGCAAACTTTTTATAATGTTTAGTCGAAATTTTGAAATTTTAATATTACTGAGTTTCTGAAAATTCCTTAGACGAAGAGAAAACATAATGAAAATGTTTCTGTACAAAAAGAAAAAAATTCTATCGACTAAATTTTGAAATATCATGAATTGAACTTGTTTTTCCATTTTTCTCGAAACTGCATTTTGGCGTATACGGCAAAACAATATCCACGCGACGTACAGTTGCATCAACAACAACATCTAATAAGACAGAGAGAGACATCTCTATTTAATTTAGAAATGTCTCTCAGACAAATGTATGATAATAGAGCTGTAAGAATCGAAGATACAATTCATTGGTTCTTGCAGCATTTAAACAATATTTAAAAGTAAAAAAATTTTTAAAAAATAAAAAATTAAAAAATTAATTTTAGAATAAACTGGTTTTTATTTTATTATTGTATTAATATGAGTACACTTTTCCTTTTTACACTTGTCGCAATTAAACTTTATTTTGAATTTATAACTTGTTTTAGGAAATCGGGAAAATTTATGTGGTTTACAGAGGTAAGTATTCTATTGAATAAGGTTGGTAAACGAGGTTGCTTTCTTTTTTATTTTGAATCTAAAAACACTTTTTATAATCTGTTTTTTTATTTTATTTTTTTAAAAATATTCATACAAATAATTGAGCTTCGTGTTCATGGAATCTTTGAAGTTTAAGTTTATAGGATTTCCCTAATTCTCCACTATTGATAATACAAAATTGTCCACTTTGTAACTTATTTAATTTTTCATCGGGTAGATCAATAGATCTTGAAGGTAAAAATATATTGTAGTCATCAAGTTTCAGTAAAATACGTTGTCCATATTTCGTTTCAACTCTCCGATAATTTATAATTCGATACTCTTTTCCTAATTCCATATCTTTCATATGTAAAATGCTTTTTAAATCCTTCTCATTAAATGACTCCAAAAGATCATCTCCACTATTTCTTCGTTCTGTGTAAAACCCGTTGAAATCCATTTCTCAATTAGAAATCTAAATAAAACAGGAAAAAATTCAATAAATAATTATTTAAAAACCAGTTTATATATTCTATAACAAATATACATACCTATATTCACCTAAAAATTCAATATCAAAATCACTATACTCTTCGACAAAATCTATGAACTGAAATCATCTTTCAAATTGCAGCCTTTTTATATCAAAAAATTTTATCAATTTACAACAACAAATACATTATCCCCTCCCCTTCGAATTACAAATTCCAAGAAAACAACCAACTTCCCTCACCCACGCAAAATTCCAAGAATCCAACAACAAATACAATATATACATCCACTCGAAAACTTCCTGCCACATGTAAAATTACTAGAAACCAACAACAAATACATTATGAGAACACTCGAAAACTTCGACCCACGCAAAACCAACAACAAATTCACCGGAAATCAACTTCCTGCCGCCGCCGCCGCCGCCGCCCCCACCCCTTATCTCTTCATCAAACTTGAATAGCCTTGAAACTCGGCTTATCTCTACGATGACGTCACATCTCGCTTATCTCTACGATGACATCGCAACTCCCTTATCTCTACGATGACATCACAGGAAATGACGTAGACGATGACGTCACAGGAAATGACGTAGACGATGACGTCATGCACCCCTGAACCCTGCTCTGAGCTGGAATCCTCATATTCATACTACTATTTAGATATGTCTGAAAGATCTTGTTCAGTTGTAGGGGCTGCCAAGTTATTCTGGGTAATTGAATGAGTTGCTGTAAGCTGTTGTTCTAATTTTTGAAGTCTTATTTATTTATTTATTTATTTATTTCTTAATTCTAGATTTTTTATTATTTCGATTTGAGCATTAACAGCTCCAGTAAATTGTTTTATTGATTCCTGGATTTGTTCTGTTGGTGTCATTTTTATTAATAGAAATTCCGATCTAACCGAAAATTTACTTATGATTTCTTGATGACTTACAAAAAAAAATTTTTTATATAGTTAATTGAATAAAATAAAATTTTATTTTGAATCGACAGTTTGTTAAAAATAATTTTTCCTTCATCTTACAAAATTATTTATATGCAAATGTTTAATTGGTTGAAATTTATTTAAAAAAATATGGTTTTATTTATTCTAAATATGTTAGGAACAATAACCATATATTATATTTTTTCTATTTTCTTCTAAATTACAATTTTCCTTTTTATGAATACAAATAGTTGAATATTTTTGTCAAATATTGTTAGAATTTTATAATAACATACAAAAAATGGGGATGATATGAAAGATACTAAGTTAAAACAATTTTATTTATTCACAAATATTTTATTATCAAATTACAATTTTTCTTAAAATAATTTTATGGATCTTACAAATTAAAATAAAAAAAATATATTTTATTTATCTCAAATTTGAAGTTTAACTTGAATGTTGGTTTTATATCAATTTATTTTCTCTATATATTTTGTTTTTCTTTTCTTCTTTTTTTTTATTTAAATAATTTATTTTTCACTTTCTATTGTATTTAAAATTCACTTTTTATTTGATTAATTTATTCGTTTTTACTAAATAACTACTTACATGAAAACAGTAAGAAAGATGAGATGAAACTTCATTATTTTTGTTCTGCATCACCTAGATTTATTCATCTTTGTAGTGGTCCAGTCGTGGGTGCTTCTCTAGTAGATGCAGACGAGTCGTATTTCTCCTCTTTGGGTAAAGGTGTTTATAATTGCCAATGCCCTACTAATGGTACGTGCTGCGTCGCAAACTCTTCCTAGTTTTTCGTTCAAATGAAAACTGCTATTGTTCTTACGGTGAATAGCACTCTGTTTAAATACGTTTTTATGATTATAGTTGTTAAATTATTTTACACAAAATTTTATGTAAGACAACTATGTTCTTTTGTTTATAGTTGTTAAGTATTGTTAAAGTAATCAACTATGTTCTGAAGAGTATAAGTTGTAATATTTCACAAAATTTTACTAAATACAACTATGTTCTCGTGGGTATAGTTGCAATAACTTGTTTTTTATTTTTTCACAAAATTTTCAATAAACACAACTATGTTCTCATGGGTATAGTTGCAGTAACTTATTTTTTATTTTTTCACAAAATTTTCAATAAACACAACTCTGTTCTCATGGGTATAGTTGCAGTCTTTTGTGTAATTTTTTATTTTTCACCGAACTTCTTGCACTTTTTTAATCACGACTTTTTATTGCTCGGGCACCAGTTAAAGAATATTAGTTAATATTCTTTAAAAAAAAAAAGACTTAACTTTTCTGATTAACGTCTTACTTTATTTCAATCAAAAATCGAACTGAACTTACAATTTGTTCTTAAGTCTAATTACAACTACGATACAAACTTAAATTGATTTGTCATCCAGAAATTATAAGTAAAAAGAAATAAAAAGAATAAATAAATAAATAAATAAATAAAAGAATAAAAAGAAAATAAAAAAAAATCGATTAATATTTTTTGTCAAGGTATATAGACAACAAGGTATGACCGATTATACACTCTGCTTCACTTGATTACGGCCAGTGATTATTTTAAGTTCCGTTCTTTATAACTGTAAATACTGTTAGTAAAGTATTAGTTTTATAGCTCCTATTTGTGACTACATATGTTATGAAAATAATTACATCAAAAAAAGTTGAAAAAATAATACCGTTATTTGTATTTTAAGAAACAACTGTGATCTTCACAAAAAACACACATTTTTAATGCGTCACTTGATTACGGTCAGTACTGAATTATCTGTGCAATTGGAAACATTATTGAATAATTCTTTTTTTTATAAGAATTTTTAGTTGATTTACTAAATAAATAAATAATTTCGTTGATAAAAAAATTTTTTTTTTTTAAATGGGTAAAGGAAAGACATTGTCAGAAAGTGAGAAAGCGAAAATCGATGTTTTGAATCAAGAAGGATATTCTAATCGCCAAATCGCGGAGAGAATCCAAAGAGGAAGAACAGTAGTTGGCTCTTACCTCAGAAATGTTGAAAACTATGGACAAAATAGAAAAGGACGAGTTGCAGAAGCTACTACGCCTCAAGATAAGAGAGCGATTCTTCGTGAAGCTTCAAATTCAAAGCTATCTGCATCAAAAATTAAAGCCAATGTTGGCATATCTGCCAGTTTATCAGTTTATCAGAATCTGTTCTGATCATTTTGTGAAAGAAAATTACTTGTTAAAAGATAAAATTCTCAATACACCTTTCGAAAAAATTGAACTAAAAAGTGACGCTTTTCCATCAAAAAACCTTCCAATTTCTTCAAATCCCTCGGATAGATCTCTAAGATGCACAAAACGAGAAAGAAGGAAAATTGTTGAAGACTTAATAAGGTAAAATTAGAAACATTTTTGAATGTGCTAAATAAGTGTAAATGCAAGTAATACAACAAATTTGATTTTGATTTTTTAAAGAGAAAATCCTGAAAATGTAACATGGAAGACTTCAAGGATTCAATTAATGAAGAAAACAGAGCTGAAAAAACAAATGCAGCTACTCAAACAATGTATGTAAAACTGTTAACGTTTATAAAAAAAAGGAGATCATGCTGTTATACATATATTGCTGAGAATCAAACTACTTTTAGTGATGCTATGATACTACTATTTATTGTTTCTCTGTTCATTACATTTCACATTATATAGATTATTTATTGTTTTTGCTCTTAAAATAATAACTATTGCTTTTATCAATAATATTTTGGGCACGTGTACTACTACATACATATATTACATCTCCCTTTTTTTTTTTTTTTGTATAATATATAAATGTATAAAATGTACATTTTTGTATTCAATACATATTTTAGGCATTATTCATACAATGTTGTTGAATTCATACATTTTATTAAAATTATTTAGTTTTTTCCAGTTTTATTATTAATGTATTATCATTTTTTAATTCTATTATTCGTATTACAATACACAGTATAATTAAGTTAGACAACTAGTTCATTTTTGTTTTTAAGTCTTTGTATTTCAATCTTGATTTTTTTTTAAAATTTTTATCAAAATTAATTTCAATATTTACTATATTCAATTCCAATACTTTATATACATGTTTTTATTACTTATCTTCATTATTAACAAATATCATATAAAAAATTTTGTTATTTTTATTTGCAATTCTATGATAATTATTGTTATGTTTTTTTTTTTTTTTATTTATCGTTTTTAATACCTTTTCTCAAATAATATGAATTTCTTCTTAGAACCTTTCCTGAATTCAATAGCTTGATCCAATATGATCGTGGTAATTTATCTTTTACTATAATTATTGCTTTTGTCCAAGTACTACCATTCCTATACCATACCTCTTCCCCTACTTGAAATTCATTTTTCTGTTTAGTTCCTACATTGTAATATTTTTGATATTTTTTCTGTTTATAATTGTAATTTCCGCTTAAACTTGGATAATTCTTAGTTTCGAAGTGGCTGTATTTTGATGGCAATATTGACCTAGTTGCTCTTCCCATTAATAACTGATTGGGTGATAAATCTAAATCTTTCAAAGGGGTATTTCTATATTCTAAAAGATATAACCAAATTTCTTTATCTTCTTCATATGCTTTTTTCAGAATATTTTTTGCAATTTGTACTGCTCGCTCCGCTTGCTCATTTGAACGTGGGTAATTTGGACTTGAAGTTATTACAGAAATATCATATTTTGATGCAAACGCACGGAACTCATAGCTATTAAAGGGCATGTTGTCTGCTATTATTTTTTGAGGTATACCGTGTGTCGAAAATAGTGTTTTTAGTTTATAAATGATTTCCTCTGTTTTTTTATTTTTTATAGATATTATTTCTAAAAATTTTGAAAAATAATCAATTATTACAAGATAGTTTTTTGATTGAAATTCACATATATCCATGCCTATTTTCATAAAAGGATATTCAGGAATTGAATGAGCTATTAGCGGTTCTCTTTGTGATGAACTTCGAAATTTTTGACATATTTTACAACTACCTATCATTTCTTCAATTTGCGCATTTATACCTGGCCAATATACTATTTCTCTTGCTCTGCTTTTTGTTTTTTCTATACCCATGTGTGATTTATGAAGAATATCTAAAATATTTTTTTGCATGCTTAATGGTACTAAAATTTTCTCATTAATAAATATAATTTCATTTTTAAATTTCCAGTATAATTTAATGTTTTCAGGTAACTGAGATTTTTTCTCAGGCCACCCTTCCTTGATTATTTTTTTTAAATTTACTAATATAGGATCTCGATCAGTTTCTCTCACAAATTCTTCTAATTTTTCTTGACTTACATTTACAGAATGCACTACTTGATCTAATCCTTTCACTGTTTCTGTTTTATCTATTCCATAATATCGTGATAAATAATCAGCTACATACATTTTTTCACCTGGTAAGTATTGTAACTCTAAATCATATCTCATCAATTTTAATTTCATTCTTTGTAATCTGGATGAGCTAATTTTGCCTATATCTTTGTTCATTATGCCTAACAATGGTTTATGATCAGTTTGCACCATAACCTTACGACCATATATCCATGTATGAAACTTTTTGCATGCATAACAAATAGAAAGTAATTCTTTTTCTATTTGAGCATATCTTTGCTCAGTTTCTGTTAAACTTTTCGAAGCGAAAGCTATTGGTGCACCCTGTTGTAAGATACAACATCCTACACCATCTTTACTGCTGTCAGCTTGAATTGTTATTGGAAGATTAGGATTGAAATGTTTTAATGTAGGTATGTTTGCAATGATTTTTTTAATTTTATTCAAACATTCAGTATGTTCTATTTGCCACTGGAACATACTATTTTTCTTTAGTAAACTTCTTAAAGGTGAGGAAACATCTGCCAGATGTGGTATATTGTTATGCATGTAATTAATCATTCCCAATAGTTTTTGTACGTCTTTCTTGTCTTTCGGTATTCCTATGTTATTTATTGCTTCAATTCTTGATTTATCAAAACTAATTCCTTGTTCAGAAATTATATGTCCTAAAAATTTTACTTCTTTTACTAAAAATTGGAATTTATCTTCATTAAATTTCATATTCAAAATTTTAGCTCTCTTCATTACTTTTTCTAATGTCTGAACATGTTCCTCTACTGTTTCTGTTGCGATTAATATATCATCTATGTAAATAATAATGTTATCAATATCTTCAAAATTTCGTTCATTGTACTTTTGAAATAATTCAGGTGCAATCTTTATGCCAAATGGAAGTCGCAGGAACTTGTAGCAACCAAAGGGTGTAGTAAAAGTACATAATTTGCTGGCATCAGCCGAAAGAGCTATTTGGAAAAAACCATCTTTAAGATCAAGAACACTAAAAATTTTTTTATTTGCTAGTTTAGGCAACATATGTTCTAGTGATGGGATGGGATGGTTTTCATTTTTTATTACTTTATTCAATTCATGTGGGTCAAGGCATATTCTTATGTTTCTATTTGGTTTCTCTACTATTACAAGGTTAGAAACCCATTCTGACGGTTCTTTCGATTTTTCAATAACACCTAATTTTTCTAATCTGACTAATTCCTCTTTCAAACTTTTTTGTAATACCAATGGAACTTTCCTACATGGTTTAATAACAGGTAACGATTTTTCTTTTAATTCAATATTAAAATTTTTTACAAAACAACCCAGACCTGAAAAATTTTCTTTCCATTTATCTATAATGTCTTCTTTTGTTATATTAGTAATAGAATTTAGTTTTTTAATTAATTTTAATTGTAGGCATGATTTTAATCCTAGTATTGGAGTAACGTCTCCTTTAACAACAATAAATTTTAATGTTTTAACCTGATTCCTAGCACAGCATTCAAGTAAAACTTCACCAATTGAATCTAATTGACTGCCACCATAGGCTACTAACTTTACATCAACTTTATATAACTTAATGTTTTTAAAATATTTATACACTGCGAAAGGTAGTACATTGACATCAGCACCTGTATCTAATTTAAAATTTATGACTTTATTTTGTATTTTTATTAATTCATACCACGATTTGCTGTTAAATTCATTACATGTATTAATTGTATGTATGTAAAAATTTTCTTCATCTTCATTATCAAATATATAATTATTGTTTTGCATTTTCCTTTCATATTGTTTTTCATAATAAATTTCATTAATTTCTTTTGTTGTTCATACAATAGCGAAATGATTTTTTATGTTGCATTTTTTACATTTCTGACCGTATGCTGGACACTTTCCATATTCATGTTTTTTATTACAATATTTACATTCTATTATTTTATTTGATAATGAAGTTTTATCATTTTTCTTAATATTATGTTTAAAATTTTGATTAGTATTTTTAAACTTATTGCTATTTTTAGTGTAATTTTTATCTGTATATGCAAATATGTTATGATTAAGATTATGTTTGTTAGTATTTTTACTTAAAGAATTGACCTGTGATAATGATCCCGTTGCCGTACTTTGGATGTTAGATGACTGAGTTCGTGAAATTTCTGCAGTTTTCGCTAAGTCTATTGCTTTAGCCATGGTAAGTCCTTCCGTTTCCAGTAATTTCTTTTGTAGGGTTTTGTCTGCCACTCCAAGAACTATTCGGTCTCTAACCATCCTCTGTTCTAATGACCCATAACCACAGTTTTTCACTTGTTTTTTTATTTCCATTAGAAAATTATCAAATGGTTCACCTTGCTTTTGGTTTCTGCTCCAGAAGATAAAGCTTTCATACACCTCATTTTTTTTTGGTTCACAAAAATTTTTAAATCCCTCTAGTACTCTGTCATATTTTTTCCTCTCTTCGTCTGTTAACTCCAATGTATTAAAGACTTCAATAGCTTCAGGTCCTAATGAATTTAAAAGTATTGCTATTTGCACTTTTTCATCTTTTTTGTTTAACTCTATTGCCTCAGCAAATATTTTAAAATTTTGCTCAAAGATTCTCCAGTTTTCCGCTAAATTTCCCTCTAATTTTAACTCATCCACTTTTTTTATGTAATCCATATTTTCGTTGTAATAAATAATATCGTATTTTCTTGGACGTCCACGTTTTCTATTTTCTTTTTGTATTAACCTTAGTTTTTCTGGTAGTTTATGTACACCCATATAATTAATTTAATGTTTCTTACAATAACTTATTCTTATTTATTTATTTGTAATTTTCACTAATAATTATTAAACATGTTTTTGTTTTTTTTTTCATTTAATTAACACTTTTTTCAAATTTAACTAATTAACTTCAAAAATTTTTTAATTTTACTTTATGTTTTTTTTTTAAACGACTGCGCCATGTTATATATTGCTGAGAATCAAACTACTTTTAGTGATGCTATGATACTACTATTTATTGTTTCTCTGTTCATTACATTTCACATTATATAGATTATTTATTGTTTTTTCTTTTTCACTACTACATACATATATTACACATGCTATGATAGATAAATGATACTATCGATAAATTTAAATTAAAAATTTAGGTTGAACGATGAAATTGCACTGAAATCGAGGATACATTAACTGGAAAAAAAAAATTGAAAAACAATAGTCTTATATCACAAATTTAGAGAAAAGTTATAAGAAGATGTCTAGAACATATAACAGTCTTAAAAAAGTTTTTACACCGGGTCAAATCAGGAAATTGTCCACATTAAAAAAAAAGTGAACTGGTCAACAAAAGATATATCCTCTGCCATACCTATCCATTCTACTGGATCGAGAAGCTACTGGTATCTTTATCGCAAAGGTTATCCTTTACCAGCGCCTTCTACATTGGGAACATGGGCTTCTAAGTTTAAACTAAAACCTGGAATTTATACTCCCATTCTTCATCTTATCAAAAATCTTGATTTCAGAGAATTAGAAAGAATCTGTATTCTCAGCTTCGACGAAATGAAGATTAAAACTGTATGATAAAGTAAATGACACAATAATGAAACCTTCAAAATACGTCCAAGTTGCCATGATAAGGGGATTATTTAAGAAATGGAAATAGCCAATATATTATGAATTCGATTCACCCATAACTACCGATATTTAGAAAAAAATGATTTCACAACTTGAAGAGGTGAACAAAAAAGTACATAAATTCAATTAGATAAATAATTATGAAAGAATAAATTTGCACAATTAGTTTATACTTTTTAATTGTTATATGTATTGGTGATCAATACACAATAGTGGTGGAAAACTATCGATAGAACTATCGACACTATCGATGTTTTTGTACTATCGTAACAATCGATAGTTCTAGATAACTATCAAATTACTATCGATATTTAAGAACATTTGCCTGAATCCCTAAAAGTGAGTTTACACTATTATCAAAATGATAAAGTGTATTGATAAAGTGCAGATAAAGTGTGAAATTTTTTGTTTACACTGTTATCAAATTGATAAAGCAGAGGGATAAAGTGTCACACATAGCGCGATAAAGAAAATAGAACAGTTTCTATTTTGCTATGTGTACACTTTATCAGTTGTGTTTAGTGCGTCAGTGGATTAATCAAACTAAAGTAGAACAAACAAAACAAGGTATGATTTTTCGATTACAAAATTATAAAATAAATTATAAAATTTAAAATATAAATTGTAAAATATGTATTTGTTTTTAGATGAAGTGGGAAGATAGTGAAATTAAACTTTTAATTGAACTGTACAAGGAAAGAGAATGTTTGTATGACACAAAAAATAGTTTTTACCACAACAAACACAAAAGAACAGAATGTTTAAATGAAATAAGGGACAAATTAAACAGCGAAAGAGGGGACGAAAAATAACGTTTTACAGTAGAAGAAATTAAAGCGAAATTTAACTGTATCTACATTTTCATAATCAACAGGTAATCTAGAGAAACCATCTTCTTCCAGAATGAAATTGTGAAGAACACAGCATGTTAGGATTATTTGTTCAACCTTTTCTACTGCTAAATTGATGTCCTTCTGAAGAATTTGAAATTTGTTTGCAAAAATATCAAACGCATTTCCTGCCACTCTTCTTGAACGGCTTAATCGATAATTGAAAATCTTATCATATGAACTTGATTTTTGTCCAAATGGCTTTATTAATCTTGTTGTTAGTTTAAAAGCATCATCAGCAACAATAACGTACGGAACTTTTAAGTTTGTTTTGGGGAGATATGAATCTTTCGGAAAGTTTAACGAATTTTTTTAAATAGCTTCACCCAAAGATGAATTCATCAGAACTGCTGCATCGTTAACTCTGCCATTACTACCAGCATGTACATATATAAATTTATATTCCGCATCTACTAAAGCGAGAAGTATGACACTGTGGAATCCTTTATAATTGAAGAAGTATGATCCGTCTTTAGCTTTAGCTCGAAAAGATACATGCTTTCCATCTGAAAAAATAAGATCTTTCAAAACCGTAAAAACAATAGCAATATATTTTTACCTAAAGCTCCCAAACAAAATGGGAAGTTTCAGTGAGAGTTAAATTTATTTGCGATGTTTATCCACTTTTCTGCTGTTGAAGGCATCTGAAATAATATAAGTTTCTTTATTTTCAGGACATTTTACTTGAATTTCTAAATTTCGATGAGCAACAAGAAAGTGGTAGTAGACCAATATTATCAGATAATATATCATACGAAAATATTGATATTAATTCAACAGCAAAAAAAAAAGTAAACACGATTTTAATGACAGCAAAACAGAAAGCACATTCTTAGATAAAACAGCAGATATTTTAGATAAAATTAATAGCACTATGGAAAATGAGGATAAGAAGTTTAAAAGATTTAAACCTAACATTTTAGACTTCGGAAAGTTTATTATGTCGACACTAAATGAAATCGATGATGAAATATTACTGATCGAAACGCAGGAAGAAATTTCTTCAATATGTTTTGCAGCCAAAACTAAGTGGCTGAAGAACAAAAAGCCTGAATAATAAAAATTGATTTTGATTTTCAAAAATACGAAGTTCTTGTTTAGTTTTAAAAATAATTTTTTTTTCGTTAAGTTTTTTAAATTAAAATGTGAAATTTTTATAAAATTTATAGAGAAATAAAATGTTTGAAAAAATAAATGTATAAAATGTATATAAAACTTTATACGTATTTTATTTAACAATAATAAATTGTAAATACCTGTATGTAATCATCTTTGAGTTCTTCCCAAATTATTTTGGCAGTTTCATACACAATTTTTGATATGGCCGGCACAGAAATGCGGAAAGAATAAGATAGATTTCTAAAAGTTTCTCCGTTGTCATATATCTTAGAGTTATAAGAAGCCTTTTTAAAATAAAACAAAGTGATTAAAATAAAATTCTTTACAGTTCATAAAATTTATATACCTTAGTTTTGATGACATACTTTGACGAAGTATTGTGTCTTTTTCTGCATATTTTAGGACCCATTTTGTTTAACAACTTTGAGAAAGATTCCGTAGACATTCTTGTGAAATTTTTGAAACTCTTTTTATCCTCGATTTGTAGCTCATTAAAAACCATGTGACCCAAATCCTTTCCTATACCTCGCCGGATAAGCCACTGCCGTGCCCAGAATCTTTTTTTTTTATTTTTCTTACGTTGCCTAATTATTTCAGCTACAAGAATGCCAATGGCTGACGCTGTTATACCAAGGATTTCAGAAGAATTCATTGTACAACTGCCTCTTGAATCTGAACTTTTTAATGTAACACGTTCACTAGCACACATTTCAACGCTTTATCACTAACTGAAGGTTAACACGAAAATTGCAAACACTTTATCATTTTTACAAATTTTCATTGATAATGCAAATTGATAATATCTGCACTTTATCATTTTGATAATAGTGTAAACTCACTTTAACTGTTTTGTTTTCGACTATGTCCGTATGTCATGCATGTGATAAAAATCTAACTTCATTGCAACAGAAATTAAAAATGTAATAAACTAGTAAAAAATAAAGAAGAGAAGAAAAATAAAGTTAAACGTCAAATTCAAAATCACCGCCATTCCTTAAATCGCTACCTTCAAAATCTCCGCCATTCGCTAAATCGCTACCTCCAACTCCAAAACCACGCTATTCAATATTGTGTAAAATAAATAGTTTTTTTTTCATTTATATTTTTAAAGTTAAGTCAATTTATTTAAAAAATTAAGTCAACATTTAAATATAAAAAAAATAATTGTGAAAATAATATACTTATGTACCTATTTGTACAAAATGAAACGCTTCTTGAACATGAAACCAAAGGGTAAGTATTAAACATACTTTAGTAATTTATTTACTTAGTAATTTTTTTTTATGTAAACATATAAACTTCTTTGGTGTATATAGGTTCAGTTGAACAAAACCAGAATTTGAATTTTCAAAGTACATTAGTGTTAGAGAATAAAATAACAAATATATCTGATGCGTCTACTGATTCTTCATCTCCTGATAAAAAAGAAATTAAGCGACAAAAAATAACTGACATGTGGAAGTATTTTAAAAAATCAAAGAATAAAAATCTTGCTAAATGCCTGACTTGTCTCAAGGAATACAAGACTAGTGGTAACACTTCTAATCTTATTGATCATCTTAAACGGGCTCATCCAACAATATTGGACAAAATAGACATCGAAAAAGGATTTGATGTTGAACCTTTGTGTCTTAATTTTAACAACTACGAAACTACAACCGCTAGCAGTAGCAGTTCAGCTCGATCAAATACTAAATCTTTGGATTTTTTCTTTAAACGTTCGATTGTATATGAAACGCAAAGCCAAAGAAAGAAGGATGTTGACAATGCATTGGCATTAATGATAGCTATAGATTATCAGCCGTTCAATATTGTGAACGACGATGGCTTCAAAAATCTCGTAAGCATTTTAGATCCAAGATATTGCTTACCGAGAAAATTTAATATCAGAAACAAGCTTGTTGTGGATATTTATGATTCGGTTAGAAGAAACCTTCTGGACATATTAGCAAATGTATCTTTCGTAGCATTAACAACAGATATATGGACATCTTGTAACACGGAAAGTTTTCTGACATTAACTTGTCACTTTATCAACGATAATTTTGAACTAAAATCTGTGGTACTTTCTGCTCGGGAAAACTCATACAGCTGAAAATATTGCTAATAGTTTAAAATTAATTTTTGAAGAATGGTTTCTTGAAGAGAAAATTGTATGCATTGTAACTGATAATGCTAGCAACATGCTAAAATCCATGAGTGTATATTATACAACCACTAAGCTAATAGACAAAAGCTTTAAATATTTCATCCGAGTGACGACACTACCTAAAAGCTAAAGAGCGATGTTCAATCGGTCATACCTTGATTTTGTTTAACTTTTACTTAAAAATCAAAAATATACCGGATGCGCGTGCATTTATGCACTTTTTTACCTTGCGTGTGCGTAAAATTGTTAACTAAGCTAAAAAAGAAAGTAATAAACTCTTATTATTGATTATTAACAAGTAAAGTTCGTTAACGTTTGTTAACTTTAACAAGTAAACTTCGTTAACGTTTGTTAACTTATATTATATGTATGTATGCAATTACGAATAAGTAATTGCATTCATTCGACTCATATTTAAATTTTTTTTGTTTACTATTGAGTAGATCACGTTTCTTCTACTCATGTTATATTGTCGCATATTATGTTGCATATTGAATATGGTATGTGGTCATTACATCCCCTGGGGTCGGGTAAAAAAAAATGTTTGTTATGAAAAGAAAAAAAAATTTTTTTTTTTGTGTCTTGTTTTGTTTACATTTTTATTATTTGTTTACATTTTTGGTTACATTCTATGCTTTCTTTAATATATTATTATGTACTTCTTTAATTGTATTACCTATCTTAATTTTAGAATTTACATTATTAGTTTCTATTACGCCATATGGCCTCTTATATGGATAGTCTTTTCTTTTGCGTTTTGCTGTATCTAATAATTGTTTGGCAGTTTCTTGTGCTCCTTGCAAGCGGAATTTTAATTCTTGCGCTTAATTGTCTAAATTATATATTGGTTTTGCATTCTCAGAATCGAGTTCTGTAGGTATTCTTGCAATTTTTCCAAATATAAGTTCAAAATGTGATATACCTATGTCTGAATGTGGTGTAATATTGTACGAAAATGTAAAATATGGTATCCACTCATCCCAGTTATCATTTTGAGTAAATGCTAGGAAGTATTCATTTAGTACTCTATGACTTCTTTCTATCATGCCTAATGTTTCATGGTGAAAAGGTGTTGATGTGACATGATTTATATCAAAATATTTGCATATATTTTGTATGATGTCATTAACAAATTCTGTTCCCATATCAGTTTTTAGTATCTTAAAGTGACCATATCTCAATATAAAATTGTTTACTAAATTTTTGGCTATCGTCTTAGCTTCTTTGTTTTCCATAGGGAAACGCTTCTATATATTTTGTCAATTCACATTGGATGGTAAGTATATATCTATATTCTTTTGATTGTCTTAAAGGTCCGACAGTGTCAATCTGTATTATTTCAAAACTTGTTGAAGGTGTGTGTGTTAAAATTGTTTTTTCTTTTGTATGTATTATTTGTTTATTTTTTGCTCATATTTCACAATTATTGACGTAGTTTTTTACCATTTTGTTTAGATTTTTCCATATGTATCTTTGTTTTATTTTGTTAATGGTTCTTTTAACTCCAGAATGTGCTCCTGCATGTGCTGTATTGTGATATTCACTTATTATTTTATTCTGCTTTTGTTTATCAATCACTTTTATAGGTGGTGTATATATAATTATCTTTATTTCTGCATTTCCTTTTTTTATTAATTCTTGTTGCAACTCATTATATTCTTTTTTAAATTTATCGATATTTATAATATTAAATAATTCATCATCTTTTGCCATGGCTAGTTCATATATTTTATTTTTATTTAATTCGAGTGATAGCTTTTTCACAATAATCCTCAGATTCAATTGTGTTTCATTACTATACTCTATTTTTATCTCTCTTTTATTAATATATATATTAATTATATCTTCATTATTATATTTATTATTTCTGTGCGCACTTTGTATATTTATTCTCTTTATAAATTTCAATCTTCTAATATTTCTTACTTGAGAAATTGATGAACATTCCCAGATGCTGAGATGGCCAGTCTCTACCGGTTGTGTTTGATCAATCTCATTTAATGCAGTATTTTTCTGTTTTTCTTTTTCTTTGAGCATGTTGCGTGTCACCACTTTAATTTCATTTGTAGTTGGTATCATATTTTTAAGCACATTTGAGTCTAATTGTATTCGTGATAAGGCATCTGCATTGGTGTTCAATAAACTCTTTTTATATTTTATTTCGAAATCGTAATCCATTAGATCTAGTCTAATACGCGTCATTTTAGATGAAGGATTCTTATGTGTGAATAAGCTTATAAGTGGGCGGTGATCTGTGACTACTGTAAATTTTCTGCCGTAAAGATAAGGTCTGAAATGATTGATTCCTAAATTCCTAAATAACTCTTTTTCAATTATTGATTTATTCATTTCATGTTTATTTAATGTTCTACTCGCATATGATATTGGTAAATCTTTGCCAATTTCTCCTTGAGATAATACTGCTCCTAATGCGAAATTTGATGCGTCTGTTGTTAAGATGAAAGGTTTTGAAAAATCTGGATATTGAAGTATTGGTGGGTTTAGTAGTTTTTGTTTTAAATTTTGAAATGATGTGTCGCATTCTTTATACCAAATAAATGAAGTGTTTTTACGACATAACATATTAAGTGGTTTTGCAATAGCTGCGAAATCCGGAATGAATTTTCTGTAGTAGTTACAGAATGCTACAAATCTTTTAGTTTCATTTGCATTCTTCGGAGTTGGATAATTAACTACTGTGTCGTATTTTTTAGGATCTGTTTTTATTCCTTCACTAGTTATCAAATGTCCTAGATAGACTACTTCTGATTGTAAGAAACTGCATTTCTCTGGATTCAATTTAATGTTATATTTTCTCAATCTTTGAAAAGTTTTAATTAAATTGTTGTTGTGATGTCTGAGACTACATCTGAAAATGATAATATCATCTACATATAAGAATGCTTGAGCATCAAGACCAGATAATGCTATGGATAACATACGTTGAAAACTATTTGTTGAAATTTTTAGACCAAGTGGTAATATTTTGAATTGAAAATGGTCTTTACTGGTTGAAAATGCTGTTAAAGGTCTAGATTCTTTCTCTAGCTCAATTTGATGAAAAGAGCTTGTTAGATCCAACGTTGAAAAATATTTCGCTTTGCCTAGATTATCTAAAATATCTTCTAGTCTTGTTAATGGAAATTTATCATCCAAAATCTTTTTATTTAATTGTCTAAAATCAACTACCATTCTCCATTTTTTCTCTTTATTATTACTTTTCTTAGGTACTATTAACAAGGGGAGTTATATGGACTAACCGATGGTTCTATGATATCTTCTTTTAAGAGTTTTTCTATTTGCGAGTTTATTTCTTCTATTTGAGATTGTGGCAGCCGATAATTTTTTATGTATACTGGGTTTTTATCGTGTATATTTATTTTTTGCGTATAAAAGTTATTTACACCCAAACGATCTCCATCTAAATAAAATATGTCTGAAAATTCTTTGAATATTTCTAATAATGAATCTTTTACTTTATGATCTAAATTGTTTATTCTCAATATGTTTTTTAATTTTTTGTATCTGTCTTCATACACTCAACTCGTATCTATTTTACTTATTATGTGAAAGTCTTTTAATGGAAGTATTTCCAATGGGGGTATTTTAATGTTAACTTCATTTTCAGTTGTGTTTAAAATTTTTATATGTACAACACTTTTCGATGGTATAATAGAATTAGCGATAAAAACACCGTCTTGAATTTCTTTGTTCAAAATAATGCTATCTTCATTGACTTGACAATTAATTGCTTGAATTGATTCTGTTCGCGCTGCTATCCTTATGTATTTTTCTTCTTGTATTTTGGTAATAAGGGGCACGATAATATCTGTTTCATCAGTACAAATTGTGATTGTGAAATCTTCATAATCTATTTTGCAATTGTAATTTGCCAGAAAATCTCTGCCAATGATGCCATCTGTTATTATTGGAAAGTTTTCTTCTATAACATGGAGTTTCTGAGGTAGACATTCATCTTCTATTAAAAAGCGTGCATTTATTGTTCCAAGGGTTTGAATTTCATCTGTTCACATCTGTTATTTTACACTGTTCATTATTAATATATGAATTTGTTTTTATAGTATTTACTTTTATTACTGAAATGTCGACACCAGTATCAATTAGAAATGTTCTTATAGTATCTGAAATATCTATTTTTGCTAAGACGTAATTTGTTAATTTTTCAATTTTTAATTGATATATGTTGTTTTCTCGTCCCCAATCTGATGTTCTTCGGGGACTACTTGCGCGTTTCCCGAATTAATCACATTGATTCTTCTTTGATTTCTGTTATTTGTACCACGATTATGGTTGTTGCGATTATTATTATTATTATTATTATTACGATTGTTGTTATAATTATTGTAGTTGTTACGATTGTTATTGTTGTAATTTCTATTCCTTGTTGTATTATTGTATCCTTGTGTTTTTCTATTATAGCTGCCATTATGGTTTCTATCAAGATAAATAGAATACACATGGTATGATACAGCTGTATATGGCGAGCAACTGTCTCTTTCTTCCGTGACGTCAACACTTGAAAAATTTTTATAAAATATTGCTGAATTAGTGTTATTCGTGTGCGATTCGTGTGGTTATACAGATTGTGGTTTTGTTATTTGTGAAATAGTACCTTGCGTTTTTATCTTATTGATTATTAAGAATTATAGAAACCAAATTATTATTATTATTATTATTATTATTATTTTAAAATATATGAATTAGTTTAAAACTTTCATAAAATGGTCAACTGTGCAGTGAAAACTTGCAAAAACTATAGTAATAAAAAGAATAAAACTTTAGTGAAGTACTTTCAATTCCCAAAAGACGAACAAACTCTAGAAAAGTGGATAAGTGCTTGTGGTCAAACAAAAAAAATTAATGTGAAACATAGTAAAATATGCTCAGATCACTTTGATGAGGATGCTTATATTCTGAAAGACCGTTTTTTAAATACACCGTTCGAAAAAAAGCATTTGAAAAAAGATGCTATACCGACGAGGAATCTTCCAGTAAATTTAGAAAAAACAGATAGGACTGTAAGATCAGAAAAACGATTTAAAAATAAAATTCTAAAAGAAGCATTCGATAATTATGAAAGGTAAGTACGCGAAATTGTAAATAGAGTTTAATTTTGAAAAATATTATTTGTTGTAGGGAACATATCCTTGAAGCGGAAAAAGAAAATATAGTTGAAAAGAAAACAGACGATGCTGCAACTCAAACAATGTAGGTGTACTAGTAACTACTTATAATAATGCAATCATAAAATACAATTAGAACTTCTAAAAAAAACCCTTTCACTACCAGTGTCCATTGCAGTGGACATACATTTTGTTGGCCTTTATTACTCGCATTTACATTTTTATATATTTTTCTCTTTCAAAAATCAAATAGCACAACTGTTGTGAACAAAATGTCAAAAAAATTTTCACGTTACTGAGTTTACTTTCTATTATATAGTCATTTCAGTTCATGTGCTTGCTACTTGTGTTTCAAAATGTCAGGTGAGTGTATAATTTTTTATAAATTTTTATCAAATTTCTAAGTTTTTTAATAATAATTTTTGATAATTCTGTCAAACGAAGTTCAATTTTTATGTTTTTCAAAAAATTTTAAAAAAAATATTCTTGTAAGTAAGTCAGAATAACGTTAAAACTTTCGTGTCCACTCCAATGGACAAAAGTATTTTGTAGTGATTTGTCACCAAAATTGTTTGTCCATTGGAGTGGACAAAAGTACTTCGTGAACAAAACACATTCAGTATGACTATTTTCGTTCACTGCTAAAAATTGAATGTAATTAACTCAATTAACTTTTTTAGCAAAACGAGACCTGTCTGAGGATGAAATTCTTCAAATGTTGCTAGCGGATGATTCAAATGAATGTGATTTATCGGATGGTAATGATGTTGTTGACATTGACGTAGTGCGAGATCCCATTAGATTTGGTAAATTTAGATCTCACGAATTTCTTTACATGTTATTGCATCAAATTTGTACTTTGTTTTAGGAATTGATAAGCTGCTATCGTCAAAAGAATACAGGTATGCTGAAGAGATCCAAAATGCAGAAGAAGAAGAAGAAATAGATTTATTACTGAAGCAAACAGATGAAATGGAAAATACATCACAATTCAACGATGTTAAATTCACCGAAAAGAGTAAAATCAAATGGAGACGAAAAATTTACGAAAATACAGAAATTGATTATAATAGAAATACAACACTGCCTGTGGAAAAAACACCGGAACTACCAATAGTATATTTTGAAAAATATATTTCGAAAGAATTTTGCGAAAAAATTGCGATGTATACAAATATGTATGCAGAACAACAAGGTAAAATATTCAAACATACAGATGTAAGAGAAATTCGGAACTTGTTTGCTATGCATATTCTCATGGGTACTTTGAAATACCCAAGAGTTGATATGTACTGGAATTCGCTACTTCATGTGGATTGCATACGTGAACTTATGTCCAAAAATAGGTTCTATAGTTTACGACAGAATTTGCACTTGGTAAATAATTTGGATATACCTGCTGACAATAAAGACAAATTGATCAAAGTACGACCAATATATGAAGAACTCCAGAAACGTTGTGCTGAGCTTCGATTGGAGAAAAATTTGTGTGTTGATGAGCAAATTATCCCATTTAAAGGCAGACTTAGTATTAAACAATACATTAAAGCAAAGCCATGTCCCTGGGGATTAAAAGTGTTTGTCCTTTGTGGCACTAGCGGTATTTTCTATGACTTTCTTATGTATCAAGGTTCGACGACAGAAATTGAAGAAACAATGATGAAGAAGTACGGCCTTGGAGCCTCCGTCGTGATTCATTTAATTCAAAACCGACTTCAATTTGATCAAAAATATGTTCTCGCATTTGATAATTATTTCACAACATATCAGTTGCTTGAATATTTAAAAGCCAAAAACATTAGTGGGCTAGGAACTGCGAGAATAAACCGCTTTGCATGCCCTCCTTTTTCACAAAAATACAAGAAAATTAGGGGATATACGGAAGAAGTAGTCAGTATGGATGACGATATTGTATTAACGAAGTGGTATGATAACATAGAAGTTATTATGGCCTCTAATTTTTGTGGTATTGGTCAAAAAGACAATGTACAGAGATGGGATAAAAGCAGTATGAAATACATAAATGTTGATCGTCCACAAGTTGTTAAAATTTATAATCAAACCATGGGCGGTGTGGATAAATTAGATCAATTAATTAGTTTTTATCGAATTCATCTGCAGTCAAAAAAATGGACATTAAGAGTAATCATGCATGCAGTTGACATGGCCATTGCAAATTGCTGGCAAGAGTATAAGATCGACTGTGACTCTTCAAATGTGCAAAAAAAAGATGTCATGGACTTACTACAATTCCGATTACGTCTTGCGGACAATATAATTAATTTCAATTCTAATTCGAGCACCAGAAAGCGGGGAAGGCCATTAACAGCAATGGAGAACTTTGAAACTCCAAAGCGACGAAATGCAATTGAATATCGACCTTATCCGGAAACTCTGAGAGATGGTTTTAACCATTTTCCATCCTTCGATGAAAAAAAAGAAGCTACACGGTGTAAACTTCCGAGTTGTACTAAAAAAACGCATGTATATTGCACAAAGTGCAAAGTACATCTGTGTTTCGTAGTTAAACAAAGAAATTGTTTTACGAAGTATCATCAATAAAAACTGATTTATTGAGGCTAATTTGTTTTATTAGAAAATTGAGCCAAGAAGGCATATTATTAATTTTTCTTTATTTGTTTTT
Source organism: Villa cingulata (assembly GCA_951394055.1). NCBI lineage: Eukaryota > Metazoa > Arthropoda > Insecta > Diptera > Bombyliidae > Villa > Villa cingulata. Next base: position 31,423,423 of record OX596020.1, on the reverse strand, counting down.
TTTTTTTCTTAATCCATACTTGAAAATGATTAAGTTGTTGTAATAAATTAGTTTGGTTTTACTATTCAAATTGTAAAATTTATACATTTAATGAGAATAAATTACTGGAATAAGTTTGTACAGTTTTGGAATTATTGAGTTTGTACAGTTGCATTGTTTTAACCCTTCAACCCCTTTTGTCCACTACAATGGACATTCCAAAAACCTAATAATACTACATTTTATTGAAAAAATTTTTGCGCCAATGAATTTAGGCAGTCAAGTTACATCTAAAAATTATATAAAATTTTTTTTCTCATAATCACAAATAATTCGGTAGTGAGAGGGTTAAAATATTTTTCAGGGCTGATTTAACTTGCGCGAAAGAATTAAAAAGAGTAGAATTGGAGAAAGAAGTAAAAAAATTGAAAGAAGAGTTGGAAAAGCTAAAAAAAGAAAATTCGGAATCCAAAACTATGTACAACAAAATTAGGACTTTTTTCACAGAAGGGCAAATTAAAAAATTAAAATCAGGGCAAAACAGAATTACATGGACTCCAAAGGATATATTTTCTGCTGTAGCACTACATTCTGCAGGCGCTCGCAGCTATAGGTATATGTATCGTAAAGGATACCCCTTACCAGCAATGTCGACGCTAAGAGCATGGGTTAAAAAGATTAAATTTAAACCTGGAATTTTGAATTTTATGTTTGGTTTAATGAAGCAATTTAATAATAATGAGTGGGATAGGCTTTGCATTCTTTCATTCGATGAAATGAAAGTTAGAAGTTGCTATGAGTATGATAAAGCAAACGATATAGTTATGAGTCCTGCAAGTTACGTACAAGTTATTATGGTTAGAGGGTTGTTTAAAAATTGGAAGCAACCAATATATTACAGTTTTGATACTCCGATGAAAGAAAATATTTTAAAACGCATAATTAAACGTTTACACGAAGTTAATTTTACAGTTGTATCAGTTGTGTCAGATTTAGGTAGTACAAATATGTCGTTGCGAAAGATTCTGAATATAAGTGAAGAAAAGCCATATTTTACTCATCCGGTTGATAATGAGAAAAATATCTTTGTGTTTGCTGATGTACCGCATCTAATTAAGTTGCTAAGGAATCATTTTATTGATAGTGGCTTTATTTTGAATGAAAAGCTAATAAATTCCCAACCTATTCGTGAAATAATTGAAAGGGATATCTCCGATTTAAAAATTTGTTATAAAGTGAGTTTAACACATTTAGAAGTAGTGAAAGCAGCTCGGCAAAAAGTAAAATTGGCGGTTCAATTATTTTCACATAATGATCAAATCACATCAAATTGATCAATGATTGGTTTGATATTTTCAATTCTAAAGCGTTATCTTTAGATTCCAGAAGCACTAAAAAAGCATATGGTTTAGCACTAAGTGATCAAAATCAAATTATAGATAACATGACACACACCGTGAAAAATTTACGCGTTAATCAAAAAAAAAATTTAATGCCTTTCCAACAAGGAATTATTATAAATAATTCTGCACTCAAACAGCTTTTAATGTATTTGAAAGAAAAATATCATGTATCATATATAATCACTAATAGATTAAACCAAGATTGTTTGGAGAACTTTTTTGGTATTATTCGATCTAGAGGAGGGCTAAACGATCACCCTACACCAATCGAATTTAAATACCGTTTAAAATCGTTTATTTTGGGTAAATTAATTATTAAAGTAAATTTATATAAATGTTCGTGTTGTCCATTAATATTGGTTGAGGATTATGTGTACTAACTGAATTTTTTGTTTTTTGTTCTAACTATGCAAACATGTACTAATACTATAAATGTTCTTGTTGTCCACTGTTTGAGGAATATTTGTAGAAGATAATCAAGTGCAAGAAGCGTAGTAACATTTATAAAATTTGGTTTTACTTTACAGGGACATCAGATATTAGTTTGCAAGTAGGTTTAAGTTCTAACACCGAATATGATGATACAGAAGACATTACATCTTCTGATTCTGATGAGGAAGTCCTGTCAACAGAAATTTTTTCGAGTATCTTGGCTTCAGAACCCGAATCTACTCAGGGTCAGGACTCAGTAAATCAACTTTTCAGTGAAAAAGAATTTGATTTCGATGAACTTGTTGAAGATGCTCTTGAATATGTGGCTGGTTACATCTGCAAAAAATTAAAACTTGGCAAGGATTTTGTGTGTGAAGGTGGTACATGCAGCAAATACACATGGATCGATGAAGTGACTGAGGGAGGTTTAAAGAAACCCAAAGAAGAATTCTTAAGAAAAATTAAACAACTAGAAGTTATTTTCGAATGTTTCAACAAAAACAAAATTTCTACAATTGTGCAGTATTTAAATAATCTTTTAAATGCAGCAAAAACAGTTGAATTAAGAGATGATATAAAAATCTTATTTTTTAAATGCCGTATGTATTTCCGTTTAAAAAGTTTAAACAAAAATTATTTGGTATCTAATAGTACTAAAAGTAATTATAAAAAGAAGAAGAAAATTATTGCATAAAAATTCTTTATGTGCACATTACTACACACTTTTTTGTAATCAAAAAATTAACTGATTGAAATTAAATAAATGTAAGTTAATGCAAATAAAATAAATTTCATTAAAAAGAAATTGATAATTGCTTTTTATTATATAAAGATAAAGACATTCAGTTCACGCTCATCGGCTCATTTTTAACAAACCAGCAATAATATCAATATGTATCAGTAATCACAGTATATCAGTATATTGAAAATTTTCAAGCTATGACGTCACAAAAAATTCTCTTCGCTGAATATCATACCATGTGTATTCTATTTATCTTGGTTTCTATTATGTTTATTTGTATTATATCTGTTTCTGCTGTTATTATTATTTTTCATATATAATATGTTTTCATTGCTATTTCTACTGGAATCAATCTCAGATGCTAGCTTAACTGCTTCATTTAGTGTTTTTGGTTGTGCTGCAAATATTGTTGTTTTCAAACGTTCCTTGAGTCCTGATTTGAATGCATTTAAAGCTAATGTATCATTTATGTTAGCGATGACTGTTTTATTAGCTTCACCTTGTTCTGATATGTGTATTTCATTTAATTCATCAAACAATGTTTCAATATCTTCAGCAAATTTAAGTACTGTTTTATTTCCTTGTTGAATGTGATACAAGTCATTTTGAATTTTCAATGGGTTCTTTTTTGGTTTATATATTTTTTCAAAAAGATCTTTAAATTGTTTCAATGTTGCTGGTGTTTGTTCATTACTAATTTTAATACGAACTTTATCTGTTATCCGTGTTTTAAGTATGAATTTTATTAATTTTTCTATTTCTGTATTATCTTTTAAAGTTTCTGATAGACATTCAACCAAGTTGACAAAATTTGTTAATGATTTCGGTTGACCATTGAATTCTGGTATTATTTTAAGTGTCGTGCTAATATCGAATGCTGCCATTGTTATTGTTTCGTTTCTCTCTTTTTCTGGTGAATTTTGTATGCTAAGACTATCTGAATATTCTTCACTACTAATACTATTATTATACTATCTTGATCGCTATCAATATCTTCTATTTTAACTTTAGAATTTATTATAGATTGTATTTGATTATAAATTTCTAAGTATTTGTTTTTGTAATTTGTGCAATCATATATTTTTACTAATATTTTTAATTTTTCATTAAAGTTTTTCTTTGAATGCTCTAAATATAATTTCTTTGTTAATAAATATTTATCTGAAAAATTTCTATTCGGATTCTTTTTGAATATAGCCAATATGTTTTGTAAATCTTTTATCAATTCCTCTAGGTTATTCATAAATAAAAATAATATAATGTAAATAAAAATTTTTTTTTTTTTTATAATGTTATCATTATTTATTATATATATATTTTATACATTTATATTATTTCTGTTTATTTCCTTTTTTACAGTTTTTCTTAATTTATTTTTAATATAACTTATTATAATTATTACAATTAAACATACAACTAAACTTATAATTACTATTGTCACAACCAAAACAACCTTGTAAAAAAATAAATAAAATATGATTATAATATGAACGTTGTGTCAAAAAGTTCCTGAGTTGGAACGTAATACGAATAGACGAACATTCCTGCTCACAAACGACATTTAATTTTAATAATATTATGAATATGAGTTAAATAATAAAAATAAACATAAAACCAAAACGAAGTATGTTTTCTTTTTAAAATAATAAATATTTTTACTTTTCCACGCCATCTATCCGCCATTTACATTTTAAACTCTTGACAAATATTCAGAAGTGGGGTAAAGAAAAGTAAAACAGTTCATTATTTAAAAAAAATTTTAAATATAAATAAACGAATTATCAAAAAAAAAAAAAATAAATAAATAAACGTAGTAATTAAAAAAATTATTATTAAAAAAAAAAAATCAAATACGTGTTAATATACAAAAAAACGGATTTTCTAAACAAAACGAAAAAAAGTAGCAGATATTTAAACAAAAACGAACGACGCAATTAGTCGAATTTGATAAAATTTTTATGTGTGTATTTGTAAAAAAAAAAATTATAAAATTTAAATCTGAAACAATTACAAGGTAAGTGTGAAGAACTTGGATTGAAACGTGATGGAAAAAAAAAATATATTGATAGCACGTCTTGTCTTGAGGCATACAAAACCGTTAGTATGAACAACAGTGTAGTTTTAGAAAATTGTGGTCGTAGTGCTAGTGAAAGGGAAGACTCAACTGTAAGACACGGAGTAGATAATAATTTTAATCCACATAGTGCGTCTACTCCAAGTTTTCCATTTAGTACTTGTAACACAAATAATCCCTGTACGACCGCCATTACAAATACCTCTCTACCACATCTATATCCTCAACCACAATCAGTTACATCAACGCGTATCAACACAACATCAGAACCGACCGTTTTTGTTGCATCACAACATCCAATATAATGGGGACTATACACGCTCAAGCAAATCTTACAACTTGTCTGAATCTTATGAAAATCTGAACGTGTATAGCGAAGTTGATAGACAAATTTTAAGTCTGTCAGTTTGCTTGATGAAAATCAAAAATTTTTAATTTTTTAGGGGCGGGGCTTAAGATTGTAAAACTTGTTTGAGCGTCTATATCGATGTCTGCAGACTTTTTCTCAAATTTTTATGTCATTTCTATTTTAGATGTGGTTGAAATAAGTTTATAAGTTTAATAAGCTAGTTTAAATTAAAAAAAAAATTTAAGCAAATTATAAGTGAATAATTGTGAATAATTTTATAAGTGAAAAAAAAAGCAAAAAAAAACAAAATGTCGGTTAAAAATAGTGATGCTTGGTCAGAATTTTTCGAACTTTATAAAAATCTTCCAGAGCTGTGGAAGGTAAAAAGTAATGAATATAAAAATAAACAGAAAAAAAACAAAGCTTGGGATGCTATTTTAGTTAAATTTAAAAATATAGATCCAGATGCCACAAAAGAAAAATTAAAATCAAAAATTAATAATATTCGTACCTGCTATAGAAGAGAGTTAAAAAAAATTGAAGATTCGAAAAAATCTGGTGCTGGTGCAGAAGATATTTATACACCATCATTATGGTATTTTTCAGAAATAGATTTTCTGAAAGACCAAGAAGAGCAGATGGATGGAATTACAACCATGGATTTAGAAAGTGATAAGGAAGAAGTAAGTTGAAATTTGGAATTTTTATGATAAATAGTTTTCTACAGTTTTTTATATGTATTTTGAGGTTAATTTAAATCGAAATAAAGTTGTAAAACGAAATCGTACACGATACGAAGGCGAACACGGAGAATTTCTTCGAAAAGCAGTTGATCACCTAGAAGGCCTTTCAAAGAAGCAAAGTCCAACAAAAGACGACGCTGCAGTTTATGCTGATTCTTGGGCAGTATCTTTTAGAAAACTGTCTGAGGATCAGCAGCTTTTTGCAAAAAAAGCTATTGAGGATATTCTCATTATGGAGCAATTGATACAATTGACTCTCGACACAGTTTCATTGTCTTCTAGTACGAGAACATCAACGCCAATAACATCATCATCGTCCACTTCTTCGTTTCAAACAAATGTAAGCCGTTTTCCAATTTTGGTACAAGTTCCAACAGTTTCTCCTATACCTGTACCTACTCAACAAGCATACAAGCAACCAGATGAGATCAATAAACAATAAAAGCATCAACAAATACAAAGTGAATATATAATAGCAGAGAGTGAAAACTATTTTAATATCGTAGATCTGTTTAGTGATTCTCAATATTGTTAAATTTATTGTTGTTCGTTATCACTCAGTTTTTCACTTCACCCTTTTTCTTGGTTGATTTTCAGGTGTTGACAAAACTATGATGGTTAATTGGTACAAATTAATTTACATACCATCAACCCCATAATTCTACCAAAAAACACCTGAAATTACACTTTTAATTGCATTGCACACACACAAATTAAACACATTTGTAACTTTTATATTTAAACACTTTACAGTTTTTTCACTTTGCCGCCGGCATTTGCATTAACAAACAAATTTCAATAAAAATGAAGTATTTTGATTTACATGAATCAAATACACATTCAATCAAATCTTCATTTTAATTGAAATTTAATAAATAATAATTATATAAACAACACATTTAATTAATTTCACGACATTCGAATATATCCAAAAAACACAAATATAAAATATAAACACTAAACTGTCAAAATATTCAACAATAAACAATTAGTCCAATAACACTATTCAATGCTGATCTCAACAATTGACGCAAACATCAACATACATTCCACTATTCATTATAATTATAATTTAGACAATCAATAATCAATAAAATAATACATATTTTAGACTAAGACAACAACACTTGTAATTAATTATACATACAAAAAAAAAAAACAAATTGTACACAATCACTATATATAAAATGTAACTAAACATAATACATAATAAAAAAAAGTAACAGATCAAATATCAAAACGTAATAAATGTACCTAGCAACAATTACTTACAATATCACTATTATTACTTACAATTCAACATACAAATTCCAATTAGAATAATCATAATTATGCAAAAAAAAATTGTTATTGTAACTATTATTATTATTAGTAAAATTAAATAATTGTATTATTTTTTTGTTGCATACTATTATTAGTAAAATTAAATAATTGTATTATTTTTTTTTGTTGCATACTATTGGGTGACAAAAGTAAATTTCAAAAAAAAACAATGACAAATAAAATAAATAATTAATTTTAAATATTCAAATAATTACAACAGGGCTCAAAAATAATAGACACCGTTAATTTTCTAGAAATTTACTTTTGTTCACAAAAGTATATAAACCGAAGAAATCAAGCATCTTCACCTTCATTCCTATCCTAACTAACCAAGTGTAAATTACTGGGTGCTGACTAGCAATTTGCACATTCTTCCCAATTCCAAAAACTTAGTAGATATTCTGGGTGCTGACTAGAAGTTTACTAAGAAATATAAATTTCGGGTGCTGACTGAAATTTATAAATACTTAATTATTCCCATACTAAAACTTAGTGAATTTTCTGGGTGCTGACTGGAAATTCACTAATAAAATAAACTTCGGGTGCTGACTGAAGTTTATATTCAACATATATTCCTGGTGTTGACGGGAATATAAATATTAACTATTTATCTTACTCTGGGTGTTGACTAGAGTATTCACATAAAAATATTCCTGGTGCTGACGGGAATATTTACATACTAACTACTCCGGGTGCTGACTGGAGTTTCTATTAATATTCCTGGTGCTGACGGGAATATTAAACTATTTTTTTTCTTTACTAGAGAAATTGAACTACTTAGCACAAATAAATACTTTGTATTTATTAGTTATTATAATACTGAAAATTTAAGACTATCAATTTAAGTTTGGAATTACTTTACCATAGATTAAGCAGATAATTTTAATTATTTTAATTATTGTATAAGTTGAATTTGAAGAGAAATAAAACATAAACTCAAAAAATATCTATCTTTTTATTTTTTGAACCAGCACCTTCTTAATCGTGTACTAACGATTGTAGGTGTTTGTCATATATACAAACATTTTTTGGTCCTTCGAGCCGGATAGATATTTTTGAGTACTTCATTTTTTGGTCCTTCGAGCCGGATAGATATTTTTGAGTACTTCATTTTTCTTCAAATTACAACATGACTACATCACAGGAAACCATACGTGATTTAATTTTAAAACAAGATAGTTTGCGTCAATTGCTTGAGACAGCAATTACGAATTACAAAAAGACAGCCATAGCAAAACGAACGCTTGGATATATTCGAGGTCGTCTTGATTATGTTAAAGCATTGTGGAAAGATATCGTTATTAATCATTTAACTCTCGAACGATTAGTAAGCTCTACACCATCAGAACAAATTAAAGAACTTAAATATTCTTCAGACTATTTTAATCCCCTTGAGGAAAAATTTTATGATTTTCTTGGCATTCTAAATGATGCCTTAGTCTCTTAACAAAGTAGAACCTTCAGTACAAAAACCAATTCAAGTTAGTAGTTCAAACCCATCTATTCGATTACCAGAAATTTCGTTACCCAAGTTTTCTGGCTCATATGATAGTTGGCGGTCTTTTCACGATTTATTCACATCTCTTGTTCACAAAAACTCTAATTTATCTGCTATTCAAAAATTCCATTACTTAAAAACCAGCGTTGTTGGTGAATCAGAACATTTACTCCGTCAGTACCAAATCACTGAATCAAATTACGAAGTCGCGTGGTCTGCCTTGAAAAATCGTTATCAAAATACAAGAGTATTAGTCAATACTCAACTCAAAATTCTATTCAATCAGCAATCGTTAAATTCAGAGTCTGCCAAAGGCATAAAGTCTCTTATTGATAGAACAACAGAATGTTTGTGCGAATTAACTTCATTAAAAGTCGATATAAAAAACTGGGATGTAACCTTATATACCACGTGACACAAAAATTACCCGTTGATACACGACGATTATGGGAAGAAAAGTTAGGATCTTCACAAGAGCTACCTACATTCGATATGTTGAAGGAATTTCTAGAATCTCGCTTCAGAACACTTGAGGCATTAGTTGATAACAAAACATCAGCAAATCAAAGTTATAAATCCATAACACATCACATTACGTCAGCAAAACCATGTTTCTTTTGTAAAGAATCACATACAGCATATCGTTGTTCAAAATTTTTAAGTCTTCAAATACCCAAAAGACTTGAACTCGTACGCTCGAAGCAGCTATGTATAAATTGTCTATCTAATAAACATAAACTTTATAATTGCACAAGTAAATTCACTTGTCGCAATTGTGGTAAAAAACACCATACTTTACTACATTTTAACTCATCGAACCAAAGCACAAACAATGTGCAAAACAAAACTAACACAAAATCTAAAACTATTCATAATTCAAACAATTCAAATTTAGGAACAACTCAAGATTGTTCAACTAAATCACAAACCAACCAAAGCGTTGAAAAATCATTACAATCATTTTGTACATACGAACATTCACGAAGGTCATCACTTGCTTTACTATCCACAGCTCTTGTGAAAATTAAATCTAAACATGGTCTAGATTTTACATTTCGTGCACTTATAGATTCAGGTTCGCAGACATCTTTCATCACAGAAAATGCTGCACAAAAATTATCAAAAATTATCTTTAAAACAGGTTATTAAAATGAAGAGGTACGCTACCAAGTACTAGGATATTAATACAATGTTTTTCATCAATATTTGTGAAGAATTATTACATGTACCAATACTTTTGTCTTGTTGATTTTTGTAATATTTTTAGTTCTTTAATTAAAAAAAAAATGAATTGAATATAATCTTGATGTTTTTTTGTAAATAAGTTGGAATTTGCTTAATAAATAAAAATGTATTGTTGGAAAAATGTGATTTTTCCTTTCTTTTAACCCCTTTTCTATAGAAAATTCTACAGAAGTAGAAAAAGGGTTAAAAGTTTTATTAAAAAGGAAGGAAAGGAAAAGGTTTTATAGGAGGCCGAGCGGAGCCTTAAAAAAGGGAATTTTAATAAATTAAAATAAAACTACTTACCCCTTTCTTTCTTTTGGTTCTGATACCCTTTACTTTTTTTTTTTTTTAAATAAAAACTTTTTTTTTTTTTTTTTTTTACAAAAGAAAACTTTCTTTATTTTATAATTAATTTACAAAAAAAAAAACAAAAAAAAATGATTAAATTAAATTTCATTTAATTAAAAAATTAATTTTAAAAAGAAAGAAAATGAAAAAAGCAAAAATTAACTAAAAAAAAAAACTACTTGTTCCACTCAAACTCAATTAACTACTCCATTCACTCAGAAGAACTGCATAGACTGAACTGTACAAAGAAAGGGCTCACAGGATAGGAACAAGGAGAAGTGAGGAAAGGAAGAGTTCGGGTGTGATACCTAGATTGTAGCGGGAGCTAAACGATCGCGGTGGACAACACTTGTGCGATTAGATGCCTGATGTTTTATCCGATAGACTACGTCGGTGACCAGTGCAATCACTTTATAGGGACCATCCCAGTCTTTTTGTAATTTTGGACAACGTCCCTTTTTCCGTTTCGGGTTAAACAGCCAGACAAGGTCGCCCAATTGAAAGGGGTTAGCCTTAGCAGACAGGTCGTATCTATCCTTCATTCTCCGGCTCGCTAAGTCCAATTGAGTTCGATTAAAGGCATGGACTTTAGTGAGCCTTTCCTGAAGATTTTTGACGTATTCTGGCAGCTCTACAGGGTGGTTGCCAGGAGGGTCTCCAGTTAATAGTTGGATGGGTAATCGGAGCTCCCTCCCTAGGTTTAGAAGAGCGGGGGTACGTTGAGTAGACTTTTGTACAGCAGACCAATAAGAGAGAAGAAGGAGAGGCAGATAGGTGTCCCAGTCTCTTTGGTGTTCACTAACGAACTTGGAGAGATAGTCCAAGATGGTCCTGTTAAATCGTTCCACTAGGCCATCACTCTGGGGGTGCAAGGCAGTGGTCCGAGTCTTTTCTATTCGGAAACGACGCAAAACCTCAGTAAAGATCGCGGACTCGAAGTTTCGCCCTTGATCTGAGTGAAGATGTCTACAAAGCCCGAATCGCGAGAAGACTTGACTCACCAATGCTTCTGCCACTGTTTCTGCGGTCTGGTCAGGAATAGCTATGGCCTCAGGCCATTTGGTAAAATAGTTCATCAGCACAAGTATATACCTGTTGCCAGTCTTCGTTACAGGTAAAGGCCCCAAAATGTCTACAGCAACCCGTTCGAACGGTGATCCAGAGTTCCGAATTTGCAAAGGGGCTTTCCTTTTCGGGATGGCTCCTTTGCGCTGCTGGCAAGTCGGGCATCGGAGGCAATATTCGCGAACACTAGCCGAAAGGCCGACCCAGTAGTACCTGAGGCGGACCTTCGCTAGGGTCTTGTCGATGCCGTAGTGACCTCCAGCAGGGCTGTCGTGTAACTGCTGCAACACCTCGAGTCGTAGACATTCCGGCACCAGTATCTGCAACTGACCGTCCGGGTTGGTGGACTTCCTGCAAGCCACTCCGTCCTCAAGTACCAACGAGGAGAACATTGCCCAATAAGCCTTCAACGATGGTGAAACAGAGCTAAGGGTTTCAGCGGCTGGTCTTTCGCCGGCGCTTAGCCACTGTCGGACAGTCTGTAGATCCGGATCGGCTTCCTGGAGCTGACTCACATCGATGGCTTGCACTGTTGAGGTCCTTATTAGTAGAGACTGCTTCTCCTCGAGTCGACTACAGTACGCACAGGAAGTTACTGCGCAAGGTCTTCGGGACATCGCATCTGCGTTACCATGACTTCTTCCGGCGCGATGATGAATTTCGAAGTCGAATTCCTGAAGTCGTTCTAGCCAACGGTCGACTTGGCCTTCAGGCTCACGAAAATTCATCAACCACCTTAAGGAGGCATGGTCGGAACGCAGTAGGAATCGACGTCCCAGAAGGTAAGGCCGAAAATGAGCTACTGCCTTGACGACAGCTAATAGCTCTTTTCGGGTAACACAGTAATTAATCTCAGGTCTACTGAGCGTTTTACTGTAGTACTCGATGACACTCTCTTCGCCATCTTGGAGTTGCGACAGGACCGCTCCCCAAGCGTACTGACTGGCGTCGGTGTCCAAAATAAAGGGATCGTCATCATTCGGTTGGGCAAGTATAGGTGCTACGGTCAATTTCTCCTTGAGGGTAGCAAATGCTAAATCACACTCCTCCGACCAACTGAATTTAGCAGACTTTTCAGTCAGTCCCGTCAAGGGTTTAGCAATGGCGGAGAAATTCTTCACGAAGCGCCTATAGTATGCGCACAATCCGAGAAAAGATTGAATGTCTCTCTTGTTGCGGGGAGTGGGCCAGCCTCTGACAGCTTCAATCTTTTCTGGATCGGTCGATAATCCTTTGTCCGAGATCACGTGTCCCAAAAATTTCACCTCCCTACGACATGGATGGCACTTCTTCGGCGAGAGTTTTAGATTAGCTTCTTGGAGGCGCTGAAACACTACTCGCAGATTGGACAGGAGTCCCTCGAAGGTCTCGGAATGGACCAGCAAGTCATCCAGGTAGCCCAAAGAAGTGGTATAGGGTATGTCGTGGAGGACTATTTCCATCAGACGTTGGAAAGTGGCAGGAGCATTGGTTAGACCGAAAGGCATAACGTTAAACTCGTAAAGACCCGAACCAATACTGAAGGTGGTTTTCTCCTTGTCGGCAGGATGGATTTCCACTTGGAAGTACCCTGAAAGTAAATCCAAGGAGACAAACCACTTGGATCTGCCTAGTGCCTCCAGAGTGAGGTCCATTCGCGGAAGTGGATAAGAATCCTTCTTGGTCACTTCATTTAGGCGTCTGTAATCTATACAGAAACGAAGTGACCCGTCTTTCTTCTTAACCAGGACTACCGGCGAGCTCCAAGGACTCGTAGAGGACTGGATGACACCTTGCTCCTTCATCTCTCTCACCATTTCTTCTGCTTCCAATCGTCGAGAATAGGGCATGCGACGTGGTGGCTGCTTAATTGGTTGAGAGGGACCAGTATTGATCCGGTGTTGAAGGATCGAAGTTCGTCCAATGTCATCTTTTGTTAAGGAAAAGACGGTTTGAAACTCTATTAGAAGTGCTCGTAGGGCTGCTTGTTGGGTATGTTCTAAACCTTCGCTGCTGTTTAGAAAAAGATCTTGTAGGGCAGGGGGCAGAACAGGGGAATTCAGTCGAGTTTCATTACACAGGAGAGTGCAATCGGTGTCCAAATAGGCAACAGGTAAGTGGGTAGGTAGGATAACGTTTTGAGAGGAGACGTTAGAAATCCTAGCCCAAACCTGGCCATTTGAAACACGAGAGATAGAAGGCATCATACTAAGTTGTTCTGGCAACAAGGAAGAGGCTGAGAGGAAGACATCCTTGTTCGGCACCAGAGAAGTATGAAGGGGTGTAATTATTTCCTGGAAGGGTTGAAACTCGAGGGACTGTAAAGTTCTTGTCAAGGAAGAGGAAGAGTGATGTAAGGGAATCGACCCTTCCTGTAAATGTAGGAGATCTTTTTCTAAGTCAAGAATGCAGCCGTACTGTTTTAGGAAATCCATACCCAGAATGCAGTCGTCGTGGATTTTCGCGGAATAGGTTAAGTGTTTGACCGAAAAGTGGCCTATTGATAGTTGAATTAGGACTTTACCTTCGACGGGGATGATCTCACCAGTGACGCTTTGTATAGTAGCATAGGAAGGTAGGACTTCCACCGCACAAGGGCTTCGTTGTAGGACTCGGGGGTGTACGATCGTTCTAGTAGCTCCTGTATCCACAATCATCATAATAGGTATGTCATTGACAGTGCCATGGACGCTAAGGTTAGGCCCAGTAGAGACCACTGTAATGGGGATTGTGATTGGGGCTGATTCTTCCACCAACTCTGGCCCCAAAGGGTCAGTGGAAACTAGTTTAAATCTGTTGTAAGGGAGTGGGAGGCAGAATGGGAGGCAGACAAATCGGAAGTGTAACAACTCGATGGCCGAGAAGAGGGTTCATTATCCGGTTTGTCGGCACTGGAAGGCTGAGGGGGTGACTTGGTGTTCGTTTTAGGAGGGCTTGGTGACCTAGAAGGACGTGCAGGGGACTTTGGGATGCACTTAGAAGGGCTAGGTGACCTAGAAGGGTGTGCAGAGGATTTGGGGATGGATTTGGAATGGCTGGGTTCTATGTGACTTGCGGTTTGACTTGGAACGGCTGGGCGACCCAGTAGAATTGCCGGATGATTTTGGGATTGGCCTGGTGGGGCTAGTTGACCTAGTAGGATGTGCAAACGCCTTGGGGCTTGTGTCACGAGGCCCAGTAGGTGGCACGGATGGTTTGGGGCTAGTGTCGGGTGTCCCAATAGGCTGCACAGGAGATTTGGGGATTTTCTCAGAAGCCCGAGATGGCCCAGAAGGCTTGCCTGAGTGCTTGGGGCTTGTTTCAGAAGGGCGAGATGGCCCAACAGGGCTACCTGATGGCTTGGGGCTTGTGTCCGGAGTGCGAGATGGCCCAGAAGGGTTGCCAGATGGCTTGGGGCTTATATCAGGGAGGCGAGATGGCCCAGCAGGGTTGCCAGATGGCTTGGGACTTGTCCCAGAAGGCTGCAAAGACGATTTGGGGATTTGTTTGGGGCAAAGAGATAAGTCTGTCTCAGATGGATTCAACCCCTCCTCGTGTTGCAATTTCAAATTAGTGGCTCGAGGGGTACGAGAGCTAGAAACCACATCGAAAACTACCCTATGCCCCTGTCTTAAACGAAGTTTTCCCTCGTCTTTGGAAACGCAGTCTCTATGGACGAAAACCTCCTGCCCGTTGTCATCTCGCACAATAAACCCGAAATTTTTGGTAGTGTTGAAGAATTTTACTTGCCCTGTGACCCCAGTGGCAATCACTTCAGCGGTAGGTGGAGTGTCTTTAGGGAAGGGGTCCAGCTCGCACTCCTTCAAACTGGACCGGTGGCTTTTCCCGAAGGTGCCTTGTTGTTATTTGGGGACTCGTGGATAACCACCTGGTATGCCCTTGCCCCTTTTCGGCTAATTCGGGTCGCATCTCGACTGGCCTCCATTCGGATAGCTAGGGCCAATGCTTCCTCTAAACATTCCGGGGCCGCATCTCTGACCCTCTGTTGGATGTCCAAATCCACTAGGCCATCCACAAACTGTCCCAAAGCGATTCTGTCGCGAGCGGCCTCTGGGCAGTCAGGGAAAGCGAGGTATACCAACCTCTGAATATGTGTGGCAAAATCAGGTAAAGGTTCCTTGTCTTTCTGCAGGCGTCCACGCAGCTGGATGTGAGCCACGGACTGACGATACTGCATACTAAACCTCCTATCCAAGGCCTGATCTAGAAGGTCATAGTTGTCCTGGACAGCTCTAGGTAGAGTTTCATAATAGGCCAGGGCTGTACCCGTTAGGTGTGGTGCTAACCCTAGGGCCTTGAACTCTCCAGGCCAACCATTTGCCCTTGACACAGCCTCGAAATGGGGCTTGTAGCTCTGCCATGGCTCACGTCCATCAAACTCCTTGGGGGACACTCTCATAAAATGATGCCCTGAGCCCATCATAACTCTGCTGCTAGTCACTGATGGTTGTCCAAAATGTACGCTGGACCTGCGTTGACTAGGCCAGGAGGACTGATTGGTAAGGGGTACATTTTGGACAGGGTTCTGCAGATCAACATTCTCCCCTACTACTTCATACCGCTGCCTGAATTGATTTTCTGGCTCTATTTGGAAGCCTGCCACAAACCTGGATTGCTGATTTGAGCCACGGGTTAGGAAAGTATACCCTGTATTTACAGGTAGTGACGGAAAGTCAACTTCTGGTCCAAGGGATACTTCGTTAGGTACCACGTGACTAAAAGTTTGGTTAATAATAGGGGTGGCAGCTAAATCGTGTCTAGAATTTCGTCGGGTAGAAGTTGGAACTTCCCTGGTGGATGGAAAGACAGGAGCGCCATCTGTGCAGAGTGCAGGGGCAATAGATGTTGGTATGACATTAGGAGTGCACACGGTCTCAGATAGGGTCATTTGTTGTAGCATTGTTAAAAATTGGACTCAACAGTGCTAACAGGAACAGTTGGCCTCGCTCTGACAGCCTCAGGCGTAGGTAGGCTAGCTAAGCGCTCGATTTCACTCAATCTGGTAGCACTTGCTGCTTGCTGGCTCTGTTCTAGGTTCTCAACTCTCTGTGACAGTCCCTTTAGTGCACTCGTCATGTCAGATACCAGCTGCACCTGCAGCGCCATCTGCTTTGCAAGTTAAGAGAGAGTAGATTCGAGTGTGTCAGAGATGGGTCGCTTATCTCCGACACCAAGGGCGGAATCAGATGAACGTTCTCCCTCAGACTCCCTCAAATAATCAAAGATAGTAGCAAGTAAAAAGAAGAGCAACAGCCAAGAAGAACAAGATTGGATAACAGAAAGTGTGTGGCAGGTTTTATGTGCACAAAATGGATAGAAAATTCCTACTAAATTCGAGCACTATAAAAGAAAAGATCACCCGTTACAAAAAGAAAACAGTCTTATAGAAGATAGAGTGCTACTTTTTGCAACAGAAAGAAGTGTGACAGGCTTTATATGCAAGACGTAGGAATTTCTATTTTCAGGCCCTATAAGAAAAACACCCTGTTATAAAGAAAACAAAAGAAGTAGTCTTTATAAAGGACAGAAGTGTGTAAAACGGTAGAGGAAGGAGAACGAACCACCCTGTTACAAAAAAAAAATTTGTCCACACAAACACTTAAATTTACTTGTACTAAAAAAAAAAAAAAAAATTGTGACACCCTGTACAATAATCCAACTTTCTAAATAACTGTTTTCATATAACTTTGGTTGAACTATGTACTACACGTGTATAACTGTCTTTTTAGAGACAAAAGAAAAGAAGTACAAAAAAATGAAATACACGTGTTTTTATATAACGTAGCTCACAGAACAACCAAAATTATATAAAAAAAAGAAATTAATGCACTGCACTGTTTTTTTTTTATAATTACACCCCAAAAAAAAAAAAAAAAAATAAGAAAAACACAATGTCTAATTATACTGGAACTTGCTATATACCCCAAGTGTCTCTACTATAACCTTTATGTACTTTTCAAGTACATAAAAAAAAATGTATGCAAAAAAAAAGAAAATTTATAAAATTTGTAGAAAAAAAAAAAATGGTAAAAAGGAAGAAAAAGGGTAATAAGATCAGGTGGTGGTGGTAGGATCTTATTTCTAAGATCGATCAGAGGACCCCACACCTGACACCAATGTTGGAAAAATGTGATTTTTCCTTTCTTTTAACCCCTTTTCTATAGAAAATTCTACAGAAGTAGAAAAAGGGTTAAAAGTTTTATTAAAAAGGAAGGAAAGGAAAAGGTTTTATAGGAGGCCGAGCGGAGCCTTAAAAAAGGGAATTTTAATAAATTAAAATAAAACTACTTACCCCTTTCTTTCTTTTGGTTCTGATACCCTTTACTTTTTTTTTTTTTTTAATAAAAACTTTTTTTTTTTTTTTTTTTTTTACAAAAGAAAACTTTCTTTATTTTATAATTAATTTACAAAAAAAAAAAACAAAAAAAAATGATTAAATTAAATTTCATTTAATTAAAAAATTAATTTTAAAAAGAAAGAAAATGAAAAAAGCAAAAATTAACTAAAAAAAAAAACTACTTGTTCCACTCAAACTCAATTAACTACTCCATTCACTCAGAAGAACTGCATAGACTGAACTGTACAAAAAAAGAACTGCATTGACTGACTCCAGAAGTATCGTGACAAAAAAAAAAGAATCGATCTTCTGGAAGTTTCTATCAATTCGCCGAAAGATGACAACGTCAACGAATTGATAGAGACTTCCAGTGGAAAGTGAAACATCTTTCTACAACGAATGTCAACGAAATAAAAGAAAGTGATTATAACGTTGACATTTGACGTTGTAGAAAGAAGAAGATCACATAAATAAAAAAATGTAAACAAAGAAGTGTCAATGTTACAGGTAGTATGTGTATAAAATCATTTTAATTCAATTATTTGATTTTAAATTAATTAATTAATTAAATTTTTTTTTTAGATTCTAGGTGATGTGGTGCAAGTTTCCAACAGTATTAAAAAAATTTAACGATTTTTTCATATTCTTTTGTAATCAGAGGTGAGTTCACTTAAGGTGATTGGTGATAGGTGATAGGTGGTAGTTAAAAAGTTGTTAAATCCCCTTAAAAGATTAACATTAAAAATGAAAAGGTGCTAATTCATAAAATTTTATATAGAATAAAAACACAATTTTTTTACAATTCGTTATAAAATTTATTAAAAAAAATAATGTCTTAAAAACTAACAATTCAATAAATCTTAAACTAAATTACAAAATTGATTTTAGGCAAATTATTTCAAATTGTTTAATTTAATTAAATTTAATCGGAAAATTAATTCAAATTATTCAAATTCTAAATTTATTAATTTAAGTTTATAATTTAAAATTTACTAATTCAATTTAATTGTTTAAAATTTAAAAATTTACTAATTCAAGTATTCAGTTTAAAAATTTCCGGAAATTAATTTTGTTCAAAATTTAATTAATAAATTTCAGAAAAATATGCAAAATAATTAAAAAAAATAAAATTAACTATTATTTACTTAATCAATAGTTTGTGTCTTAGCTTAAAATGATGATGAATTATCAGAAATATCGATGTTTAAAAATTTTGATGTAGATGTCGCTGAAGATAGTTCCGGTGATGTTAATGATATTTACCGTCGGTAAATCACTGTTCAACTCTATAGTAGTACGACGATAAAAATTTCTATGAAGAAACTTCAATTCTGCTGATTGCAATTACTTAGATTCGAATTGTCTCGGCAATAGAAAAATTTAAATAAATTTTTCTATGTTCAAACAGCAATGTTGATGAAAAAATTTCTAAGTATTTTTCTGTTTATTAGAAAATTTTAATGTAAAAATTTTCTAAGTCCAAAGCAGCGTCGATTAGAAATTTTCTTTAAAATTTCTAAGTATTTTTTTTCGGCGATTTATTAGAAATTTTTCCAAAAAAATTTCTAAGTGTTTTCCTAATTTTTCCCTAAATTCTGTAAAAAATTGTAAGTTTTTTACAGAAATTCCTAAGTTCCCTATGTACTAGCTCAATTCGCTAGATTTTTGAGGACTCAATACGTCCAATGGTTTTTGGTCTATTTGTTTTCTCTGCTTCAATCTCAATACGATATTATACACAGATAATCGCAAAAAGACAAATTCTTCTGCGATCTGCAATCCTTTATATACAAAAATTTCACGGTTCTAGAATTTTCCTTTTCTCCGTTGGTGAAATTATCTTTATATTTGTCTCATCATTTCATCCTTTTTACAAAACTGTTTTATTTAAATTTGAGTTTGGTAAATCGATTGATAATTTTGATGATTGTGAATAACTCTACTGGTACTGGTAATTCAGCTTCTATTTGACAATGATCATTCGTTTAATTGGAACAGTTGGTAATATGTAAGTGACTTTTTGTTTACCATATTGTTGTGTCATGATTGTGTTGTGTTGTCAAAAATTATTATGATAGTTAAGTTTGTGATGTTGTGAATGTTTTTATTTAAATGTTCTTTTTTTAATTTGTAATAATTGTTATTTGTGATATGGTTTATTAATTAATTATGTTTTATATGTATTTAATTTATGTTGTGCAGTGTGGATATTTTTGTTTGTTTTATGTTTGTAAATAATTTTGTGATTATGGTGTAAATAATATAGTGTTCATGATGTGACTTGTGCAATTAATGTTATGTTTCTTGTTTGTAATTTTGTCCTTTGTTTTATAAATAAAAGGGTGTGTAATTGTTACATTTTTATAAAATATTTGTGTTCATTAATGTTATGTTGTTTGTTCTATTTTTGTTGTACATATATGTTGTACATATATATATATATAACCTATGTCCCGCATAAAAATACGTCAATACCGGACAATCAGTATTGAAAATCGAATGTCCATAGAAACTCAAATTCGTCATATTGGTTCACAGTTTCGATAGAGTGTAGAATGTATAACGAAAATCGCAATTAAATTTTAAGTATCTCAATTACTTTTTTCAATATTAAGTATTAACTAAATATCGATATGATATTGCACAACGATATAACGTTTTCATAAATAAGTTTCGCTTGACGATAGTGATACAGTACTCTATCGATAACTAAAAGAAAGGGACAAAGAATTTTGTAATCCAATATAGAAGCAGTATCGTTACAGTATCGGCAATATCGTTATATCTCGCAACTGTCAATTTATTTCAGTCAGTCAGGTTTTCAATGCTACTTGTGTTTTTTGTGTTGGAAGTAAAATAAAAATTGTTTAAAATAAAAAAAATTTAAATAAATAATAATTTAAATATTTTAAATTGTTTAAAATACAAATTATAAAATGTATAAAATTTATGAATTTTTAAGTGATCAATGTATAATGGCTTTATCCATTTCATGGATACAAAATAATATGGTAAGAATACACAAAGAGTTATATTTCTTAAAGGAAAGTTCTTAAAAACATTTTTTTTTTCGACAGGCACCATTTTCTGCAAATGCAGCAAGATTCATTAAACAAAATAAAAAGCCATTAAAAATGTGGCAAATGTATCAGGTGAAAGAAGTGGATGGTAAAATATATGGTAAGTCAAAATTGAATAATTTTTGAATTTAATAATATAAATAAAAAACTTTTCAGATTCATATTCTGCTGCTTTAAAAGCAGAATCAATTCTTCTAGACAAAAGCGACCTTAACACCTCTGATTACGAAAAATGTAATGAAAAAATGAAAGAAAAAGGTATGGGAAGTAGAAAAAGAAAAACTTTATCTGCTCCTCAGTCGTCTTCAACAGAAGAGGAAGGTGATGAGAGTGATGACTTACCTTCTGTGCCAATTAAAAGATATGCATCATGTCACAATTCGACACAAATGTTAAATGAATTCAACAAATGTCAAATGAATTCTGAAATTAATCAGAATCAAATAATTATGACTTCGTCATATGAAAAAGAGGTAAGAGTGAAAAAAAAAATAATATACGAAAAAAATATAATTATTTATCGTTAATATTTCAGCAAGGCGAATATCAAAATTCAATGCAGACAAGTCAAATTATAACTTCAAACGAGATGGAGCAGGTAAGAATTTTAATGATTAATATATTCTGAAAGTCAAAAAAATTTTTAATTTTTTTTTTGTTAACTAGATGCAAACAGTTGTAGAAGATGTTCCATTGCAAATAATTACATCACCAGATGTACAGGTATGACATTTATTGTCTCATTATTTTAATTATCAATAAAACATTCATTTTCATCATTTTAGGGAGAACATAATATTACTATAGACCCGTCCTTGCTTTCTTGTTTCAACCCAGCAGTTAATGAACAAATGATAAGGCAAATTATTAGAGAAGAATTAAACGCTTTTGAAAATCGTATTCTAAAACGTCTAGAAGTTACAAGTGGTTATATAACTTGTAAGGCCAAATACGTGGAGTTCGAAGAAGAAAATAAACTACCATTAAAGACTATAATCGAGTTACAGGAATTTGACTCAAATCTCAAAAACGATGTTTCTCTACAGGATAAATTTGTAAGTTCAATTTTATCAGCTGGTATAATTTAAAAAAAAAGGAATAATCTATAATTTTAGAAATCATATATTCTACAAATTGATGGAACAAATGCCAAAGAGTCAATTAAAATTATAAACAGGATATATCACCTAGATCTCCAAAAACAGGTATCATATACGGGTAGGGAGATGAAAAAATATGCAGTGATGAACTGTGAACATATTAAAATTATAATAGGTAAAGTACATATTCTTTTTACAAGAAAGTTCATGTTTTGAATAACTTTTTTTTCAGAAACTGTTACAGAGTTCTTTGGCATCTCACAAAAAGAAACTATTCAATTAGTGCAAAGATTTTTATAAAAAACATATGATCGTGTTCGGTCAGCGAACAAAAAGGTAATAGCTGATTCTGAAAATGAAAAAGAAAATGTTGTTTAAATAGATTTTAGTTTAATAAACTTTTTTTTAATACATACATATATAATTTATACATGAACAAGAGGTGAAGTAATATACCAAAATGTATTTATTCATAATGTGGTACAAGTATAAATAAGTAATGAAAAAAATTATAAAGATAATTTTGTTTTGTAAGTTTTGTTAGTTATTAAGACTTTTTTTGAATTATTTTTGTTTTGTTTTTTATAAATACATACTCGAATTGAAAATAAATATTTGTCATAAAATATTGTTAAATTTTTATTGCGTTAATGTATGGTTCAATGGAGATACAAAAAATATATCATTTTGATATGGCAAGCAACAAATTTTACAAATTATGTTTGTGTCCAAATTGTTCACTTTATGCTTAAAAATATTTTCTGTAAACTTTCCGACAAGCATAACGAATTCTTGTAAATCCAATGGTTCATTGTTAATAGGTTTCTGATTGTAAAAGTTTTGTCCATGAATAATAATTACTCCACTGTCTGTTTTCTCAAAATATTTTATTCGAACAATATGATTATTTTGTAGCATAACGCAATTATCGCCTAAACAATCGCACTTTATTACAAAATTTGAAAAAGTGCATTTTCTGTATAGACTTGTGCCAGAAATATTTTTACCTAAAACAGTTAAAGTTTTTGAATTTATTGAAAGATTACTTGTTACTGCATTTTTTTCCATTAGTCTGTTATAGCACTGCTCAAGTGGTCTGTTCGCAGAATGTAGCAGTGATTTAATTGTTTTTATATACGATTCAAACTTGTAACATGAATTTTCGTCTAACGCTCCCAAGTAAAGTGTATCATTAGCAAGGTGCATTAGACAATGAACATTATATGTCATGTTTTTTACACCATAGAGTTTAGGAAAATGTTTTACAAAATATTTTAGCAGATCATCTGCATACTCATTATGTATGTTATAATACTTTGCAGATGACAAAATTCTTATTGCTAAACTAAAACATAGAAAATGTTTGTATACTGAAGGCTTGAGTATTTTTTTAAGAACTATAGGCCCCGTATATAAAAGAAATACTCTGAATTCCGATGCTTTCATAAAGGATAGAAATTTCATCGTTCTTATTTTCCGTTGGAATTCAGAGCAAGAATACTTGTAACAAAGTTTCAAGTGCTGATTAAGATTTTGAATTTGTTTAAATGAAATTTTCTGTGAACTGGGCTTTCCAAACCAAATGTTGATCAACTTTTTACAGACTCCCTCGTCTGCTAAATGCATTTTATCTAATGCAAAATCTCGAATCATATCAACAGGAAGATTTTCTAGGATAGATCTATCTTTTTTATGATGGCTACTATCAATCTCATTGTGATAATTAATTCTGTTGCGAAAACTGTTATCAGTGCGTAATGGTATATTCATTTCCCGATAAATAACTTTAGTTTTACCATTTCTCACAATAATACTTTCGCCTTTAACAAAACATTTTTGGCAACAATAATAACCTCCATGACTTTTGATTTGTTTTATATAAGCCATAGCTGGAGCATCGCACACAAAAGAATGAATTTTTATTTTGTAATGTCTTGATTTAAAAATTATTCCATTATCTGGAAATTTGTCATTTCTTCAACAAATTTTCTTAAAAACCTATTACAATTTTGTGGCTTGCCTACTCCTTTGAATATACCAATTGGAAAAACATGATTATTCAAATTATTGATGCATCCAAGTATTATCCAAAAACTGTAGCCTCCACTAATTGATATTGGCGCTCCGTCAACATTAAATGATAAAATTAAATTGTCATTTTCTTCTTTTGACTTTGCGGACGAAGAAAGAATATTTTTTATAGATGCATTTATATCAAAATGAATATATTCTCCATTGTCCATTATTTCAATATGACTTTCTTTTGATGAAGGTGTTTCCAGTAAATGTTTTGTAGTAATACTGCGGGAAATTTTTTTTTCTTCCTTCAATATTTTCAGAAGTTCTGATAATTTAGTGTGCCGTATATTTCCTGATATAGTGATATAGCCCAACATTTTAACTTTTGCAGAAAACTATTATCTTTTTCAAAAGGCAACTCAGTCAAATGAGTATCAAGTTCTTCAATTAAATCCGTTTGTTCAAATACAATTTCTTCTATGATTTCTTCTATTTTGTCATCATCAATTTCAAGATCTATAATGTAATAAAAAAGTGTATACACATTTAATAATATAATTAATCATTATTACCATTATTACTATCCATAAAATCTATGTTTCCATTAAATCTTGGTGCGATTATATTTTTACTTTTCGCACAATATGGATGTTCTTCATGTTTCTTTCGACCTTCTGATTTTAAACAAAATGATAACTTTAAAGACCCCGGCATTTTTTGGAAAATTTAATAAAAACTGTTGCTTTATTCTCTTTCGTACCTTCTAATTTGACATTTTACAGCAATTTGAAAATATCAGTGTCGGTAAGCGCTACTTATAAGATATATTTATTTCTCAATAATATAATTAGCCATTAAGATTAAATATTGCAATTGATTTCGTTGGCGCAGTTGGTTGAGGTGCGGATGTTCATATACTTGTGGTCTACAGTCCTGGGATCGAATTCTGGCAAAATTATATCGAATGGTAAAAGGTAATTTTTCAAATTCAACAATTAATTCTACACATACATATTAATCATATATTTGTATTAAAATTGTACTTAAGACATAATTATTAAAATAAACTTTGAAATAAATAAAAAATGAAATTTTATTTTTTCTTTTGAATAACTGAACCCGATATTGTATAGTTATTGAAAATCAGTATTTACTAAATACTCAGTGATGAGACTGTAGCGAAATTCTTTTTTGAAACTAATTCAATATTGAATAAATAGCGCAGATCAATACTGACTACTGAAATGGAAACGATATCCGACCAATATCCATTTACGTTACTTAACTAATTTCGATTGTGTTCCGGATAACTTTAGCATGTTTCAATATTGAAAGCCATTTTAAATAACGATGCAGTTTCGAAAGAATAGCGTAAAATTTATGCGGGGTGTTATGTTGTATTGTATTATTTTTTTGTGTAATATGTCTTGGTTATGTTGTTTTAAGTATTATTATGTTATTCTGTGTTATTTGTTATGGAGTTATTTTATCATTATTAATAATTGTCTTCTTATTTTATTTCCAGATGATCGAAATGTTGAATATCGATTCAACAAAAGTGATCACCGAAAAGTAATTGTTCGTGTAAGGTGATCACCAAAAAAGTGATGGAATTTGAAACGCTGCGAATTCCACAGTATATTTATAGTTGTCAAACGTAAATCAAAACAAATTAAAATTTAAATTGTGAATAAGAATTAAAGAAAATTCAATAACGTTTTCGTCTATAGCATTTTTTATTTCAGATTCTGAAAATGAATCTGAAATTAAAATAATTAGGAGAAAAATGCGAGATAGCAATAATCCCTTGGAATTACCGGATGTTCAGTAAATTGCAATTATTCGTGGAGAATTTCATTGTAAAAATAACACAATATACATATTTTAAATTACAAAATGATTTAAATAAATTATATACCGTTAACAGCAAACACCAATTGATTGTATGTGATTATGAGTATTTTTTGGTTAGGTAGAAGAAAAATAATAGTAAAATTTAGAAAAGTGACAACTCAAATGCTATCACCTCAAACATTGACTATATAATAATACATAGACACAGAAACCATACAAAGAGTGGTATGTAAATTCAGAGCCGCAGCTGGCGAATTTATGAACTAAATTTTTTGATTTTGAATTAAAAATTATCAATTTTGCATAAAAATAGGCACGATATTTTGAAAATCCATTTAAAATAATAAATTTTGCATAAAAATAAACGCCACATTTTGAAAATGAATTTATATAAGTATTACATTAGTTTGTAGATAGTGTATATTTGATATTGTTACTATATAGTTATTATGTTGTAATCTACATATGCGTATATATATGCATACATATAGAAAATATTACACGGCGATTCAATCCTGATTGTATTCTGTATAACGTATAACTGATATCTTGATTGTATTGTGTTAACTGATACAACACATGTTAGTTAAATACAATAAATATAATAAATATGGATCGTATCATAAGACATATAATGATAATGAATGATTTTTTATTAAAATGGTAGATTTTTTTTCTCTTTATAATTTTCTTATTGTTTACGAATATGACATAATGGATGTATTCCATTTATTTCATTCATTATTTTTGTGCCTTACTTTATTATGATAATATAAATTTAAAAGAAATGTGAATTTCGCTTTAAAATTTGACATCGTCGATTTTTATATGCATTACATGATTGATATCCTCTTATGAATAGTATAGAGAAATGTATGGATGAAAGTTCACTTATGTAATGTAAAAATTTACAGTATACTACAAATTACATAACGAATTTATTCATAGGTAAATAGATACTTTATATAAATTAAATGTATTTTAATTTCAACATTTAAAAATTTATGAAACTAAAAAAAGGATGATAAAATTTTACTTACATATGTATTTAGTATTTATTAATGAATATATATAATATATAATATCAATAGATAAATACACATATATATATATAAAGGGTGATTCTCTATCGGATGAAAACCTTGAGAAAGGTGATTGGTCGTGCCGAGAAACGAAAAAAATTGTATGGCAGGGGGTGGGTCTATTCTCAAGGGGTAAGGAGTTATGGGGCTACGAATTTTTTTTTTAGGTCAAGTCACTTGTTTCGTATTTTTGGCCATAACTCACGAAATACTCAATACTTTTGAGTCACCCTGCTCTCATTAGAAAGAGATCAATCAACAGGTAGGATTCTTAATTATGACTGATTAACAAAATAGAAATCCTCATGAAAGATTTTTTGACCTGCAGCAATAAAGATCCTTTTTGAAAATGTTCTTAGAAATTAAATTTTGCACTAAAAATAATTAGTCCTTTTCAGGACTACGAAATAATTGTTTTAAAGAGTGAAACTTTATATTTTATTTCTTTTCTCAACGAGAAATATCAACAACAACAACAACAGGTAAACAACTTTTCGATGCAAAACCACTGTTGTATTTTATCGCAGGACTCAAGAACTACGAAAGACAATCAAATAAAATAAAAAGCAAATGAAAGGCGATGCATTGGGCTATATTTTAAGTAAAAAAAATTCAAAAAAAAATAATTTGAGATATTTGACCTTGAACTTAAAATTTTCCGTTTTTTTCCATGAATTTTTGACTTTGATGAGCCGTATCTTCAGCACCGCTAGTCCAATTTAAATTATTTAGACGTCAAAGTAAGGAGCCATTGATTCTCTTTCTAATGAGTGCAGGATGACTCAAAAGTATTGAGTATTTCGTGAGTTATGGCCAAAAATACGGTACAAGTGACTTGACCTAAAAAGAAAACTTCGTAGCCCCGTAAATCCTTACCCTTGAGAATAGACCGACCCCCTGCCATACAATGTTTTTCGTTGCTCGGCACGACCAATCACCTGTCTCAAGGTTTTCATCCGATAGAGAATCACCCTGTATATATATATTTATATATATATATATACCTGTATATACAGATAAAGTCCTAAAAGATGACCACCTATAAAAGATGACTATCTCGAAAATATGACCACTCAAAACCTTGACATTAGAGGTTTTAAAATATGACTATGTTTAAAAAGACGTGTCTGAAAAGATGACTAGTCAATGTATTAATGGTTAAAAATAACGTAAAAATGTACCGATATTTCTAACGGGACGAGAATTAGAAAATACACGTTATACTCATAAGTTCATTTAGTTTTTATATGATTTCATATTGTGCACACATGTAAAATGCCACCAATTAACGGCAAGTGTAAATTTATAAAATTTTCATATAAACTAAAAATTATAAATGAACTTAAAAAAGGTGCTAGTTTATCTTTCTTATCAAAAAAATATGGAGTAGCTCGTTCTACAATTGTGAATATTAAACATAATTCAAAAAAAATTTCCGAGAATATGCAGGGAACATTTAAATTAGAAACAACGAAAAAAACTCTTCGAAGTTCTGAAACTCCGAAAATGGAGCGTCATTTATTTAAATGGATTTAAAAACAACGAGATAGGAATGTTCCTATTGCCGCTGCATTCAATTTACAAGGAAACTGAAACTTTCAATGCAAGTGATGGCTGGTTTAGAAACTTCAAAAGAAGATTTGGAGTCCGAGTGCTACGAATTTGCGGAGAGAAATTGTCAGCGAATAAGAACGCTATTGAACCATTTGCGAAAATACTAAGAAATAAAGTTTCAGAAATGGTGTAATGTTGTATGCTTCTGACAGTAGACAATTTACCTAGAGGGAAGCAAAAGTTTAATATATTAATTGGTGCGGCATGTTAGTGCCGATAATTGCACCATTATATGGCAAAAATGCCGAAGTTATAAAAAATTTATAATATGGCAATTCAATGCCTGACTTACAAAAATCAACCATACACTTGATTTGCTTGTTAATACTTAACTGTCTTTATTCAAAAATTTCTTATCTTTATATACAAAAATTCTTATCATATAATTAATGGTAATTAATATTAATTAAATATAAATTGCTTATATCAAGAATTTATTGACTTAATTTCAAAGTACAAAATATTGCTTACTTTTATTCTATATACATATGTTCTTAATAATATTCTTTTTTTTTTTTTTTTTTTTTTTTTGTTATTACTTATGCCAATTTCGTAATTATAAATTTTCGGTCATGTACCTTATTTACTAACAATGCAATATAATGCTTACATATCATATTTATATGTGTATGACCTATGTTAACATTTATAACGTAATTATTAAAAGCTTAAAATGCTGTATCATGCTTATGTTAAGCAATTAATATTGTATACGCAATTACGAAATAAGTAATTGCATTAATTTGACACATATTTAAATATTTGTTTACTGTTGAGTAGATCACGTTTCTTCTACTCATGTTATGTTGTCGCGTGTTATGTTATATGCTATGTATGTATATGATATGTGGGCATTATATTCATTACATCCCTCAGGGTCGGGTAAAAAAAATTTTTTTTGTGAAGAAAAAAAATTTTTTTTGTTGTCTTGTTCTGTATATGTACATTTTTGTTTAAAATTTTATTTTACATTTTTGTTGTTTGTTTACATTTTTGTTTACAATTTTATTATTTGTTTATATTTTGGTTTTACATTTTTTATTATTTGTTCACATTTTTGTTTACATTTTTGTTTATATTTTACATTTTTGTTGTTTGTTTACATTTTTGTTTACAATTTTATTATTTGTTTATATTTTATGCTTTCTTTAATCTATTATTATGTACTTCTTTAATTGCATTACCTATCTTAATTTTAGAGTTTACATTATTGGTTTCTATAACTTCGTATGGTCCCTTATATGGACTTTCAGATTTTCTTCTATTATTACCTACTCTTAACCATATCTTATCTCCTACTATTATATTTAAAGGATTTATTTTATCATCCAGATAGTCTTTTCTTTTGCGTTTTGCTGTATCTAATAATTGCTTAGCAGTTTCATGTGCACGTTGTAAACGGAATTTTAATTCTTGTGCGTAGTTATCTAGATTATATATTGGTTGCGCATTTTCAGATTCAAATTCTGATGGTATTTTTGCAATTTTTCCAAATATAAGTTCAAAAGGTGATATACCTATGTCTGAATGTGGTGTAATATTGTACGAGAACGTAAAATATGGTATCCATTCATCCCAGTTATCATTTTGAGTAAATGCTAGGAAGTATTCATTTAGTACTCTATGACTTCTTTCTATCATGCCTAATGTTTCATGGTGAAAAGGTGTCGATGTGACATGATTTATATTAAAATATTTACATATATTTTGCATGATGTCATTAACAAATTCTGTTCCCATATCAGTTTTTAGTATTTTGAAGTGACCGTATCTTAATATAAAATTGTTTACTAAAGTTTTGGCTATCGTCTTAGCTTCTTTGTTTTCCATAGGGAACGCTTCTATATATTTTGTCAATTCACATTGGATGGTAAGTATATATCTATATTCCTTTGATTGTCTTAAAGGTCCGACAGTGTCAATTTGTATTATTTCAAAACTTGTTGAAGGTGTGTGTGTTAAAATTGCTTTTTCTTTTGTATGCCTTATTTGTTTATTCTTTGCACATATTTCACAATTATTGACGTAGTTTTTTACCTTTTTTTTCAGATTTTTCCATATATATCTTTGTTTTATTTTGTTGATGGTTCTTTTAACTCCAGAATGTGCTCCTGCATGTGCTGTATTGTGATATTCACTTATGATTTTATTTTGCTTTAGCTTATCAATCACTTTTATAGGTGGTGTATATATAATTATCTTTATTTCTGCATTTCCTTTTTTTATTAATTGTTGCTGCAACTTATTATATTCTTTTTTAAATTTATCAATATTTATAATATTAAATAATTCATCATCTTTTGCCATGGCTAGTTCATATATTTTATTTTTATTTAATTCGAGTGATAGCTTTTTCACAATAATCCTCAGATTCAATTGTGTCTCATCACTATACTCTATTTTTATTTCTCTTTTATTAATATGCATATTAATTATATCTTTATTATTATATTTATTATTTCTGTGTACACTTTGTATATTTACTTTCTTTATAAATTTCAATCTTCTAATAGTTCTTACTTGAGAAATTGATGAACATTCCCAGATGCTGAGATGGCCAGTCTCTACCGGTTGTGTTTGATCAATCTCATTTAATGCAGTATTTTTCTGTTTTTCTTTTTCTTTAAGCATGTTGCGTGTCACCACTTTAATTTCATTTGTAGTTGGTATCATATTTTTAAGCACATTTGAGTCTATTTGTAATCGTGATAAGGCATCTGCATTGGTGTTCAATAAACCCTTTTTATATTTTATCTCGAAATCGTAATCCATTAGATCTAGTCTAATACGCGTCATTTTAGATGAAGGATTCTTATGTGTGAATAAGCTTATAAGTGGGCGGTGATCTGTAACTACTGTAAATTTTCTGCCGTAAAGATAAGGTCTGAAATGATTGATTGCCCAGTAAATTCCTAATAACTCTTTTTCAATTATTGATTTATTCATTTCATGTTTATTTAATGTTCTACTCGCATATGATATTGGTAAATCTTTGCCAATTTCTCCTTGAGATAATACTGCTCCTAGTGCGAAATTTGATGCGTCTGTTGTTAAGATGAAATGTTTTGAAAAATCTGGATATTGCAGTATGGGTGGGTTTAGTAATTTTTGTTTTAAATTTTGAAATGATGTGTCGCATTCTTTAGACCAAATAAATGAAGTGTTTTTACGACATAACATATTAAGTGGTTTTGCAATAGCTGCAAAATTCTGAATAAATTTTCTGTAATAGTTACAGAATGCTACAAATCTTTTAGTTTCATTTGCATTCGTCGGAGTTGGATAATTAACTACTGCGTAGTATTTTTTAGGATCTGTTTTTACTCCTTCGCTAGTTATTAGATGTCCCGATAGACTACTTCTGATTGTAAGAAATTGCATTTTTCTGGATTCTATTTAATGTTATATTTTCTCAATCTTTGAAAAGTTTTAATTAAATTGTTGTTGTGATGTCTGAGACTGCATCCGAAGATAATAATATCATCTACATATAAGAATGCTTGAGCATCAAGACCTGATAATGCTATGGATAACATACGTTGAAAACTATTTGTTGAAATTTTTAGACCAAATGGTAATCTTTTGAATTGGAAGTGTCCTTTACTTGTTGAAAATGCTGTTAAAGGTCTAGATTCTTTCTCCAGCTCAATTTGATGAAAAGAGCTTGTTAAATCCAACGTTGAAAAATATTTCGCTTTGCCTAGATTATCTAAAATATCTTCTAGTCTTGTTAATGGAAATTTATCATCCAAAATCTTTTTATTTAATTGTCTAAAATCAACTACCATTCTCCATTTTTTCTCTTTATTATTACTTTTCTTAGGTACTATTAATAATGGGGAGTTATATGGGCTAATCGATGGTTCTATGATATCATCCTTTAAGAGTTTTTCTATTTGCGAGTTTATTTCCTCTATTTGAGATTGTGGCAGACGATAGTTTTTTATATACACTGGGTTTTTATCGTGTATATTAATTTTTTGTGTATAAAAATTATTTACACCTAAACGATCTCCATCCAAATAAAATATATCTGAAAATTCTTTAAATATTTCCAGTAATGAATCCTTTGCTTTCTGATCTAGATTATTTATTTTTAATATGCTTTTTAGTTTTTCATATCTGTCTTCACATACTCCTTCTGTATCTATTTTACTTATTATGTGGAAGTCTTTTAATGGAAGTATTTCCAACGGGGGTAATTTAATTTTAACTTCATTGTCAGTTGTATTTAAAATTTTTATATGTACAACTCCTTTTGATGGTATAATAGAATTAGCGATAAAAACACCGTCTTGAATTTCTTTGTTCAAAATAATGCTATCTTCATTGACTTGACAATTAATTGCTTGAATCGATTCTGTTCGCGCTGCTATCCTTATGTATTTTTCTTCCTGTATTTTCGTAATAAGGGGTACGATGAAATCTGTTTCATCAGTACAAATTGTGATTGTGAAATCTTCATAATCTATTTTACACTTGTAATTTGCTAGAAAGTCTCTGCCAATGATGCCATCTATTATTATTGGAAAGTTTTCTTCTACAACATGGAGTTTCTGAGGTAGATATTCATCTTCTATTAAAAAGCATGCATTTATTGTTCCAAGGGTTTGAATTTCATTTTCTGTCACACCTGTTATTTTGCATTGTTCATTATTAATATGTGAATTTGTTTTTAAAGTATTTACTTTTATTATTGAAATGTCGGCACCAGTATCAATTAGAAATGTTCTTACAGTATCTGAAATATTTGTCTTTGCTAAGACGTAATTTGTTAATTTTTCAATTTTTAATTGATATATTTTGTTTTCTCGTCCCCAATCTGATGTTCTTCGGGGACTACTTGCGCGTTTCCCGAGTTGATCACATTGATTCTTCTTTGATTTCTGCTATTTGCACCACGATTGCGATTGTTATTATTATTACTATTATTATTTCTATTATTATTGTTATTATTATTATTATTGTTACGACTGTTATTATAATTGTTGTAGTTGTTATGATTATTATAGTTGTTGTAATTTCTATTCCTTGTGTTGTTATATCCTTGTGGTTTTCTATTATGTATGCCATTATGGTTTCTATTATTTTTATTTTTATTATATAGGTTTCACTTGTTATTATTTTTCATATAAAATATGTTTTCATTGCCATCTCTACTAGAATCAATTTCAGATGCTAGCTTAACTGCTTCATTAAGTGTTTTTGGTTGGGCTGCAAATATTGTCATTTTCAATGGTTCTTTCAGTCCAGATTTGAATGCATTTAGCGCTAGTGCATCATTTATGTTAGCGATGACTGTTTTATTAGCTTCACCTTGTTCCGATATATGTATTTCATTTAATTCAGCAACCAATGTTTCAATTTCTTCAGCAAATTTTAGTACTGTTTTATTTCCTTGCTGAATGCGATACAAGTCATTTTGAATTTTCAATGGGTTCTTTTTTGGTTTATATAGCTTTTCAAATAGCTCTTTAAATTGCTTTAATGTTGTGGGTGTATGTTCATTACTAATTTTATTACGCACTTTATCTGTTAAACGAGTTTTAAGTAGAAATTTTATCAATTTTTCCACTTCTGTATTATCTTTTAATGTTTCTGATAGACATTCAACCAAGTTTACAAAGTTTGTTAATGTTTGTGGTTCACCATTGAATTCTGGTATTATTTTAAGCGTGTTACTAATATCGAATGCTGCCATTGTTGTTGTTTCTTTTCTTTCTTGTTCTGGTGAATTTTGTGTGCTAAGACTATCTGAATATTCGTCAATACTATTATTACTACTATCTTGATCGCTATCAATATCTTCTATTTTAACTTTAGAATTTATTATATTTTGTATTTGATTATAAATTTCTAAATATTTATTTTTATAATTTGTACAATCATAATTTGTTTTTACTAGTACTTTTAATTTTTCATTAAAGTTTTTCTTTGAATGCTCTAAATATAATTTCTTTGTTAATAAATATTTATCCGAAAAATTTCTATTTGGATTTTTCTTAAATATATGCAATATATTTTTTAAATCTTTTATTGAGTCTTCTAGATTTTTCATGAATGTAAAAAAAAATATATATATAATGATTAAAGAGAAAAACAAAGAAATCTATATTTGATATTATTATTTTTTTATTAATATATATATATTAATAAGATACATTTTTTGTTATTGAAAAAAAAATGAATTTACAAAATTTATTTATAATATTGTTATTTTTATTATATATTTATATTTTATACATTTATATTATTTTTATTTATTTCTTTTTTTATAATTTTTCTTAATTTATTTCTAATATAACTTATTATAATCATTAAAATTATACATACAACTAAACTTATAATTATTATTTTTAAATTATCGTAGCGTTGATTACTGTTGATGTTACTGTTGTTATTCGTTGAGGCTGAATTTATTATAACTTCTTCTTTTGATTTACTGTTGCCCATTGTTTCTTTTTAATTTCTTTTATTTTATTTAGAAAAATTTTTTTTTTCTTTCGTGATTGATAAATTCACTAATCGATAGAGCTCAGCTATTTCCTTTCTATTTTTTACTTTTTGTCCTCCTCTTTTTTTTATTTTTATTTCTTGTATTTTTGGTTCTTGTGTTATTCGGTTTTTATTCCTTTGTCTATATTCTTCTATAGATATCGGTCGTGGTCCCACTTTGTTATTGTTTTTGAGGTCTTCGTGAAGACGGGGGTTTATCTGCATATGATGTTCTATTGAGCCTGTAGAATCTGTTTTAAAATTACATTTCTCGCAGTTAAAGATGACTTTTTGATTTTCCTCTTTTTTTGTTATTTTTTATTTTTGCAGGGTCGCCATGTAATGTTGTATGCTTCTGACAGTAGACAATTTACCTAGAGGGAAGCAAAAGTTTAATATATTAATTGGTGCGGCATGTTAGTGCCGATAATTGCACCATTATATGGCAAAAATGCCGAAGTTATAAAAAATTTATAATATGGCAATTCAATGCCTGACTTACAAAAATCAACCATACACTTGATTTGCTTGTTAATACTTAACTGTCTTTATTCAAAAATTTCTTATCTTTATATACAAAAATTCTTATCATATAATTAATGGTAATTAATATTAATTAAATATAAATTGCTTATATCAAGAATTTATTGACTTAATTTCAAAGTACAAAATATTGCTTACTTTTATTCTATATACATATGTTCTTAATAATATTCTTTTTTTTTTTTTTTTTTTTTTTTGTTATTACTTATGCCAATTTCGTAATTATAAATTTTCGGTCATGTACCTTATTTACTAACAATGCAATATAATGCTTACATATCATATTTATATGTGTATGACCTATGTTAACATTTATAACGTAATTATTAAAAGCTTAAAATGCTGTATCATGCTTATGTTAAGCAATTAATATTGTATACGCAATTACGAAATAAGTAATTGCATTAATTTGACACATATTTAAATATTTGTTTACTGTTGAGTAGATCACGTTTCTTCTACTCATGTTATGTTGTCGCGTGTTATGTTATATGCTATGTATGTATATGATATGTGGGCATTATATTCATTACAATGGGCATTACAACGGAACAAATTTATAATGCCGACGAAACAGGACTCTATTACAAAATGGTTCCAGAGACGACTTACGTAACGTCTAAAGAAAAGTGTGCTCCTGGTCGTAAAATGGCAAAAGAAAGAATAACAATTCTTGCATGTTCAAATTCAACAGGGTCGCATAAACTAAAACTAGTTGCCATAGGTAAATCTAAAAGACCGAGGTGTTTTAAGAACTATGTTGTTCCATTAGAGTATAAAAATTCAGCTACAGCATGGATGACAAAGGAAATTTTTACGGATTGGTTTCAAAACAGTTTTGTTCCCCAGGTATACGTACGAGTATATAAGAAATTTTTTTTCAGATTCTTGTGTTGTCTTTGTAGTTTCAATTAATATTATTCGTTTCAAGGTTGAAAAATTCATGAAGCAGAGCAACCTGCCTTTGAAAGCATTACTTATTTTAGACAATGCTCCCTCTCATCTGCCTCTTGACGCTCTTTGCAATGAAACTGGAGAAATTTGTGCTATTTATATGCCACCGAATGTGACATCACTAATTCAACCAATGGACCAAAATGTTCTAAAACTGTTAAAATTATATTACAGAAACAATCTTTTAACCTATATTGTTAGTAAAAAAGGACCAGTGGATGAAATTAACTGTTGATTTTAACCCTTTCCTGCCCATTGTTGCCTACAGGCAACATTGTTTTTTTTTTAGTAATACTGTGTCTATTACTTACAAATTTTAAATAAAAATGATGGTTTCTCTTTCTTGCAAGTCTAGTGCATATCAAAATTTTTTATGATTAGCTGATTTTGAACTTAGTTTTTGAATTCTTTAGTAGGTAGTCGCATGTGCAACAAGAGCAGTGAAAATCTTTGATTTATTTTTAATGAAAATTAGTTACACAGGCAAAAAGAAATTATATTGTGGAAAATTAAATATACTTCTTGAAGGTAAGCTTTCCTAAAAATGGAACAAGGTTTTAAAAATTGTAATGTGAGGGGTATAATTATTTTTTTAGTGACTGTTATCAGTCACTCCATATAGACATGATTTTCTTAAAATCAATTTACCTAACGGCACGTTCAATGCCACATTATACCTACCCTATTATTATTTTGTATTGCAATGCTATAATCAAAGCACTACAATACACTCTTTATGTATCAGTAACACGCGCATGTAACTTGTATCACAGATAAGATCAGATGTTCCTCTGCATATAATTCAATATGTAACAAAATCAAACTCATATGGACGTTCTGGAAAATCCAGATTCGAGTCTTAGATATATTTAAATTCAAAATATACGTTAATATTCAGTTGTTCTTGCATTCGATAAAAGTTTTAAAATATGGTTCATAAAATTATATACGCATACATATAAACAATCTGATTTGAGTGTTTAGGTTTATTCGTATATTGACATGCAATAATAGAAAATATACGATTTATTTGTAGCAATTTGGTAGTATATATAATATCATAAACATTTTTATATGAATATAATAATATTATTGCTGATGGTATGCTTCCATAGTACATGTTGTCTTGCAGGTATCATTTAGTCCTATGTATAAACACAGACACACAGATAAGGATTATATGTGGTATAAATAACAATAATATTGGACATTGAACCCTATTAAATGTTTGCATTAAATTTTGAAAGAATATGTATCGCTAGTTATTCTTTCCTTTTTTTCCTTTTTTTGTGTGAAAAAAAATATATACCTACACTGGTTTTTGTATACATTGTATATTTTGTATACGTCACGTATAGTATAGACCACAGTAAGGATAGTACACCATAATGATTTATAATGATGTGTATGTGTATAACAAGTTGTATACATAAAATACCCTTTGATAAACATGTTTATTGCTTGTGATATAGTGTACCATTGGTACCATACAGAAGGAAATATAAAAATCTAAATGCCAGTCTAAATGCTTATAATGTTAGAGGTATTCACGAAATATTGTAAGAGCGTAAAAAGTGTGAACATATACCCAAATCTTACACATTATACTAGCTATATCGTGAACGCAAACTTTGTATTGAAATCAAGCAAATTAATAACATATGCCAGCTATAATATAAAAATAAATTTAATCAAATTATTTTAGCATTTAATATCAGAATGGCATATACAATAGCAAACAATAGTTATATACACCGCATACAATGGGTTTCAGCATTGTAAATTTTTACAAGCAGTATAAGTAAAAATTACATTGAAGATGTTTACAATAGGTGTAGGATTGTACGAGTTACACCGTTTACAATGATACAAGACCAAACCGTGAATACCCTTATTAGTTGTCTGTTTTTAAAAAATAATATTCTAAATGTTCAAGTCAAAAATTGTTCAAAAATTATAACAAATCCTGAAATAATTTTTCTATCCATGTACAATAGTGTACATACTACATACACACTGCACATATATATGTAATTGTGTGTCAAGATAGTGGCATAGCAAAAGCAACATCAAAAAGAAAAAAAATGATGAAAGAAATAAACCTGCGAAGTATTCGTATAGCAGCACCACAAATAATATATATATATATGTTTGTATGTATTATATTCTCTGCGATAGCAGGTAGATTGAAATGTACAAAAACGAATTTACTCTGTCTATTGCTA
Organism: Villa cingulata; assembly: GCA_951394055.1. NCBI lineage: Eukaryota > Metazoa > Arthropoda > Insecta > Diptera > Bombyliidae > Villa > Villa cingulata. The sequence continues at coordinate 31,384,958 of OX596020.1, read as the reverse complement.
ATACGTTTGCGTATAATTATTAAAGCACAGGCAAAGCAGACATTCGACACTACTACATACTGTCTAATGTTAAAATATGTGCGTAAATGCGTATGTAAATACACTGATAAATTCAATACAATACCAATTTATATTGTTTCCTGGTGAATGGGTGCTATACGCTATACGCTATACTAATTTTAATTGTACAAACATATGAACATATGTATTAATGTGTAAAAATTAATATGTATTGTACTACATATTAACATTCATTTAAAGTTTGTTTCAAGTTCAAAGTTTGGTATTATTTGAATATTATTTTTATGGATTCAAAACTAAACTAAATTGAAGCATTTTGATTTATGTAAAGTAGATGGGGACACACGATTTTTTCATTTTATATGGTGACGGATTTTTGTTTCCATTGGCACGTCTGTAATATTGTCTGTGCTTGTATAGTATTTTTTTTATACACCGTTAAGTCATTTCAGTTGGGATAATGCATTATGTTCTTTTGTTTCTTAAATTATGCATGTTGGAAAGTTCCAGATACATGCATTTCAAATTGGAAAATTCCGCCTCACATATACATAAACATATTTCCAGGTTTCATTCATCACTAAATTCCCCTGTTCGCTTTCATTTCATTTTCTCACTCATTTCTGATGTCACATTCCACTTTTATCTACTATGTTATTATATTCGAGTTCGGTTTACTTGATTTGGTTGATTTGAATTTTTTGAATTCTATTTCCGGAAAAGAATGAACTTTTCAAAATTTAAATAGTTTCATGTCCGTAGATTGCACCTATATATATATTAAATTAATTGAATATCCAAATTATAGATGTTTTTTACCAATTAAATGCATGTAACATATTATTTTCCATAATTTTATAATCAAAACACAACTAACGGAAGCAGTATGTTGTAGCGTAATTAGGCCACCCTGGTTAAATGTGGAATGAAATGACAAATTATATTAAAAGTATCCAGACTTGCCATATAACAAATTTTCTTGAATTTTTTTTTAAATTTTTAATTAATCTACAAAAATTAATTATATGCTGTACAGGATAAATATGTATCTCACATGTTGTAAAAAAATATAAATTAATTTTATTACATAATTAAAACCCTGAAATAATGCCTGAATATCTAACTTTTATAAATTTTAACATAAAAATTCTACTACTCTACACATACATGTAGAGATTTCGTTTCATTTTCATAGTCAAATATATCACCACACTCAAACTTTCCAATGGAAATGGAATTTTAATAGAAAAGAAAACCACGCGCATTTTTGCACCAGTCAGTCTGGAAAAATTCTTCGGTGCGATCAGAAAGATTAAAAAAAAGAAAAGAATACGTGTATTTTTTAGTGTGAGATACTTAACAAAAATGTGGGTAAAAAGATAAAGCATTTAAAAATTGAAAATAAAATTTTTTTTAAAAAAAAAGGAAAAAAATCTTAATTACAAATTATACAAAATATTAACATTATATTGTTGTAAACCTGAGAGGAAAACAGAATAAATTAATTTTAGAATTTAATCAAAATAATTATAATTAAAAAATTAACACAAAATTTCATACTTACCTGTAACTTGTCACTTGTTTGTTTACATTTTGTAATTTTTTACATTGTCACTTTTAAAGCAAAATGTCATCATCTTCTTCTTCTTTTTTATTGTAAACAGATTCAGCAAAATACAACGAACGTTGCCACTGGAATTTTCTGTCAATCCGTTGACGTTACGGCGGGCGGCGAATTGATAGAAAATTCCAGAGTACAACTGTTTACTATTTTTTTTTTTATTTTTTTTTTATTTTTTTTTGTGTGTGTGACGAGGAGTATATAAACAGGCTCGTCACAACACAGTAGAGTTTTTTTTACTTAAATTTTAAAAAAGAGTGCGAAAGTAGAGTTGGTTGTGTTTTTAGAATCTTTTTTTTTAAAGTAGTTTTTTTAAAAGTAGTTTTGTAAGAAAAAAAAAATAGTTTTTTAAAGTAGAGTTATTTTGTGAAGTAAAATTGCTTTTTTTTTTATAAAGAAATTTAAAAATCCTGTGAAAATTTTTGTTAATTTTTTTTCTTGTGTTTCAAATAAAAGTTTGTTTTTTTTTGGTAAGTGAATTTTTTTTCTTTGTTCAAGTTTCTTTCCCTCTTTTATTTTCTTTGTTTTTCTCTCGTCATCTTTCTTTGTTTTTCTTTTGAATTTTGACCCTTTCTCCTTTTCTTTCTACTGAAAAGGGTTAAGGAAAAGAATTTAGAAAAATTCATTTTTACAACAATATTATTAATATCCAAATAAATTTATGAAAATCAGATATAATTACGGATATATGTACAATTAAAGAAAATTTAATTTATCTTAAATCTGACTACACATATATTTATCGATATTTTTTTTGTGGCATCATAACTGACGGTTTATCACATATTAACTTATTTTAAATATTTTTATTTAAATTTTGTCGAAATATAACGTAGATAATTCGCGTACAGATTCATTGGTTAATTTTAAATATTCAATTTAGTAATTCTTTCGGGAATACGACATTATCTTATTTTGATACGTTAAGATGGAGAAAATATCGGTATGCGATTACAGCAGATATAGAAAAAATGTATCGTATGATACATATTAACCCAGTACAATATGATTTACAACGAATAGTATGGAGAAATTCTCCTAATGAACCAATCGAGGAATATGCATTAACAACAGTAACGTTCGGTACTGCGGCAGCACCATTCTTAGCTATTAGAACAATTCATCAACTGGCCAATGATGAATATCAAAATTATCCAAAGGCTGCAGAAATTGTCAAAAAGCATATGTATGTAGATGACTTATGTTATTCGCATCCTGATCTAGACGAATTATTATCCATTCAAAAGGAATTGCGTCAATTACTAAAAACAGGAGGTTTCAATTTACGGAAATGGATCGCGAATGATTCCGCGATATTAAAACAAATTCCAGTCGACGATCGCGAATTGAAAGAATTTTTAACAATTTCTGACATGTTTAACGTTAAAACCCTTGGTATTAGATGGAATCCTACCACAGATAAGTTTAATATATTCGTGAAAATAAAAAACGAAGAGGTGAAAATCACAAAAAGAACCATTTTGTCAGAAATTGCTTCGTTATTTGATCCATTCGGATGGTTAACTCCATGCATTATGACAGCGAAAATAATAATGCAAAAGCTTTGGATCTCGCGATGTGATTGGGACGACCGGCCTCCAGAAATATTAGTAGAAAAATGGAAGCAATTCGTTGAAAAATTACATCACATTTCTACCATCACAATACCTCGCTGGTTAAATCTCGCTACTAACAATACTGAAATTACGATTCATGGTTTTTGTGATGTATCAAATGTAGGGTACGCGGCGGTAATATACCTGCAAGTAAAAGAAGAAGATGAATCCAAAGTGTCATTAATAGCATCGAAGACCAAAGTAGCCCCCATCAAACCAGTATTTCTGCCTCGCTTGGAATTATGTGGTGCTACTTTGCTGGCCAAACTAATGAAAACCGTAACAAATGATCTTGAATTAGAAAACGCTAAGATCATACTTTGGACAGACTCAACGATAACACTTTCATGGATACAAAAACATGCAAGTAATTGGAAAACTTATGTAGCTAATAGAATTGCAGAAATCCATGAATACACTAGTCCTTCATCATGGCGATATATAATATAATCCAGCAGATGACCTGATAATCCAGCAGATAGTGCGTCAAGAGGGCAAATGCCCGACGAACTGACAGAAAATGAATTATGGTGGAATGGACCAAAATGGTTAAAGAATGAAACGATGTGGCCGAAACAACCGGAAATATTGGATTCGGTTGAAGAAACGAAAAAACAAAAGTTTTTTACTGCAATTGTAGAACCAGATATTTTATCAAAATATTCATCGTATTCTAAACTACTAAGAATAACAGCTTATTGTTTACGTTTTATAAACAATTGTCGCTTGAACCATAGAATTAAAACACGTCATTTAAATAAAGAAGAAATTGATCAAGCAAAAGTTTCAATTGTGAAAACAATACAACAAAATCAATTTGCAGCAGAGATAAAAAATTTAGAAACGGGGCAACCAATACATAGAACTAGCAAAGTTTTAAATCTAAACCCGTTTCTAGACGAACAAAAAGTACTCAGAGTGGGTGGGAGATTAGGAAAATCAGAATTACCATACGATGAAAAATATCCGATGCTTCTACCAGCAGATCATCCAGTTACGAAATTAGTAATTAATCATGTCCATGAAAAAACATGTCATGGAGGCATACATTTAGTATTCAACACAATTAGAAATAAATTCTGGATAAGTAATGCGAAAAATACGATTCGCCATCAATTACATATGTTAATACATAAGATTTATAAAATAAATAAATATAATGTATTATGTACTTGAACACACATTTTTTATACTTTACAAATTAACTGTACTAACTTTAATCATAACATAATCTTAGTTGCATTGCATTGTAATTTAATTTACAAATTTAGTATACTTAATTTTTAATGTCATAAAAATATTCATTCGTTGTTGAATAGTTGAACAGTAACAAATACATAATTTAAAAATAAATTTTACAAATACAAATTTAAAACAAATTTGTTGTATTGGAAATAATTAACAATAAATTTAAATTGATTATTTATAATAATATTTATAATCATTAATTTGTAATAGTTACAATAAATAAATAAATTAAAAATAATAAAAAATATATAAATATATATTTATAAAAAAAGTGCAAAAACTCTTGCATTAACAACATAAATGTCTTAAATGCTTTAGAATGAAACCAGTACACAACACTCAATTAATGCATGAACTACCAGCTGCTAGAGTAACCCAATCCTTCCCGTTCCAACACGTCGGTATCGATTTTGCGGGTCCTATTGAAATGAAAATATCATCATTACGAAATTCAAAAACTACATCAGTTTATATATGCTTATTCATTTGTTTCTGTACTAAAGCAGTTCATTTAGAACTAGTAACGGACTTAAGTGCTAATGCCTTTATCGCAAGTTTCAATAGATTTATTAATAGACGAGGTCTATGTGCAGACATATATTCTGACTGCGGAACAAATTTTGTTAAAGCCAACAAAATTATGTTTTCAAAACAAACTACTGAGGAAATTGCAGATAAATTATCTACAGAACGAATAAAATGGCACTTCAATCCACCTTCTGCTCCACATTTCGGCGGTTTATGGGAATCGCATATCAAACTGATCAAAACACATTTAAAAAAAACACTACAAAATACGAAACTCACTTTTGAAGGTCTGTATACCGTCTTATGCAACATTGAAGCTTGTGTTAATTCTCGTCCATTAACACCACTTAATATTAATATTCGAATGACAATACAATTATTACACCAGGCCATTTCTTAATACAGAGAAATTTACAAGTAGTACCAGAAACCAACAAAATAACGGATAACGTTCCTACGAAGCAAAAGCAATTTCTAAAACAACTACAACAAAACTGCTGGCGAAGCTGGTCAAAGAATTACTTGCATCAACTGCAAGTCAGATACAAGTGGAAATTTACACAAGAAAACTTGAAACCTGATGATATTGTTTTGATTAAACAAGAGAATTATTCACCTTTAACATAGCCATTGGGTCGTATCCTTGAAACATATCCTGGTACTGACGAATTGGTAAGAACAGCATTGATAAAAATTGGGCAAAAAACTTATGTAAGACCAATCGTTAAATTATGTAAAATTCCGATTAATCAAAATTAAAAAATCAATCAATCAAACAAATGACCAACCCTAAAGTATTAAATAAAGTCTACAAACAGTACTGCCATATACATAAAATGGAGAGAAAATTAAAACTCAAAATGAATAGACCGTTACTTACCGGTGACGTGTAGTAACTTCAAAAAAAATTTTTTCATAAAGAACAAAGGTGTAAAAATATTTTTAAAAAAAAAATTCAAAACAGTGTAAAATATATAAGAAAGTGCAAAATCAAAAATGAGTTCAACTAATTCAAGTTCGTTAACACCAGTGCCTTCAGAATACCAATCCTTTGGTATTAATTCAAATTGGAGCCTGGAAATGGTGACCCAACCAGACAAAGGTCTGCCAAAGTTAAAATTAAAAAGGAAGGCTGCAATTACTGAGATAGGAGAAAAACGAAAAAAATAAAGGAAAAAATAATGAACGACAGTCCTGCGACGTTTAAACCCCCATTTGAAGTAGCAGGGCAACAAAAACGGACAGAAAATGGTCCAGCAACCATATCTCAAGCCCCAGAGTGGTTGCAAGCTCCGGAAGGGATAAAACGCCTTATAGCGGAATGGCCCATTCCGTGGCAAAAAATCTACCGGAGTAAGTCGTACCGATTGAAGATGGACCAGAAAACAATACGTTTCACCAAGACAAAAGAAAGCACGGTTACGATTAGACTAACAACATCTTAAAAAAAAAAGGGAAAAATTTTGTTAAAAAAAAAATTATAATCAATAAAATTTATATACAAAAAAAAAACACATTTTTTATTAAATATTTGTATTATATACAAACAATAAAATACATATATGTATAAATAACCATCATTTTTCACTTAAAAAAAAAACTATTTGATGATAAAACTTATCAACATTGGTGCCCGTGGAGGATGTTGAATCCGTTCAACATTTTATCTAAAAATAAAAAAGAAAGGGGGTATCATTAATTATCCATCTTTATCACCTCGACGCATACTCACCTAATAAAATTGGTCACCATTTCCTCACAAAATCCAAAAAAAAGGGTCCTAAAATACATAAAAAATATAATAGAAATTAATAGTAAAATAATACACAAAAGACCAACACCAAAAAATATGGAGACAAAACCACTTAACCAAACATATAACATAAAATAGTACAAATACATAACATACAATTAACTATTCACACTTTACAAAAACAAAATATTTAACAAAATATCACGAATCACAACATAATGGACCAAAACATTATCACAAAACACTAATAACACAATAAAGAATAATATCACAATTTATCACTACATCCTGAAACACATAAAATTGAAACATAAAAATACACAATCACACAATAAGTAAAATTTTTTATAAATTTTCTAAGATTTAGAGCCGGAGCATCAAAAATTGTTAAAGTTGATTTTTTAAAAAAGACTTTTTTTACAAAATTTTCTAATACTTCGAGCAGAAATTCAACATCGTTAAACACTTAGAAAATTTCTTGGACTTAGAAATTTTCTAAAGAGTCATCGCTGAAAAGTATCATCAGAAACTTGAATTATTTTGGAAAATTAGAAAATTCATCGAGACAGTAAAAAATATTTTATCTCGACAGTCATCAATTCCCGTCGGCAATCTTCAGTTCACATAACGATTTTTTTGAAACTTGGAAAATTCAAACGGTCATTGTTTAATTGGTTCATCATCGTTATCTTCAGCATCCGTTCTTCAATCAACATAGTTTCTAAAACGCCATCTATTCGTGTAGGTCGACCTATACCAACGAATAATTAGTTAATTAGTATTTAAGAACGTATGCAAAATTTATAATTAAAGTAAATTTGATATATTTCATTTGTATAAATTCATAATTTTGTTTCGATTGTAACATATTTTGTTAAATTTATTTATTTATTTATTATTATATTTGCATAGTTATTTCCGGTTTAATTGAAATATTGTACATATACAAAATTTATAAATTAAAGTAAATTTTATATATTTCATAAATTCAAAATTTGTTTTGATTTGTAGTATATTTAATTAAAATTAATTGCATAACTATTTCCGGTCTAATTGAAATATTATTATATAATTGAAAATATTGAATTTTTCATTTTGTATATATATTGAATTAAATTTATTTGAAATTTAAATACATACTAATTTAAGTAATTTAGTTTTAAGAAATTGAATTGTTAGGCTTCAGAGAATAAATTTTTTAAATAAAGTTTGTAACGTAAATTGAAAAACATTGTGTTTTTATTTTATTAAACATTTTGAACCGGCACCTTTTCTCATTAATGTTAAATTGAAAATTTTTATATTTTATTTTTCTTAGTGGATTTAACATACCCTATTATTATTTTGTATTGCAATGCTATAATCAAAGCACTACAATACACTCTTTATGTATCAGTAACACGCGCATGTACATAACTTGTATAGTATTTTTTTTATACACCGTTAAGTCATTTCAGTTGGGATAATGCAGTATGTTCTTTTGTTTCTTAAATTATGCATGTTGGAAAGTTCCAGATACATGCATTTCAAATTGGAAAATTCCGCCTCACATATACATAAACATATTTCCAGGTTTCATTCATCACTAAATTCCCCTGTTCGCTTTCATTTCATTTTCTCACTCATTTCTGATGTCAAATTCCACTTTTATCTACTATGTTATTATATTCGAGTTCGGTTTACTTGATTTGGTTGATTTGAATTTTTTGAATTCTATTTCGGGAAAAGAATGAACTTTTCAAAATTTAAATAGTTTCATGTCCGTAGATTGCACCTATATATATATTAAATTAATTGAATATCCAAAATATAGATGTTTTTTACCAATTTAATGCATGTAACATATTATTTTCCATAATTTTATAATCAAAACACAACTAACGGAAGCAGTATGTTGTAGCGTAATTATGTTACCCTGGTTAAATGTGGAATCAAATGACAAATTATATTAAAAGTATCCAGACTTGCCATATAACCAATTTTCTTGAAATATTTAATTAATATACAAAAATTAATTACATGCTGTACAGGATAAATATGTATCTCACATGTTGTAAAAAAATATAAATTAATTTTATTACATGATTAAAACCCTGAAATAATGCCTGAATATCTAACTTTTATAAATTTTAACATAAAAATTCTACTACTCTACACATACATGTAGAGATTTCGTTTCATTTTCATAGCTTTTCAGAGCTTTATAAACTAAACTTTTTTATAAGGATGGGAGCATAGTTTTTTTTACAGCGAACTATGTTTAAATGAGGTGGGTTAGAACATATCATCGTTGGGCGAGGCGTTCTTTATTATTTTTACAGGACCAACGATGGTAGTAGCTGTATTCTGGGCCAGAGCGGGGCCATATTTATTTACAGGTCAACGGTGTGGGTGCAGTTTTTTGTATATAGTAATACGATATAGGAGCATTCTGAGTAGAAAGATTTCTCCACTTTCTACTGCTCCAGGCTACGAAATCAAAAGAGAGATGGATAGTGGCAAACTCACGCCCCATCCGGCGAGCTAGCACCGTGCTAGCTAACTAGCGTAGCCGCCACTACCAGCATCCATCATCTCAAGAAGTAAGTATGACGTAATGAGTGTTGTTACTTAATTTCAACTACAATAGCCGGCCCTGTACAACATGTTTCAAATAAATGTTGTACTTAATGCCAATAGTTTATAATGTCGTTGTATATGTTTGTGCCGTGTGATATTACAGTGGGCTTCCATCTCTCATTAGGATGGAAGATACTGCTGTGACGTCACACGACATATTCATGTACAAATAAAACAACATTCTGTATACTTTTAATTTTTACATTTATTTACAGGTCAACTATGGGTTGTAATGTTGACTGTACTTGCCTGACAGTACAACACTATAAATTATTTTCATACATTACAAAATATTTTGTGGTTTTAGTGCTATAATTTTACAAAAAAACTTGTTGCTTATAGGCAACATTGGTCCGTAAGGTGTGTAAAAACTATTTTTATTGTGTTAGATATGCATCCAAGAAAAGGGTTAACCGAAAAAGATGTCCAATACATACTGGATTTTGAGTGGGAAAATTCCGAGGACGAAAACGAGGCAATTGAGGAGGATCACGTTGAAGTCCTTTGTGAGGATAGTATACAAGAAATGATTGATAAAGGTGAAAATATTGAAATAGATATATTGGAACAAATAATAAATGAAGATGGAAATGAACAAAAAAACGAAAATATTGAAACGATACAGGAGATCTACGAAAAAGTAGATATAATAGATATAAAAAATCTGAAATTGACACTACGTGGAAGGGACGCGTGATCGAGAATGAACAAGAATTTCATTCACCAATAGATTTTTTCAACCATTTCATTGATGATGATATTGTAGAACAAATGCAATTAGCAACTAATATTTACGCCTTACAAAAACATGGTGTAGAACTGAAATGTTCTGTTGATGAAATACGCCGTTTTATAGGTGTGTTGGTTTACACCGCAGTAGTGAAAATACCACAGCTACGAATGGCTTGGATGAAAGAGCTACGATTATCAGCTGTGGCTGATTCATTATCAAGGAATCGGTTTGAAAAAATAAAGGACAGTTTTCATTTGAATGATAATGAAAAACAAGTAGGCAAAGATCATCCTGATTATGATAAGCTTTTCAAAGTACGTCCTTTACTTGAAAAAGTGAAAAGCAAATTCAATAAAATTCCACAGGAAGAATTTCAAAGTGTAGATGAGCAAATCATTGCTTATAAAGGTAATAAAAATTTAAGCGCTTTAATTTTTGTTTTCTACATCTATAATTTTATATTTAGGACACCAATGTTTGAAGCAGTATCTGCCAAAAAAACCTCACAAATGGGGATTTAAAAAGTTTACACGATCGGGAGTTTCAGGTATAATGTATGACTTCACACTATATATTGGTGAAGGGACTTGTTCTTCATTTGGCCTCGGATTGTCTTCAGACATTGTTATGTATTTGGCTTCAACGATTCCTGAAAATCAGAACTTCAAATTATTTTTCGACAACTGGTTTTGCTCCATCAGTCTAATGATTGCACTGAAAACAAAAGGCATCTTATCTGTCGGTACCATTCGAGCAAAAAGATTGGGAAATTGTGAACTAGAGACCGAAAAAGAGCTTATCAAACGTCATAGAGGATCATATGATATCAAGACAGAAACAATCCATAATATTACTGCATGTCGCTGGTATGATAACAAATCTGTCCAACTGATCTCTAACTACGTTAGTGATCACCCAATTGGCAAGTGTACACGATGGAGCCGAAAAGATAAAAAAACATTTAGAAATACCTCGACCAGCCATTGTGGAAATATACAATAAGCATATGGTGGGTGTTGACCTTTCAGATATGTTGCTGGAGCTGTATAAAATTAACCACCGTTCGAAGAAGTGGTATATGCGGATTGTTTATTGGTGTACATCCCATCCCAGAACCCAGAACCATCAAAATCACTAAGGTATGACAAAATAAATCACTGGATTCAATGGGGTTCTAAAGGACGTTGCGTTTGTGCAAAACAGGATTTCCTAGAACTAAATGTACAAAATGTAATATTTACCTATGCTCTAACCCACAAAAAAACTGTTTTGTCTCTTATCACACATAAAAATGTACTTATAATTTGAATTATAATACTATATAATTTGATAAATTAAAATAACTTTGATAATACTACATTTGTTTTGCTTTGAAAATTTTATTTGTGACTCACACAATGGACCAATGTTGCCTATAGGCAACATTTCATACAGGACTATCAAGGACTCGCAGGGATTTAAAATTTGGTATTTGGGTTTTGCTTGCACAACATAACATATATTCGAACATAAAATTTTTTTACAACACTCAGAAATAATTTGGGCATGAAAGGGAAAAGTTTTCGGATTTCTGTGTTCTGCATGGAATAAAGTTCCTTCTACAACTATCCACAGTAGTTTTAAAAAAATCTTAGTTATGATTAACGACTTTGATCCTGAAGACGATATTCCATTGATGCAACTTCAAAATGTAATGCGTTATGAGAACACTGTCATGAATGAAGCAGTTAGTGATGCTGTAACTCTATTTTCAAACATTTCTGAGGTTTGTGTAACTAGCTATTGTGTATAAAATAATAAATCAGTTAAAAAAAACTTACAAATAATTTTGCAGAAAAACTACACTGTGGATAAAATCTTTGAATGGAATAATGATATTATTGAAATAAATGATCAAATGTCCTCTTCTGAGTCAGAAAATGCAGAAGATGATGATCCTCCACCATACGAAAACAATGTTGCACCAGAACAAGCTATAGATGCCTTAAATTCTGCCATAGAATTTGCAGAAGAGCGTGAATGCAAATTTGAATTAATTGAAGCACTGAGAGAATTAAAACAACTGGCGATTAAAGAAAAATTAATAAAAAGGAAAAAACAGACACTAATTAATGAGTTTTTCAAAACAAAATAAATATCAAAATGTAAAAATGTGTAGTTAATAAAAAATAATACATAAATGAAATACATTTTTTAATTGATTGGTTGTTAACTTTGAGTGAATTCTGTCTTCCGAAAAAAGGTATTCGAAAAGATGAAACAGTCTGACACTTAATTTGGTCATCTTATCGAGCGTTGCCTGTATATATATATGTGTCTTTGTATGCAGTATGATAAATTATTTCTTTGAAAATTCCTTTTTATTATCTATATTTTATTTTACAAAGTAATTAAATACATTAATTCCTTTCTTTTTCGGTTCTTTTGTTTATAACTAAACAGTTTTTTTATGTCTATATACTTAAATGTACAATTTTATAACTTCATGTGCCGAAATTTACCATTCAATTTATTGAAATGCAAATCTTTTATTATAATATCGATTTTTTTTTTTTTTTTTTTTTTTTTTAGAATTGGAAAATTAAATTCAGAACCTTTTTCTGTATTAAATCTAATATTAGACTACATATAATATTTGTAAATTTTCATTCATATAAAGAGGTATGTAGATAAAAAAAATAATTTTAATATCCTTGACAGGTAGATTTTTAAAATATTGTATTATTTTTGATATTTTATTCAATGATTTTTGTGTCATTATAATCAATATTTTTAATGATTTAACGCATTTCAGACTCATTGTAGAATTCAAATTTAAATTTTAGAAAAAAAAAGGAGTGAATAAATTTAACTTTTTTAATATTTTGAATAGTGATATATTTAAATATCAATTACATTTTAAAGTAAAATTTTGAAAAGTGATGTTCTTTTGAAAATAATAAGGAAGTGATAGAGTAAATTTATTATTTTAACTAATTATTTTATATTTTCAACATTTATTTTAGGATATTCCGTTATTGTTTTATATTTACTTTTAACACAAAAATTAAAAACGTGTAAAACTTTTCGGCACACTCCTTATATAATTTGATCTAGTATTGAATAAAAGAATTATCAGTATTATCTATTGTAAAGCCCTAAACAAAGAAATTTTTTCTTGTTTTTAATCAAATTGTACTTGATTTACTAGATTTGTTTCTTTTATTCCGTTGTTTAAATTTTTTTATTTTTTTTTTATTTTTATTTTACCGGTTGATATTGCATTTCGTATTTGCAATTGAATATTCTTCTTTTCAAATTTTGTTTTATTTTGGTTTGATTTCTCAAGTGAATTGTATCGGAATTTTGTTAGTATGAAAAATAATTATAATGGATAATAATTTTGTGAATCAGTCTGTTGAATCGTCATTCAATATTTTTTGTAATCTGAAAAAAAAGAAAAATAAAAGATTAGAAATAAAAATAATTAATAATAATAATAAAAAAATAAATTAATAATAAATAACACAAAATCATAAACAAATAGTACAAACAGAACAACACAAAATATAAACAAACAACATAACCAAACACATAACACAAATATACATAATCACAATACTATTTACAATCATAACACAAAATAAATAGAACTATCCACAGTACACAAAACACATGAACAAATGAATGGTTGAAGTATAATATTGAGCCTATGGAGGAAGTAAGAAAAAAATGGGAGTCAACTTTTAATATTAGAAAAGAATGTTTAAAAGAAGCATCTGGTCTTAGCCAAATATTGGATGAGTGGCCATTATATAAGCAGTCCTTTGGTCATTCCTTGGTAAGCATAATAAAAAATATATAAGTGGATTTAAAGAAAAGCTAACACAAATTTTTTCAATCAGATAGACCAAGGCTTCAGTAAATTGTACACGGGAAGAGAAAATTCCCTTTTTGAAAAGTGGGCTTGTTTCAGCGAAATTGTTCTGCCATTAATGAAACAGAAGATAAAAGACTTAAACAGCATAGAAATTGTAAATAAACTTCAGGAAGGAAATTTTCAATCAAGTAATAAATTATTTTATTTAAAATTTTAATAGTATCTTAACTTAATTTATCATAAATTTCTTTTTAGATATCAAAAATAATGTAATTGCAATACTCTTACATTCGCTTCTGGTGCCAACTAATAGGAAACTCGAATTTGATGCCGGAAGTCAGAAGAAAAGACTAAAAAAATTTCCTATTTCAGATTCCAGAAATGCATTTTTTATTTATAAGTCCACACATAGTGAGTTAAAATCTATAATTGAGAATTTAATAGATATTAATTTTATATGTAAAGGCACAATTCAGCCGATTATTTGTGGCATAGGGACAGATTTATTTGACATTACAAATTATTATGTTTATTATTTTGAAACATTTTATAAACTCGATAATATTGTTAAATGTATCAATATTTGTTTTAAAATGTTCAATGTATTAGATTTGAAATATCCAGATGAATGCAAATTAGTTTGGACATTCATCCAAAATTATTTTTATAATATACATTTGAAAAACGATGTAAAATCTACTTCTTTGTCAGCACTTTTAGCAGACATACACAAACACAATAAATAAGTACTGTATTGGAAATTTAAGTAAAAATATTGTAACTACAAATTATATTTAAAAATGGAGAATATTTCATGTTTTCTATGTTTACAAATTTTCAAAGAATGTGAACAATTTTTTAGTCATTTAAAAAATTTGCATAAATTAGACTCGAAAGATACTTATGCATGCGGATTTAATGCATGTACTCAAACATTTACTTGCTTTAAAACTCTTTGTAAACATATGAAAAATGAAAGTAAAAAAAAAACATAAATGTGAAAATCTATTAATTACCAATGAAAACAAAAAAAAAAAAGTAGAAATTTATTTTGAAGATTTTTGTAATGATAAAGTTGAGACATCAAATTTAAGTACTATTTATAATTGTAATAATGATTTAGAAAATAATGTAAATATTGATTTAAATAATTTAAGCGAGAGTTCTTTGAAATTTTCTCTTAAGTACTACGCTAGGAAAAATTTTGCTCGGAAAGAAGAGTTGAATTTACAAAAAGATATAACAGAATTGATTACTCGTTGCATTAGGAACGAATTACAGAAAGTAGTGAAAAATTTAAAACATGAAACAATAGAAATAGTACAAAATAATTTAAATGAAATTATAAATTTTTGTGACAACCCTTTCCAAAACTGTAATACAGAATATAAATTAATTAAACAACTAAAAGAAGATGACGTTTATGAAGAACCGAAAGTAATTCAAATTGATAGTTCAACAAGAAATGCGTTTTTAAACAATGTTAGTATTCTTCAAGCATCTGTAACAAAAGGTGTATTAATGCCTATTCAATTCCAGTTTAGAAAATATTTTGAAATTCATGAAGTTTTTGAAGCTTTTATGAGAAATAATGAAGTTTTGAAAAGTAGAACAGATTGAAATAATTTTATTAATAGTCAAATTTGGCATCAATGTTTGAAGCAGTATCTGCCAAAAAAACCTCACAAATGGGGATTTAAAATGTTTACACGATCGGGAGTTTCAGGTATAATGTATGACTTCACACTATATATTGGTGAAGGGACTTGTTCTTCATTTGGCCTCGGATTGTCTTCAGACATTGTTATGTATTTGGCTTCAACGATTCCTGAAAATCAGAACTTCAAATTATTTTTCGACAACTGGTTTTGCTCCATCAGTCTAATGATTGCACTGAAAACAAAAGGCATCTTATCTGTCGGTACCATTCGAGCAAAAAGATTGGGAAATTGTGAACTAGAGACCGAAAAAGAGCTTATCAAACGTCATAGAGGATCATATGATATCAAGACAGAAACAATCCATAATATTACTGCATGTCGCTGGTATGATAACAAATCTGTCCAACTGATCTCTAACTACGTTAGTGATCACCCAATTGGCAAGTGTACACGATGGAGCCGAAAAGATAAAAAAACATTTAGAAATACCTCGACCAGCCATTGTGGAAATATACAATAAGCATATGGTGGGTGTTGACCTTTCAGATATGTTGCTGGAGCTGTATAAAATTAACCACCGTTCGAAGAAGTGGTATATGCGGATTGTTTATTGGTGTACATCCCATCCCAGAACCCAGAACCATCAAAATCACTAAGGTATGACAAAATAAATCACTGGATTCAATGGGGTTCTAAAGGACGTTGCGTTTGTGCAAAACAGGATTTCCTAGAACTAAATGTACAAAATGTAATATTTACCTATGCTCTAACCCACAAAAAAACTGTTTTGTCTCTTATCACACATAAAAATGTACTTATAATTTGAATTATAATACTATATAATTTGATAAATTAAAATAACTTTGATAATACTACATTTGTTTTGCTTTGAAAATGTTATTTGTGACTCACACAATGGACCAATGTTGCCTATAGGCAACATTTCATACAGGACTATCAAGGACTCGCAGGGATTTAAAATTTGGTATTTGGGTTTTGCTTGCACAACATAACATATATTCGAACATAAAATTTTTTTACAACACTCAGAAATAATTTGGGCATGAAAGGGAAAAGTTTTCGGATTTCTGTGTTCTGCATGGAATAAAGTTCCTTCTACAACTATCCACAGTAGTTTTAAAAAAATCTTAGTTATGATTAACGACTTTGATCCTGAAGACGATATTCCATTGATGCAACTTCAAAATGTAATGCGTTATGAGAACACTGTCATGAATGAAGCAGTTAGTGATGCTGTAACTCTATTTTCAAACATTTCTGAGGTTTGTGTAACTAGCTATTGTGTATAAAATAATAAATCAGTTAAAAAAAACTTACAAATAATTTTGCAGAAAAACTACACTGTGGATAAAATCTTTGAATGGAATAATGATATTATTGAAATAAATGATCAAATGTCCTCTTCTGAGTCAGAAAATGCAGAAGATGATGATCCTCCACCATACGAAAACAATGTTGCACCAGAACAAGCTATAGATGCCTTAAATTCTGCCATAGAATTTGCAGAAGAGCGTGAATGCAAATTTGAATTAATTGAAGCACTGAGAGAATTAAAACAACTGGCGATTAAAGAAAAATTAATAAAAAGGAAAAAACAGACACTAATTAATGAGTTTTTCAAAACAAAATAAATATCAAAATGTAAAAATGTGTAGTTAATAAAAAATAATACATAAATGAAATACATTTTTTAATTGATTGGTTGTTAACTTTGAGTGAATTCTGTCTTCCGAAAAAAGGTATTCGAAAAGATGAAACAGTCTGACACTTAATTTGGTCATCTTATCGAGCGTTGCCTGTATATATATATGTGTCTTTGTATGCAGTATGATAAATTATTTCTTTGAAAATTCCTTTTTATTATCTATATTTTATTTTACAAAGTAATTAAATACATTAATTCCTTTCTTTTTCGGTTCTTTTGTTTATAACTAAACAGTTTTTTTATGTCTATATACTTAAATGTACAATTTTATAACTTCATGTGCCGAAATTTACCATTCAATTTATTGAAATGCAAATCTTTTATTATAATGAAAAAAAAGAAAAATAAAAGATTAGAAATAAAAATAATTAATAATAATAATAAAAAAATAAATTAATAATAAATAACACAAAATCATAAACAAATAGTACAAACAGAACAACACAAAATATAAACAAACAACATAACCAAACACATAACACAAATATACATAATCACAATACTATTTACAATCATAACACAAAATAAATAGAACTATCCACAGTACACAAAACACATGAACAAATGAATGGTTGAAGTATAATATTGAGCCTATGGAGGAAGTAAGAAAAAAATGGGAGTCAACTTTTAATATTAGAAAAGAATGTTTAAAAGAAGCATCTGGTCTTAGCCAAATATTGGATGAGTGGCCATTATATAAGCAGTCCTTTGGTCATTCCTTGGTAAGCATAATAAAAAATATATAAGTGGATTTAAAGAAAAGCTAACACAAATTTTTTCAATCAGATAGACCAAGGCTTCAGTAAATTGTACACGGGAAGAGAAAATTCCCTTTTTGAAAAGTGGGCTTGTTTCAGCGAAATTGTTCTGCCATTAATGAAACAGAAGATAAAAGACTTAAACAGCATAGAAATTGTAAATAAACTTCAGGAAGGAAATTTTCAATCAAGTAATAAATTATTTTATTTAAAATTTTAATAGTATCTTAACTTAATTTATCATAAATTTCTTTTTAGATATCAAAAATAATGTAATTGCAATACTCTTACATTCGCTTCTGGTGCCAACTAATAGGAAACTCGAATTTGATGCCGGAAGTCAGAAGAAAAGACTAAAAAAATTTCCTATTTCAGATTCCAGAAATGCATTTTTTATTTATAAGTCCACACATAGTGAGTTAAAATCTATAATTGAGAATTTAATAGATATTAATTTTATATGTAAAGGCACAATTCAGCCGATTATTTGTGGCATAGGGACAGATTTATTTGACATTACAAATTATTATGTTTATTATTTTGAAACATTTTATAAACTCGATAATATTGTTAAATGTATCAATATTTGTTTTAAAATGTTCAATGTATTAGATTTGAAATATCCAGATGAATGCAAATTAGTTTGGACATTCATCCAAAATTATTTTTATAATATACATTTGAAAAACGATGTAAAATCTACTTCTTTGTCAGCACTTTTAGCAGACATACACAAACACAATAAATAAGTACTGTATTGGAAATTTAAGTAAAAATATTGTAACTACAAATTATATTTAAAAATGGAGAATATTTCATGTTTTCTATGTTTACAAATTTTCAAAGAATGTGAACAATTTTTTAGTCATTTAAAAAATTTGCATAAATTAGACTCGAAAGATACTTATGCATGCGGATTTAATGCATGTACTCAAACATTTACTTGCTTTAAAACTCTTTGTAAACATATGAAAAATGAAAGTAAAAAAAAAACATAAATGTGAAAATCTATTAATTACCAATGAAAACAAAAAAAAAAAAGTAGAAATTTATTTTGAAGATTTTTGTAATGATAAAGTTGAGACATCAAATTTAAGTACTATTTATAATTGTAATAATGATTTAGAAAATAATGTAAATATTGATTTAAATAATTTAAGCGAGAGTTCTTTGAAATTTTCTCTTAAGTACTACGCTAGGAAAAATTTTGCTCGGAAAGAAGAGTTGAATTTACAAAAAGATATAACAGAATTGATTACTCGTTGCATTAGGAACGAATTACAGAAAGTAGTGAAAAATTTAAAACATGAAACAATAGAAATAGTACAAAATAATTTAAATGAAATTATAAATTTTTGTGACAACCCTTTCCAAAACTGTAATACAGAATATAAATTAATTAAACAACTAAAAGAAGATGACGTTTATGAAGAACCGAAAGTAATTCAAATTGATAGTTCAACAAGAAATGCGTTTTTAAACAATGTTAGTATTCTTCAAGCATCTGTAACAAAAGGTGTATTAATGCCTATTCAATTCCAGTTTAGAAAATATTTTGAAATTCATGAAGTTTTTGAAGCTTTTATGAGAAATAATGAAGTTTTGAAAAGTAGAACAGATTGAAATAATTTTATTAATAGTCAAATTTGGCATCAATGTTTGAAGCAGTATCTGCCAAAAAAACCTCACAAATGGGGATTTAAAATGTTTACACGATCGGGAGTTTCAGGTATAATGTATGATTTCACACTATATATTGGTGAAGGGACTTGTTCTTCATTTGGCCTCGGATTGTCTTCAGACATTGTTATGTATTTGGCTTCAACGATTCCTGAAAATCAGAACTTCAAATTATTTTTCGACAACTGGTTTTGCTCCATCAGTCTAATGATTGCACTTAAAACAAAAGGCATCTTATCTGTCGGTACCATTCGAGCAAATAGATTGGGAAATTGTGAACTAGCGACCGAAAAAGAGCTTATCAAACGTCATAGAGGATCATATGATATCAAGACAGAAACAATCCATAATATTACTGCATGTCGCTGGTATGATAAAAAATCTGTCCAACTGATCTCTAACTACGTTAGTGATCACCCAATTGGCAAGTGTACACGATGGAGCCGAAAAGATAAAAAACATTTAGAAATACCTCGACCAGCCATTGTGGAAATATACAATAAGCATATAGGGGGTGTTGACCTTTCAGATATGTTGCTGGAGCTGTATAAAATTAACCACCGTTCTAAGAAGTGGTATATGCGGATTGTTTATTGGTGTTTCAATTCTGCCATTGTAAATGGTTGGTTTCTATATCGCAGGCAGCTTGAACAATTACAACCAGGTGCCAAACATATGCCACTTATTTAATTTCAACTGGAGATTGCAAATGAGCTTTTGAGCACATCATCAGCATCAATGATGAGACGCAAAAGAGGTCGGCCATCATCATTAGCTGCATCACTGGTAAGCGAGTGCTCACCTCCTCCATACTTTCTTTACTTTGATGATTTTGAGGTTAATAATCCTCTCGGTTCGCACGCATCTTCACTATTAGGTATTTATTATTCTTTCCCTACAGCTCCAACGTCCCTAAAACATAAATTACAAAATATATTTTTAGCTGGTCTATTTAATTCAAAAGATGTTAAAAATTTTGGTAATGATAGATGCTTTTTTATACTTATAGAAATTTTAAATGATTTACAAAACGGAATTGAAATTAAGACAAAAATAGGGGTTAAAAAAATTCTCTTTACTTTAGGGTTGATAGTAGGTGACAATTTAGCGTTAAATAGTGTATTAGGATTCTCGCGTTCTTTTTCATCACACTCTTATTGTAGATTTTGCAAAAGTAACAAAGAGAAAAATAAGATTTCATTTAGAGAAGAAAGTGACAAATTACGAAATAAAATAAATTATCAAGAAGATTTAAATAATCTAGACCTAGCAGGGCTGAGGGAAAATTCTTGTTTTAATAACATAATTGATTTTCATGTCACTGAAAACTATTGTGTTGACATTCTTCATGATGTTTTAGAAGGAGTTTTGAAATACGACTTATGTCACATTATTTTGTTTTATTTACGAAATAAAATATTTGATTTAGAATTACTGAATATACGTAAACAAACCTTCAATTATGGCGAAACTGAAAATGGAAATTTATCGCCTCCATTACAGTTACAACATTTGAAAAACTTCAATCTCAAATTATCTGCGAGAGAAATGTTGACTTTCACACATTATTTTCCTTTAATAATTGGTGATCTGATTGAAGAAACTGATACTGTATGGCTTTTTGTAATTAATTTATTGGAGCTTTTAGAATTATTGCTTTCATCTGAATTCAATGATTTGGATATAATAAATTTAGAAGAGCATATAATTTACCATAATAGGGAGTAGACTAAAATTTTTTCTGACTCACTCAAACCGAAACATACTTTTTCTAAATCATTATTGTAGAATAATTAGAAAATCAGGACCTTTAAAATATCTGTGGACATTTTCTTTCGAATCTAAACACAGACAGTTGAAATCTTACGCCAAAAATATTAATTCGAGGAAAAATGTAGCTCTGTGATTATCGTTAAAATATTCTTTAGATTTCACTAAATTCATTGCAAATTTTAATCATGTTTCTTGTATTTTCGGTAAGAAACAATGGAATGTGAAACATTCACAATTTTATGATAAATTAAAAAAAAAATTAACCAGTGAAGATTTAGAATTATATTCATGTCATTCAAGTTTTGAAAAAGATGGAACATTGTACAAGCAAGGATATATAATTTAAATATACGATTCTAGTTTTAAGGCATTTGAAATAATTGAAATTTTGAAATCTTTCCAAAATATTTTGATAAGTTGTCAAGAAATTGAAGTTTTATATTACAAAAAATACTATTTATCATATATAATAGGTGAAAAATTAGATACTTTTAATTTGATAAATGCTAAGGATATCAAATTTCCACCTGTACATGTATATAATGTGAACAATCAATATTTTATAAGACCAAAAGTTTTTTTTTAATAATTTACATATACGATTCTAGTTTTAAGGCATTTGAAATAATAGAAATTTTGAAATCTTCCCAAAATATTTTGATAAGTTGTCAAGAAATTGAAAAAAAGAAAATATGAAAAAAAAGGTTTTTTTTTAATTGAAATATAATGTAATGTATATACTAAACATATTTGAATAATAAACGTTTTTTCTGTTCTATAAAAATTTATTTGAAGTTTTTTTTAAATATTAAAACAAAAAAATATATAACAAAGCAACATTTCTTTAGTTCAAAAAATAAAAACGTTCTTTATTTTGAAGAAGACATTTCTTTAATATTTGTACACTGAAAATAAAAATGTGCATTATATTAATGAAATGCATTCATTATCAAATTTTTTATATTATGAATGTAATGAACCGAAGCATAATGCAGATATTTGCAGGTTGTGGAGTTTATATAATTGCCCAAAGGTTATCTACATCCTTGCTCAGAGTCTAGATTTCAACCCTATAGAGCGCCTACGGAATTATTTGAACAGAAAGTTCAAGAAAATTTAGTTTCAAATAAAACCGAAATGCGGGACCAGAGTGGAAAATGGAAGAATGGAATCTAATCGATCCAAAATTTTGTGAAAAATTGGTGTGTTCGATGCAAAATATAGGCTTCAAAAAGTTATAAAAAGACGAGGAACGACAACTGAATATTAAATTTGAACATTTAAAAATTTTGAATATGCTCAATTGTTGTTTTTTTTTATTGCAATCGCCTTCTGCCCGAATACTTTTTTGATGATAAAATCGAAATGCAATTTTATTTTTTGATATTTTTTTTAATAAATGAATTGAAATAAAATTTTTTGTGTGTTAAATCATAAGTACAAATGTCAAAAAATAACACAGTATTTTTCATTTGAAATAGATCCTTCAACTACAGGATTTATAGTCAAATAAACACAAAAGTACGTTTTGCCCGAATACTTATTTGAGCCACTGTATATCTAAGTTAAGGTGATTCAATAAAAGACGATGATTTTAAGTTTAACTTTCTTTATTCGCGTCTAATTAATGAATGAAACAAAATTTTACTTAATTCTATTATTACAATTTCGGTTACGCCTTTAGACCAAACGGGAGAAATACGACTAGTCCGCATCAACTAGAGAGGCACACACGACAACACTATCAAAATAAAAGCCACACCGTCAGTTCGGAGTAAAATTAAAAAAGGAAATGCAGTTTCATCTCATCTTCCTCATTATCCTTATGTAAGTACACATTTGATAAAAAACAAAATTAAATAAAATAGAAAGGAAAGTGAAATATATTAAATAGTAATAAAAACCCAAATTTACCGGATGCGCGTGAACTTTAATTTGCGCGTGAATTACGTCATCCCTAGATGACTCACCCTATATAAACTATAAACTATCAGAATTAATAAAGAAATTAGATAATAGTAAAGAATAAATATTTTTAAGCATAATTGTTTTGTACATCCAAATTATCATTATCAAATGTAAAGAAAATTATCATTATCAAATGTAAAGAAAATTATCATTATCAAATGTAAAGAAAATTATAATTTTTAAGATGTTATTGTTTTGAATATTTAAATTATCAAAATATTATTATCAAATATAAAAGATAATTATTTAAAAATAAGAATAAAGTTCAACAACTAAATTTGTTGTTATTAGAAGGTTTCGTTTTCAAGATTTGAATTTAGAAAGTAAGTTTAGTTTTGTAACTCAACCAATTAACATCAAAATATAAGTTTTGAAAATAAATATTTTTTATTAAAATAAAAAGTATATATATTTTTTTTTATAAGTATAATATAATATACTTTAAGTGGCGCAGTCGGTAGGATACTTCTCTGAAGAGTTAGTATCCAGTGTACGAAATCTACGTCTCCAAAGAGAATAAATTACCAAAATAGTGACTTTTTGTTTAGGAAACATAGCAGAACTAAAAATCAGTTATTGCGAAGAAACAAGAGCAAAAGTCCATTAATAAACTCATTAATATTTACAAAGTGAGATAATAGTAAATTAAAAGTGAAATAATAACAAGAATATAGAGAAAAAGATCTAACATAAAACAGTTTTACATAAATAATAGTACTTCAAAAGTGAAATAATAACAATATACATATATATGTATACACATTCTTATATATGAGTGGTAACTTAAATAGAAATAGATTTTTTGACCAAAACCGACAAGTAGAAAACAACAGAATGGCAGATGAACAAATTAATCAGCTGCAAGAATTAATTAATCAAATGCAAAACGACTACCAGAACCAAATACAACAGCTACAACAGCAAATAAACCAACAACAAGATATCATAAGACAGCAACAATTAATTCAACAACAACAAGTAGAACAACAACCAATAAGACGACAACCATTATTTTCATTAACAACGGAACAATTACTGAACCATTTCCGGCACCTTCAGGCATTCAACGGCAAGGATACCTATACTTTGCAAGAATTCATCAAAAGTGTAGAAAATGCAGTAGCATTGTGTAACAATAATCAGCCCTTAATCAACTATGCTATCCAGATAATCCTCAACGATAAAATACAAGGAGAAGCTAAAAAATGTACACAACGTCTTGGCAACAACCTGACCTGGGAAACAACAAAAGCAGAACTTAAACAACATTTTCGCCCAAGAGAGGACTATGTAGAGCTAATTAATAAATGTAGAAATATTAAAGTAAGTACGTTAAGAGAATTATTTGATCTTGTTAAACATACTAACTATATGCTAAATGAATTGTATGATTTTGATGACAATAAACCAGTCATATATAATCCTGAAAATAATGATAGGTATTTGGTAGGAATTGTATCCGAAAAAATAGATAATTTAGTTCGCGGTTACATCGAACCCAATTCTACCTTAATAGAAATATACAATAAGTTCGCGGATTTGAAATTACTTGATGATGAACGTGCCGTTCATAGGTTGCATAAGAAAAATTTTAATACAAATTATAATAATAACAAAAGAATTAATCAAACAAATTATATTAATAGACAAAATAACACCGAACCAAACAAACCTCATAACTCCTTTAGACATGACAATAGTAGACAACCCTTTAGACAACATAAAAATTTTAGAGAGAATTCTGGACAATTTAGGTATAATAATTTTCAACAACAATTTAATCATTCTAGACAAAACTCAGGACAATTCAGAAATAATTTTCAACAACAAAATAATCCAAGACAAAATTCAGGACAATTTAGAAATAATAATTTCCAAATAAACCCTTTTCAAAATCAAAATTTAAATCAAAGACACGAAGCAATGGAAATTGACAATATATTACAACAAATTAACAATATCCAACAACAACTAAAAAATTCTCAATTAGAAAAAAATACACAAAACATTGAACAAATAAATAACATCCAAAACGAGGACGTAAATTTTATAAAAGAGCCTCGGGATGCAAGTTACCAATAATTGAAATTACAATCAATGATCAAAAAATTAAATGTCTAATTGATACTGGTTCTGAAACAAGTATTATTAGTCCAAATAAAATCAAGGGTATCTCTGAAGAAATACTCGAAGAACCACTCTATTTCATTACACTAAATGGAGTAAATAAGGTAGTGAATAAATTAACTACTCCCTTTCCAAAGGAATTTGGTTCTCAAGGAACCATTTCTTGGAAAATAATAAATTTAACGGGTCGTAAATACGATGCGATTATCGGACAAAATATCCTTATTCCATTTAAAGCTAAAATTGATACATATAATAAACATGTTGAAATATTAGACAAAAATAAAATTCCATTTATAGAATTAGATTTTCCTATTTTAATCAACGAAGTTTGTAACTTGGAACCTCTTTCAAAAGAGATTCTTACAAGTTTAAATTTAAGTCACTTGAACGTAGAAGAAAGGAAATTGTTAGACAATTTATTGAATAAATTTGAAGATCTATTTTATTTGGAAGGTGAAAATTTGACTTTCACTCATGAATGAAAACCACAAATGAAAACCCTATTTATTGCAAAACCTAAAGATACCCACAGGTACATGAAAAAGAAATTGAGAAACAAATAAAAGAAATGTTAGAACAAGGCATTATTAAAGAAAGTGTATCACCCTACAATTCACCTATATGTATTGTTCCAAAAAAAATGGATAACTCTGGGAAAAAGAAATGGCGTATAGTCATAGATTATAGGAAATTGAATGAAATTCAGTGTTGTGCAATTACGCAAAATTTAACAAAGTCTACGTTCAAACGTAGACAATAGTGTAAACAATTACTTTGTGGGTAGACAACGTATACTTTGAGTAGATAATGAAGACTTTGGGTAATATATGTAGACAATACATAAAGTATTGTTATCATCTGTCAAAAATATTTTATCTTTCTATTGTGTACAGTTTATGGTATACTGAGTTGTATTAAATTATTATAAAATAAGTTGTAATACTTATATTTTCATTTAGAATACACATTATTGTGAAAAAGAAAAAAAAATGTCCGGACGACCAAAAAATGATTTTGAAAAATTAGGATTTATCCTAATAAAAGTGAATAATAAATACGCTGCTGTTTGCAAAATATGCAAAAAGGAATTGCAGAACACTGCTGCGACTCGGTTAAGAGCACACAGGTATGAATACTGTATTATATTATATGAATTTTGCATGCAAATACATTTTATTTGATAAATAACAATTTGCAAAAAAATGTGTTCAATTAATTTTTTAGAAATGTATGTAGAGAAAGAAAAATCCCAACCAGTGAGGATAATAGCCAACAATCCGATGACGATATTATATTATACTTGTAAAAATGGATACTGAGGAAATTGGAAATAATGTTGTAAGGATTTTGTTTTTTAATTTTCTTTAAATTTAATTCCAAAGGGCATTGAAAATATTTAAATTCCAGGGTTTAAGTACATGCAAACCGTTAGAACTACCAAGACATCAAATTCAACAACAATGTAACACCTCAGTTGTTAATTCGAATGTATGTAACTAAAGATTTAGAAAGTGCATAATTATTACAAATTGTGTGCATTTTCTTTTTATTTTTATATTTTACATTATTTTCCGTCTTTAGAATATGGACATTTCATTCTCAAGTGAAGCTGAAGATAATGAAAACACAGTACATGACGTTGCAACTGTAACGGCAGCAAGGTCATTAAACTATTCTTCATCATTATCTATTATACCATCATCGTCAAGTTCTAGTGTCTTACACAGTTCATGTTCCTCAGAAAAATGCATTATGGATTCTACGACAAAATTGACTAAAAAAAAGAATAAACTTATTTATAATTATGTAGACCAACTATCATCGGATCGAATCTTTCGGGACTTTTCCAGTTGTTATATCAAAACGAAATTAAAAAACCACTAGTATTCTGGAATATGGCAGGCACGAGTTATCCTCAGCTTTCTGAATTGGCAGTAAAATTATTACAAATACCAGCTTCCACAGCAAAATTAGAAAGAGCCTTTTCCAACTGGTCGCAAATACATCCACCAATCAGAAATCGATTGTCATTTGAAAAATCGAAAAAGCTTTTACATGTGTATTACTCTTTAAGAATGTCTGAATCCGAAGAAATGAATAGCGATTTTGATTTCGATGATAATTACTTTCAATTATAAAGAACAAAATGTGTACCAATTTTATTTAATTAATTCAATAAAAAATTAAATATTAAAAAACGCATTGTTTTTCATATCAATTTTTTTGCTTTTTGTCTTCCAACTTAATTTAAAGGACTATATTAAAATATTTTCAGTAATTGACAGCAATTGTTTACATTGTCTACGTGTCACGTAGACAATAGTTTATAGTCTACATGTTATTGTCTACACGTCAACAAATACGTAGAATACATTATGTAGATTACCTCGTCCAACACTGATGAAATTACAATTAGTGATAAATTTCCAATCCCGAACATTGAAAACCTATTGGATTAATTGGGAAAAGCCCAATACTTCACAACATTGGACTTGGCGAAAGGTTTTCACCAAATCCTTGTGGCAGAAGAAGACAGAAAAAAGACAGCCTTTTCCACTCCCTATGGGCATTATGAATTTGTACGAATGCCCTTTGGTTTGAAAAATGCACCTGCTACATTCCAGAGATTAATGAACCACATCCTCAAAGACTATATAAATAAAATATGCGTGGTTTATCTCGATGATATTCTAATCTTTAGCACCTCACTAGAAGAACATATGACCAATCTTAAGAAAATCTTTTTAAAATTGAGAGAAGCAGGACTAAAAATTCAAATTGATAAATGCAATTTTTTATCAAAAGAAACTGAATTTTTAGGTCATATCCTAACTCCCGATGGTGTGAAACCTAACCCCAAAAAGATTCAAGTCATTCAGAATTTAAAATTACCTCAAACAGAAAAACAAATAAAATCATTCCTGGGTACAACTGGATACTATAGGAAATTTATTAAAGATTATGCAAAAATAGCATATGCCATGACTAAATATCTGAAGAAGAAAAGTAAAATTAATCCTAATGATCCTGATTATATATACGCTTTCGAGAAATTAAAACAAATAATAACAGAACATCCAATATTAAAATATCCTAATTTTAATAAGAAATTCAAACTTGTCACCGATGCTAGTAATTTCGCATTAGGAGCAGTTTTAACTCAAGATGGACATCCAATTTGTTATGCTTCCAGAACTTTGAACGACCACGAAAAGAACTACTCCACAATAGAGAAAGAGTTGTTAGCCATCGTTTGGGCAACTAAATATTTCAGACCCTATTTATATGGAAAAGAGTTTGATCTACAAACAGATCACCAACCAATTAAATGGTTACATGTTAAACATGCTGGCAAAGATATAAACCCAAGATTACAAAGATGGTTGATTTCTCTAGGAGAATATAATATGAATATTGATTTTATAAAAGGAAAAGATAATAAAGTAGCGGATTTTCTAAGTAGAATTAATAGCGATACAAATGAAATTAATAATATTGAAAACATAGATATCTCACTTGATGAAATTTTTAATGATCCCTCATTAGAAATCAATGTAAATGAATCAGTAGACATGCAAACTATTCACTCTCAAATAGAAAACCTTAACGACCATATTCCTATCCTTGAAACTATCGTTAATCGCTTCAAAACACAAATTATTCTGTGCGAAAACAAAACTACTGAATATAAAAGTGTTTTCAAAAATAACAGAATATTCATTAGCAAAGAAGACCTTTATAGCGAAAATTTAGTCAACATTTTAAAAAAGTATGTTAATAAGAAGACAGCTATTTTTTCCTATTTAAATGATCATTTATATAATATACTTCAAAATAAAATCATCGAAATCTTTGACACAAAAGAAATTAAATTTGTTAAATGTACCCATTTTGCCCAAGATATTGAAAACGAAGAAAATCTGAAAAAACAAATTGTATTATTCCACAAAAATGAATCAGGACATTCGGGTATAATCGCTACTTACGAAGATATAAAAAACAAAATTTACCATCCCAAGCTTAAGGAACAAATTCACGAGATTATAAATAATTGTGACATATGTAATAGAGCAAAATATGATAGGAATCCCATTAAAATGAAATTCAATGAAACCTTAACACCCGAAGGAATAAATGAAATTATCCATATTGATACATACGTTAATAGTAAACATTCTTTCATTAATTTTATTGACAAATTAACTAAACATGTAATCAGTTTTTATTTAGAAGATAGACACCACAAAACCCTCATAGAGAAAATAAAACTCTTCATTTCAATCAAAGGCAAACCTAAATTATTTGTATTTGACAATGAATTTAGAAATGATGTAAAAACCTTCCTACAAAGTGAAAACATTGAATATCATTATACTAAATCCAACACTCACACAGGGAATTCAGATATAGAAAGATTCCATAATACAATTACGGAAAAAATTAGATCACTTAATTTAGAAAAATACAATCCAATAAGAACTCAAATGATTGAAGCTGTTAAAATCTATAATAATACATTTCATTCTACTATTAAAACCACTCCGCAAAAAGCCCAAAACAATGAAGTGCCTGTCGCAAATTTAATAGAAAATATCAAAATAGCCAAGAGTAAATGGTTAGAAAAACAAAATTCTAAAAGAGAAAATTATGAAGAAAAAAGAAAAGTAGGATATGTCAAAAACTATAAATCTGTTAGACATAAAGAAGCCCCAAAATTCAAAAAACTTCCTTTAGATAATATTCATCCTTGCAATATAAAAAGACCTTATAAATTTTCAGACCAAAATAAAGATAGCACCAACAGCTGTGTGGATACTGGCAATGATATTGATACCACTATCTCAATCAACATTAATAGTGGAGAAAATTGAAAACCAATCCGGATTCGCTATTATTAAAACCAATGAAGTAGAACTACCAAGAAATTTTCAAATCATCCTTCATGTTATCAACCCAGAAGAAATTTTAAATATTGTTCAAAACATTAATTATACATTGTCTCTGTTACCCAAACTCCAACAAAAAAATATAATTACAGATGAAATTAATACAATTACGAGTAAAATTAAAACAATTATCCCTCATCGACATAGACGTGGCATTATCAATGGTATAGGAACAGTCATGAATTGGTTGTACGGTACTATGGACAACAATGACAAGATTCAAATCGAAAAACAATTTTCCATTATTGAATCAAATAATCATGAAATTATTACAAACATAAATCAACAAATAAAAATAAATAACAATTTCCAAAAATCTATTGACAAAATAAAGACTAGTATAGAAAATGACAGACAAGAAATACTGACAAAATTGAACACTCTATCTGACCTACAGTACGAATATTATAAAAACTCGATTGTAACAGAAAATATGATTAAATTAAACATTATTAAAAACAAAGTAGAACACATTCAAGACAACATAGCTTCCGCAAGACTGAACTTATTAAATCCCAACATATTAACTAATGAAGAAATAGAAACGTACAAAATAGATTTCAAAAAACTAAGTCATTTACGTTTAGGAGTAGCAAAAATTAGTAATAATAAAATCATATTTGCTATAAAGATACCTACCAAATATATAACATTAAATAAAAAACTATTACTTCCAATAACAAATTTGAATTCAAAAAAAATTAATGATATAAGAAAATATAGCTTAGAAATTAATGATATGTATTTTGAATATACTCCAGAAAAATCATTTAAAGAACTTTCACCAATTAATTCTTGTATTTTTTCAAATAATTGTAAATTAATAAAAGATGATGAAAGCAGAATTATAGAAATAGAAGATAATGTAATAATAATAGAAAATAATAAAAAAGGTAAATTATACAGTACTTGTGATGAAAGACAATTTGAATTAAATGGTAATTATTTCATTGATTATTATAATTGTACAATTTCTATAAACAACAAAACTTATTTTAATGAAGCAGAAAAAATTATTGAAAAATTTGTATTACCAAATTTGAATCAAACATATTTTAACAATAGTCTAACATTTGATGAAATCGTTTTGGAAACGCAAAACAATCTTAAAGAAATAAAAGAACTTAAGTATCATAAAACAATAAATTATGGAATAGGAACATTTACAATACTATTATTTATCATTATATCAATATTTCTTTATTTTCTTTCTAATAAAAATAAGCATAAAAAAATCAAAATTGTTAATAGAATTCAGGAGAATTCTAAACCAAAGGAGGGAGGAGTTACGTCATCCCTAGATGACTCACCCTATATAAACTATAAACTATCAGAATTAATAAAGAAATTAGATAATAGTAAAGAATAAATATTTTTAAGCATAATTGTTTTGTACATCCAAATTATCATTATCAAATGTAAAGAAAATTATCATTATCAAATGTAAAGAAAATTATCATTATCAAATGTAAAGAAAATTATAATTTTTAAGATGTTATTGTTTTGAATATTTAAATTATCAAAATATTATTATCAAATATAAAAGATAATTATTTAAAAATAAGAATAAAGTTCAACAACTAAATTTGTTGTTATTAGAAGGTTTCGTTTTCAAGATTTGAATATAGAAAGTAAGTTTAGTTTTGTAACTCAACCAATTAACATCAAAATATAAGTTTTGAAAATAAATATTTTTTATTAAAATAAAAAGTATATATATTTTTTTTTATAAGTATAATATAATATACTTTAAGTCGTGCATAAAATTGCTGATTAGTTGAAAAAGTCAATAAAAATTTAATCATAATGTAAAAGTCGTTAACTTATTTCTTAACTTATATGTATATACAGGGTGATTCTCTATCGGATGAAAACCTTGAGACAGGTGATTGTTCGTGCCGAGAAACGAAAAAAATTGTATGGCAGGGGGGGGGTCTATTCTCAAGGGGTAAGGAGTTACGGGGCTATGAAGTTTTTTTTTTAGGTCAAGTCACTTGTTCCGTATTTTTGGCCATAACTCACGAAATACTCAATACTTTTGAGTCATCCTGCACTCATTAGAAAGAGAATTAATGGCTCTTTACTTTGATGTCTAAATAATTTAAATTGGACTAGCAGTGCTGAAGATACGGCTCATCAAAGTCAAAAATTCATGGAAAAAAACGGAAAATTTTAAGTTCAAGGTCAAATATCTCAAAATTTTGCCCTATTTTTTTTTTAATTTTTTTTACTTAAAATATAGCCCAATGCATCGCCTTTCATTTGCTTTTTATTTTATTTGATTGTCTTTCGTAGTTCTTGAGTTCTGCGATAAAGTACAACAGTGGTTTTGCATCGAAAAGTTGTTACCTGTTGTTGTTGTTGATATTTCTCGTTGAGAAAAGAAATAAAAGTGGTTTACCTTGTTTCATACATTTCGATTTGCAAATACATAAAAAAAATATTCAAAAAGGATCTTTATTACTGCAGGTCAAAAGATCTTTCATGAGGATTTTTATTTTGTTAATCAGTCATAATTAACAATCCTACTTGTCAACATTGATCGGTTTTTCTTTAAGCGCAACTAGTTTTAATAGTATTTATCTGTATTTTTAAATTTTTAGTAAAATTTTTTGGAAAAAAATGTCTCAATTTACGAACGCGGAGTATGCAGATATGATTTATTGCTATGGACTGAGCAATGGAAATTCAATGCAAGCACGGAGAGAATATCATCAGCGATTTCCACATAGAAGACTTCCTCATCATACGGTTTTCCAGAGGACGTTTCAGAGACTCAGAGAAACTGGCTCTGTACAAAATATTACTTCCTCTAATAGAAATGATGTGTCAATTTCAGTAGAGTTAAGCTGCGATTCCACTTATTGACAATTCGTCAAATATTTGACAAAGAAATGCCAAATATATGGCACGGGGAGTTTACACTACAGAACAATTTGACGTCAAAAAGTTTGACCAAGAGAGTGTCAAAGTAAATATATGGCATCATTATATGACGTTGGTTTACACTATTTGACATATTGCGTTAATTTTTTGTTTGACATCATAGTCGACATTTTAATATAATGTGTTACGACAGTCGTGAAGTGAATTAAAACGAATTTTGAATTAGATTATTTAATTTTATTTTATTTACAAATAATAATTTATAATTTTATTTCTGAATATTGTTCTTTTTTAAATAAATCTGAATTATTTTATCAAACAATTTTATTAAATTTTTAAATTAAATCAGGAACAGTAATAAAATAATAGTATATAAATCCTTTTTCTATTCAATATTTTTCTTTACAAACACAATTAACACCAATTTGAACAAAAAAAAATTCAATTTTATTAAAAAAAATTCAATTTTATTAAAATAATTCAATTTTATTAAACAAAATTTTATTAAATTTTTAAATTAAATCAAGACAGTAGTAAAATAATATGTATATAAATCAAAATAAGTATTAAGTAGTATAAAGGCGGTAGAACTATGACGTTGTTTGACACTGTTTGACATCCAATTATCAAATATTTTATTTGACAAAATGTTTGATGTCAAATATGAAAACAGGAGTTTACACACAACAAAATATTTGACAACAAATATTTGATGCCATACTTGTCATACATCATTTTGACAATATTTGACAAGGGTTTACACGTCTATGACATCAAATATGGTCAAATATTTGACAAAGTGTCAATAAGTGGAATCGCAGCTTTAGAAGAAAGAATACTGGAAATGGTCAGAAATGATCCTACGACCAGCACAAGGCGCATAGCGCGTGTTACCGGATTATCACAATCAACAGTTTGGAGAGTGATAAATAGGGAAGACCTCTACCCTTACCACATGACACCTGTACATGAAATTTTGCCGCAAGACAGGACAAATCGCAAGAACTTCTGTTCTTGGCTGCTTGAAAAGGATTTTGATGACGATACATTTATTGATAACATTATTTGGACAGATGAGGCTCAATTTACAAAAAGTGGTGCAATAAATCCACACAATCTACATGTTTGGTCTGCGGAAAATCCTAACGCTGCTCGGCAGGTAAGAACACAAAACAGATTTTCCGTTAATGTGTGGGCAGGGATAATAGGTAACCGCGTTATGGGCCCAGTTATCCTACCAGACAGACTGAATAGTCAAAATTATTTGAATTTTTTACAGACTGACATTCAAAACTTTTTAGACGAAATGCCACTGGCACAATTAGGACGCATTTATTATCAACATGACGGAGCACCATCTCATTCCGAAAGATGTGTACGAAATTGGCTGAACGAAAACTTCGGGGACAGATGGATAGGACGAAACGGTCCAAATCCGTGGACCCCCAGGTCTCCCGACTTAACCCCTTTTGATTTTTATTTCTGGGGTACCATGAAAGACATGGTTTACGCAACTGAAGTACGGACACGAAACGAGTTAATCACAAGGGTTTTTAATTGTGCAAACGCAATTAAAGAAAATATTTCGACAGTTCCTTTAAAAAGGAATATAAGAAAAAGAGCTCTGCTCTGCATCCAACGTGACGGAGGAAATTTTGAAAATGTTCTTACAAATTAAATTTTGCACTAAAAAAAATCAGTCCTTTTCAGGACTACCAAATAATTATCTTAAAGAGTGAAACTTTACATTTTATTTCTTTTCTCAACGAGAAATATCAACAACAACAACAGGTAACAACTTTTCGATGCAAAACCACTGTTGTACTTTATCGCAGAACTCAAGAACTACGAAAGACAATCAAATAAAATAAAAAGCAAATGAAAGGCGATGCATTGGGCTATATTTTAAGTAAAAAAAATTCAAAAAAAAATAATTTGAGATATTTGACCTTGAACTTAAAATTTTCCGTTTTTTTCCATGAATTTTTGACTTTGATGAGCCGTATCTTCAGCACCGCTAGTCCAATTTAAATTATTTAGACGTCAAAGTAAGGAGCCATTGATTCTCTTTCTAGTGAGTGCAGGATGACTCAAAAGTATTGAGTATTTCGTGAGTTATGGCCAAAAATACGGAACAAGTGACTTGACCTAAAAAAAAAACTTCATAGCCCCGTAACTCCTTACCCCTTGAGAATAGACCCCCCCTGCCATACATTTTTTTTCGTTTCTCGGCACGAACAATCACCTGTCTCAAGGTTTTCATCCGATAGAGAATCACCCTGTATATATGTTCTAAAAATAATTAAGTATAATATATATTAAGTATATATTAAGAATATATTAAGTATAATTAAGTATAGTATATACATTAATTAATTATAATTAATAATTAAGTATAAATTTAAGACCTACAATTTTTGAAATAAATTTGTTCAATCTATCACTTGTGTTTTTATGCATTATGGTTTAATTATTATACTAAACTGAATATTTTACTATAACCAAGACACACTTTCTTCAATAACTGGATTACTTATAAGCATTATAACTAATGTGCTTATATAATATTACTCACAATTTATTTTATTTTAAGCAGTTTTTTAATAAAATATTACTATTTTGATTATTTAGTTTGCTATTCTAGAAAAACATAATCGCGACTTTTAAAATAAATTTATTACTACTCTTGACAAATTGGAGTTGAATGTGGGTTGTGCCAAATGACTATATACTGGTATTCAATTCTTTCTTAAAGCACCATTTATTATAACCAAAATTTGCAATATTTTTATAGCATTGTTAGTAATAATTCGGCACAATCCTAATTTTAGCTATATAAATAGCCAGAGGGTGTAGAATTTTTAGATTCCCTGGCTATTATTTTTCTCAGTGTACACTCAGAAAAATAAAATTGTTTTATTAACTTTTTCACATATTTAATTTCAGACTTGTTGAATCTATCAAGAAAATTGTAATATTAAACCCAAAATAGCTCCACTAACAATTTCTTGTTAATTGTACATGGGAATTGTCAAAATTATGCTTGAAAAAATCGTTAAATTGAACTTGTGGCAATAGTTAAAAACTCATAGTCAATTTCACTATTCGTTTTGTTTGGTTCAAACATTTGCCATGTAATATTAACAATACCATGATCAACTTTTAATATTAACTAGAAACCTTGTAGAATATACTTGTCTGAGTTCAAATCAAACATTTATATTTTAACATTAAAAATGTTATTGTTATTTTTCAATTTCAATATTTATGATTGTTCTATTCATATTGAAAATAGTTGTTATAACTATGGATTGTTAAGATAACTATGCTATGTTTATAATTACAATGATCATAGTTAATTTCTTACGTGTTTTCAGATTTAATTGAAATATTGCAATTTGTATTTAGTAAAAAGTGAATAAAGTTGTGTCTTTTGTGGTGCGTTAAAATCAAACTAATATATTAAACTTGAATTAAATTCAAATAAAAAGTAAATTATATTATAATAAAATAAATAATGACGGATCAAATTGTTACAATTAAAGAAGGTGAATATTGTGTTTTGAACAGGTTAGTACACAATCATTAAATGATATCGTTATTTTTACGATATAGGTGAAAAAAATTGACAATTTTCCAAATAAAATATTTTTGTTAAACATAGTGAAACACCGGTAGTCAGTAGTGAATCTTTGGTGGATGCCGATGTTTATAATT
Source organism: Villa cingulata (assembly GCA_951394055.1). NCBI lineage: Eukaryota > Metazoa > Arthropoda > Insecta > Diptera > Bombyliidae > Villa > Villa cingulata. The sequence goes on along the minus strand of OX596020.1, from coordinate 31,347,715 downwards.
TACTACAAAAGTGGAACTTGAATGTACTTGTTAAATTCTTCGCAAGTAAGTACACAACAAATGTAATTTGTTTTTTATTGGAAAATTAATATAACTTTTTAACAAACATTTTTTGAAAGAATATCGTACGAATATTACTTGTTTTGAATATATGAGCGACAGTGATATCGATGCAATAATACCAATCAACTTTCTCCCGGAAAAATGTTTGAAGGAATGGAGAATTGCTTTGGTATATAATTATTTTTCTTTTATTTTGCCTATTTTTTTCTAAAAAACCATCTTTTGTTATAATACAGGGCATTAGCGGCTCATATCTGTTTTAAATGATAATGAAGTGTTGGGTACCAACCCAAGTTTCATAGACAAATGGTTATCGTCACAAGGCGAATCACCGGGACATAAGAAAAAATAAATATATCTGGTATGTTTTCTAAAAAATTTCAAAATCTAATTGACTAGGTACAGGGTGTTAAAAATCCTAGCTCGTTTTCTTGTAAAGTGATAAAGTTTGATGAATTTTTATCCATAGAGGGTGATACGTAATGCATATGTTAACTAGAGAAGGAGGTTATAGATTTCATCGAGACAAGCAAATTATTAGCTACAAGTTTTGCTTTTCATATGCAAGTTCTGATTCCAATATGTAACAAGCTATGACTTCATAATCTAAACGGAACTTTTTACAAAAATTATTGAATATTTTGAATTCAAAATCACATATCTTTTTAAAAAAAACGACAGAGATAATAAATTAAGACAATATTAGAAAGGTTGCAAGGTCCGCTATAAATTAATATACTATATTATTACTATATTATTTGTCCAAAAACTCAATAGTTTCGATGTTACAGGGTGTTGAGTGAAATATGAGCCAAAAATCTTTGACACTCTCTAGCCACACTCCTCCTCTTTGCCACACTATATTTTGCTTGTATCGATGAGATCTATAACCTCCTTTTCTAGTTACAGTACATCACAAATCATCCTGTATAGCTGTTTATTTTATTCTACTACCAAATTTATATTAATAAATCCGACGTTTTGATGTTGATATGTTGTCAACAATTAATTTGAAATCTTAACTTTTTTATTGATTCATCACACTTATTTTGATCATTCTACCAAAGAGAGAAAAGAGAGATCGAGAAAACACCTTACTCATAATATAATAATCAATATACTATATAACTACTGGAATCTTATGATTTTTTTAGAACTTAGAAACACTACTACAATCTACACATAAAGGCAAATCACTGACTACTTTGTATACAGAAAACAAATTTTTGTCAGAAAATCAAAGAAATTTATTAGTTGATTTGATCGTTGAGGAATTGATTTCTAAGCAGATCGTTTTAAAACCATTAGACTGGATTGAAATAACTCAACAAATTCAAAAACTATTTTGTACTGAGGATCCTGTACGTTAGGTTTATATTCAACAATAAAACATTTTTTAACTATACTTTTTTGATACAGATAACGTATTACACTCCTAGAGAAAAAGGAAAAGAACCTAAAGGCAAACTTTATTGTAAATACCATAACAACAAAAAGAAATTATCGAAAATTTTTGGAAAATCTCGGTCAACAACACCTTTGTCTGGAAGTTATGCGTCTAGTGAAGGCAACAATTTTCTTGATACAAATGGTTTGCAATTTTTAACAATTATAATAAAGAAAATAACAAATCTTAAACTTAATCAATTAAAATTATAATATTTTAGATGCAGAAACAGAAAATTTGGTAAAGTGGCTCAAATATGGAGAGAGCAACCCATTTTCAAAAGTAGAAGAATATTGGCGTAAGACTTCTCAATTGAGGTGTCCTTCAAATATTCATTGGAGAGAATGGAAACAATTCACTTTTACTGAAGGGCATATATTGGTAAACGAAAATATTTCGTTATATTTCTGTGCCAACAAATCAAAATAGCTTATGTTGACTTAGGCGAATTTTGACTTTCAACAATAAACGGATGTGGCGCTCTCTATTTTATTTTTCTATCCAACCCTGGCAGCAATACTCAATACTAATATAATTTTATGTATAATATAAGTAATAGCTTAAGTCATTCGTTTGATTTTTGCACACGTAATAATATCTTATGTCCCTATCTGCCCTTATGTTCTTAGATGAAGGAACATTTGTCTATACATAACATCTTAAGTTGAAATAGTTAACGGAAAAATAACATATTTTTCAGTTTTTTTTAGCTTTTATTATAAAATCTTAAGTATACTTAAGATGTTCTGTCTTGTGTTTGAACATTTTGTTTTAGAGCTTATGTCGACTTAAGCTGTTTTTTGAAATTTTTAATGTGGTAGCGAAGTACTCTTCTGTTACATAAGATATTTTGTTAAAACTAATTTTTGAAAAAGAAAATTCTTATGATAACATAAGTTGATTATTTCAGTGCATTGCAGGTGTAAACCATAGTGTATAAATCATTAAATAGTGAATGCACAGAGAGTCAACTAATACATTCATGATTTCCTCTCTGATAAATTTAAAAAAATCCCTTTTAGTTAGAAGTACACGCTATAATGACCGTCCCTTTAATGTAAATTTCTTATAAATGTGGATGAGAAAACACTATTGTACTAAAATTTTGTTTATATAATTACTCATGTTATTTTAATACATACACAATTTTTTATAAACGTGTTTTAAATTTGGAACCTCAATGTGCGCTTGTATTTGTTCTTAAATTTTTAATCATATACAGTAGCCCGAAAAAGTATTCGTCTCTAACACATTTCATGAAGTGTCATAGTTATAAAAATCAATCATTATTATTTTTTTATTATTCTTTATTTTGTTTTCGATGTATCAAAACATAAAAACGCAACAAAATTCCTTTATATAACAAAATAAAATAAATCATTTTCATATTTCATATTACTATTTTAATGAAATACAGTTTGAACACAATGTTGCGTATTATGTATTATATATTACTTGTTTTTTGCTTCATGCTATAATTTTTATGGTTGATTTAAATTCGAGTAATTAGTACAGGCATTGTAATTTGGTAAGGGTTGTAATTATTTTGATTAAAAAATTACAATTTGAAAACATCTTAATCAAGCCTGCAACATCTACAGGTAAAAATATTTTTTGCTTTAATTTTTAGACCTTAAAATTAATAATTTTCGAAAATTTAATCTTTAAACAGTGATCGAACCAGTAATTAAGTCCACAGAAACAAAAACAACAAAAGCTGCAACTCGAACATCTGAGGAAAGACCATCATCCAGCTACAGAGAAGATGAAATTCAAGGAATGCAAGAAAATATAAGGTTAAGTACAACTTTCTTAGAAAAATTAAAAACAATTCTCCCACCTTTTTTATTACTAGAAAATTATATTAATAATATGTATCTTGACAACAGGGGACTTCGCTACACGGCGCCATTTAAACAGTTCTGTTTAAGTTTGTACTTTGCATCCTCTGTTGCATATTCTATAGTGGTTTCTTCTTTGAAATTTCCCTCAAAATCTACTTTACATAGATTTATTAAAGACTGGCCTTCTTCTCCTGGTCTGCATGATGTTTTATTCAGTGCTTTGCAATTGAAAACAAGTTATCTTCCTCCAAAAGCCAGAAACTGTTCAATTTGTATAGATGAAATTTCCTTGAGGACAGAGCTTTCGTTTGATAAAAGAAATGGCATAATCTTTGGTTTAGAAGATGACGGTCATGAACGCACTAGGCATCCCGCACGGTATGCACTCGCTGTAATGGTTCGTGGAATAACACATAGATATAGACATTTTGTTGGCAATTTCTTGTCATATTCCACATTTCCAGCCAAATCGCTCAAGAAAATTATTCTAACGTGTGTAGAAAAACTCGTTCAGATATCTTTAATCCCTCGTGTTATTATTTCCGATCAAGGGACAAATTTTCTTTCTTTAAATAGATTATTACGAGTCTCGCAATCAAATCCGTATTTCTCCGTGAATAATTCTAAAATTTATTATTTGTATGATTCACCTCATTTATTAAAATCTTTTAGAAACAATTTTGAAGCATATGACGTTGAATTTGAAGGCAGCAAACGCGCTTCTTGGCAAGACATAATTTCATTTTATAATTCTGAGAAAAACAACCAATTCAGGTTAGCTCCCAAGTTAACTTACAACCATATTTACCCTAATTATTTCAATAAAATGAAAGTTAAACTAGCAACCCAGGTTGTTAGTGCCACCGTTTCTAGTTCTCTATATACTTTTGCTTCTTTCTCTTTATGTAGTTCCACTACAATTAATACAGCTGAACTTATAGAAAAGTTCGACAAATTATTTAACATTTTTAACTCATGTAAATTTGATGACCCCAAGCAATTTCGACGTCCTTTTTTTGCAAATGATGAACAATTACAATTTTTAGGTGAAATGCACGAATTTCTTAATACCATGCGATTTTATGATGGTACAAAAGATGTTATAAAAACATTAAAATTTATAAACGGATGGCAACAAAACATAAAAGCGTTATTATTACTGCACAGCGATTTAAAATTGGCTGGAATCCCATATATTTTTACAAGATGCCTTAATCAGGACGCCCTGGAACACGCTTTCGGTGTACTTCGCAAACGCGGAGGTAACACAAAACTCTTAAGCCCAATACGCTTTGCTAATGCCTTTTAAAAGTATTGTTCTGCGAAATATATGGATAATGTCCCATCATCTGGTAATGTTGAGCCCCTTGAAGAAATGCAATTGTATAATACCGATATTTTTCAAACACCTCCAAATACGTGTAATCCTCCATACACTTTCCATATAGATATAGACTCCGAAATAGACTTTTGTACACCATCTGTCCAAAATGCTTTCTCTTATTTTGCAGGTTATCTGTTAAAACGGTATAGACAGTATCACAACTGCACAGCACCAATACCGGATGAAAGCAGCACATCTAATGTTTTTATAGACTTCAAGGAATATTCAAATGCAACACTAATACGGCCCACAGAAGAATTTTTAGCACAGCTTAGGAATTTAAAAATAAGATTTGTAGAACATTTTAACAATATATGTATAGAAAATAATATATAATTATAATTTGTTAAAAAATAACATAGATTATAATTGTTGTGTAAATAAAAATAATGAATATTTAATAAAAATGTATATTAGAGTAAGAATACATGTGATAGTTAGGCATTTTAGTAAAGCATTTAAAAAATTTGATAATGTACATAAACGATTAGTTGTTCAACATTTCTAATTAAAAATTTTAGATATTACACCCTGTGTTTTATTTTTATTTGTAAATATTTGTTTTCCATTTCTTTTCTGACAATATTCAAATTGTTTCTACCACCTTTTAGCATTTTCAGAAAAACTTGAGAAAAACACTTTAAAAATTATTTTCAAAGAGAGGAAGCCACACCAGGTGCACCTACTACGTAAGAATATAATTCTTTATTATATACTATGGTGTAAACTGATACTTAATATGAATTGATCACATTGTGCCTTCGAAGTAAGCAAAAAAAATCCGTTATTACGGTAAATACGGCTAAGTTTCTTATTTTATCTAAGAAGTTGTAATGTGAGGGTACTATAGTCACCCTGTACTTAGTACTTGGTTGAGTACCCTGCACTAGTATATACCTGTACGGTATATACACTAATCTGTTTGGTCACATTGACCATCTGGTGTATTGTAATGCTGTTATACATAACGCATTACAATACAGCTTCTTCTTCTTATATAACACGCGCATTTACGCATATAGTGATAGCATTGCTATATGCATATATATGCATCGGATGATGCAATTTCATGCTTCAGGTGCGTGATACAAAATTTCCAGAAATTTCCACACTTCACCAATGTTCTCCCAATTAATTACTCAAAAGCACGATTATTGCAGCCGAACACTAATCCATGTTCGGCTATACGCTCAATTATCACTAATACATCTAAAAATTTTTGACGTATTTGTATAATCGTACTCACCTAAAATGATTTCTGTGTTGCCATACAGTGATTTTTTTATTAGTACCTTTTTTTTATATGTACTTTTATTACTCACCACAAACTTTAAATATGTAAAAATTCCTAAAATAAATGAAAAAAACATATTTATTTTAATGGGGGCATACATTTTCCTTAAATTAATATAAATTTTAACTTCCATGGGGTCCATAAATTGCAATTTTCTTTAATTAAATAAGTACCTATTGTATTGGTACTTCACCATTTTGAAATTTTCATATAAATTCTTTCTCTTCGTTCTAAATTATTAAAATTTATTAAAATTACCCCCACCAAATTCTCCAACGCGCACACTTTGTATAAATAGGCGCTGCGAAGTTGCATCATGTTTTTTCTGTTGTTTATTTTCAATTAGTGGCAACCCCTGCTAAAATGGTTTTTTTGTACCGGTAGTTATAGTTAGTCTTTAAAAACAAAATCAATTCAGATTTTTTTTTGAATGATTTTTTTTTTTATAATGTCGATTACGAGTCTAGTGGATATGAAAAATTGGTTAAGTTCAAATTGGATTGATTAGTTAAACAATAATTGATTAATTAGTTAAATAAGAAAAAAATAAAAAAAAATAATAATAAAAAATGATATCCCATGTAAACTTAAACACTCATAAAAAAAAAGAAATATGATAAAAATAATTTACAAATTTTTATTCATAATACTAAATAATGAATAAAACAGTTTCATTTTACAAAAAAAAATAAAATACATTTATCAAAATATCTTCACTAAATAAATAAATTAGAAATAAAATAAAAATGATTAGTTCAAATGTCAAATGAATAATTTTAAGGTTAAGTATACAAATAAAAAAAAAAAAAAACAGAAAAATGAAAATATAAATAAGGAATGATTATAAATAATAAGATTATTTTCAATAATTACTTAGTATTTAATTTAAAGAATTTCTTTTCTTTCTGAAATTCTGAATAATTGCATTAACTTTACAAAATAATAATATTACAAAAACATTAATTCTATTTTCTATGTAATTTTTTTTTAATTTTTGGAATTAAAATAAATATGGTGTAGTGATAATTAGAACATTTGGCTTTTGCTTTGACATCTCCCATCAGAATTCTAATTTTTTTTGCATTATGACATAACTTAAGGGCATTTTAATATCTGTCGATTACATTTCTCTTTTAAAAGGTTGGGAACATAGATTTTTTTAACAGCGACTATGTTTAATGAGGAGAGTAAGTCCCTATCATCGTTGGGCGAGGCGTTCTTTTAGAATTTTTTTTCCAGGACCAACGATGGTAGAAGCTGTTTTCTGGGCCAGAGCGGGGCCGTAATTATTTACAGGTCTACGGTGTGGGTGAGTCCATATTGTAATTTTTTTTTTTTGTTGAAGCATTCTAGGTAGAAGGATTTTACCACCTTCTACCGCTTCAGGCTACGGTAAATCAAAAGAGATATGGAGCAGTGGCAAACTCACGCCCCATCCGGCGAGCTAGTTCCGCGCTAGCCAGCAAGCGTAGCCGCCACTACCACCATCCATTATCTCAAGAAGTAAGTATGACGTAATGAGTGTTGATACTTAATTTCAACAACAATAGCCGGCCCTGGGCTGGAGTTCCGAAAAGGTGTTCCCTCTGATCCTCTTGAAATTTTGACCACAGATAGTCCTTGTGACGCAAAGCACAGAACTCTAATATTTTTTGTCGGAAAGCCCTCTATCGGTCACAATTCGCATTTAAAATTTTTTGTCAAAATTCTTATTTTAGCAATATCTCTGTAACGGTACATGATACAGGTATGTTTTACATCTCAAAAGATGCATCTTAAGATGCTCTATATTCTCAAAAAAGAAATATTCAAAAACTCCTAGTAGAAGGATAATAAAGGACATTTTGTGATTTTTGGCTATTTTCACATTTTTGACAATTTCTCAGAAAGGAATAAGGATAATCGGTTCAAATTTTTTGCAAATAAAAAAGGACATCATGAGCAAGATTTTTCATTCATTACTTTGATCCTGATGAAAAAGGAAAATGTCCTGCAGAGAAATAATTTTATTAATACTGAATTTTGCAAATTTTATACACGTGTGCACGTGTATGTATGTGAGTATGTGTATTTGTAGAAGTCAAATATATGATAGTTTGTGTATGTGCGTATATATGCGTGTGTATGTGCATTTGTAGAAGGTAAATCTAACAGTGTGTACATTAAGTATTTTCTATACAGGCACACATATACACTACACGTATATCGGCAAATATTATATGATAGAGTACGCTTGCGGGTTTGTGTGTGAATGCATTTGTAGAAGGCAAATATGGTAGTGTGTGTATGTAAGTGTATGTGTGTGTGTGCATTTGTAGAAGGAAAACCAACTCTAATATCAAATTTTCCTTCTACAAATGCACACGCACACATACACTTACATACACACACTACCAGATTTGCCTTCAACAAATGCACACACACACATGCACTTACATACACACACTATCAGATTTTCCTTCTACAAATGCACACACACACATACACTTACATACACACACTACCATATTTGCCTTCTACAAATGCATACACACACAAACCCGCAAGCGTACTCTATCATATAATATTTGCCGATATACGTGTAGTGTATATGTGTGCCTGTATAGAAAATACTTAATGTACACACTGTTAGATTTACCTTCTACAAATGCACATACACACGCATATATACGCACATACACAAACTATCATATATTTGACTTCTACAAATACACATACTCACATACATACACGTGCACACGTGTATAAAATTTGCAAAATTCAGTATTACTAAAATCATTTCTCTGCAAGACATTTTCCTTTTTCATTAGGATCAAAGTAATGAATGAAAAATCTTGCTCATGATGTCCTTTTTTATTTGCAAAAAATTTGAACCGGTTATCCTTACTCCTTTCTGAGAAATTGTCAAAAATGTGGAAATAGCCAAAAATCACAAAATGTCCTTTATTATCCTTCTACTAGGAGTTTTTGAAAAATTCTTTTTATTAGAATATAGAGCATCTTAAGACGCATCTTTTGAGCTGTAAAACATACCTGCATCATGTACCGTTACAGAGATATTGCTAAAATAAGAATTTTGACAAAAAATTTTAAATGCGAATTGTGACCGATAGAGGGCTTTCCGACAAAAAATATTCCGTGACTTTTCTGATATTGTCGAGTAGAATCTGTGGTCAAAATTTCAAGAGGATCAGAGGGAACACCTTTTCGGAACTCCAGCCCGGCCCTGTACAACAAGTTTTAAATACTCATTGTACTTAGTACCAATAGTTTATATTATGTTCTATTGTTGTATGTCTTTGAGCCGTGTGATATCACAGTGGGCTTCCATCCAGTGATGTCGAAAGTCCTACTATAGTAGGATTTTCATACTTTTAACTTATTAATCCTACTGGCCTACTCCCTTCAACTTTTTCGTACCATTTAAATCTTATTCGTTTTGATTTTCATTACCTTTATTTAATTTTTATTATTGGAATAGAAGAAATATTAGAAAGTGACATCTGTAATTATAAATATAACTCGCATTTTAAATTCTTTTGCATTCAGCATTTTCAGTGAATGTCTATTATCTAGTGCATTGAAACAAAAGTAACTTTTTTGAAAGAAGAAGAAAGCGCGCTTCTCTTAATTTTTTCATTCCTGAGGGTCTATTCCTGAATAAGATAAGGCCGCTGAAAATCTTAAAACTACAAAATTCGTATTTCTGAATAAGATAATCTTAAAATTTTTAAGATTATCTTATAACTTTTATTTGCCAATAAATTAGCTAGCAAATATCAATATTTGAGGTTAGTTTCTTATAAATTTTGAGTGTGACAGGTGGTGTCTTGTTTCAATTAGAGGAGGTTTTTGTTTTATTTGATCTAAAAATAATTTTGTTAAAGACGTAAATGGATGGAAAGAAGTAAGTTTTTAAATAAAATGTGAACTTAAAAGATATTACATCTTTGAACATATAATAACAATAGTTTGCTAAACATTATGTTTGGTCTAATATTTCATCATATTGACCTTAACCAATAATTATGTTTTTGCATTTAAGGTGTGGAAAAACTATAAATGCAACATAAAAAAGAAATTAATAAATAACAAGAAGCAGCTCAATGCTACTGGAGGTGGACCTTGTAAATTGCAGACATTTACAGATTTAGAAGAAAGTGTCATCAATTTATTGGATGCAAAAATCAATGTCGAAGGAATTCCTCACACCTTAAGCTTTGGTGGTAATTCAGTCGATTGTAGTCCCGCAACTTCTTCAAAAGGTATGTGCAATATTAATACATCAACAAGCGTAAAAAATGTTACTACGTCAGTCCCAAAAAATACTTCTCAAAACAAAGAATATACAGTAGCAAATGATGAAACAGACGACTTGTTTTTTTCTGAATTTATTGAAGAATATGTTACAAGTGATGAAAATGTAAATAATGATAATGAAAATGCGAATAATTCTGAAAATAAAGAAATTCTTTCTCAAAATCGAAATAAAATATCCAATAGTGTAAACACATATAAATAAAATAGACGCAATGAAAAAAATCAAAAAAATCATATACTTAGAGAAAAACATGAACTACTAAATCAACAAATAAAAGATCAAAGTCAATACTTTACAACCCGTACAGAAGAATTAAAAAAACAAGGGAGTTTACAAGAAAAAAATATAAAAATAAGAAAAAAATTGAAGAGTTAAAGTTAAAAAAGAAAAATTAAGTTTTGAGAAGAAAAAGTGGATATAGAAAAACAAAGTTTTCTAAACCAAATTTTAGAACTGAAGAAAAGAAAAATTGAAATACAAGAAAACAAATTAAACATGATTGTGTGTAAAGAATAACACTATAAATTTACTTCCTTTACTTTATTTTTAATAATTTTATTTATACAATTATATTATTTTCCTTTTGTTTTATTTGAATAGTTGTTTTGTTTTTGTTTTATTAATTTTTTTTTGTTATATATTTTTAATATTTTACATGAATAAATTTACAAATTAATGACTGAGTTTACAAAATAACGACTAATTTATAAAATAAAGAAATTTAAAAGAATACAAATTTGAAAACAGTTTTTATTTATGTAATACCAAAGACGATAATAATATATCGTCTTTGGTAATACTTAACATAATTTCATGTCTTTTATCTAATGCCGCACGTGAAGGGTTTTCAAAGTCAAAACCTTCTTTTTTTTCGTCTACATTTCAGTGATACATTGTGAAATATACATATATTATGTAGTGCTGTACACCCGTTGATGATCCTGGACACTTTTGCTGGGCTGTAATGTAATTCTCTCGCTGCTGATAGACATCTTGCTTTTAAAACCCCAAATGTCCTTTCAACCACATTTCTAGCAGAAGCGTGTTTGTAATTGAACGCAGCTTCTCTGGAACCTTCAGTCGCAGATCTAAACGGAGTCATGATCCAAGACTCTAGAGGATATCCAGAATCAACTTGTTAAAAGAAATATAATTATCAATTTTGTAAGCAAATAATTATTCACATTTGTGTAATAAAATACCTAAAGTCCACGTATTTTTTTGTCCATTTGCGTGTTTTTCTTCCAAATATCTTCTCAGGTCACTCATACTCCAGATGATTGCGTCGTGATTTGATCCTCCATATCTGGAATCTAGTGCAATGATTTCCATTCGTTCATTACAAGCCTGTGGAAATATGTTTAAAATTTAATACGTGATAACAAACAAAGTTTGCTGTTTATTCAAGCAGACTTATAATCATATCATAACATTAATACTATGTTTTCCTTTTCTATTAAGGTAAAGTTGTTCATTTACTGCAGGTCGTATCATATTGATGTGGGTCCCATCAACACACCCTATAACTCCTGGAAAATTACTTTTGTGAAAGAAGAAATTTTTTGACCGATTTAATTCTTCATTCGTTCTTCTAAAATTAATCCATTTAGAACATAATTTATTTTCCATGATGGGAATTATCTCACTCAATATCTTCGACACTGATGGTTGAGAAAATCCTACAGTAATGACATTACCAGCACCAACACCTTGTTTTGGTAACTACCCTGTGCTAAAAATTTTAACACACAACATAATTTTGATATTGGCGTGGCAAATGTTGATCTCGAGGCTGATGAAATATGATTTTTAATTTCATCAAAGACATAAATGCTTTTTTTGATATGCGAAAATTTTTCCTAGCACTAAAAAATTTCATATTAAATGAGAGAAATCCTTTTGATTCTATAAAACTTTAATACTTACATCTGTTCAGTTAAAATTAAAGGGTCAGACATGTCTCGTAAATTTTTGTAGTTTATTTTAACACTTTCTTCATCGCTTGATAAAGAACTCTCAAAATGTTGAAAACTTAACATAATTCACTTATTATATTTTTTTTATAATTATTTTAATGTGTTTTAGATTGATTTCCCAATTACAAATTTTAACTAACCAACTATTCACAACTTTGAGGTTAAAGGCACTTTTTTTTCAGCACTTTCAGCATCTTAAAAATAAATGTCAAAATTTATAAGATAAGAACGAGAGACCATTTTATACAAGAATACGAAGTTTTAAGACAATCTTAAACAAGAGTTCTTATCTTAACATCTTCTTGTCTTATTCATGAATAGACCTTCTGTTTTCTTTTTTTTTTTGTCATTTTATAAAATGTGCTTGCTTTGTGATTTAATACCGATGTTTATTATTAATATTAATTAATATTTAATTTGAATATAACTTTATTAATAAATTGAAAATAGTGTAAAAGAATAAAAAAGTGTGTTGCTAACTTAACAACAATAATTAGAGTTATAGTTTATAGATAGTTCCTCTTGTACTGTACTGCTGGCTGATTATATTTTATTTTCATCAGAATCAGACTGTGAAATGGATAGGTAAGATAAATTAATAGAATAGAATATCGTACATGTTGTTTAAATATGTTTTATCATAATTTTTTCTCTACTAATTAATGAAATAGATTTGTCATAAGAATTAAGAAGACATGTGATAACAATGATAGTTCCACTTGTGCTAATCCTCCTGCTACACTTGCGCCTAATGAAAATGTCACATTTTCTTCAGCTATTGCACCGAGTTCATCTAATTTCACTGACTTTTTCGAGAATTGTGAAGGGATTGATGAAAATGTCAGCTTATCTAACCAAAATTCGACAAAAAATAGAAAGAAACATAATTTCCAAATGACATGGAAAGAGTTATATGTTTGGCTTGTTGAAAAAGAAAATAAAGCATTTTGTAAATATTGCCACGTTAAATTACCAAATAACAAACATCACTTAATTCGTCATGAAGCATCAACACGACATCAAAATTTTGTTGCTACGCTTAGAAAACAACCAAAAATTGAGAAAAATACTAACGAATTTCAAGCAAAAGACAAGAAACAAAATCTGCCGAATTGCGAATTATAATGTTCATTCTACACTATAACTTACCTTTTACTTTAATTACTCCTCTTATTCAACTAATAAAATGTGTGGCATCTGATTCAAATATTACAAAGGACATAAAACTAGGAAAAACTAAAGCGACTGAAGTTACTAAAACCATTTTACTAGAAGAAGCTAAATCGACTTTAGCAGAAATATTAAGAAAGCAGAAAATTTCCCTCATAGTAGATGAAACCACTGATGTAAGTTCATCTAAATGTCTAATACTAGTAGTGAGATACTTTGATATGTCTTTGTCAAAAGTTAGATATCGATTCTTTTCTTTGATTCAATTGGCTAGCTCTGATGCAGAGTATATATACAAATGCATCTGTGCCTTTTAAAAATTGCATCCGCTTTGCTAGTGATAATGCTTCAGTGATGGTGGGTTCAAAAGGTGGTTTAAAGGCATTTTTATTAAAAGATAATGAAGATTTGTTTACATTGGGTTGTGCTTGCCACTCTCTACATCTTTCCTCTTCTGCAGCAGCAAAATCAATTGCGGAAAATGTCGAAATTCTAGCTAGAAATATATATTTGTATTTCTCTCATAGTCCGAAAAGACAAGAAGAGTTGAAACAGTTCCAGGAACATTTCAATGTAAATACACATAAAATTTTGAAGGTTTCATCAACAAGGTGGCTGTCTTTGGAAAACGTTGTCTGTAGAATTTTGGAGCAATGGCAGGCATTGGAGCATTATTTTTTGTACACAGTATTCGAACCAAAAAAGCATATTAATGCAGATTTAGCCAAAAAAATCCAGTCTCAAATTAACAATGAGAATAAATTTTACTTCTGCTTTTTAGCTTACATACTTAACATGACTAACAAAATCAACCTAGAATTTCAATCAGAATCACTTCGTGTTCATGTTCTTTTGCCGTTAGTGAAAAGCTATTATAAAACTATTTTAAGCAATTTTATAAAAACAGAATTCTTGGAAGATGAAAAGATAAATCAAGTCGATTTTGAAAATATTGAATATTTTAAAGAAATAAAAGATATTTACACTGGAGGCAAAGTAGAATTATTTATCAAAACAGCAAATTTTCGAGAGATGGAAGTTTTTGAAATGAAAAAGTGTTGTAGACAATATTATATTATTTTATACCAACAAATATCACGAAGATTTGATTTCAATGATAAAGTTTTGAATGCTGTACATGGAATAAATCCTTTATGTTTGGCAGAAAGTGCTGCGTCTTTGTTAAGTGCTATACCCAATTTAGTCAACGAATATGAAATTGAAGAATTAGATTCTGAATGGAGATTAGTGAAAAACCAAGTAATGATTTCAAAAACACTGGATATTGAGGAGTTTTGGGCATCAGTATTTGGAATGAATAATGCTATAAATGAGAAGATGTTTCCAAAATTGAGTCAATTTATTCCTGCCTTTTTGTGTCTTCCTCACAGTAATGCAGCTGCAGAACGTTTTTTTTCACAACTGGCATTGATAAAAGACAGAAAAAGGAATTCCTTAAATATATCAACAATCAATGCGATAATGGCATCCACAGAACTTTTAAATGAAAATGATGCGGTGAAATGGATGCCATCGAAAACAATTCTACAAAAATATAAGAAATAATTTAATATTTTAAAATGAATTAAATAAAATATTTATTTTTGTTTTGCTTATATTTTATTTCTAATGTATGGAAAGAAATTTATCATTATATTTTTGTTTTGTTTTTAACATGAATTTTTTTTAATAAAAATTAAATACGAATATAAACAAATTGAATTTTTGCTATTTTCATCATGAAGTTGATAAATATAATCATTTAATAAAGTTGATATGTAACTTAA
This sequence comes from Villa cingulata, assembly GCA_951394055.1. Classification (NCBI taxonomy): domain Eukaryota; kingdom Metazoa; phylum Arthropoda; class Insecta; order Diptera; family Bombyliidae; genus Villa; species Villa cingulata. The sequence continues at coordinate 31,332,429 of OX596020.1, read as the reverse complement.
CTAGTTACTCTCACTACTTTACTTCATAAAAATGTTAGTTTTAACAGCTGGTTATTGTTTTGCTACATTTGTATTGAATACTAATGTATGTGGTATCTGCTTCATTACATTTCCTACTACAGTAGAAATCGCATACAACGACACCGGATATAACGTTATATCGGATACAACGTTCTTTTCGCAGCCCTTTGTTTGGTCTGCATACATCAACTGAACTGATAATAATTGCTTATAACGTTACCGGTTATAACGACAAATCGCTTATTATGTTATAATTTTGAAATAATTATCGTTATATCCGATGAAACTGATGAAACATTTTACATGAAATGTGCTCTTTAAATCGATTTAAAACATTACGTACATATTTGATAGGTGGAATTTTACACAGTTAGTGGTGGTTATTCTGAGATGCGCTTTTACGATTCGCTTACTATCACAAGAGTATCACTTCGAACTGAAAATGATATTACGAGACGCGTGTGATACGATGAAAATGCTAAGTGATGAAAGTGTAAGTCAAAACGGTAACATTTTCATGGAATTGTAAATTAAAACGTTAACACTGTCATTTGACGTTTAATTTTTTTGAAAATAACGTTTAGAATAGTACAAAATAAACTGATATTATTGCAAAGGAAGGTTTTGTTTGTTATTTTTCTATAATTTTTTGAGTACCTATTCCTATTTGTTAAAATATAAAAGCTATGAAATTATCAAATTTATTGTATTCGTTAAAAATGGTAAGCGTGGATGTTTGGATATGGAAGATCAAGATAACGAGTCTTTCGTAGAATTGGCAAGAAAACGTAGACATTTAAGAGATTCTTCAAATCCATTGGAATTGCCTGAAACGACGTAGGTTTTTATTTAAAATTATTTATTCGTATACATATATTGAACCTTTCTTTAATAGATTTATTAGCTACTTCCGTGTTTCAAAGGAACTTTTCCGATTTCTTTTGGAGAAATTTGAAGAAAAAACAATAAGATCAATTGGATCTGATTCAGTTTCCCCATTGATAAAACTGACATTGTCCTTAAGATTTTTTGCAGAAGGTGGGTACCAAAAAGGAGTTGGAAATGATTTCCTTGTGGGATTGGCACAACCGACTGTGTCAAAAGTACTTACTGAAGTTGTTGAATTCTTCGAATCTGAAATTTGTTCTGCATACATTAAGTTTCCAACTTCAGAGGCAGACACAAACAATATTAAACAGAAGTTTTATGATAAAACGAGGTTTCCTGGAGTCATAGGATGCGTTGATGGAACCCACGTTAAAATTATTCCGCCACCAAATGAAGAAAGGCATCTTTTTCTTAATAGAAAAGGCTTTCATAGTCTTAATGTTATGATTGTGAGTATTTTATTTTTTATTATTGAACAGTTTTTACTAAACAAAAACATTTAAGGTTTGTGACTGCAATATGGTGATAAATTATGTAAATGCTACATTCCGTACGGAACAGTTGAGAGGTACAGTCGCATTTTTAATTCGGTCCGGTGTTTATTAGTAGCAGTATAAGTAAATATTTATTGTTTCAATTTTTATTGCAGTACAGAATTTTATTTTAGTTCAAAGTGTTTGATATTTTAAAAAATTGAATTTATATATGAAAATAATATTTATTTATGTGAGTGGATAAAAGGATTCCATTAAATTTAGTTTTAGTTTTAGTTTATAGTGAAAATAAATATTATGTGTTAATAAAGACGCCATAGTGCAGAAATTAAGATAAACAGGAAATTTAAAAAAAAAAATATATGTGTGATATAAGGACTCACTTCAGCTTTTCTAGATATATAATAATATAAAATAGTAAAGAGTAAATATAATATCAAGTGTTAATAAGGACGCCATAGTGCAAATTAGTTCAGTAATTATATAGACGCCATAGTGCATTTACAAGTAATATACATAATCAGTGGAAATTTTTGTTAAAGACACCATGTTGTTTTTGTTAAACTAGTTCAGGTAGTAATTTTCTACCTGTGTATATCTAAAATCATTCCGCAAAGAAAACTCGAGAGATAATTGAAAATCAATATATGAGATATAAGGTCTCCTGGTTAATTTATATTGCCAAATAATATTATAATATAAAAATAGAAAGTGGAAATTAAAATATAAAGTGGCTAAACGGACGCCATAGAGCAATTAGTATAAAGACGCCATACTGCAGTGATACATAATCAGTTGAAAGTTTTAATTTATTAGAAATTAAGAGTACCAAAAATTGATAAAATATTATGTGTGATATAAGGACTCTTTCTAGTTTCTATAGCTAAATAATATTAAATAAAAAATTTTAAATAGTGTAAATAAAAATATTAAGCGTAAAAGGACGCTTAGTACAGTTATTATAAAGACGCCATAGTGCAGTTGTTTTTTTTTTTTTGATATACATATATAATAAGTGGAAAATTTCTGTGTAGAACGCCATGTTTTTCTTTTTTCTTTGTTAGATAAATTCAGGTAGAAAAATGTTTTTCCTTTTACCTGTGTATATTTTAAAATTTTGGACTGGAAATCAACGGTCTTAGTGAAATTAAATATAGGTATTAATATATACCTGAGCAGTTTTTTAACATAATAATAAAAACAGTGTAAATTAATAAGACAGTGTGAACATTAAAAATTGGTGCACAAACTAAGTGCACAGTATATTAATGGTACAGGGTAATCCCATGCCATTTATATTCAGTTTATATTACAAATTATAGACAAACAAGTAGTAAAGTTTGTTTACTGCTGAATCAACACATACTGCAGTTTTCTTCCATTGTAGTATATTCACCTTTAGACAATCGAAAGGCTACACACACAAAACTAAAGAAGGTCAGGTAAGATGAGTTCGCCCTCCGGGGTGGACCCGAATAGGTTCTCCCTCCTTAGGGAGGAAGACCTAAATAATTCGACAAAAAAAAGAAAAGTCCCGAAAGGAAGGAGGGAGTTTACGGGGCTCCAATCAGCAACCAACTTCCCCCCCCCCTTTTTGTTAAATCAACCCCGACGGATGAGTCTAAATTCATCTTAGTTAGCTCCCGTCAAACATCAGATACCCCATCGGCTGATGGGAATGTTAAGTACAGAAGAATGGAGGAATATAATATCTTCCTAGTTTTAAAAGCACTAACTGCTATTTCTAAGGAAATTCAGGATGTTGAATGGAGAAACGATGGACGTATCCAACTTTTAATAAAAAATAAGGCCATCGCTGAGAAATTCATTCAGACAGAAAATCTACAACTTATCGGTAATACTAAGATCCCTATAAAGGTGGAATATCTTACAGCCCTAAACACATCCAGAGGAGTGATTAACTCCCAAGTGTTGAAGTTTGTCACCGAGAAAGACATTTGTGAAGATCTTTCTGCCCAGGGGGTCATCGCGGCTAGGCAAATTCGGAGACATGGGACCAATGAGGCCACAGGCACGGTAGTGCTCACATTTGATTTTCATGCGATCCCGAGTTATGTTAATCTCTGCAGTGTGTTCAGCATTCCTGTTCGGAAATACAAGATGACACCAATGAGATGCAGAAATTGTCATAAAATTGGGCATACTAACAATCGTTGCCCCACCCCCAATTCTCCACGTTGTTCTGGCTGTGCCTCATCCCCTCATGATGGCCAATGCTCCGCAACTGTATGCATTAACTGTGCTCTAAGTCACAATGCGGCAGATAAGAACTGCCCATTGTACATCAGGGAACAGGACATACTGGATATTATGCAACGTGAACACTGCACCAAGTACCAAGCGAGGAAGAAATACTTGAGCGCAACCCTGGTGCTTCAAGTTTAACAAGCAGACTAAATAATAATAAATCAATAGCAAATTCCATAAATAAACGAGTTGGGGCAGAATCATTCGCAGCAGTGGATGCCAGTTCAAATTTAAATTCTAGTACAGTTAGCTCCCAGTCCACCCACAACAACAACCAATCCGCTCCTCAGCCTATCCCCACTTCCCCTAAAAAATCCCCGGTACCCATACGTAAAAACAATTCTTCTGTAACTAAACCCCAAATCACTTCACTACAATCTTCTTCTACCTCCCAGTCAATAAACACTGGAACCTCTGATATTAATTTAGTTGACCAGTCAACTATTACGGTTACCAAAAAACAAGAGAAGACCAAACGACAACAACCTCAACAACAACAACCTCAACAACTTATTCAACAAAAACCACTTACACAACAAAAAACTCCACATAAAAAACAGACTCTACCACAACAACAACAACCACAACAACCAAAACAACCATAACCCCTTCCACCCCACCAGCCTAAACAAAATACACATCAACTGCCACATATTAAACTCACACAACAAACTGAGCAACAACCACAACTCAATCAACAAACAATTAACATCATTTCAGATATCCCATCAATACAAGTCGAAGTTGAACAACTTCAACGTCTTGATGATCCTTCCACTTTTCTCTTGAATGAGTTTAAGTCTCGCCAGGGTAATAACTACCTTGGTTCTGGCTTAAACTTTGACGAATATTGTGAATTAAATAAAACTGTTCTTCTTCCTCTCTTTCCCTCCCACGCAACTCTGGATGAAGAGGAAATGGATAAGGAACCGACACTCTAAGTGTCCGGTTATTCTCCTGACCCTCTGCAAACCTCTTTCTGTTTTGGAAATTTGAACGTAGTTATCTATTTTCAAATTGTCTTTGCTTCATGTCGAGCTTTCTAATCTCATCTCGAGAGCTCACCTGTTTGAAATGGAACATGAGAGGTTTCCGAGCAAATCAACATAGTCTTGAATTGCTCATTAATCGGTACAAACCGCATATTATCCTCCTACAGGAAACTTTAATACATTCTCCCAGTATCCCATCGAACTTTAAAGGATACACCTGCCATTTCTCTGACAGTGATTCATTTACCAGTTCACGGGGAGTTGCAATACTAGTACGATCTAGCCTTAGCCACTCCCTTCTTGATATCTCGTCAAGTTTTCTAAACGTGTCCGTCGTCGTACACACGTCTCCTCCAGTGGCTTTTTCCTCTGTATATTTGTCAAGAACTGACTTTCTAGACACCCTCTCTCTATCAAATTTTCTTAATCAACTCCCCTCTTCTTCTATAATTGGCGGTGATTTTAACGCCCACCACTACTTTTGGGGTGATCACCGAGTGGACCCCAGGGGCTCGCTTATCGCGGACAGGATCACAGATTCAGACGTGACTTTGCTCAATGACGGAGCCCATACTTTCGTGTCTTCGACACATAACACTAGCTCCGCAATTGATCTCAGCCTTGCCACTAGCAATCTTGCTAGCAATTTGTCTTGGTCCCTTCACGACAACCCGGAGGGAAGCGATCACATTCCCATTGTAATTAAAAGTATAAATAAAGTTACTATCAGACGTAACTTATCCCGACTTGTCGAAGCAAAAGCAGATTGGGCTCTTTTCTCCCATTCTGCGCTGAGATTTAATCGGGTTTTCCCTCCCAGCAGCAATATCAACAAAGAATCAGCACTAATTAGGAAAAAAGCTGCTGCCTCCCTTTCTATGCCTTCAGTGCAGGCCAAACCCTGTCTTGAACCTACTTGGCTTTCAATTGACATAAAGAACCTCATCAGGGTTAAAAACAGAGCTTGGAAGACTTTCCAACGCAACACCACGCCAGAAAATTCTATTTCCTTTAAAAACCTGGCTGCTCAAGTGAGAAGATCTTGTAGACGAGCGAAAAAGGCCTCTTGGCAGTCATTCGCTCAGTCCATAGACCCGTCTGACTCGCTGGGAGATGCATGGAGGAAGGTGAGACGCCTTTACGACAGACCCTCTTCAGCAGTGCTATCTCTCTTGACAGTTGACGGATCTATTTCAGACCCACTTGAGATCGCAGACGAATTTGCGTCCTCATGGTCCTCAGTATCATGCGACTTGAACATGGTTGAATCGGTATTGCATCAGAAGTCTGAGTTTTCGATCGACGATTCTTATCATGTGAGACACCATCTTGCCGAGGAGGTCACACTCGTTGAACTTGAAAGTACCCTTAAGTCTTTCAAAGGTTCAACTCCGGGTGGAGACCAAATCAGTTACCGCATGATAAGTAATCTCCCGATCGAAATAAAGACAAGAATAGTGTTCGAGATTATAATTTAATTTTACTATGTACACTAACTTTTATGAATTTATATTTGCATTCCATTCAATTATTACTGCTATTCATATATAAGTCATTGTAATAATTATCATTATAGTTATCATTTTTTTTTGTATTATACCGTTTATACAGTAGATTATAATTAGAAGTAGAGTATAATGCATTACATTATGATTGTTTGTACTGTTATATTGTCTATTATATACTATGCATTAATTTATATCTTTTACTATTCATTATTATACAGTATTAGTCAATTATGTTTTAGTATCATTTTTACATTTTTATTTCACTTCATTTTCAACCTCTTCAAGGGACAGTAGTTTTGTTATAGCAATAATAAAGTATAGAAATAATTTAATAAATTTAAAAATATAATTCAATGTTAAATTATTCATACACATAAAATGTTGGTGCCGAAACCCGGGAACTTTCAATATTTCAATAAAATTATCATATAAATTTAATCAATTTGTTGTGAAAATTGTGATATAACGTGGAAATATAATGGTGTAATTTTCATCGGGGTACATCTGGAGCATCAAGGGTTTTTTACATGTATTTCATATATTACACAACTGGATAAGTATTGCATTTTAATTCAATTATATTATTTTATTCAATTCAACAAATTTTATTGGAAAATTACTGTCATATTCATCATTTATATATTAACTTTGTCAATTTGTAATTATACACATGTGTTTTCATATACAACTATATCTTGTAATCAGTGACATAATTAAACATTTAATTCAAGGAAATACATTCTGTGATTTAATTGAAATTATTTATTCATATTTTTCAATTCATATTTTTGCTACAAATAAATTATACATATTGATTTGCATTTCGGGTGAGTGTTATACATTACTTTTTTAATCATGACCTTCATTCCTTTTACATAAGTGAATTACAAAATGGCCGATATATCATTACTGAAAATAGAACGTGGTCGGGTTAAAGGTTCTTTAACTAAATTGAAAACATTTGCTGATAGTTTACCAGGTCAACGAAGTGTTTTAGATATCGAAATTCGTTTAAATAAACTGAAAGACCTAATTAGTGAATTTAAAACTATTGATGATCAACTTGTATTAAATGATGTAGAATCGGAATTTAGTTCATTTGAAGACAAAGCCGTTGACATCGAAGCCACGCTGCGTAGAAATTTACATAAAAAAATGGAGGAACTCTCTTCAACATCTTCACCTACTACAGAATCTTCTAATACCTCTATGACCAAACTTATTGAACAACAGAAAACATTCATAGCAGCATTACCTCAAAATTCACCTCCTTCATTCAAAGATTTGTTTGAATCATCGGTTAAAAACAAGGATGGGCTTACTAATGCAATGAAACTGCAGTTTTTAAAAGGTGCATTGAAAGGCGAGCCTGCTTAGCTTATTTAATTAAACATCTCACAATTACTGACGCCAACTTTACAGAAGCATGGTCTAAATTGGTATCGAGATACAATAAAAGGAAGCAAATTGTTTCCGAGTACATTCGAACCTTTATGAATCAATCTAGTTGTAGTATTTCAGTTCAATCTGGTTCATACATTTCATCACTCCGTAGAATATCTGATACGTCTGACCAAATCATTCGAGGTATCAAGGTTTTAGGGGAAGACGCATCTCATAGGGATGCGTGGCTAATTTATATTCTTTTAACTAAAGTTGATTCAGAAACGCGAAGAGCTTGGGCCGAAGCAACCACTGACGAAGAATTTCCAAAGTTCAATTCATTTATTACTTTCCTCAATAACCGATGTGATGCTTTAGAGACATTTGAACCCGTTAATCGCAAATCTAATTCAAATACCATTGTGCGTAATTTACATTTAACTACACAAGCGTGCATGAAATGTCGACAAAATCATCCGCTCTTCAAGTGCCCTGAGTACAAGGCAATGAAAATATCAGAAAAACGACAATTTGTAACAAAAAATAACCTATGTTTCAATTGTTTAACCATTGGTCATTCTGCTCGTAATTATACTTCAAAATTTCGCTTTCACTATTGCAATCAATCACATCACTCCAGTTTACATAATCATCAACCTGACGTTCAAACACACATACATACTCAATCGAATACTTCAAAATTGAATACTGATACAACTGCGTTCATTCAAGGGAATTCAAATACACTTACAAAAGATGTACCAGAAAACATACACACATTTACAACAGTCAATTCACATTCCAATCAATTGTCCATTTTACCAACGGCCCTTGTATATACAAAAGATATGTATGGCAAATTTCAGCCATGTCGTATTTTGATTGATTCAGGATCGCAGACATCATTCATCACGGAAGCTTGCATACAAAGGTTGGGACTCAAAAGGTTAAAGGCCAAAATCCCAGTTCAAGGATTAGCATCAACAAGTGCAGGATACACCAAGGGTAAAGTTACACTTACACTTTGTTCACGTTTCAGTCAGACATCACAAATTGAGATAAATGCATACATTTTGACAAATTTAACTTCCATTTTACCATCAACAAAATTTAACATTGAAGGTTGGGTTGACTTTAATGCCTATCCCCTGGCAGATCCATATTTCAATGAACCTAGAAAAATAGACATTTTATTAGGAGCTGAACATTTCATTCAAATTCTCAAACCAGAAAAATATATTCAATCTCTAAATCATCCTGCTCTTCAAAACACTATATTTGGTTTTATAGTGGCTGGTTCATTCAAAAATAGGCAAGGTTCAAACACAGAAGTTATTCAGGCAGCGCACCTAACCTTGGAAGATATTGATTTCACTTTACGCAAATTTTGGGAGACTGAGGAAGCTCATAATCAAAGTTCACCATATACTATAGAAGAAGAAACTTGTGAAACACATTTTAGAACCACACATTACGTTGATGAAAATTCGGGTCGATATGTAGTTCACTTACCGATGAAAGAAGAGGTTCCGGCATTGGGTAACTCATTAGACATAGCACTTAGAAGATTTCATGCACTTGAACGAAGATTTAATAATAATTCAGATTTACGTAAAGAATATTGTAATTTTATAAAAGAATATCATGATCTTGGTCATTTAGAAGCCGTATCTGGAAGTTATGACGACTCGGAACACGCTTATCTATCGCATCACGCAGTTTTCAAACCGGAAAGTACAACTTCAAGGCTACGTGTAGTTTTCGATGGGTCTTGTTCAACATCAACGGGTATTTCACTCAATCAAAAATTGATGGTCGGACCAAAAATACAAAGAGATTTACTTCCAATTCTTATCATGTTTCGAAGATTTAAAATTGCTCTCACCGCGGACATCGAGAAGATGTTTAGAATGATATGGGTTGCTGAAAAGGACAGAAGGTTTCAAAGAATATTATGGAGAAATGATTCATCGCAGCCTATACAACATTTACAGCTAAAAACTGTTACGTATGGCACGGCATGTGCCCCATTTTTAGCTCAACGTAGCTTAATGCAACTTTTGACTGATTTTAAAGGTAAACTTCCATTAGCAGAAAAGGCTATCTAAAGGTGTTTTTATGTGGATGACTATATGGGCGGAGCCGATAATCTAGAGGAAGCAATTCAGCTTCAAAGGGAACTAATATCTTGTTTACAAAACAGAGGATTTAATCTAAGAAAATGGGCAAGTAATTCTCAAGAATTTCTAGATACACTTCCTGCAGAGTTGATTACTATACGTTCACTCAATATTGATGAGCAACCAGAATCCATTAAGGTGCTTGGACTAAAATGGATTCCAGCCAAAGATAGTTTTACTTATCAATTAAATTTGTCTCCTGAATTGTCTGTAACCAAGAGACTTATACTTTCAGAGATTAGCAGAATTTTTGATCCTCTAGGATTTTTAGCACCTATCACAATAATCTGTAAGATATTGCTACAAGGTTTATGGCTAAGAAATGTAACATGGGATGAGCCTATAGATGGAGATATGAAGTCAAAATGGATGCAAATACGTAATAACCTTAGTCACCTGAAGGACATTTTCATTCCACGCTGGTTAATGACTAATTCTGAAAACTATGAATTGCACGGATTTTCGGACGTATCTGAATCGGCCTATGCAGCAGTCATTTATTGTCGTAGTACTACTAGTTCCGGGAATGTTTATGTTCGTTTGCTCATAGCAAAAACAAGACTAGCTCCAATAAAGCAGATATCAATTCCTCGTCTTGAATTATGTGGTGCATTACTGCTTGCTAAATTATTTAAATCAACCATGTCAGCTTTAGAGCAGCCCAATGTCAAGAGTATGATGTGGACTGATTCACAAGTAGTACTTTCATGGCTTTCTTCACATCCTCGAAAATGGAAAAGCTTCGTGGGAAATAGAACTTCAGAAATTTTGACTATCTTACCAAGATCATGCTGGAATTACATCTCAACGAAGGAAAATCCTGCTGATTTAGCTACACGTGGTATACAACCACAACACCTAAAGAATGCATCACTATGGTGGAACGGACCACAGTGGCTTCAGAGTGATTGGACACAGAAAGCTAATACTAATTCAAAACTAACGACAATTTTCACTGATTTAGAACTAAGACCTACTAAAATAAATACATTTCATGCTACAACAATTAATGATACTTTATCTAATTTATTTAACAGCAAATCTTCATTTATGACAGTTATTCGTATTCTTAGCAGATGTATTCGATTTTATGAAAATTGCAGACACAAAAACAAAAAAACTAATTTGCCGTGGATTACTACTGAAGAGTCAAATACAGCACTACAAATTTGCATTCGATGGGTACAATTTGAGGCATTTGCAAAGGAAATTCATGATTTGCGTTGCAACAACGAAGTCAACAATTCAAGCAAATTATTATCACTCACACCATTTTTAGACACGAATGGAATTTTAAGAGTTGGCGGACGCCTCGAAAATGCAACTTGTTCATACAATACAAAACATCCTGTAATTCTACCAAAGGAACATGTATTTGTAACCTTACTCATAAGACATGTACATGAAAAATATCTCCATGCTGGCTTAACTTCGCTTCTGGCCATATTAAGACAAACATATTGGATTATATCATGCAGATCTCTAGTTAAACAATACATCAATAACTGCATAACTTGTGTGCGACATCGTGCAGCAACAGCTCAGCAATTAATGGGACAACTTCCACAACATCGTGTTACACCAACAAGAGCATTTCAAAATGTAGGAGTCGATTACGCTGGACCTTTTCAAATATTACGTTACAGAGGACGAGGAGCTAAGACAACAAAGGGATACATAGCACTGTTTATATGTTTTAGTACGAAGGCGATACATCTAGAAGTTGTCAACGATTTAACATCTCAAACATTTCTCTCATGTTTAAAACGATTCATTTCTAGAAGGGGTATACCTGCTTACATTTACAGTGACAATGCAACGAATTTCATAGGAGCAAAGAAAAAATTCGCAGAATTATATCAATTGTTTAATTCTAAAGTACACAATGAATTGATTGCTAATTATTTATTAACCAACAACACCAATTGCCATTTTATTCCTCCTGCTGCCCCGCATTTTGGAGGGATTTGGGAGTCTGGTGTCAAATCAGTAAAGGCGTTAATGAAGAAAGTTATTTAACATTCATTAACTCATTTAACATTCGAAGAGCTGTCAACGCTAACTTGTGAAATTGAGGCAATATTAAACTCGAGATCAATCTGTCCTGCAACAGATGACGTCGACAATATCAACGTACTTACACCAGCGCACTTTCTTATCGGACAGCCTCTAACTGTTCTTCCAGAGCAAGAGCACGAAAATGTAAAACTTTCAACTCTAACACGATGGCAACTAATAGAAAAAATGAAGCATAGTTTTTGGAAACGCTGGCAATCTGACTATCTTACATCATTGCAACATCAACCAAAGTGGAGACGTTCTAAACCTAACATTCAAATTGGAGATTTAGTTCTTATACGCGAAAATAATTTACCTCCATCAACATGGGTCCTTGGTCGAGTAGAAAAGACACATCCTGGTCAAGATCATTTGGTACGTGTGGCAACAATTAAAACTACCAACGGAGAAATAAAACGACCGGTGGCTAAATTAGTTAAGCTGCCAGTTTCTTAAGACGTTAGCTTAACGGGGGGAGTATGTTCGAGATTATAATTTAATTTTACTATGTACCCTAACCTTTATGAATTTATATTTGCATTTCATTCAATTATTACTGCTATTCATATATAAGTCATTGTAATAATTATCAGTATAGTTATCATTTTTTTTTTGTATTATACCGTTTATACAGTAGATTATAATTAGAAGTAGAGTATAATGCATTACATTATGATTGTTTGTACTGTTATATTGTCTATTATATACTATGCATTAATTTATATCTATTACTATAAATTATTATACAGTATTAGTCAATTATGTTTTAGTATCATTTTTACATTTTTATTTCACTTCATTTTCAACCTCTTCAAGGGACAGTAGTTTTGTTATAACAATAATAAAGTATAGAAATAATTTAATAAATTTAAAAATATAATTCAATGTTAAATTATTCATTCACAAATAGCTAACCTCTATTCTAAAATTCTGAAAGCTGGAACTTTCCCACACGACTGGAAATTGGGCACAGTCATACCGATTCCCAAGCAGTTTTCAACTGCTAAACGTGCACTTGACTTTCGACCCATATCCCTTCTCTCTTGTTTATCTAAAACATTGGAAAAGATTATGGGCAAAAGACTGCAAGTGGTTACTGAGGACCTTCTTCACCCTGGACAACATGGATTTCGCCCGCGAAGAGGGACTATCACTCTCCTCCACGACTTGGAAGATGGACTGGCTTCTTCCTTGCTTGAGGGGGGTCATTCGAGTGTTGTTTCACTCGACCTTGAAAAAGCATACGATAAAATTCCAGCGTATGTAGTATGCAATAAATTAATCTCCTGGGGAGTCGACCCAGGCTTTGTCAAAACCATCTTGAGCTTTATGTCAAACAGACAGATTAAGGTCTGCGCCAACGGTTACTTTTCCAATCGCTTCACTCTGGACAATGGGATCCCGCAGGGGTCACCATTATCCACAACACTGCTCATTGTCTATTTGGATTCGTTAATGGTGGAACTGTCTAGATTCACCAACATTAAAGTGTTGGTATATGCTGATAATGTCTTGCTCAGCACCACCAGCTGTACTCCAGAGACAATGGCTGAACTTCGAGGAGCTTCAGAAACTTCCCTTAAATGGGCTTTGGAAAACGGTGGCAGAATCCCACTTGAAAAAGTGGAGTTCATGCACGTGTGTCGCAAGCGTAACTGTTTTGTGAGCAGTTTGTGTATAGACACACGAGTAGTGCTTCCGTCGCAAAATCTAAAGATTCTGGGAGTCCATTTTGAAAAGCGGGCTCTCTGGAACATTCATGTGAACAAAGTAGTGGCTAAACTTCAAAAAGTTCACAATCTCATTAAATCCCTTGCAACAGGCAGAATGAGTGCTCCTCCATCGGCACTCATTCATATTGCCAACGTCCTTATTAATGGCATAACAGGGTATGGTCTCACCCTGTATGGTGACTGTTCACCAACTTCTTTAAAAAGAATTCAATCGGAAATAAATTCTATCCTCAGTGTATTGTCTGGGGCTTTTCCCTCTACTCCAATACCCATCCTCTTAGCAAAATGTGGTAGTTGGGGTATCCAGGATAGAATTAAGAAGCTTAGACTTAGGCTTGCGTCCAGGCAGATTTGTGATCCTAGATCACCGCTGTTTGGACTCGTCTGGAACATCCTCAACAATAATCCCTATAGAGCTACATCAACCCTAAGGAGCTCGGTTATGATGATCCAAATCCAAGCAAATCCACGGCTGGTGTCGGTGTGGCAGTCGTATCTAAGGATAGAGAGTTCGTTTGGAGGGTGAGAGCTCAGAGAAGATTACCAACCACAGCCGAGGTGTTTGATGCTGAACTGGTGGCAGTGTGGATTGCTGCCTCCATGAAAGTGAATAACTCTAGACGTCGGGTGATTTTCACTGACTCTCTATCCACAATTCGAGCGCTCCAGAACACCAAAAATGATGACTTCCTAGTGCATTCTATTCGGGTGCTCGTCACCTGGTATGATATGCGAGTGTGCTGGATCCCTGGACATGTAGGGATAGAGGGTAATGAGCAGGTTGACCGGGCCGCCAAAGCAGCCATTGGCTCTCTTCCGGTATCACATATGCTTGTTTCCCCTAGCCCACATGCAATTTATAGGATGGGTCTTAACAAGTTGAGAGAGAGAAGGTTGGCTGCTTTCCTCGACTTGGACTCTGACACCACTCGCGAGTACTGGGAGTTAAATCCTGGTCTCGTTACTCCGAAGTACAACTCTTCGCAAGGCAGGTCCCGGCAGATTTCACTCTTCCGATTGCGAACTGGGCATACGAGGATAACAAACCCCCTCCCTCCTTATCGCACGGGTGTGTTATCCTGCCCTTGCGGTATTCAGGATGCCCACAAGACAGCGACTAGACTTTTACTTGACTGCCCGACTGTTAGGATGAAACTGGCAGCTTTGGGGATGTCAACGGTTGATCGGGGGAAACTTCTTGATCCTTCTCAGGATCAGGACTGTCCCCTGTTCAACCTTCTGACGGACTTAAGGTTGAAGCTGTAAGATGCTTCTACTACACTTTAACAAATAAATAAATAAATAAATAAATAAATAAACTAATAAATAAATAAATAAATAAATAAACTAATAAATAAATAAATAAATAAATAAACTAATAAATAAATAAATCATAAGCAATAATTAAATAAAGAACTAAATAAATAAATAAATAAATAATTAATTTGTGAATAATTTATAAATAAATAAATAATCAAGGTAATAAATAATAAAATTAAATTATTTTCAATTTCAATTAAGCTTGATATTGTAAAATTGTAAAATTTTGTTTGTTTGACTAGTTAGTAAGTTAGATAAGTCCCCCTAAGGGGCACTACTGAGGGTGGGTGGAACCGTTTTTCCCTTTTCCTCTTCGTTAGCAGTGGAAAAGGGAAAAATGTGGCCACACATTCTCAGTACTTTAGTTTATAATCTCATTAGGTTAAGTCTGTTTACGTTAGTATAAGTCCTCTTTTTAAATTAATTTCAACTTTTAAATTTAACTTTAGTTTAAAATTTCAATTTTTATGTTAGTTTGTAAGCAACAATTAAGTTATAATTTTATATTATTTTTATTTTAAGTATCTTGACCGCCAAAAGGCCCTGGAGGGTCGTGGTGTGGGCAGAAGGGAGGCAGTTTACTGACCTCTCTTCTTAATAAATTAAATTAAATTAAATGTAAATGCTACTAGTCCAGGAGCAAGTCACGATTCGTTCGTATGGGAAGGAAGTGCCCTAGACAATCATCTGATGAGAAACTATCAGAATAATGAAACACGTACTTAGATTTTAGGTAATTCAGATGAATATACTAGATATATATTTCGATTTAAAATAATTTGTTCTTAATTCTAGGTGACGCAGGATATCCTCTCAAACCTTATCTAATTGCTCCCTTCAGAAACACCGTGCCAAGAAGTAGAAAGGCCAAGTTCAATGAAATACATGCAAAAACCAGACATGTTATTGAAAGAAAAATTGAGGGGTATAGAAGCAAAACGTGTCATGTCCACTTTACGAAAAAATTTATATAATGATGCCATCACAAAGAGCAGATGTTTTAGAATAATTTGCTTAAAGTAGTATTAAAAGATATTACTTTGTCTTTTAATAATATTCATTCAAAAATCTGTTTAATTTTCAAAGCCGGTTATGTCCATACATATGTGAGACACATAACTAGCTATGTCCAGTTATTCACAAAATATTCCATGTCCTTAGCAATACTACTGAAGACAATTGACTAGATTTTTAAAATCGGCTATGTCCTTATGTGTATGTAATTGCAAAAAACTTTAAAATACTAACTTGATCATAAAGTTTCAGGAATAACCATCATGTGGCGCTCTTAGTCACCCGATTTTAATTTTTTTGTTAGATTACCACACCTGTCACTGATTTTACTGTCAAGTTTCAGATTTACAGCTTGTCATTTGTAAAAGTTACATCTTGTTGAATACATCTGTATCTGTGCGTGTTTTCGAATTTTTAAGATTTTAAAAATGGAATCGAGTTTGCAGCAAAGAGTTTGTATTAAATTTTGTGTTAGAAACGGATTGAACGGTACAAAGACATTGGAAATGTTGCAAAAGTGTTTTGGAAACGACACTCTTTCAAAAACAAATGTTTATGTGTGGCATGAACGCTTCAGAAGTGGTCGTGAATCCATCGAGGATGACGAACGTAGTGGCAGGCCGTTGACATCGAAAACCGACGAAAACATTGATAAAATCAAGGAAATGATGTCCAATAACCGCAAATTGACCATTAGGGAGCTGGCAGAGGAGGTTGGCATAGCTTATGGATCCGTTCAAGACATTTTGGTTAATGATTTAGGCTTCAGACGTGTCTGCGCGAAGCTGGCGCCGAAAGATCTGAATTTCATCCAAAAAAGGACCGCGTTGAAGTCGCCAAAGACATGCTTTTAATGGTTGAATCAGACCCAACATTCATCAAACGCATCATTACTGGGGACGAGACGTGGGTTTACGAATATGACACACAATCCAGGCATCAAGCGAGTGAATGGCGTGCACCGAATGAGCCAAGACCGAAAAAACTACGTCGTTTTCAGTCGAAGAAAAAGGCGATGCTCACGGTTTTCATGGACTACAACGGTGATGTGCATCATGAATTCTTGCCAGAAGGTCTGTCAGTTAACAAGGAGTACTATTTGGAAGTTATAAGGCGTTTGCGTGAAGCAATTCGCCAAAAAAGACCAGATTTGTGGGCAAGTAATTCGTGGATTTTGCACCACGATAACGCCCCGTCACACAATGCCATCGCTATCCGCAACTTGTTTGCCAAAAATGCAACGAATACCATCCAACAACCACCAAATTCGCCTGACTTAGCTCCCTGTGACTTCTTCCTGTTCGATCGTTTAAAAAAACCACTCCGAGGAACGCGTTTTAGCAGCCAAGAGGAGATAAAAGAAAAATCGAAGACAGCTCTGATGGCCATACCGAAAGCTGACTATAAAAAATGTTTCGAGGATTGGATCAAGCGCTGGCGTAAGTGTGTTGCAGTCGATGGGGAGTACTTTGAAGGGGACAACATTGATTTTGATGAATAGATTTTTATTTTCAATTTTTCAAATGAATTCCTGAAACTTTTTGATCAAGGTAGTATGTAATATATCTTTATAAATAGATTAGATTAGATAGATAGATACAGATATAGACAAGATATAAGTATATAGAGATAATATAATGTAACGCTTGAGGTGCCGAGGTGATAAGGAATTTCTACCTAGCTGTAAAAAGTAATAATTATTAATTTTGGTGCGGCATGTTAGTGCCGATATTTGCACCGATATTTGGCAAAAATGCCGAAATTTTATTTTTAATTAAACTGGCAATTAAATGCCGACTTACTGAAATAAAAATCACAGCCAATTCTTCTTGATCAGACTCAACTGTCAACTGTCCCTTTATTCAAAAAATTCTTCTCTTTATATACAAAATTCTTATCATATAATTAATAGTAATTAATATTAACTAAATATAAATTGCTTATATCAAGAATTTATTGACATAATTTCAAAGTACAAATATTGGTTTTCTTTTATTTTATATACATATGTTCTTAATAATATTCTTTCTTTTTATTACTTATAACGATTTCATAATTTATAGAATATTTGTAATCAACCTAATTTCAAACTTAAGTTCATATACCTTATTCATTATCAAAACAATGCAATGTTTACATATCATATTCATATATCAACATTTATAACATAATTCATATATAGCTTTTAAAAATGCTGCATTATGCTTATGTTAAGCAATTAATATTATATATGCAATTATGAAATAAGTAATTGCATTAATTTGACTCATATTTAACTTTTTTGTTTACTATTGAGTAGATCACGTTTCTTCTACTCATGTTATATTGTCGCATATTGTATTATATGTTAGGTATATGATATGTAGTTATTACATTCATTACATCCCTCAGGGTCGGGTAAAAAAAAATTTTTTTTGTGAAGAAAAAAAATTTTTTTTTTTTTGTTGTTGTTGTCTTGTTCTGTTTACTTTTTTGTTTTTATTTTACATTTTTGTTTTTTATTATTTGTTTACATTTTTGTTATTTGTTTATATTTTTGTTTACAATTTTATTATTTGTTTATATTTTTGCTGTTTACATTTTATGCTTTCTTTAATCTATTGTTATGTACTTCTTTAATTGTATTACCTATCTTAATTTTAGAATTTACATTATTAGTTTCTATTACTTCGTATGGTCCCTTATATGGACTTTCAGATTTTCTTCTATTATTACCTACTCTTAACCATATCTTATCTCCTACTATTATATTTAAAGGATTTATTTTATCATCCAGATAGTCTTTTCTTTTGCGTTTTGCTGTATCTAATAATTGCTTAGCAGTTTCTTGTGCATGTTGTAAACGGAATTTTAATTCTTATCTAAATTATATATCGGTTGCGCATTTTCAGATTCAAGTTCTGATGGTATTTTTGCAATTTTTCCAAATATAAGTTCAAAAGGTGATATACCTATGTCTGAATGTGGTGTAATATTGTACGAGAACGTAAAATATGGTATCCATTCATCCCAGTTATCATTTTGAGTAAATGCTAGGAAGTATTCATTTAGTACTCTATGACTTCTTTCTATCATGCCTAATGTTTCATGGTGAAAAGGTGTCGATGTGACATGATTTATATTAAAATATTTACATATATTTTGCATGATGTCATTAACAAATTCTGTTCCCATATCAGTTTTTAGTATTTTGAAATGTCCGTATCTTAATATAAAATTGTTTACCAAAGTTTTGGCTATCGTCTTAGCTTCTTTGTTTTCCATTGGGAAGGCTTCTATATATTTTGTCAATTCACATTGGATGGTAAGTATATATCTATATTCAACAATTTTTGAGTAGTGGTATATTTTTGTAGGGATAAATGAAACTTGTTAGATTTATTTTTCAATATAATCTCTTTTAATACTAATGCATTTTTTACAACGCTCTGGAAGTAATTGTAATCCTCTAGAAAAGAAAATTTGATATTGACAGCCAAAGTACTCATTTATGGCTTCCTTCAGATCTTCATTGTCTGCAAAATGTTCTTTTTTCAATTTTGTAAATAAATTTTGAAAATAATAGTCGCCAGGAGTGAGGACTGGGCTTTAGGGCGGATGACTAATTTCTGAGAAGCCGCACTTCTGTATGGCACTCATCGCAGTTGACGATCTATGTGGTGGTGCATTGTCGTGCAGTAAGAGTACATTATGATTCAGCATGAAGAGATCACTTTCCTTTAACAATTGTCACAAAATTACTAGATAACATATTGATCTCAAACCTCGTTTATATACCTTCAAGGGTCCGATCTATCGGCAATATAAAACAAATTCGGGAAATTCCCAAAAAAATATACCATTCCACAAAAATTGTTGACCTGCCCTCGTATCTATGTTCAACTACTAAACATTTCTTTGTTACCAAATTACTGCATATTTTCAAATTTTAAACTACAAATTTTTATGCGTTCTTATAAATATGAATTTTATTGTTAATAACGGTGATCGCGATAGATTGCTGCTCTGTATAATTAATTATCATCAGTTGTTTTATGTCTTCGCAAAGAACTAGTTGTTTCAAATATTTTAATAGTGTAAGTGAATTATGAATAAAGTGCAATATAACCCGGGAAGAGGTAGGAAGTCAGACAGGAATCCTGAAAATTGGCAAAAAAATGTGAAAAAAAGGAAAGGTAAGATATTTATATAATTTTTGGAATTTTGCATAATTTAAGTCAGCTGTATATATTTTAAGACTTTCAGCTCATGGAAAGCCTACAACTCCGAATTGCAATCATTCATCCAAAGCTTACCAATGTAAAACTCTGTCATCATATGATATAAATCACTTTTTTTCTTCTTTTTACAATGTGCCAAACAAAATTGTGCAAGACGCGTTTATTTTAACAAGCGAGTTTGCCGAAAAGAGCACGATCAAGAAAAGAACCCACATCACAATCAACTAAAAGACAATGCAGCATTAAATATTTCATTAAAAAGAGTTTGAATATACCTGGTAAAAGGAAGAGTTCGATCATACCCATCTGTAGACAAGCTTTTATAGGAATTTTAAAAGTGTCCAAAAGCAGAATTCAGCGTGTTTGTAAAGAGCATTTAAAAACAGGATCGACTCCTGTTGAAAGAAGAATTGGTGACCGTTATGCTGAAAAATTTTCATCAAGGAAAAGCGCCATGAAAAATTTCATAGAAAGTTTGAAACCTCTTGAAAACCACTACTGCAGAGGACAAAACGTTTGTCGAAAATACCTACCCAGCGATTTGAACATCAACAAACTTTGGAAATTTTACAACGATGGTGTTGTTGATAATTTAAAAGTAAAAAACTCTTACTTCCGAAATTTTTTAAATCGTAATTTTAACATCGGTTTTGGTGAACCAGCAAAAGATGTGTGCTCACAATGTATCTCGTTAACAGAAAATATCAAACGATCCAAGACAGAATTGGAAAAAAACAAACTAATGGTAGAAAAAAGGATACACAAGCTCAGAGCTCAGGCATTTTATAATATTTTAAGAAAAAAAAGTGAGGATTATGTAATGTTTTCCTATGACTGTCAAAAGAATTTAATCCTTTCAAAAGTGCCAGACCAGACTGCGTTTTATTCACGACAATTATATTTATACAATTTCACAATATGTGTGGGAACTTCTAAAGACGTCCAAACAAAGGAGAACGTTTTTATATATGCCTGGAAGGAAACAGATGCACCTAAGGGTAGTAATGAAATAGCGTCAGCGGTATTTCATCGTCTATGTAATACAGAGTTTTCTTCGAATATTCGGGAATTGAGGAATGGTTGTGGGGGACAAAATAAAAATAGTTCAATTGTGGCTATGATATGCTACTGGCTTTATCACAATGCTCCAGATTATATTTGCCAAGTAATTTTAATCTTTCCAGTTGTCGGACATTCCTTCATCCCTCCTGATCGGGTTTTTGGTCGTATTGAACAAGAACTCAAAAGAAAAGATACCATTATTCTTCCAAATGAGTATTTAGAAATATTTCAAAATCACGGATCAGTTATTCAACATGGAACAGATAGCAAGATCTATAACTGGAAAAATTTGAGCTTCTCAACAATTAAACCTACTTCAGCTTGGCTCTTCAAATTCAATTCGACCAAAAGATTATTTGTAAAAAGATCAAAGAATAAACAGACAATTTTAGTGCGCGGAGAGCCCAACTACAGGACCGAAGTTGGTCAGTTTAAAGGCATATTTAAAAGAGGAAAAAAATGTTCTACAATTAACGTAGAAGAAATAAATGAGAATAATATGTACATAAAAAAAGAAAAGTTGAAGGATGTTGACAATCTTTTAAAAAAGCATTATGGAATGGATTGGAGAAAAATAGATTTCTTAAAGTACTATAAAGTACTATTGATCCATCAGATGCAAATGATGCAGACTTTAGTACAGAAAACGAAGAAATTCTATGCGAGCAACGAGAAGATTCAGAGTTTACAGTTTAAAATTTTTTATTTTTTTCTTATCTTATGACTTTATTATAAACTTTAATTTGAATAAAAGTTTTGTTCATTTTTCTTGAAATTAAATATTGTATTTTCTTATAACATACGTATGTTTTATTTCTTCTTTCAAAACAGTCTTTGTCCACCTTTATGAGTACCATAAACGGCCATGTCTCTTACTTAGAAACAAAACAGGCCATGTCAAAAATTCTTCATTTAATAAATCTTATTAGGATTATTATTATGTTTTATCAACTACTCGCAAATTAAATCTTAATTAACATATTATTATATCTACTGGCATTTTTTAAAAACACACGAACACTTTTTCTCTGCAAGTTTTTTACAAATATCTCAAAACGACTTAATGTGGACATGGCACGTTTTGCTTCTATACCCCTCAATTGGTATTTTGAAAAATTCTTTTCGATGTATTTTAGGAGCAAGACAGTTGCATTATAATACAAATAAAGCAAAACAAATTATAAATTCATGTTGTGCTTTACACAATTTAAGAATAAAATTTAACGTTCCTCTTGAGGAGCCCCCAATTGTTGATGTCACCCAAACTGAAAACGATGATTTTAATATAGAAGAAGCAACAAATGAAACTGGAATAAGGATACGAAATGAAATTATGAATTCTATTGTTTGATTTTGTATTTCGCACTGTTTATTCAAACAAACTTATATCTAAATTAAAAATAAAAAGTAAATTCAGTTCATTTTTTTTTCCTATATAAAAAAAGATTTTCTATTTTAAAAAAATTGCACTTCCTAATTGCAAATGTCACACTTATCACATATTTAATTTTTGTTGTTTGCACTTCAACATTTCTAGTTGAACATTTAACTCATTTTGTTTTCTTTTTTCTTTGGCTATATGCGCTTCTATTTTTTGCCTTTTATTTTCTTGAAGAAATTCAAATTTTCTTTCTTCTAAATCCTTTAAAAATTTAAATTTTTCTTCTTTTAAATGGAAGCTTTTCCGTTCATATCTTTCAATTTCTTTAAGAGAAGATAGTATTTTATTTAAAATTCCTTTCTGTTCTTCTAATAATTGTCTTCTACATAGTCCTGCCATAAGTTCTGTCCACCAATTAGAAAGGTCTTGTTGATATGGAAAATGAAACAGTGTTTAAATTTTATATACATTTTATTTATTACTTATAATATATTACAAAAAACCAAAAATCTATTCAAAATGACCACCTTTCGCCTTCACACATTTCTTTAAACGCTCCGGCCACTCATCTATCGCTGCCCACACGACCTCAATTTGAATTTCTGCTGCTGTCTTCACTAAATCTGCTTTTAATGTTTCAATATTTCGATGAGGTTTAGCGCACGCTTGCTCCTCTAAAATGTTCCAAAGACGGTATTCTAGTGGATTCAAATCTGGGCTTCCTGATGGTCATTCTTCTGCACGGTATTCTCACACCATCGCTGCGTTGTTTTAGCCTTGTGTGCTGGTGCTGAATCCTGCTGGAATATCCAATGCTTTCCAGCGAACAAAGTATTACTTAAGGGCTTGACAACTTGCTCCAGGATGTCGCTTTGATAGTTTTTAGCTGACGTTTTGACACCTTTTTCACAAAAATGGAGCCTGGTTACACCCTCATAGGAAACCCCCCACCATACCATTACCGTGGCGGGGTGGTGACCTCTTTCTACTCGTGGAATTTTTTCTGCAGCTTCTTTGGAAATGTGAGCTAACACCCTGTCATTTTGTTTATTGAATTTTTCCTCTACAGTAAAGATTTTTTCATCCGAAAAAAGAATCTGACGGTGTTTGTTATTCGCGTGCCGCTGTAACAGAACTTTCGCTCTGGTCTCACGAATATCCCTGAGAGCAGTTGTAAGCCGCTGGCCAGTACTTCTGCGGTAAGCACCAAGTCCCAGGTCTTGTTTAATAATGCGGGACATTGTCCTAGTAGGGATATTCATCTCACGAGCCATAATTTTCTGCTTATGAAGTGGATTTCTGCGAACCCTTTCCTTTACGGCTTTAACAGCTGCTGCCGTCCTGCTTGTACGAGGACGACCACTTCGTGGCCTGTCGTTGGTAGAGGACGTTTCGTTGTACCTCTTAATAGCTCGCTGAATGAACTTGCTCGAAATTTTCAGCGGCTTTAGCAAATTGAAAATCTCCTTCGGTTTCTTTCCACACTTGTGTAAAGCAATCACTGCAATTCTGTTTTCTTTTATTCCCAACTCCATCTTAACTATTCAAATGTTTAACAAATACTGTTAATTTTTACATTGTTCCCACCCTATTTATACTTCTACAAAACATAGCGATGTCATTTTCAGGACATGAACAAAATAACGATTGTTTTATTTTAGTGGACAGAACTTATGGCAGGACTGTGTTTAATCGGTAGTTTCTGTTGTTATAAGTCGACGCCGTTTTCGTGATGTAGGTGTAGGATTTGCGCGGGCTTCTACTTTTACATTAGTATTACCTGTGGTATTTATATTAGTTTCCTCGGTAGACTGTTATTATCTTCATTTTCATCATTTTTATTGCAGATTTCAATGATTAAGTTATGTTCTTCATCTTCATTACTTAATCCAAACGTTCTTCCAGATGGATTCACAGATTTTTCTAAATTCAGCAAGTCTGCACATCTTCTTCAATATGTGAAAGATGATGAATATTATAAGGACCTCCTCCTGTTGATGTTGATTCTTTTTTATTGTGTAGCAACTTTTTTTTAATTTTCAACTTGTAGTCATTCCAAATCTAGAAAATTAATATTTTTATTTTGTTTGATATCAAAATAGTCTTATTTTATAAATTACCTTTTGCCATTCTGTTTCCGTCCTTGTTGGAGGACCCTGACTATTTAGTTTTGCAGTAATTTGCACCCAATGTTCATTATAATTTTGTCTGCCCACGAAATTTTCTGCAAACTTCATTCCTTTAGCAATGTTCGGATTTTCTTTCATGAAATCCACAAGAATTTCGAACTGTTTTTTGTTCGTAATTTTTTTGCTATTATATAAAAATAAATAATAAATGATACACAATTTGTTTTATTTTATAATTACAATACTAAAATTAATTTTTTTTACTTACCTCTTATTTAAATCCATCTTTTTGATCACAATCACTTGGTTTTTATACGTGAAGAAATTATCACACTAAACCGCAAAATGCTTCACACGAATGTCAGAATACAAAAAAAATGACAGTTTTCGCTTTTTCGCTATTTATCATTTAAATCGCAAGTGGTAATGCCACATTTGTAAATTCGCAACGTATCACAGGTGATTCGAGACTCGGAATAATTACCAGTAATATGACTGATTCACAATCGTACGGCGAGTGTAAAATGGACCATTGACATTTGACAGGTTTTATTATAGAAGTTCTCATCCCTGAACATTATAGAAATTCTCATCCCTGAACTTAATGTCAATGTCAATTGTCAATTTTCATAGTTGAAAAGTTTGTTCGTCGCTTGTTTGCTTTTAGTTTGCTGAAAAATCCTTTTTTGTTTCAAATGGAAGATATGAGTAAATTTTAATGTCACTTACTCCTTAATTTAAATATTGTTTAATGGCTATTATTTATTACAATAGATAAGAAAAAGAGAAAAGCTATCACAATTGAAGAAAAGCAGCATATTATTACTAGGATTGAGAAGGGGGAGAGATATACAAGCTATCGTATGAATTTAAATTGATTTCTTCAACAATTGGTACTATCTGGAAAAAACCGTGAAGCAATCAACCTCAAGTTAAGAGAAAATTGCAGACAAAATAAAAGATTTAAAAAATCCCAAAATGAAGACATTGATAAAGCTCTATTTACATGGTTTAAGATTCAAAGGAGTAAAGCTATACCTTTAAATGGTCCAATACTTCAACTGAAAGCTGAAGAACTGCCAAAAAAAATGCGAAAGGAAGACTATACGTGTTCTGCAAGTTGGATTCAACGATTCCGTAAACGCCATAATAGTGTTTTTGGCAAAATATACGGGGAGTCAGCGAATGTCGATTCTAAAGTCTGTAATAATTGGATTTCAAATGTATGGCCAAAAATAAGAGGAAATTATACAGACAACCAAATATTTAATGCTGACGAGACCTCTATCTTCTACAAACTAACTCCTGATAAAAGTTTCCATTTCAAAAATGAGAAATGTAATAATGGCAAGTTTTCTAAAGACCGAATTACAGTACTGTTGTGCTCTAATATGACACGTACAGTGAAAAAAGAACTTCTCGTTATTGGAAAAGCAAAAAAGCCAAGATGTTTGAAAAATGTTCATTCTCTACCAGCTAATTATGAAGGAAACAATAGAGCATGGATGACGTCTTCTATTTTTGAAAATTTTTTATGGAATTGGGACAGGAAATTAAAACAAAATGGTGAAAAAGTTTTGCTAGTTGTCGATAATTGTCCCAGTCATCCTTCTGTAGAAAACCTATCTTCAATTAAATTGGTATTTCTACCCCCAAATGTAACTTCTTTTCTTCAGCCTTTAGATCAGGGTGTGATCATATCTTTCAAAGGATATTACAGGAGACTTCTCATTTTAAAAATGCTTCAGGAAGAAAATACTAATTTAAAAGTTTCCATTTTAGATAGCATTTTGATGTTACATGATGCTTGGGAGTCAGTTTCTGTCAGCACCATTCAAAATTGCTTTAAGCATGCTGGCTTTTATAAACATTTATCCAATACTTTAGATGGAGAAGAAGCGGAGGACGATATTCCTTTGAGTGAACTAAGAAATATAGTTCGTCAATGTGTCGACTGGAATACGTACATAACTGTCGATGATAGCGTTGCTACATCAGCACCAGTTCTGGATGCAGAAATAATTCATGCTTGTCAGAATGGTCAGGATGCTGACACAGAAGACGACATATGTGAAGACGAAGATTTTGAATTTAATCCCCCTTCACTGAAAGCAGCTTTGGCAGCAGTACAGACTTTAAGAAATTTTTATATCTGTAACGAAGGCTATCAGTCCTTCAACCAACACATAAAAGCAATAGAAAAAAATCTACAAAGTTCATTCTTGAAATCGGCTGCTAAACAAACAAAAATATCTGCTATGGGATTCTCTAACTCTCTAAATTAGAATTTAGAGTCTACTCTAACTAACTTGCTTTTTTCTAACTTAGAGCTATTTCGTATTCTGTAACCAGTTTAGAGATGAGTACTAGATTTTCAAAGGAAACTAGTACATTTCTAATTTCACTTCCAATTGTCATTTGTCAGTTGCTTTTAATATTGTTTACAAAACTTTAAAATATAGATTTTTGTTGGATAAAATATAAAAAAATTAAAATTATAAATAAAATTAAGCATAATTTCTAAATATGTCGTCAATACCCTTTTTTATTGGAATAAATAACGAGAGAAGAAGAAATGAAAGAATCCGATGGAGAGCCACTTTTTTGATGAAAAGGAAGTTATTAAGAGATGTAAGCGACCCGCTTTCTATACCTGAAGAAAGGTTTGTGCTTTTCAATATAAAAAAAAAGTCGAAAACAATGTCTAACACTCGTGATTTAGATTTCAAGAACTATTTAGAGTATCCAGGGAATTGTTTAAATATTTACTTGATGAAATTCAACCACATTTAAAGCCAGCAAGAAGAATAACGAAGCTGCCTTTCCATTTAAAGGTTCTAGCAGCATTAAGATTCTATGCAACAGGCTGTTACCAACGCAGTATTGGGAGCGATTTTTTTATTGCAATGAGTCAGACTTCTATAAGTCGCATAGTAGAAGAAATCACAGGCATAATCGAAAAATATTTATGCATGAAGTGGATAAAGTTTCCCACAGAAAATGATTTTCATGATATAAAAAGGCAATTTTATGAAAATGTTGGTTTTCCTGGAGTAATTGGAGCAATAGATGGGACACATGTAATCATTTCACAACCTGTAGCTGATGAGCATTTGTATCTCAATAGAAAAGGATTACATTCTATAAACACGCAAATAATATGCGATTACAAATTAAATATCTTAGCAGTCAATTCAAGACATCCTGGCGCTACTCATGATTCAGCAATTTGGAGTTTATGCAAAGAAAAAATATATTTGCAGAGAATTTGGCGGCGTGAAGCTCCCTTTTATTTGTTAGGTACGAAAACAATTTAGTCAAAATGATGCTTATATTTTTTACATTATTATTTTTTATAACAAAATTTATAGGTGACTCTGGTTATCCACTTGAGCCATGGCTGATGACTCCTTTTCGCTCAGCCAACGAAGGAACTAAAGAGTGGAGTTTCAACAAACAACACATACGTTCTCGTAACTGTGTTGAAAGATGTATAGGAGTACTTAATGGCAGATTTCGGTCTTTGATTCAAGAAAGAACACTGAAGTATGAACCAAAAAAAGCTTCTAGAATTATTAATGCCTGTTGTGCTCTCCATAACATGTGCTTACGGTACAACGTAAATGAAAATGAAGTGCAAAATGTTGGCGAAAATGAGTTGACAGAAGAGAATATTAGATACAATGAGAATACTGTTTGCAGACAACAAGCTGAATTATTGAGAAATTCTTTAGCCGAAACTTTTCATAATAGGTCTCATTAAGTAATTTGAACTATTCTCAAGATATTTTGAAATAAATAAAAACACTAAATTTTTCTTTATTAAAAATACTTTACTTTTATAATTTTTCTAAAAAATTTTGTAGCAATAAATTTGTTTTTTCCATTACTATTATTTTTTTATTTTTATACTCTTTGTTGAACTCTAAAGTTTCTTTTAATATTTCATTTTGTTCCTCTAAAAGTTTGTTATTTTCTTTAAGAAGATCTTTTGATTCCGGCGACCTTTTTCGTTTTCTGGTGGAGCTTGGTTTTTTTATTTCATCAAATTCTTCTAAGTACTCTAGATCAATGCAATCGTCATCATCATCGTTGGTGATTCCGAAGGATACAGTTCCTTGTATTCCTTCAATGGATGTTGATGCGCTGATGACATCCAAAACTCTTCTTTCAAAATTATTTAGTGGAATTATTTTAGGAGTTCCACCCCCCGTTTTATTTCTCTCCGATACGATTTTTCTTTGTTTAGATTTGGAATTATTTTTAAAATCGTACCAAACCTAAAAAATAAATACATATAGAATTTTATAGCATACGTATACTAGTATAGTTATTCTATCAAATATACTTTATAAATAACATAAAATTAGTTCAAAAAAGTCTTATCTTACCCTTTTCCATTGTTCTTCATTTTTTTCTGGTGGACCAGCAGCATTCAAATTTGCAGATAACTGTTTCCACAAAGCTTTCGACTTTTCTCTTCCCGATTGGCTATGCAGTTTATTTTTGGCCAAATCCGGATTTTCTTCCATAAAGGAAACTAAAATTTCAAACTGCACTTCATTTGTTTTTTTGTCCCTAAGCATATGAAAAAAAAAATGAAAACAATTTTTTTGAAAAAAATTACGTATAGGTACTTACATGTTTTAATAATTTTTTATAATTTATTTATTTATTTTATTTTTATATTTTATTTATTTATTTACTTTATTTTTATAATTTATTTATTTTATTTTTATAATTTATTTATTAAAAAAGAATATATTTAAAAAAAAAAAATTAATTATTAAAAATTTTAATGATGTTTATCACCGCTCTAACTTATTTTTATTTGTGAGAAAATTTGCTCTAAAATACAATTCTAACTTAGAATAAAAAAGGATAGAGAATCGGATATTCATCTAAATTTAGAGTAGGTCTAGCACAAAAAATTACGTTCGTTCTACTCGTTCTACACCACGTTCTACACTAGGTTAGAGCTGTCAAAATAACTCACATTTTAGTTTACAGAATACAAATTCTTTCTAAATTTGGAATTTAGACTCTAAAATCTAAATTAGTGAGTTAGAGAATCGCACTTCTGATTTTTTAAAAAAATAATCCTAAAGTGATAAATTTTATGTTCCTTTGTAATACTTTTTTTAAGATTCCTATTATTTTATTTTTTTTATTTTTATCCTTTTGTGTTTTGTTATTTTTTAATAAAGGCTGAATTAATTTTATATGTACTTATAGAAATAATATACATAATAAAGAATATATGTACATATGTAGATATTTTGTACCTAAAGCTATAAAAAATGTTGTTTTTATATATCTTTTTCAAAATTTAAGTGAATAACTTGGTAAATGTGAAGTGATTTTATAATTTTGGTTATTTTTCAACTTTCTAAATTATGATAATACAATTACACAGTTACTTTCTAAATATTGGATATAGCGAATATCGGATATAACGACTGTTTTTACTATGTCCGTTCAAAAACGTTATATGCGATTTCTACTGTATTTTATAAAAAATCCTACTTTCATAGTTGAATTTTTCCTACTCTGTCAATATTTCAAACGACAGCACTGCTTCCATCTCTCATTAGGATGGAAGATACTGCTGTGACGTCGCGCAACTAGATCACATATAAATAAAACGAACTTTTATGTGTTTTTTTTTTATTTTCAGCAGTTATTTAATTGCATGACAGTACAGCACTGTACATTATGTACATACTTTACAAAATGGCGCCCAATGTGTGGTTTTTGACTACACATGCGGATGCCATGGCGTAATTGTATGTTTCATACTTTACAAAGTTTTTTAGTTTAGTTTGTTTGTTCATTGCGAATAAAAGGAATTTCAAGTCTGTGTAATAATAATACTTTGTGAAAATGGACAGAACTCATAAAATATTATCTATGGTTATGAAAATAAACACAACGAGAAAAAACATTTATATGCGGGAGGAAAATGTACTAGATAGTAAGTTAATGATAAATAACTTCTTGATATCGATTTGTTTGA
Source organism: Villa cingulata (assembly GCA_951394055.1). Taxonomy (NCBI): domain Eukaryota; kingdom Metazoa; phylum Arthropoda; class Insecta; order Diptera; family Bombyliidae; genus Villa; species Villa cingulata. Next base: position 31,301,762 of record OX596020.1, on the reverse strand, counting down.
TATAGTGATGGTAATATTTAGGTACTGAAACTAAACAAGAAGAAACAGAAGTTGAAGATCAACGTGAAGTTTCCTCATCTTTTGTTAAACCAAATATTTCAAATGGTAAACTTGTTCTCAGTATTAATTATTTTCATCCAAATAATAATAATTTACGTACTAATTAAAGCAAAAACGAATTTCGAGATCCAAAATGAAACTGAATCATCTTTTGTTACTGGCTTTACTTTCAATCTGGACGTATTGCGGAACAAATTTTTATATTTTGATTTTGAAGACGCTGATGATGACTTACAAGACCCAGATTTTCTAACAGACGATGACGATATTCTCAGCAATATAAGCGAAGAAACCAGATTCGCAGCAAAAGAATTAGAAAAACAATTTTTAATGGATGTAGATGTTTCTGAAACACAAGAGTTAGTTGAAAATAGCAGCGAAATCGCTTCAATTAAGGAAATTGCAAAATCGCGGAAAACAAAAAGAAACACAGGTAAATCCTATATAGCCGGAAAATTAATACGTGAGAGACAAGTGCGAAAATTAGATGACTGCCGTAAGAAATGTAAAGACAAAATTTCTTTTGAAGACCAAAAGACAATTTTTGATCAGTACTGGTCACTTGGATCGTATGCATTAAGACATACTCGAGCTTGTGGATTAATATAAGTGCATGACAAAAAGTTTGAACGAAAAGTTAAAAATGCAAACAAAACGAGAAACAGAGTCACAACTAATGACTATTTTTTAGAGATTCATGGAAAAAGAATATCAGTTTGTCAAAAATGTTTCCGATTTACACTCGACGAGACCGAACGATTTATAAAAACTGTAGTGAAGAAGAAATTAGAGTACCCTGGTTAAGTTACTGCTGCCGATGGACGTGGTAGACATCCGGGTCCAAAAAAACTTTGCCCAGAAAAGGAAACTGAAATTATTGATTTTATTAATAGTTTTCCAGCATACGAATCACATTATACCAGACGAGATTCATCCAGGAAATATCTTCAGAGTGATTTATAAATAGCCAAAATATATAGATTATATTCTGAAAAGCACGAAAACTCTGTTTCTCTTTCAAAATTTTCAGAAATATTTAGATCACTTAATTTGACATTCAAGAAACCAAAACTTGATACTTGTCACAAATGTGATATGTTTAAAATGAAAATAGATTTGACAACCGGAGATGAGCGTATTGCTCTCAAAGCACAACATGAACAACATAAAAAAGAGGCTGATGACGCTTACCAAAGCAAAGCGAAAGATAAAGAAAAACATTTAAATAATTCTTCTATAACAACTTGCACCTTCGACCTTCAACAATGCCTACCAACACATTTTCTTCATTCTTCAGTGTCCTTTTATAAAAGGCCTTTATGGACTTTTAATTTAACTGTCCATAATCTTAATACCGGACAACCTGTTTGTTATATGTGGTATGAAGCAATAGCGCGTCGAGGAGGAAACGAAATAGCTTCATGCATTTTCCAACATCTCAAAGCTATACCTAGTACTACTAGTCACATTATATTCGAAAGTGATTGTTGCGCGGGCCAAAATAAGAATTCTTATATGGCAACAATGTTCCAAGTCTTTATGCAGACAAAGAGTAACATTGAAATAATTGACCACAAATTTTTGGTACCTGCTCATACACACATGGAATGTGATGTTGACCATTCAGTGATTGAGAGGAAGAAAAAAAAAACATCAGTGCAAATTCACCATCCTCGCGATTGGTACCAATTTGTTCGAACTGTTGGTGTTTGTTGAATCGCCATTCAACATTTTCATCTGAAAAAGAAAAAGAAAAATAAAAGTTATTAAAAATAAAAATAATTAATAACAATAATAAATAAATAAATTAATAACAATAACACAAAACCATAAACAAATAGTACAAACAGAACAACACAAAAATAAACAAACAACATAACCAAAAAATATCATACATAACATAATACTTAACATTCCACAACATAAGTATAATATAAATATGCACAAAACATATAACACAGAAGTATACACAACATAAAATCTGTATATAAACATAGCACACAAAACAAAACAAAACTATTCACATTGCACAAATATATAACATAAAAATTTATGAACACAACATCACAACACTGATATCAAACATTTATCACAATAAACAAAATAAACAAATTATTACTTGCACAAAACAACTAGCACGACACTGAATCATTATTTTAAACATAAAACAGAAAATATAAAAAATATCACAAAACATTGAACACAAAATACTTCATTGAACTACACTTTCATTTTTAAACAATGAACACTAACAAAATAAAAACATTGGAATACATATAGCATATATATTGTATATATATACATACATTACATACGACCATGTCAAAACTGTCAAAAAGGTACCAGCTGAATATACTTACCAGTCAAAGTTATTCACAATTATCATAAATTGTCATTTGAAGTACCGGACACAATTTGAACAAAACGGTTTCATAAAAAAAGACGAGAAGATGAGACAAATAGAAATTTTATCACCAACGAGAAAAATAGAAAATTCCAGAGATAATTTCTGAAGCGTAAGATACACAATAACAGGGTCCCAATTTCAATATTGATCTTTAATGTTTTCAATTCACGGAGGATTTCTTCTGTGTTGTTAAGCACATCCTTCATAGATTGAGCATTTTCGGTTTTTATTAAATTTATTTTACACAGTTTTTCTAATTGTGCATTGATTAGCACCCTATTATTATTAAACCTTTTTTCTAATGTTTGCCATACTTTATAATAGTTTGTCCCAATGACTTCAAATGGTTTGATAATTCGTGCAGCTTCACCAGAATTACAAGATTTTAGGTAGTGTAGTTTTTCGACTTTTGAAATTTCCTTGTTATTATGAATTAGATTGGTGTACAAATCTTTAAATGATCGCCAAGATTTGTATGTGCCATCAAACTTAGGCAAAGAAATAGGAGGTAACTTTATTTTTGATTTTTGTGGAGATACAAGAGTTGTAACATGTGTGGAACCACCGTCATTTTAAACGTTACTTGATTTGGTTAACGAAGTAATTTTTTCTTGTAGCTCTGTGATTAAACTAAAACAAGTTTCTTCAAATACATCGTACTTATTTTGTTCAATATACTCAGCAGTGAGTTTACAATCTTCAGCTTGATAAATTAAATAGTGATTATCCCTAAATTTATCAGTTAATTCATTTAATTTTTGTATTCTACGTTCATATACATTAATTGGTTGATTTTCAGTTAGATTTTGTTTAATTCTAATTGTAACAGTATTTAACTCATTTTCCAAAGCTGTCTGTAATTTAATTAAATTCTGAATGTTCTGCATTTTTACAAATTTTTATATTCTATCTATAAATTGAAAAAAAACTGAGTTCTTATTTTATCCGGCTCGAAGGACCAAATGTTAAATCCACCCAAAAATATAATATGAAAAAATTTTCAATTTCACATTAATGAGAAAAGGTGCCGGTTCAAACTGTTTAATAAAATAAAAACACAATGTTTTTCAATTTACGTTACAAACTTTATTTAAAATATATTCTCTTCTCGGGAGATTACGATCGGGAGATTACTCATCATGCGGTAGCTGATTTGGTCTCCACCCGGAGTTGAACCTTTGAAAGACTTAAGAGTGCTTTCGACTTCAACGAGTGTGACCTCCTCGGCAAGATGGTGTCTCACATGATAAGAATCATCAATCGAGAAATCAGACTTCTGATTCAGTACCGATTCAACCATGTTCAGATCGCATGAAACTGAGGACCATGAGGACGCAAATTCGTCTGAGATCTCAAGTGGGTCTGAAATAGATCCGTCAACTGTCAAGAGAGATAGCACTGCTGAAGAGGGTCTGTCGTGAAGGCGTCTCACCTTCCTCCATGCATCACCCAGCGAGTCAGACGGATCTATAGACTGAGCGAATGCCTGCCAAGAGGCCTTTTTCGCTCGTCTACAAGATCTTCTCACTTGAGCAGCCAGGTTTTTAAAGGAAATAGAATTTTCTGGCGTGGTGTTGCGTTGGAAAGTCTCCCAAGCTCTGTTTTTTACCCTAATGAGGTTTTTTATGTCTACAGAGAGCCAAGTTGGCTCGAGACAAGTTTTGGCCTGAGCTGTAGGTATAGAAAGAGATGATGCCTGAGCAGATTTGATTATTTTTCTGATTGATGCTGATTCTTTATTAACATTGCTGCTGGGTGGAAAAACTCGATTAAATCTCAGCGCAGACTGGGAGAAAAGAGCCCAATCTGCTTTTGCTTCGACTAGTCGAGATGAGTTACGTCTAATAGTAACTCTATTTGTACCTGGAATTACTATAGGGATGTGATCGCTTCCCTCTGGGTTGTCATGGAGGGTCCAAGACAAATTGCTAGCGAGATTGCTAGTAGCAAGAGTGAGGTCGATTGCGGAGCTAGTATTATGTGTCGATGACACGAAAGTATGGGCTCCATCATTGACAAAGTCAGATTAGATTCTGTGATCCAATCCACAATCAACGTGCCTCTGGGGTCCACACGGTGATCACCCCAGAAGTGGTGGTGGGCGTTAAAATCACCGCCAATGATAGAAGAAGCAGGGAGTTGATGTAGAAAATTTGATAGTGAGGGGGTGCCGAGAATGTCAGTTCTTGACAGATACACTCTGCTTCACTTGATTACGGCCAGTGATTATTTTAAGTTCCGTTCTTTATAACTGTAAATACTGTTAGTAAAGTATTAGTTTTATAGCTCCTATTTGTGACTACACATGTTATGAAAATAATTACATCAAAAAAAGTTGAAAAAATAATACCGTTATTTGTATTTTAAGAAACAACTGTGATCTTCACAAAAAACACACATTTTTAATGCGTCACTTGATTACGGTCAGTACTGAATTATCTGTGCAATTGGAAACATTATTGAATAATTCTTTTTTTTATAAGAATTTTTAGTTGATTTACTAAATAAATAAATAATTTCGTTGATAAAAAAAATTTTTTTTTTAAATGGGTAAAGGAAAGACATTGTCAGAAAGTGAGAAAGCGAAAATCGATGTTTTGAATCAAGAAGGATATTCTAATCGCCAAATCGCGGAGAGAATCCAAAGAGGAAGAACAGTAGTTGGCTCTTATCTCAGAAATGTTGAAAACTATGGACAAAATAGAAAAGGACGAGTTGCAGAAGCTACTACGCCTCAAGATAAGAGAGCGATTCTTCGTGAAGCTTCAAATTCAAAGCTATCTGCATCAAAAATTAAAGCCAATGTTGGCATATGTGCCAGTTTATCAACTGTACGTCGCATAATTAACGGCGCATCACATCTCAAACTAAAAAAACTGCAAAAAAAGCCTCCGCTGAACGCATCACGTAAAGAAAAAAGATTAAACTTTGCAAGAAATCACATGTCATGGAAGAAAGAATGGAATCAAGTTGTATTTTCAGACGAGAAAAAGTTTAATTTAGATGGTCCAGATGGATTTCAGTTTTATTTCCATGATTTAAGAAAGGAGCAACAATATTTATGTAAAAACCATAGCAGACAGGGTGGTGTTATGGTCTGGGGAGCAATTTTATATTATGGCACAGTTGACTTAGTTTTTCACGACACTAAAATGACAGCAGTTTCATATAAAACCACTTTAGAAGTAGCTTTTCCAAAGTTTGTAGACCTTTTTGGTCCTCTAGCTTGGACTTACCAACAGGATAATGCACCTATCCACACCGCAAGAATCGTTACAGAGTGGATTAAGAATCAAAATGTTTCATTGCTACTGTGGCCACCGTATTCACCGGATTTAAATATAATGGAAAACGTGTGGGGCTGGCTTTCAAGAGAATGTTGATAACATTCTGGTCCATAGGTTGAAGTAAAGCAGTGCAATTTGCGGGAAACAACATAACTTTTATCATTCCATCATCGCTTTGTATTTCATTTTCTTTGAGATGACATGGAGCGTTATCCAAAAGCAACAACGCATTCTTTTCAAGTCCTTTTAATTCGAGAAATTTCCTTACCTAAAAGAACAACTATTATTACCAAAAAACACCAGAACATAATTTCTATAACCCCTTTTAATATGTTACCTCAGGAACAAATATGTTGCGAAACCATTGTTCGAATAAAACAAAAGTCATCCATGCATTCTTGTTCGCTTTGTAGATAACAGGCTTTTTCTCAAAATTTTTAAACGCACGCGGATTTGCTGCCTTACCAATAACGAACAACTTCAGTTTATGCATCCCAGATGCATTTGTGCATGCAAGAAATGTTATTCTGTCCTTGCATATTTTTCGACCTGACGCTGACGATTTATTAAAAGTCACAAGTGTTCTGTTTGGCAACATTCTGTAGAACAATCCAGATTCGTCTGCATTATAAATTTGGTCTGCAGTCAAATTGAGTTCTTCTATTTTTTGTCGAAACTTTATAAGAAACAGTTCGACAAGTTCACATTTGTTAGATAACTTCTCCCCACAAATTTTTAGCATCCGAATGCCATACCGTTTCTTGAATTTTGCAATCCATCCGTTGCTACCATTGAAAGATCCTGGTTTTTCTTTTATTTTTGCGTGCAATTGGATTGCCTTTGATTTTATAATGTCATTGGAAACCGGGATATTTTTAGCTCTTTGTTTTTGAAACCATTCATATAAAGATTTCTCCATCTGTGGATATTCACAAACTTTAAGCGTAAAGCGTTTTCCTGGTCCAGATTCAGCTCTAGCAACAAATTGTCTAATTGCATTTCTCTTTGCTTTTATACTGCTTATGGTTGACTTGTGAATGTTATATTTTTCACAAAGTACATTTACTGATACACCCTTATCAATAGCGGATAAAATTTCACTTTTTTGTTTTATAGATAATTTAACAATATTTTTTTTAATACCCATGCCTAGCGAAATATAAGTCACTGCTTCAAAAATTCACAAACAAATGATAGTACAAATAAGAAGCTGATTGAATTAACGTATTATGTTATATGTACTTCGTAGAACAAGTTAATCTACATGACAACAAAACCGTTAAAATCATTTGAACAAATATGTACATGCATATACAAACACAAATAAACAACAGACGAAAAACTGTAAAATAACGGTGAAATAACTAACGCGAAGGAAAACAGAACAAGAGGAAACACATAAGAAATATTTAGGTTGCACTAATAGAGGTAGCCTTTTTAAAAAGTTGCACTTATAGAGTCAAGAAGGCTAAAAATTTAAGTGTTGAGAAAATCGAGGAATTTCGCGAATCGAGGGTTGCATTAATCGAGTCCGTACTGTATAAGAATTAAGATAAATAGAATACTTACAAGGTATGATTGAAAAATTTTTTAAAAGAGTGTGACGTCATCCGAAGTCAAATTGACTAAAATAATTTTTTGTACAATCAATGTTATGGGAATATGCACTAAAAAAATGCTGTTTTTGATAATTTAATTTTAATTTTTATTCATTTTTCTAAGATAATATTTTAATAACATGTATGTTACATAAAGTATGTAAGTTTTAAGAATTTTTTTTTATTTTTTTTTTTATTTTTTTTTTTTTTAAATGTAAGTTTTACATTATTATAAGTAATTGAAATTTAATTTATTGTATTTTTTTTAGTTTTTTATTTGGTTTAAATCCTAATGAAAATTTTTTAATACAAATTTCATTATTTTTAGCTGGCGATGACGTCAGTCAAGAGAATAAAAACTCTCTTTTACACAAATAACGATCATACCTTGTCTGAAGCAATTACTTTATTTAATCAACTTTTATTTAGTATGTATATATAGCAAATCTTTTTTTAGTTACACATTCGTATTATTACTATCAATATCAACTATCAGCTCTCACTATCAACTATCGACTGCCTTAACAACAACTATCTTATGCTTAGCTATATATCTATTTCTTTCTTTGTTATATTTTTATTACATTTTATTGTTTTTACAATCTACAATCTACTATCGAATGTACGATCTATTACATTACATTTTATTGTTTTTACAATCTACAATCTACTATCGAATGTACGATCTATTACATTACATTTTATTATTTTTACAATCTACAATCTACTATCGAACATACGATCTACTACAGCTCGTCCATCCTGACGACGACGCAGACCATAAGCAGGAGCGCTTTCATTTTCTTCATCACGATCAATCGAATCATCTTTATCATTATAATCAACATCTGTTAAATTTTTTCCGAAATTGTCATTACCCAACCAATTTTTCATATTAGCTGAGTCGAACACACCTTCAAATGGAATTCGAGAGATTTGAAAACCATCAACATCTGTTATCAGATACCGGTTGTGAGGCAAAACCTTTTTCACTTGATAAGGACCCTTAAATTTGGGATATAACTTTTTATTTTCGCCTGGGCTTAACACGTTTCTAATGACAACATAATCACCCGCATTAAATCTCTCTTCTTTTCTACATTTCGCATCATAAGATTTCTTATTATACTCTTGAGCCTGTTTAGTTTTCGATATAGCATAATTTCTAATATTCTCAAGACAAATATTACTAACATTTTGACTTTCTAAAAATTCAGTAAGATTGTCTCCACCTGGACGCCTTTGGTTTCTTCCAAAAAGCAATTTCGAAGGAGAAGTACCGATAGAACGGTTAACAGTATTATTAAAAACATATTCAACATCCTCTAGAATAGTATCCCGTTCACATTCGCGATCGAACGATACTTTTGATAGAACCGGAGTTAAGAATTTATTCATCCTCTCAACCTGCCCATTTGCCTTTGGACAAGCTGTTGCAATCAAAATATGCTTAATACTTTCTTTGTTTAGAAACTCGATAAACTCGTAAGACCGAAAACACGATCCACGATCTGAAACAATAGTTTTTGGCCTACTATAACTATCAACGTAATTTCGAAGATATTTAATAACTTCTGCAGAATTAGTTGTTTTGCATGGATAGATTTTCACAAATTTTGAAAAACCATCTACAATCAAAAGGAGGAATCTATATTTTTGTTTCGTCGTAGTCAGAGGACCGTAGTGATCCAAATGAATCATTTCAAACGGTTCAGATCCTTTATCTATAATTTGTAATTTTTCACACTTTTTTGATTCTTTAGGGTGAATGATATTATTGGAGATCTGTTGGAAAGAAAAATTATTAGGCCATGTTCTTCACCTTTTGCTTCAAGAATCGTGTTAGTACCCAAAAAGTCAGGTGAATATAGGGTGTGTATAGATTATAGGGAACTTAACAAGATGACTATTCGTGATCGGTTTCCTTTACCGTTGATAGAGGATCACATTGATAGATTGAAAGACAAAAAGTTGTTCACTTTATTAGATTTGAAGAATGGTTTTAATCAAGTTAAAGTCGAAGAAAGTTCAACGAAATACACATCATTTGTTACGCCTATGGGGCAGTATGAGTATATACGTATGCCTTTTGGGTTATGTAATGCTCCAGCGGCATTCACACGGTTTATATATCTGATATTTAAAGATATGAATGTCTGTGAAAAAGTTTTCCTGTACTTTGATGACATATTGATTGCAACAAATTCTGTGAATGAGCACTTTGAAGTTTTACGGGAAGTATTAAACAAATTAGTGGAAAATAAATTAGAGTTGAATATGAGTAAATGTAGTTTCTTGCAACAGAAAATAAAATATTTAGGATATCTTATAAGTGAGAAAGGAATTCAACCGAATCCAGATCACATTAAGGATATTGTGAATTACTCAGTACCAAAAGATGTGAATGAAGTTAGAAGATTTTTAGGATTAGTGGGGTTTTGTAGAAAATTTATCAAAAATATGGCTACAATTTCTAAACCATTGACTGACCTTCTTAAAAAGGGTGCAAAATTCAGATTTGAGTCAAGTGAATTAGAATCTTTTGAAAGATTGAAAAATGAATTGATTTCAGCTCCTATATTGAGTACTTACTCTCCTACAGCTTATACAGAACTGCATTGTGATGCAAGCAGCCTAGGTTTCGGGGCAATCATGCTTCAAAAACAATCTGATGGTCTTTTACATCCAATAATGTACTTTAGTAACCGAACTTCAGAAGCTGAATCCAAATATCACAGTTTTGAGCTAGAAACGCTCGCTATTATTTATGCTCTGGAACGCTTTCATGTTTATCTTCATGGAATTAAATTTAAAATTTTAACAGATTGCAATGCTTTGAAAAGTACACTACAGAAACAAAATATAAACCAGAGAATTAATAGATGGGTTTTTTTGTTGCAAAACTATGATTTTGAAATCATTCATCGTGAAGTAAATCGTATGCGCCATGTCGACGCATTATCTCGTTGTAATAGAATTTTATTGCTGGACAATATTAATGCCAGTTCTCTTGAAAATTCATTGATTATAGCACAGTCTCGAGATCCGGATATAATTAAAATCCGTAAGCAGTTAGAGGAGCAGAAAAGCTCGTTAAATGAGTTACGGAGTGGAATTGTGTATAGAAAAATTAATGGAAACATATTGTTTTTGGTACCTTCATTGATGATACCAAATGTTATTCGAAATTTTCATGACAACGTTGGTCATACGGGTATTGATAAAACTCGAACTTCAAAGGAGCACATAGGAAGTTATCAGAAATGCATCAGCTATTAGTATCCCAAACACATCATTCTGCCATTCAGGATATGTTATCGCAGGAAGAGATTCATTGGTCATTTAATCCACCCTCAGCACCACACTTTGGGGGATTATGGGAAGCTAGAGTAAAATCCGTAAAATCACATTTACATCGAGTTCTCAGAACCACAATACTGACATTTGAAGAAATGAATACTCTTCTTACTCAAATTGAAGCGGTACTAAATTCACGACCGTTATGCGCACTATCCGACAACGAAGCTGATGTATTGACTCCGTTTCATCTTCTTACTGGACAAGGATACTCTTCTATACCAGAACCATCCTATGAATACTTACCATCATCACAACTATCTAATTGGGAATTGCTACAGAATCTTGTACAAGGATTTTGGAAAAGATGGAGAACCGACTATTTGACCTCGTTACAACAACGATCTAAATGGCATAAATTACAATTTAATTTACAACTAGGTGATCTCGTATTGATTAAAGATTCAACATTACCTCCTGCTAAATGGGGAATAGCTCGAATTCTACAAGTACATCCTGGATTGGATGGTATAGTGAGGGTTGTTACACTTAAAACAAAATTTGAGAACTAACTCGTCCAATCATCAAGCTCATTAAACTGCCCATCGAAGCTTAATCTGGATTCTCCAGGGAGAGGCGGGATGTTCAGAAATCTATCGTTTATTAAGTAATGGTAACACTTTTGAAACACGTTTGTTTGTAAATTGTATTGTTGTAAAACCTAAAATCTTTAATGTGAAATAAATTGTATACTAAAACCTCAAAATAATTGTAATAATTTTAAACAAACAGTTTTAAACAGTTTTAAACAAAGAAAGTGTAGTGTGAGGGAACTTGCAAAAACATTTGCTATTAGTAAAACTCAAGCCGCAGAAATTATCAGAAAGCAAGATGATATTCTGAAGTTATACTATCCGAATACATTGAATGTAAATTTAAAAAGAAAACTCTTGGATGAAAGTGGGCAAAAATTAGAAACTATTATTAGACTGGTTTGTTATAGTGAGAAATAGCAAGTGTTTTAATAATAGAAAATTTCAAGGAATCAGCAGGATGGTTGGAAAAGTTTTTTTCGAAGAATATTTCATTTAAATCTATTGTGGATGAATCAGCTGACATAGTTATGAATGATGTCGACAACTTCTTTTAAAAATTACCTAATATTTTAAAAGACTATTAGCCAAACTACATCTATAATGCCGATTAGACTGGTCTGTTCTATAGAGCACTTCCTTCGAAAACTTTATCTTTATAAACTTGATCTGAACATTGAAAAATTTTGTGACTCTAATCAGCACTAAAATTATTTTTTTAAAAAAAACAACAAATTATTAGGTTTTTGTTTCTACAGCCTTTAAATCTCTAAAATACACAAATGTGCCTCTGAAAACACTGTCAAATTTTTGAATGTATGTAGTTAACTCGTTGTCTATACTTTTATATTTTTCTATTTGCAATATCTTGCGAGTATCTTGCAAGAAGCTTCAAAAACTGGATTACAACTCACAGTTAATGGCTCAAGATTCTGTAGCTTATGAAATGCTTCCTCGTGACATTTAGGCAGATGGACATTTAATTGGTGGAACATTGCAAATTCTCAATAATTGTGTGTTAATTTAACAATTCAAATGATTTGGCGTTGTTGTTACCAATTATGTCAAACTACCGTTATATTCTTTCTACTCCCGTAGTATTCTTTCAACTTCTGCTTAAACACTCGATTTTAAATAGTATCCACGTACAGAATACTATTAGATATGTACATAGAAAATTTCCACGACGTTGCGTCTTATCCACTAGCGGAATACCTAGTGATAACTTCCACATAATTTCAGAGACATACGAGTTTTTACACATCTACATTAGTGTTTGAGGCACATTTATCTGTCGTTTAGATATTTTTTTACTGTATTTCTCTACAAAAACCAAATAATATATTCTGTTAATTTGTATACAACATATTAGAGGAATAATCGAATTCATCTAATACGTATGTTTATGTAATAATAAAAAAATAATATAAAGTTTGAGCCATATAGAAAAACTTTCTTTAATTTCAAGAAATTTTCAATGACCAGATCACGTAGTGGGAATAGTTTCCTGTAAATTGAAAGCAAAGATTTTAATATATTTCTATAAATCTTTGATTCTTACTTAATGAACTACTCAATGTAAGAGTTGCATTTAAAATATTTAAAATGATCTATAGATGCTCTTATTAACCACCAAATTCAGTCTTTATTACATTTAATCATTTAAAAATAAAAAGAAAATTAACAAATCTATATTGCTGTTGATTGTCAAGCGTAGACGTAGAACTCTTGTCCCAAGAACATGGTGTCTGGCAAAATGTTTCGCAGTTATTATCAGATTTCTTCAATCATACATATTGAATATCTTTGTCATAAGTACATCAATAAGAATCGCATTATTCTTTATTTTGAATATTGATTCAAATACAACTCGCATGAATGTGGTAACTTATTTCATGATTCTTTGACGTAAACAATTTCTGCGTTCGAAGCACAAACATAGTTTGATGCCTGCACAAATGTTTAATTAGGTTTTTATTGATATAAGTAAATCTATAACAAACATATATGTACATATATGTAGTTTTGCTTGGCATAGAACAAATATATCTCGTAGTATCTAGCATATAGTAGTTGCATTTTGTTGAATTTGGATTTAAATTAAAATTTTTTTAATTGTATTCTTGTTTGATTTAAGAAGTAATTTTTGATAAAATATATTTTTAACCTGACGTAAGTAATTAATTTTTTCGAATCTGGACACACTCAAATGAAATGTGATTCTATATGCATCACTCTGTAATCGAAAGAGCCTCAAAACATCATGTAAATTTTTATTTTATTTTATTATAAATATTATTAATAGTGAAATAAGTATCAGAAATAATCCTATTGTTCAAGAAGCAATTAAAATGTTCATAAGCTATTATAATTCTCGAATAAATTACACTGATCAGAGTACTTCATTGACAAATTATTGTATTAATTATTTAAATGAACATATTAGAATCCAATCACCAGTTCCGAATATTGAAAGAACTCCTAATAGAGGTACTATAGTAACAGACATGGGTGTTATATCAACAACTTTGAGATTAACATCTGAGAGCATTAAAAACAAAATTGAGACTGCTAAACTTATAATGAATGATCAAGTAATAACAGGATTAATTGACGGATTGTTTCCAAATGATTACGACTTTACAAGTAATATCAACATGATAACAAGTGAAGATTTATCAAAATTTATAACAATTGTACTATTATTAATTGTTTCAAACTTGAAATTAATTATTGAAAAGACTGTATTTTTCATTTTGGGAGCATTTGCTCGATCAGGAAGTTTCTCAGACGAATGGATAAATAAGAAAAACAATAGCTTTGAGCAGTTAAGTCTCAATTCTTTTAACTTACCTTTTGATATTGATAATGACTTAATGACCGGAGTTTGGATAGCTCTTAAAAACTATTTTGAAAAATTTATATTGACTCCAGAAATCATTATAACTTTTGTTCAAAGAAAATTAACCTATGATAACAAAAATGTAGTTGTTTTTCCATTATTGAATCAAGTATACTTTAAAAATTTGACAACAGTTAAAACGATTGCTGAGGCAATGTCAAAATATTCTAATTTTCCTTGGAAAGTACTTGATATGGAAAATGCCATGATAAGAAAAGAGCTTGATTTATTCACATCAATAATTCGAGATATTCTTTCTGATAAATTAATTGGCTACAAAGTTTCTGGAATTGCAACAGGTCTTCCTAATTTAGGTTACATTTCTGTTCAACTTGAAATTATAGTCGGAGGAAATGATGATCTTAAAAGATATAGAGGAATAGGATCAGTTAATACAAAAGGAGTTAATAAGAAACAGTGGGATTTATTCATTCAGAAGTTTAATGATGATCCTGATTTCAGTGGAACTAATTATGAAAATATCAAGCAAAAATACCTTGATTTGACTAATAAATCTCTTGAAAGAGATCAATTGATAACGGATGTAACAGCCTTCTTACGTCTTCCTACAGATGAAGATGAAAATGATGGTGCTGTTAATCAGAACAATAATGATCAAGGGGGAAATGATGATGATAACAATCAAGGACCACAAAATCCTCCTAGAGGTGGTGGAGGTGGAAATGATAATGACGATAATTCTCCTAGAAGAACTAGAGGAAATAATCCTGATAATGAAGATCAAGGAATTCCTAATAGGAATCAAGAAAATATTAGAGTAATTGATCAACAACAAAATATACAACAAAGGGCTAATAATCAACAGTTAGTCCAAAATAATCCAAGAGGAGACGATGTTGAGATTGAGGTGGATGAAGGATTGAATAATCAAGGAGATAATATAGGAGCTGGTCCTTCAGGGTTACAAAGAGCAGTGGTCCGTTTCCGTAACTCACAAATTGAGTGATTCTCAACTGAAATACTCTATCCGACGTCATTTTGACGTCATTCTCTATCGTACCGTTTCTGTAACGTGGTGAAATTGAAAACTCTACTGAAACAATTTTCTCTACTGCAAAAGTGTTTCTGTAAGTCTGTTGAGTTGAGTTAATTCTCTACTGGTTGAGTTTCTTTTTCGATAGAGTATTAGCAGTTGATAAGGATATAAAAGTAAAAATAAAGTGTATTATAAGTATATATAGTGATTGAGTTTTATTTTTTTCGATAGAGTAGTGCTAACTAATTAGGTTAAAAAGAATAAATTAGTTTATTGTCCTTCATTTAGTTTTTTTTTTTTTTAATAGATACATAGTATTAATATCCTTATTATTAAGTATTAATTTCAAAAGAATAATAAAGTTAATAATTGTTTAAATATGAATGCAGAAAAACAGGTGAATATTTACTTAAAATAAAAATATATAAATAATTTTAGATACATATTTTACATTTTATCTTCGGTTTATTTTTAGAAAAATTGTTGTATGTACACATATGTATGTATTTCAATGTATAAAATGTAATATGTTATGTGTAGATATATACAAAACTTAAAAGTTAATCAAACTTTCAGAATAAGTTTTACGTTACTTTGATTTAAATGTTACAACTGTTGTTTCATTTTTATAAATTCCTTTCTAATTGCAAACTCACCATACCAATTCTCTATCGAGTGTTACAGAAACAGCAGAACTCTACTAGTAGAGTTTAGCGATTGAAAATCGTATTACGTCACAGAATTGAGAAATTTCTCTATCGAGTTACAGAAACGCACTACAGGTTAGTCCTAATAAAGAAAAATTCATTTAATTGGTAAGATTTATTGTTATGATGATTGAAAATATTACAGAATCCACACTTTCATTATCACCATCACTTAATAGTGAACGTGAAGTAACATCTCCTTTATCCGTAGCATCAAGTACTAATAGAAAATCAAGACCAAGAGACTTACCAACTACATCAGTCAAAACTTCAAAGAAATCAAAACTTGAAAATCTAAATTTATTTGAATATGATCACATTAATTGTTCAAATTCAGCAAAATTAATATCATCAATGGGAATAAGATATCTAATCTAATAATTTACTTTGAAAACCATGTTAACTTGAAGGGTGAAAGTATCCTTGTGAGTCCAATGGCTCTTGAACAATTCAACTTTTCAATTATTGATCAATACATCATGTAAATATCTTTAGTCCAACAGAATGGATTACTATAATTTAAACGCAAAAAATCCATACGTAAAGTAAAGCAACTTTCCTATGGTGATTTTATGATTTGAAGGAACTTCAAGTGGAAATTACACTAAAAATACAAAAAATCAAAAATATCTTGACTAAAAATAAAACAATTAAAATTTATTAAGCAATTTCACAAAACCATTTTTTTATAAAATATCGTCCGATGATTCTGAATTCGAAGAAATTTTAGTAACAAATATTTCAACTAGAGGAACGAAAAATAACAAAGAAATTTTAAAGCAAAAGTACGAAAATCAAATTCCTACTGCTAAAAAAAAAAAGACCTTTTTATAATACTTTGTATGAAATTGGAGTTGTAATAGAAAATATTAAATTTGTACATCTTCTACCAAATACAACATCCATTATACAACCTCTTGATCCAGGCATAATACGCTGCTTTAAAGCTTATTACAGGAAAAATATTATTCGAAAACAATTGGTTGCCTAGAAAGGTTTAGATTTGCAGGAATTTTCAAAATCGATAACACTTTTCACAGCAATAAATATGATTAAAACGGCAGTGGCTAGTTACATCTCGAACAATTTCAAATTGTTTTCGTAAATGCGGTTTCAAAAGTGCATCTGAATATGAAACTGAAGAAGATGATTCACTAATTGAAATTCCTTGCACAGACGATGAATTTAATAATTTTATGGAAATATAATTTGTTTTCAATGTTATGTTTCTTTTATTTTATATGATTAATGTTATGTTTCTTTCTTTTTGAATAAATTTTATCAAAAAATGTGTTTTTAATTTAAACATTAAAAATATTTAGTTATTTATAAATTCATGAATTTATTAGTTTCATGAAAATTTTACTGGTAATGTGACCATAGAACAATTCTAACAATATTTTTAAGGGGAATATTGTAGTATTAAAAAAAACAGCCCTTCTACATGCACAACCTCACTAAATGTACGATTTTTTCTTCCATTTTGTATGTGCATAAAAGAGGGTTCCACTGTACATATATAAATAGAAATTGTATTACTATCAATAGGCTATACAGTTGAACCTCGTATAACGTAATTTCATATAACGTAATAAAATATTTTGAAACTAAAATATTCATAAAACGATGAAATTCCCTTAACGTAATAAAAATTGCGGTTCAAATTTAAAAAAAATAACGATCTGGTAACTTCTTTAAATTTAATCAACATGGTAACATTTATTTTTCTCGAACTAGCTGACCCGGCGAACTTCTTTCCGCCGAAAAAAAGAAATTCCTAAAAGACTTTGTTTTATGACAAAATTAAAAAAAAGTAAACAATAGCTTCTGGTTACAATAGGACCATATTGAAATAAAGTTACAATAAAATAATACGACTGCATATATTCATCATATTAATTTTTTATTATTAATTATGTAATTTATTATTTGTTCTTCTTTTTGTACAATTCTCATGGTAAATAAATACTATTCCTAAAATTATTCTATCTCATACTTATATTTTATTTTAATGCCTTATAATGTACAATATTCTTAGTTTTTCCTTTCGGAGAAAAAACATATAGCGCCGATGGTTTGCCGACTCTTGAGCATGCAACGTACAACTGCCATTGTGAAAAACATTGAAATTCAAGGTTTATTCCACACACTTCTAACGATTGGCAAAATTTAATTTAAACATTACATTAAATCGTTGTCGATTTTTACGAAGGAGGCTATGATTAAAAAAATTTTTCATTTTGACGCCAAACGCCGTGAAATGTCAATTTATAATTTCTTTTATTATTTAATATAATATAATATTTTATTTAATTTTTATTATTTAATTGGTCGATTTTTTTTTGTATATAAACCTTGCCTTGGCGATAACGAACACAATAAAAAAAGAATTATCCAATTTGGTGCCGGCGTTCGGAAGTTATGAGCGTACATACATTTCGCAGATTCATTTTTATATATATACGCGTTGCTACGCCACCAACTAAAAAATTCATTTTTCTTTACATTAATCTTGATCTTACGAAGATTACTAAGTTTACGACGTGAAATGAATCCCCTTATTGTCTGTTTAATGTGAGCCTGACATGAATTTCATAATTTACATAAATTCTTATTTCATCCACAACTCGAAACGTCATCATTCATTCGCTGTAATATAAACTTTGACACTTGCAAGGCTAACTAAAATAAAACTTAAAAAAAATCGACTATATTTTTCCGTGTATGATAACATGATATTCGAAAACGAAACGTTTCGTATCTTTTTGTTAAAAACGCGATCATGATATTCGAAACGTTCAAATTCAAACGATTTTCATCGTCTACTCAGTCGATAGCATTTTGTTCATCGTTTACATATATTTTGAACGTTTTGTTATTGTTTGCATAGTTCTTTTTTTATTAAACTAAATTGATTAAATATTTTTAAATAATGTCAAAATTAAATGTTTTAAAAAAACCACATAGCACAAAATATTTTAATATATGTAATTCCAGTCAACTTGAAAAATTCGTTTGTGTAAAAATTTTATATGGCACCACTAAACGTTCGAAACGATGAAGTTACATGCGCATATGCATTGCACACGCTAGATGGTTGGTACGGTTTTGTGATAAGTGAAAATTAGTGTGTATAATAGTATATGCAGGTGTATGTGTATGTGTATGTACACCATGTTTATTATGTACACCATGCGCGTATGTAGATAGAATCGTGGTAAGTAAAGTGCATTATGTATATTGTGTGGTGAGCGGAGTTATCGTGATTGCGATAGCTCCACTCGAATAAAAATTTGAATTAAGGCGTAGTCACGATAAGCCCGTTCCGTCCCGTTACGTCCCGCTCTGTTCCGACACTTTTCTAAACATACCTTTTATGATAAAACTTAACTGTCTATAGTAAAGTTGAAAGCCAATTTTGAAAATTTATATGGAAACAGGTTATGTTGTCCGTGAAATTTGTTCAACTCCGACGTTCCGCACCGTTCCGTTCCGTAAATCATAACAGCTTTTCGATCAATCCATATATAAATAACATGGAAATGTCAAATATTCAACTTTTTTCTTTTTACGGAACGGAACAGAACGGGCTTATTGTAACTACGCTCTTACACTACTTGTCATATCTTTTGTTTTTATTTATCTATGTTAATACGCTGATACTACTACTAACTTATATTATGACTGGTAGTAAAATCACAACTAATGCACATGTGAACATACAATTAAGACTAATCATGTGACATGGCCTTAAATTTTATTTTGATATTTTTGGGATATTTGTTCTGTATATAAAAATGAATCTGCGAAATGTATGTACGTGCATAACTTCCGAACGCCAGCACCAAATTGGATAATTCTTTTTTTATTGTGATCGTTATCGCCACGGCAAGGTTTGTATACAAAAAAAAAAACATTTGTATGGAAAATAGAAAAGGGCTGTTTTTAGGGTTTTCTCGGCAATTATTCGATTTTTTCTCGCCTTTTAAACCTTCCCTATACCTCCACGAACATTTCAAGACTAAGATAAGATAAATCCGTTCATCCGTTCTCGAGTTTTAGCGAGACTAACGAACAGCAATTCATTTTTATATATATATATAGAATAGATATAGATAGATATAGATAAAAACAAAGTGTCAAATTACATATCGTCGGCTGAAAATATGATTGTCGTATGTCGATTTTTTCACATTTTGAACTTTTAATGATTCTATATGTTTTCAAATGTGTTCTTTCTATTGCACTTATCAAATTCATTCTATCTATTCTGGTTTTTGAGATACTGAGTTTGCATTTTGTCGTATAATCCAAATTTTTACAAATTTCCATGTTTATTTGTCGTACGTAGTTTTATTTTGTCTGCATACGACAAATTTATATTGAATATTGTAAGAAAATTAAAATAATTTTTAATTGTCGTATGTTGATAACTGTTGCCTATTTAAATGTCGTATGTTGTATAGCTTTAGCATATACGACAAACAAATTTTATTCTACTCAGTTTGTAAATGTCGTATGTAATACGTGTAATACTTAAGACAAATAGAAATTTTAGTCAGTCTCGCACTAGATTTCGAAGGGGATAGACATCATGTGTGAATCATCAACTGCTCCAAGCTTGTGTTCTGATTTACAAGTGTAAGTGAAATAATAATTTTATTTTAAAGTAAATATTAAGACAAATAATTTAATTTCAGAATAATGGATGACATTTTAAATACATCAAGTACGTAATTATATTAAATTTATAAATTATGTAATTGTATTACTTAGGTAGAAATTTTAAACTTATATAACTATTGTTCTTCCACAGAAGAAGACCCATTAGACTTTTCTAGTGATGACAGCTTAAAAGATCCTTCTTTTAAAATGGTTAAAACATATAAGAAGAGAAATCTAAGGAATTTTTACGAAAATGCTTCCAAATTAATAAGTTCGTCTGATAGCGAAACATCCGAAAGTGATATTAGTAACACTATTTCGAGAGTTGAAGTTAGAAACTTACCATCTGATGTAACACTATCATGTATGTATTATATTTTAAGAATAGAACTTTATTTAAAACACAAGTGCGTTAATATTGTACATACATTTTGTAGCTAGCAACGCTAGTACACCAACTGTCACAAGAAAGCGAAAAAGCATGCCACATCTCTGGAAAAATAATGTTAGGAAAAGGTTAAGGCAACTGGGACAGGAATTTGTGGATCAGAAAAATAATGTAAGGCCAGCGAAAAAATTAAAACCGCCCTGCAAATCGAACTGTTTTTACCTGTGCACGAAGTACTTCGATGAGACTGACAGGCAGAATATTCATAAAGATTTTTGGCTTCTAGATGAAAATGGGAAAAATAATTTTATACTGAAATACGTCAAACAGGAGGAATGTAAAAAGAGGAGAGATATAAAAGAGAGAAAAGAAAAAGATAGAAAGAAAGTTTCCTACAACTATTATTTAAGAAAAAATAATAGCACAATTCGAATTTGTAAAACTTTCTTTCTAAATACACTATCAATTAGTGAAAGGAAAATTTATTATTTATTTAATAATTGCAGTTTATCTGGAAATAGCTTATTATTGAAATCTAGACGAAGCAATTGTGGTAGAAAATCGACTCCATTAAGTGCGATTGAAAACGTGAAAAATCATATCAACAGCTTTCCAGTAGTCGATTCCCATTACTGTCGACAAAATTCTAGCAAGAAGTTTTTGGAAGAAAATTTAAATTTAACAAAGATGTACAACTTATATAGGGAAAAAGAAGAAAATCCTGTTTCTATAGCCATTTACAGAAATATATTTAACTACCACTTTAATTTATCATTTTATCGTCCTCGTAAGGATCAGTGTGATAAATGTTGTTTGAAAAAATTAAACAAAATTCTTACTGGTGATGAAAAGAAAATATATGAAGCCCATAGAGAGGAGCACTTGTATGTATATGAAAGCTGAAAGAGAACTCGACCGACAAAATATTGATGACCGAAAGGCTATTATTTGTTATGACCTGGAAAACATTTTTAATTTGCCAAGAGGTAATGCATCCAATTTTTATTACAAGAGGAAGTTGAATGTGTTTAATTTGACTGCTACCGTGATTATAACTAACTTACCTAAAATTACATACTGTGCTATATGGAACGAAGTAATGAGTGGTCGTGCTGGAAATGACATTGCCAGTGCTTTGTTTAAAATCTTAAATAAAGTTGTAAGTGACTATCCTTTCTTAAAGGAAATAGTTCTGTGGAGCGACTCCTGCGTTCCACAAAACAGAAATCACATTACTTCCTTCGCGATATTAAAATTTTTGTATCAAAACAAAAATATCGATATCATAACACAAAAATTCTCAGAATCAGGCCCTTCCTTGATTCAAGAAGTGGACTGTATTCACAGTTGTATTGAAAAATATTTGAAAGGACTAGAAATTCCTAGTCCACTGGCTTTGATAAAATTACTACTAAAAATGAATTACGAAAACGTGAAACTAAAAATAATTCAGATGAATGCGGAAGATTTCTCTTTATTTTCTTTTGAAGCCAATGGATTGGCTTTTCAGCAAATCGCTTACTCGAAATGCAAATACATTCAGTATAAACAAGACTGTTTATTTACAATACACGTTAGGCACAGTGCAAAACAAGTAAATTATACACCAACGACAATTATAAGAAAACAGTCTAAGTGTCGATTTGGGAAAAAAATTACACAGGATATTTTTACTAAAAAGACTAAATTGAAACCAAAAGCACTATCTATAGAAAAACAAAAGGACTTGAAGAGTATGTTATGTTACGTTCCAGAAGTTGATCGCGAATTTTACAAAGCATTACTCCATTTATAAGATTTTTTAAAAAATATGTACAATTTGCCTAATAATATTAATACTCTGAATTTTGAATAATATGTAGATACTGATGTTATTTTTTTACTATTATATTATTTTGTTAATTTTTCTTTTTTTTTTAGTTTTATAATTTTAAACATTTATTCTGGCAGTGAAAGCCTTTTATGTTATTTTTTGGAGCATTGAATTTTGTTTTTTTTTTATTGTATTAATTTTTTGGAATAAAATGAACTTTATTAGAAAATTAATAAACGTATTTCTTTTTTTGGTAGTCTTAAGTTCAAACGTACATTGTCGTATGTAAAAGAAATAAATGTCACTTTATTGAAAATGCTACATACGACAAATTTTTTCTGACAAAATCTTTGACGTTAAACAAAAACAAAGAAGGCCAACATAAAATTAATAAAATTATTTGAAAGAATATATATATATATACATAATGTGTGAAAACGTAGAATTTTTACCGTTTCAAGTTGTTTTTATTCAAGTTAAAACTTTAACCGCCGATTTCCAAAAGTTTGATTTTACGACATACGACAATCATATTTCCAGCCGACGATATGTAATATGTACATATTTCAATTGTTATTGAGGTTAAGGAGATAGAAAAATATACATATGTATCAGAAATCAGAAACTTAGTTTTTTATTTTAATTATAAAAAATTTAGATTTTTTTAAACTGACTAAATATGGTGAGTTATGTATGTATTATATGGCATAATATGCATACATATTAATAAATTTAAACTTCCACAATATTTCAGACAGGGGCAAAATATAAAACAAAAATGCAAATTGAAAAAAAGAAGCGAAATAAAATAAGCCTTCAAAAAAAAATAGAAATTATAAAACAGTTTGAAATGAAAACTTAATGTGCCATTTACGACTGTAAAAACAATTATTAAACAACGAGGTAAATTACAACTAACTACAAACTTAAATCAAATAAGAACAAAAAGTTATAGGCTTAGACCAACAATAATAGAAAACATGGAATTTCTACTTAAG
Organism: Villa cingulata; assembly: GCA_951394055.1. NCBI lineage: Eukaryota > Metazoa > Arthropoda > Insecta > Diptera > Bombyliidae > Villa > Villa cingulata. Next base: position 31,278,050 of record OX596020.1, on the reverse strand, counting down.
GTATGGATTGAGGATTTAAATGCGAAAAATATACCAAAGTCAACTGCAATTATTCAAGAAAAAGCTAAAAGTATCTTTGAGGATTTAAAGAAAAAAAATGGACAAAGTGATGTGAAATTTAACGCTAGTTCAGGGTGGTTTGCTAATTTTAAAAACAGAACTGATATCCGTAATGTGAAACTTGCGGGTGAATCTGCAAGTGCTGATGTTGAAGGTGCAAATATATTTGTAAAAGAGCTTGAAAAAATTATAAAAACTGAGAATTGAATTGAATAGAAAAACCTGGATATTTCGTGCCTGTTGCCTGGCATGTATCAACAACACACTTAGTTCTTTTCCAAGACATTTTGTTCTGACCGTGAGTGCGTTCATAAACGTTACTATAGTTAACTATAGTTATCATTTGTCGTTCAGAATGGTGGTGGTGTAGTAAAACATAACTAACAACATAACTTTTTAGAGTTCATAAACATCTGTAGTAAAGTAAATTTAACTATTTGATGTCAAAAATTAACCCTACTCGAGAGCATGGTTAACGATAGTAAGCCTTTAAGTGGTAATGACATTGACAATAAAAAATCGTTTGTCATTTCATTTTGTGTTGTGAATTATGAAAATTTCAATTTTATTTATTTGAAAAAAGTAGTAGTATTAATTAATTTTGTTTAAAAATTAATTTTTAAAAATTAATTAATTATTGACAAACAAAAAATATAATAATTATATATATCTTTTGAAAATTTTTTAAACTTGACTTGACAGCTGAATGACAGTTTATTGCTACTACTATGGTAAAAATTTGCGTTCAAAAACTACTTGAAGTTAACATTACCATGGCTGTAGTACAACATAACTTTGTTTAAATCATACAATACCATATGATTATGGTTAAAGTAATATTTATGAACGCACTCCGTGTAATATATTCTTTAACATTAATTTTGTATATTTAAAAAATGACAATGATGGTGATTGTTATTTTCTAAATATACAAAATTAATATTAGAATATGATACGCCGTCCTCATTTTTTATGACGGTGACGGCTAACCATATTCAGGCCTATTTCGTACATTTATATAGTGTTTGTGTATATAAAATTACAAACGTACATATTCATCTGTTCATATAATATAAAATATATAAACAGATAAGGATATCCTTATTATCGTGGTGATAATGTGCTATTGAAAATATAAAACCGTAGATCCAGAATTCAGAACATATTTAAAAGATTTCATAAACTTTCAACATTTAAGTTTTAATTTTGGTGAAAATCTTTTTGTCTGCTACTAAAAAGTTTTATTTTTGTTGAAAAACTTTTTGTCTGCTACTATGACTAAATTGTCTGCTAGTAAAAATTACTTGCATGTATCAATTTTTAACATTTGTATTTCACATCTGGATAGTGTTATTAGTCTATGGTTATAGTATAAGGACTCACTGTTTGGAGGAGCTTTTATAATGACGTGTTTTCCGTCTATAGCACCTATGCAGTTAGGAAAGTGCCACAAATCCTTAAACTCTGCAGCTATTCTCTCCCAGTCATTCTTTGTGGGTTGCGGGATGAACTCTGCTAATAAAATCTCAACTATAATTCTGCAGGTTCTTGATACTATATTGTGTACCGTACTGTGTCCGAGGCGGTAACTAAATGAAACTGTTCTAAAAGAATCTCCTGTAGCTAAAAACCTGAAAAACAAAAAGTCGATATAAATAAATAATTTAAATAGATTTATTAATAAAAATGTGTAATCTTTGATTTACAGGTCAAGAATGTAAAACACGGTGGGGCAACATTCGTGATACGTATAGGAAGTGGCTTAAAAAATCAAAAAATAAAAGTGGTCAAGCTGCTACTTCGCAAAAGAAACATAAATTCTCTGACCAATTATCGTTTTTAGAAAATTATTTTCAAGAAAGAGAAACTGGCACAAATATCACTTGCAGTTCTGCAGAAAATGATGTCTTAGACGATGATTTCACTTGCACTGAAAAAGATAATTTGGAAAAAGAATTTATTGATGAAGAAAATGATACAGCCAAAGTCAATGAAGAAGTGGATCATAATGAAAAAAAAAAATTGTGAAATATTTGCAGAAAAAATATCAAAACTGAATGCAAAACAGGTTCTAAAAAGACCAATTCAAACTCATTACACTAATAAAAAAATGCGACAACCGGAAACAGCAGCGTCCACTTTAATGAATTACATTTTAGAAAAGCAAGATTCAAAAGTTCTACAGCCAGCTGATCCTGTAGATGCGTTTTTAGCTGGATTAGCACCAACTTTGAAGAAGTTATCACCATACTACTTGAATTTAGCTAAAACTAAACTTTTCTCGATTGTCCAAGAGTATGAATTAAAGCTGATATTGGAAAATCAGTGTCAGAGTACATCAGAGCCTTCATTGACATCAACTCCATTGCCCTCACCATCGTCTTGGGCTATGACACCAACGCCTCCTCTTCAAGAATGTAACACTCTAGGGTCAATAAATCCTACAACTTCAACTGAAACTAACATATTGCATATACCAATATCTTCACAATGTTTTTAATATAAAAAATAAATATAAATGCTTAAGTAAAGAAGAAATTATATTTCTTTTGATTTACCTACCTTAAACAAACTGCCAGTTGTTCTCTTGGGGTAATTGATTTTCTCCAGTGGGTGTCTTTTTTTTAAATTAATTTCAATTTTGCTGAGAAGTACATGAAATGAATATTTTGACATTCTAAAATATATGAAAAATTTTGATTCATCGTCTATGAGTTCTTTATACAAAGTTTATGAGTTCTTTCTTCCAAGCTTTGTGCACCCAAAATCTTCTATTTTTATATTTAGATTCATCTTCATCTAATAACAGTGCAATAATACACAATTCTTCACGTGCAAATTTATGCATTTTTCACAATTTTTAAATTATGTGCTCAAAAGTTGACAACGAACTGATACATTATACTACACGTGTGAAAATTAAAAACGGAGGCAGAACTGAAATGTGTGAATATAAATGACGGAGACGAAACGACGGCGAAATTGACGGATCGGAGACGGGACGGAGACGGTTCGAATATGTGAGAATCAACCTTTAATATACAAATCAGAAAATCCACGTGCATTGAAACATGTAGTGAAGAATCAGTTGCCTTTCATTTGGACTTCAAATAAAAAGACCTGTATGACCTCATCCTTATTTACAGAATGGTACAAAAAGCATTTCTGCAAAGAAGTAAAAAAATATTGCCGAATGGAAAACATTGATTTTAAAATTCTTCTGATAGTTGACAATGCACCAGGCCACCCTGCATCTTTAAGTGAATACAATGAAGGCATAAGTCATATTTTTACCACCAAATGCTACGTCTTTGATCCAACCAATGGATCAAGGCGTAATTGCTAGCTTCAAACGCTATTACTTGAGGGAAATGCTCAAAACAGTAAGAAATTATATTGATTCTACAAACGACAATGAAAAATCATTAGAACTGTTCTTTAAAAACTATAATATAAAACTGGCAATCGAAAACATCGCCTTATCATGGAAATCAGTTTCTAGTGTTACTATGAATCGTGCCTGGAAGAAACTTTGTCCAGTATATTTTCATTCAGAGGAAAATGAAGTTATTATCGAAGAAAACAACTTAAGTCAAGAAGTTCATGAATTAGCTCAAATAATTGGGTTTGACACAACCGACTTGACAGGTCCAGTTCAGTGGGATGAGGAAAAACCTTTGTCGAATGATGATTTGCTAGAGATTTTGGACAGTAATACAACAGAGATTCAAGAAATTAACAATGAAGAAGAAAGTGAAACTGAAAGTGAAAGAGGTCTTTCAGCACGTGAATTGTCAGAAGCATTTGACTGCATACAAAAAGCGTTAGAAATATTTCAACTTCATGATAACGATGAAAATCGGTCAAAAACAGTCTGTAGTAACATACAGAAAGCTATGGAACCGTATCATGAATTGCTTGCTGAGAAAAAGAAAATATTGAAACAACAAAGTATTAAATCATATTTTAAGTCTGATTTATAATTTTTTTTATGTTCAAGTTTTTGTATTTTTGTGTTTTTTATTCATTATGTACTTTGTTATTTTTGTTTTGTTATTATAAACTTTTATTTGGTAGAACCATGTTTTGTTTATTATCATTAAATAAAGTGTGTACAATGTACATAATATGAATTAAAATGAATTAATTTCAGTATTTAATTTTTTACCTTATACAACGTAATTTTATATAACGCAATGATCTTTCGGTCCCGAAAAGTACGTTATACGCATGATACAAGAATAACTAGATAAGGGGCTTCTTCTTCTTGAATCGCCATTTCACTTTATAAGTTGTCAAATGACGTCTTGTTTTGCATTTGCATATTGTTTTGTTTATTTTCATTGTTGAGTGATGTTTTATGTTTTATTAATATTAAAGTGAATTTGAAGTGTAATTAATAAAATATTATCTGTTTTCTAATTTCAATTGTAATTTTAAATAAAAAATAAGTATAAGAACAATGGTTGGGTGTAGTGTTGATGGATGTAGAAGTAATTCTATGAGGAAAAATGTAGAAAACCATATCAGTTTTCATAAATTTCCAATAGAACAAAATTTATGTGAAGAGTGGAAAAAAGCGTGCAAAAAAACAAATATTAATATAAAAAGTGGTAAAATTTGTTCATTACACTTTACTGAAGAAAGTTTCACCCTTAAAGATAGACTTCTAAATATAAATAAAAATAGAAAATTGAAAAGTGATGCAATTCCGACACTTTTGTTACCGGACGACAAATTTCTGATGCAGAAAAATAGATTGAATAGAAGAGTACAGAAAAAACTTGTCCAGGATTTACTTAATGAAGAACAGTGAGTATCGATATTATTATAAACATGATGTTTACGAAGTTCATAAATTTTTATTTGAAGATGTAGAGAGGAAGTTATTTCTATAGAAATTGAAAGGTGTGATGAAATAGAATACTTTGAAGAAACTGATTCACAAATGGAGTAAGATTTCTTATTTTGCATTTTGTTGAAACCAGTAACAGCTTAATTTAAACTTCTATTTACAGAGTAATCCATGACAGTGATAGCGCTTCAGTAAACTTCAAACAAACAAGTGTACAAACAGAGTAAGAATTTCTATTTGTTTATTAATTTATGAATAGAATACACAACAAAAACAAACAAAAAGTTTTTAAATTCATAATGTTTCTCATCAAACATTTATATCTTAAAATTTCTGTTTTGTAGTGGAGATCTAACTTGCTCCAATTTAATTGAAATATATCAATTAAGACAACAGCGAATAGCAGATCAACAAAAAATTCGAGAATTGGAATGCGTAATTCAAAAACAAAGAGAAGAAGTACTAAATATGGAAGGCAGCCTAAAAATAATTTTTACAGACGGACAAATTAAAAGATTAAAAGAACCAACTAAGCGCTCTAGATGGAATCTTGAAGATATATCATTTGCTACATGTCTATATTCTGCTGGTCCTCGGTCCTACAGATATATGCGTAAAATGGGGCATCCTTTACCTTCGTTGACAGTGCTGAAAAAATGGGCAAGAAAAATCGAAGTAAAGCCAGGAATATTGAAATCTGTGGTACAAATAATGGGAGCAAGTAGTTTCAACATTCAAAAAAAAAATGTATTTTGTCTTTCGATGAAATGAGTGTTGAATATCGAACTTTGATTACGACAAAACAAATGATGTTATTTTAGCTCCTACAAAAAGCGTTCAAGTAGTCATGTGTAGAGGTCTGTTTGCAAAATGGAAACAGCCCCTATTTTATGATTTTGATTGTAAGATGAAAAAATCAATATTAGATAAAATCATCATTGAGTTGGATAAAGTTGGATTTACTGTGGTGGCTATCGTCTCTGACATGGGAGGCAGTAATTTAGCACTGTGGAAGGAATTGTCGGTTGAGATCATGAAAACGTGGTTTACTCACCCATCAGATGAATGCAAAAAAATATTTGTTTTCGCGGATGTCCCTCATTTATTAAAACTAGTCCGGAATCACTTTCTAGATTTGAAATTGATGAAAAAAGCATAACAGTAGAACCAGTAAAAGAAGCATTTAAAAGTTTAGGGGAAAGTGATTTAAGAATTATGCATAAAATTACAAATCTTCATTTTGATGTGAAAGGACCAGAGCGACAAAAAGTGAAATTAGCAGCGCAATTGTTATCCAATAGTGTATCTTCAGCCCTAAGACGTTTTTACCAGCTACGACAATTAACAAGCAACAACATTCTTCTTTGTGCTGATTTTATAAAACTAATTAATGATTGGTTCGATATCTTCAATTCAAAAGTTAAAAGTGCTGATTATCGTAACCGGAAAAAAGCATATGGACTGGCTTTAGATTACCAGAATGAAGTGTTGAACAAAGTTGACGAGATGATTCTTAAGTTAAGAATACCTGGCAAGAGAACTCTACTTCCCTTTCAAAGAGGAATATTGATTAGTAATTCTTCTTTGAAAGGTCTTTTTAATTATTTAAAAAGTAGTTATAATATTGAATTTATTTTAACTAATCGTCTATGTCAAGACATACTCGCAAATTTTTTTAGTGTAATGCGCGCTAAGGGTGGTCTAAATGACCATCCTAATTCATTACAATTTAAATACAGGTTACGATCTTACTTATTAGGTAATTTATTTTAATTATAGCTATATATACTCAATGTTTGTGCCGTCCATAACATGATGTTTTAGTTAGATACTAATATGTAGTTAAGTATACATATATGTAATGGGAATTTATTTACTATTATATAAATATTAATATTGAAATGATGTATAAGCAATCATTTTTTTAAGAATGAATATGGAATTCTTAATGGATAATTATGAAAACTAGGCTCGTGACATTATTTCAATATAAATATATTTTACTTTTTTAAAGAAATAGTGGCCCTTATTCTGAGATTCGTATCACCTGTCAAGTGAAGTGATCACGATGAATCGGTATTCCGGTAAGCGATTAAAGTGATAAGTATCACATACATCGATAATTATCGAAACTGTCGGTATTCCGAGATTCGTAGTGAAGTGATGGTTGTCACTTAAAAGTGATAATTTTAGCGAATACAAAAGTTAAGTGAAAGAAAAGAAAAAATGAATTTAAACAAAAGGTAAATTAAAAATCATTACATTTTATTATGTTATTTCTTTATTAAAGTGTTTGTGACAGTCGTAACCTGTCAAGTAAGTGATAAAGATGGAGAAAATTAAATTTTTAAAATTTAATTTTTTTAAGAAAATGAAATTTTTTTATTTATATGTATATAAATATTTTTTATATTTTATATACATATATAATATTTTTTATTATATGTTTTACTGGTTTTTTAGAAGAGTAAAAAAATTTTTTTTTTTTTTTTTTTTTCACAATTTATAAAATTTATTAATTTATTTATATTTTTATGTGATATTTAAATTTTAAAAAAATTGACACGGACCACTGACATATAAAAACGAAAACATAACCTAAAATTCATTTAAGTTCATTTCAGTTCATTATAATTCATTCTATTATCACGTCGATTATCCTTCACTTCACGTGAAAGTCGGAATACCGATTAGGAAGTGAAGTGATGGTGATGTGATACGAATCACATAAGTGAAGTGAAACTCAGAATAAGGGCCAGTTTTAATTTTGTATTTTGAAGGTTTATAATTATTTGATTCCTTTAGGGAGAAATAAAAATATCTTAAGTTCTTCAAATATAGAAGAAGATAGAGATGATGAGAACGAGGACTGCATGATAACGTCTGAAGCTTTTAGAAAACTCAATGTAGATGAAGTACAACACGCGGACAGTGACGTTGAGTCCGACGTAGAAAATATTCCTGACATTGATTGTGATCAAAATATTACAGATGCAGTTGAACAGTTGGGAAGCTATATAATAATGAAATGTAAAAACAAATTAAATCTAAACACCGTAATAAGTTCAAATAATAATTCGTGGACTTGGATTAATGAATTATCAGAAGTGTAAGAATGCATAAAATTTGTAGTTTAGAAATTTTGAAATATGCAGTAATTTTGTACCAAAGAAATATTTAGTAGTTAGAAATAGATATTTACTAACATTAAAACAAAGAAATTCTTGTACAAAACTCGTCATGCATGTTCTAACTCTTTGTTTACTTTACACTGTACACATAAGTGTGAGATTTTTAACATAAGTGTGAGATTTTTAATGATTGCACAAGACAATCTATGCACTTCACGATCAAAACTAAACCAGATAATCAGTCTGTTAAGATTAGTGAAAGTGAAGTGAAGTATTAAAAATTAAAATAGTTTCAAAATAGTAGAAAAAGTAGTGATATTAAAAAAAAAATAATCACGTCGATCGTGGAGTTCGATTCGATAATATCGAGCTCGTAAAACTTCACCTCGATACGATTTTTTATGTGTATCGTAGAACTCGATAATATCGAACTGCATGATCGGCAATGCTCGATATATCGAAATAAAGAGTTCGATATCGAACTCCACGATCGACGTGAATAACGAAGGAAAAACTGAAGGAGATATTTGTTTGGAAAAGAGCTGTGAGTATTTCACTGAGTCGTAAGGCTATATATCATTATTGAAGATAATATATGTAATATGTATAGAAAAATATAGTTTGATAATGAGTATATCACTGAGTAAGGCTATATTTTAAACTAATACATTAAATATATACATAGTTACTGATAATGAATACATATATTAACTGAGTCATTATTGTAAAAGTAACATGTATAATATAGTTTGTTAGTGAGTACATCACTAAGTTTATATAGTATATTAATTTAAAATGTATTAATAATTAAAATTTTGTAGTTTGGTAGTGAGTAATCATGGTAGAGTAATTATTGTAGTATTGATAGCGGGTAGAATTATCTCGCTAAATATAAAAATAATTATTGAGTGAAATAAATAAAAATTGAAGATTATGATATTTTCACTATGGTAAATTTGATTAAATTGAATGTTTAAATAAATTAAAAGGAAATGATGAGTGTTTAGGGGAGTGTGGTGTTCACTCAGAACCCCCTTTTTAAGTATTGTCGGTGTGTGTGAAGATGTGGTCTGTGGTACTCCGGCCATTCAGAGCGTGGTGTTCCCTCTGATCCAAGAGCGTGGTTGTTCCCTCTTGGAGTCTTCCGCCCCAGTATATACTGAAACAGAGTTCCTTTGCTTGTGGTGCTCCACCGAAGTGAATGCGAAACATTGTATCATTTCCTTAGTTGTCCAAAGTATTGTTCAGAGTAACATGTATTGGTTAATCAAAGTATTGTTTAGGATAAACATGTATTGATCATGGCTTGACCAAAGTATTGTTCAGAGTAACATGTATTGGTTGATCAAAGTATTGTTTGAAATAAACATGTATTGATCATGGCTTGACCAAAGTATTGTTCAGAGTAACATGTATTGGTTGATCAAAGTATTGTTTAGAATAAACATGTATTGATTATGGCTTGACCAAAGTATTGTTCAGAATAACATGTATTGGTTGATCGAAGTATTGTTTAGGATAAACATGTATTGATTATGGCTTGACCAAAGTATTGTTCAGAGTAACATGTATTGGTTGATCGAAGTATTGTTTAGGATAAACATGTATTGATTAGCGCTTTGCGTTAGTTTGGCCAAAGTATTGTCTAGAAGGAACATGTATTGGTTAAATTTTGTTACGAATAATATATAAATAAATATATAGTGACAGTGTCAATATCAGTATCAATCTCAATATCTATATTAATAACATGGTGTGAGTTGTTGTGCAGTTGATGTTGAAGCATCTAAATTACGTTGCATAGCAGACGACTCATTTGTTGTTTTTATATTTTCATTTATAGGTGAAGAGATAAAAAGGATAAAGGAGTGACTATAGTTAAAGACTGAAAAGCTGGCATTTGTTGTAAAGCTATACGCCTGGTTTTGTTTTCATTGAATTTAATAAATTATATAAAATTAATGTTAGAAAACAAATATAGAAAGAAAATAAATGTATATGTATTCGAAGATAACTATTAATATTATAAATGGTATCCTGACAATACTATTATCTTGTAGATGTCTTTTAACTTGTATACACTCTTTTTTTTTTGTTTTTTTACTGTATGTCTTACATTTTATCAGAAGTGGGATAAGCAAGTTTTACAGGTTATACGAATGCTGGACTGTCGTTGCTGAGTCACTCAAAAATATTTTGTTTGTATTTGAAATATTTGATCCTAAATAAATATATCCTTTTGAAATAAAATGTTGTTTTGGTTTTTATTATTTTATGATGTATTTGATATATAAGTGAAAAAAAAAAAAGATAAGAAATGAAGAAATGTTTATTCTTGTTCTGTAAGATAAATTTGATCAACATGGGTAAAACAAGACGATCTCGTACACGTACACGTCATCGTGAACATAGACATAGACATAGAAGTAATAGTTTTTCTAGTACACGAAGTAAAGAACGTATTAGAGATAATAATTCGAATGCTACATTAGAATCTATTGGTAGATTTACGAATGCAATTACTACTTTGTTAGAAAAAATGAATCATAGGCAAACTGGTATGAATTTTAGGGGTGATACTATACCAATATTCAATCCTGAAGATAAGAAGAATCAAACTTCAACTACGTGGTGTAATAAGATTGACGAGTTAAAAGAAATTTTCAATTGGTCAGATGATGCTACCGTTTATTTTGCTTTATCTAAATTAAGTGGTTTAGCAGAAGTTTGGTACAAAGGCTTGAAAACATTGAACTATTCTTGGTCTGAATGGAAAATTAAGCTTCAAGAAGCATTTCCTTGTACGAGAGATTTTAATGATATTTTAAATGAAATGATGCGTTGAAGAAAAAGAAATGATGAGACTTATGCTAAAAGAAATTGTTTCAAGTGGAAAAGACGATGTTTGATTTTAATAGACACAAATATTTATTAATGAAAATGTTTCTTACCAATTATTTCGACTGCACCATATTCTCACTTTTAGTTTTACATTATTATTTAAATGGATGATTATTTATATTATATTATATATAGTAGTAGTACCTATTTATATTCACGTCGATCGTGGAGTTCGTTTCGATAATATCGAGCTCGTAAAACTTCAGCTCGATACGATTTTTTATGTGTATCGTAGAACTCGATAATATCGATTCGAACTTGCTACCAACTTAATAAAAAAAAATTAAAGATTACTCGACATTTTTTGAAGTTTATTCATTTTAAGGATTTTGAAAAAATAAATTTTGCTGTTTGAAAAAATAAAATTAATTTTTTTAAAATAAAAAATGATTTCGACCGAGTTATTTTGGACAGATGAAAGTGAAGAAGAACTAGAAGAAAATCGAAATGTGATTAGAATTCAAAGAAGGAAAATTAGAAGCGAATTCAATTTATTCCAACTACCAGATATTTCGTAACTTTTTAGTCTTTTATGTGATATGTCCTATTATAGTCCTACACATCATATGTATGTAAAGTACATGTAAATTATATCTAGGAAAAACTGATTATACCTTTTTCCATTCCTCAGTACTTTTTTGTGGAGGTCCTAAAGAATTTAATGTTTCTTTTAATTGTTCCCACAATTCATTTTTATTAATTTTTATCAGTCCAGTTGAGAAATTCCTAGCGAAGTTTTGATTTTGATCCATAAACTCCACTAATTTTGCAAATTGGTCTGAATTTGTATATCTGGCAGTTTTCCTACACATACAATTTGTTTGTGAGAGAATTTTATATATAAAACAATTTAAAATTATAGTCAACTTACATTTACCCCTTGAAAAATAAATTTCTTCGATTAATTAACACGAACAAAATTAGAAGAAAGAAAACAAAATTTTAAATAACACAAGCACGATAACAATTATACTGTCGAGAAAAAATTCGATATGATCGTTTGACGTTTAGATAATATCGAATTCCACGATAACCTATTTGTTCGATAGATCGAGGTAAAGAATTCGATATCGAACTGCATGATCGACAATGCTCGATATATCGAAATAAAGAGTTCGATATCGAACTCCACGATCGACGTGATTATATATTAATTTAAAAAATGTTGCAATATGGCGTCACTTCAATTTTTTTATGGAGCAATATTGCTTTATTTTATTTCACGGCACTTGCAATTTTACACAATTTAATTTATGATCATCATGATGTGATAATATAATACAATGCTGGAGCTGGACTGCTGCTGACTTGCCATTGCCATTGTATAAAGGCAGAAATATTGATATATGTATAATATTATTCAATGAGATGGCTGCAGGCTTGAACAGAATACAGAATTGCGACCATCGACCAAAAATTCGCTTGTCAAAATTTTAAAAAATCTTCTTTCATATCGTCACTGATCTGACAAAAGGGCGTAACTCAATTTTTGTTTAAAATGAGTTAGGACCTTTAGTCAAAACATGATTTTTCGCTTATCAACTTGACAAAAAGATGGATTTCCTGAGCAATTTATTTCAAGCTTTATGCTTAGAAAACTAATGGAAGTTTCTAAAGATATTGTATGGTTCTATTTTACAAATAGCTGTAAGTAGAGATACGTATCTTTGTAAAAACAATTTTTATCTGCTTTATTGTCTATTCTTCCATTGTCTACATTGTATAACGGTAAATATTTTGTGAAATTTGTTCATTGAAATACGCGTTATCTAAGCAGTGTAGTATCAGTAACCGAATAATATAGACGTCTGGAGTATTATCAAATATACTTTTTTTTCAAATTTATATTAAAAATCGCTGTTAAATAAAGAGGTTTGTATTAATTTGTTGTAATTCTTTATTTCATTTTTTTAAACGAGGCAATATTATTAAAACTCACTATTTTTATATAAACTAATAATCCTGTATTAGATTATTGAAATGTCTCGGGGCACGCGAATGGTGCAATTAGTGCTTAAAAAAAAATTAGATGAACAACTAAAAGTTATAAACAGTGATAACTTCTTTAATGAAAAATCATCAATCTGGCTTCCCATACCTCAGGAAGTTGAAACAAGAAGTACATTATTGAATGAAGACATATCTGAGTTGTCTACTATTTTGAATTTATGTCGTCAAAAGTTTCCAGTTGCTTTACAAATTGAAGATGATGACTTTAATTCAGACGACTCTGTAAAAGATCCCGATTGGTTGGATGAAAATCATTCAAATAAGGATTTCAAGAAAGCTGAAACTTCATTCTCACATAGATTACCAGAGGATTTTTTAGTGGAAGGACCTCCAATAGAACATCCAAAAATTCAAAAACGAAAACACAATCAAAAGAAATTGAGTAGTGAGCTAAAGTTGCACGGGAAGGGATATATACAACACGGTACAATGAACCTTGTTCCACCGAAAAACTTAAAGAAATACTCTTGCACTGAAACGTGTTCTAAATTTGGAAAAAGTTGCCTTTCCTTTACGGAACAAGAAAGAGAAAAAATTTTTCGCCAATATTATGCTTTGAACAGTTTACAGTTACAACGAGAATATATCTGTCGTTATGTTAAAGCAAGTGCGACTAAACAAAAAACAACTGGTGGAGAATCAAGGCGCAAAAAAACCTATCAATTCTTTTTACCAAAAAATGGACAAAGCGCAAAAGTTTGTCAAAAGTTTTTTCTACAAACGCTTTCAATTTCAGAAAAAGCCGTCCGTACATCAATGTCAAAGTTAACTAATGAAGGAGCAGTAGAACTTGACAAAAGAGGAGGACGGGTCGAATTTCACAGCAGACGTGATGCTTTAATCAGAAAGCAGGTTGAAGATCATATTGATCGATTCCCCAGAATGGAGTCTCACTACTGCCGTCAAAATACTAAGCGAGAATATTTAAGTTCAGAATTGACCATTTCAAAAATGTATACACTTTATTTACAAGAAAACACATCGTTGGAGAAATCTGTTTCCTTCTCGTTTTATTTACGAATATTCAAAGAGAAAAATCTTTCTATTCATCGACCAAAAAAGGACCAATGCAGTCTCTGTATGTCTTTTCACAAAGCAACAGGTGAAGAAAAACAAAAAATGAAAGAAAAATTCCAACTTCACACTAATGAAAAGGAAGCTGTACGAAAACTAAAAGAAATTCGTAAAGACGAAGCCATTAAATCAGGCAATACGGTTCGAACTGCCGTATTTGACTTACAACAAGTCATAAGTTTACCAATATCTAAAGAATCGGCAGTATTTTACAAACGTAAATTAAGTGTGTACAATTTTACAATATACGATCTTTCATCTAAAGATTGTCATTGTTATACGTGGGATGAAATAAACAGCGGACGTGGGTCGTGTGAAATAGCAACTTGCATTTATAAATTTCTTTTAAACTGTGATGAAAGCGGAGTGACTAAAATTAATTTATTCTCAGACGGTTGTGCTGGTCAAAATAAAAATTCAATAGTGGCTTCCATGTTACTTTTTGCAGTTAAAACATGCAAAAATACTAAGGAAATATCCCTGTCATTTTTTGAAGCAAATCATGGACAAAACGAGGGAGATTCAGCTCACAGCGCCATTACTTCTGCAATAAAAAAGGCAGGAGATATATATCTTCCATCACAACTTGTACCAGTATTTAAACTTGCACGCAGGATTAAGCCATATATCGTGCATGAAATGCAATACGATGATTTTCTTGATTTCAAATCATATTCAAAAAATCTGAGAATTTTAAATCATCGCTACGATGACGATCAACAACCAATAAATTGGACTTCCATTTGTGAATTGAAAGTCTCACATAATGATGAAAGAAAAATATTTTTTAAAACAAGCCACTTACAAACTGACTATAAATCAATTAGTTTAAAAAGAACAAATCCGGAAACAAGTGAAATAAGGATTTCTCAGTTAAATAATGCAAAGCTAAAATTATCAAAAGCTAAATACAACGACTTAATTTCACTTTGTAAGGGAGATACACCAGTAATATCCACGGACGACTACAAAGAATTTTACTTCAATATTCCCTATAATGAAAATTGATTTTAAATTAAGAATTTTTAATATCTGAAAAAAATTGTTAACACAATAAATATTTTGTATCCAATTTTTAGTACTTTGATTTCGAAGTTTTTTAACAACTGTATTCTTTAAATGTTACTTTTATTTCAGTATATATTATCGTACTCAAACTTAAAACAATAGATAAAAAATTATTGAAACGACTATCATCAAATTTATTGTCTTCAGACATCTAAACAGACGTAACTCATTTCACCAGATTATTTAAAATACCACAAAAGGGCGTAAGTCAATTATCCTTTGAACAGGACATCGTGAAGATTACATATAGCTGTTAATTGAAAGATGAATACTAAACAATTTATTTTTTTAAATTTCAACTTAATCACTTTCAAATAATCTTAAATTAGAGAAAATTATTTACAGAAAAAATAAGAGCAAAACTTTAAATGCATTTTACTAAACTAAAAACTTACATTTTTGAGATACGTCTTTTTGTCAGGTCAGTGACGATATGTACTGATAGAGTAGAAAATGGGCGCGTTCAGTTCCATGCAGCGATGCAAGTCAGCGATGAAAATGCAACGATGTTTAGATAATCGCTGTATACAATTTATTGAACTGTTTACAGCAGAAAAACCCGCTGCAAACAGTTGATAGTTGGCTTTGTCTGTTGTTCTAACATTTCTGTCACTTTAGTTTATGTTGTGTTGATATAAAGAGTTAATTGTTTTATTTTATAAAATATCAAAATAAAAATATTTTTTAAATATGTCAAAATTTGTTTACGATGACTTTTAAAGCGAACTTTTTTTCCGCTGCAAAATATTTACATCGCTGCAAAGTAGCGATTATGCAGCGAAGCCGTTCAGTAAAAGAAATTATTGCAGCGATGGAAAATTATACATCGCTGCGTGGAATTGAACGCACCCAATGAAATGAAATAAAATAATAATGAAATGAAATGAAAATGACAAATTAAAATTATAAACTCATCACCGAACCAAACGATACAAATTAACTAAAACTCAAGACGCAATCACAGCGATGCGATTACTACGTAGGGCGAATAATTCGCATTTATAGCGTAACCACAATCCGGCTTCTAAATCGACAACGATTTTTCAGTTGTCAAAATTTATCGACAAGGAAAGCTTTGAACAGAATTGCGACAATCGACCAAAAATTCGCTTGTGAAAATTTTAAAAACTCTTCTTCCATATGTACATACACAAAATTAAGACCATCAACCATAACCAATTTTTGGTCGATGGTCGAAATAGAGCTAATTTCTAATTTTTTGATTTTGATTGCAGTGCTGCCAATATTTTCAATTTTATTTTAGTATGTATCGTATAATGTTGTCTGTCTTGCTTGTCATTTCAATTTTCATTTTTCTTCATCTGTTTACTATTTGTATTTATGTCAGTTTAATTTTAAATATAATTTTTCTGTTTGTTGTATAAATTGAGAAATTTATTTTTAATCTAGTGGAGGAAAATATTATATATATTATATATTATATTATATATTCGCAATACCAAAACTTCGATTGTACGATTGTTCGTTTATTTGACGATATTCACAATAGAGGCCAATATTATTTTAATTACTTTTACAACTTGATTATGCATAATAAGTTTTTTTTATTATAAATATAAATCTTAAATTTAAAATTCTGCTTTCCTTTTCGTTTTTTACATATATGTATTTCTCATTTAGAATTGATATTTCAGAATTTCGCTATGGTCTTAATTGTGTTCAATTTATTTTTATGGCTGTTCGCCGACCAATATTTGGTCATGGTCGATAGAGTAAATGGTCGCAATTCTGTTCAACACTGAAAAAGGAACTACGCCTAGTGAAATTCATTTGTGCACACATAATTCAGCGTCAGCGTAGATAATAGATAAAATGTTTCTTAAGTTATTGAAAATATTGCAAACCTCATTTTAATATTTTGTTCTTAATTATTTTTTATTATATTTATTTATTTATTTTTTTTAGAACACATCAAACAAAAACCATTCAAAAATAAGAGTAAAAAAATATATAAATTGACATTTCAGTAAAGAAAAATTATATGATCAAATAAACAACGAAGGTTGATAAAAATGTTACTATAACAGTTCTACCATCGCACAATTCCGGCGACAACTACAGCGTATCGCCGAAAGTTCGCACAATTCGGACACAACTGCAGTGTAAAATATATATGAATTTTAGATTTCTTCTTCTTGCGAATTGCTTACTACTACTGTATCTAGATCGGGATGGCTCGTTGTCGCTAAAAACTAGAATAGAATCTATTTGGGCGACAGCGACAGCATAAAGTTCAGCGTAAAAAGTCCCATTTAATTACTGTATACCCTGTAGTTGTCGCCGGAATTTTGCGATGGCTGTTAGGGTACCATGGTATTCACAAACATGAATGTATCCGTCGGATTATTACTTTGATCCGGATGTAGAAGGCAAATATTCTAGAGAGAAATGATTTTTATGGTGCTAAATTTTGTAATAAGTTACAGTATTATTTACAGTATAAAGTTATAATTAAAAATAATTTTTGGCAAAAAAATTAAAATGTCATTTAAGGCCGACAGAAGGCGATGCGCCAAAAAAGACAAAAATCCCTTGATCTAGGCCGGAAGAACCTTCTGTGGACAAAATCTCAAGAGGATCGGGGGTGACATCTTTTCGGAACTCCAGTCATATTATTTTATATAGTTGTTATTCACAATCACAAAGCAAAGCAAGCAAAGCGTACATTGGAACAGGCAATGACTTTGCTTGCTTTGACAACGAAAGCAAGTTAAGCAAGCGAGGCGCGAGGCGTACATTGGGTTTTCGCTATAAAGGTAAAATGCTTCGGAGTTTCTAAATTTTGTATTTCGTAGTTCCGCAGTTAATGTTTAACATTTCTTAGAAATAAAAATTGGCATAGCTGGCATAGAAATTAAAATATGTATTAGAAAATAAATATAACAAATGAAATAAAAACCACGAGAAAAGTAAACTACGAAAAACTTTGATATGGTCGCTTATTTCTACTTGAAAAGTATAAAAAACTATAAATGAAATGAATCCCCTTATTGCAAAAATGATAAATGAAAAATATTGCAAATAATTTACATGACAATGTTCAATGTTTATTTAAAACAGTAATAATATTCATAAATTTTTATTATTTCAATTAATTTTAAATATTTCACTTTACAGTTCAGACGAATATTAATTGATATTAATTTTAAAATTTATCTCAAAATCTTCAAAATACCATTGGTTCCTTTGAAATGACACGAGGAACAAGGAACAAACAGAAAAAACTCGAGCGATGTAATTTAAAACTGAATAAATTTTGTGACGCGAAAAAATCGCATCGCTATCAATGTACGGGGCAAAAGACATTCTGCTACTGCCGAGAAATGAGAATGCTTATTGCTTAAAGCATAGCATAAACGCAAGGACATGTAGACAGTCTTGTCTGAAGTGAAAAACTACAGACATGTCAGAAATGTTTGTCAACATCATTTGATTTCAAAACTTTATTGTGAAAAGTAGTACCAGTAGTTGTAGTACCGTGTTCGTGTTGTATTGTTTTTTGGAATACGAACGCGCGTGAAAATTTTATGAAGTTTTTAATTTTAAGTGAGTGTATCGAAGATGAGGAATATTTTATAAATAAAAGAAAAAGAAAAATATGGGCTACAAAATAGTTTTTAAAAAGAAAAAAGTTTTCACACGTAGATTTGTTGTCGGAACTAAAAATCACTGCCCCAGACGACTTGAAAAACTTTTTAAGAATGGACTTAGAAACATATAAAATTTTACTTGGAAAAATTAAATCTGACATTGAAAAAGAAAATACTTCAATGCGTGATTCTATTTCGCCTAATGAGCGTTTGTCAGCAACACTTCGTTTTTTGGCTTCAGGAAATTCTTTCGAAGATTTGAAATTTTTGACAGCTATTTCACCTCAAAGTCTTGGACATATCGTCATAGAAACATGTCTAGCGATTATTAAAGTTTTGAAAAATAATATTAAGGTAATTACAATGCTCTATAACTCCAAATTAAATGATAAAAAATTTGTCATTATTAGATTCCAACAACGGAAGAGCAGTGGACATTTATTGCAGAAGATTTTGAAAAAAAATTGAATTTTCCTAATTGCATCGGTGCCATTGATGGAAAACACGTTGAAATAAGAAAACCACCAAAATCTGGATCTTATTATTATAACTACAAAAAAACATTTAGCATTGTACTGCTTGCGCTTGTTAACGCAAATTATGAATTTTTAATGGCAGAAGTGGGTTCGAACGGCAGAATATCTGATGGCGGGGTATTTTCAAATAGTAAATTTTATGGGATCGGTACGAAATCTAGAATTCCAAAATCCAGAGCAGATGAAATCCAGACTTTTTTTAAAAATCCAGAAAGATAAAATTCAGACAAGACAGAATCCAGACAAGATAGAATACAGACAAGACAAAATCCAGAGAAGACTCTTTAGAGAATTTCCAAAAGAAATTAAAGTTTTCGACAACATAAAATTTTATTTCATTTTCTATAATAAAAACTTAACATGTTGAAAAAAACAATACCGTAAATATATTAATCCTAAAAATACAAAAATAAATAAATAAACAAAAGGAATTTAAATATAATATAACGTAAGAAAAACAATAAAATTAACTTAAATTAAAGACAAATTAGCAGCTAAACTTGAAAGAAATTTATCGCTGGTGTAGTTTGCACGTTCATTTATAATTATTCTTATTCTTTCTTCTTTCTTTTGGATGGATTGTCTGACTAGCCGTTTTTCACCGGCATTTATTTTTTGTATTGTTGTTTCTACCATTATTTGCTCATTTTGTAAATTTTGAATTAAATGGTAGATATTTGTGTGGTTTGTCCCAATCAAAGAAGCCAATCTCCGATGCCAAGATTCTATTTTATTTTGGGTTCGGGGAAAACCATTTATTACATTATCATATACCGACCAAAACGCTGGTTGAAAAATAGGTAGTTTTCGTTTTCCCGATTTATCGCGTTTTCCATATATGTAGTTATTTTCTAAAAAAATTCCAATTTTCAAAAAATCTTCATCAAATGTCTTTACTGATTCGTAATATTGTGGAATTTCTTCCGCAGGTGCAAAAGCAATAGCTTTTAGCTTTCGAATTTGTAAGGAAAATTCTTCATTTGTACCGTATTTTTTTTCAAGTTTTTCTTTTTGAATCTTACGCCAAATTATTTTTCCAAAATGGAAGAAACAGCCTTTATATATTGCGTTTGGGAAATAGCTCTTAAATGTCTTTACACTAGCAGCTTCGAAATCTGATAATATAGTTTGTGGATTTAATGGTATTTCTGCATCACATGCAGCTGTCATGAGCTCGTAAATCATTTCTTCATAACACTGTATGCTTTTTCTTGACATCAAGCAATAAATGAGGGGTACTATTTCGTTATTGGAATCTGTCCCTATACGTCCATGAATTGTGTACAGCTGTCTTAGTATACTTGGGACTGTCTTAAAGGTTCCATCCATTATCCAAATATTACTTTGCGATAAATATCGGATATTATCTAACGTCCCCATAAGAATAATACAATCGTTTCCAAACGTTTTGTGTGACAGTAAAAACTTTTTTCCTTCAATATATTTCAAAAAATCTGGGATATCTATTTCCTCTGCCGTTTTTGGTTGTTTTTTAAATAATTTTTGTTTAACTCTTGAGATTTTCCTCTTTTGTGCAAGTTTGGATGGTAAATATTTTCTACAGTTTGGAGCACATTCTGCAGTGACTGATGATATGATTTGGCACGGTTTTAATCCAGTATCGGTTGATTTTTTTTTAATGAAATATTGGCGTTAGAAACAATTAGATCGGAAGCCGTTGGATCATGGTTGTGATTTGTTGGCATTATTTTAACATGGTATTCCCCCCGTCGTTTCTAATTGTTGTCACTCTGCCTGTACAGCGATGAGATTTTCTTTTTTCACATATCCAATTAATCGTTGTTTTTCTTTTTTTGTCAACGTGGTATAAAAATCCATTTAAAGAAAGTTTAATTCCACCCTTATTTGATTGTAATATTTGCGGGCTGGTCCATCCTGTGTATAAGTCATATTTGTTAACAAAAATGTGATCAGTCTAAAATAACAGAAATTGTACTATAAATTTGAAAAACTTACCTGTACCTGTACTATGAAAACTATTAAAACTAAAATAAACAGTCTGCACTAATAGGCGAGTCAGACATGAATATATTACTATTTATTATATTGTAATATTGATATTACGTTCTAGGGATATATTATAATATAAAATCACCCTAGCAGGCATAATATTGTAATATATGATACATAACACATACGAATTAAATGTCAAACTGTTGAAAAAAATCAAAAATTAATATTAAAAACATAGACACCAATGTCGACGTTTTAATTATTTTATTTAAAATTTTCTAAATTCTAACGTCATTTTGCTGTCACTCTACTGCATTTCAACTTTATTGTAATCCATAAAGCTTTTTTTTCTGGTTTGTGCATTTGATTTTTGGTTTTGTTATAAGGTGATATATTATATAAGTTTAGATATATTACGTTCCCGAATGTAATTTACGATATTACATTTAAATTACGTTCCTATCTAATATAGAACATATCATGTATGTACACATATAACTCATATTATAATATAATAAACAATGTTATTTGTAAATAGTAATATAACAGTATGTCTGACTCGCCTATAAAATAAGATAAAAATATATACTAATACCGAATGGAGATGCTTAAGGCAGGACAATCAGGACAATAAAACAATACTGCACTATGACAACAATACGTTGAAAAACTAAGAAATCCCGATATCAAACAATTAAGGGAATCCCCGGAATATAATGATAGTAATAGGTTAATACCCGAGTAAAGAAATTTTAGAAAACTGGGGACTCCCCTGATATGAGCAAAGGTCAACTATAAAACATATGATAATTGAAGACAAATGAATTACAGTTCAATTTTTTTCTAACAAAAACAGCATTAGTAGATGAATCCTAAATCAAGTTTGTAATGTTATATTAAAGTATTATATGACAAGAATAATATGTTAAAGAAATCCAGACTGCAAATCCAGATTTTGTCTTGTCTGAATTTTGTCTTTCTGGATTTTGTCTTTCTGGATTATGGATTTAGGGATTTCGTACCCAACCCAAATTTTATGATAAGTTCAGTGAAAATGAATTAAAAATTCCTGATGATCGAAAGTTATCAAAACCGGATCAAATAATGCCATTCGTTATTGTTGCAGATGATGCGTTTCCTTTGCAACAAAATATAATGAAGCCATTTAGTCACTATAATTTGAAAAATGAAGAAAGAATATTTAATTATCGATTATCTCGAGCGAGACGAATCTTTGAAAATACGTTTGGTATTTTAGCTCAAAGATTTCGAGTATTATTACATCCTATTAATTTGCATCCTGAAAAGGTTACAAATATTACTAATATTAGGCTGCTATTTACACAATTTTTTGACGGAAAAAAATTCATCTGTTTATTTGCGAGGAAGTATAGATATTGAAAATATCACCACAGTTGAAATCCAAAAAGGATCCTGGAGAAAAGAAGATAAAAAATTAACAGAATTGCAACCAACACAGAGTAAAAATTCTTCAGATGCAGCAAAAGAAGTGCGGATTAAATTTTGTGAATATTTTAATGGTCCAGGTGCCGTGACGTGGCAACATAAATTTCTTTAATAAAAAATAAAAATAAGAATTTCATTTCAAAATATTTTATTTATTTTAAAATATGTAAATGTTTTTAATTTTAAGTTTTTTTTTTATTTGAAATATTTTTACGCTATTTTAAAATAATAGAATTATATAATGAATATAATGACAATAATATAATAATAATAGAAATTAATAATATTGTTGGAAACCTGCAAAAAGAAAAGAAATAATTAATTAATAAATTAATTAATTTAAATTAAAATAATTTTAATTAAAATAATGTCACATACTTACCTGTAAAATTGTATTGACATCACTTTGTTTACGTTTTTTTTTAGGTGATCTTCTTCTTTCTGCAACGTCAAATGTCAACGTTATAATCACTTTCTTTTATTTCGTTGACATTCGTTGTAGAAAGTTGTTTCACTTTCCACTGGAAGTATCTATCAATTCGTTGACGTTGTTATCTTTCGGCGAATTGATAGAAACTTCCAGAAAATCGATTTTTTTTTTATATGTGTGACGACAGGTATATTAATGCTGTCGTCACGATACTTTTTGTCTTTTTGAATCGAGTTTTTTCTGGAGTGTAGATAGAGTGAGTCAATGCAGTTTTCTTTTGAGTAGAGTGCAGTCTTTTTCTTTTTGAGTTAAGTCGTTTTTTCTTTTTAGTTAATTTTTAATTTAATTTTTAATTAAGTAAAATTTAATTTAATTAGTTTTTTTTTTTTGAGAGTTAATTTAATTCATTTTTTTTGTAAAAATAAAAGAAAATCTTTTTTTTTGTGAGGAAATAAATGGTTTTATTTTATTTTATAAAAAGGGGCAACATAAAGGAAAAGAAAAGGTAAGTTAATTCTTTCATTTTATTAAAAATCCCTCTTTTAAGGCTCCGCTCGGCCTACAATTTAACCTTTCCTTCCTAACCTTTTCCTTTCCTTTCTTTTTTTAATAAAACTTTTAACCCTTTTCTTTTTCTACTTCTGTAGAATTTTCTACAGAAAAAGGGGTTAAAAGTAAGGAAAAAATCACATTTTTCCAACAATATAATATCTTTTAACTAACTATGTAAAATCTTTGTCTTGTAATAATTCATTAATTGAATTATATTCTGTTTCTTGAACATTAATATTTGAAATTGACGCTTCAGGAGTTTGTAGTATATTCTCTGGAATTCTTGAATAATTTATGTATGGTGTTGATGTTCTCACCGGTGTTTGGATTACGTTGAATGTCAGCTGACGTAAGTGTCCTAGTGCTAACACTTCTTCTATTGCCTTTTTGGCGTATATTCGTTGGATTTCATCCAAATGTCTAAAACATTCCGCCCAACTTTCGGCATAGATTGCAGCGTTATCTTTTTTAGATGCTTCGGTTGGCTGTAAAGTATTCAAAGCTCTTCTTAAAATATCATTTTTTTCCGCCATGTATTGCAAACTTGTTTTTTGCCTTTTTTTGATATTTTCTTTGTTGCTCTGAAATGTTTAAATTATTATAGAAAATAGAAAATAATTAGTTTAAATAATACTTAGTAATAACAAAAATTCTCTAAAAATTAATACTTACCGTCAATTCTTGTGTTACATCATCTTCTTCTAAATCGATTGTTGAAGTCCCGGGCATTTGTTTCTCATGATCCCTCAAAAATTCTAATTTTTCGTAATACCATAGCGTAGGTATGTAAACATCGTCAGCTCCTGCACCAGATCTGCAGCTTTTTTCGACTTTTCTTAATTCTCTTCTGTAGCAAGTTCTAATACTGTTGACTTTCTTTTTCAATGTATCAATAGTTGCATTGGGATCAACTTCTTTCATTTTTTCTAATAATCTTTCCCAAGCTTTAATTTTTTCTTCTCGGTTTTTAAAAGAATCAGTTTTTACCTGCCACAGCACTGGAAGATCTTTGTATAAATCGAAAAACTCTTCCCAAAATTTATCATTTTTTATAGACGCCATATTCTATATCTAAATTGAAATACTGAATTCTATTTTTTTAATATTCAATACTAATATACTTGTTCAGTATCACTAAGCGATTTTGGTGATGTTAAAGAAAACACGAATTTTAAGTTACAAAGTTTCACAAATTTTAATCTTTCTCATAAGTAAATTATATTCTATTTTTACATAAAATTATTTTTCTTTTAATATTATACTCTAAAAATATTGTCCGATGATGTAAAATCCACTGTCAAGATGTTAATGATGATGAATTGAACAGTCCTTGCCTTTTTGTACGATGGTTCCTTCTTCAAAAGAAAGAAAAATCTGTAACGAGAAAAAAAGTGTGAAATGCATGTATCGGTTTGCGACTACACGACAATTTTCACACTGTAGTGAGATTTGTGTAATAACACTATCCTTTTTCCTTTGATCTTGCTAGATCTTTGTAATATCCTTCATTCCGAAGCATAGGAAGGTTATGCAATTCTTTGTATTGGTTGATAACCTATGGAATCTTTGTTTCTGAGTATCCATGTATCCATGTATCCAGAAATGTGCAAGGAACGCATTTATTGTACCGGAGTACATGAAAGCAAGAAAACGATATCCTTTGTGATCATAACGAAAGGATATAATCATCTTGGCAAATATTTGCATAGGATAGTGTGAATTGCTAGAAATTGACCGACACATGTGCATGCTTGTAACGCAAGATGCATTTGTTCTATACCAAGCAACAATATGCTATAGGTATTATGATATAGTTATGTATCTTGTACCAAGCAACCGTATGCTAAGTACATCGATGTCCATGCCAAGCAACTATATGCTGTAGGTATTGTGTGATGTATGTTATGATCTGCGCAATTATGTTCTTAGGTTTGTGTCAATAAAAACCTAATTAAATATTTGTGCAGCCATAAACATATGGTTCTAAGACCAGGAAAGGAGATTGCGAAAGATCATGTCGCATTCAATCGTGTCATATTTGAACCAGTGTTCGAAATAACGAGTGATGCGGTGCTTGATTGTAAACTTACGATAATACTTAACAATACTAATATATAATATCTTAATGAGCGAAGTGAATAGAGATAAGTATAAGAATTTACTTATGAAATTTCAAGTATTTACTAGCCTTGGAGTGAATAAAAACTAGTTTTTACTAAAGAAAAAAATTACTTACTGAGCTCACTGTTAAAATGTACATAAATGAAAATACAAGCTGAGATATTCTTCAATTTTATATAATAAATATAATGAATAATGCAGTAAACACAATAGAGCGAACAACGAACGACGAACAACGAACGAAGACCTTTATCTGTCAAAAAATTTTAAAACACATGTAGTTATATGAAGTTGTACACAATTCAACGAACGACGAACAACGAATTATTCGCTCATCGAATGAATTAAAACTTATTTCCATTTTGGTCGTCGTTCGTTGAGGAAGAAGAAGATTTTTTGTTTGGTTTTTTTTAATATCTTGATTTTTTGTTTTAAAGTAAGTTGAAAAAATGAGTTTCGAGGAAAAATTAATTGAAAGTGTTAGAAGCCATGAAATTTTATATAACATGGCTAGTAAAGATTACAGAAATGTAATTAAAAAAGAAAAAATATGGGAGGACATTGGAAAAACATTGAACAAAGATGGTAAGTACATAATACAGCTAATGAATACATTTTATAATTTCATTTTTTAGCCAAAATATGCAAAGATAAATGGAAAAATCTAAGAGACGTCTATAGGAAATATAAAGAAAAAACACAACCATCTGGGAGTGGGTTCAGTGCTCCCAAAAGAAAGTGGAAGTATTTGGACCAAATGTCTTTTCTAGATAATTTCCACAATATAAAACTGTAAGTCTGATACATGATTAATGAAAATAAAATATATTAATTAATTTATTTTTTTAACATTACAGAACTACAGGAAATGTCGAACCTGAGGAAAGCCACAAGGATGTGGAATGTGAACGTGAATGTGGATGTGAAAGCCACAAGGAATTGAACATTTCAGGTAAAATATCTTTGAAGTAAATTTATAAGATAAAAATACTTATACTTATAAATATTATACTTTTAAATTATTTTGTTCTTACAGTTCAAATAGAAGAAAATATTAAAACTTATGATGCTGATCTGCCACCTTTGATGTCACCTCCTCCAGCCTCGTCAACTCCGATACCATCAACATCATTAGGGCCAAAAAGAAAAACAGAAAAAGATCAAGGTGTCGAAATTCCTGAAATTGGCAGGAGAAACGATAAAGGATATAGCTGGGTCCGAGAAACAAAGCACTACCAGGGGCGTTTTTATCTCTTTGGCAGGTAAAATTGACGATTCAGATTTGAGTCAAATTCAAAAAACCAACATAGAAATGGCGGTCATCCAGGTAGTTTATAATATGATAAAGGAGTACCAAGAGGAAAAAAAATAAATAAATGAACATTGATATTAGAATTTAAGAACTTGTTTATATTAGGATAAGAAGATTTAGAAAATAAAACACAATAATTTTAAAATAATAAACTATGTCTATTTTACAATATATACTTTACTTATTCTATAATAAAAATTACTCATTATTTCTTTGTGAATATAAATATGTACATAAACGGTCACGAAGATTAAAAGCATCATGAGATGCACGATTTGCTCGGCATAAGCGGGTTGAATTCAAAGATGTTCATTCCATCCTCCATCTTCCTGGAATCAGTTCTCCGTTGATTTCTTGATCCACTAAATCATTTGAAAAATAACTGCTATCTGTTTGAAGCATTAAGAAGTTGTGCAGAACAACGGTAGCAAGGACTATTTTCTCCACATTTTCTGGGGAACAATAAATGTCATTTCGAAGAACTCTCCATCGATTTGCTAAAATTCCAAATGCGTTTTCAATGTGAACACGGGCTTTAGATAACTTTTTATTGAAATTTTCTTTTAAAGGATCCAAAATCCTCTCAGGATATGGACGCATCATTTTTTTTCGCAGAGGAAAGGCAGAATCACCCACAAAATAATAGGGAAACAACTCATTACTTAATGGTAGCGTCATTTCTGATGGAAAATCCGCGTCTTCATTTAAGATTTTTTGTCCAAATGCGCTACGAGCAAATATTCCTCCATCACTTTTGCTTCCAACAGAACCAACATCAATGAAAGTAAATGTGTAGTTCGCGTCACAAGAAGCAAGGAGAACAATGCTGTAGCAATGCTTATAGTTGTAATATACGGAACCACTTTTTCGAGGACAAACAATATTAACGTGCTTCCCATCTATCGCACCTAGACAATTCGGCATTCCTGTTTTCCTATAAAAATTCTTTGAGATAGATTTCCACTCTTCTTGGTTGGGTACAGCAAGATAAATCGAATGTAGCTCTTCCCATATAGCATTACATGTCTCATATATTATTTTTCTTACTGTAGAGACACCCATTTTAAATGTCCATGCCAAAATTTGTGGAGAACATCCATGTGCGAGATATCTAGAAAATCAATAATAAATTGTGAAAAAATTAAAAAATTGTATTGCATTTCGTTTTCTTACAATAAGGTTATAGCTAGTCTATTTTCTGGTTCAATAGGCCTCCTACAAGATAATCTTGCGAGTCGACCTTCGAGTAACGAAAAAAGAACCTGAAAAGTCTGCACATCCATTCGTGTGGATAAATGAAAGTGTTCCTCATCTTTTGCTTTTATTTGCTTGTAGCAATTTATAAAAAATCCATCGACGTCTCTTGTTTTATTTACTTCACGAACCCACCATCTTCTTTTACTTTTTTTTAATCATTTCTAATACTTCTTTAACAATTAGAACAATCATTACTATTTTCACTATTTTTTCTTTTGTATCCATATTTAAATTTTAACTTTAACTTATGTGTTTTTTTTTTTCAAAAATCTTATATTCAGATTGTTGATTGCTATTACAAAAAATGATTATGTGTCCATGTTGATTTATGTCAATAAACAATAACAAGACAGAGCGAATTTATCGCCGTATTGTGTTTATAACAACGAATTTTCGATGGTCGTTGTTTGTTGTTCGTTGTTCTTCATTCGTTATTCGTTGTTCGTCGTTCGTTGGTCTCTCTATTGTGTTTACAACATAATAGTAATGATTTAATGCCACTTAATAAATATAATGAATAATAATAATAATTTAATGTCACTTAATAAATATAATTAATAATAGTAATAATTTAATGTCACTTAATAAATATAATTAATAATTATAATAACTTAATGTGTTTTGAAAATTCACAACCTAAAAATTTAACAACCCCGTTTTCTATAAAATTTCAATTTCAAATGATATGTGTACTTTGGTTGTCAACAGTGATACAGACAGTCAAACAAGTCTGGAGACTTGAAGCTCCGCCCCTAAAAAATCAAAAAATTTTGATTTTTTCGACATGTCGGCAGACAAGTTGACAACAAGTGCAAAATTCGAAATTTCAACCTGAAGTTGACACACATGTCGTTGCGTTTATACTATGCTTAATAGCATAAATACAATAATTCAATTACACGACGACAAACGACAGACGACATTATCGCTCAGCGATAAAATTAAAACCTACATAAGCTTTGTTCCAATTGATACAAACAGCTGTAATTTTTTGTAAGATGATTATTAGAGAGGGGGAAATTATTTTTTTTAAACCACTGGAACGTGAGAGCTGTAATTTTCTGAAATTCAAGAAGAAGACTTAATTTTGGCACTTTTGGTAGTTAATCGAAATATATTTGTTAACGAACTAAGTATATTGGCCTCTATTGCGAATATCGATTGTGTTTTTGGTCGAATGATGAAAAGCTGTTCGATTGTGAAATTATTCGGTATTGTGTGACACAATCGAAAGCATCAATTAGTAATGCCATATGCATTATTAAAATTATAATCTATTATTAAATTATTATCTATTCAAAAATTCAAATAAAGAAGAAGAAGATTGTAAATTTAAAAATTTAAACAAAAAAGAAAGAAGAGGATATAATAAGTAAGATAAATCTGGCTATAAAATTCTGTAATTTTCTTAAAGAGGGGAAATTTAAGAATTTTACAAAACAAATTGTATTAGAACGCCCCAGCTGTAATTTTCTTAACTTTCTGTAAAATTTTTAAAGTTTTGTAAAATTCTGTATCAATTGGAGCAGAGCTATACTTCTAATTTTGTCGTTTGTCATCGTGGAAGAAGAAGACAAAATTCTTTTGTCAAGTCATTTTTGAAAAATTTCATTTACTTTTTGTGTTTTGAATTTTGAAATGAAAGAAAAAATTATTATTTGTGTAAAATAATAGAAACAATTTAAAAAAAATACAGTTAAAAATATTCATTTGTTATTAAATATCTAAATTTTTATTATTTAAAAACCTGTTGCTAAAGTCTGCATACACTTTAATAAATGAATTTTTAATATTTAGCTGCCCATTCTTCAATTATACTAGGTACAGACATTAACTTGTATATTATAATATAGATATATCACGTATATTATAATATAGATACTACCCGAACACACATAATATTATAATATCGGTCAGCTGATTTTGTTAAAAGCTTTAAAGTGAAGAATTTTTTATAGTGAGTGAATAAATAAATATTAAAAAATGGATGAAAGAATTGTTGTGAATTGTGAATTATGAATTTCTGTGATGGCCATATTGAATTTGAGGTTTTTGTATAAGGTATATTACATTAAAGCTTCCGTAAATTACGTTTGGGAACGTAATTTCCATATTACGACCAAATAGTAATTTAAAACCTAATATTCACAAACAGACAGTATGAAATTATAATATTCTGGTAAATAGTAATATACATATTATAATATTGTTGATACAAAATATTTATTTGATTTAAATATTACAAATTTATACAATTTATATTAGTTATTTGATTTTACAAAGCCTGAATTAAATATGTATTAGAGCAATTGCACTCAACCGTGTCTAAAAAACAAGTGCAGTAAACATGGTAATATGTGTAAAATGATACAGAAAATGTGAGAAGTACCGAAAGTTATTGATAACGAATATTATTGATAATGAATGATGAGATGAATATAATTAGTTTACTCATCTCAAACGGTAAGTATTAATAAGATGAGTGCAATTGCTCTGTATATTTACAATAATTGATTGATGATAACAATACATTATTTATTTATAGCATTTTACTGTGATAATTATTGTAATCTTCAACATCATCCCCCCCGGTTAAGATATATCTTAACTAATTACTTGTCGTAGGAAGTTTACAAAGTTTCACTGCAGGTCGTTTTATGACGCCATGAGATGTTTTAACTGTAGCTACTCGTACCACTTGGTCCTGACCAGGATGTGTCTCAATAACACGCCCCATTACCCATCGTGCTGGTGGTAAATTATCTTCTTTAATGATGACTAAATCTCCTACATTGAGATTCGGATTAATTTGTTGCCACTTCGGTCTTTGCTGGAGAGTGGTTAAATATTCGCGGTGCCATCGTTTCCAAAAATCTTGATACATGCGCTGAGTAAGACGCCATCTTTCATGTAAGGTAATGTCTTGGTTGGCTGGGACTTCTGGTAATACATTTAACGAATACCCATGCAAGAAATGAGCAGGTGTAAGTGCTTCAAGACAGGATATATCATCGCTAGCTGGAGTTAACGGACGTGAATTTAATAAGCCTTCTATTTGAATCAACACCGTATTCATCTCTTCATATGTTAGCCTTGTTTCACCGATGACCCTTTTTAGCATAACTTTGACGACCTTAACCTCAGCCTCCCATAGTCCGCCGAAGTGAGGAGCCGAAGGTGGATTGAATTCCCAATCTATGCTGTTAGACAAGATAAATTTTCTAATTAGTTCATTGTTATAAAAGGATAAACTTAATTTATGAAGTTCAGTTAAATATCTGTGAGCCCCAACGAAATTCGTGCCATTGTCACTGATAAGTCTAAGAGGTAAACCACGTCGTGCTATAAACCGTTTTAAGGCGGCAATAAAAGTATCTGCAGTCAAATCACTGGCTAATTCTAGGTGTAATGCACGTGTGCTGAAGCATACAAAAACAGCAATGTAACCTTTAGTACTTTTGGCACCTCTACCTCTTCGATGAAGTAGTTGCAACGGACCGGCATAATCAACTCCGACATTTTCAAACGGTTTGTGCAAGCTAACGCGATATTTAGGTAGGGATGCCATCAGTTGTTGTGATGTATGTGCACGTTGTCTTATACAAGTTAAACATTTGTTGATGGTTGTTTTTACGGCACTCCTGCAGGACAGTATCCAGTATTGTTGACGTATAATACTCATTAAGATTGTAGTACCAGCATGAAGATATTTTTCGTGAAGATATTTGATTAAGTGTTTTACAAAGATGTGATTCTTCAGTAGTATTGCTGGATGTTTAGTGTTGAATGAGACTGAAGCATTTTCCAGTCTACCTCCTACGCGTAATATTCCATGATCATCTAAAAATGGTGTTAGTGATAGAAGTCTACTCGATGAATGCAATGGTATGCCTGACTTTAATTGATGTATTTCCTTTTCGAATGATTCAGATTGTGACCATGCAACTAAGCTGCGATATGCACTTCGCGTGTCGTCAGCTACAGGCCAAATAGAATAACATTTATCAGCTTGATGAGTTTGTCTGCATTTTCTTATGAATTGATGACATCTGGTGATAATCGATATTATTTTAGAAAAGTTAGAGAACTTTGTGAAGATGCAGTGAAGTGTATGAAGTTCAGTTTGAAGATGATAATTTTCAATATAATTTGTCCTTTGTTCACTATTTTGGATTTTGGTAGTTTGTGGTTGATGTAGTCTTGCATACTCCTTCCAATTGTGCTTTAACCATGAAGGCCCATTCCACCATAAATCTGTTTTAACTAATTGGCTTGATTTTAAACCTCTAGATGCAAGGTCTGCAGGATTGTGATTAGATGCTATATGATTCCACTGAGACCTGGGTAATGATGATAATATGGTTGATGTTCTGTTTGCTACAAAACATTTCCACTTTCTAGGGTGTGATGAAAGCCATTGAAGAACTACAGTTGAATCTGTCCATGCAACACAGTTACTGAGCGGGATATCGAGGTTTGAAGAAATGAAAGTGAATAGGTTTGTGAGTAGTACGGCAGCACATAATTCTAACCTTGGAAGTGATATTTGTTTGATGGGGCATACTCTGGTTTTTGCAGCAACAAGATTAATGACTACACTACCATCTGCAGTTTCCGAGCGACAATAAACTACACCTGCATATGCCATTTCTGATGCATCAGCAAATCCATGTAATTCTACGTGATGTGCACTTGGACCCAAATATCGTGGAATACGAAGCCTTTGTAGGTGTTGCAATTCATCGCGCATAATCATCCATCTCTTACCAACATCACCACAATCATCGTCCCAATCATAATTTTGTTGCCATAATTGTTGAAGTAATATTTTAGAGCTGATGGTAACAGGTGCAATAAGTCCAAGGGGGTCAAAAACTTTACTTGATTCAGATAAAATGTTCCTCTTGGTT
Organism: Villa cingulata; assembly: GCA_951394055.1. NCBI lineage: Eukaryota > Metazoa > Arthropoda > Insecta > Diptera > Bombyliidae > Villa > Villa cingulata. The sequence goes on along the minus strand of OX596020.1, from coordinate 31,244,781 downwards.
GGTGTTGTGTCTGGTGGAAGTGTAACATCGAATGAAAAGCAGTCTTCAGATGGGTTCCATTTGAGTCCCAGTACTTTTAGACTTTCTGGATTTTCAGTAATTCGCAAGCTTTCGTCAGGTGAAATGTCCCGTTGGATATGTTGCATGAATTTTGTTGAGTTTGATGCCCATTTTCGTAAGTAAAATCCTCTCTTTTGAAGTAGTTCTGTGAGTTCATGATACAGTTGTATTGCTTGGTTTTCATTGTCAGCTCCACCTAATAAATCATCAACGTAGAATTCATTATTCAATGCATGTTCAGCTAATGGATATTGTCCCTTGAAGTCGATGGTTAATTGTTTGAGACATCTTGTAGCGAGATATGGAGCGGAAGCTGTACCATACGTTACCGTGTTAAGCCAAAAATGATGTAAGGGTTGTGTTATTTTATCTCTCCATACAATTCGTTGATAGTTTTTGTCTCTTTCATCAACGAGAATTTGTCTATACATTTTCTCAATGTCTCCAATAATAGCTACGTTATACGAACGAAAGGACAGCAATATGGGTGTTAAATCTCTTTGTTCCTTTGGACCAACCATAAGAATTTGATTTAATGATATATTATTGGATGTTGGGGCAGAACCATTGAAGACAACTCGGACTTTAGTTGTAGTACTCGAAAGTTTTAACACTGCATGATGTGGAAAATAAAAACATTGTTCATCCGTGTTAACGGCAAACTCAGGTACTAATTGCATATGTCCTAAGTCCTCGTATTCTTTCATGAATTTTTGATATTCACGATACAAATTCTGATTATTTTTACACCGTCGTTCCAAAGAATAAAGGCAAGATGTTGCACGAGATAATGAATGTCCTAGAGATGGAGCACCAGGTTTGAATGGTAGTCGTACTACGTATCGATTTGTGGCTTGATCGACATAATGAGTTTTGTCAAAAAATTGTTCACAGAGTTGTTCGCTTTCAGAGAGAGGTTTTTGATAGTACGGAATTTCTTCAATCTCCCAAAATTTTCGTAATGTTACTTCTAGGTCTGAAATGTTTAAGTGAAGTGTAGTGGCATACTTTAAGTCAGACTGTTGCGGCAGTTGACCGGTAACTATATACCCAAATATAGTGTTTTGCAGAATTAGAGACGAAGTTAAAACTTGTTTTTGACCATACTGAATGATTTTGAAAAAATAGTCTGCCCCGATGAGGAGGTCGATGCGACGAGAGATGTTGAATTTAGGGTCTGACAGTTGATGACCATAAATTTGATTCCAATCAGTGAATTGAAGGTTCCGTGGAGGCTGTGGTGTTGTTAACTTATCTAGAATATAAGTTCGCACGCACAGCTTCTGATTGGATGAGATACGTGATGATAACCATATGGACAACACACCTTTGGTAGATACCGTTCGAGTTGATGATAAGCCATGAACAATAATTTTGGCTCTTTCCCTTTGATAGCCCAAACGCTTGACTAACTCTTCCGAAATAAATGATGCTTGAGATCCTGAATCCAGTAGGACCCTGCATTGTTGGTGTTGACCATTGACATCTCTTACGCAAACGATTGCGGTTGGCAGCAATGTTACTACAGTATCCTTATCCTTACACACATGGAGTGCATTAATGTGAGAGTCGTTGTCTAGTGGTTGGAATGATGATGTGTAAGGATCAAGGTGGCTAGTGGATGGTTGTTGATTTGAATCATTATGTGCTTGATGTGTAGATTGAATGTTTGTGAAATGTGTATGAGAATGACTTGTAGTTGTTGCATGTAGGGTTGAGTGGTGTGATTGTTTGCAATAATGACATTTGTGTTTGGATTTGCATTCCTTTGCTGAGTGTCCTGATGAAAGACAATTAAAACAGAGAGAATGTTTTTGAACTAGATTGCGTCGATCAGGAAGATTCATGGCTTTGTATTGAGGACAGTTAAATAATTGATGTGTTTGAGAGCATCTTACGCACAATAGCGAAGTGTTCAGTTGTAGATTTCGCACCTGCTGAATATTATTAGTTTTTTTTGCAATAGGTTCAAATAATTCAAACGCTTCGCACCTGTTGTTAAGAAATTCGATGAGAGAATCGAAAGAAGGAAAGTCTTTGTTAATGGTCGCTTCTGCCCATAATTTTCGGGTCTCTGAATCTAATTTACTTAGAAGAATATGAATTAACCAAGGATCACGGGCCATTGCTTGTACTCCAAGAACTTTTATTCCCCTGATTATTTGATCAGGCGTATCAACAAGACGACGAAGTGAAGTACCAGTAAGAGAAGATTGACTGCAGGCAGGCTGATTGATAAAGGTTTTTATATAAGACGATAGAATTTGTTTCTTCTTTTCATACCGTTTCGTTAATTTATCCCACGCCTCGCTGTAGTTAGCATCTGTAATGGGTAAGTGCTTTACAATCAATGCAGCTTCTCCTTTCAATGCACCTTTTAAAAATTGGAACTTAGCTGCTTGTGATAAATCTGTACAATCATCTATGCAAGTGGAGAACAAGTCCTTGAAGGAAGGCCAATCCTTATAATCGCCTGAAAATGATGGTACATCTATCTGAGGTAGTTTTGCATGAGCGGAAACTGATGATGGATTATGAGATATTTCCGAAATAAAGGCTCTTTGTTGTTCAATCAGAGAAGTCACAGTAGAATTCAATGGTTCATTATCAGTGGTTGTTGTATCCCTTTTTTGTTCACGTAGTTTTATATTTAAATGTTGACGTAGTTTTACTTTAATATCCGTATATCTGTCTTCGAACATATCATATTCTGAGTCAGTACCTAACTCCTCTAAAGCTGAATCCGCGATCTTGAATTCCTTTGCAATATCTTCAAGCCTTTCCATTCGCACCTCTAAATCTTCAACTGTTTTGTCAGCAGTGATATTGTTAACAAATGTTTGAAGTTTGGTTAGTGAGGATTTTAAATGACCTCTTTTGATTGTCCAGGTAGATATTTCCGTCATTGTAAAATTTGAATTGAGAACTGTTACTAACTATTATTGTAATGTGACTGAATGATCTTGTCAAAAATAAGAGGATTAAAACGTTAAAAGAGTATATAGATGAACCCAAACGATACCGAATATAAACCAGACTTTATAGAATTTTAAAGTATAATTTTCAGAATAAAATTTTGATTCAAAACACTTGTAGAAACACACCTGATGTTCATAATATAAATTGCAAAAGTTAATGTAAGGTACAAATTTTATTAAATGAATCGACACAATTTTTTACAATGATATTTTTTTGCTTTTCTTATAAAGTTATATTTTAATATATAGTTTTACATTAAGTGTTGCTGAATTAATGTACATTACGTTTTATAAGACAGTAATTGTCTAGACACTGATCACTGTTTTAAATAAAATTTTATTTATAAATTTGTCCGGTTACACGCGGCTATAACATGAATTGTCTTTTATGATTCACTGTATGATAACAGAATTGTTAATAACATGTAAGGTATGCATGTATTGCTATTGCATCCTATTGTAATGTTCACGACCTTACAACATGTTACATGTGATCACTAATTATATTAAATTTAATACAAAATTTTGTATTTTAAAATTCTGTTTTATTTGAATGCCCAAATATGTAATTTTAAGTGTTTATGGAATTTACATAAATAATTATTGTCTTTCAGCAGTCACAAATTCTATGTAATGTTAATAATGTACGAAATCATGTGATACATTAATTATGGAAAATTTCAATTTAATTGTTAATTTTGATTGATTGATTGACATCTCTTATCTACTTTAACTACAACTCCTAAAATTATGCAATCTGCAGTTAAGAGGTTAAGAGTCTCTTAGCCTCTAAAGTAGAATAGCACCGAATATTTAGTTTTGAAATAAAAACACAGGGTGGAATATAAAAAACAAAAAAACCATTTTTACTTAATTATTTTTTTTTTTTTTGAAACGTTATAAAATAATAATGATATGATATATTTATTCTACTATGTCACATAAAATTCTCTCACTAATCAACAATAACTATCGATATTATATTCGATATAACTTGATTTTGATATTAATTGGATTTTGCGAAAATCCAAAATAAAAGTTGAATATATCAAGTAGATTACACTACCTGCAATATCTTCTTAGTTATATTGGTCTTTGATTAAATGTTCATTTTAAATAGCATTGTGTATTCTTTAGTACTGCAAGTACTGCAAAACATTGACAGATGTTCATTTCATTTAGTGAGAGCAAGTATTTATAATAAATGAGAACAGATTCGAAACATTATGGTCTGTCTACACAATTAGTTTTGATAACTCGATTTACAAAAACAATTCCATTATATTACACACTGTCAGACACTTTTATGCAAATGATTATAATTGTGTACAGGGTACATAACTCAAAGCAATTCGAAAAATTTTGAAAAACTTTTTTGATTTCGATGAAGCTTTTTCGATCTTTATCATTTATGTGAGTGTGTCGTTTTTGGAAAAATTACCACTTACACTAAAAAGAAAATCTATTGAGAAGAAACTACTATTATCTTTGACAAAGTATAATTTAACATAGACAAAGTTTAATTTAAGTTGGAAAAAGTTTAGTTTAACTTGGACAAAATTTAATTTAAGTTGGAAAAAGTTGAATTTAAATTTAAAATTCTATAATAAAAATATATAAAGAATTCATTTTTATTTTAATTTCAAGTCACTTTCACTATTGAAATTTGTTTGTTTTAATACTGTCAACGTCAAATTTATAAGATAAGTTCTACACGTGAAAAGTGTTCAGAAACATATAATCTGCAAAAGTGTTGTCTGCATGCATAAATCTAAAACTGCATTAGTAATAAGTAAGTTCTGCGCAAATGTTTAAAGTACATAAGATCTGAATTTCGAAAACCCCCCTATTATACATTACATAATAAATATACATAGAGACATAGAGATCATCGGCGGAGAGTGGTATGGTTCAGGGTGTTCAGTGGATACCTGAAAATTACATATTATGAACATGATCATCAAATTTTGTTCATAAAAAAGAAAGAAAACAATGAAAAATTCGTTTCGCTATACATCACTTCACTTATTTGTTCACATTTAAATATGAGCATGCAAAAAACTTCAACTTTATTTTTGCCTGTACGACTACTAGTTCTCGCCTCTCGAGTTGAACGAAATTTTTTATTGCATAAAAGTGTAAAAAATAGGGTCGATTTAAGTTTTCAGTCGTATAATTTTTTCATAGAATAATCCAAAGAATATCATGGTATATTTAGTGGAATGAAGAAAAGAAACACCCTGTCTTGTATTAATTTCAGTGCAATACGCAATCATATATCAATTGAAAATTACATTTAAATCCATAAATTTTTTTTAAAAAAACCCTTGTTCCTTGAAAATGTCATAAAGGACTAAAATGGCAAAAATCACTAAAGTGCTCCGTTTATTCCACTCAAAATTCCTTTAAATGATGTTTGACAAAAATTTTAGAAAAATAGGTGGTGTAATTACTGTATTGAAGTTACTCAAAATCAGAAAATTCACTAAAACATGCTTTTCAAGGAAAATCGAGGTAATTCATATACAATTTATTGGATAGAAAAAATATTTTGTCTTGTCGACAAGTTAAAGTTGCTGTTTTATTTAAAGAAAAAAAAAAACGGAAAAATTAAAAAATAAAAATACAAAAAACACGCGTTAGGGACTGGATTTTGAAGAGAGCCGATCTCAGTTTTCGCCAGCAAATATTAAAAGAGTTGTGTAAAAAGAAAATCTAGATTTATGCAATTTCATTAGAATGGCCTGGTCCAATTTTGAATCCTTGTTAAATTTAGTGAGTGAACAGATAAATAAAGCAGGAGAGACACAGTTATGCGTGAGGCTACATAAGTGTATCACAAAGTGAAAGTTTACTTTTAACTATACAATTTTTAGCCATTGGTAAGTACTGGTAGTACTGGTATTAGTTTTCATGTTATTTAAAAATTTAAATATAAACAAAACTTGTATATTGTTTTTTTTATCGTTTTTATTTTTATCATTTATACATTTACTTACACATTTGTACAAATTTAACGTTTCTCTATATTTTTTGTTAATTTGAAGTTTTGATAATGCACATTATTTTGAAACGTAAAAAACAAATTATACTTTAGATTCTTATATGCTATTAAAATGAATGAACAAACTTTTATTTTTATTTCTGTTTTATTTTAAAAAGAATTACAAATTAACAAAAAAAAAATTAAAATAAAAAAGTAAAAGTAAGAAAAAATTACATTTAACACAAAACAGATCACAACACGAAATATAAACAAACTACATAACCAAACATTTAGTATGAAATATATACACAAAATACAGATTCGAAATTACATAAACACCACAATCATAATACAAATTCAATATACAAAACAATTCACAATACAATTCAATATACAAAATGAACTATTTCACATAAAATAAAATAAATCACATTAAATATTTAAACAAAAACAATCACTTTAACATCACATATATTTTCGTTTATTACACAATTAACAAAACAACGATTACACCAAACGATTTAATTAATTTAAAACAAAAAAATATAAATATACAAAAAGAGGTAACATTAATTACCTTTTTACAAAATGAATGTTGTCAAAAATTCCACATCATACATCAAATGTCAAATTATAGTTTGTTAAAAATTAAAAGCGAATGGACTGCGCATGTTGAGAATAAAATAATATGTTTACACAAAATGTAACATTGTATTTGTGTATTCCTCTCATTTTATTCTCAAAACAAAAAGAAAAAAAAAATAATGAAAAGACGCATATCCCCTCGCGCATTACATTTTTTATCCACCTCAACCGCCAACCACCGTGGTTGATGACTGAGTAATGATAATTATTATTGTAATTCATAATATTCGAATAGAGATTATGAAATAATTAATATAAGACCACGCCAAAACACAGATCATAAGGAAAAAATATTTCAATTTATAATCAATGCAGATCATACCAATTATATACAAACATACGTATGTTTGTCATTATGTCATTCGTTTATATATATATATTATTATGTATATTACTCCCTATTAAAAACAAATGTTTGTTTACATTTCTTTGAAAAAATTTTTAATTTGTTATTCCCTTTTACTTATCATTCACAACAATTCATATACATATATACATACATTTAATATTCGCATATAAATTCGTATTATACTAATACATAATACAGATAAGGATCTTTGTTAATATACATCTTACCAAAACCCAATATAACAACTTGTTATCTAGTATTTGATACTACATACTACTACATACTACATAATATTCCGTAATGAATATTATACACGTAGCTATATATATTATCATAATACACAATAAACTTGTATTTGCCTTTAAATACAATACAATTCACATTATTCCATTGCACACATACATAATGTATAATACAAAATATAATATTATATCGATTCCCTTCCCACAACAGATTTTAATCTAGATGATTTGTATGGCAAATATATAATATAATTCCGAATACCTCTTAAATAGCAAACAGATAGCTTCCTCTCCGTCAACTAGCATCGTTCACCAGTACAGTACACTATCATCAGTCATCACGCTGCCTCAGTGATAGTACTGTTTGACGCTGAACATACATGTGCCTTATTTATATAGTCAGGTACGTAAGGGACTTGAATAGCTCGATGGTTGGGTTTCGTCTTGTGATCCTGAGATCACGGTTCGAACCCCAGCCAGCGCGCTACTCTTGCCCAAGTCGATCATTAATTTTTCCCATCAACAATATACACCAGTAACTGATTACTGATGATAAACTGGATGGTATATCTGACATAAATTACTGATCGGCGGTGCCATAATGGACCGAGTATCCGCGTACACTTAATATATACTATATACATTGTATGTATATATGTATATTTGAAAAAAAAAATATATAGTCAGTACTGTTCATTACGGCACGGATGTTATCTGTTTCCATCTTTACCTCAAAGATGGTAAGTAAGAAAAATTATGTGTATTTTAATACAATTATGAGGGGAAAAATTTATGTTCGAAACATGTTTCGAACGAAGATATTTATGTAACTTTATGTGTTCTGAATTTTTGACAGATTGTGGAATGAAAATTCTATTGCTTTAGCTCTATATTCTTTGTCATCGTACTAAACACCAATCAACTAAACCTGCATTTTCATCAAGATTCAGCAGCGACATCTCGCGTAGAGATCGATCTATACTGTTGACGAATTAGTTTAAGTTTTTAAATTATTGAATATTAGAATTGTTAATTATTGGAATTAAAATTATTAAAATTATATATTGTATAAATCAATTTCTTATTTTTTAATTTTTAATTGCCAAATTGTATGCAAAATTGTAGCATAATCAATTGCTTTTTTTTAAATAATCAAAGAATATAAAGCTAAAGCCAATAGAAGTAACATTCCACAATCTGTCAAAAATTCAGAACACATAAAGTTACATAAATATCTTCGTGCGAAACATGTTTCGAACATAAATTTTTTCCCTCATAATTGTATTAAAATATTATGAATCATCTAGATTAATATCTGTTGCGGGGAAAGGAATCGATATAATATTATATTTTATATTATACATTATGTATGTGTGCAATGGAATAATGTGAATTGTATTGTATTTAAAGGCAAATACAAGTTTATTGTGTATTATGATAATATATATAGCTACGTGTATAATATCATTCATTACGAAATATTATATAGTATGTACTTATGTAGTATCAAAGACCAAATAACAAGTTGTTATATTGGTCTTTGGTAAGATGTATATTAACAAAGATCCTTATCTGTATTATGTATTAGTATAATACGAATTTATATGCGAATATTATATGTATGTATATATTTAGATGAATTGTTGTGAATGATAAGCAAAAGGGAATAACAAATTAAAATTTTTTTTCAAAGAAATGTAAACAAACTTTTTTTTTAATAGGGAGTAATATACATAATAATATATAAACGAATGACATAATGACAAACATACGTATGTTTGTATATGATTGGTATGATCTGCGTTGATTATAAATTGAAATATTTTTTCCTTATGATCTTTGTTTTGGCGTGGTCTTATATTAATTATTTCATAATCTCTATTCGAGTATTATGAATTACAATAATATCATTACATATTCGTATGAATATGTATAAGAATAATTTTTGAATTTTAATTATGAACGTAATAAGCAAAAATTCTTACAAATACTATACATTACATACTCGTATATGTGGATATTTCGCATGAATGGTATATCTATACACTTTCTTAGATATAATTTTAATATTTCAGGTGATTATATGTATATGCAATATGATTTAAATATATATTTTTTATCGTTACTTTTTCTTTCCACCTGTATCCCTAAATATTGTAGTTATTGTAATATCACAAAAAATATACAAATATTGTGGTAATATATAAGTAAATACTTAATATGCATATAGATAATAATATACATGTACATAAAAACGTATATGTGTGTACATAAAAACAGTACAAAAGCAATGTGAAATTGTACAATATCGAAGGGTAATAATATCAAAGATACTAGAAATAGAATAATTTTTTGTAATTTTATAGTATCTTTGATTGAATATAATACCAATAATACTATATTACTTACTTGTCTAACAACTTCTATAATCTATACATATATATAAAAATGAATCTGCGTAATGTATGTACGCTCATAACTTCCGAACGCCGGCACCAAATTGGATAATTCTTTTTTTATTGTGTTCGTTATCGCCTCGGCAAGGTTTATACACAAAAAAAAAAAAAATCGACCAATTAAATAATAAAAATTAAATAAAATATTATATTATATTAAATAATAAAAGAAATTATAAATTGACATTTCACGGCGTTTGGCGTCAAAATTAAAAATTTTTTTAATCATAGCCTCCTTCGTAAAAATCGACAACGATTTAATGTAATGTTTAAATTAAATTTTGCCAATCGTTAGAAGTGTGTGGAATAAACCTTGAATTTCAATGTTTTTCGCAATGGCAGTTGTACGTTGCATGCTCAAGAGCCGGCAAACCATCGGCGCTATATGTTTTTTCTCCGAAAGGAAAAACAAAGAATATTGTACATTATAAGGCATTAAAATAAAATATAAGTATGAGATAGAATAATTTTAGGAATAGTATTTATTTACCATGAGAATTGTACAAAAAGAAGAACAAATAATAAATTAATTAATATGATGAATATATGCAGTCGTATTATTTTATTGTAACTTTATTTCAATATGGTCCTATTGTAACCAGAAGCTATTGTTTACTTTTAATTTTGTCATAAAACAAAGTCTTTTTTTGGAATTCAGAAAATATGGCGGAAAGAAGTTCGCCAGGTCAGCTAGTATAATATAATACATAATGCTAATAATGTAGGGTTTTCCAGTAAGGACATAACAATTTTATATTTAAGTAAAATAAAGAATAATTAATATATTATAAGGTTTAAATTTATTCTAAGTGAAGTACACAAATTACATTTAATTATGGAATTCGATCTCATTCATATGACCACCGCGAGCACGAAAATTGGAATAAGCGCTCTTAAAGTTGTGACTACTGATTCAGAATTGCGGTAGTAATTTTCAAGGTAATACTGTAGATTAAGGGCCACACCTCCGATTTTCTTGAAATTTTGACCACTGGTTCTAGTTGACAATACAAAAAAAATGGACAAAATATTTTTTTGCGGAACGCCCCCTATCGGCCACAAATTGCATTTAAAGAATTTAGTTAAAATTTGTTTTTTCGCAATATTTCCATAACGGTACAAGGTACAAACATGTAACATGGCTCAAAATATGCGTCTCAAAATGCTCTATATTCCATAAAAAAATTTTTTTCACAAAATCCTAGTTAAAGGATAATAAAGGACATTTTAGATTTTTGACTATTTTTACATTTTTACCAATTTCTCAGAAAGGAGTAAGGATAATCGGTTCAAATTTTTTGCAAATGAAAAAGGACATCATAAGGAAGTTTTTCCATTTATTACTTTGACCCTGATGTAGAAGGCAAATATCCTAGAGAGAAATGATTTTAATGGTGCTAAATTTTGTAATAAGTTACAGTATTTTATTAAAGTATGCTCGCGTGTGTGTGTGTGTGTGTGTGTGTGTGTGTGTGTGTGTGTGTGTGTCTTTTTGCCTTTTACAAATAACACACACACACACACACACACACACACACACACGCGCGCGCGCGCGAGCATACTTTAATAAAATACTGTAACTTATTACAAAATTTAGCACCATTAAAATCATTTCTCTCTAGGATATTTGCCTTCTACATCAGGGTCAAAGTAATAAATGGAAAAACTTCCTTATGATGTCCTTTTTCATTTGCAAAAAATTTGAACCGATTATCCTTACTCCTTTCTGAGAAATTGGTAAAAATGTAAAAATAGTCAAAAATCTAAAATGTCCTTTATTATCCTTTAACTAGGATTTTGTGAAAAAAATTTTTTTATGGAATATAGAGCATTTTGAGACGCATATTTTGAGCCATGTTACACGTTTGTACCTTGTACCGTTATGGAAATATTGCGAAAAAACAAATTTTAACTAAATTCTTTAAATGCAATTTGTGGCCGATAGGGGGCGTTCCGCAAAAAAATATTTTGTCCATTTTTTTTGTATTGTCAACTAGAACCAGTGGTCAAAATTTCAAGAAAATCGGAGGTGTGGCCCTTAATCTACAGTATTACCATTTTCAATAATTTCTAAATGTTGCTCGTTCGTGAACTTCACCATGATAAAAATGTTAACATTGACTGACGTTCTGAAGTTGACAGATTATGCCAAATGTTCAAGGCCTCCTTTGTATTAAAACACAAAATTGTTATGTCCCTATTGGAAAACCCGATATAAATGCATATGAATTGTATTATCCTATAACCAGCCATTCAACCTTATTATTTAATTGTTTATTTTATATTGGGCCCTGTTATGAGTCTCGATAATATCGTCTTGTCATCGACTATCGCCTTGATTCGACAAATTTTGTATTATGAGTGTCGATTTGAGGCGAGAATATCGACATTTTGAGTCGATCAGCTAAAACTAATCGACAGGCATAGTAGTCTATGGTGATTTGACATTTCATGTATGCTTTGTATATAAGATAAGTTGTATTTAATTATTCTGCTCAATTTATTTAAGTTTAATTTAATTAATTAAAGAAAAATCTTTTTTTATGCAAAAAAAAAAATCATTATTAAATTAATGTTTTATATTTTCACTTATATTTTATATTTATAGCTACAAATTATTTAAATTAATCAAATATTTATTAAAAATCACAAAAATTAATTAAATATTTATTCAAAATTTAAAAAAAAAATTAATTATAAATTTTTGTATCGATATATTTGACAATTTTTATAGAAATTACATGGTGAAACTGAATGAAAATAAAATTTGATATGACAATATTTTACTGTCGAGGCGACCGATTTACATAATACAAAATTTACATCTTCTCGTCTCGTCTTAATTTTGTCGATAGTCGATATTATCGACATTCATAATAGGGCCCATTAATTTTTATAAACTCAATCCTACAAGTGTATACGTACATATGTACATATACTATTTTCAGAAATTGAAGTCAGTACAGGCAAGATAGGCATGCTTTTCTATATTCTTTCACATTGCGTTTGTATAAATCTGTCTCGTGTGTGGGGTGATCAGATCTCAATTTCAATCAAGACAGAGATATATTATTCAGAATTTCCTACAAAATATTATATGTGAAGTTATCAGAAACTCATCGGGTAACTTTTTCCATAAGCACAATACTGACTTCGATTTCTGAAAATAGTATAGTGTCTACAATATAATATGAACATCGATATGAACAAACAGCACAGCATATACATTTACTTACGTACATTACGTAGTAGTACACAAATACCAAAAATCATTTTGTTGAATATTGTAAAATACATATTTTTATAATTATAATACAATATACATATATGTATATAATACATATATATTGTCCCTTTAAAAATATCTCGGCTCATGCATTTATAAAAAATACCTAATATATATACTATATATATATATAATATAGGGTGATTCTCTATCGGATGAAAACCTTGAGACAGGTGATTGTTCGTGCCGAGAAACGAAAAAAATTGTATGGCAGGGGGGGTCTATTCTCAAGGGGTAAGGAGTTACGGGGCTACGAAGTTTTTTTTTTAGGTCAAGTCACTTGTTATATATATAGTCATATATATTAATATTAATATTATATTGCTGTTGCCTATTGTATTGTATATTATACACATCATCAACTCATACATACATGAAATGTATATGTGTATATGTATATTTATTTTATATACGCTTGTCTTGCAGTCATAAGTCATTACAATGATGTATTTTTGTTCAATGTTTATATATTTTGTATATTTGAGCTTTATGCATATACAAAGATATAAACCAATATATATTTAATTTGTTATGTTTTGTTATTATTTTCATTCGTTTTGCAGTATATATAATGTATAAACATTATATGAGTATGAGTTGCATTTCATAATAAATAATACCATAATACCATATAATAATACAATACACCTTACACTATTCAATAACAATACATAGAAACTGAATAGTATTATTATGTGTGTATATTGGTATATTATGTATATACCATATATACTATATTGCTATGCTGTGATATTATTTAACCGCTCCCCTTCACTTCGAACCTATATATTTTCTATTGGTTTTGAACAGCAAATTTTTATTTTTAAATCAATGATTTCTGTTTGAATTTAATATTTTCGTATTTTAGTTTTCAGTCTACAGTAAGGGACAAAATGGTTACTCCTTTTTAACACTTTTTAAGAATCGGTAAATTCCAAAAATATAAATGCAAAACATATAATAATATAAATTAACATATTTTATATCAATTTATTATCTATTATTCACTCACAATTTTATATCTTCATTTTAACATATTTTTAAGATAAAATTAGACTGAAAAATTTCCTTGAAAAAAAAAAAAATAATTAAAAACTACAAATTAAAAATTTTAAATAAAAAAAAAATTATTAAATAATATAATTTTTAAAAAATTATAAAGGATATTTTTGTTTACACAATGTGTTATAAAAAAAATTAGAAAATGTATTATAATACATAATTCTGTCGCGGACTGTAGACTGTACACTAACAAAAAACATAGCACTCACAACCAATTATCAAATATTAAACAGCAAACAGACAACATTGCACAATTTAGCAATATAGTATGTATAAAATAAATGATAATAAATATCTAAGTATATGTATATATACATATAGAGTTAATTATGATAATACTCTTTCACACAGACGTGAAAAAGTTATAGGACAAACATAATCCTTCATCATTAGAAAACATAATCATACTGATATATGGATATTCGATATTTAGCATAAAAAAACAAAATGTAAAAACATATTGCTTTCATAAAAATTTCATAGAACATCTATTGCCAATTAAAAGAAATGGAAAAATATATTAAGATAAATCAGTTAATTTTTAAGAAAAATTATTACAAGAAGAGTAAGGGAACAGGAAAGAATCCACAAAAGTTCGTAAAATCCTTGTGGAGTTAATAGCGACGATTAGAGGTGGTCTGTTGGATTTAAAGGTTATCATTTACTCAAAGTAGTTTTGTTATAATGTTTTTTACATACCCCCAACTTGAAAATAAACGTTCTATTTGAGCAGTTGAGGCTGGGATATTTAGTAATTTTAAGGCAAGATCAGATAATGTTTGATACTTCAATCCTGCCATACTCCAGAATATAATAGGATTTTCTAGTTTTTTATCATGTAGAATCTTAAAAATATCTTTTTTATTATTGTATGCGTCCCATTCCTCGATGCCTTTTCCATCAAGCGATTTGAAGAGAAACGCATAAATTTGTTGATTATGTTCATCAGTGAGACAATCTTTGTTATAAAATGGATGCAAGTAAAATGCCGTTAAAGAAAATTCATTTAGTACCATGTTTTTTCGGGCTTCAATATTCAACTCAAACTTTTCTTGGAATTTTCTTGGTAGTCGAAGATTAAACCACAAATTAACGGCATCGGCAACGGATGTAGTAGCTCTTTGGCACATGTTAATTATTTTACAAATCGGCTCAAACACTTCAATATATTCCTTTACTTCATCAATGAATTCATCATTAAACAATAATTGAACCACATTTTGTTTAATTTTTTTGCATGTTTTGTCAACAGCGATCTGCTTCATTTTCTCTAAATTATCAATTAAGGAAGAATAACTGTCGCGATAAGAACACCACCGCGTTTCACAAGGAAGCTTGAGCCTCCGACCTCCCTTATCAATTATAATTTTCTCAAGATCTGTGTGTTTATATTCTTTGAGTATAGACGTCACATTGTGAGTAATTGGTTTATTTACAACGTCTTTGGCCAACAAATTAGCTGTGTGGCTACTACATGTGGTGTGCCATATGAAATGACTTGAAATCTTTCCCATTTTCAACATTGTACTGGCATTATCACTTACCACTGCATATATGTTTGTATTGTACAATTCTTTTGCCTTCTCAATTGAACTAATCACAATATCCATTAATTGTTCAGCAGTCTCTGAAATACCGCTTAAATTCCATGCATCGATAAATGTCTGACAACCATCACAATTATGTATCATTGTCACGACGGTTTTTGAGTTAGTTGAAGAATTTTTCCAACCGTCAATTAATAAAACTGATTGTGTATTTAAATTTCGTTTTGAGCTTTCGAGACATTCATCGTAAACTTTATCCAGCATAATTGTTGAAATTTCTCTTCGATTTGGAATATGTTTGGTATACGCAGGCCGCAATTTTTGAATAAAATTCTTAAAATGTATAGATTCCACAATTCGTAGAGGTAAATTGCACCCATAAACGAGTTTTCCCAATAAAAAACTAATTTCGTCTACCTCAGATTGAGTCACAGTATCTACAAATTTTGACATGCCAACGGATTTTTTACGTGATGGTGTTTTCGCAATTGATGGGGAAGTTAATGGTGATGACAAAGATTTTGAAACAAGAGATAACGATGATGCTGATGTTGATATTCTTGACGTGACCAAAGAAGATGATGATGTACCTGGTTTTGATGGTACTAACCGAGAACGAAGCTGAAACTCCTCTGGAGTGAATTCCATTAAAACAGATTCACTGTCATCTTCTGCTAATATAGACATGTCCATGTTCTAAAATAAAACAATATAAATCGTCTTTACCGAATAAAATACAAAGTGATTGCAAAACAGAAATATTACACACAACACACTTTTGTTATGTTTGATTCTTCAAGTACTGCATTTTGAACATTAGGAGGTAACAGCAATAACTTTTCTGTGGAAGATTTTGAGCCCTAAAAATTATATACAAATTTTATTCATAACTCACATTTATAAAAATCAGGTAAAATAAGTACTTACAGAAATTTTATTTTCATTCATTGAATCTGAATTGTCGAAAACAACAATAATTTGGTTTTCATCATTGACACTTTCTTCTTCCTCATAATTTCTCTTACATATATTTCTGTATATCAATTAAAAGTTTTAGTTATTTAATTTTTCACTCTAACATAGTAATAAATTAATTTTGAATTGTAAATTGTTATTCAGGAATAATAATGTATATGTAAATATTAAATATTATTTTATAGATACCTGTGTCCTTTAAGGCGAGATGCTGCCGTATTTTGTAAGTTTTTTTTACATTGTCTGCACACTGCAATATATTTATTATTTATTTTGGCTAAATCAAATCCTAGCTCTTCAAAGTATTTATTTTTTGGACGTCCTTTTTTCGACATTTCGTGTAAAAAGAATGTTTTTCCGCAACGAACAACGATATGAGATGGTAATATTAATATTAATAAATGAAAAAGAAATATTTGAATGAAGGCAGCTGTCGAGTTGATACTGAACTGACCTGACAGTTCTTTGTTTACATTATCTACTTTGTTTACTCTTTGTCTACTTTGTCTACATCAAAATAATTGTCTACGCAGTTGTCTACACTGTAATGTAGACTTTAATAGATTACACGTAATTGCACAACAATATCGTTGGAGACGACTGTTTGAAGCCCAATATGATCGTTGGAATGAGTTTGTTGAGTCAAGCCGTCGTTAGTATAGATGGTGGAGATGTAACAATAAAAAGAAAATGTCCAACCATTGATGAAAGTGAATATGAATCTGATAAAGAACTTAACTGTTTTCTTGCGAAAATAGAAGTTGATAAATACGAAGAACATACAAACTTACCTGATCTCAGCCACCTAAAAAATGAATCAGTTGACAAGATAGCTAAGCTAATAAGAAATTACTCACCCAGAACTCCAGTTGATTCACCTATAAGCATGAAAATAATCACAGTCGATGATGAACCTGTACATCACTCACCAAGAAGATTTGCTCCAGCTGAACGAAGAATTATAGATGAACAAATCGCAGAGTGGATTAGAAATGGAATAGTGCGCGAAAGTACATCAGATTACGCCAGCCAAGTAGTGTTAGTGAAAAAGAAAGATGGGTCACATAGACTTTGCATTGACTACCGAAAGATTAATAGAAAAATATACAAAGACAGATACCCAATAACAAACATCGAGGATCAGATAGATAAGTTGCAAGCAGCCAAACACTTTACGACATTAGATTTGGAAAATGGTTTTTTTCATGTAGCGATCGATGAAACTAGTAGGAAGTACACAGCGTTTGTAACTCAAAGTGGACAATACAAAGTACCATTCGGATTGTGCAACTCTCCGAGCACTTTTCAAGAATATATAAACTTGGTATTAAAAGATTTAATTAACAATAATTTCGTTATAGTGTACATCGACGATATTGTGATTCCATCGATGTCAATAGAAGAAGGAATAAGTAAACTGATGATAGTATTAGAAGTTGCTGAGAAGAACGGACTTAGAATCAAATGGACCAAGTGTCAAATTCTACGAAATGAGGTTGAGTATTTAGGTCATTGCATCCGCGATGGTTGCATCATGCCATCACCATTGAAGACGAAAGCAGTGATAAATTTTCCTGTACCAAGAACACACAAACAACTACAGAGTTTCTTGGGACTTGCAAATTACTTCCGTAAGTTTATACCCAATTTTGCAGTAAGAGCCCGACCGTTGAGTGACTTGTTGAAGAAAAACAAATACTTTAAAATGAGTGAAAAGCAACTAGCAGCGATTGACGATTTGAAGAAGGCGTTAGCAACAAGACCAGTACTTAAAATTTTCAAATATGGAGCTACGACCGAACTCCATACCGATGCATCAATAGAAGGATATGGGGCTGTACTATTTCAACGTGACAATGACGACAATCAACTTCATCCGACTTATTACATGAGCAAAAAGACTTCTGATGCAGAAAAGAAGTATACTAGTTATGAACTAGAAGTTCTCGCTATCATCGAAGCGCTGAAGAAGTTTCGGGTTTACCTACTGGGTCAAAAATTCAAGTTGGTTACCGACTGCAAGGCGTTTGAGTGCACCATGAAGAAAAAAGAACTAGCTACAAGGGTTGCCAGATGGGCGTTACTACTCGAAGAGTTCAATTACGAAATCGAACATAGGGCAGGAAATAGATTTGAAAATTTTTAATATAATCGAAGAAGAAATTATGAAAAACTTTGAAGATGCACGACAAGAACAAAGAGAACAAGCTAAAAAAGAAATAACTAAAATTCAAGAAGAAAATAGAAAATACTACGATAAAAGAAGAAAAGCAGCTAGAAAATATAACATTGGAGATATTGTGGCTATCGAGAGGGTACAGTTCGGCACAGGTTTAAAGATACGTCCAAAATTTTTGGGACCGTACAGAATTACTGGCATCAAAGGGTTTGATAGATACAGTGTTCAGAAGGAAGGCGAACATGAGGGTCCAAAACTTACAGATACGAGTGCAGAAAAAATGAAGCCATGGAGTAGTGCAATTGACAATAAAGATGATGTGAATCTATGTTCAGACGAGTACACAGAGAAAGACGGCGACGACGAAGGTATTGAAAACTAAACATCTTCAGAGGACTGCAGATAGTTCAGGACGGCCGAATGTGGTGTAAAAAAAAATTTCATCATATAATAATTATTTAAATTAAATTAATTGTGTAGCACCCTGTAATATAGATTATTGTAAAATCAATTTCTACCTGATATCAACATCATACCACTTACTCATTGTTTCCGAATTTATATACTTACCGTTGTAACATGATAAAACTGATAATTTTCTCAGTTTTATGATTTTTTAAAAATTA
Source organism: Villa cingulata (assembly GCA_951394055.1). NCBI lineage: Eukaryota > Metazoa > Arthropoda > Insecta > Diptera > Bombyliidae > Villa > Villa cingulata. The sequence continues at coordinate 31,225,390 of OX596020.1, read as the reverse complement.
TGTAAAATATACAACTTTTGCTTTTTAATTTCAACCGTGGACGTGGTAAGACGTTGATTTAGCCGCAGTATAGTCACATTATATAGTTTGATATAATTTTATATCGTATATATTACATTGTAATATATTTTTTTTTTTTATATATATATTATTTTTATTGTTGAATTTGTAAGTGAATTGTAAATAAATAGATTGAATTGAAATTTGATTCCTACATACATACAAATACTTGGTATAAATATATAAAAATTTAAACAAAGTGCAAACATACAAACTTGCATATAAAATACATATATATAAATATAATGATCAAGTATATATTGCATGTTGTATTCAAAAAAGCCAAAGCATGCATATAAATTATATATGGCATTTTTAATACAATACATACATGCGAATGGATTTATGTATTATATACTTTAATCATAGACTAGATATAGATGTGAAATGCTTATGGCAGGAATCGTGTTCATTATTATTATTATTATTATTATTTATTACAAAAGGTGGACAGTTAACTGCCACCCTTCGCCCACACCACGACCCTCCAGGGCCTTTTGGCGGTCGCTTACATCTTATTTACTTTACCTTATACTAATCTTATGATCTAGTTGTGCTTGGTGTGAGGCCACGGCGGCCCTCCGCCCAGCACTGACGTGGTGGTGCGGGCGGTACCGGCTCCTCTCACCATCACAGTTTTTCTTAGGGCTATTGCCCGTGGTGGACGTGTTTTGTGTTTACAATCTTGTGGGCCCCTTGGAGGAAGGGGCCACACTGGTTGGCTATTGTCTGCATGTAATATGGCCAAGTCCTCCCTCGTATGTCACCTGTTGGTACCATTACGGGGGTAACGGCTCCGTAGTTACATCCAGTTGACGTGAAGGGTCTCTGTTTCTTTTTTGGTTCTTTGTCTTTGACTTTATTTTATTTGTTTATCTGTTTATTTATTTGTTTCATTTTATTGTTTGTGGTTCTGACATACGCGCATGGTGACTCATTATATCTTGTCGAGTAGTCCGTAATGTGTCAGTGTTTGGAATATGGGGAGTTGGGACCCTGTGATGGGCCCAGCAGTTCTCCCCTATTTATGTCTCGTTTTCCTGTCCTTGTCAGTTTCGTACGTATTGCGGGACAGTCCTGGATTAGACTAGTCCCGTTTTTATGTAGTAGTCCTCTACAGCAAGGGCAGATTAACCGTCCCCTATCATTTGACGAGAAGGGGTGGGTTAACCTCGTGTGCCCCGTCCTTAATCTTAGTAACGAGATCTGCCGCTCTCTGCCGAGCGCAGGATTGAATATTGGGGCTCGGAGCTCCTGGTTGATCATCAGATACTCCCGCGTGGTCTGCGTGTCAGCGTCCCGGAAAGCAGCCATTCTTCTCTCGTTCAGCTGTGCTAGGCCAATTCTATAAATCGTGTCGGGGTTCGGCGGCACGAACAGGGCGGGCTCATTTTCCAAACCAATGGCTGCTTTGGCTGCCTGGTCCGCCTGCTCATTGCCTTCTATCCCGACGTGACCTGGTATCCAAATCACGTGGGAGTTTGATTGGTGTAGTTGTGATCTGATGTGACAGATGGTGTGTTCATTATTCTTTGCGCTTCTGAGGGCCTTCACCACAGACAGTGAGTCAGTGAAGATCGCCGAGGCTCTGTTATTCTCCGTCTTAATGGAAGCAGCAAACCACACTGCCGCCAGTTCAGCGTCGAATACCTGAGCCTCCGAAGGTAATCGTTTCTGAATCACCGTCTGCCATCCAGACCTTCTGTTTTTGACGACTACCGCTAGCCCGACGCCAGTAGTGGTTTTACTAGCGTCTGTGTATATCAGCAGCCTGTCCCCGCACTCCTCATAGGCCTTTGCGTGCAGAGCGCGGTAGACCACCGGACTGGTGGACTCCTTGGGGTAATCGTCTTCATAACTATTAAGTAAACATCAAAATAGCTTTTGAGAGATTTTGAAAAAAGCTATAAAATCAGAATAAGGAAAATAAATGAGAGAACTTTTGTAATCTTTTGAAATCTTGTATATCTTGAAGGAAAAACAAATTTAAAAATCAAAAATCTATGTAGCTATATCCTTATCGGAAATGATAAAAAATATCAAATAACAGGCAAATGTACAAAATCGTATATTTTAAAGAAAATTTAAATTTTCAACAAATTTATGTTATGACTGGCAATGAATATAATAATATATATTATCACAGACAAATATCCTTATCTGTGATATTATATACAATTAAAACTGGTTTTGAAAGTATCTAACACATGTGTTGAATCGTCATTCAACATTTTTAATAATCAAAAAAAAAGTGGGCAGTGTTTAAAAATATGTATAATAAAAAAAAAAAAAGGTTACAAACACTTCAAGACAAACAATGCGATTATATAATATTTCGTACAAAAAAAAATGTAAACCAATCAGCGTAATCAAACATATAACACAGAAATATAGGCAATAATATAGAACATATAACATGAATATGCACAAGCAGGTAACATAAAAATGTTTATAAACATAGCATACAAACAAAAACAAAACAATCCACATAGCACAATATATAACATAAAACATTAAACACAAAATATTTAATTGCATAACACAAACAATGAACATTAACAAAAATAAAACCATTTAAACATACATATATGCATATATATATATGACCATGTCAGTACTGTCAAATTGTCAAAAAGTTACCAGTGAAATAATTACCAATAGAGTTATTCAATTATCATAAGTTATCATCCGAACCACCAGACACAATTTGAAAAAAAACGGTTTTATAAAAAAGACGAGAATATGAGATAAATAGTAAACCATTTCAACAACGGAGAAAAAGAAAATTCCAGAACCGCGAAAATTTGGTATATAAAGGGTTGCGATTCGCAGAAAAATTTGTCTTTTGCAATTACTTGTGTATACTGTCGTATTGAGACTGAAGCAAGGAAACCAAAAGGCCACCTCATCAGCCGGGACGTAATGAGTCCTAAAAAAATCTAGCGTATTGAGCTAGTAATTAGGGAAAAGTTAGGAATTTCTGTAAAAATACTTAGAATTTTTACAGAAAATAGGGAAACGTCGAATTAAATCATCGTCGAAAAAATACTTAGAAAATTTCTTATACAGAAATTTTCTAACACTTAGAGCCGAAATTAATCATCAAAAAAAGTACTTAGAAAATTTTTCTTACAAAATTTTCTAATACTTCGGGCCGAATCATCGGAAATTGTTAAAGTTGATTTTTTAAAAAAGACTTGAAAATTTTTTTACAAAATTTTCTAATACTTGGAACAAATTCATCATCGTTAAAGACTTAGAAAATTTTTTTATAAAATTTTCTAATACTTCGAGCAGAAAATCAACACTTAGAAAATTTCTAGGACTTAGAAATTTTCTAAAGTTTCATCACTGAAAATAGCATCAGAAAATTGAATTATTTTGGAAAATTAGAAAATTCATCGAGACAGTAAAAAATATTTCATCTCGACAGTCGTCAGTTCCCGTCGGAAATCTTCAGCTTTACATAACGAATTTTTTTTTGAAAGTTTGAAAATTCGAATAGTCATCGTTAAATTGATCTCATCATCGTTCTTCAATCAACATAGTGTCTACAACGCCATCTATTCGTGTAGGTCGACCTATGCCAACGAATAATTAGTTAATTAGCTCTTAGTAGTTAAGAACATATGTAAAATCATAATTAAAGTAGATTTGATAAATTTCATTTATAAATTCATGATTTTATTTCAATTTTGTTAAATTCATTTGTATAGTTATTTCCGGTTTAACTGAAATATTGTACATATACAAATATTTAAATTAAATTAAATTTTATATATTTCATAAGATTCAAATTTGTTTTGTATTAATTGCATACTTATTTCCGATTTTGATTGAAACATTATTATATAATTAAAAATATTGAATTTTATATAAATTGAATTAGATTCATTTAAAATTTAAATATACACGAATTTAAGTAGATTAGAAATTGTTTGTAATTTAGTTTAAGAATTGAATTGTTAGATTTAAGAGAATATTTTAAATAAAAATTTGTAACGTAAATTGAAAAACATTGTGTTTTTATTTTATTAAACATTTTGAACCGGCACCCTTTCTAATTAATGTTAAATTGAAAAATATTTTTATATTCATTTTTTTGGTGGATTTAACATTTGGTCCTTCGAGCCGGATAAAATAGAAACTCAATTTTTTTCAATTTATAGATAGACTATAAAAATTTGTAAAAATGCATAACATTCAGAATTTAATTAAATTACAAACTGCTTTGGAAAATGAATTAAATACTGTTACAATTAGAATAAAACAAAATTTAACTGAAAATCAACCAATTAACGTATATGAACGTAGAATACAAAAACTAAATGAATTAACTGATAAATTTAGGGATAATCACTATTTAATTTATCAAGCTGAAGATTGTAAACTCACTGCCGAGTATATTGAGCAAAATAAATACTATGTATTTGAAGAAACTTGTTTTAGTTTAATCACAGAGCTACAAGAAAAAATTACTTCGTTAGCCAAATCAAGTAACGTTTCAAATGACGGTGGTTCCACACATGTTACAACTCTCGTATCTCCACAAAAATCGAAAATAAAGTTACCGCCTATTTCTTTACCTACATTTGATGGCACCTACAAATCTTGGCGATCATTTAAAGATTTGTATACCAATCTAATTCATAATAATAAGGAAATTTCAGAAGTGGAAAAATTGCATTATTTAATATCTTGTGTTTCTGGTGAGGCTGCACGAATTATTAAACCATTTGAAGTCATTGGGACTAATTACTACAAAGCATGGCAAACCTTGGAAAAGAGATTCAACAATAATAGGGTATTAATCAATGCACAATTAGAAAAATTGTGTAAAATAACTTTAATAAAGACCGAAAATGCTCAATCCATGAAAGACATACTTAACAACACTGAGGAAATCCTTCATGAATTAAAAACATTAAAGGTAAACATTGAAAATTGGGACCCTATTATTGTGTATCTTACGCTGCAGAAATTATCACCAGAAACAAGAGAATTGTGGGAGATAAAGCAAAGCGAGAAAAACGAGATGGCTTCATTTCAAGAATTGATAGAATTCTTAGAAGCCAGATTCAGAGTATTAGAAGCTATACACCCTTCAAGTGAAACCAAGATTTCTTCAAATCAAAATATTAAGGGTACCAATCAGGGTACACATTGTCCACAGTGTAAGTCTGATCATAGACTTTGCCATTGTTCGAAATTTAAAACATTATCAGCAATAGAAAAATTGAACTTTGTTGAAAAACATAACTTATGTACAAACTGCCTTGAATCAGGTCATAGATTCATCAACTGCACAAGCAACAGTTCATGCAAGAAGTGCATGAAGAAGCACCACACTTTGATACATGATAATTTTTCGGCGAATTTATCAGTGACAAATCAGATTTCTGCTCAACTACATGAAAAAGAAGATTCACTCAAGAATTTCTTTTCAACGAATGTTAATGAAACTTTGCTAGCAACAGCACAAGTAAAAATACGAGACGGTAATGGTCAGCTACAAATTCTGAGGGCTCTGATTGACTCAGGGTCTCAAGCTACTTGTATCACCGCTGCGGCGACAAAACGTTTGAAGCTCTCTCATTCACGAACCAATCAACTCATTAGTGGACTCAATCAGAGCAGTGCCACTAGAGCCAAATTACAGACCGAATTCACGCTGGAATCGGTAAATGGAAACTATAAGCAGAGAGTCAAAGCGCTAGTGGTAAACAGTATCACTAGCCAACTAACTACACAACGCATTGAAACATCAGGTTTCAATCATTTGAGAAATTTGAAGCTAGCTGATCCTGATTATGCTATTCCAGGAAGTATAGACTTACTACTGGGAGCAGAAGTATATACTAGTATTATTCAAGACGGAATAATACAATCAAAACACTTAGATAAACCAATCGCATTGAAAACGGAATTGGGTTGGATTGTGATGGGAAACACAGGACGTGCCACACAATCAACAAACGTATTCATGTTACACATACATGAACCACATATTCTCAACAAACAACTACAACAATTTGTAAAACGAAATACTGAACATAGAAAAGCAGCAAGCATTAGCAAAATGCTTCAGAAATTCCCTATTCCATGGGAAAAAATTAAATCGATGAAAAAATCATACCGACACAGGGTGAATGATGAGACGGTAATTCGATTCACATATTGGAACACAAATGAAATTGTTGTGAAAATACCGCGAAAATTTCGACAAACGAACAATTATAAAGACTAAAAATCAAAAACAAAGGATGGCATGGTCAGAGTAAAAAGTTTAAATTTTTAAATAAATCAAAGGTGAATTTTATGGTAGAAAATAAAGAAAAACTAAAATGATTCAAAGTGATATTCATTTATTACATAAATAAAAATTAAAATAACAATACGAATACATACAATAAAATAAGTTAATTATTTTTTTGCGCGTTCCGGGAGGATGTTGAATCGTCATTCAACATTTTTAATAATCAAAAAAAAAGTGGGCAGTGTTTAAAAATATGTATAATAAAAAAAAAAAAGGTTACAAACACTTCAAGACAAACAATGCGATTATATAATATTTCGTACAAAAAAAAATGTAAACCAATCAGCGTAATCAAACATATAACACAGAAATATAGGCAATAATATAGAACATATAACATGAATATGCACAAGCAGGTAACATAAAAATGTTTATAAACATAGCATACAAACAAAAACAAAACAATCCACATAGCACAATATATAACATAAAACATTAAACACAAAATATTTAATTGCATAACACAAACAATGAACATTAACAAAAATAAAACCATTTAAACATACATATATGCATATATATATATGACCATGTCAGTACTGTCAAATTGTCAAAAAGTTACCAGTGAAATAATTACCAATAGAGTTATTCAATTATCATAAGTTATCATCCGAACCACCAGACACAATTTGAAAAAAAACGGTTTTATAAAAAAGACGAGAATATGAGATAAATAGTAAACCATTTCAACAACGGAGAAAAAGAAAATTCCAGAACCGCGAAAATTTGGTATATAAAGGGTTGCGATTCGCAGAAAAATTTGTCTTTTGCAATTACTTGTGTATACTGTCGTATTGAGACTGAAGCAAGGAAACCAAAAGGCCACCTCATCAGCCGGGACGTAATGAGTCCTAAAAAAATCTAGCGTATTGAGCTAGTAATTAGGGAAAAGTTAGGAATTTCTGTAAAAATACTTAGAATTTTTACAGAAAATAGGGAAACGTCGAATTAAATCATCGTCGAAAAAATACTTAGAAAATTTCTTATACAGAAATTTTCTAACACTTAGAGCCGAAATTAATCATCAAAAAAAGTACTTAGAAAATTTTTCTTACAAAATTTTCTAATACTTCGGGCCGAATCATCGGAAATTGTTAAAGTTGATTTTTTAAAAAAGACTTGAAAATTTTTTTACAAAATTTTCTAATACTTGGAACAAATTCATCATCGTTAAAGACTTAGAAAATTTTTTTATAAAATTTTCTAATACTTCGAGCAGAAAATCAACACTTAGAAAATTTCTAGGACTTAGAAATTTTCTAAAGTTTCATCACTGAAAATAGCATCAGAAAATTGAATTATTTTGGAAAATTAGAAAATTCATCGAGACAGTAAAAAATATTTCATCTCGACAGTCGTCAGTTCCCGTCGGAAATCTTCAGCTTTACATAACGAATTTTTTTTTGAAAGTTTGAAAATTCGAATAGTCATCGTTAAATTGATCTCATCATCGTTCTTCAATCAACATAGTGTCTACAACGCCATCTATTCGTGTAGGTCGACCTATGCCAACGAATAATTAGTTAATTAGCTCTTAGTAGTTAAGAACATATGTAAAATCATAATTAAAGTAGATTTGATAAATTTCATTTATAAATTCATGATTTTATTTCAATTTTGTTAAATTCATTTGTATAGTTATTTCCGGTTTAACTGAAATATTGTACATATACAAATATTTAAATTAAATTAAATTTTATATATTTCATAAGATTCAAATTTGTTTTGTATTAATTGCATACTTATTTCCGATTTTGATTGAAACATTATTATATAATTAAAAATATTGAATTTTATATAAATTGAATTAGATTCATTTAAAATTTAAATATACACGAATTTAAGTAGATTAGAAATTGTTTGTAATTTAGTTTAAGAATTGAATTGTTAGATTTAAGAGAATATTTTAAATAAAAATTTGTAACGTAAATTGAAAAACATTGTGTTTTTATTTTATTAAACATTTTGAACCGGCACCCTTTCTAATTAATGTTAAATTGAAAAATATTTTTATATTCATTTTTTTGGTGGATTTAACATTTGGTCCTTCGAGCCGGATAAAATAGAAACTCAATTTTTTTCAATTTATAGATAGACTATAAAAATTTGTAAAAATGCATAACATTCAGAATTTAATTAAATTACAAACTGCTTTGGAAAATGAATTAAATACTGTTACAATTAGAATAAAACAAAATTTAACTGAAAATCAACCAATTAACGTATATGAACGTAGAATACAAAAACTAAATGAATTAACTGATAAATTTAGGGATAATCACTATTTAATTTATCAAGCTGAAGATTGTAAACTCACTGCCGAGTATATTGAGCAAAATAAATACTATGTATTTGAAGAAACTTGTTTTAGTTTAATCACAGAGCTACAAGAAAAAATTACTTCGTTAGCCAAATCAAGTAACGTTTCAAATGACGGTGGTTCCACACATGTTACAACTCTCGTATCTCCACAAAAATCGAAAATAAAGTTACCGCCTATTTCTTTACCTACATTTGATGGCACCTACAAATCTTGGCGATCATTTAAAGATTTGTATACCAATCTAATTCATAATAATAAGGAAATTTCAGAAGTGGAAAAATTGCATTATTTAATATCTTGTGTTTCTGGTGAGGCTGCACGAATTATTAAACCATTTGAAGTCATTGGGACTAATTACTACAAAGCATGGCAAACCTTGGAAAAGAGATTCAACAATAATAGGGTATTAATCAATGCACAATTAGAAAAATTGTGTAAAATAACTTTAATAAAGACCGAAAATGCTCAATCCATGAAAGACATACTTAACAACACTGAGGAAATCCTTCATGAATTAAAAACATTAAAGGTAAACATTGAAAATTGGGACCCTATTATTGTGTATCTTACGCTGCAGAAATTATCACCAGAAACAAGAGAATTGTGGGAGATAAAGCAAAGCGAGAAAAACGAGATGGCTTCATTTCAAGAATTGATAGAATTCTTAGAAGCCAGATTCAGAGTATTAGAAGCTATACACCCTTCAAGTGAAACCAAGATTTCTTCAAATCAAAATATTAAGGGTACCAATCAGGGTACACATTGTCCACAGTGTAAGTCTGATCATAGACTTTGCCATTGTTCGAAATTTAAAACATTATCAGCAATAGAAAAATTGAACTTTGTTGAAAAACATAACTTATGTACAAACTGCCTTGAATCAGGTCATAGATTCATCAACTGCACAAGCAACAGTTCATGCAAGAAGTGCATGAAGAAGCACCACACTTTGATACATGATAATTTTTCGGCGAATTTATCAGTGACAAATCAGATTTCTGCTCAACTACATGAAAAAGAAGATTCACTCAAGAATTTCTTTTCAACGAATGTTAATGAAACTTTGCTAGCAACAGCACAAGTAAAAATACGAGACGGTAATGGTCAGCTACAAATTCTGAGGGCTCTGATTGACTCAGGGTCTCAAGCTACTTGTATCACCGCTGCGGCGACAAAACGTTTGAAGCTCTCTCATTCACGAACCAATCAACTCATTAGTGGACTCAATCAGAGCAGTGCCACTAGAGCCAAATTACAGACCGAATTCACGCTGGAATCGGTAAATGGAAACTATAAGCAGAGAGTCAAAGCGCTAGTGGTAAACAGTATCACTAGCCAACTAACTACACAACGCATTGAAACATCAGGTTTCAATCATTTGAGAAATTTGAAGCTAGCTGATCCTGATTATGCTATTCCAGGAAGTATAGACTTACTACTGGGAGCAGAAGTATATACTAGTATTATTCAAGACGGAATAATACAATCAAAACACTTAGATAAACCAATCGCATTGAAAACGGAATTGGGTTGGATTGTGATGGGAAACACAGGACGTGCCACACAATCAACAAACGTATTCATGTTACACATACATGAACCACATATTCTCAACAAACAACTACAACAATTTGTAAAACGAAATACTGAACATAGAAAAGCAGCAAGCATTAGCAAAATGCTTCAGAAATTCCCTATTCCATGGGAAAAAATTAAATCGATGAAAAAATCATACCGACACAGGGTGAATGATGAGACGGTAATTCGATTCACATATTGGAACACAAATGAAATTGTTGTGAAAATACCGCGAAAATTTCGACAAACGAACAATTATAAAGACTAAAAATCAAAAACAAAGGATGGCATGGTCAGAGTAAAAAGTTTAAATTTTTAAATAAATCAAAGGTGAATTTTATGGTAGAAAATAAAGAAAAACTAAAATGATTCAAAGTGATATTCATTTATTACATAAATAAAAATTAAAATAACAATACGAATACATACAATAAAATAAGTTAATTATTTTTTTGCGCGTTCCGGGAGGATGTTGAATCGTCATTCAACATTTTTAATAATCAAAAAAAAAGTGGGCAGTGTTTAAAAATATGTATAATAAAAAAAAAAAAGGTTACAAACACTTCAAGACAAACAATGCGATTATATAATATTTCGTACAAAAAAAAATGTAAACCAATCAGCGTAATCAAACATATAACACAGAAATATAGGCAATAATATAGAACATATAACATGAATATGCACAAGCAGGTAACATAAAAATGTTTATAAACATAGCATACAAACAAAAACAAAACAATCCACATAGCACAATATATAACATAAAACATTAAACACAAAATATTTAATTGCATAACACAAACAATGAACATTAACAAAAATAAAACCATTTAAACATACATATATGCATATATATATATGACCATGTCAGTACTGTCAAATTGTCAAAAAGTTACCAGTGAAATAATTACCAATAGAGTTATTCAATTATCATAAGTTATCATCCGAACCACCAGACACAATTTGAAAAAAAACGGTTTTATAAAAAAGACGAGAATATGAGATAAATAGTAAACCATTTCAACAACGGAGAAAAAGAAAATTCCAGAACCGCGAAAATTTGGTATATAAAGGGTTGCGATTCGCAGAAAAATTTGTCTTTTGCAATTACTTGTGTATACTGTCGTATTGAGACTGAAGCAAGGAAACCAAAAGGCCACCTCATCAGCCGGGACGTATTGAGTCCTAAAAAAATCTAGCGTATTGAGCTAGTAATTAGGGAAAAGTTAGGAATTTCTGTAAAAATACTTAGAATTTTTACAGAAAATAGGGAAACGTCGAATTAAATCATCGTCGAAAAAATACTTAGAAAATTTCTTATACAGAAATTTTCTAACACTTAGAGCCGAAATTAATCATCAAAAAAAGTACTTAGAAAATTTTTCTTACAAAATTTTCTAATACTTCGGGCCGAATCATCGGAAATTGTTAAAGTTGATTTTTTAAAAAAGACTTGAAAATTTTTTTACAAAATTTTCTAATACTTGGAACAAATTCATCATCGTTAAAGACTTAGAAAATTTTTTTATAAAATTTTCTAATACTTCGAGCAGAAAATCAACACTTAGAAAATTTCTAGGACTTAGAAATTTTCTAAAGTTTCATCACTGAAAATAGCATCAGAAAATTGAATTATTTTGGAAAATTAGAAAATTCATCGAGACAGTAAAAAATATTTCATCTCGACAGTCGTCAGTTCCCGTCGGAAATCTTCAGCTTTACATAACGAATTTTTTTTTGAAAGTTTGAAAATTCGAATAGTCATCGTTAAATTGATCTCATCATCGTTCTTCAATCAACATAGTGTCTACAACGCCATCTATTCGTGTAGGTCGACCTATGCCAACGAATAATTAGTTAATTAGCTCTTAGTAGTTAAGAACATATGTAAAATCATAATTAAAGTAGATTTGATAAATTTCATTTATAAATTCATGATTTTATTTCAATTTTGTTAAATTCATTTGTATAGTTATTTCCGGTTTAACTGAAATATTGTACATATACAAATATTTAAATTAAATTAAATTTTATATATTTCATAAGATTCAAATTTGTTTTGTATTAATTGCATACTTATTTCCGATTTTGATTGAAACATTATTATATAATTAAAAATATTGAATTTTATATAAATTGAATTAGATTCATTTAAAATTTAAATATACACGAATTTAAGTAGATTAGAAATTGTTTGTAATTTAGTTTAAGAATTGAATTGTTAGATTTAAGAGAATATTTTAAATAAAAATTTGTAACGTAAATTGAAAAACATTGTGTTTTTATTTTATTAAACATTTTGAACCGGCACCCTTTCTAATTAATGTTAAATTGAAAAATATTTTTATATTCATTTTTTTGGTGGATTTAACAACATGTGTGCATGCATATACTATCAAAGAATATATATCTACTAGTTACGTTAGTTATATATTCTTTGATACTATGCAATCTGTATTGTTGGCTACATGAATATAAATATCACTGATCAACCACTAGAAATAGATGTGACACTGAACACGTGTTAGCAAAAATTTCTCATGACCTTTGTCCCGTTATTCATTCGGCCTTAACGGTTTTGCTAAAAGTCGATAGCAATTAAGAGCCTTTGTATACGAAAAAGAGACAAAAAAAATGGAACTGCAACTCCAACCGTTTTAAAAAATATAACATTATTACAGGGTATACTAATTAAAAAAAGTACAAATTTTGTTATTTAAAAATTTTTATCTAAAATAAACAAAATTAATTGTAAGTGCATTACACTTAAAATTTTGTGTTTGCTATCAAATGTTTTTACATTTTTGTTAAATTTCTTAATTATAAAATAAATTCTTACTCTAATATATAGCTTAACAAAATAAACTTTTTCTTGTCTTCAAAATTATGAGAAATTATATGAATCACCTTATATCTTGATATAATGACGCGTCAGGTAGTCAAAAAAAAAGTTCCAGATCGCCTTTAAAAATACATTATGAAAAAATGTAAACATCTGCTTATCAGTTTCAATTTTCCCTATGATTTACATTTTCTAACTAACCAGTACTAACACAGTGAAAAAGTTCCAGATCGCCTTTAAAAATGCATTGTGAAAAAATCATATACATGTACAATATGATTGTATTGCTCACATGTATATATTGTTTTGTATCTTTTCTTCATTACGGCGGTTTATAAGGAAATATGGATTTGGAAATTTGAATTTTGATTTTTTTTATTATTTTAAAATAAGTATTTATATGTGCTAGTAAATTAAAAAAAAAAGAGTCTTATTAAGACATCTTATTGCTTTGTTGATCAGTGATAAATATTCTATATTCATGATTCAAGTATAACAACATAACCATATAACACAGTACTACTGCCAGCTATTGCAATGAACATGTATTGTGTATTGTTTTTTAGATAAATACATATGCATGTATTTTCATTGCCAGCTATTGAAATATTGAAATCTACAAAATATGTAATATATATGGAAATTCGTGAGCGAAAAATTATTTCTCCTCTCAGTAAAAGCTTCTACCAGCCATTCTTCAAGTTTCTGCCAGCTATGATCGATTTCAAAAGTGTATTAAAAATTTATACGGTCATTCCACATCTATATCTAGTCTATGCTTTAATGTTGCTGGTCTGGTTGCTGTGTAGCCTTACATACATATAAACAAATAACAAATATAATATGAAAAAGTTTTGTGTTTGGTTTTTGGTATATAATTTTCTCTATTCTCTTTACACTACATTCTATATATTTATATTGTATATATATTATATTCCATGCAAAACCTATAAATAAAGCAAAATGACAACTGATAATATATCAGCTGTTGTAAACAAATTTATTAATTTTCTCATTTTTCCTATACAACTCCATATAAAGAGAGAAAAGCTTTATATTGAAAAAGTTTCGACTTGGCAAAAAGAAATGCCGTTATTTTTATATGGAGTTGGGTGCTTGGCATAAAGAAATGCTACTTTTTTTATATTGAGTTTTACGCTGGCATCACTACCGACACCTACAATTGTTGAAAATTTTTTTGGTCCGAATGTTCCTGTGAAACAGTTTCTCTCCTACTTTTATATACTTTTTGATGTTGGTTTAATTTGAATCAATTTATCAGCGAACAATTTAAATTAATCTCTATATGCAGGAAAAATATTGATAAATATGACATGACAAATGTTTCTATACTCTACATCAGGGTTGTCCAACCTCTAGGAACTCAAGGGCCGCAATATGAAAATAAAAATAATTCGCGGGCCGCATCCAAAATAAAAAAAATCATGATCATTTTGCGGTAATTATAATTCCTTTACAAATGTAGCTATGTCTGGGTTCAAGAATTAGTCATGGTTTTGAAGTGTTGTCAAAGTGTTAGCGCAACATTGATTATTTATGTTGCAATGCTTTGATGCTGATTAATTTTACATTTTACAAATCGATAAAAATACACAAAAATCAAAGATAAATCAAATGAATAAACTAAACTTAAAAATTTAAAATTTAACTCATTGTTCATTGTTTGCTTGATCCATGATAGCATTGATAATAATTTAAAATCAACTAAACTTCACGAATTTGAGGTTATTTATTCATTGCAACATCAAAAATTATTATGCAAATGTTGACTTTGTGATAAATTAGTGTTAGCAATAAAATGCAAAAATGAACACATGATTTTAGTCATGATTACTTTTTGAACTGTTGACGAAAGCTTCTTTTGCAACATTAACGCAGTGTTGAATTTTTAAACCCACTCATACTGTGACTACAATTCGGCTTCAATTTATGCACAAATGAATTTCGCTAAAGGCATAGTTCCTTGTATATAAATAAATTTTGACAATTGAAAAATCATTGTTGTTTTGGAAGCCGTGTGGTTGCGCTATAAAAAATGAAATAAAAGCAACTACGAGAAAAGTAAACTATACGAAAAAATTTGATATGCGGTCGTTCACATTTCAACAGAACTATACCAAACTTTAAAACTGAAAAATCAATAGTGAACTGAAAAATGATATGAATCCCCTAAATACTTTGATAAAGAAAACAATGAGAAAAAATTATATAGTATAATATTTACATATTTAATAATATTACATTGTATAATTGAAAGATTCTATGAAAAGGAAAATTTTAAAAATTATATATCCTCATTAAACTTATTTATCAAACAGAATAGTCAACACCTAAATACATACATTATATTACATAATTATTTGTCTTGTACTTTATGTATTTGTTGCAGCTTTTTTTTTCATCCAGCTCATTATACAACTCAAAGTTAATTCCAATAAATATCTAACAAAAAAATTTTCATAATACGGAAAGAAATAGCTTCATGCTTTAACTAGATTTTGTGCTTTTGTACTTAGTTTTAAACATTTTCTATTATTTAAATGTTCTATATCCATTCCTACTCATAATTTATGTAATGAATTTTTATATTTTCTGGTAGTTTAAATTCAATAATTTGATTTATATAATTATTATTATTTTTGCTATTATTATTATTATTATTATAGGCCGCTATTCCTGCTCGTAGCACTTCTACTCCTCTCACATTAACTTTGCTGTCATTTAAATTGTTTATTTCATTTTCATTTTTATCAATATCAATTACAGGCATATAACTTATTATTGGTATATCATATGATAATTGTAAATAACTGTTTTTGGTCAATTTGAAAAATGCTTCGTTACATTGCTTGATTTCATGTGGATTCAAAATTGTTTTAAACAAAAACATTTCGTCCTTATTTATAGCATATTGATAACCAGGACACCAACAATACGTCTTGCTTCAAATAAATGAAATTCATAGTTCATATTTGGTAAATATTTTGATAATCCTTCAAGCATAACGGTAACCATATGACGAAATTCTGGTGTTTCGATTTGTATAATTGGTAACAAAATATAACGTAAAAACATTTTACATAAAATATCTAAAACGTCATATGGTTGTAAACAAAGATTATATTTATCTTGAACTCCTAACATATGAAGTATAACAGCCCATAGATGAATAAATCCTTCGAGATCTTCTCGATTATTGTATCTAATGTATAACAATTGAGGTCGAGTTATTACAAAACTTCAAGATACAATAAAATGATATATGTATATAAATTTACATACATATTATATATTATTGTTTGAAATTAAAAATGTCAATATAATGTACTTCATACCCCATAAATCTAAAATCTGTAAATGAAATTTCTGACTGACTTATTTTTCCAATATTCTTCAATTCAGCCGATTTTGATAATTAAAAATGTATTTTTCTTACTTTATTTAGAGATTCCCAAGATCTGAAATCATACAAAATCGTATGAAAAATAAAATTTAACTCAAATTACTTCACAAAATCATAAAAATATATATGAAAACCTTGAACCCGGAGTTAAATTATATTCGTTACGCCTTACTCCAGCTATTTTATTCAGTGTTTATTATACACATTATATACAATATACAATATTGTACATCATAATAGCAGGTGCTTGCTTTGCAATGCTTTGCTATGCCATGTTCTTTTTTTGTTTTTTTGCTTCTTCTGTTTTCGGTGATCGTATTATAACAATTGGAAACATTGTTTTGGTTATTTATTGAATATGTAATGTACCACTCACACATATCAAAGATAATAGTAGTTCTTCTCAATAGATTTTCTTTTTAGTGTAAGTGGTAATTTTTCCAAAAACGACACACTCACATAAATGATAAAGATCGAAAAAGCTTCATCGAAATCAAAAAAGTTTTTCAAAATTTTTCGAATTGCTTTGAGTTATGTACCCTGTACACAATTATAATGATTTCAATAAATGTGTCTGACAATCTGTGATATAATGGAATTGTTTTTGTAAATCGAGTTATCAAAACTAATTGTGAGACGGACCATAGTGTTTCGAATTTGTTCTCATTTATTTTAAATATTTGCTCTCAGTAAATGAAATGAACAACTGTCAATTTTTTGCAGTACAAAACAATACACAATGCTATTTAAAATGTACATTTAATTCATATGATATTCTACACATATAAGTGTTATTTATATGTAAATGTATATTTTGAGTATTGAAAATAGAACAAATTAATATCATTGGCTGGAGCATAAATATGAATTTGAACATTTTTGAGAGATTTTGATCATAAATATTTATTTTCCATGTATGGTTTATGCTCGTGCTTAAGTATACACAAAGATAATATAGTTCTTCGTCTCAATAGATTTTCTTTTTAGTGTAGGTGGTAATTTTTCCAAAAACGACACACTCACATAAATGATAAAGATCGAAAAAGCTTCATCGAAACCAAAAAAGTTTTTCAAAATTTTTCGAATTGCTTTTAGTTATGTACCCTGTACACAATTATAATGATTTCAATAAATGTGTCTGACAGTCTGTGATATAATGGAATTTTACAAGACATGCCTGTCAATGACTACGACAGATACATTGTCTTTCCATTATGAAGCTGGTTAAATTCCTTTTATTTTCACTCAATTCACTTATGGAAATGTTCAATATTTAAAATAATAATTAAAAAACTCACTGCACTTAATTTTCAATATATTTTATTTTATATTAACATTTGTTATTAATTTTTAAAATAGAACTCTACTTTACAATATTACAAATTTTCATTATTGAATTCAAATTAGAAAAATAGCCCGAATAATATTTAGATTTACATAATCGACCGACTGTACCAAAGTTAAGTTAATAAGTAAGTGTAAATGAAATCAAAATTCTATAATTACAAAATTTGTTATATACAAAAAATGAAAAAATACAAAAATTAATTTGAATACAAAATGACCTAACGGTTTTGATAAAAAAGGTATATATTGCTTTTTAGGTAAAAATGTACATATTATGAGGCAAATAAAATTATACAATGCAAGTAGGTAAAAGAATATTTAAAAGAAATTATGAAAATTATGTTTTTTAATAGTTAATAAAAATATAATATAATCTAGATGATGTAGTAGAGGGTGTTCCTTGATTTTTATGTTTTATTCGTAACATTCTCCCGCCGTTAAAACGAAGTTTTAACCAGATGGTAACCTTGTTATTTTGTGCACAGATCGTTTGAGTATACCTTTCGCAGTTTTAATGGTGACTACTCTGATGAAGTTGTCTTTGCCAGGATGTGTATCTAATATGCGACCCAGAACCCATTTAGTAGGTGGTGAGTTGTTATCATGTATTATGACGATGTCATCTACCCTTAATGGTTCATTTTCCTTATTCCATTTTTGACGTGTTTGTAATGAAGTTAAATAATCGCAGCGCCATCTCTTCCAAAAACCTTGCATCATTGACTGAATCAATTTCCATCTGTCTAACAATTTGATGTTTGTTGTGTTTAAATTTGGTTCGGGTAGTGTTGTTATTGCTTCGCCAATTAAGAAATGACTTGGTGTGAGAAACGCTGCATCGTCAGATGTTGCTATAAGTGGTCGAGAGTTAAGGATTGCTTCAATCTGACAAAGTAGTGTCGTCATTTCTTCGTAACCAAGAATAGTTTCACCTATAACTCTTCGCATATGCCATTTGATACTTTTTACACCTGCTTCCCACAGGCCACCAAAGTGAGGAGCAGAAGGTGGAGAAAACTTCCACTGGATGTTGTTCTGTAAAAGATAAGTAGATATGTTAGAGTCACTGTAGCATTTTGTTGCTAGTTGATGCATCTCTGTTAGGTGTCTTTTTCCTCCAATAAAGTTTGTCCCGTTGTCACAGTATATTTCGCATGGGATTCCTCTTCGAGCTGCAAAACGGCGAAGTGCAGCGACAAAAGTTATCGAACTTAAATCGGACACGAGTTTAAGATGCAAAGCTTTGACTGCTAAACAAACAAATAAAGCGATATAATGTTTGGTCGTTTTAGAACCATGACCTGTTCGCGAACTTATAAAGATCGGACCGGCAAAATCTATACCAACGTGAGAAAACGGTCGCGATTGATTAACACGAGCATTAGGCAGGCTTCCCATTAATTGATCGTTTGGTTTTAGTCTAAATCGAAAGCATGTAATACAAGAATGATTGATTTTCCGCACTAAATTTCTAGCCCCAATTATCCAGTAACGTTGTTTCAAAATACTGATAAGTATCGATGTCCCAGGATGAAGATATTTAATGTGCATGTCACGTACCATGAGAGTGATGAAAGGATGAGATCTAATAATTCCTAGTTGATCAATAAAAGGATGCAGTTTGCTTAATTTGCTGTTGAGTGAAACCGGTTTTTTGTCCTGAAATGCTAAAGGTTCTGTTTGAAAATATGACTTCTGCACACACTTTAAACAAGTGACCAAAGCTGACGAATATTCTAATGTCGACAGAAAGGTTGTTCGACGATCGTTTGAAGCCTTATATTTGATGTTTTGAATAAACCGGAGAGAATATGCTATAATTCGTATAATTTTCGAAAGCGAAGAAAATTTAGATACGAGATTGTCCAAAACGGATGTCGTGTTGTCCTCGGTTGCAATAAACACAAATGTTTTTCGTTGCTCGTCAAGTGATGACAGAAAATGGTTTTCTGCCTTTATCTCTTCGTTTAAAAGTTTTGAGCTATCTTGATCATTTGGCACTTCTTCACATTCCCAAAATAAACGCAATGTTTTGTCGATGTTGTTACTTAAATCCTGCTGGCAAAGGAAAGATAAAGCATTTTGACATTGAAGATTCCCTGCAACGACCCATCCAAATATCGTTTCTTGTAGAGCAGGAAACCTAGGTTTGCTAGAAATTTTTCCTTGACATAAAATATCTACGAAGTGTTCTGCACCTAAAATAATATCAATATCTGAGGCGATGTTGAAATGTGGGTCAGCTAATTCAACAGTATTGGGTATTGATTTATCAGTAATATCAATATTAGCTGGCGGTAGTATAGTTAACTTGTTTTTGACAACATAAGCGATGATAGAAAGACGCCTAGAAATATTATTTCGTGCGACCAACTGCAAATTCACCTTGCCTTTAGTAACTCCAATGCCTGTAGATGAAAGACCGGTGAGAGACATTTTGGCATTTTCACGCTTCAAGCCAAGCCGATGAACACATGAATTAGAAATTAGGGAAATTTGCGAGCCAGAATCTAGCAAAATGCGACAAGGTTGGTGATTACCGGAAGAATCTGTAACTAAAGCTAATATAGTAGGTAAGATGCAAATTCTCTTATATGAATCTTGTGAAACACAATGAATGATCGCGTTTGAATCTGTCGATGAATTCGAAGTGTTTGTAGTCGTAGTCAATACATCGGATGTTGGTTGATGATTGATAACGCTGGATTGTGAGACAGTTGGTGTTGATGAGCTCTTCTGCCTGTAAGAATCATGTAGAGGCCAATGGTGATTTGCATTACATTGATTGCATTTAAGTTTTGAGTGACATGCTTTAACAGAATGATTTTGACCTAAACATCTGTAACACAACGAACGAGAAGAGGCAAATTCTTTACGCTGAGAAGGATTTTCTGCCTTGAATCTTGGACATTGGTAAATAGGATGATCTGAATTGCATTTTATGCACTTGTTGCCTGTGGATGACGGTCTTATATGAAGTGATTTCGTTGGTGCATTCCTTTTGGATATTGACGCAGCAGTTTCAATTGCGTTGCAACGCTTGCTTAAAAAGTTTAAAAAATCTGTCATACTAGGGTGATCCTTTTCCATTGTTTCCTTTGCCCATTGTTCCCTTGTGTCTAAATCTAACTTCGTTAATGCCAAGTATATTAGCCATGGATCTCGCCGTTGTGCTTCCAATCCTAGAGCCTTTAAACCTCTTATTACTTCCTCAAATGTATCAGTTATTGATCGTAAGGATTTCCCAGAAACTTGATTAATGCTAGGAACTTCCATGTATGTTCGGATAAATGAAGTGATAATTTGTTGTTTTCTGTCAAATCTGTTTTTTAGAATAGTCCATGCTTCTTCGTAATTGCTGTCGCTGATTGTAAGGTGACGAATAAGTGATGC
Organism: Villa cingulata; assembly: GCA_951394055.1. Lineage (NCBI taxonomy): Eukaryota > Metazoa > Arthropoda > Insecta > Diptera > Bombyliidae > Villa > Villa cingulata. Next base: position 31,204,104 of record OX596020.1, on the reverse strand, counting down.
GGCTGAACCTTTTAGTGCGCCCTTAAGAAATTGAAATTTTTGTGACGCTGTCAGGTTTGGATTAGTATTCACTGCAGCTTGAAATAGGTCCTTAAAAGATGTCCACTCCTTATAATCACCAGAAAACGTTGGAATGTTAAGACGAGGCAGATGAGTGGGATTTGATTGAGAAGAAGAATGGCTGATGGTTTGTGAAAGTAGGTCGGTTTGTTGCTGCAAGATTGCCGAAATACTTTGGTTAAAGGCATCTAATGGAAGCTGTGGAGATGCAGGAGGAGGTGCTACATGGGTATTACCAGCCCTTCGACCCAAGTGTTGTAACAATATCGTCTTCGTCTCGTAGTATTTTGCTTCATATTCTTCCATACTGGAAAGTTGTGTTGGATCTTCCGTCATATATTCATCTTCGACCACACAAAATTCTTGCCAGATTTCTGATAACGATTGTAGACGAACAGTCAATTCTTCCAAGGTTATGTTGTCATTGATTGAATCAGCAAAATTTCTTAATCTCATCAGTGAGGCCTGTAATCTACTTCGTTTCTGAGCAAGAGTCATAATTATGCTAACAGACAGATTCACAACTAGAGTAATTGTTATTAAAATTGAACGTTTACAATAACGTTAAAGTAATGTAGAGTTCGCGACTGAAATTTGTAAAAATAAATCACAAAATGTTTGAAGCACCCTGTAGACCTTTAGTTACAACAAATTATTATAATTTTCAGGCGTTGACCTTTCCTTTATTAAATTTTGATAATAAATTTTTAAATGTATAGTTCACACAATTTTTTTATAATAATGCAATTAATTTCAGTTAATTGAATGTAATTTTCAAAGTTATGAAAGCCGGCACGTGGCTTCAAGTTTGCAGGGTGACACGACTAATTTTCAGAGTTGTTAGAAACTAATGATTATCACAATTTTTAGTTTATAAAATCGATAAAATTTGAAATTGCAATATCATCTTTAGGTTGCAATTTACCTTTAAAAGTTTTGAAACCGGCACGTGGTTTCGTATAATAATATCACCTTAAATATTACAAATTTTTAATATGTGAAATCGGCACGTGATTTCATTATATAAAGTCACTTTTGAGTTTTAAGTTTTTCAATATATATAGATTTAAAACCGGCACGTGGTTTTCAATTGCAGATTTCTAAATTTTCAAAATATAGATTTGAAACCGGCATGTGGTTTCCAATTGTAGATAGAGTTTTAAAATTTTCGATATGTAGATTTGAAACCGGCACGTGGTTTCCAATTATAGATTCACTTGTTGAGTTTTAAAATTTTCCAAAATATAGATTTGAAACCGGCACGTGGTTTCCAATTGTAGATAGAATTTTAAAGTTTTCGATATGTAGATTTGAAACCGGCACGTGGTTTCCAATTATAGATTCACTTGTTGAATTTTAAAATTTTCCAAAATATAGATTTGAAACCGGCACGTGGTTTCCAATTGTAGATAGAACTTTAAAGTTTTCGATATGTAGATTTGAAACCGGCACGTGGTTTCCAATTATAGATTCACTTGTTGAGTTTTAAAATTTTCCAAAATATAGATTTGAAACCGGCACGTGGTTTCCAAATATAGTTATATTATGTTCCAATACAAATTATAGGAATCAAATTTCCATTTTTTTTAGAATCGGCACGTGATTCAAGATAGTTTTTTTTTATTTAAATAAATTTTCAAGATAATGTATACTTATCTGATGGTTATGAATGATAACCATTTTATTCCTCAATTTTGTCGTTTAATTATCCGGCTCGAAGGACCATAAAATGTACAAGACATGCCTGTCAATGACTACGACAGATACATTGTCTTTCCATTATGAAGCTGGTTAAATTCCTTTTATTTTCACTCAATTCACTTATGGAAATGTTCAATATTTAAAATAATAATTAAAAAACTCACTGCACTTAATTTTCAATATATTTTATTTTATATTAACATTTGTTATTAATTTTTAAAATAGAACTCTACTTTACAATATTACAAATTTTCATTATTGAATTCAAATTAGAGAAATAGCCCGAATAATATTTAGATTTACATAATCGACCGACTGTACCAAAGTTAAGTTAATAAGTAAGTGTAAATGAAATCAAAATTCTATAATTACAAAATTTGTTATATACAAAAAATGAAAAAATACAAAAATTAATTTGAATACAAAATGACCTAACGGTTTTGATAAAAAAGGTATATATTGCTTTTTAGGTAAAAATGTACATATTATGAGGCAAATAAAATTATACAATGCAAGTAGGTAAAAGAATATTTAAAAGAAATTATGAAAATTATGTTTTTTAATAGTTAATAAAAATATAATATAATCTAGATGATGTAGTAGAGGGTGTTCCTTGATTTTTATGTTTTATTCGTAACAGGAATTGTTTTTGTAAATCGAGTTATCAAAACTAATTGTGTAGACGGATCATAGTGTTTCGAATTTGTTCTCATTTATTTTAAATATTTGCTCTCACAAATGAAATGAACACCTGTCAATGTTTTGCAGCACTAAACAATACACAATGCTATTTAAAATGTACATTTAATTCATATGATATTCCACACATATAAGTGTTATTTATATGTAAATGTATATTTTGAGTATTGAAAATAGAATAAATGAATATCATTGGCTGGAACATATAAATATAAATTTGAACATTTTCGAGAGATTTTGATCATACATATTTATTTTCCATGTATGGTTTATGCTCGTGTATAAGGATATGTAAGAAGGATCCATATTGAATTGAAGACGATCTCGTACACATACATACATAAAGCATATAACATGAATAAACAAGTTTGATATAACCAAAGACCGATATATAAAATATATTATATCATGTTATATTATATTGGTCTTTGGTATAACATTGAATGCGATGTAAAAACTAATTCTAATACATACATAATAGACATGGCATAGTAGACATTAATAACAACATGCTGCTTGCTTATGCAGAATAGATAATAGTAAATACTATATGCAATGAATGTGCCGTTTATGCGATATACATGATTGTATGTATACATCGTATATATGGTATTTTGTGCACATACATACAAGTGTAATTATAAAAATAGATTGTTCAATGATGTATATTAGGACCTATAATGTATATAGTATCAATGACCTTTCTTAACATATTTCTTTATGAAAATATTTGTGTGTAATGTTAAATATGAACCTTTTTGTTATTCATAGATATATGAATACATTATTTGGTAATTACATATACACTTTCGCAATCAGCTGGTTTTTTACTCATAAAAAATTGAAAAGTCAACCTTTTTGATTTTTTTCAACTTTGGTTTGATTTCGGATTTATGAATAGAATATAATATTGGTTGTTTGTTGCGGGGGAGTGGTGTGGGGGGTGGTGGGTGGTGATTACTCATGAGTAATTTTTCATTAGTAAGATTGAAAAATTTTATAGAATGAAAACTAAAATATAAATGAAAAAAAGAGAATTTTAGCAGGTGGGTGCGGGGATGCTAAAAGAGTATGAAAAGTGCTGTATAATTAGCGTCATTCGTTAACACTGATCAACATTTTTGAACTGAATTAAACTGATTTTTTCATATGCTCTTTTAACTATCTACCCACACTCTCCTACGCATCAAACTGTAACCTGTAACTATTATACTTTTTTCATAAATCCGAAGTTAAATGGAACATTTTGAGACTAGAATCATGAAGATTCATATATTTTTCGATTTTTAATGTTTAAAAAAAACTAGCTGACCGCGAAAGTTTATAATTACCGAATATTTATCAATTACACTGCAATCTGATGGTTTTCCTCTGAAAAGAATTAAATAACAATTTTGATAGGTAACAGGCCTCAAGCAAATATCCTTTTAAGATACCACAATATCTATATTTGAAGAATATATCATTCATTTAGTACATTACCACTGTAATGATTGGAGCAAAGGGGTTGTAATTGACTTTTACTTTTATCTATTTTTGTACTGGCAGGCAGAAATTAATTGCCGATGTAAGCCAGTAGTTTATTTGGCAAGAGTGCCGTTATTAATGTCTTTGAATGCGTTTTTGATTAAAGGCAGGTTCTGCCAACTAGACTGCGGAGTGCAGTAAAAATTAAAATACGACTCGATTCTTGGTTGAATACAGAGTGACTTTATTGAATAAATGCATCAGTATTTATACATAAATTTTACATTGTTTCTTATCTCCCTACCTAAATCTATATCTATAATATTTCCAATATCATTAATCATTCATCGTTAATTATGTATAAATTGATATTTAATATATTCCCAATATATCCCAAAATATGTATAAAATAAATGTCATTTAACTATGACCCACATTATGCATATAATTAGCTAATAATTTTACTATTTTTCTATTTTACTCAAGTGGTGTCAGATATCATATCATAACATTGCACTTAAATATTTCTTACATTATTTAACATAATGCAATCTGATTCTAAAAGAATAATTATTTAAATACTTTCACATTGCACGATATATGTAAACATGTGCAATGCACAAATAATACTCATATTACACCCGACCTTTTTCTTTTTCTTTTACATATATTTTGGTCAGTATACTTAAAAGTATTTTATGATTTTGTTTATAAAATTCTTCATGAATCATTATTTTATTATTTTGTTGGTCAGTATTCTGGTGCTCATGTGTGGCACACTTTTGTATGATATATGAGATATCACTACATCCCTTACCGTTATGGAAAAAAAAAATATATAGTGTATATGTTTTTTTTTTTTTTTTTTTTTTTTTTTTTGGTTTTTACAGTTCGCTAATTGTTGTTTATATTCTAGTTTATATTATATTAATGTGATACATATTTTGTTACATAAGGTTGAAAAAAATTTCTTTCTAATATCTTGTCCAATCTTAAGATCTACATTTACACCTTGTACTTTTATTACTTCATATGGGCCTTTGTATGGAGGCTCTAATTTTCTTTTACTTCCTACTCTTAACCATACCTTATCTCCTACTTTAGCATTAATTGGATTGGCATATTTATCTATTTCAGTTTTCCTTTTTATCTTTGCATTTTCCAGTAATATTTTCGCAGTTTCATGAGCTCTTTGTAATCTATACTTTAATTCTTTTGAATAATTTTCCAAATTATAAATCGGTGATTTAGTTTCTTTTAGCAGAAAACCTGGTATTTGTGCTATTTTGCCAAATATAAGTTCAAATGGTGTCATTCCAGTGTCTGTATGTGGTGTTGTATTATAACAGAACGTAAAATATGGTATCCATTCATCCAAATTATCATTTTTCGCAAACGAAAGTAAATATTCATTAAGGACTCTATGATTTCTTTCGATACAACCTAGACTTTCATGATGAAATGGTGTCGAAACATTATGTTGTATTTGAAAAATTTCACATATATTCTTCATCGTTTCATTGATAAATTCTGTTCCCATATCTGATTTTAATACTTTAAATGATCCATATATTTTAAAATGAATTGCTCACACAAAACTCGTGCAATTGTTTTAGCTTCTTTGTTTTGTATAGGTATAGCTTCTATGTATTTTGTTAATTCGCATTGTATCGTTAGTATATATCTATAATCCTTCGCTTGTCTTAAAGGTCCTACTGTGTCTATTTGTACGATTTCAAAGCTTGTTCCTGGAGTATCTGTTAGCATCATCTTTTCTCTTATATGTTTTGTCTGTTTATTTTGTGCGCAGAATGTGCAGTTATTTATGTAATTTTTAACCATTTTATTCATATTTTTCCATACGAATCTTTGTTTTAATTTATTAATTGTTCTTTTGACGCCTGTATGTCCTCCTATATGTGGAGAGTCATGGAATTCCCGAATTATTTTCAATTTTTCATCCTCATTTTCAATTAATTTTGGAGGTTCATATATAATAATACTAATCATTCTATGCCGATTATTAATCATTTTATGCTGCAGCTTATTATAAATATCTTTAAATTCTTGTATACATACATTATTAAATATCATATCATTATTTGCTATAGCGATTTCATAAATTCCTTTTTTATTCATATCAAGAATAAGCTTCTGCAAAATTAATCCTAAGTTTAATGATGCATTATCGCTGTATTCTATTATAACCTCCTTTTTATTTATATGAAATTTGGGCAAATATTTTTCTTTTACGTGCACGTTTTTAAATTTCAATTTCTTTATATTTCTTACATCTGAAATAGATGAACATTCCCAAATGGCGAGATGGCCAGTCTCTTCTTGGTCTGTTCCCTGTGTTTCATTCGTAAGCTTTTCATTTATTGCCATGTTTCTTGTTACTATCTTAACATTATTTATTTTTGGTATCATGGCTTTCAAAATTTCGGAATCCAATTTGATTCGTGATAGTGCGTCTGCATTTGTATTTAACAATCCTTTTTTGTATATTATTTCAAAATCATAATCCATTAGATCTATGCGAATACGTGTCATTTTCGAGGATGGATTTTTGTGTGTGAACAGGCTCACAAGTGGGCGATGGTCTGTTACTACTGTAAATTTTCTACCATATAGATAAGGTCTGAAGTGTGATATAGCCCAGTGTATAGCTAATAATTCTTTTTCTATTATAGGCTTGTTTAATTCATGTTTGTTTAAAGTTCTGCTTGCGTAGGCAATTGGCATGTCCTTACCAATTTCTCCTTGTGACAATACAGCACCTAATGCATAATTTGATGCATCCGTTGTTAATATAAAGGATTTATCGAAATTTGGATATTTAAGTATAGGTGGATTCATAAGTTTCTGTTTTAACGTTATGAAAGCTTGTTGACAGTCATCTGTCCATATAAAAGGTATATTTTTCTTGCATAAAGAATTTAAAGGTTTCGCAATTGCTGCAAAATTTGGTATGAAACGTCTGTAGTAATTACAGAAAGCAACGAAACGTTTTGTTTCATCTGCATTTGTTGGAATTGGATATTTGACGATCGTTTCATATTTTTGAGGGTCTGTTTTTACACCTTCATTCGTTATTAAGTGACCTAGATAAACTACTTCAGTTTGCAAAAAATTGCACTTTTTAGGATTTAGTTTTAGATTGCATTCTCGAAATCTGTTAAAAAATTTTTTTTAATTATTGTTGTGATGCTGAAGACTACAACCAAAAATGATCACATCATCTACATATAAAAATGATTCTGCATCTAGGCCAGCTAATGCTATGGATAACATTCGTTGAAAACTATTAGTTGAAATTTTTAGACCGAAAGGTAACCTTTTAAATTGAAAATGTCCTTTGTTTGTTGAAAAAGCTGTTAATGGTCTTGAATCTTTGTGGAGTTCTATCTGATGAAAGGAGCTTGTTAGATCCAGCGTGGAAAAGTATTTAGCTCTACCAAGATTATCTAGAATGTCTTCTAATCTGGTTAAAGGAAATTTATCATCAACAATTTTCTTGTTGAGTTGTCGAAAATCAACGACTAGTCTCCATTTCTTGTTTTCTTCTGTCGCTTTCTTTGGTACAATTAGTAGTGGAGAATTATAAGGGCTAACTGAAGGTTCTATAATATCATCTTTTAATAACTGATCTACCTGTTTGTTTATTTCTTCTATCTGTGTTTGTGGTAGTCTAAAATTCTTTACATATGTAGGATTGTTGTCTGTAGTGCGTATGGTTTGTTTGTAAAAATTGTTTATCGTTAGTTGATCACCATACAAATAAAATATATCAGTGTAATCCTTACAGATATCAAGAAGTTTTTCTCTTGAGTGAGGATCTAAATTTTTTATATTTAATTCGTTTTTTAAACGTTCAAATCTTTTTGCAGAATTTTTGTATTTTATTTGCTGTATTATTTCAAAGTTCTTGAGAGGTAGTATTTGCAAATTTGGAATTTTTATTTCTACTTCTTTATATAAAGTGTTTAAGATTTTTATGTGTGGTACGCCTTTATGCGGAATTATCGTGTTTGCTATATGCACACCTTCTTGAATTTCTTGATTTAACACTACACTATCTTCAGTTACCTTTGTGTTTATAGCTTGAATCATCTGCGTTCTAGGTGGTATTATTATTGTATTTATTTGTGGATATTTCGCGTATATTGGTAGAATTATGTCTGAGTTATCGCCACAGATAGTTATCACAAATATTTCATAGTCAATTTTACACTTGTTTTTTGCTAAGAAATCTCTTCCTAAAATACCATCAGTTTGAATAGGAAAATTTTTATTTACTACCTGAAATTCCTGTTTAATCCTTTCATTTTCTATAAATAAATTCGCCATTATAGATCCTAGAGAAAATGTCTCATTTTTTGTTACTCCCATTATTCTACATGGATTGTCTTTTATATTCCAATCTTCTTTGATTACATTCTGCTTTATTATCGAAATATCTGCGCCTGTATCTATTAAAAAACTGCATCTTTTATCAGCTGCATTTGTTTCAATTTTTACATAATTTGTCAAACTTTTGACATTGAGATGAAATATGTTTATTTTCTGTTCATTTAACACTCCTCGTCCTCCGATTGATGGGCTTCGGGGACGGTTTCTACGTTTCCCGAATTTATTACATTTACCCTTTGAGATCCCCTATTATTCGTATTACTTGTGTTGCCATTCCTGTATTTGCTATGATTTCTGTTGTTGTTGTTAGAGTTGCTGTTATTGTTGTAGTTTCTGCTGTTGTTATAATTTCTGTTGTTGTTGTAGTTTCTGCTGTTGTTATAATTTCTGTTATTGTTGTAGTTTCTGTTGTTGTTATAATTTCTGTTGTTGCTGTTTATATTAGTATTTTGAGTAGAATTGTAGGATGGATAATTGCTGTTAGCGTTTGTTCTATTCTGGTTGAATCGTTTGTTATTATTCTTTTTGTTATTAAAACGTGAATTATAATGCAATACTTTATTATCAGTTTCATTATTAATGTCAGTTTCTAGTGCTAATCTTACGGCTTCTGAAAATGTTTTGGGTTGAGCATCAAATACCATAGTTTTTATTGGCTCTTGTAGGCCATTTTTAAAAGCATTGAGAGCTAATTGATCATTTAATTTGATGATTACATTCCTACTTTCATCCCCTTGTTCTGATATTTGTATATTATTTAACTCAGCAATTAATTTTTCTATGTGTGATGAAAAATTATTCACACTATTATATTGTTTTACGTTTGCTAATTCATTCTGAATTTTTAATGCGCTTTTTTTTGTGCAAATAGTTTTGAGAAAAGTTCTTTGAAATCTTTTAAATTTTCCGGTTTTACTTCATTTGCTATTCTATTCCGTACTCTATCCGTTATTCGTGTACCTAGTACAAATTTAATTAATTTTAATTTTTCATTATCATCTTTTAATGTATCCGCTAGAAACTCAATTAAATTTAGAAAATTATTCAGGGATTTTTGATCACCAGTAAATTCTGGTATCAACTTTGCTGATACTGAAATGTCAAAATTTGCCATTCCTTCTAAATCTTCTTCTTCACTATTATCGTCAATATACTGAGAAATTGTTTCTTCAAAAATTTCTTGTAATTTAATTTTTATTTTTGTGTATTGGTTTTTATATCTAGAACAATCAATATTCTTCCTTACTAATTCCAAGTATTCTTTTTCAAAATTTTTTGTTAATTTCTCAAAATTATTCTTTTTTTTAAAATATTTTCTGCTGAGAATATTCTATTTGGATTCTTTGTGAAACTTAATAAAATTCGCTTAATAAAATTCTTGTACGCCTGTATGTCCTCCTATATGTGGAGAGTCATGGAATTCCCGAATTATTTTCAATTTTTCATCCTCATTTTCAATTAATTTTGGAGGTTCATATATAATAATACTAATCATTCTATGCCGATTATTAATCATTTTATGCTGCAGCTTATTATAAATATCTTTAAATTCTTGTATACATACATTATTAAATATCATATCATTATTTGCTATAGCGATTTCATAAATTCCTTTTTTATTCATATCAAGAATAAGCTTCTGCAAAATTAATCCTAAGTTTAATGATGCATTATCGCTGTATTCTATTATAACCTCCTTTTTATTTATATGAAATTTGGGCAAATATTTTTCTTTTACGTGCACGTTTTTAAATTTCAATTTCTTTATATTTCTTACATCTGAAATAGATGAACATTCCCAAATGGCGAGATGGCCAGTCTCTTCTTGGTCTGTTCCCTGTGTTTCATTCGTAAGCTTTTCATTTATTGCCATGTTTCTTGTTACTATCTTAACATTATTTATTTTTGGTATCATGGCTTTCAAAATTTCGGAATCCAATTTGATTCGTGATAGTGCGTCTGCATTTGTATTTAACAATCCTTTTTTGTATATTATTTCAAAATCATAATCCATTAGATCTATGCGAATACGTGTCATTTTCGAGGATGGATTTTTGTGTGTGAACAGGCTCACAAGTGGGCGATGGTCTGTTACTACTGTAAATTTTCTACCATATAGATAAGGTCTGAAGTGTGATATAGCCCAGTGTATAGCTAATAATTCTTTTTCTATTATAGGCTTGTTTAATTCATGTTTGTTTAAAGTTCTGCTTGCGTAGGCAATTGGCATGTCCTTACCAATTTCTCCTTGTGACAATACAGCACCTAATGCATAATTTGATGCATCCGTTGTTAATATAAAGGATTTATCGAAATTTGGATATTTAAGTATAGGTGGATTCATAAGTTTCTGTTTTAACGTTATGAAAGCTTGTTGACAGTCATCTGTCCATATAAAAGGTATATTTTTCTTGCATAAAGAATTTAAAGGTTTCGCAATTGCTGCAAAATTTGGTATGAAACGTCTGTAGTAATTACAGAAAGCAACGAAACGTTTTGTTTCATCTGCATTTGTTGGAATTGGATATTTGACGATCGTTTCATATTTTTGAGGGTCTGTTTTTACACCTTCATTCGTTATTAAGTGACCTAGATAAACTACTTCAGTTTGCAAAAAATTGCACTTTTTAGGATTTAGTTTTAGATTGCATTCTCGAAATCTGTTAAAAAATTTTTTTTAATTATTGTTGTGATGCTGAAGACTACAACCAAAAATGATCACATCATCTACATATAAAAATGATTCTGCATCTAGGCCAGCTAATGCTATGGATAACATTCGTTGAAAACTATTAGTTGAAATTTTTAGACCGAAAGGTAACCTTTTAAATTGAAAATGTCCTTTGTTTGTTGAAAAAGCTGTTAATGGTCTTGAATCTTTGTGGAGTTCTATCTGATGAAAGGAGCTTGTTAGATCCAGCGTGGAAAAGTATTTAGCTCTACCAAGATTATCTAGAATGTCTTCTAATCTGGTTAAAGGAAATTTATCATCAACAATTTTCTTGTTGAGTTGTCGAAAATCAACGACTAGTCTCCATTTCTTGTTTTCTTCTGTCGCTTTCTTTGGTACAATTAGTAGTGGAGAATTATAAGGGCTAACTGAAGGTTCTATAATATCATCTTTTAATAACTGATCTACCTGTTTGTTTATTTCTTCTATCTGTGTTTGTGGTAGTCTAAAATTCTTTACATATGTAGGATTGTTGTCTGTAGTGCGTATGGTTTGTTTGTAAAAATTGTTTATCGTTAGTTGATCACCATACAAATAAAATATATCAGTGTAATCCTTACAGATATCAAGAAGTTTTTCTCTTGAGTGAGGATCTAAATTTTTTATATTTAATTCGTTTTTTAAACGTTCAAATCTTTTTGCAGAATTTTTGTATTTTATTTGCTGTATTATTTCAAAGTTCTTGAGAGGTAGTATTTGCAAATTTGGAATTTTTATTTCTACTTCTTTATATAAAGTGTTTAAGATTTTTATGTGTGGTACGCCTTTATGCGGAATTATCGTGTTTGCTATATGCACACCTTCTTGAATTTCTTGATTTAACACTACACTATCTTCAGTTACCTTTGTGTTTATAGCTTGAATCATCTGCGTTCTAGGTGGTATTATTATTGTATTTATTTGTGGATATTTCGCGTATATTGGTAGAATTATGTCTGAGTTATCGCCACAGATAGTTATCACAAATATTTCATAGTCAATTTTACACTTGTTTTTTGCTAAGAAATCTCTTCCTAAAATACCATCAGTTTGAATAGGAAAATTTTTATTTACTACCTGAAATTCCTGTTTAATCCTTTCATTTTCTATAAATAAATTCGCCATTATAGATCCTAGAGAAAATGTCTCATTTTTTGTTACTCCCATTATTCTACATGGATTGTCTTTTATATTCCAATCTTCTTTGATTACATTCTGCTTTATTATCGAAATATCTGCGCCTGTATCTATTAAAAAACTGCATCTTTTATCAGCTGCATTTGTTTCAATTTTTACATAATTTGTCAAACTTTTGACATTGAGATGAAATATGTTTATTTTCTGTTCATTTAACACTCCTCGTCCTCCGATTGATGGGCTTCGGGGACGGTTTCTACGTTTCCCGAATTTATTACATTTACCCTTTGAGATCCCCTATTATTCGTATTACTTGTGTTGCCATTCCTGTATTTGCTATGATTTCTGTTGTTGTTGTTAGAGTTGCTGTTATTGTTGTAGTTTCTGCTGTTGTTATAATTTCTGTTGTTGTTGTAGTTTCTGCTGTTGTTATAATTTCTGTTATTGTTGTAGTTTCTGTTGTTGTTATAATTTCTGTTGTTGCTGTTTATATTAGTATTTTGAGTAGAATTGTAGGATGGATAATTGCTGTTAGCGTTTGTTCTATTCTGGTTGAATCGTTTGTTATTATTCTTTTTGTTATTAAAACGTGAATTATAATGCAATACTTTATTATCTGTTTCATTATTAATGTCAGTTTCTAGTGCTAATCTTACGGCTTCTGAAAATGTTTTGGGTTGAGCAGCAAATACCATAGTTTTTATTGGCTCTTGTAGGCCATTTTTAAAAGCATTGAGAGCTAATTGATCATTTAATTTGATGATTACATTCCTACTTTCATCCCCTTGTTCTGATATTTGTATATTATTTAACTCAGCAATTAATTTTTCTATGTGTGATGAAAAATTATTCACACTATTATATTGTTTTACGTTTGCTAATTCATTCTGAATTTTTAATGCGCTTTTTTTTGTGCAAATAGTTTTGAGAAAAGTTCTTTGAAATCTTTTAAATTTTCCGGTTTTACTTCATTTGCTATTCTATTCCGTACTCTATCCGTTATTCGTGTACCTAGTACAAATTTAATTAATTTTAATTTTTCATTATCATCTTTTAATGTATCCGCTAGAAACTCAATTAAATTTAGAAAATTATTCAGGGATTTTTGATCACCAGTAAATTCTGGTATCAACTTTGCTGATACTGAAATGTCAAAATTTGCCATTCCTTCTAAATCTTCTTCTTCACTATTATCGTCAATATACTGAGAAATTGTTTCTTCAAAAATTTCTTGTAATTTAATTTTTATTTTTGTGTATTGGTTTTTATATCTAGAACAATCAATATTCTTCCTTACTAATTCCAAGTATTCTTTTTCAAAATTTTTTGTTAATTTCTCAAAATTATTCTTTTTTTTAAAATATTTTCTGCTGAGAATATTCTATTTGGATTCTTTGTGAAACTTAATAAAATTCGCTTAATAAAATTCTTGTACGCCTGTATGTCCTCCTATATGTGGAGAGTCATGGAATTCCCGAATTATTTTCAATTTTTCATCCTCATTTTCAATTAATTTTGGAGGTTCATATATAATAATACTAATCATTCTATGCCGATTATTAATCATTTTATGCTGCAGCTTATTATAAATATCTTTAAATTCTTGTATACATACATTATTAAATATCATATCATTATTTGCTATAGCGATTTCATAAATTCCTTTTTTATTCATATCAAGAATAAGCTTCTGCAAAATTAATCCTAAGTTTAATGATGCATTATCGCTGTATTCTATTATAACCTCCTTTTTATTTATATGAAATTTGGGCAAATATTTTTCTTTTACGTGCACGTTTTTAAATTTCAATTTCTTTATATTTCTTACATCTGAAATAGATGAACATTCCCAAATGGCGAGATGGCCAGTCTCTTCTTGGTCTGTTCCCTGTGTTTCATTCGTAAGCTTTTCATTTATTGCCATGTTTCTTGTTACTATCTTAACATTATTTATTTTTGGTATCATGGCTTTCAAAATTTCGGAATCCAATTTGATTCGTGATAGTGCGTCTGCATTTGTATTTAACAATCCTTTTTTGTATATTATTTCAAAATCATAATCCATTAGATCTATGCGAATACGTGTCATTTTCGAGGATGGATTTTTGTGTGTGAACAGGCTCACAAGTGGGCGATGGTCTGTTACTACTGTAAATTTTCTACCATATAGATAAGGTCTGAAGTGTGATATAGCCCAGTGTATAGCTAATAATTCTTTTTCTATTATAGGCTTGTTTAATTCATGTTTGTTTAAAGTTCTGCTTGCGTAGGCAATTGGCATGTCCTTACCAATTTCTCCTTGTGACAATACAGCACCTAATGCATAATTTGATGCATCCGTTGTTAATATAAAGGATTTATCGAAATTTGGATATTTAAGTATAGGTGGATTCATAAGTTTCTGTTTTAACGTTATGAAAGCTTGTTGACAGTCATCTGTCCATATAAAAGGTATATTTTTCTTGCATAAAGAATTTAAAGGTTTCGCAATTGCTGCAAAATTTGGTATGAAACGTCTGTAGTAATTACAGAAAGCAACGAAACGTTTTGTTTCATCTGCATTTGTTGGAATTGGATATTTGACGATCGTTTCATATTTTTGAGGGTCTGTTTTTACACCTTCATTCGTTATTAAGTGACCTAGATAAACTACTTCAGTTTGCAAAAAATTGCACTTTTTAGGATTTAGTTTTAGATTGCATTCTCGAAATCTGTTAAAAAATTTTTTTTAATTATTGTTGTGATGCTGAAGACTACAACCAAAAATGATCACATCATCTACATATAAAAATGATTCTGCATCTAGGCCAGCTAATGCTATGGATAACATTCGTTGAAAACTATTAGTTGAAATTTTTAGACCGAAAGGTAACCTTTTAAATTGAAAATGTCCTTTGTTTGTTGAAAAAGCTGTTAATGGTCTTGAATCTTTGTGGAGTTCTATCTGATGAAAGGAGCTTGTTAGATCCAGCGTGGAAAAGTATTTAGCTCTACCAAGATTATCTAGAATGTCTTCTAATCTGGTTAAAGGAAATTTATCATCAACAATTTTCTTGTTGAGTTGTCGAAAATCAACGACTAGTCTCCATTTCTTGTTTTCTTCTGTCGCTTTCTTTGGTACAATTAGTAGTGGAGAATTATAAGGGCTAACTGAAGGTTCTATAATATCATCTTTTAATAACTGATCTACCTGTTTGTTTATTTCTTCTATCTGTGTTTGTGGTAGTCTAAAATTCTTTACATATGTAGGATTGTTGTCTGTAGTGCGTATGGTTTGTTTGTAAAAATTGTTTATCGTTAGTTGATCACCATACAAATAAAATATATCAGTGTAATCCTTACAGATATCAAGAAGTTTTTCTCTTGAGTGAGGATCTAAATTTTTTATATTTAATTCGTTTTTTAAACGTTCAAATCTTTTTGCAGAATTTTTGTATTTTATTTGCTGTATTATTTCAAAGTTCTTGAGAGGTAGTATTTGCAAATTTGGAATTTTTATTTCTACTTCTTTATATAAAGTGTTTAAGATTTTTATGTGTGGTACGCCTTTATGCGGAATTATCGTGTTTGCTATATGCACACCTTCTTGAATTTCTTGATTTAACACTACACTATCTTCAGTTACCTTTGTGTTTATAGCTTGAATCATCTGCGTTCTAGGTGGTATTATTATTGTATTTATTTGTGGATATTTCGCGTATATTGGTAGAATTATGTCTGAGTTATCGCCACAGATAGTTATCACAAATATTTCATAGTCAATTTTACACTTGTTTTTTGCTAAGAAATCTCTTCCTAAAATACCATCAGTTTGAATAGGAAAATTTTTATTTACTACCTGAAATTCCTGTTTAATCCTTTCATTTTCTATAAATAAATTCGCCATTATAGATCCTAGAGAAAATGTCTCATTTTTTGTTACTCCCATTATTCTACATGGATTGTCTTTTATATTCCAATCTTCTTTGATTACATTCTGCTTTATTATCGAAATATCTGCGCCTGTATCTATTAAAAAACTGCATCTTTTATCAGCTGCATTTGTTTCAATTTTTACATAATTTGTCAAACTTTTGACATTGAGATGAAATATGTTTATTTTCTGTTCATTTAACACTCCTCGTCCTCCGATTGATGGGCTTCGGGGACGGTTTCTACGTTTCCCGAATTTATTACATTTACCCTTTGAGATCCCCTATTATTCGTATTACTTGTGTTGCCATTCCTGTATTTGCTATGATTTCTGTTGTTGTTGTTAGAGTTGCTGTTATTGTTGTAGTTTCTGCTGTTGTTATAATTTCTGTTGTTGTTGTAGTTTCTGCTGTTGTTATAATTTCTGTTATTGTTGTAGTTTCTGTTGTTGTTATAATTTCTGTTGTTGCTGTTTATATTAGTATTTTGAGTAGAATTGTAGGATGGATAATTGCTGTTAGCGTTTGTTCTATTCTGGTTGAATCGTTTGTTATTATTCTTTTTGTTATTAAAACGTGAATTATAATGCAATACTTTATTATCTGTTTCATTATTAATGTCAGTTTCTAGTGCTAATCTTACGGCTTCTGAAAATGTTTTGGGTTGAGCAGCAAATACCATAGTTTTTATTGGCTCTTGTAGGCCATTTTTAAAAGCATTGAGAGCTAATTGATCATTTAATTTGATGATTACATTCCTACTTTCATCCCCTTGTTCTGATATTTGTATATTATTTAACTCAGCAATTAATTTTTCTATGTGTGATGAAAAATTATTCACACTATTATATTGTTTTACGTTTGCTAATTCATTCTGAATTTTTAATGCGCTTTTTTTTGTGCAAATAGTTTTGAGAAAAGTTCTTTGAAATCTTTTAAATTTTCCGGTTTTACTTCATTTGCTATTCTATTCCGTGCTCTATCCGTTATTCGTGTACCTAGTACAAATTTAATTAATTTTAATTTTTCATTATCATCTTTTAATGTATCCGCTAGAAACTCAATTAAATTTAGAAAATTATTCAGGGATTTTTGATCACCAGTAAATTCTGGTATCAACTTTGCTGATACTGAAATGTCAAAATTTGCCATTCCTTCTAAATCTTCTTCTTCACTATTATCGTCAATATACTGAGAAATTGTTTCTTCAAAAATTTCTTGTAATTTAATTTTTATTTTTGTGTATTGGTTTTTATATCTAGAACAATCAATATTCTTCCTTACTAATTCCAAGTATTCTTTTTCAAAATTTTTTGTTAATTTCTCAAAATTATTCTTTTTTTTAAAATATTTTCTGCTGAGAATATTCTATTTGGATTCTTTGTGAAACTTAATAAAATTCGCTTAATAAAATTCTTGTACGCCTGTATGTCCTCCTATATGTGGAGAGTCATGGAATTCCCGAATTATTTTCAATTTTTCATCCTCATTTTCAATTAATTTTGGAGGTTCATATATAATAATACTAATCATTCTATGCCGATTATTAATCATTTTATGCTGCAGCTTATTATAAATATCTTTAAATTCTTGTATACATACATTATTAAATATCATATCATTATTTGCTATAGCGATTTCATAAATTCCTTTTTTATTCATATCAAGAATAAGCTTCTGCAAAATTAATCCTAAGTTTAATGATGCATTATCGCTGTATTCTATTATAACCTCCTTTTTATTTATATGAAATTTGGGCAAATATTTTTCTTTTACGTGCACGTTTTTAAATTTCAATTTCTTTATATTTCTTACATCTGAAATAGATGAACATTCCCAAATGGCGAGATGGCCAGTCTCTTCTTGGTCTGTTCCCTGTGTTTCATTCGTAAGCTTTTCATTTATTGCCATGTTTCTTGTTACTATCTTAACATTATTTATTTTTGGTATCATGGCTTTCAAAATTTCGGAATCCAATTTGATTCGTGATAGTGCGTCTGCATTTGTATTTAACAATCCTTTTTTGTATATTATTTCAAAATCATAATCCATTAGATCTATGCGAATACGTGTCATTTTCGAGGATGGATTTTTGTGTGTGAACAGGCTCACAAGTGGGCGATGGTCTGTTACTACTGTAAATTTTCTACCATATAGATAAGGTCTGAAGTGTGATATAGCCCAGTGTATAGCTAATAATTCTTTTTCTATTATAGGCTTGTTTAATTCATGTTTGTTTAAAGTTCTGCTTGCGTAGGCAATTGGCATGTCCTTACCAATTTCTCCTTGTGACAATACAGCACCTAATGCATAATTTGATGCATCCGTTGTTAATATAAAGGATTTATCGAAATTTGGATATTTAAGTATAGGTGGATTCATAAGTTTCTGTTTTAACGTTATGAAAGCTTGTTGACAGTCATCTGTCCATATAAAAGGTATATTTTTCTTGCATAAAGAATTTAAAGGTTTCGCAATTGCTGCAAAATTTGGTATGAAACGTCTGTAGTAATTACAGAAAGCAACGAAACGTTTTGTTTCATCTGCATTTGTTGGAATTGGATATTTGACGATCGTTTCATATTTTTGAGGGTCTGTTTTTACACCTTCATTCGTTATTAAGTGACCTAGATAAACTACTTCAGTTTGCAAAAAATTGCACTTTTTAGGATTTAGTTTTAGATTGCATTCTCGAAATCTGTTAAAAAATTTTTTTTAATTATTGTTGTGATGCTGAAGACTACAACCAAAAATGATCACATCATCTACATATAAAAATGATTCTGCATCTAGGCCAGCTAATGCTATGGATAACATTCGTTGAAAACTATTAGTTGAAATTTTTAGACCGAAAGGTAACCTTTTAAATTGAAAATGTCCTTTGTTTGTTGAAAAAGCTGTTAATGGTCTTGAATCTTTGTGGAGTTCTATCTGATGAAAGGAGCTTGTTAGATCCAGCGTGGAAAAGTATTTAGCTCTACCAAGATTATCTAGAATGTCTTCTAATCTGGTTAAAGGAAATTTATCATCAACAATTTTCTTGTTGAGTTGTCGAAAATCAACGACTAGTCTCCATTTCTTGTTTTCTTCTGTCGCTTTCTTTGGTACAATTAGTAGTGGAGAATTATAAGGGCTAACTGAAGGTTCTATAATATCATCTTTTAATAACTGATCTACCTGTTTGTTTATTTCTTCTATCTGTGTTTGTGGTAGTCTAAAATTCTTTACATATGTAGGATTGTTGTCTGTAGTGCGTATGGTTTGTTTGTAAAAATTGTTTATCGTTAGTTGATCACCATACAAATAAAATATATCAGTGTAATCCTTACAGATATCAAGAAGTTTTTCTCTTGAGTGAGGATCTAAATTTTTTATATTTAATTCGTTTTTTAAACGTTCAAATCTTTTTGCAGAATTTTTGTATTTTATTTGCTGTATTATTTCAAAGTTCTTGAGAGGTAGTATTTGCAAATTTGGAATTTTTATTTCTACTTCTTTATATAAAGTGTTTAAGATTTTTATGTGTGGTACGCCTTTATGCGGAATTATCGTGTTTGCTATATGCACACCTTCTTGAATTTCTTGATTTAACACTACACTATCTTCAGTTACCTTTGTGTTTATAGCTTGAATCATCTGCGTTCTAGGTGGTATTATTATTGTATTTATTTGTGGATATTTCGCGTATATTGGTAGAATTATGTCTGAGTTATCGCCACAGATAGTTATCACAAATATTTCATAGTCAATTTTACACTTGTTTTTTGCTAAGAAATCTCTTCCTAAAATACCATCAGTTTGAATAGGAAAATTTTTATTTACTACCTGAAATTCCTGTTTAATCCTTTCATTTTCTATAAATAAATTCGCCATTATAGATCCTAGAGAAAATGTCTCATTTTTTGTTACTCCCATTATTCTACATGGATTGTCTTTTATATTCCAATCTTCTTTGATTACATTCTGCTTTATTATCGAAATATCTGCGCCTGTATCTATTAAAAAACTGCATCTTTTATCAGCTGCATTTGTTTCAATTTTTACATAATTTGTCAAACTTTTGACATTGAGATGAAATATGTTTATTTTCTGTTCATTTAACACTCCTCGTCCTCCGATTGATGGGCTTCGGGGACGGTTTCTACGTTTCCCGAATTTATTACATTTACCCTTTGAGATCCCCTATTATTCGTATTACTTGTGTTGCCATTCCTGTATTTGCTATGATTTCTGTTGTTGTTGTTAGAGTTGCTGTTATTGTTGTAGTTTCTGCTGTTGTTATAATTTCTGTTGTTGTTGTAGTTTCTGCTGTTGTTATAATTTCTGTTATTGTTGTAGTTTCTGTTGTTGTTATAATTTCTGTTGTTGCTGTTTATATTAGTATTTTGAGTAGAATTGTAGGATGGATAATTGCTGTTAGCGTTTGTTCTATTCTGGTTGAATCGTTTGTTATTATTCTTTTTGTTATTAAAACGTGAATTATAATGCAATACTTTATTATCTGTTTCATTATTAATGTCAGTTTCTAGTGCTAATCTTACGGCTTCTGAAAATGTTTTGGGTTGAGCAGCAAATACCATAGTTTTTATTGGCTCTTGTAGGCCATTTTTAAAAGCATTGAGAGCTAATTGATCATTTAATTTGATGATTACATTCCTACTTTCATCCCCTTGTTCTGATATTTGTATATTATTTAACTCAGCAATTAATTTTTCTATGTGTGATGAAAAATTATTCACACTATTATATTGTTTTACGTTTGCTAATTCATTCTGAATTTTTAATGCGCTTTTTTTTGTGCAAATAGTTTTGAGAAAAGTTCTTTGAAATCTTTTAAATTTTCCGGTTTTACTTCATTTGCTATTCTATTCCGTACTCTATCCGTTATTCGTGTACCTAGTACAAATTTAATTAATTTTAATTTTTCATTATCATCTTTTAATGTATCCGCTAGAAACTCAATTAAATTTAGAAAATTATTCAGGGATTTTTGATCACCAGTAAATTCTGGTATCAACTTTGCTGATACTGAAATGTCAAAATTTGCCATTCCTTCTAAATCTTCTTCTTCACTATTATCGTCAATATACTGAGAAATTGTTTCTTCAAAAATTTCTTGTAATTTAATTTTTATTTTTGTGTATTGGTTTTTATATCTAGAACAATCAATATTCTTCCTTACTAATTCCAAGTATTCTTTTTCAAAATTTTTTGTTAATTTCTCAAAATTATTCTTTTTTTTAAAATATTTTCTGCTGAGAATATTCTATTTGGATTCTTTGTGAAACTTAATAAAATTCGCTTAATAAAATTCTTGTACGCCTGTATGTCCTCCTATATGTGGAGAGTCATGGAATTCCCGAATTATTTTCAATTTTTCATCCTCATTTTCAATTAATTTTGGAGGTTCATATATAATAATACTAATCATTCTATGCCGATTATTAATCATTTTATGCTGCAGCTTATTATAAATATCTTTAAATTCTTGTATACATACATTATTAAATATCATATCATTATTTGCTATAGCGATTTCATAAATTCCTTTTTTATTCATATCAAGAATAAGCTTCTGCAAAATTAATCCTAAGTTTAATGATGCATTATCGCTGTATTCTATTATAACCTCCTTTTTATTTATATGAAATTTGGGCAAATATTTTTCTTTTACGTGCACGTTTTTAAATTTCAATTTCTTTATATTTCTTACATCTGAAATAGATGAACATTCCCAAATGGCGAGATGGCCAGTCTCTTCTTGGTCTGTTCCCTGTGTTTCATTCGTAAGCTTTTCATTTATTGCCATGTTTCTTGTTACTATCTTAACATTATTTATTTTTGGTATCATGGCTTTCAAAATTTCGGAATCCAATTTGATTCGTGATAGTGCGTCTGCATTTGTATTTAACAATCCTTTTTTGTATATTATTTCAAAATCATAATCCATTAGATCTATGCGAATACGTGTCATTTTCGAGGATGGATTTTTGTGTGTGAACAGGCTCACAAGTGGGCGATGGTCTGTTACTACTGTAAATTTTCTACCATATAGATAAGGTCTGAAGTGTGATATAGCCCAGTGTATAGCTAATAATTCTTTTTCTATTATAGGCTTGTTTAATTCATGTTTGTTTAAAGTTCTGCTTGCGTAGGCAATTGGCATGTCCTTACCAATTTCTCCTTGTGACAATACAGCACCTAATGCATAATTTGATGCATCCGTTGTTAATATAAAGGATTTATCGAAATTTGGATATTTAAGTATAGGTGGATTCATAAGTTTCTGTTTTAACGTTATGAAAGCTTGTTGACAGTCATCTGTCCATATAAAAGGTATATTTTTCTTGCATAAAGAATTTAAAGGTTTCGTAATTGCTGCAAAATTTGGTATGAAACGTCTGTAGTAATTACAGAAAGCAACGAAACGTTTTGTTTCATCTGCATTTGTTGGAATTGGATATTTGACGATCGTTTCATATTTTTGAGGGTCTGTTTTTACACCTTCATTCGTTATTAAGTGACCTAGATAAACTACTTCAGTTTGCAAAAAATTGCACTTTTTAGGATTTAGTTTTAGATTGCATTCTCGAAATCTGTTAAAAAATTTTTTTTAATTATTGTTGTGATGCTGAAGACTACAACCAAAAATGATCACATCATCTACATATAAAAATGATTCTGCATCTAGGCCAGCTAATGCTATGGATAACATTCGTTGAAAACTATTAGTTGAAATTTTTAGACCGAAAGGTAACCTTTTAAATTGAAAATGTCCTTTGTTTGTTGAAAAAGCTGTTAATGGTCTTGAATCTTTGTGGAGTTCTATCTGATGAAAGGAGCTTGTTAGATCCAGCGTGGAAAAGTATTTAGCTCTACCAAGATTATCTAGAATGTCTTCTAATCTGGTTAAAGGAAATTTATCATCAACAATTTTCTTGTTGAGTTGTCGAAAATCAACGACTAGTCTCCATTTCTTGTTTTCTTCTGTCGCTTTCTTTGGTACAATTAGTAGTGGAGAATTATAAGGGCTAACTGAAGGTTCTATAATATCATCTTTTAATAACTGATCTACCTGTTTGTTTATTTCTTCTATCTGTGTTTGTGGTAGTCTAAAATTCTTTACATATGTAGGATTGTTGTCTGTAGTGCGTATGGTTTGTTTGTAAAAATTGTTTATCGTTAGTTGATCACCATACAAATAAAATATATCAGTGTAATCCTTACAGATATCAAGAAGTTTTTCTCTTGAGTGAGGATCTAAATTTTTTATATTTAATTCGTTTTTTAAACGTTCAAATCTTTTTGCAGAATTTTTGTATTTTATTTGCTGTATTATTTCAAAGTTCTTGAGAGGTAGTATTTGCAAATTTGGAATTTTTATTTCTACTTCTTTATATAAAGTGTTTAAGATTTTTATGTGTGGTACGCCTTTATGCGGAATTATCGTGTTTGCTATATGCACACCTTCTTGAATTTCTTGATTTAACACTACACTATCTTCAGTTACCTTTGTGTTTATAGCTTGAATCATCTGCGTTCTAGGTGGTATTATTATTGTATTTATTTGTGGATATTTCGCGTATATTGGTAGAATTATGTCTGAGTTATCGCCACAGATAGTTATCACAAATATTTCATAGTCAATTTTACACTTGTTTTTTGCTAAGAAATCTCTTCCTAAAATACCATCAGTTTGAATAGGAAAATTTTTATTTACTACCTGAAATTCCTGTTTAATCCTTTCATTTTCTATAAATAAATTCGCCATTATAGATCCTAGAGAAAATGTCTCATTTTTTGTTACTCCCATTATTCTACATGGATTGTCTTTTATATTCCAATCTTCTTTGATTACATTCTGCTTTATTATCGAAATATCTGCGCCTGTATCTATTAAAAAACTGCATCTTTTATCAGCTGCATTTGTTTCAATTTTTACATAATTTGTCAAACTTTTGACATTGAGATGAAATATGTTTATTTTCTGTTCATTTAACACTCCTCGTCCTCCGATTGATGGGCTTCGGGGACGGTTTCTACGTTTCCCGAATTTATTACATTTACCCTTTGAGATCCCCTATTATTCGTATTACTTGTGTTGCCATTCCTGTATTTGCTATGATTTCTGTTGTTGTTGTTAGAGTTGCTGTTATTGTTGTAGTTTCTGCTGTTGTTATAATTTCTGTTGTTGTTGTAGTTTCTGCTGTTGTTATAATTTCTGTTATTGTTGTAGTTTCTGTTGTTGTTATAATTTCTGTTGTTGCTGTTTATATTAGTATTTTGAGTAGAATTGTAGGATGGATAATTGCTGTTAGCGTTTGTTCTATTCTGGTTGAATCGTTTGTTATTATTCTTTTTGTTATTAAAACGTGAATTATAATGCAATACTTTATTATCAGTTTCATTATTAATGTCAGTTTCTAGTGCTAATCTTACGGCTTCTGAAAATGTTTTGGGTTGAGCATCAAATACCATAGTTTTTATTGGCTCTTGTAGGCCATTTTTAAAAGCATTGAGAGCTAATTGATCATTTAATTTGATGATTACATTCCTACTTTCATCCCCTTGTTCTGATATTTGTATATTATTTAACTCAGCAATTAATTTTTCTATGTGTGATGAAAAATTATTCACACTATTATATTGTTTTACGTTTGCTAATTCATTCTGAATTTTTAATGCGCTTTTTTTTGTGCAAATAGTTTTGAGAAAAGTTCTTTGAAATCTTTTAAATTTTCCGGTTTTACTTCATTTGCTATTCTATTCCGTACTCTATCCGTTATTCGTGTACCTAGTACAAATTTAATTAATTTTAATTTTTCATTATCATCTTTTAATGTATCCGCTAGAAACTCAATTAAATTTAGAAAATTATTCAGGGATTTTTGATCACCAGTAAATTCTGGTATCAACTTTGCTGATACTGAAATGTCAAAATTTGCCATTCCTTCTAAATCTTCTTCTTCACTATTATCGTCAATATACTGAGAAATTGTTTCTTCAAAAATTTCTTGTAATTTAATTTTTATTTTTGTGTATTGGTTTTTATATCTAGAACAATCAATATTCTTCCTTACTAATTCCAAGTATTCTTTTTCAAAATTTTTTGTTAATTTCTCAAAATTATTCTTTTTTTTAAAATATTTTCTGCTGAGAATATTCTATTTGGATTCTTTGTGAAACTTAATAAAATTCGCTTAATAAAATTCTTGTACGCCTGTATGTCCTCCTATATGTGGAGAGTCATGGAATTCCCGAATTATTTTCAATTTTTCATCCTCATTTTCAATTAATTTTGGAGGTTCATATATAATAATACTAATCATTCTATGCCGATTATTAATCATTTTATGCTGCAGCTTATTATAAATATCTTTAAATTCTTGTATACATACATTATTAAATATCATATCATTATTTGCTATAGCGATTTCATAAATTCCTTTTTTATTCATATCAAGAATAAGCTTCTGCAAAATTAATCCTAAGTTTAATGATGCATTATCGCTGTATTCTATTATAACCTCCTTTTTATTTATATGAAATTTGGGCAAATATTTTTCTTTTACGTGCACGTTTTTAAATTTCAATTTCTTTATATTTCTTACATCTGAAATAGATGAACATTCCCAAATGGCGAGATGGCCAGTCTCTTCTTGGTCTGTTCCCTGTGTTTCATTCGTAAGCTTTTCATTTATTGCCATGTTTCTTGTTACTATCTTAACATTATTTATTTTTGGTATCATGGCTTTCAAAATTTCGGAATCCAATTTGATTCGTGATAGTGCGTCTGCATTTGTATTTAACAATCCTTTTTTGTATATTATTTCAAAATCATAATCCATTAGATCTATGCGAATACGTGTCATTTTCGAGGATGGATTTTTGTGTGTGAACAGGCTCACAAGTGGGCGATGGTCTGTTACTACTGTAAATTTTCTACCATATAGATAAGGTCTGAAGTGTGATATAGCCCAGTGTATAGCTAATAATTCTTTTTCTATTATAGGCTTGTTTATTTCATGTTTGTTTAAAGTTCTGCTTGCGTAGGCAATTGGCATGTCCTTACCAATTTCTCCTTGTGACAATACAGCACCTAATGCATAATTTGATGCATCCGTTGTTAATATAAAGGATTTATCGAAATTTGGATATTTAAGTATAGGTGGATTCATAAGTTTCTGTTTTAACGTTATGAAAGCTTGTTGACAGTCATCTGTCCATATAAAAGGTATATTTTTCTTGCATAAAGAATTTAAAGGTTTCGTAATTGCTGCAAAATTTGGTATGAAACGTCTGTAGTAATTACAGAAAGCAACGAAACGTTTTGTTTCATCTGCATTTGTTGGAATTGGATATTTGACGATCGTTTCATATTTTTGAGGGTCTGTTTTTACACCTTCATTCGTTATTAAGTGACCTAGATAAACTACTTCAGTTTGCAAAAAATTGCACTTTTTAGGATTTAGTTTTAGATTGCATTCTCGAAATCTGTTAAAAAATTTTTTTTAATTATTGTTGTGATGCTGAAGACTACAACCAAAAATGATCACATCATCTACATATAAAAAGGATTCTGCATCTAGGCCAGCTAATGCTATGGATAACATTCGTTGAAAACTATTAGTTGAAATTTTTAAACCGAAAGGTAACCTTTTAAATTGAAAATGTCCTTTGTTTGTTGAAAAAGCTGTTAATGGTCTTGAATCTTTGTGGAGTTCTATCTGATGAAAGGAGCTTGTTAGATCCAGCGTGGAAAAGTATTTAGCTCTACCAAGATTATCTAGAATGTCTTCTAATCTGGTTAAAGGAAATTTATCATCAACAATTTTCTTGTTGAGTTGTCGAAAATCAACGACTAGTCTCCATTTCTTGTTTTCTTCTGTCGCTTTCTTTGGTACAATTAGTAGTGGAGAATTATAAGGGCTAACTGAAGGTTCTATAATATCATCTTTTAATAACTGATCTACCTGTTTGTTTATTTCTTCTATCTGTGTTTGTGGTAGTCTAAAATTCTTTACATATGTAGGATTGTTGTCTGTAGTGCGTATGGTTTGTTTGTAAAAATTGTTTATCGTTAGTTGATCACCATACAAATAAAATATATCAGTGTAATCCTTACAGATATCAAGAAGTTTTTCTCTTGAGTGAGGATCTAAATTTTTTATATTTAATTCGTTTTTTAAACGTTCAAATCTTTTTGCAGAATTTTTGTATTTTATTTGCTGTATTATTTCAAAGTTCTTGAGAGGTAGTATTTGCAAATTTGGAATTTTTATTTCTACTTCTTTATATAAAGTGTTTAAGATTTTTATGTGTGGTACGCCTTTATGCGGAATTATCGTGTTTGCTATATGCACACCTTCTTGAATTTCTTGATTTAACACTACACTATCTTCAGTTACCTTTGTGTTTATAGCTTGAATCATCTGCGTTCTAGGTGGTATTATTATTGTATTTATTTGTGGATATTTCGCGTATATTGGTAGAATTATGTCTGAGTTATCGCCACAGATAGTTATCACAAATATTTCATAGTCAATTTTACACTTGTTTTTTGCTAAGAAATCTCTTCCTAAAATACCATCAGTTTGAATAGGAAAATTTTTATTTACTACCTGAAATTCCTGTTTAATCCTTTCATTTTCTATAAATAAATTCGCCATTATAGATCCTAGAGAAAATGTCTCATTTTTTGTTACTCCCATTATTCTACATGGATTGTCTTTTATATTCCAATCTTCTTTGATTACATTCTGCTTTATTATCGAAATATCTGCGCCTGTATCTATTAAAAAACTGCATCTTTTATCAGCTGCATTTGTTTCAATTTTTACATAATTTGTCAAACTTTTGACATTGAGATGAAATATGTTTATTTTCTGTTCATTTAACACTCCTCGTCCTCCGATTGATGGGCTTCGGGGACGGTTTCTACGTTTCCCGAATTTATTACATTTACCCTTTGAGATCCCCTATTATTCGTATTACTTGTGTTGCCATTCCTGTATTTGCTATGATTTCTGTTGTTGTTGTTAGAGTTGCTGTTATTGTTGTAGTTTCTGCTGTTGTTATAATTTCTGTTGTTGTTGTAGTTTCTGCTGTTGTTATAATTTCTGTTATTGTTGTAGTTTCTGTTGTTGTTATAATTTCTGTTGTTGCTGTTTATATTAGTATTTTGAGTAGAATTGTAGGATGGATAATTGCTGTTAGCGTTTGTTCTATTCTGGTTGAATCGTTTGTTATTATTCTTTTTGTTATTAAAACGTGAATTATAATGCAATACTTTATTATCTGTTTCATTATTAATGTCAGTTTCTAGTGCTAATCTTACGGCTTCTGAAAATGTTTTGGGTTGAGCAGCAAATACCATAGTTTTTATTGGCTCTTGTAGGCCATTTTTAAAAGCATTGAGAGCTAATTGATCATTTAATTTGATGATTACATTCCTACTTTCATCCCCTTGTTCTGATATTTGTATATTATTTAACTCAGCAATTAATTTTTCTATGTGTGATGAAAAATTATTCACACTATTATATTGTTTTACGTTTGCTAATTCATTCTGAATTTTTAATGCGCTTTTTTTTGTGCAAATAGTTTTGAGAAAAGTTCTTTGAAATCTTTTAAATTTTCCGGTTTTACTTCATTTGCTATTCTATTCCGTGCTCTATCCGTTATTCGTGTACCTAGTACAAATTTAATTAATTTTAATTTTTCATTATCATCTTTTAATGTATCCGCTAGAAACTCAATTAAATTTAGAAAATTATTCAGGGATTTTTGATCACCAGTAAATTCTGGTATCAACTTTGCTGATACTGAAATGTCAAAATTTGCCATTCCTTCTAAATCTTCTTCTTCACTATTATCGTCAATATACTGAGAAATTGTTTCTTCAAAAATTTCTTGTAATTTAATTTTTATTTTTGTGTATTGGTTTTTATATCTAGAACAATCAATATTCTTCCTTACTAATTCCAAGTATTCTTTTTCAAAATTTTTTGTTAATTTCTCAAAATTATTCTTTTTTTAAAAATATTTTCTGCTGAGAATATTCTATTTGGATTCTTTGTGAAACTTAATAAAATTCGCTTTAATTCTTCAATTGTATCATCTAATACTTTATTTGGCATTATTTATTCTATACATTATTATTCTTTATTTCTTGTCTTACTATTTTATAAAACTTATTTTTTATATATTTAATTAATATTATTATTACAAAAGTTATTGCTACAGTAATTAAAACTAATTCTATTATTCCTACTTTATTGTTGTCTGTTGCTTCATTTGTTGGCGCTACGTTGTTCAATATGATTTCTTCATTTCCTGTTTTGGAACTGCTTGTTCCCATCGTTTTTGCTTTTCCGCTTTCTCTTGCTGTCTTATTACTCGTATCTGCTGTAAAAATGCTGTTTTTTCACGCTTGCTGACAGCTAGATTTGCCAACCTATATAATTCAGCAACTTGTCTTCTTCTTTTTACTTTCTTTCCTCCCCGCTTTTTGGGTTGTTGTGGTTGCTGTGGTGGTTGCAGCTCTCTTATACATATGTTTGTTCGCTATTCTTCTCCTATACTCTTCTATTGTGATCGGCCTTGGACCTGCAGTTTTGTCCTTTCTGATGATGTCCTCCAGAGTTTCGTTGTTGGGCAGGATCGCCATGTAATGATTGGAGCAAAGGGGTTGTAATTGACTTTTACTTTTATCTATTTTTGTACTGGCAGGCAGAAATTAATTGCCGATGTAAGCCAGTAGTTTATTTGGCAAGAGTGCCGTTATTAATGTCTTTGAATGCGTTTTTGATTAAAGGCAGGTTCTGCCAACTAGACTGCGGAGTGCAGTAAAAATTAAAATACGACTCGATTCTTGGTTGAATACAGAGTGACTTTATTGAATAAATGCATCAGTATTTATACATAAATTTTACATTGTTTCTTATCTCCCTACCTAAATCTATATCTATAATATTTCCAATATCATTAATCATTCATCGTTAATTATGTATAAATTGATATTTAATATATTCCCAATATATCCCAAAATATGTATAAAATAAATGTCATTTAACTATGACCCACATTATGCATATAATTAGCTAATAATTTTACTATTTTTCTATTTTACTCAAGTGGTGTCAGATATCATATCATAACATTGCACTTAAATATTTCTTACATTATTTAACATAATGCAATCTGATTCTAAAAGAATAATTTAAATACTTTCACATTGCACGATATATGTAAACATGTGCAATGCACAAATAATACTCATATTACACCAGACCTTTTTCTTTTTCTTTTACATATATTTTGGTCAGTATACTTAAAAGTATTTTATGATTTTGTTTATAAAATTCTTCATGAATCATTATTATTTTGTTGGTCAGTATTCTGGTGCTCATGTGTGGCACACTTTTGTATGATATATGAGATATCACTACACCACTTACCACTATTATTCAGGTTGCGTAAATGCAAAATCCACTTTGATCGTGATCAAAATTTTTCTTCTGCTTTGCTATGACTTTCTTAGATATTTTTATACATAATTTGCATATTAATATTATACCTTATAAATCATATATAGTAATATATTTAATTTTAACATTTTTAAATTTGAAAACTGTCTTCCAACTATAGTTAAACTAAAACTGGATGTACAGTATTGTTCACAACTACGTTTACACGGCATTTAATTTCTAATCAATTAATAATTGGAAATGCATCCTCTTAACATTATAAATCCAAAAATTTGTTTAGTGTATACATATATAATTATAATAATAAATAATTAAATATAATACCAACTATTAAAATATTAAAATATTGTATAATTTCAACTGTATTAAAAGACGATTGATAATTCATCGCTTTTTTGTCCGAATTCATTAGGAACATTTAAGTTCAAAACAAAGTTACATATATTTTATAGAAAAAAACAGAATTAAAATTACATGCAATTTTAATACTTTTGTTCAAAAAAAATGCTGTATAAAAATATTTATGACTAATAGTGCTAATACTAAATGTCAGAGGCTATTCAAATTTCTGAAAATATATTCTAAAGTATAGGCAGGTCAGATTAACTTCCTATTTTTTGCCAACTCCATGACCGCACCATGCAGAACTGACCAGTTCTTATACTTTTTAAATGAATGGTTTAAGTTTTAAAATTTGGTTTAAGAATGATATTAAATAGTTGAGCTATCAATTTAATAGAAATGTTAAAATACAAAGGTAAATTTTGAAATCAAAAATCAAATAAGCAATTATAATTTACTATACGTAAACCTATTCCACGTTATTTTCAAACATAATTTTTTGAATCACTACTAAAGATATTTTGATAATACGGATCTCCAAAATATTTCTAGGACTAGAATTATAGGCCCATTCTACTTAATTATTTTATTTTCAAACAAACATAAATGAAAAAAATTTTGATTATATTCAATCATAAAAATCCATAAATTTACTAATAATTTATTTTCGATTTCATGACATCTTGTTTATTGTTATAATTTGTGAACAAAAATATAATATATTTCAAGCTACAAATGATTATCAATTTTCGTTGAATCTAATTAAATGTTCATCAGCGTTAGTATTTAGAATTTTTTGAGTATATATATTTTATACCACACACAAAAAACATCAACGAAATAAAATTTAAAAATTTTGAAATAAATGTTTTTAAGCTTTCTGTTTTTAAAAAATATTGTAAATAATTTAAAATTCATTATCCTCAAGATTTAGAAAAATATACATATTTGTAAATTATGTTCCATATTAATTTGAAAATATCAATTTTTATCTAGTTAGAACCTAGATGAACTAGATGAACCATTTCATTTTTTTTTATTTAAATGTTTGTATGTTTGCCAAAAATAAAGATCGAAAAAGTTTTTCGAAACAATATCGAAAAAGAGCGAAAGTTTATAATTCAGGAGGGATGTAAATATGAGAGAAAAATAAGAATATTTATATAGAAGAATTAGTTTGTGAGTTGCATGACTGGTTTACTAAATTTTATATGGTTTTGAGTGGTACCATCACTTATTTGGGGTGCGTTCATGAACATTACTTTAACCATAGTCATGGTGTAGTATAGTTTAAGCAAAGTTATGTTATACTACAGCCATAGTTATGTTAACTTCAAGTGGTTTTTCATTTTTACCATAGTAGTAGCAATAAATTATCATTCAGCTGTCAAGTCAAGTTTAAAAAATTTTTACATATTATAATTTTTATATTTTTTGTTTGTCAAAAATTAATTATTTTTTACAAATGAAGTTTAAAACAAAATTAATTAATTTCAAATTAATTAAATTGAAATTTTCACAATTCACAACAAAAAATTAAATTACAAACGATTTTTTTATTGTCAATGTCATTACCACTTAAAGGTTTACTATCGTTACTATCGTTAACCATGCTCTCGATCAGGGTTAGTTTTTGACATCAAATAGTTAAAAATTTACTTTACTACAGATGTTTATGAACGCTAAAAATTCATGTTGGTAGTTATGTTTTACTATGCCACCACCATTTTGAACGACAAATGATAACTATAGTTAACTATAGTAACGTTTATGAACGCACCCTTGATATGATATTATACTTGAATAAGTAAAAATAAATGGATATTTTGTACGCAAATGCTTTAGAATACAACAATTGACAATAGGGCTGTTTCAAATTTTTTTTTTATTGTATTGAGTTGATCGTCGTATTTAATATATGAATGACTTGAGAAAGGAGGTATTTCATATTTCATGTATTTTTATATATGTATGTATGTGTTGTTATGTTAATATTCCTTGTCGCGTGCTATATGATCTGACATAAATTACTACTACTACTTCTAATTGAAATACATATATAGAATTGTATTTATATCAAAGACCATATAAATATATACATTTATATGGTCTTTGGTTATATGTATTACCTGTATAGGTTTACATTATTTTCTGATGTAGGATTGTAGAATATTTAGCAACAGAGGTTTTTACGTATGCCTATGCATACATTATAATTACTGTAGCATTTGTACTGTACTCTGGTCTATACATTTATATGGTCTTTGATTATATGTATTACTTGTATAGGTTTACATTATTTTCTGATGTTGGATTGTAGAATATTTGGCAACAGATGTTTTTACGTATGCATACATTATAATTACTGTAGCATTTGTACTGTACTCTATACATTTATATGGTCTTTGATTATATGTATTACTTGTATAGGTTTACATTATTTTCTGATGTGGCATTGTAGAATATTTGGCAACAGAGGTTTTTACGTATGCATACATTATAATTGCTGCAGCATTATACCAGAGATACTATATAACTACATATAAATATGTTTTTACATAGTATCACAGATCAGATACACTTATCTGTGATAGTATATAGTATCTTTGATTATACATAATATATGTATACATATGGATATATTATGGTTTTATTTTGTTATGTTTTTGAGTTCATTGACTTATGAATGCAAGATACGATTATATATTATCATATCCCGTGAATTGAATTTCTTCTTGAAATTTTGAAAGAATATCTTTTTTAATGTTTGGGCCTTACGACTTCTGAAAAAATAAAGTATTATTCTGATTTATGATCATAATATAGAAATTTAAAAATCAGGTGTTTTGTGAATTACCAAATTTTTTTATAGACTGAGTCAATTTTTTTTCTAACTAGATCTAGTTCCTAAATCTTGAGGATAATGAATTTTAAATTATTTACAATATTTTTTAAAAACAGAAAGCTTAAAAATATTTATTTCAAAATTTTTAAAATTTATTTCGTTGATGTTTTTTGTGTGTGGTATAAAGTATATACTCAAAAAATTCTAAATACTAGCGCTGATGAACATTTAATTAGATTCAATGAAAATTGATAATTATTTGTAGCTTGAAAAATATTATATATATATAGGTATATATAATAAACAACATGTCATGAAGTCGAAAATAAATTATTTGTAAATTTATGGATTTTTATGATTGAATGCAATCAAATTTTTTTCATGTATGTTTGTTTGAAAATAAATTATTAAGTAGAATGGGCCTATAATTCTAGTCCTAGAAAAATTTTGGAGATCCGTATTATCAAAATATCTTTAGTAGTGATTCAAAAAATTATGTTTGAAAATAACGTGGAATAGGTTTACGTATAGTAAATTATAATTGCTTATTTGATTTTTGAATTCAAAATTTGCCTTTATATTTTAACATTTCTATTAAATTGATAGCTCAACTATTTAATATCATTCTTAAACCAAATTTTAAAACTTAAACCATTCATTTAAAAAGTGCAAGAACTGGTCAGTTCTGCATGGTGCGGTCATTAAGTTGGCAAAAAATAGGAAGTTAATCTGACCTGCCTATACTTTAGAATATATTATCAGAAATTTGAATAGCCTCTGACATTTAGTATTAGCACTATTAGTCATAAATATTTTTATACAGCGTTTTTTTTGAACAACAGTTTTAAAATTGCATGTATTTTTTATTCTGTTTTTTTCTATAAAATATATGTAACTTTGTTTTGAACTTAAATGAACCTAATGAATTCGGACAAAAAAGCGATGAATTATCAATCGTCTTTTAATACAGTTGAAATTATACAATATTTTAATATTTTAATAGTTGGTATTATATTTAATTATTTATTATTATAATTATATATGTATACACTAAACAAATTTATGGATTTATCATTTATAATGTTTCGAGGATGCATTTCCAATTATTAATTGATTAGAAATTAAATGCCGTGTAAACGTAGTTGTGAACAATACTGTACATCCAGTTTTAGTTTAACTATAGTTGGAAGACAGTTTTCAAATTTAAAAATGTTAAAATTAAATATATTACTATATATGATTTATAAGGTATAATATTAATATGCAAACTATGTATAAAAATATCTAAGAAAGTCATAGCAAAGCAGAAGAAAAATTTTGATCACGATCAAAGTGGATTTTGCACTTATAATAGTGGTAACGTAGTAAATGAATGATATATTCTTCAAATATAGATATTGTGTTATCTTAAAAGGATATTTGCTTGAGGCCTGTTACCTATCAAAATTGTTATTTAATTCTTTTCAGAGGAAAACCATCAGATTGCAGTGTAATTGATAAATATTCGGTAATTATAAACTTTCGCTGTCAGCTAGTTTTCTTTAAACATTAAAAATCGAAAAATATATGAATCTTCATGATTCTAGTCTCAAAATATTCCATTTAACTTCGGATTTATGAAAAAAGTATAATAGTTACAGGTTACAGTTTGATGCGTAGGAGAGTGTGGGTAGATAGTTAAAAGAGCATATGAAAAAATCAGTTTAATTCAGTTCAAAAATGTTGATCAGTGTTAACGAATGACGCTAATTATACAGCACTTTTCATACTCTTTTAGCATCCCCGCACCCACCTGCCAAAATTCTCTTTTTTTCATTTATATTTTATTTTTCATTCTTTAAAATTTTTCAATCTTACTAATGAAAAATTACTCATGAGTAATCACTACCCATCACCCCCCACACCACTCCCCCGCATCAAACAGCCAGTATTATATTCTATATTCTATTCATAAATCCGAAATCAAACCAAAGTTGAAAAAAAACAAAAAGGTTGACTTTTCAATTTTTTATGAGTAAAAAACCAGCTGATAGCGAAAGTGTATATGTAATTACCAAATACTGTATTCATATATCTATGAATAACAAAAAGGTTCATATTTAACATTACACACAAATATTTTCATAAAGAAATATGTTAAGAAAGGTCATTGATACTATATACATTATAGATCCTGATATACATCATTGAACAATCTATTTTTATAATTACACTTGTATGTATGTATACAAAATACCATATAAACGATGTATACATATTAAATACAATCATGTATATCGCATAAACAGCACATTCATTGCATATAGTATTTACTATTATCTATTCTGCATAAGCAAGCAGCATGTTGTTATTAATGTCTACTATGTCATGTCTATTATGTATGTATTAGAATTAGTTTTTACATCGCATTCAATGTTATACCAAAGACCAATATAATATACCATGATATAATATATTTTATATATCGGTCTTTGGTTATATCAAACTTGTTTATTCATGTTATATGCTTTATGTATGTATGTGTACGAGATCGTCTTCAATTCAATATGGATCCTTACATATCCTTATGCACGAGCATAAACCATACATGGAGAATAAATATATATGATCAAAATCTCTCAAAAATGTTCAAATTTATATTTATATGTTCCAGCCAATGATATTCATTTATTCTATTTTCAATACTCAAAATATACAAATACACATAAATAATACTTATATGTGTGGAATATCATATGAATGAAATGTACATTTTAAATAGCATTGTGTATTGTGTATTGTTTAGTACTGCAAAACATTGACAGGTGTTCATTTCATTTGTGAGAGCAAATATTTATAATAAATGAGAACAAATTCGAAACACTATGGTCCGTCTACACAATTAGTTTTGATAACTCGATTTACAAAAACAATTCCATTATATCACAGACTGTCATACAAATTTATTGAAATGACTATAATTGTGTACAGGGTACATAACTAAAAGCAATTCGAAAAATTTTGAAAAACTTTTTTGATTTTGATGAAGCTTTTTCGATCTTTATCATATATGTAGGGAACACCCTGTACTAAAATAACATATTCTATAAATAAGTAATACTAACTGTAACTGATAAGAAAATTTGATTTAAAATTGTAAAAATGAAAATAGCAGGTCAGTTTTCTTTTTTTGATTTTTTTTTGAATTTTTGAGTTATGTTTAAAGAGTGTAAAAGTAAAGATTTTGAATATTGAAAAGTAAAGTAAAGTAAAGTAAAGAATTTTATTATTGTAAAATTATTGAAAAATATTTTTTTCAAAGTAAAGTAAAGTAAAGTAAAGAATTTTATTATTGTAAAATTATTGTTAAATATTTTTTTTTAAAGTGAATTTAATAAATTTAGTGAAATTGTAATTTAAAATTGAGTTTTTTATTAATAATAAAAATCCAATACCCTACAAATGGTGTCAGAAGTGGTTCTTAAAAAAAAAAAAAAAATTAATATTAAAAAATTAATATCAAAAAATTATTATTAACTCTCTAAGACACGAAGTAGTGAATCGTGGTTCGTGTGAAACTTCTAGAAAAGTTAAGTGAATGTTAAAAATATAGAAAAGAACACGTGAAAATAATAGAAAAGAAAAATGAAAATTTAGAACGTTAAAGTATAAAATCGCGGAAAAAAGAGAAATGTTAACAAATTTTTAAATTAATGGATAAGGTGTGTAGTCTAAAAGTTGTTGAATTACAGGAAGAATTAAGAAAACTCGGTTATCCAATACACTACAGGCAAAAAAAAGATCTGGTAGAGAGACTGTTAAATGCAAAAAAATCTGATAAAGAAAGTGAAAGTGAATACTCTAGTGTAGATTCGGAACAAGAGGACATTAACAGCACATTAGTGAAAACTCATAGTTCAGAAAGTGTAAAAGACTCAAGTAAAATAAATATTAAACCGGTAGAAAATCAGTTAAAAGAAAAAATGACTGATTCGAATACTTTTGTCTTCAAAGATATAGAAGAATCTTTAGAACATTTTAGTGGCGAAGCTGAAAAAGAAGTCACAATATGGGTGAAAGAATTTGAGGATATTGCGGATTTATGCAAATGGACAAACATCCAAAAATATTTATACGCACGTAGGCTACTGAAAGGAGCAGCAAAATTAGCTATAGAAGCAAACACAGAGGTGAAAAATTGGGATAATTTGAAAAGTACACTGTTAAATGAGTTCACAAGGAAAACGTCCAGTATATCAGTACACAAACAACTTGAGAATAGAAAAAAATTGCCGTCGGAATCATTTCTTGAATATATTTATTCGATGAAAAAAATTGCGAATAAAGGTAATGTAGATGAAGAATCCATTGTAGCTTATATAATTGCAGGTATTATCGATGACGTATCCAACAAAGCCATTCTGTATGAAGCCAAAACAATTGCAGAACTGAAAACCAAATTTGAAGCATATGAAAAAATGCAGGGTGATAAAAGAAAAAGTTATAAGCAACAACATAAAAACAACGATGTGAAAGAACTATTAAAAAAAAGTGATAGATGCAAACTTTGTGGTGCCTTTTCACATAGTACTGATAACTGTCCACATAAATTGAAAGGCCAGCGCTGCTTCAATTGTAATGATTTCGGCCATATTTCTAAAAGGTGTCCTAAATTGAAAAAAGATAAACAAAATATATCAGACCAAGTGAATAATATTTCAATTTCTGATTCATGTGTAGAAGTTTTAATTGAAAATAAAAAATATAAAGCATTGGTAGATACCGGAAGTGATGTTACACTCGTTAGAGAATCAGTTGTTAGAAATTGTTCTCACCCAAAAAGAGAAAAAGGTCCAAGCATCTTAGTGAATGGATTTGGCCAAAATAAAAGAAAAACTCTTTATTCTACTTCAATCGAAATCAACATTAAAGATGATCTTTTTAAGCCCATTTGCCACGTAGTTCCTGACATTTGGTTGAACCAAGACATGCTTATCGGCAAGGATTTGTTGAAAAATGTTACCCTTATAATGAAGAATGGAGAAATTGATATTCGAAAAAATACAACAGAATCAGATTATAATCACCAACAAAAAGATTTCACCAAGGAAATCGACATTATGGCACTAACCCAAGAAGAAGAATTTCCTAATTTAGATGATATAGCAAACAAAAAACTACGAAGTGAAATAAAGTTTCTGATAGAAAGCTACCTACCTCAGAAGCCGGAAAAATCATGCATAGAAATGCATATTACGTTAGAAAACGAAGCACCAGTATTCCAGAAGCCACGAAGATTAGCAACTAAAGAGAAAGAAATAGTCAATGAACAGGTAACACAATGGTTAAAAGATGGAATAATACAGAATAGTTTTTCAGATTTTGCCAGTCCAGTGGTCCTGACGAAGAAAGCAGACGGTTCACCTAGGCTATGTATCGACTACAGGAAACTAAATCGAAAAATCATAAGAGATCGATACCCATTACCTGTGATCGAAGAAATCTTAGAATGTCTTCATGAAGCTGAGGTATTTACAACCCTCGACTTAAAAAATGGATTCTTCCACGTAGATGTGGCAGAGTCAAGTCGAAAATACACGGCATTCGTCACGACAGAGGGTCATTATGAATTTTTGAAAGCTCCGTTTGGCTTAAGTAATTCTCCAACCGTGTTTCAACGATTTATAAATACAGTATTTCAAGATTTAATACGATCAAAAATTATGTTGGTTTATCTAGATGACTGTATCATATTTTCTAAAGAGGAAAGAGAAAACTTGGAAAATGTTAAAAGAGTATTAGAAGTTGCACAAAAAAATGGCTTAATTTTGAAATGGAAAAAATGTAAATTTTTGAAAAAAGAAGTCGAGTTTCTAGGCCATGTTATACACAACGGTACTATAAAGCCATCAACGGATAAGATTAAAGCAGTTATTGGATTTCCTCAGCCATCTTCAGTAAGAGATGTACAAAGTTTCTTAGGACTTACCGGATTTTTCAGGAAGTTCATCGCAAATTACGCTACCATCGCGAAACCACTAACAGATATGATAAAAAAGAACATCGATTTTCATTTCGGCAAAAATGAGCTAAACGCGTTCAATGAATTAAAAAAATGTATGAGTCAAGATCCAGTTCTGAAATTATTCAATCCGAAACTGGAAACACAACTACATACAGATGCTTCGAAATTCGGCTTAGGAGCAGTCCTGTTACAAAAACATTATGATGACAACGGATTTCATCCAGTATTCTTCCTCAGCTATAAAACTTCAAGATGTGAACAGAATTACACGAGCTATGAACTCGAAATTTTAGCAGTAATAAAATCGTTAAAAAAATTACGTTCTTATTTGTTGGGATTAAACTTTAAAATTTTCACTGACTGCAAAGCTTTTCAGTATATTATGAAAAAACGTGAATTATGTAGTAGAGTTGCGAGATGGGCTTTAATCATAGATGAGTTCGAATGTACAATTCACCACCGTTCAGGAGTCTCAATGCGACATGTTGATGCTTTAAGCAGATATCCGTCGACCTTTGTCATAAAAGATAGTCTATTACACCAAATCAAAAAGGCTCAAGAAAACGACTCAAATTGTCGTCAAATTTCAGAAATATTAAGACATGCCAATTACGAAGATTATTTATTAAGAAATGACACATTATTCAAATTTGAAAACGGCGCTTATCTTTTAGTTCTTCCAAAAATTATGCAAAATGATATAATCAGATCAGTGCATATTCAAGGTCATATAAATGCAAAAAAGGTAGAGAATATCTTGCGACAAGAATATTTCTTTCCAAAAATGGCAAAGAAAATAGAAAATGTATTAACAAACTGTATTCCATGCATATTGGCAGCGAAGAAAAAAGGTAAGCAAGAAGGAATATTGAATCCCATCGAAAAAATTGATTTACCATTACATACCTACC
Organism: Villa cingulata; assembly: GCA_951394055.1. Classification (NCBI taxonomy): domain Eukaryota; kingdom Metazoa; phylum Arthropoda; class Insecta; order Diptera; family Bombyliidae; genus Villa; species Villa cingulata. The sequence continues at coordinate 31,163,415 of OX596020.1, read as the reverse complement.
ATGCTGATCACCTTGGTCCACTTGCTTCAACAGCAAAGTCATATAAATACATTTTTGTTATCATTGATGCTTTTACAAAATTTTGCTGGATATACCCAGTAAAAGATACGTCTACTGAAGAAGTTCTAAACCGCTTACGATTACAAAGTCAAGTTTTTGGTAATCCACATAGGATTATAACAGATAGAGCAACGTCTTTTACGTCTAAAGCATTTAAAGAATATTGTGAGTCGGAAAGAATAACACACATCGTTACAACAACTGGTGTACCACGTGGTAATGGACAAGTGGAGCGTTTAAACCAAGTTATCATATCTACTCTTAGTAAGATGTCAGTGGATGCTCCTGAGAAATGGTTTAAACATGTAGCAAAACTACAAATATATTTAAATTCATCCATAAGTCGTGCTACGCAGAAAACACCATTCGAACTTTTGATAGGTGTCCCAATGAACAAACCAGACGATATCAAACTTAACAGTCTATTGCAGGAAGTTTTAACTGAAGCATTTGAAAACGAGCGAATTGAAATTAGAAAAGCTGCAAAAGAATCAATAAAAAAGATTCAAGAAGAAAATAAAAAGTATTCATTAAGAAAAAGAAAACATGCCAAACAATACCAAGTACATGACTTAGTAGCAATCAAGAAAACACAATTTAATCCGGGCGCAAAATTACATCCCAAATTCCAAGGTCCATACGAGGTAATTAAAGTAAAGGGAAAAGATCGGTATGATTTAAAAAAATTAGGAAACCATGAAGGGCCCAACACAACGTCATCAGCTGCAGATTTTATGAAGCCGTGGTACGATGGAAGAGACACCGATAGTGAGTCATCGGAGGCCGATGACGAACAGGATGGCCGAATGTAGGGAACACCCTGTACTAAAATAACATATTCTATAAATAAGTAATACTAACTGTAACTGATAAGAAAATTTGATTTAAAATTGTAAAAATGAAAATAGCAGGTCAGTTTTCTTTTTTTGATTTTTTTTTGAATTTTTGAGTTATGTTTAAAGAGTGTAAAAGTAAAGATTTTGAATATTGAAAAGTAAAGTAAAGTAAAGTAAAGAATTTTATTATTGTAAAATTATTGAAAAATATTTTTTTCAAAGTAAAGTAAAGTAAAGTAAAGAATTTTATTATTGTAAAATTATTGTTAAATATTTTTTTTTAAAGTGAATTTAATAAATTTAGTGAAATTGTAATTTAAAATTGAGTTTTTTATTAATAATAAAAATCCAATACCCTACATATATGTGAGTGTGTCGTTTTTGGAAAAATTACCACTTACACTAAAAAGAACATCTATTGAGACGAAGAACTATATTATCTTTGTTTTAAATTAAGTATTGAAATATATGAAATATATAGTATTGGTAGTGTGTGTAGTATGAAAACATATATGAATATATAATTTTGTTAGTAGTATAGTATGGTAGTATAGTATGGTAGTATGATTATATCAAATACCATATTATTACTTGTAACTTGTACATACTATATGTATATAGGAAAATATAGGAATAAAGGACTTGCTTTCATATTAAACCTGTTTTGTGTATGAATTGTTTCATCTTACATATACAACATACTTATTAATTCTCGAATTTTGAATGATCTTTCATATTAGAAGGGATCATAGTATAAATTTCGTATTGTGTACGATATATGTATGAATATGAATTTGTTTCTTCAATGTAATTATCACATTACGTGCATTTAGATTTAGAGCATATATCCATATATATATATGTACATATGAATATAGATTTCATATATCTTACAAGGAAAATTCACTGTATATGAATGTATATATAATTTAGATATATGTATATGTGTATATATTTATGGTGTGTAAATTTATACTATAAAGGAGTATAGTATATGTAAGAATACGTCTTTTGAAATATATGTTATATTTCGAAATATGACAACATCTGTATTTTATTTTATATATTGTAAGTGAATTGAAATTTTTGATTTTTAACAATATCTTGCATATGAGTGTGCACATACATATGTACATGTATATCATATTGTTATTAAATAGATATATGTATAAGTTCATTGAACTTGAACCTTTGAATTTTTTTAGAATACATTTTATTTCAATGATGCAATTATATAGATATAATTTATTACTGTATATATCATATATATTTTATTGCACATAGGTAGGTACAATATATGTATGTACATGTACTTATAATAATTATTATGTCTTGTAGTTCTTGAGCCACTAATAAATTGGTGGTTTTCAAATAATATGTAACCATTATGTAATATATGTAATATATAATAGAAATATGTATGTATATATGTTGATATACATATGTGTTTAAAAATATTTATCTTATGTATCTTTTCAACATTTATATAGTATATTAAATGTATTACATATGTACTTTGTAGTCCACAATAAATAATTTTTATTTATTATTACTTCGCTGCATGTACTTAATCAATATACATATATAATAAAAATAAGTGTAGAATGTGCGTGCCGCTAAAACTCAGAAACGAGTCCCAGCACGATCAAGAAAGTTATACGGTGTGATAGCCTTCTATCTCCCATCCATGAAGAAGGTTTCTGTTTTTATTCGAAGGGCGTGTTTTTAAAGATGTAAGAGTTACATGTTTCGCCCTTTAGAAATTTCTAGAATAGTTGAGAACATTCGAAAGCATTCCACAACATTCCAGAAGGTTCTGGTATATTCTGGAATAATCTGGAACATCGCGGAACATTTCAGATCATTGTAGAACATTCCAGACTATTCTGAAATGTGGAATATTCTGGAACATTGTGGACCATTCGAAGCCTTCTTGGTATGAGTAGGGGAATCCATTCGTAGGAGTATATAAAGCACGATCCATCGTAGGTTCGAATGTCAGTTTCTTATCAGTAACGAAAGGAACAATCGAAAAAGAAAAGAAAATTACAAAGTAGTGCAGTGAATGAATAAAAACCAAAAGTGAAGTGTGAGTAATCAACATAATACAGTGATTAAATATAAAGCAAAAATAAAGTGTGCAAAGTGTACTTAGTGAATTTTTGTTAATAAAGAGTTGATTTGATTTATACTTTATACAATGCCCAAACGTAAAAGAGGAGGAGATCTTGCAAGTTCTGAAGCAAAACGACGAAAACAAAAAAATCAACGAAAAAATGAAATAGTCGAAGAGTGCGAAGCACGTTTACGTTCCCAACGAATCAGAATGAGCACTTTGAGAAGCAGAGAAACCGAAGAACAACGAAATGAACGAATTGAAAAATCAAGAATTGCAAAACAATCTTATAATAAAAGACAGCAAACGCAGGCCACCCATGAAAATATCACCCTACGAGAAGCGCAGATGAGAACAAGTAAACAGTACAATCTAACAAATGAAGCATTCCACTACGACCCGACGAAAGAATATGATAAACACAAACACGTCGTAATCGGGAAAATGGATAACATCTGCCAATTTTGTAATGCAAAAAAATTCAATAAAGAAACACAAGGATTTTGTTGCATTAGTGGAAAAATTCGATTACCACCACTTGAAGCACCTCCACAGGAATTTCTACATTACATGACTGGAGAAACTCCAGAATCGAAACATTTTCTTCAAAATATAAAAGCGTACAATGCCTGCTTTCAAATGACTTCTTTTGGTGTCACATGCATTAACATTAACAGGGATGAAAATGATTACGTTTTTTCTATCCAAGGACAAACTATCACAAAATGGGATCATTATTACGATTACCTAATGAAGATTTATGCAGCTATATTTCATTGGAAATGAAGATAAAGAAATTGATCAACGATGGAAAAATATCAGTGGATTGAGACGAGAAATAATCAAAGATATACAAAGGATTTTACATAAATAAAATCAACTGATTCACACATTCAAAACAGCACTAGACCGAATGATTTCTGATGACTATAAACTTATCATTCGAGCTGACAGAAGACCACCTGGAGAACACGAACGTCGATTTAATAAACCTCAGGTAGACGAAGTTGCCATCGTAATTGTGGACAATGAAAACACAAGCCGTGATATAATTATACAACGAAGAAAAGAAGGACTACAACGTATCGCAGAGACACACCGTTCATATGATGCCCTTCAATATCCATTAATATTTTTGCACGGAGAAGATGGATATCATTTTAACATTAAACAAATACAACCTAAAACAGGCGCAGAAACAAACAAAAAAATTACTTCTAAGGAGTTCTATGCTTACCGCTTAATGATCAGAGACAATGAAACATACAATCACATTCTGAACACTCGCCGTTTATTCCAACAATTCCTGGTAGATATGTATTGTAATGTGAGGGTACTATTTTTTTTGTGTATGACTGTATTCAGTCACACCATAATTTTCTTTTATTCTTAATTATGTGTACCTAACAGTACACATAATTGCCTTTCAAAAGGCCCAAGTGTTGTTTTGCGCAACAATGCAATTATTTTCATAACACGCGCATAATTTTTTTATTGTTCTTATGCATAATACTCATGAGATAAGAACAACTGCATGTAGTATGCACGTGATTCCATTAAATTTCCAGACCATTCCATTATATACGTATATACTGTTGTAAAAAAGAGAAAAGAATTTTCTTAATGTTAAAAAAAAGAAAATATGAATTTTTCTATGTTCTTTTCCTTAACCCTTTTTCGTAGAACGAAAGGAAAAGAAAAAAAAGGTCAAAATTCAGCCCTAGAAGGGTAAGGAAAAGAACAAGGGACGAAAATTAGGGGGCCGAGCGGAGCCTTGATAAAAAAATGATGACAAAGAGGAAAGGGAAAAATTTGAACAAAGGGGAAAAAAAAAAAACGAAAAGGAAAAAAAATATTGCACTTACCAGGACAAAAACACCCTTTTTTTTTTATTTTTTTCCACTTTTATTTAAAAAAAAATTTAACAAGATTTCACAAATTTTTCTTTTTAAATTTTCAAAAAAAAAAAAAAAAATTTTACTTTAAAAAAATAACTCTACTTTTAATTAACTTTAAGAAATTAACTTTAAAAAAATAATAACCACTTTACTTTTTTAAAAAAAAAACGGACTCTACTAAAAAAGAAACACAACAACGAACTCTACTCTATCAAGATTTAATTAAAAACAACAAAAAAACTCTTCTCTGTTGTGACGGCCCGTTTATATATGCCTCGTCACACAAAGAAACAAAAAGTAAACAGTTGTGTTCTGGAATTTTCTATCAATTCGCCGGCCGCCAAAACGTCAACGGATTGACAGAAAATTCCAGTGGGACAGTTCGTTGTGTTTTGCTGAATCTGTTTTTCTTTTTTTTTTTTTTCTTTTTTTTTTAAAGATGACATTTTATTTTAAAAATGACGATGTCATTCTACAAAATGTAAACAAAGTGAAGTTGACGAGTTACAGGTAAGTATAAAAGTTGTTTTGATTTTTTAATTATGATTATTTAATTATATTCTGAAATTAATTTATTTTTTTTTTCTTTTCAGGTTTACAACACGACCCCCCGTTTAAGAGCTCAAAGTCCCAACTGAGCGTCTAGATGTGGCTGGCAGGCCGGGATTATTAGAGGAGACCTGGTGAGATCCTGAAATCCTCCAGCTGCTGCGCTTACCTGCAAAGAAAGAAAAGAAAAAAAAACAAGCTTTGCGCAGTAAATAGGTTCGGCACAAATGATATTAAGATAGTTAATTAAATTACACATCTAGGCTCGTCGGAAAGGAGGAGGGAGTGAAGAGGGTAGACCAGTAAGAAAACATGACAAAATAAAAGGTTAGGAAGGGAACGGACATGAGGAGGGGTAAAATAGCGTCAGATAGTTGCTGTGGCTAAACGATCGCGGTGGACGACACTTGTTCGGTTCGAAGTCTTATGCTTAATTTTATAGACGACATCTGTGACCAATTCGATTATTTCGTACGGACCATCCCAGTCCCGTTGTAACTTAGGGCTATAGCCTCTCTTTCTCTTGGGGTTATAAAGCCAGACAAAGTCTCCGATTTTGAAAGGGTTTGCTTTCGCGGACAAATCGTAACGGTCTTTCATTCTCCGACTAGCTTCTGTGAGCTGCGCCCGGTTGAAAGAGTAGACCTTCGAAAGTCTTTCCTGAAGATTTTCTACATAGGTGGGTACATCCTGCAGATGTTGATCTGGAGGCTCACCAGTTAGTAATTGGAAAGGAAGTCGAAGTTCACGTCCAAAGTTTAGGAAAGCGGGAGTGTTTTGCGTGGACTTTTGAACTGAAGAGCGATAAGCAAGGAGAAGAAAAGGCAGGTAGGTATCCCAATCTTTTTGGTGTTTGTCTACAAATTTGGAGAGGTAGTCTAGGATGGTTCTGTTGAAACGTTCGACAAGACCATCACTCTGAGGGTGTAGGGCAGTGGTTCGCGTCTTTTCGATCCTAAAGCGGCGAAGAATCTCCTTAAATACCGCGGACTCAAAATTACGTCCTTGGTCGGAGTGTAGTTGTTTACATAACCCGAATCGCGAAAAGACTTGGCTGACCAATACTTCTGCTACTGTTTCAGCAATTTGGTCTGGGACCGCAAACGCTTCAGGCCACCTGGTGAAGTAGTCCCTCATGACTAGGATGTATTTGTTGCCATTACCAGTTAGTAATTGGAAAGTATTGGGGGAATGACGGTAGATAACACCATCCTTAAGGACTAGGGAAGAGAACATGGGCCAGTAGGATTTAAGAGCGGGGGCGGCCGAGCTCAACGATTCGGCCTCAGGTCTACCGCTAGAACTTAGCCACTGTCGAACTGTTTGCAGGTCCGGATCGGTTGCCTGAATCTGTCCCATATCCATGGCTTGTATGGCTGCAGTCTTCACCAGCAACATCTCTTTTTCCTCGCCATGCTGGAGCTGTGACAGGACCGCCCCCCATGCAAATTGACTGGCATCAGTGTCAAGGATGAATGGGTCATGATCATTCGGTTGTGCTAGTACAGGCGCCTGAGTCAACTTCTCCTTCAAAGTCTGAAAAGCACGGTCACACTCCGGTGTCCATTCAAACCTTGAGGCCTTCTCAGTAAGTCCAGTAAGTGGCTTACTGATTGAAGAGAAGTCTCGCACAAAACGTCTATAATAAGCACACAGACCGAGAAAAGACTGGACATCTTTCTTGCTACTGGGTCTAGGCCAGTTACGCACAGACTCAATCTTTTCAGGGTCTGTAGAGAGTCCTCGCTCCGAAATCACATGCCCCAAAAATCTGACTTCTCGGCGACATAGATGGCATTTCTTGGGCGATAGTTTCAAGCCCGCTTGAGATAAGCGATGAAATACCACTCTTAAATTCTTCAGTAGGATGTCGAAGGATTCGGCATGTACCAGTAGGTCGTCTAGGTATCCTAGGGACATAGTGTAGGGAATATCATGCAGCACTATCTCCATCAAGCGCTGGAAAGTTGCAGGAGCATTGGTCAGACCAAAAGGCATTACGTTAAATTCGTATAATCCCGAACCGATACTAAACGCGGTTTTTTCCTTATCATCGGGATGCATTTCCACTTGGAAATATCCCGAGAGGAGATCTAGGGACGCGAACCACTTTGACTTACCCAAAGCTTCGAGAGTAAGGTCAATACGCGGTAGAGGGTAGGAGTCTTTTTTGGTAACTTCGTTTAAACGCCGATAATCGATGCAGAAACGGAGCGAACCATCCTTCTTTTTCACAAGGACTACCGGAGAACTCCAAGGGCTGGTAGAGGATTGAATGACACCTTGTTCTTTCATATCCTTAACCATTTGTTCGGCCTCAACTCGTCTAGAGAAAGGAATACGACGAGGAGGTTGTTTAACGGGTTGTGCGAGGCCGGTGTCTATTTTGTGTCGAAGGATACTAGTTCGTCCGATGTCTTCTTTAGATTTAGAAAAGACAGATTGGAATTCGATAAGAAGATTTCTTAAAGCAGATTGTTGGACAGGTTGAAGTCCTTCACTACTAGATAGGAAGAGATCATTCAAATGAGAAGGCAGTGTAGTAGCAATAGGAATTTCTCGAACTTCATTACACAGGATAGTCAGGTCAGTATCCAAATGGGCCACAGGTAAGCGACTAGGTAGGGTAATAGTTTGGTAGGATAGATTAGAAATCCTAGTCCATACCTGGCCATTGGATACACGAGAAATAGAAGAAATCAGACACATCTGTTCCGGCAGCAAAGAGGAAGCTGAGAGGAGAACATCCGTGTCTGTAGGAAGGGTTGTGTAGAGGGGAATTAAAATCTCCTGAGAGGGATGAAGTTCGAGGGTTTTTAAAGTTTTTGCCAAGAAGGAAGGTGAATGATTTAAGGGCACTGCTTCTTCTTGTATATGAAGTAGATCTTTTTCCAAATCTAGGATACAGTGATGTTGCTTTAAGAAATCCATTCCCAGGATGCAATCGTCAAAGATTTCTGCAGAATAGACATAGTGTTTAGTAGAGAACTTACCTACCATAAAATCAACGCAAACTGTACCTTCGACTGGGATGGTTTCACCAGTAACACTTTGTATTTGTGCAAATGAAGGCATGACTTCGACCGGACAAGAGCATCTCCGCAGTACTCTAGGATTTACTATAGTCCTAGTAGCACCAGTATCGACTATCATCATGACAGGGACTCCATTAACAGAGCCTAGGAGGTTAAGGTTAGGACCAGCTGTGACAACTGTGATAGGAATTAGGGATGGGGCCTTATCCTCCACTAACTTCGGCCCCCATAGGTCAGTGGAGATTAGTTTAAAGGATTATTAAAGGTATCCGAAGGGTCATCCGAACTACATAAGGCTGATGAAGAGGGTTGTTCGAAAATCGGAAAAGAAGTGGAAGGTTTGGTAGAAACCGATTGGTTAGATGCCGTAGACAAGTCTGTCGAGTATGTAGGTGGACTAGATTTAGGTATAGGACAATTTGTATGTCCAGAAATTGGACTGATAACCGATTGGTTACAGTGCACCGGAGGGGATGTTCTAGTCGCGTCGACAGTAGTAGTTACAGGGGATTGACTGACCAAAGGTAGGGGTGTAGCATTTGGATAATTATTTGAAGAACCCGAAAAATTGTTGATTGTTAAATTAGGGTGAACTTTCAACGAAGAATTATGGGTGATTACAGGGCTAGGTGGATCAGCTATGACACTATTTGTACAAGGGGTGGTAGGGATGGTGGCTGTGCGACTAACATTAGAAACGAGTGTGGAATTTGAATTAGAAGTATGTGCAGTATTGGAACCAAAATTGTTACGAAGGCTAGGGTAATTAAAGTCAGAAGGAATTATAAGCTTTTGGATAGGCGTGGCTGTACCTTCAGAACTAGAGACATTAGGACGAGAGATAGGCATTCTACTGTTAGGGTATGCGTTAGAATTAGAAATATCGATGTTGTTGATACGAGAGATAGTATTAGAAGCAGTAGATGAGGTGACTGTAGGGTTTTGGGGTCTGGAATTGGTACCCAAGAGAACTATATTGGTGGCTTGAGGAGTACGGGCACTGGAGACAACTCATTGGTGTCGTCTCTCACGATAAACCCAAAATGTTTGTCAGCGTTGAAGAATTTGATTCTACCAGTCACCCCAGTCGCTAGGGTAGGACAACCAGTTGGAGTGTCTTGTATCGGGAAGCTCAACTTGCACTCCTCTAAGCTGAGCTGTTGACTTTTCCCGATTTCTTAGCTTTACGGGTTTTCTCCTTGTTCTGGACGACTGCTTGATTTACCCGGATCCCTCTTCGGCTTATCCGTGTTGCATCCCTGCTAGCTTCCATTCTACTAGCTAATGCCAGAGCTTCCTCCAAGCACTCAGGGGCTGCATCACGGACACGCTGTTGGACCTCCAAATCAAGAAGTCCGTCCACAAATTGTCCTAGAGCTATCCTGTCTCTTGCCGTCTCAGGACAGTCTGGAAAGGCTAGGTACACTAATTTTTCTACCTGCGTGGCAAATTCTGGGAGTGATTCCCTATCCCTCTGTATTCGACCACGCAGTTGGATATGGGCCACCGATTGCCTATATTGAATACTGAACCTATTATCTAAGGCTCGGTCCAGTAGGTGGTAATCATCTTGAACGGCTCTGGGTAGTGTCTCGAAAAATGCTAGGGCCGTTCCCGTTAAGTGAGGTGCCAAGCCAAGGGCTTTGAATTCATCAGGCCAACCATTCGCCCTCGCTACCGCGTCGAAGTGTGACCTATAATTTTGCCATGGCTCCCTACCGTCGTATTCCCTAGGGTTGATTTTCATATAAGGATGGCCACCAGACACAGTACTCCTGCCACTATTAGTATAGGGCCCGTCAAAATGCACATTTGGTCGATTTCGACAATGCATTGGCTCATACGAACTGTTATAGACCCGATGGCTGGAAGTAGGAGGGTCTACATTTGTCAGAAAGCAGGATTCTAGCTGTCGAGTGTACGTGTCTGTCTGATGACCTATGGTAGAAAGCCTAGGTTCCATGTTGGTCTCATGGGCTAGATAAGTCTGGTCCATGTTCAGACGCGAAGAGGCAAAAGCCAGTTCTGGCTCAGTGGAAGGTCTGGTAAAGACTGTATGACTTGTCATTTGGTTAGGCCTTTGGGTAGATAACTCATTAATTGAATTCCGTTGGGTAGAAGTAGGTAGGTTGTTAATAGAGGAGAGGACTGGAGAGGGTTCTGTAAGAACATGTGTAGCCACAGCGGTAGGCTGAACACCAATAGAAGTACCCAATGTCTCAGATAAAGTCATTTGTCTCAAAAGGGAGTTTATTTGAGGGACTGTATCCAAAACGGGAACTGTAGGTGCAGATCTGACGACCTCTGGAGTAGGTATATCTGTAGAATGGGCCACTGTATCTGTTCGGGCTGAGTTGAGTACCCTATGATTACTCTCTATCTGCTCAACTCTCTGTGATAGACCTCTGAGGGCATTAGTCACTTCAGAAACCATCTGGACCTGTAATGTCATCTGTCGGGCGATATCTAATAAAGTGGACTCAGTCAAGTTGTTTGGTGTAGAAGCTTGACTTTCTCTACCCTCTGGTGTCGTTGATTTGTCAGTATCAGACATGATAACTCAGAAAACAAATGAAAAGAAAGATAGACAGAAATGGAATATGGAAATGGAAAATGTACCCAAAAAAAATGTACCCAAATAAAAAATGTACTCAAGTTCAGGAAAGAAATGGGCTGAATATAAAAGAAAGGAATTACACAGTTCAACTTAAAAGGTAAGTCAAAAATGCAACAAAAAAAAAAAAAAAAAAAAAAAAAAAAAAAAAAAAGTTCGAGACACCCTGTAAAATTGATAAATTTATGTACTGCACTGATATCGTAACCTGTCGCCCACACAGCTGAAATAAAATAAAAATGTGTAAAAGAAATGAAAAATGAACACCCTGTATATAGAACAACGCTGTACAAATAAATGTCTATCAAATGAAAAAAAAAAAAAAAAAAAAATCGTTGTATCTTATACAGAAGAAGAGAAAAGAAAGAACCTCGCTGTAAAGATAAATGTTTATCAAATAAAAAAAATCGTTGTATCTTACACAGAATAAGAGAAAAGAAAGAACCACCCTGTAAAATAATAAAAAAAAAACTGTTTGTACAAAATAAAAGAAGTAAAATGACTACCCTGTACACAAAAAAAAATTTCGTAAAACACTTATTTTTTTTTTATTCTGCAACAACACAGTAGAAAATGACTACCCTGTAAAATAGAATGATAATGAAAACCAAAAAAAAAACTGATCAACTTATGGCCCTGTGGTCAAGACGAAAAAAAAAAAAAAAAAAACTTGTATACAACTATGTAAACAAGAACAAAAAAACAAAACGATCACCCTATAAGAATAAATCGAAAATTTTCTTTGTTTGTTTGCCTTAAACTTCAAACAAAGAAAATGATTATAAAGTCGATGTATTACGGCGAAAGAAAGAAAAAAAAAAATTCGCGCGTAAAGAGATTTATTCTAATTTCAAACAAAGAATAATATCACAAAGACGATGTATTACGCGTGTATAACGGCGGAAAAATACGCGCGTAAAGATTATGATTTAAAAAAAAAAAAAAAACACCGTTTTCCACTAAAAAAAAAAAAATAAAAGAAGGGGAATCAATAAAACACTTTTTTTTTTATGTTTTGCAAATTTATTTTTTCAAAAAAAAAATAATTTTTGGTTTTTTTTTTTTTCTTTTTTTTTTTTTACAATAAAGAAAAATTTTTTTTTTTTTTTATTTTACAATTTTTCTCTTTTTTTTTTTTTTTTTTTTTTTTAGCACTTTTTTCTTTATTGTTCCCTGTAAAAATAAAAAAAAAACAAAAAAAACGACAATTTTTCAAAAATTTTGGTTTTCTATAGAAAAAGAAAAAAAATGATATGTGTAGTGTCTTTACTACACTTTTTGTTATACTTTGTACACACAGTACAAAGTAAACGAAATTAGAGAAATTAATGCTGCCTTATACACAATGCAGCAGCAATCCGTCGTTAAAAAAAATTTGTTTGTCTTTTTCTTTTCTTTTAAAGAAAAAGAATAAACAATCCTGAAAAGGATAATAAAAGTAAACAAAATGTAAAAAAAAGAAATGAGGTGGTAAGATCTTATTTCTAAGATCGTTCGAAACGATAAAAAAAATTTTTCAAAAATTTTGGTTTTCTATAGAAAAAGAAAAAAAATGATATGTGTAGTGTCTTTACTACACTTTTTGTTATACTTTGTACACACAGTACAAAGTAAACGAAATTAGAGAAATTAATGCTGCCTTATACACAATGCAGCAGCAATCCGTCGTTAAAAAAAATTTGTTTTTCTTTTTCTTTTCTTTTAAAGAAAAAGAATAAACAATCCTGAAAAGGATAATAAAAGTAAACAAAATGTAAAAAAAAGAAATGAGGTGGTAAGATCTTATTTCTAAGATCGTTCGAAACGATACCACCCCACACCTGACACCAATGTTGTAAAAAGGAGAAAAGAATTTTCTTAATGTTAAAAAAAAGAAAATATGAATTTTTCTATGTTCTTTTCCTTAACCCTTTTTCGTAGAACGAAAGGAAAAGAAAAAAAAAAATTTTCTGTCAATCCGTCGACGTTTTGGCGGCCGGCGAATTGATAGAAAATTCCAGAACACAACTGTTTACTTTTTGTTTCTTTGTGTGACGAGGCATATATAAACGGGCCCGTCACAACAGAGAAGAGTTTTTTTGTTTTTAATTAAATCTTGATAAAGTAGAGTTCGTTGTTGTGTTTCTTTTTTAGTAGAGTCCGTTTTTTTTTTTAAAAAGTAAAGTGGTTATTATTTTTTTAAAGTTAATTTCTTTTAGTAAACTTTTTCTTTTCTCCCAAAAAAAAAAAAAAAAGTAGAGTTATTTTTTTAAAGTAAAATTGTTTTTTTTTTTTGAAAATTTAAAAAGAAAAATTTGTGAAATCTTGTTAAATTTTTTTTTCAAATAAAAGTGGAAAAAATAAAAAAAAAAAAAGGGTGTTTTTGTCCTGGTAAGTGCAATAATTTTTTTTCCTTTTCGTTTTTTTTTTCCCTTTGTTCAAATTTTTCCCTTTCCTCTTTGTCATCATTTTTTTTATCAAGGCTCCGCTCGGCCCCCTAATTTTCGTCCCTTGTTCTTTTCCTTACCCTTCTAGGGCTGAATTTTGACCTTTTTTTTTTTTCTTTTCCTTTCGTTCTACGAAAAAGGGTTAAGGAAAAGAACATAGAAAAATTCATATTTTCTTTTTTTTAACATTAAGAAAATTCTTTTCTCTTTTTTACAACAATACTTTATCAATGCAATACATATACATAGTCATTTTAGTAGATTAGTCCATTCTCCCATTGTATTATATGAATTACAAGCATACCTCTACATTATCAATTTTCAATTTTAATGGCCGCGCACGCATACATATATATTCTCTCAATTTTTCCATTATTTTCAATTAGTTCCCCATGTTCTCATTAATTCCATTTTCATATTTATTTCACATATCAGACTGTTCCTCAAACGTCAAAAAATTGTATGGCCACCATAATTGGTTGTTTTCAATGATTCTAAAAAGTTCTATGTTTTAGTTCAAAACCTTTAAAATTTTCAAAATTATCTTATAATTCCTGTCCTTTTATAGATATATACCAGAGATTAGTATAAATTTAATAATTATGGGATCCTGTATACCCTTTCTCATTATATAAGTACAATTTTTCTAATTTTATTCCATATCCGGTTTTTGACTCCACTTTCCCAAAGAGTATATAAAAGAAAGAGAGTTTCTACCTGAAAACAAAACATCAAAAATCGAATAGACAGGAAACGAAGAATTGTTGGCATTGACGGTTGAATTGTTTTGAATTTTTCCGTTTATAACTGACAACACCTGAAATTTATGAAAAAACATACAATGATTTAATTTTTTTTATGAAATTAAGTAAAAATGTATTTTTATAAAATATTTTTTAAAATTAAAGACTCTATCAAACATAATTAACTTCATAATAACAATATATATAGTCATATTTATATTAATATTAATATTATATTGCTGTTGCCTGTTGTATTGTATATTATACACATCATCAACTCATACATACATGAAATGTATATGTGCATATGTATATTTATTTTATATACACTTGTCTTGCAGTCATAAGTCATAACAATGATGTATTTATGTTCAATGTTTATATATTTTGTATATTTGAGCTTTATGGCTTTATGCATATACAAAGATATAAACCAATGTATATTTAATTTGTTATTATTTTCATTCTTTTTGCAGTATATAATTGCATATTATATATTATTTATAATGTATAAACATTATATGAGTATGAGTGGCATATAATGCCATATCATAATACAATACACCTTACACTATTCAATAACAATACAAAGAAACTGTATAGTATGTATTACTATGTGTGTATATTATATACCATATATACTGTATTGCTATGCTGTGATATTATCTAACCGCTCCCCTTCACTTCGAACCTATATATTTTCTATTGGTTTTGAACAGCAAATTTTTATTTTTAAATCAATGATTTCTGTTTGAATTTAATATTTTCGTATTTTAGTTTTCAGTCTACAGTAAGGGACAAAATGGTTACTCCTTTTTAACACTTTTTAAGAATCGGTAAATTCCAAAAATATAAATGCAATACATATAATAATATAAATTAACATATTTTATATCAATTTATTATCTATTATTCACTCACAATTTTATATCTTCATTTTAACATATTTTTAAGATAAAATTAGACCGAAAAATTTCCTTGCAAAAAAAAAAAAAAATTAAAAACTACAAATTAAAAATTTTAAATAAAAAAAAAAATTATTAAATATAATTTTTAAAAAATTATAAAGGATATTTTTGTTTACACAATGTGTTATAAAATGTATTATAATACATAATTCTGTCGCGGACTGTAGACTGTACACTAACAAAAAACATAGCACTCATAACCAATTATCAAAGATTAAACAGCAAACAGACAACATTGCACAATTTAGCAATATAAGTAGTAGGTATTTATAAAATAAATGATAATAAATATCTAAGTATATGTATATATACATATAGAGTTAATTATGATAATACTCTTTCACACAGACGTGAAAAAGTTATGGGACAAACATAATCTTTCATCATTAGAAAACATAATCACACAAATATATGGATATTCGATATTTAGCATAAAAAAACAAAATGTAAAAACATATTGCTTTCATAAAAATTTCATAGAACATCTATTGCCAATTAAAAGAAATGGAAAAATATATTAAGATAAATCAGTTAATTTTTAAGAAAAATTATTACAAGAAGAGTAAGGGAACAGGAAAGAATCCACAAAAGTTCGTAAAATCCTTGCGGAGTTAATAGCGACGATTAGAGGTGGTCTGTTGGATTTAAAGGTTATCATTTACTCAAAGTAGTTTTGTTATAATGTTTATTTTTTTTATTTTTGGAATAACGAAATTAACAATATTTCTATTTTTTATTATATTTTAATATTTCGGAATTAATTAAAAATAAAAATAATAATTATTATAAAAATTAATTAATAATCTACATAATACGTTTTAAAGTATTTTTTTTTAAAAAAGTCTTGCTAGTCCCATAATTTTTTCACGCCTGTGAATTAGCAATTTATATGTAAATACAAATGCATAATGTTAAAATTAAAACGTATTTATTTAGTATGTATACATACAAATACTTGGTATAAATACATATATAAAAATTTAAACAAAGTGCTTAACATACATACAAACTTGCATATAAAATACATTATATAAATATAATGATCAAGTATATATTGCATGTTGTATTCAAAAAGGCCAAAGCATGCATATAAATTATATATGGCATTTGTAATACAATACATACATGCGAATGGATTTATGTATTATATACTTTAATGTTGCTGGTCTGGTTGCTGTGTAGCCTTACATACATATAAACAAATAACAAATATAATATGAAAAAGTTTTGTGTTTGGTATATAATTTTCTCTATTCTCTTTACACTATATTCTATATATTTATATTGTATATATATTATATTGCACGCAAAACATGCAAAACCTATAAATAAAGCAAAATGACAACTGATAAAATATCAGCTGTTGTAAACAAATTTATTCATTTTCTCTTTTTTCCTATACAACTCCATATAAAGAGAGAAAAGCTTTATACTGAAAAAGTTTGGGCTTGGCAAAAAGAAATCCCGTTATTTTTACATGGAGTTGGGAGCTTGGCATAAAGTGATGCTATTTTTTTTATATTGAGTTTTTCGCTGGCATCACTACCGACACCTACAATTGTTGAAAAATTTTTTGGTCCGAATGTTCCTATGAATCAGTTTCTCTCCTACTTTTATATACTTTTTGCTTTCCTACCTTTTAACATCACTCGATAACATAGTTTAAAGGCGGTAATGTAGGTCAAACATGAAATGAATTGGAAATGATGATGAAATATAGGATTGCCAAACCATATACTTTTTTTTAAATTTTGAAAATTTTAAGTTTAAATTTATTGAAAGACAATTCATGTAAAGTTTATCTTCCTACAAATTCTAAAAATTATAAATTAATTTTCCGTAATAATTTCCCGCTGCATTCTATCTTAAATTTTATATATTCCAGATAAGTTACATTTTCAATTTTTCACCCACACAAGCAAGGTTTTATTTCAACTCTCACATTTTCACACAAGAAACCCGACTCATGATTCCAATAAGTGGAACACATCTTTTGTTTTGGGGAATATAAAAGTGCAACACGCGCTCGATTGGTTTTTCTTGTTTTTTTGAACGTGTAAAGAAAAACTCTGCCCAAACGCAGATCTATTTTGCCGGTTTTTTTTAAAGAGATAAAAGTAAGAAAAGTTTAAAGTTTTATAGTGTTAACACGAAGTTTGGAATAAAATATAAATCGGTGGATACAAATTGCTAATTTTTTTTTATTAAAATTAAATAGTATAATATTATATATAAAGAAAAAGAAGAAGAAGAAAAAAATAGAAAAAAAAATGAAAAAATTTTCTAAGACAAATGTGTTTTATATCTGAAGAATTGTAATCTTGATAATTATATGTGAAGATCTTACAATATTTCAACTGCCATCTAAAGGGTGGTTATAATTACTGATAATGTGTAGTAATTTTCTATTTAATTAATAATTTTCGGGACGTTTATTATGGTTTCCTTAATGCATTTGAACAAAAGATATAATATATAATAATGTAGGTTAAAATATATATATAAGTTAAATCCATGTAGTGTATATCAAATATATATCATGTATCATGTGTATATGTATATCAAGAGAAACGCCCATTCATTTTATTTTACTATGTTTCATATATAACGTGCATATCGCTTCTGTAAGCCATGATAAAGAAAAGTCATAATTAAATATTGGTACAAGCAAATGTATATTGTATTAAGATTTATAACAAAAAAAAATAAAAGTGAAAGTAAATGAATTATGAAAATAATTTAATAAATTAAAATTAAAGAATTTCAAAGTGCAAAAAAAAAAAAAAAAAAAATAAAAAAATATTGTTGGAAAAATGTGTTTTTTATTACATTTTTCCTACTCTTAACCCTTTTTTTCCTTTTCTGTAGAAATTCTACAGAAGCAGAAAAAAGGGTTAAAAGTCTTAAAAAAAAAAAAAGAAAAGGTTTTATTGGAGGCCGAGCGGAGCCTTGTTGGAGGGAATTTTAATAAAAATAATAAAGAAACTACTTACCCTTTTCTATAATCCTTCACCTTTTTTTTTTTTTATACAAAAAGAAAAACCAACTTTCTCCTTACAAACAAAATTTTATTTTTACAAAAAAAAAACGAATCAAGTTGATTTACAAAAAAAAAAACTAATTAAATTAAATTTCATTAATTAAAAAATTAATCTAAAAAAAAAAAGAAAGAAAATGAAAAATTTAACTAACAAAAAAAAAAAAAACTACTTAATCAACTCAATTAAAAAAGAAAGAACTCGAATGACTAACTTAAAAGAACTGCATAGACTGACTGACTGACTGATAAAAAAAACTGCATTCACTAAAAAAAAACGTGATGTATCGTGACAAAAAAAAGAAAATCGATCTTCTGGAAGTTTCTATCAATTCGCCGAAAGGTGACAACGTCAACGAATTGATAGAGACTTCCAGTGGAATGTGGAACAACTTTCTGCAAGGAATGTCAACGAAATAAACGAAAGTGATTATAACGTTGACATTTGACGTTGCAGAAAGAAGAAGACCACATAAAATAAAAAAAAATAAAAAAATGTAAACAAAGTGGTGTCATCACAATGTTACAGGTAAGTATGACAATTATTTTAATTAAAATTATTTTAATTTAAATTAATTATTAATTAATCAATAACATTTTTCTTTTTTGCAGGTGGTGCAAATTTCCAACACGACCCCCCGTTTGAAGGCTCAAAGTTCCGACTGAGCATTTCGAGTGTCCAGACGTCACTGATAGGCCAGGATCACCTGAAAGAAAAGAGAAGAAAAACAGGCTTTCCGCAGTGAAAAGTTCTAGACACTTTAATAAAATAAAGCAATAAAAGAAAAGGCTCACTGGGTAGGAACGAGGAGAAGTGAGGAAAGGAAGAGTTCGGTTGCGTTGTATTACAGGAGCTGGACAATTACAGTGGACAATGCATATGCGATTGAAAGTTCGAGGCTTTAGGGTACTCTACATGATTAACTCTTCGCCCCATATAAAACATCCCATTCCACTACCGTGCTCTAAATTAGCGAGAGAAGAGAAAGAAAGGCAAGTAGGTTTCCCAAATTTAGGAAGGTAGGTTTAGATGGTCTCCACAAATCGCTCTCCTGAATCCTCCTTCCGCAATGGTTCTAAAAGAAGAAAAACGCAGCCAACTCACCAACGTCTCTGCCACTGTTTCAGCCCATCAATAGCCCAGCACCTCTTCGTTCTTTAAGCTTCAGAGCTAATGGACTTTCCATTCCCTATTTCCCCTTTGAGGTCCAATTGTTGTCCAATATACTACAAAACTTCCATTGTGTTTCTGCCACTGTCGCACATCGTGCCGTAGCGGAACAGTTATCCACAGTAGGTCTCCGCAATAGCCTAAACTATCAGGTCTTCTCTGATGAGCCTACTTCTCCTAGAGTCTACCACAGTACGCTCAGGGGATTTCCGCGTAGTGCCCCTGAGACATCGCATCTGCGTATCATGATTTCTGCATGCAATGTGGATGATGGGAAAATCGAATTTCTGAACTGTGTCTGTCCAGAAAGCTCGTAAGGGGCCCATCAACCACCCCAAAAATCATTACAACGCAGTAGGGGTCGATGTCTCACAAGGTAGGATCGAAAGAGCTAGGCAGCTTCCTTCGGACTACGCAGAAAATCTGTTACTCACTGGGCGTTTTACTGTGGGACTTGTTGACCTCATAGCCATCTTGGAGTCACCGCAGCACTGCTCCCGAAAAGTCACTTTCCTGCGACATTGATGGCTTCCCCTCAACAAAAGTTCCAATATTCACAGATGCATATTGGACAAGAAGTCCTCAAAAGTCCAGGAACGAATGAATGGACTGCCCAAATAGCCCGAATAGGTGCCGCAGAGACCTCGCACAGGACCATTTCGATTAGGCACCGAAAAGAAGCAGGGACGTTAGTTAATTTAGAAGGCGGACTTCGTGAGAAGCGAAAAGAAAAGATCCATCTATTTCCTTCCAGTAGATTGTAGGGTACTGTATTGCATCTTGCCCTTCAATCCCTCTCACCACTACCTTTAGGGTATAGGAATCGTCTCCACAAGAAGAAGAGGGGAATAATGATAAAAGTTTTCAATCTGCAGGCCAAACCAGATAAAGGAAGGGTATAGATAAAATTTCCCCAAAAAAAAATCAAAATGTGAGAAACACCCTGTGATGGTTAAACACTATTCGCGTACAATTACTAGTTTTGCTTGCAGACAAGAAAATGATCACCCTGTCATGGAGCAGTCTATACAACACTGTAGTGGAAAATTTGCAAACAGGAATATCTAAATTAAAGAACAACAAGGGTGTACAATGAAAGTAAAATTCAAAATTTGTTACAAGTAAAAAGATGAACAACAGTCTTAAGAAGGAAGCAAGAAAGTTTGATAACAGGAAGGGAGTGGTACACTTTATGCGCACAGGATAGGTAGAAATTTCTACTAAAATGAAGCACTATAAAGAAAGGGACCACCTGTTACAAAAGAAAGTAGGCCTTTTGAAACAGAAAGGGTGTGGTATACTTTATGCGCACAGGATAGGTAGAAATTTCTACTAAAATGAAGCACTATAAAGAAAGGGACCACCTGTTACAAAAGAAAGTAGGCCTTTTGAAACAGAAAGGGTGTGGTATACTTTATAGGCAGCAGAAAATCGAAATTTCAATTTTAGCACTACAAAGAAAGGGACCACCTGTTACAAAAGAAAGTAGGCCTTTTGAAACAGAAAGGGTGTGGTATACTTTATAGGCAGCCAAAAAATCGAAATTTCAATTTTAGGCGCGATAAAGAGAGGGACCACCCTGTTACCAAACAAAAAAAAAATGATCTTCGTTAGGACTGAAGAGATCAAATTCACTTGTAACAAAAAGAATTTAGGGCACCCTGCAAAGCATTAAACACCCTGTTGCAAGAAAGTAAGAAACAGTTTTTAGATATTCCACTTGTTGCAAGAGGAATTTAGAACACCCTGTAGAATTCAATTTTATAAATAACTGATTTCATATAACCTTGGTTGAACTATGTACACGTGTATAACTGTATAACAAAACACGTGTATAACAAAAGAAAAGAAGTAAAAAAAAATAAATTACACGTGTTTTATATAACGTTGTCCATAGAACAACCAAGATTATATAAAAAAAAAAAACTAATGCACTGCACTTTTTTTTTTATAACTGCACCACTTTTTTTTTTTTTTAAAAAAAAAAAAAAAAAAAGAAAACACAATATCCAATTATAATGGAACAACACAATAAAAGATTGATGTCCCAAGTGTCCCTACTATACAACCTTTATGTACTTTTCAAGTACATAAAAAAAAACTATGCAAAAAAAAAGAAAATTTATAAAATTTGAAAAAAAATGGTAAAAAGGAGAAAAAAAAAAGGAAGAAAAAGGGTAATAAGATCAGGTGGTGGTGGCAGGATCCTATTTCTAAGATCGATCGGAGCACCCCACACCTGACACCAATGTTGGAAAAATGTGTTTTTTATTACATTTTTCCTACTCTGAACCCTTTTTTTCCTTTTCTGTAGAAATTCTACAGAAGCAGAAAAAAGGGTTAAAAGTCTTAAAAAAAAAGAAAGAAAAGGTTTTATTGGAGGCCGAGCGGAGCCTTGTTGGAGGGAATTTTAATAAAAATAATAAAGAAACTACTTACCCTTTTCTATAATCCTTCACCTTTTTTTTTTTTTATACAAAAAGAAAAACCAACTTTCTCCTTACAAACAAAATTTTATTTTTACAAAAAAAAAACGAATCAAGTTGATTTACAAAAAAAAAAAACTAATTAAATTAAATTTCATTAATTAAAAAATTAATCTAAAAAAAAAAGAAAGAAAATGAAAAATTTAACTAACAAAAAAAAAAAAAACTACTTAATCAACTCAATTAAAAAAGAAAGAACTCGAATGACTAACTTAAAAGAACTGCATAGACTGACTGACTGACTGATAAAAAAAACTGCATTCACTAAAAAAAAACGTGATGTATCGTGACAAAAAAAAGAAAATCGATCTTCTGGAAGTTTCTATCAATTCGCCGAAAGGTGACAACGTCAACGAATTGATAGAGACTTCCAGTGGAATGTGGAACAACTTTCTGCAACGAATGTCAACGAAATAAACGAAAGTGATTATAACGTTGACATTTGACGTTGCAGAAAGAAGAAGACCACATAAAATAAAAAAAAATAAAAAAATGTAAACAAAGTGGTGTCATCACAATGTTACAGGTAAGTATGACAATTATTTTAATTAAAATTATTTTAATTTAAATTAATTATTAATTAATCAATAACATTTTTCTTTTTTGCAGGTGGTGCAAATTTCCAACAATATAATTATAATGTTAGAAAATAATAATAATTGCTTTCTTTCTAATAAAAATATATATAAAACAAATGTAAAATATTTGCACCTACTCAAAGTTTTGTGAATACATAAGTAAGAGCTTAGAATTTAAGAAAAAAAAAAAAAAAAAAAAAAGGAACATTGTTAAACATGTTTTCTATATCACTTACATATTGGCTATATAAAGTCTTTTCACAAATTTATATATACAAGCATTCCATAAAATTAGATGGTTAATAAATATAAATATCAAATACACATAGATATATTTATAAATATATTTTATTACTTATACGTATGTGAAAATATTTGAAGATGAGTAAATAAATAAAAATAATTTTTTTTTGATAAATGAAATAATTAAATATATTTACTCAATTTTTATTAAATTAAAATAAAGCTGCGAAATATATATAAAAAAAAAAAGAAAACACAAAAAACAAAAAATATGTATAAAATACTTTAAATATAAAAATAAAATAATACATACCTGACATTTACATAAACAAAATTTTTTTAAACTAAGCTTGATTATGAATAATTCGAGATGTAAATCAATAAATTTTACAATTAAAACATCAATATAAACGGTTACTTTAAAGAATAATCCATATAAACATTTCAAAATATTTGGAATAATTTTCAAAAATTGTTACATATAATTTATTACATTTAAAAATAGTACAAAATAAAAATAAGAAATCTAAATTGTACATAAACTAATTAATTGTACTCTTTGTTGTGCTATTTAAGTTAAGTAAAAGAAGGAAAATACAATAATAATATAATTTAAAAATCATGACGATTAGTTAATAACCCAAGGCTAACATCTTTAAAATAACAACATCAACAAATTTATTACCACTACGTCATCACCATCATTCTCACCATAGCTTCAGCAAGCGCGCCAACGCAAACAAAATTCTGAGCTCAGGTATTTAAACTTGAATATAAATTTGAGGAATGACATAATTCCTTTAGTTAAGAAAAATGTATTATCAATGTAAATAATTAAAGTAGAATTAAGAAAAAAAAAATATTCATTAAAATCTCGTATATGATTTAGTTACATTATTTGAAATTTGAATCAGGGTTACAGTATGCGATAAAAGCATTTTTTTTATATAATAATTAAGATCAGAATAAAATGATTTTGTAAAAGGATTACGTAATGGCTTTTGTTTCGGTCAATATCCCTTCAGAACCCTCTATTGCCATACAATCATCACAGATGTAAATCAAACTTTGATTTTTTTTAATATTTGTCTTTCTCTAAAGGATGGGAACATAGTTTTCAGCGAACTATGTTTATTGAGGTGGGTTAGTCCCTATCATCGTTGGGGCGAGGCATGCATCTTTTCTTTTCAGATCCAACGATGGTAGTAGCTGTATTCTGGGCCAGAGCGGGGACATATTTATTTACAGGTCTACGGTGTGGGTGCAGTATTTTTTGTTTAGATAGAGTTGGAGCACTCTAGGTAGAAGAACTTCACAACCGTCTACTGCTCCAAGCTGCGGTAATAAAAGGGTTAAGGAATGTGACAAACTCACGCCCCATCCGGCGAGCTAGTTCGTGCTAGCCAGCAAGCGCAGCAGTCACTTCCACCAGCCTTAAACCCATGAAGTAAGTATGTTGTTATGTGTGTCCATACTACAATTTTTATACGACTATATAGTCACACATGTAATTAACTGTATGCACACACCATATACAGTGTTCATATAAATAAATCATTTTTTTTTTCGAATTTTGTTCTTCTATTTTATTTCAGGTTTCAGTATGCTGTGAATTGATATATGGTCGACAGTATGACAGATACATACCACCACATACCTTACAGTATGCAAAAATAGAAACGGAACGGATGGTTTACATAAGAATGAATCAGAAGAAATTACGCATGCAAGAATACATTCATCTTCGAGACGCGATCATAAATGACGGCAACATTGACGATATTGGAACAATGGTAATTTTACCCTCATCGTATATAGGAAGCCCAAGACACATGCTCGAATACACTCAAGATGCCATGACCTACGTAAAAAATTATGGACGACCTGACCTTTTCATAACATTTACATGTAACTCATCCTGGCCGGAAATCAAAGAACAACTAAGATACGGACAAGCCCCTATGGATCGACACGATATAATAGCTCGAGTTTTTCGACAAAAACAACTGAAATTTACTGAAATCATCACAAAATATCACATTTTTGGAAGCGTTAGATGCTGGATGTACACAATAGAATGGCAAAAACGAGGACTACCTCACTCACATAATCTCATATGGCTACATAACAAAATTCATCCCACGGATATCGACAAGGTCATCCAAGCTGAATTTCCCAATCCACAAGAAGATCCAGAACTGTACGACATAGTAGTCAAAAACATGATTCACGAACCATGCGGCCCAGTAAACCCCAATTCGCCATGTATGAGTGATGGAAAATGTACGAAAAAATACCCAAAACCATACTTGGATGACACACAAACCGCAGATTATGGCTATCCCAAATATAGGAGACGATCACCCAAAAATGGTGGTTTCACAGCAAAAATACGAATAAAAGGCAGAAACGAACTGGAAATAGATAATCAATGGGTAGTACCATATAATCCTCTACTTTCCAAAATGTTCCAAGCACACATAAACATAGAATACTGCAATTCAGTAAAATCCATAAAATATATTTGTAAGTATGTGAACAAAGGCAGTGATATGGCAGTATTTCAAATAGCCAAAGACAGCGAACAACAACACAGAAAAGACGAGATTCTCATGTATCAAATGGGAAGATACATCAACAGTAACGAAGCAGCGTGTCGGATTTTTGGTTTTCCCATACATGAACGTGAACCAACGGTGCAACATCTAGCAGTACATTTGGAGAATGGACAGAGAGTTTATTTCACAAACGATAATGCCAAAAAAATTGCAAGCGAACCACCTCCGAACACAACCTTAACAGCTTTTTTTCAACTGTGCCAAACGGATCCATTCGCCAAAACATTACTATACGTCGACGTCCCTACCTATTATACGTGGAACGCAACAAAAACAATTTTTCAACGACGAAAACAAGGAATTCCAGTGAAGGATCATCCAGGCATCATGAAAACTGATGCACTAGGCCGAGTATACACCGTACATCCAAACAACGCCGAATGTTTTTATCTCCGACTTTTACTACACGAAGTACGAGGACCAAAAAGTTTCACAGATCTCAAGACTGTTAATGGTTACTTATGCCAGACTTACAGAGAAGCATGCCAACGCTTAGGACTCTTAGAAAACGACAATCACTGGGAATTAACACTACAAGAAGCCTCACTCACAGCTTCAGCTGAACAAATTAGAGACTTATTCGCCATAATTCTAACAACATGTAACCCGTCGAATCCAAAACAACTATGGGACTCCTTCAAAGAGAGTATGAGTGATGACATACTATATCAAATCCGACAAGCTCATTCAGAACTGGCCATCGAATTCAAACACTTATTCGCCTAGAAAATAAATGTTTAGCAATAAAAAACCAGAACTTAGTGCAATTAGGGTTGCCAGCACCACGAAAAGATGCTTTCAGTGTGCTAAACTTCGAAATTACGAAGGAGAAAAGCTACAACATCAACGAACTACTTCAATACGTTGCTCAGAAAAAACCACTTCTCAATGACGATCAAAAAAAAATTTACAACATGGACCGGATCAACAATAACATTGGCGGAATAATTTATTTGGATGCTCCAGGCGGCACCGGGAAAACATTTCTAATAAATCTATTATTGGCGGAAATACGTGCTAAACAACACATTGCACTTGCACTGGCATCATCCGGCATCGCAGCCACACTTATGGAAGGAGGACGAACCGCCCATTCCGCCCTACAACTACCTTTGAATATAGCCGAAGAACAATTCCCAGTATGTAAAATCTCTAGAGCATCTGGACGAGGGGAACTTTTAAAACAAGCTAAAATTATCTTCTGGGACGAATGCACTATGGCACATAAAAAATCATTTGAAGCCATGGATAGAACATTACAAGATTACAAGACTTGCGAGGAAATTCTGAAATGATGGGAGGAGTTCTACTTATACATTCAGGAGATTTTCGACAAACACTTCCAGTTATCCCCAAGTCAACACCAGCAGACGAGATCAATGCATGCTTAAAAAAATCACATCTCTGGCCATACATAAAAATACTGCAACTAACAAAAAATATGAGAGTTGAAATATTGAAAGACGAAACAGCAGCACATTTTTCTAAAATACTTTTACAAATAGGCGAAGGCACATATCCTACTGACCAGACAACTGGCCTTATTGAACTCAATAGTGATTTTTGCAACATAGCCACTACTGAAAACGAAATCATCGAGCAAATTTATCCAAACATTGTTCACAACTATACCAATCCGGAATGGCGATTCGAAAGGGCAATTTTGGCAACTAAAAATAATATTGTCGATGATATCAACTTTAATATTCAAAAGAAAATTCCCGGTGAAAAGAGAATATACAAATCGATCGACACGATGGTAAATGTTGAAGAAAGTGTCAACTTCCCTACAGAATTTCTAAATTCTTTGCAAGTACCGGGAATGCCATTACACTGTCTTCGACTGAAAATTGGATCACCTATCATACTACTTAGAAATCTCAACTCGCCAAAACTATGTAATGGTACAAGGATGATTGTCAAACAGCTATCGAATAACATTATTGAAGCCGAACTTATGACTGAAAAGGACAAAGGACACACAGTATTTATTCCCAGAATACCACTGATCTCTACTGAACTGCCATTCCAATTCAAAAGACTGCAATTTCCAATAAAATTAGCCTATAGTTTTACAATTAACAAAGCGCAAGGACAAACTTTAAAATAATGCGGCATCAACCTTACAGAATCCTGTTTTTCTCACGGTCAGTTGTACGTAGCTTGCTCTCGCGTAGGGAATTCGAAAAATTTATATATATATACTCCGAATAATAACAAAATAAAAAATGTTGTTTATAAACAAATATTGTAAATAGTTATAATATGTTTTGTAATGTGAGGGTACTGTAATCACCCTGTACTTAATACTTGGTTGAGTACCCTGCATTAGTATATACCTCTACGGTATATACACTTATCTGTTTGGTCACATTGACCATCTGTGTATTGTAATGCTGTTATATACAACGCATTACAATACAACTTCTTCTTCTTTTAACATGCGCATATATCTATAGCATTGCTTATGCATATATATGCATCGGATGATGCAAATACATGTTTCAGGTGCGTGGTGCAAAAATTCCAGAAATTTCCACGCTTCACCAATGTTCTCCCCAATTAATTACTCAAAAGCACGATTATTGCAACCGAACACTAATCCATGTTCGGCTATACGCTCAATTTTCACTTACACATGTAAAATTTTTTGACGTATTTGTATAATTGTATTCACCTAAACTGATTTCTGTGTTACCATACAGTGTTTTTTCTATTAGTACATTTTTTTTATATGTACTTTTTGTTACTCACCTCAAACTTGTAAAATGTAAAAATTTTAAAAATTTGTGGAAAAAATCTGAAAAAACATATTTATCTTAATGGGGGCATGCATTTTCCTTAAATTAATATAAATTTTGATGTCCATGGGGTCCATAAATTGCAATTTTTCTTTAATTGAATAGGTATCTATTGTTTTGTCACTCCACCATTTTGAAATTTTTATATAAAAATTTTCTCTTCGTTCAAAATTATTTAAAATTTATTAAAATTACCCCCACCAAATTCTCCAACGCACGCATTTCATATAAATACGCGCTGCGAAGTGGCATCATTCTTCTGTTGATTTTATATGTAGCAAGGGAAACCTCTGGCCAAGTAATTTTTTTTATCTAAGTGCCGGTTCAAGGTAAAAGTAAAAGTAAAAGAAAAAAAAAGATAAGAAAAATAAAAAAGGAGGCAAAAAGAAAAATTGAAATAAATGTGAATTGATTTGAAAGTATATTATTCGCGGTCTACATGTTTGATTATTAACAAAGTATATCAGATAAATAATATTATAGTGAATATTGTAAAGAGAAAATCATTTTTTAATAATTAATTATTTTATGGGTCATTTTGATCAATTTTACTCATAATTCAAGTGCAAGGTTTATTATATGTGACATAGATAAATGTATAATGTACCTACATATTTAAGAAAATAAGCAAATCCTAAATTTTAAATTCTGTTCTATTCACCGAGAATTTAATTATTCCTGTGCAAATAAGAGTTATTTACTTTTTTTTATATATTAATTTTATTACATTTTGGAAAGAAAAAAAAAAATCCAAATTATCATAATATGTGTACATAAAATATAACATGTGTATGTATAGAAAAATTATACAATAAATTCTATATGTGTAGTGGTGTTTGCAAATCATTTTTATAAGCACCTTGAAATTATATTATAAATGGTTATAATCATTAGAAAAATAAATTAATTTATAAAGTGAATTCAATTAAAACACAATGAGATATATAGCACATTCTATTTTTTTTATAAATAAACCATCAATTCTGCAAATATTATGAAATCAAGATATTAAATAATAAAAAAAAGAAAAAAAAATGTTCTAAATGAATGGTAATGAAGTTAGATAATGATGGTTTTGTTTTGTTTGTAATTAAATAAAAATGAAAGCTCTAATCATACAAACCTAATGTGTACATAATCGTTATAAATTGACAGGTATAAATTACGAAGAAAAACAAGAAAATAAAATAAATAAATAAATAAGTTTATATAAATTGTATGTATACTAGTAATATAAAAAAAAAAATATATAAATAAAATAGTATTAATATTAAAGAGTATATGAAATACCTACTCTCAACAAAATGAATGAAGAGTATGTAAAAGAAATACAGAATATACGTGCAGAAATAGTGGCTAAAATGTGGCAAATAGAAAGTAAATTTAGGAGGATTAATGATTTCATTGAGTCATTAAATACATCGGCATCATCGAAATCATCAACGACTTTAACGTCATCATCTACACGCTCTTCTCTTCATCATCATCAAAAGTGACTCCATAATTTCCAGCCTCAGTCACCAACATCTTTACCCAATATCAGCATCACTAACATCAGCATTTACTTCAATTATGATATACGTTCTAATTATCAACAAATCATCACCTTCACTATCAGCATCATCAGTCTACAATGCGCGCCAACGATCAGTTTAAGTTTAAGAAAACTGAGCTCAGGTAAAAATAAAACAAAACAAAAAAAAAGAAAAAAAAATTTTTTTTGTTTTAATTGTTAACATATTACTGAATTTTCATATTTGTTAGTATGATAATCATTTTCATTAAATTTATGATTATCAACTTCATTCAAAATAAATATAAAACGTAAGAAATAAGAGAAAGAAAACAAAATTTATATATTTGAAGAAAATTTGAATTGTAGATTAAGATATAATGATTGAGATCATAGATAAAATTTTCTTAAATTACATGTAAATTGCAAGCATAATTACTAAGTAGATATAAGTAATTATAACAGTCAATGATCATTCAATCTAAAGATAACTATTATATTTTAACATATTGTAATTTGTTTATTAGCCTTTAATTTTATCTTTATTAGGATATTGATATTTGAACAGAAAGCTTGAATTATTTGTTTTTTAAAATTTAGCTTGCATATGTTATCATACATATAATGATACATTTATCTCAATTTTTTTAATAATAAAAAAAGGAAAAAAAATAAACAAACATAAAAATAAAACACAAATACTAAAAAAACAAAAAGAAAAAAAAACAGGAGAAAAGGTACAGCATATCTTATGTTTAACCACAGGAAATATTCAGATTTTCATGAATTTAAATTTTATTATGTATGTAAGAAAAACTTAAAATTTGATAATTAAAATAAAAAGAAAAAAAAATGAATTGGTAGAATTGAAGAAATTGGCTTTTGCTATTAATCTCCCTTCTTGATGGCTAAAATATTTTGAACACAAATTATCTTCCAATGATTAGAAGATAATCAGCATCTATTCATACCTAAAAGGATGGGAACATAGTTATTTTCTTTTACAGCGAACTATGTTTATCGAGGTGGGTTAGTCCCTATCATCGTTGGGCGAGGCATACATCTTTTCTTTTACAGATCCAACGATGGTAGTAGCTGTTTTCTAGGGCCAGAGCGGGGCCATAATAGCAGATTCAACGGTGTGGGTGTTGTTTTTTTCATCTAATTTGATATTGTTTATTATGAAGCATTCTAGGTAGAAGGATTTCTCACCCTTCTACTGCTTCATGTCTACGGTAATAAAAAGGGATATGGAGCAGTGGCAAACTCACGCCCCATCCGGCGAGCTAGGTCGCGCTAGTTACATCCTGTAACGACGCCACTGTTCTTAAAAATTTATCTTTTCGTTCCATAATCAAAAAATATGAAACGAGAAAATAACAGAATCAACACTTTGCTTATCATAAATATATAGTCTCATATAAATCCATTATATCATATAAATATTCATTATAATATTAATTTGTATTGAAATATTGTTTGCTTCATTTCCTTTAAAAATGCAAAGTTGCATTTCTCACAACATTGTTCTAGTAATATTAAACCTATAGAATTTGTCATTTAAAAAATGTGAAACAAATGTCTTATGTTACAAATACATTGTATATAAAATTATTATATGATACACAAATAAGTATATAATGTATATTAATCATTATTCTTTTTAAGATTATTCTTTTTATATAGAATGTAGATATTGTTATCAGTTTTAAGTCGACAGTCTTGATTTAAATCTCGACGAGTGAATAAAGTTAAAATAAAGTAAAAATACCAATCTAAATTTGTGTTTTATTTTAAGTTTATTTTTTTTTTTGTAATTACTAAAGTAATTATATTTAACTGGCGCAGTCGGTAGGATTGTCAACAAAAGATTGGCAATCCAGTGATTCGTATTCCTTTATAAAATAAAATAAAGTGACTAACAGCAAACAAAGCTATAAAATAATTTTTTTTATAGTGTAGAAACAAAACTTAGTTCACTTAAAAATAATATTAAATAAAATTATATAACTATATAAATAATAAATAATATAAAAATATAAAAATATAAATTTTTAAAAAAAAAATAAAATTTTCAAAAATCTATAAACTAATTACAAATAATTAAATAATTTGTGAACATATCAAATACTTTATTAAATGAAAGTTTATGAAATCTGATAGACAACGTCAATTTGACGCTAATCGAATGGAACAAATTATGGCTAATCAAAACATGGATAACGATGCAATAAGGAACGTTATTGAGCAACAAGAAATACAGATAGCTGCTCTACAAGCTAGAATAGAGCAGATGACTGCAGAACAACGTCAACAACAACATATTCCTCCTGTAGCGAACGATCAGCAACTTGTATTGTCTGCTGATCAATTTTTAAATTACGTAAGTAAATTAAAAAAATTTAACGGAAAGGACGAGTTTACTGTCTAGGAATTTATATCGTCAGTGGAAAGAACATTGCAGTTATGTCAAAATGCACCAGGTCTAAGAAATTTTGCTGTAGAAATAATCATTAACGAAAAAATACAAGGCGATGCGAAGCGTTGTATTCAACGATTGGGAAATACCAACGATTGGCAGAACATAAAGAAGGAACTGAGACTTCGCTTCAAACCACGGTATGACTATGCGGATTTATTAAATCAATGCAGAACTATCAGAGTAAGTACACTGAGAGAACTTTTTGAAAATGTTAGGGAAATAAATTATAAATTAAACCAACTATATGAATTTGACGACGAAAAACCACCGACATATCATCCCAATAACAACGACAGATATCTTCTGGACATTATTAGTAATAAAGTACATGATTTTATCAGAGAAAATATTCCTGAAAATAGCACTATAATAGAAGTTTACAATAAATTTGAAAAACTAAAGTTACTAGATAATGAAGAAGCCATAGATTATTAAAGTAGGAAATACAACAAATTAAATAAAAACTTTAATATTAACAAATCTGAAAATGTATTTAGAAATAATAATTCAATAAATAAATATAATTCAAATAGTAATTCTAACAATAATAATAACAAATCAAACCAAAATAAAGACAGTTATAAAAATAAGCAAGTAAATAATAAAGATGCTTTTCAACAAAACTTTTCTATTAACAATAGAAATCCTAAAAATTTTCACTATAATAATAAACAAAACCAATTCCTAAATTCAGGAAAATACAATACTCATCATAATTTTAATCATAGTTTTAACAGAGACAAAACCCTACAAGTATTAATCGTAGAAATTACACTATCGAACCAATGGAAATTGGTAACCTTTACGAGAATAATGATGTAAATTTTTGCGAGGTCCAAAACCCAGAATCCCCATCATAACAATAACTATCGGAAATAAAAAAATTAAGTGTCTTATTGACACAGGGTCAGTAACTAGTGTAATTAGGCCTAATATTTTAAGTGAATTTAAAGAAGAAAAATTAGATACCCCAATATTTTACTCAACACTCAATGGAATTAACAAAATTACCCATAAAATTGTTACTTCGATGCCGAAAGAATTTGAGCTCTATGGTACAGTGTCGTGGAAAATAGTTGATCTTAAAAACCGAAATTACGATGCCATTATGGGACAAAATTTTTTACAACCTTTTAAGGCAAAAATAAATCTTGAACAAAAATATATCGAAATAAATAACAATAAAATTTTACTTGATGAAAATGAATATCCATTTATATTAAGTGAAATTTATAATATTGAAAAGGTGAAAGAAGATATTTTAGATAAATTGAACTTGAGTTATTTAAACCAAGAAGAGAAAACAAAATTACAAAATCTTTTAAAACGTTATAAAACACTATTTTTAAGGAAGGGGATAAGTTATCTGCAACCCATGAGGTAAAACATGAAATTAATACCACTACCGATAAAGCGATATATTCAAAGATCTATAGATATCCGGTAATACACGAAAAAGAAATAGAACGACAGATAAAAGAAATGCTTGATCAAGGAATTATTCGACCAAGTAACTCACCTTATAGTAGCCCTCTTTGGATCGTACCCAAAAAGTCCGACAATTCTGGCAAAAAAAATGGAGAATAGTCGTAGACCACAGACGATTAAATGAGGTAACAATAAGTGATAAATTCCCTATTCCTAACATCGACAACATACTTAACAAACTCGGTAGAGCGCAATATTTCAACGATAGATTTAGCAAAGGGCTTTCATCAAATTCAGATGAAAGAGACTGACATAAAGAAAACAGCCTTCTGTACACCTTATGGGCATTACGAATACATCAGAATGCCCTTCGGGTTAAAGAATGTCCCCTCAACCTTTCAGAGGTTAATGAATTCTGTCCTTCGGGAATACATAAATAAGATCTGTATCGTATACCTCGATGATGTATTGATATTCAGTACATATCTAGAGGAACATCTGACGAGCATAGAAAACATTTTTGATAAACTAAAATCTGCCGGTCTCAAAATCCAAGTCGATAAATGTAGTTTTCTAAAATAGGAGACCGAGTTTCTTGGGCATATCCTTACTCGAGATGGTATTAAGCCTAATCCAACTAAAATCGAAGTTATACGAAATCTAAATTTACCTAAGACAGTAAAACAAATTAAATCATTTTTGGGTATTACCGGCTATTACCGGAAATTTGTGAAGGATTATGCAAAAATTGCAAGTCCGATGATAAAATATTTAAAAAAATGTATTAAAATTAATCCCGATGACCCTAGCTACATTGTAGCCTTTGAAAAACTAAAAGAATTAATTACCAGTCACCCAATTCTAAGATACCCAGATTATAATAAACGTTTCAAATTGATTACAGATGCTAGTAATATAGCTATCGGTGCAGTACTTACACAAGAGGGACATCCTATATGCTATGCATCTAGGACATTAAACGATCACGAAAAACACTATTCAACTATTGACAAAGAATTATTGGCAATAGTATGGGGTGTAAAGTACTTCAGACCATATCTTTTTGGTCAAGAATTCGACCTTCAAACAGACCACCAGCCAATTAAATGGCTTCAGACGAAATATACAGGGAAAGATATTAACTCTCGTCTACAAAGATGGCTTATTCAGTTAGGCGAATACGATATAAAAATTGAATATATCAAGGGGAAAGAAAATAAATTAGCAGACTTCTTAAGTCGCATTAACTCCGATACAAATGAAATAAATTTGTTCGACAATCAAGATAAAATTATAGAAAATGTAGGTGATACTGAAAATATGAGTATCGATAATACAAATGAAATTTCGAATGATAAAGTTGAAATTGGTAACCAAAATGATAACTCAGAATTAGAATCTCCAGCGATAGAAACTGTTCACTCTCAAGAGGAAGAACTCAATGATCATATACCCATACTAGAGACTGTGGTAAACAGATTTCGTTTACAATTAATCCTTGTAGAAAATAAGGAAAAAGAATACGAAAAGGTATTTAAAAATAGAAGAGTATATGTTGATAAAACTGATACTGAACAAAATACAGATATATTCAAAAAATATATTGAAAAAGGTAAAATAGGAATATATAGTTGTCTTAGTGATTACGAATACAATAAACTTCAGAAGAAGCTTATCGATTAATTACCAAATAGAAATACAATAAAATTTGTAAAATGTAGTTATCTAGCAGATGACATACAAAATGAAGACGAACTCAAAAGAAAAAGATCAATATTTCATAAAAAAGAATCAGGGCATTGTGGTATAGTAGCCACTTACGAAGGCCTTAAAACTTTAATCTACCACCCTAAATTGAAAACTAAAATACACGAAATAATCAATAATTGTGATATTTGTTCAGGAGCAAAATACGAAAGAAAACCCATTAAAAAAAAATTCAGTTTTACAGAAACTCCCAAATCAATTAATGAAATTGTTCATCTAGATATATACACAAATAGTAAACATAACTTCCTCCACATAATAGATAAATTTTCGAAACATGCTGTTTGTCTACACTTAGAAGACAAAACTCATATCACGATCATTGAAAAGCTTAGACAAATAATTGCAATTAGAGGGAAGATGAAGAAATTAATCTTTGATAATGAATTTGTATCAAAGCACATAAAAGATTTTTGTGATAAAGAAAATATTGAGTACCATGTGACCAAACCTAACAGTCACACTGGTAATGCGGATATCGAACGTCTAAATGGAACAATAACTGTAAAAATCAGAGTCTTAAATTTGGAAGAGAAACTACCAATAAGAGTTCAAATTCTCAAAGCATTTGAATTATATAACAAATCTTATCACTCTGTAATTAAAACTACTCCGTTAACCGTACAAAATAAAGAAATTGATTTTAATACTATTTATGAAAGATTAGTAAAATATAAAGAAAATGTAATTAACAAAAGGAACAAAGCTAGGGAAGATTATGAAGAACAAAGGGAAATAGGATTTATAAAAAATTATAAATCCCTTCGTCATAAAGAAGAACCAAAATATAGAAAATACAAATTAGAAAACGTTCATGAGATTAATATAAAACGTCCTACAAAATTTTCAGGTACTCAAAACGAAAATCAAACCAACAATCGTGACAATCTTGTTGATATTGACAATGATACCCATTACGACGAGCCAAATAATGACAATGGAGAGAATTGAATCAGAAGTAGGTTACGCCGAAATTAAAGTAGAAGACGTGGAAATCGCTGAAAAATTCGAAATTATCTTGCATAGAATATATCCAGATGAAATAATGAATTTAGTTCTAAATTTAAAATCAACATTTAACATTTTAGATGTACAAGAACACGAAGAAATTATTAATAAAAGAATTAATAGGATCAAAAACAAAATAAAAACCCTATTACCTAATAGAAACAAAAGAGGAATAATTAATATAGGAGGTACAATATTGAAATGGGCCTTTGGTACCATGGATAATGATGACAAAGAAAACATTGAAAACCACATCCTTACCATAGAACAAAATAATCGCAATTTAATAAAAAATTTGAATCAACAAATAAAAATAAATGAAAGTTTTAATATAACATTTTTACAAATCAAGAATATCATCGAATCTGATAGGCTTAAAATATTAAACAAATTTAATAAGTTAAATTCAACAGAAATGAAAATTATTTCAGATTACAAGTTTTTAGAACAAATGTTCAAATTAGATTTTATAGAAAAACAAGTTGACCTTATTCAGGATAATATCTCTTCAGCACGACTAGGCATTCTACATCCAAACATTCTTACCGACGAAGAAATTAATTTATATAAAATCGATTTTAACAAATTATATAATATACGTATAGCAGTTGGAAAACACATTGACAATTCAATAATTTTTGCAATTAAAATCCCAACACATAATTATGTAACTAGTAAAATCTTATTAGTACCAATAGCAAACTCATTACAAAATCAAGTAGATTCCGAAATTGAATTTATAGTAAAGAAAAATGAGAAAATATTAACATTTGAAGAAGGAAAAAATCTAAAAGAACTAAAATTAAGTAAAAATTGTATTAGTTTAAGAAATTGTAAATTTATAAGAATGGATGAAGAAAAAATTCATTATATTGAAGATAATATTATAATCATAAATAATTTAAAATCAGGAAAATTAAAAAGTTCTTGCGATAAAAGGATAATTTCACTTAAAGGAAATTATCTAATAAATTTTACAAACTGTACAATCAAAATAAATAATATGGAATATAGTAATAGACATAAAATATTTACGGAAAAATTTGTTATTCCAAATTCAGAAAATGTAATAAAAAAATATAATGGTACTTTAGATTTTGAAGATGTGAAATTTAGTATTGCAGATAATATTGATGAAATTAGAGAAATTATATCACAAAGTTGTAACCTATAGCATTGTTTCTACATCTTTATTTTTAATATTAATATTATTTACATTTATTTATGTAAAAATGAAGCAAACAAACATAAAAATAATTAGTAGGATTCAGGAGAATCCAAGAACAAAGGGGGGGAGGAGTTACATCCTGTAACGACGCCACTGTTCTTAAAAATTTATCTTTTCGTTCCATAATCAAAAAATATGTAACGAGAAAATAACAGAATCAACACTTTGCTTATCATAAATATATAGTCTCATATAAATCCATTATATCATATAAATATTCATTATAATATTAATTTGTATTGAAATATAGTTTGCTTCATTTCCTTTAAAAATGCAAAGTTGCATTTCTCACAACATTGTTCTAGTAATATTAAACCTATAGAATTTGTCATTTAAAAAATGTGAAAAACAAATGTCTTATGTTACAAATACATTGTATATAAAATTATTATATGATACACAAATAAGTATATAATGTATATTAATCATTATTCTTTTTAAGATTATTGTTTTTATATAGAATGTAGATATTGTTATTAGTTTTAAGTCGACAGTCTTGATTTAAATATCGACGAGTGAATAAAGTTAAAATAAAGTAAAAATACCAATCTAAATTTGTGTTTTATTTTAAGTTTATTTTTTTTTTGTAATTACTAAAGTAATTATATTTAACTCGCTAGCCAGCAAGCGTAGCCGCCACAAGAGTAAGTATGACGTAATAAGTGTTGTTACTAAGATTTCAATATCAATAGCCGGCCCTGAACATCAAGTTTAAATACTCAATAATATAAATTATGTTCTATGGTTATGTGTGTTTGGGTCGTGCGATATCACAGTGGGCTTCCATCTCTCATTAGGATGGAAGATACTGCTGTGACGTCACGCGACTTGATCACATATATAAATAAAACGAATTTTTTTTTGAATTTTTTTTAAATTCTCATCATTTATTTTCAGGTTAACGATATTATGTTATGTTGACTGTACTTACATATAGTACAACACTTTAATATTATGTTCATATTTCTTACAGTTTTTAATAAAATTTATTATTAAAATTCATCTTCAACGAAAATAATCTTTATTTCAACTATCACACAATCTCATATCAACTCCATGAGCGGAGCCGGGTATTTCAGCTAGTATAATTATAATTTTTGGCTGAACTTCCGAATTGTTGCCGCCAGAATTTGAAACGAGACCATCGGATAATGATACTTTGGAATATCCTCTTTAACGTGGTATATGTCTCTGTTGTTGCAAATTCATCTTAACGACGCAAACTAGCCTAAAAAATTTTTGGTCCAAAATGTTGGGCTCCACGAAATCTGTTATTTCACCAGATCAGGATCTTGGATCGGATTAGTTAATATATCATTTGAGAGATAACTTCCTGCTCTATTTGTCACATTTTATTTCATTTTGATTGGATTAGCGGTTCTTGAGATATAAGGACTTAAAGCAAAGATACTATAAATTACAATTACAATTACAGTAATTTATAGTATCTTTGCTTAAAGTCAAAATTTTGTGTTTTTTAAAAATCACTTTTTCAACTTCTTTTGATGACGATATAACTTCAAAACATGAAGGATGACATGTATGTTTTGTTATATCATTTAAAAGGTTATTTTGTCCTCTTTCCAGTGATATCACATTTATGTGTAGAAACTGCATAAATAAAAAAAAATGCACAAATATACAACAAATTGCGAAAAAATACACATTTTTCATACATTTTCATACATATTTGAGTAATTACTTCAAAGTTTACTATTTTTCGTAAAAAATTTAGTGAAATTCAATTTTATTCACCTTTTACAAAAATATACAAAAAATTCAGTTAAATGTTAAATTCAACTTTTGTCTACCCCTTTAAAATTTATATAAGTTTTAGTAAAATTAAGTTTCATGTTTCATTTACCTTTTACAAAATTTTATATTAACACTTCAGAAAAAAATTATTACTATCTTTTATCTTACAATTTATCTTACAAAAAAAATTATTACTATCTTTTATCTTACAAATTATTTTGTATGAAAAATGTGTATTTTGTCGCATTTTTTCCTATATTAGTGCATTTATTTTTTTTATTTTGTGAAATCCAATCAAAGTGAAATTAGCTCGAGATTAGGGATTTATTTAAAAATGCAAGATTTCGTTATTAAAGATTTTAGCATGCGGTCAATCGTACCGCTCTCATTTTTCCATATTTCCATCGTACATATATTTCCATATTTACTTAAAAATTCGGTATAATATATAAATAAAGTTTCATTAACAAATTTTTCAATATTTTATATGTATGTGCATATGCGCCTTTCAAATGATCGATTTCACTTACAGTATTAATTATATCTATATAATCGCGTTAAGGAAATAAAATTTATTTACAAACAATTTAAAGGTTCAATGAACTTATCCATGTATCTATTTAACATCAATATCATAAGCATACATACATGTACATATGTATGTGCTGTACATACGCACATACAAAATATTGTAAAAAATCAAAAATTTCATTTCACTTACAATATATAAAATAAAATACAGATGTTGTCATATTTCGAAATATAACATATATTTCAAAAAACGTATTCTTACATATACTATACTCCTTTATAGTATAAATTTACACACCGACACCATGAATATATACACATATACATATATCTAAATTTTATATACATTCATATACAGTGAATCTTCCTTGTAAGATATATGAAATCTATATTCATATGGATATATGCTCTAAATCTAAATGCACCAAATATGATAATTACATTGAAGAAACAAATTCATATTCATACATATATCGTACACAATACGAAATTTATACTATGATCCCTTCTAATATAAAAGATCATTCAAAATTCGAGAATTAATAAGTATGTTGTATATGTAAGATGAAACAATTCATACACAAAACAGGTTTAATATGAAAGCAAGTCCTTTCTTCCTATATTTTCCTATATACATATAGTATGTACAAGTTACAAGTAATAATATGGTATTTGATATAATCATACTACCATACTACTTATACTACCATACTATACTACTAACAAAATACATTATATATTCATATATGTATTCATACTACACATACTACCAATACTATATATTTCATATATTTCAATATTAATTTAAAATGAAAGAAAGTTCTAATATATAGCTTTTCAATTGGAATTTAACAAAATTTCATAACATAACTGACAATTCAAATTAAAAATTTCTTCGGTTAGAACTTAAAATCCAACAAGAAAATTCAAGAAGAGTTGATTGCGATGCGATGGAGAAATTCAAGAAGAAGAAAAATATCCACTTTGATCGTGATCAAAATTTTTCTTCTGCATTGCTATGACTTTCTTTGATATTTTTATACATAATTTGCATATTAATATTATACTTTATTTAATCATATATAGTAATATATTTGATTTTAAAATTTTTAAATTTGAAAACTGTCTTCCAACTATAGTTAAATTAAAACTGGGTGTACAGTATTGTTCACAACTACTTTTACACGGCATTTAATTTCTAATCAATTAATAATTGGAAATGCATCCTCGAAACATTATAAATCCATAAATTTGTTTAGTGTATACATATATAATTATAATAATAAATAATTAAATATAATATCAACTATTAAAATATTGTATAATTTCAACTGTATTAAAAAACGATTGATAATTCATCGCTTTTTTGTCCGAATTCATTAGGAACATTTAAGTTCAAAACAAAGTTACATATATTTTATAGAAAAAAACAGAATTAAAAAAACATGCAATTTTAAAACTTTTGTTCAAAAAAAATGCTGTATAAAATATTTATGACTAATACTAAATGTCAGAGGCTATTCAAATTTCTGATAATATATTCTAAAGTAGAGGCAGGTCAGATTAACTTCTTATTTTTTGCCAACTCCACGACCGTACCATACAGAATTGACCAGTTGTCGCGCTTTTTAAATGAATGCATCAAATTAAAAATTTTCATTCAAAGTTATAGGTAGAAAAATATTATAAATTTTACAATTTTATTTTATTTTGTTTAACACTCTGTCTACTCTGCCGAAATCTTTGACGATTGCATCCTGGGAATGGATTTCTTAAAGCAACATCACTGTATCCTAGATTTGGAAAAAGATCTACTTCATATACAAGAAGAAGCAGTGCCCTTAAACCATTCACCTTCCTTCCTAGCAAAACCTTTAAAATCCCTCGAACTTCATCCCTCTCAGGAGATTTTAATTCCCCTCTATACAACCGTTCCTACAGACACAGTTGTTCTCCTCTCAGCTTCCTCTCTGCTGCCGGAACAGGTGTGTCTGATTTCTTCTATTTCTCGTGTATCCAATGGCCAGGTATGGACTAGGATTTCTAATTTATCCTACCAAACCATTACCCTACCTAGTCGCTTACCTGTGGCCCATTTGGATACTGACCTAACTATCCTGTGTAATGAAGTTCGAGAAATTCCTACTGCTACTACACTGCCTTCTCATTTGAATGACCTCTTCCTATCTAGTGAAGGACTTCAACCTGTCCAACAATCTGCTTTAAGAGATCTTCTTATTGAATTCCAATCTGTCTTTTCTAAATCCAAAGAAGACATCGGACGAACCAGTATCCTTCGACACAAAATAGACACCGGCCTCGCACAACCCGTTAAACAACCTCCTCGTCGTATTCCTTTCTCTAGACGAGTTGAGGCCGAACAAATGGTTAAGGAAATGAAAGAACAAGGTGTCATTCAATCCTCTACCAGCCCTTGGAGTTCTCCGGTAGTCCTCGTGTAAAAGAAAGATGGTTCGCTCCGTTTCTGCATCGATTATCGGCGTTTAAACGAAGTTACCAAAAAGGACTCCTATCCTCTACCGTATTGACCTTACTCTTGAAGCTTTGGGTAAGTCAAAGTGGTGCGCGTCTTTAGATCTTCTCTCGGGATATTTCCAAGTGGAAATGCATCCCGATGATAAAGAAAAAACCGCGTTTAGTATCGGTTCGGGATTATACGAATTTAACGTAATGCCTTTTGGTCTGACCAATGCTCCTGCAACTTTCCAGCGCTTGATGGAGATAGTACTCCATGATATTCCCTACACTATGTCCCTAGGATACCTAGACGACCTACTGGTACATGCCGAATCCTTCGATATCCTACTAAAGAATTTAAGAGTGGTATTTCATCGCTTATCTCAAGCGGGCTTGAAACTATCGCCCAAGAAATGCCATCTATGTCGCCGAGAAGTCAGATTTTTGGGGCATGTGTTTTCGGAACGAGGACTCTCTACAGACCCTGAAAAGATTGAGTCTGTGCGTAACTGGGCTAGACCCAGTAGCAAGAAAGATATCCAGTCTTTTCTCGGTCGGTGTGCTTATTATAGACGTTTTGTGCGAGACTTCTCTTCAATCAGTAAGCCACTTACTGGACTTACTGAGAAGGCCTCAAGGTTTGAATGGACACCGGAGTGTGACCGTGCTTTTCAGACCTTGAAGGAGAAGTTGACTCAGGCGCTTGTATTAGCACAACCGAATGATCATGACCCATTTATCCTCGACACTGATGCCAGTCAATTTGCATGGGGGGCGGTCCTGTCACAGCTCCAGCATGGCGAGGAAAAGGTCGTCGAATACTACAGTAAGACGTTGAGCGGACCCGAGAGGAATTATTGCGTAACGCGAAGGGAGCTCTTGGCAGTTGTGAAGGCTGTAGCCCATTTTCGCCCTTATGTCCTCGGACGACGCTTCCTATTGCGCACCGACCACGCATCTCTGCGATGGTTGATGAACTTTAGAGAGCCTGAAGGACAAGTTGCACGGTGGATAGAGAGGCTACATGAGTTTGATTTTGAGATTCAACACCGTGCAGGGAAGAACCATGGCAACGCGGATGCTCTCTCTCGTCGTCCTTGCGAGTCTTCCAGAGTACAAATTCCAGAGAGAAAATTCCAGAGTACAATTGTTTACTATTTTTTTTTTTTTTTTGGTGACGAAGAGTATATAAACGGGCTCGTCACAACGCGAAAAAGTTTTGTTTTTTTTACTTGTTAGTTGTTTTAGTTTTCTTAGAGTTTTTGAGTTTTTTTAGTTTTTTTAGTTTTTTTTTAAAAAGAGTTTGTTCGTTGTTTTTTTGTTAGAAAGTAGTTTTTTAAAGTAAAGACTTGTTTTTTTAGTAAAGTAGTTTTTTAAAGTAGTTTTTTTTATAGTAAAGTTTCTTTTCAAAAAAAAAAAAAGTAAAGTAGTTTTGTTTTTTTTTTTTTAAGTAAAGTTTGTTAAATTTTTTTTATTTTATAAAAATAAAAGTGAAACAATCATAATTAAATTGTGTTTGGTAAGTGAAATTTTCCTTTGTCTTATTTTTTTTTCTT
This sequence comes from Villa cingulata, assembly GCA_951394055.1. Taxonomy (NCBI): domain Eukaryota; kingdom Metazoa; phylum Arthropoda; class Insecta; order Diptera; family Bombyliidae; genus Villa; species Villa cingulata. The sequence continues at coordinate 31,119,490 of OX596020.1, read as the reverse complement.
TTATTTTTAACATTGCTTTGTTCAAATTACCCCTTGACATAAAAAGGGTTAAAAGAACAAAGTTTCTCCCTCCTTTGGTATTTTCCCATTCCACATTTTTCTTTATTTTTCAAGGCTCCGCTCGGCCCCTAATTTTCATCTTTTATTCTTCCTAGTGCTCTTTCTTTTTTTTTAACACTTTCTTTTTTTCTTTTTCCAAAAAAAAGGGTTAAGGAAAAGAAACTAGAAAAATTTTTCTACAACAATATGTATCATTCTGTTCAAAATAAAATGTTGCTCCTTCACTATAATGCTTATATAATTGTTGTTGTTCATATTCTTCATAGGCTTGTACATTTGGTGTGCGCACAAGTTAATATATATTATTCCTATGAAGCTGTGCAAAATAAAATCTTGCACATTCGTCTATATACAATCAGCAATCCGAATGTAGGTAGTACAAAAACAATAATATGTATCATTCTGTTCAAAATAAAATTTTGCTCCTTCACTATAATGCTTATATAATTGTTGTTGTTCATATTCTTCATAAGCCTATACCAAAGAATATAGACATAAGTTAGTGTACGATGCTTATACCACCTTATACATTTGGTGTATGTAAATGTGCAAAAAACTTATTTTCTAGTTTCCCGTATTGCAAGTTCTTATATAGAAATCAAATCGGTTATTATTATATATAACGTAATTATTATATGTAACGTATTCTAATTATTTGTGTCGAGTAAGGAAATAAAGTTTTTTTAGTGAATATAAATTAATTTAAAATTTTGTGAAAATGAGTGAGAAGAATACAACAATTGTTCAAAAAAAACCTTCTGGTGCTCAGAATAGAAAAAAAAGAAAGCTTCAAGAAAAAGAAGACGAAGTTTATTCAAAAAGTTTAAGTAAATTTCTCATTAAAAATTCCAATTTCAGTAATGAAAGTAATAATTTAACTAGAATTGGAGTAGAAAAAAATCCTCTAGAAAATGTAGGAACAGAATTAGAAAGTGAAAATGTGAATAATAAAAGCATGCCTGTAACATGCACAGAAGTGAATGAATGTGTTGATTTGCGCGATCCTGGTAAATGGCCAGATTTGAATGAAAAAGTTATTCAAATGATTGTAGAGATAGGCCCGTATCAAATTCAAAATTTTGAATTTCCGCGGAAAAACAATAGAAAGTTCAATATCTCCCATTATTTTAGAATACTTCTAAATGGAGATAAAATTCCTCGTCTTTGGCTCGTTTATTCAATAAAAAACGATGCAATTTTTTGCTTTTGTTGTAAATTATTTTTACACAACAAGAGCACACAAGCTTTGTCTAGTACGGGGTTTTCAGATTGGCCTCATACAAGTCAAATTCTTAAAAGCCACGAGAATAGTAATTTTCATATGGAATATTTTAGATCGTGAAAGATTTTAGAAGAAGGACTGAACAAAAAAAAAACAATTGATGCAAATTTGCAGAAAGCGATGAAAGAAGAAGTTTATCATTGGAACCAAGTTTTACGACGACTTCTTTTTTTCGTTCAGTACCTAGGTGCACAATCTTTGTCTTTCAGAGGTTCATCTTGTACCTTAAATGAATCAAATAGCGGTAACTTTTTAGAATTAGTTAAAATGGTAGCAAAATTCGATCTTGTACTAGCGGAACATTTGAAGAGAGTTAATAACAAAGAAACCCAGTATCATTACTTAAGCAAAAATATTCAAAATGAATTAATTCATTTAATTGCAACTGCCGCTATTAAAAAAATTGTCCATATGATAAATGCTGCCAAATATTATTCAATTATTGTAGATTCAACTCCAGACAAGAGCCATGTTGAACAAACTACATTAATTATTAGATTTTTAGAGAAAAATGAAAATATTTTTCAAATTAAAGAGCACTTTTTAGGATTTTTAGACTGTAGTGATAAGACTGGCACTGGATTAACAGAGCTTGTTTTAAAAAAATTGAATGATTTGAATTTATTAATTTCAAATTGTAGAGGTCAGGGTTATGATAATGGAGCAAACATGAAAGGGAAAAATTCTGGAATGCAAAAAAAGATTAGGGAATTAGAGCCAAGAGCCTTTTTTGTCCCATGTTCTTCTCATTCACTTAATTTAGTTGTGAATGACTCTGCTCATTGCAGCATTGATGCAATTAATTTCTTTAATATTGTGCACAGTATATATGTATTTTTTTCGGGGTCCACAAATAGATGGGAAATATATAAAACTTGTGTAAAGGGATTAACTGTAAAACCTTTGTCTGACACTAGATGGGAAAGCAGAATAGATGCTCTTAGGCCTTTAAAAAATAATTTAGCCGATATATATGATGCATTATTAGAAATCAGTGGTAATGCTCATGATAATTTAATTAAAGTCACTGCAGAATCATTGGGAAATAAAATTTTGCAGTTCAGTTTCATTTGTTCTTTACTTGTATGGTATGATATTTTAGAGAAAATCAATATCGCCAGCAAGTATTTACAAAATAAAAAAATTGATATTTCTGTAGCTCTTGAAGTTTTAAAAAATACTAAAAACTCTCTTTGCGAAATGAGGTCGGACAATAATTTCGAAAAATATATTCAAAACGCTAAAGTTTTAGCTGAGGAATTAGAAAGTTCACCCAATTTTCTAGACAACCGTTTACGTACTAGAAAAAGGAAAAGAATGGCAGGTGAACAATGCGCTGACGAACCCATAGTTGACCCAAAACAATCTTTCAAAGTCAATTTTTATTTTCAAGTACTAGACAAAGCCATAATTTCAATAGAAGAACGTTTCGATCAGATTAAAGAATATGGTCAATTATTTTCCTTTTTATTAAAAATACATTGTTTACCTTCCGAGTTCATTTTAAAGGAAAAATGTCAGATTTTAGAAGAATCTTTGACATATAATGAAAGTAGGGATATAAATGGGAACGAACTTTATCAAGAGCTACTTACACTTTCACCTCTTTTAAACTGTGAAATGTCATGTTTGGATGTACTTAATTTCATTTTTGATAAACATTTAGATACTGTTTACCCAAACACAGTCATTTCACTGAAAATTTTGAGCACCTTACCCATCACTGTAGCATCTGCAGAACGTAGTTTTTCAAAATTAAAAATAATTAAAAATTATCTTAGGACAACAATGACCCAGGACAGATTATCTAGTTTAGCCGTATTATCGATAGAAAAAGAGCTAGTAGAAAATTTAGATTGTGATGAGTTGTTGAATGAATTTGCGAAAATCAAAGCCAGGAAAGTACATTTTACTTAATTCGACACAAATAATTTGAATTTTATTGATAAAACTATTATACAGGTGAAAATTTGATCAAGAATATTCATGAAATGATGTAACATTGTTTCTATATAAAACACTAAATTTGTATGAGAATATGACTAATGAATACTTGTTTATTCTATTTATGTACTATCATGCAAATTTTGTATTATACTTAAACATTGGTACAACATTGCAAAAATATTCCTGTTTATTCATTAAAGTAAAATAAATTGACTAACTTCACGGTTTTCTTATAACTATTTTTTTGAGGATTAGGCCTCCGGGGGACACCTCGTTAAAAAAAACGCACCGTACTCACAAACGCGAAATATTTGATATTTGCAAAATTAGATTATTTACATCTATTTTAAATTAAAAATATATAATTAACACACATTGTAAATATATAATATTTGTAATGTAATGTGAGTTTTAAGTCTACCTCAAGGGTGGTGTGGAAATGGCTTAAGTTTAAAAGAATAATATGAGTTTCAAAAGAAATTAAATTTTATAGTATTGGGGCGACATTTTACACTTTGAACAGGGCGCATATTTCTGTTGGGTCGGCCCTGATTATTAATATAGTCGGTGAATTTTATTTTTAAAAAAATATAATGTATTCATGCAGTTGAATAAATAAATATTAAAATTAATAAAACAAAAAGTTAATTGGATTCTGTTTTTACAAAAGGTAAGTGATAATTTGTGAAAAAAACATGTAATTCATGAAATTCTTTTTATCATACCAGTAGAGGTTATGAAGGTATAAGCATTGGCTATATAAAAATAAGTAGTATTATTTTTATATAGTCAATGGCATAATTTAAGTTATTTTGATATTAATTTGTACTTTGTAATACATACATATATTAAATTTATGTTTTAATAAATAAATCGGTAATTATTTGGAATTTTTACTTAAATATCATGAATACAATAGTATCAAAATAACCAACTTCCTTATATATTTGAAATACATTTAATGTCCGAATATTTTAACTATTTTAGGTGCTAAATTTGGAATGGAATTTTGTCGATTATAAAAAAGAAATAAAGATTAGATGAAGTTGTAATATAAAATAATTAGAGGAAAACATAATATTACAAGTGTAAGTATACTGTATTCTATGAAATTCCTGTTATCAGCTATTGGTTTCAAGTTTTAAAAACTTTGATTTCCCATACATTTTTTTTAAATTGATTTATTTAAAATTCAAAGTTTAAAAATAATAAATAGTATAATTAATTTTTATTTCTAAAGTGCCACCTTGTTTAACGATTTGTACATATTTTAAAATTTTTCATAATGCCTCGTCGTTGTTGTGTGCAGGGTTGTAAATCGAATTACGATTCTACAATATTAAAGATTCTGGTAATATTTCAGTTTTTGAATTTCCCATAAATGAAGAATCAAAAAATCAGTGGATTAAGGTTATTCCTCGTAAAGACTGGTCGCCAACAATTTATTCTGCAGTTTGTGCTCTACATTTCCATTCGGTAGATTTTCGTGAAAATACAAGTAGATTAAGATTAAAAGCAGATGCTGTTCCTTCAAGTTTTCCAAATTTGCCTTCTTATCTTACAAAGTCGTCGTCTAATACACGACCAGACCCTTCAATTCGTAAAGAAAAGTATATTGCGTGTATTGAAGATCTGGGAAATTCTTTCCATATAGAAGATTGTATTCGAAATTTCAACGACTTTATTAATCAATTTAAAAATAAATTAAATTTAAAAGAATGGTTTGTTCATGAGAGCGAATTAAAAGTAGTCTTTTTCAAAGTAGAGCCAAACCATAGACTAAAATATAGATAGGAAATGACCGTATAAATTTTTAATACACTTTTGAAATCGATCATAGCTGGCAGAAACTTGAAGAATGGCTGGCAGGAGCTTTTACTGAGAGGAGAGATAATTTTTCGCTCACGAATTTCCATATATATTACATATTTTGTAGATTTCAATAGCTGGCAATGAAAATACATGCATATGTATTTATCTAAAAAACAATACACAATACATGTTCATTGCAATAGCTGGCAGTAGTACTGGAATCAATATAGAATATTTATCACTGATCAACAAAGCAATAAGATGTGACACTCTTTTTTTTTTAAATTTACTAACACACATAATTACTTATTTTAAAATAATAAAAAAAATCAAAATTCAATTTACAAAAACAGTACAGAATTAATGTACTTATGTCAAATCCATATTTCCTTATAAACCGCCGTAATGAAGAAAAGATACAAAACAATATATACATTTGAGCAATACAATCATATTGTACATGTATACGATTTTTTCACAATGCATTTTTAAAGGCGATCTGGAACTTTTTTTTTGACTACCTGACGCGTCATTATATCAAGATATAAGGTGATTCATATAATTTCTGAGAATTTTGAAGACAAGAAAAAGTTTATTTTGTTAAGCTATATATTAGAGTAAGAATTTAATTTATAATTAAGAAATTTAACAAAAATGTAAAAACATTTGATAGCAAACACAAAATTTTAAGTGTAATGCATTTACAATTAATTTTGTTTATTTTAGATAAAAAATTTTAAATAACAAAATTTGTACTTTTTTTAATGAGTAGGTATACACTGTAATAATGTTATATTTTTTAAAACAGTTGGTGTTGCAGTTCCATTTTTTTTGTCTCTTTTTCGTATACAAAGGCTCTTAATTGCTATCGACTTTTAGCAAAACCGTTAAGGCCGAATGAATAACGGGACAAAGGTCATGAGAAATTTTTGCTAACGCGTGCTCAGTGTCATTACTGTATGAATATAGATATACTGTGATTTCAATAGCTGGCAATGAAAATACATGCATATTTATTTAAAAAACAATACACAATACATACTCATTGTAATAGCTGGCAGTAGTACTGTGTTATACGGTTATGTTATACTTATGTTATACCGTCATACATGGTCTTACTTGAATCATGAATATAGAATATTTATATTCATGTAGCCAACAATACAGATTGCATAGTATCAAAGAATATATAACTAACGTAACTAGTAGATATATATTCTTTGATAGTATGCATGCACATATGTGTTAGATACTTTCAAAACCAGTTTTAATTGTATATATAATATCACAGATAAGGATATTTGTCTGTGATAATATATATTATTATATTCATTGCCAGTCATAACATAAATTTGTTGAAAATTTAAATTTCCTTTAAAATATACGATTTTGTACATTTGCCTGTTATTTGATATTTTTTATCATTTCCGATAAGAATATAGCTACATAGATTTTTGATTTTTAAATATGTTTTTTCTTCAAGGTATACAAGATTTCAAAAAATTACAAAAGTTCTCTCATTTATTTTCCTTATTCTGATTTTATAGCTTTTTCAAAATCTCTCAAAAGCTATTTTGATGTTTACTTAATAGTTATGAATACGATTCCTGCCATAAGCATTTCCTATCTATATTTTAGTCTATGGCCAAACGATATTTTTGGTTTCAGTACTGCAACACGTATTATTATCAATAATGACCTCGTAATACAAATTATTGTTGGCGAAAATGAGGTCTCTCCAAAAGACTTGCAGTGGATTTTGCCTTCCAACTGCAAGTTAAATTTATGGTCGCAAATAGAAAATTTAATATCTCGCTATTCAACTATAGAAAGTATAGAACCATCTCAGAAAATTTTGTTAAAAACTTCTGCAACCTTTTTAAAAAAAGCGATCGATAACCATGATGAAGATGAAATTTCTCAGGAAGAAATTGAAAGATTAAATATTTTATATAATCAAGTAAAGATGTTTTATCAATCATGAAAGTATGATCCGTGCACCCTAATTATGTCATTTCTTATTTATTGCCACTCAGCATCTGCGTATGAAATTTTACGTAAGTTTATTTACGTTCCAACAAAAAGATATTTACAAAGTATATAGTCTTCTTTTAACATCACTCCAGATTATAAAACCGATAACGATGAGCATTATATACAAGAAGTTTCGAGAAATTTACAAGACCACGAAAAAATTGTTGCACTTTTAATAGATGAAATTTATGTTAATCGTGGTATTGAATATAAATCAAATCACTTAGGCCCAGTTTCACAAAGAATAGATAAATCTAGGGACAACTAACTCATTGATAAATTTATTCAAGAGATAAATTAAAACTACTGTTTCACAAACAAAATTATGAAAGTTATCTAGTAAATTATCCATAGTTAACTAACCAAAGCTCCGTAGTTTCAGTGCTGTAATATAGATTGATTCGTCTTATTATATACACAAAGAGTATATAAAAGAAAGAGAGTTTCTATCTGAAAACAAAACAACAAAAATGGAATAGACAGGAAACGAAGAATTGTTGGAATTGACGGTTGAATTGTTTTGAATTTTTCCGTTTATAACTGACAACACCTGAAATTTATGAAAAAACATACAATGATTTAATTTTTTTTATGAAATTAATTAAAAATGTATTTTTATAAAATATTTTTCAAAATTAAATACTCTAACTACTAAATAATTAACTTCATAATAACAATATATGTATATATTAATATTAATATTATATTGCTGTTACCTGTTGTATTGTATATTATACACATCATCAACTCATACATACATGAAATGTATATGTGTATATGTATATTAATTTTATATACACTTGCCTTGCAGTCATAAGTCATAACAATGATGTATTTTTGTTCAATATTTATATTTATATATTTTGTATATTTGAGCTTTATGGCTTTATGCATATACAAAGATATAAACCAATATATATTTAATTTGTTATGTTTTGTTATTATTTTCATTCGTTCTGCAGTATATATAATGTATAAACATTATATGAGTATGAGTGGCATTTCATAATATAATACCATAATACATAATACCATATAATAATACAATACACCTTACGCTTACACTATTCAATAACAATACATAGAAACTGTAAAGTATTATTATGTGTGTATATTATGGACTGTCCCAGAAAAAATTGACCCTTTTATTTTTCGACATAATTAAAAAACCAGTTATTGTATTATTACAAAAATTTCAATATTTATTTGTCATAATTTTACAATTAAAATGCATAATAAAAAAATTCATAATTAGTTGGACATAGAAAATAATTTGACTTTTCTGTTGAGGCCCCTTAGAAGATTTCGTACAGTCGTATCCGTCACAATATCATATGTTTTTCTCCACCTATTTTTGAAGTCTACCACATTTTTGGCGTGTTTCTTTGTTTTCCGTAACTCCCTTTTAATCAAAGCCCAGTATCTCTCAATTGGTCTTAATTCTGGACAGTTTGGAGGATTTGCGTCTTTTGTGACAATATTTATGTTGTTTTCTGCATACCACGCCATCGTTGCTGACGCATAGTGACAGGTAGCTAAATCTGGCCAAAATGCTACAGTGCCTTCATGTTGACGTATAAATGGGAGCAGGCGTTTTTTCAAACACTCTTCTATATAAACTCTGGAATTTATAGTACCATTTGTAACAAATTCACTACTCCGAAGTCCACAAGAACAAATGGCTTGCCAGACCATAAACTGCTTTGGAAATTTAGATATTTTTTTTGCTGAATATTTCTTATCCACACCGCCCTTTTTTTTCGCTGTATAGAAGTCATGTCCAGGCAGCTGAGCAAAATCCGTCTTACAATATGTTTCATCATCCATAATGATACAGTCGAATTTGGTTAAAAAACGGTCATACAATTTCCGAGCTCTGGTTTTGCAAATTTTTTCCTTTTCTTCCGATCTATCTGGTATTTTTTGAACTTTATATGTTCTTAAGTTGCAAATTTTTTTTATTCTCTGCACCGTAGATTTCGATGTTCCAGCTACCTGCGCCATATCTCTAATAGAGGTATTGGGATTATCTGAATAACGCCTTTGTACCTCTTTCACTAAATTTAAATTAGAAGGACGGGAAGGCCTACCTGATCCTTGTTGCCTTTCGATAGAAATACCTTTCTTATATTTTGAAATGGTTCTCTTTACAGTTGAAACAGATGTTTCTAAATCTTTTGCTATTTTTGAATATTTTATTGTTTTATTTTCTATAAATTTGTTCAAAATAGCACGACGCATCTCTTCTTCATTTAGAGACATTGTAACTTTTTGAATTTCAAAACACGAATGAGTATTAATAATCTTGAAGTTCGCTTTTTATAGCAAACATTTGTCGGAAAAAGAACATCTTTATCATACGTTATATTCCCTCAATAACTAAAAATAAAAGGGTCAATTTTTTCTGGGACAGTCCTTATATACCATATATACTGTATTGCTATGCTGTGCTATTATCTAAGCACTCCCCTTCACTTCGAACCTATATATTTTCTATTGCAGCAAATTTTTATTTTTAAATCAATGATTTCTGTTTGAATTTAATATTTTTGTAATGAATATAATAACTACATATCATATACATAACATATAATATAATACGCGACAACATAACATGAGTAGAAGAAACGTGATCTACTCAATAGTAAACAAACATTTAAATATGAGTCAAATTAATACAATTACTTATTTCATAATTGCATAATTATATAATATTAATTGTTTAACATAAGCATGATACAGCAGTTAAAGCTTTTAAGAATTATGTCATAAATATTAACATAGGTCGTAAACATATGAATATGATATGTAAGCATTGTATTGTATTGTTAGTTAATAATTATTAAGGTAATGAATTTAAGTTTGAAATTAGGTTGATTACAAATATTCTATAAATTATGAAATCGTTATAAGTAATAAAAAGAAAGAATATTATTAAGAACATATGTATATAAAATAAAAGAAAACCAATATTTGTACTTTGAAATTATGTCAATAAATTCTTGATTAAGCAAATCATATATGTAATATAAGTGTTTTATGTTTACTTAATATTAATTACTATTAATTATACATATTATAAGAAATTTTGTATATAAAGAGAAGAATTTTATGAATAAAATATAGTTGACAGTTAAGTCTGATCAAGAAGAATTGGCTGTGATTTTTATTTCAGTAAATCGGCATTTAATTGCCAGTTTAATTAAAAATAAAATTTCGGCATTTTTGCCAAACATCGGTGCAAATATCGGCACTAACATGCCGCACCAAAATTAATATTTTAACTTCTTTACAGCTAGGTAGAAATTCTCTTCATCGGTGACCTTAGCATTACATGGCGACCCTGCAAATATTTATTATTTATTCAAGAAATATAGAGAGAGAAACAAAAATCGAGCAATTGAAACACCGAAAATGCAAATAAATAAAATAAAAAAAAAAAAATAAAAAAAAAAAAAATCAAAGAAAGAAAAGCAATAGCGGAGCTATATCACTAGAGAAGAAAAGAATTTTTCCTTAAACAAAATAAAAGAAATTCGAAAAGAGCAATGGGAAGCGCAAAATCCAAAGAGGAAGTAATAGTAATAGTAATAGTAAATGCACCCTCATCGAACAACAACAGCAGCAACGGCAACTATCAATATGAAATAACGAAAACCATAATTATAAGTTTAATTGTATGTCTAATTTTAATAATTGTAATAGGTTATATTAAGAATAAATTTAAAAAAAATATATAAGAAAAGAAATTAATAAAAATAATACAGTTTAAAACTAATTAATTAATTAAAAAAAAAATATATATATATATAATAAATAATAATATTGTAATTTTTTGAATATATATTAAATGAATAAATAAAAAAAAAAAGGGAAAATATACATACACATATTATATATTTTTTCTCTCCCTTTTAATCTTTAAAAATTTATCATTTATGAATAATTTAAAAAATTTGAGAACAGATTTAAAAAATATATTGGATATATTTAAGAAAAATCCAAATAGAAATTTTTCGGATAAATATTTATTGTATTTAGAATATTCAAAAGAAGATTTTCATAAAAAATTAAAAAAAAAAATTATCAAAAGCATATGAATGTACAAGTCATAAAAACAAATATTTAGAAATTTATAATCAAATACAAAATATAATAAATTCTAAAGTTAAAATAGAAGATATTGATAGCGATCAAGATAGTAGTAATAATACTAGTAGTGAAGAATATTCAGATAGTCTTAGCATACAAAATTCATCAGAAAAAGAAAGAAAGGAAACAACAACAATGGCAGCATTTGATATTAGTACAACGCTTAAAATAATACCAGAATTCAATGGTGAACCACAAACATTAACAAACTTCGTAAACTTGGTTGAATGTTGATCAGAGACTTTGAAAGATAATACAGAAGTGAAAAAATTGATAAAATTTATACTTAAAACTCGTATAACAGATAAAGTGCGTAATAAAATTAGTAATGAACAAATACCAACAACATTGAAACAATTTAAAGATCTATTTGAAAAAATATATAAGCCAAAAAAGAACCCATTGAAAATTCAAAATGACTTATATCGCATTCAGCAAGGAAATAAAACAGTACTCAAATTTGCTGAAAAAATAGAAACATTAGTTGCTGAATTAAATGAAATTCATATATCAGAACAAGGTGAAGCTAATAAAACAGTCATCGCTAACATAAATGATACATTAGCTTTAAATGCATTCAAATCTGGACTGAAAGAACCTTTGAAAATGACAATATTTGCAGCCCAACCAAAAACACTTAATGAAGCAATTAAGCTAGCATCCGAAATTGATTCCAGTGGGAACAACAATGAAAACGTATTGTATAAATAAAAAATAATATTCACACATAAGAATCCTTCATCTAAAATGACGCGTATTAGACTAGGTCTAATGGATTACGATTTCGAAATAAAATATAAAAAGGGTTTATTGAACACCAATGCAGATGCCTTATCACGATTACAATTAGACTCAAATGTGCTTAAAAATATGATACCAACTACAAATGAAATTAAAGTATTAACACGTAATATGCTTAAATAAAAAGAAAAACAGAAAAATACTGCATTAAATGAGATTGATCAAACACAACCGGTAGAGACTGGCCATCTCAGCATCTGGGAATGTTCATCAATTTCTCAAGTAAGAAATATGTATTAGAAAATTGAAATTTATAAAGAGAGTAAATATACAAAGTGTACACAGAAATAATAAATATAATAATGAAGATATAATTAATATATGTACATATTAATAAAAGAGAAATAAAAATAGAGTATAGTGATGAAACACAATTGAATCTGAGGATTATTGTGAAAAAGCTATCACTCGAATTAAATAAAAATAAAATATATGAACTAGCCATGGCAAAAGATGATGAATTATTTAATATTATAAATATCGATAAATTTAAAAAAAGAATACAATGAGTTGCAACAAGAATTAATAAAAAAAGGAAATGCAGAAATAAAGATAATTATATATACACCACCTATAAAAGTGATTGATAAACAAAAGCAAAATAAGATCATAAGTGAATATCACAATACAGCACATGCAGGAGCACATTCTGGAGTTAAATGAACCATTAACAAAATAAAACAAAGATATATATGGAAAAATCTGAACAAAATGGTAAAAAACTACGTCAATAATTATGAAATATGTGCAAAGAATAAACAAATAAGGCATACAAAAGAAAAAGCAATTTTAACACACACACCTTCAACAAGTTTTGAAATAATACAAATAGACACTGTCGGACCTTTAAGACAATCAAAAGAATATAGATATATACTTACCATCCAATGTGAATTGACAAAATATATAGAAGCCTTCCCAATGGAAAACAAAGAAGCTAAGACGATAGCCAAAACTTTGGTAAACAATTTTATATTAAGATACGGACATTTCAAAATACTAAAAACTGATATGGGAACAGAATTTGTTAATGACATCATGCAAAATATATGTAAATATTTTAATATAAATCATGTCACATCGACACCTTTTCACCATGAAACATTAGGCATGATAGAAAGAAGTCATAGAGTACTAAATGAATACTTCCTAGCATTTACTCAAAATGATAACTGGGATGAATGGATACCATATTTTACGTTCTCGTACAATATTACACCACATTCAGACATAGGTATATCACCTTTTGAACTTATATTTGGAAAAATTGCAAAAATACCATCAGAACTTGAATCTGAAAATGCGCAACCGATATATAATTTAGATAACTACGCACAAGAATTAAAATTCCGTTTACAACATGCACAAGAAACTGCTAAGCAATTATTAGATACAGCAAAACGCAAAAGAAAAGACTATCTGGATGATAAAATAAATCCTTTAAATATAATAGTAGGAGATAAGATATGGTTAAGAGTAGGTAATAATAGAAGAAAATCTGAAAGTCCATATAAGGGACCATACGAAGTAATAGAAACTAATAATGTAAATTCTAAAATTAAGATAGGTAATACAATTAAAGAAGTACATAACAATAGATTAAAGAAAGCATAAAATGTAAAAAGCAAAAATATAAACAAATAATAAAATTGTAAACAAAAATATAAACAAATAACAAAAATGTAAACAAATAATAAAAAACAAAAATGTAAACAAACAACAAAAATGTAAAATAAAAACAAAAATGTAAACAGAACAAGACAACAACAACAAAAAAAAAAAATTTTTTTTTCTTCACAAAAAAAATTTTTTTTTACCCGACCCTGAGGGATGTAATGAATGTAATAACTACATATCATATACCTAACATATAATACAATATGCGACAATATAACATGAGTAGAAGAAACGTGATCTACTCAATAGTAAACAAAAAGTTAAATATGAGTCAAATTAATGCAATTACTTATTTCATAATTGCATATATATTATTAATTGCTTAACATAAGCATGATGCAGCATTTTTAAAAGATATATATGAATTATGTTATAAATGTTGATATATGAATATGATATGTAAACATTGCATTGTTTTGATAATGAATAAGGTATATGAACTTAAGTTTGAAATTAGGTTGATTACAAATATTCTATAAATTATGAAATCGTTATAAGTAATAAAAAGAAAGAATATTATTAAGAACATTTATGTATATAAAATAAAAGAAAACCAATATTTGTACTTTGAAATTATGTCAATAAATTCTTGATTAAGCAAATCATATATGTAATATAAGTGTTTTATGTTTACTTAATATTAATTACTATTAATTATACATATTATAAGAAATTTTGTATATAAAGAGAAGAATTTTATGAATAAAATATAGTTGACAGTTAAGTCTGATCAAGAAGAATTGGCTGTGATTTTTATTTCAGTAAATCGGCATTTAATTGCCAGTTTAATTAAAAATAAAATTTCGGCATTTTTGCCAAACATCGGTGCAAATATCGGCACTAACATGCCGCACCAAAATTAATATTTTAACTTCTTTACAGCTAGGTAGAAATTCTCTTCATCGGTGACCTTAGCATTACATTTTCGTATTTTAGTTTTCAGTCTACAGTAAGGGACAAAATGGTTACTCCTTTTTAACACTTTTTAAGAATCGGTAAATTCCAAAAATATAAATGCAAAACATATAATAATATAAATTAACATATTTTATATCAATTTATTATCTATTATTCACTCACAATTTTATATCTTCATTTTAACATATTTTTAAGATAAAATTAGACTGAAAAATTTCCTTGAAAAAAAAAAAAATAATTAAAAACTACAAATTAAAAATTTTAAATAAAAAAAAAATTATTATATATAATTTTTAAAAAATTATAAAGGATATTTTTGTTTACACAATGTGTTATAAAAAAAATTAGAAAATGTATTATAATACATAATTCTGTCGCGGACTGTAGACTGTACACTAACAAAAAACATAGCACTCATAACCAATTATCAAAGATGAAACAGCAAACAGACAACATTGCACAATTTAGCAATATAGTATGTATAAAATAAATGATAATAAATATCTAAGTATATGTATATATACATATAGAGTTAATTATGATAATACTCTTTCACACAGACGTGAAAAAGTTATGGGACAAACATAATCTTTCATCATTAGAAAACATAATCACACAAATATATTTATTACAAACAGCTTCTCTAGTTTTCATAATATTGTTAATGCAATCGTCTGTAATAGGTACCAAGTTCTTTTTCAGATTGTTTTTGACTGTCAATTCGTAGACGTTGTTGAACTCATCCACAAGAACTTCATTTGTTGTGAGAAAAATAGATTTTTTAGCTTTATCTGGGATAGGTTCTATGGGGACTTTGGAAAAATGTGAATCTGAGAACTGTGGGATAGATAGTGTGATTATGAGATTGTGATTATATGATGAAATCGCGATTCTAATATTTTGGTAACTCTCTATGTTTTCGATTAATTTTAGTTCTTCTGAATTCAAAATGTTTTTTGTTAAGATACCTAA
This sequence comes from Villa cingulata, assembly GCA_951394055.1. Taxonomy (NCBI): domain Eukaryota; kingdom Metazoa; phylum Arthropoda; class Insecta; order Diptera; family Bombyliidae; genus Villa; species Villa cingulata. Next base: position 31,103,835 of record OX596020.1, on the reverse strand, counting down.
TATAAAAATACGTCTTTACTTTTCAAGAGTTTATTTGGAAGAGAAGTCATATTACAAAATTTTTAAAAACTTAGCCTAAGTACCTTACATCTTTACATTTTATCATGTTATACATATATATATATTTATATGTGTGTACATATTACTTTTTATATTAAATTCTAGTACATTTTATTATCAATTATTCTATTTATTCGGAAAGTCCACACTAATTTACTTGAAAACAGTATTTGTTCTATGTCATCAATATGATTCCTTAAAAGAGTGATATCGTGGTTGATGTGATATGTGTATTGTATTAACGTGAATTCGTCTTCCAATGTTGCTACTCTGTTAGTTAAGTTATTTGTAATTTTGTTAATATGTTTTTCTATTGTAGTCTGTTGAGTATTAATATGGGTTGTTATGTTTTGGATTTGATCCATTAGGTGGCTGTTAATGTTCAACTGTCCGTTGTTTTCGTTAACTAATCTATTGTTGTTATTGTACAGTTCGTCAAGTTTTGTTTTAATTGCTATTTCGTCGTCGTAGTCCATAGTTCCTGCAATGTATTTAAGTCCTTTTCCTATTATGTTGACTAGTCCTCGTTTTTCTCTATTATGTAGTACATGTTCAGGTATAATGTTATTTATTTTAGCTTCTAGTAGGGCAAGGCTTTGATTTAGTGTAATATACATAGGCCCGATTAAATTTGATTTGCGCTGAAGAGCCAAAACGTTTGATTTGATGTGATCTTTGGAAATTTCAAATTGTGTAATGTTAATTATGTGAAGAAATTTATTATAGCTTTTAATGATTTTTACAGGTTCTAGTTCTAATGTTAAATAGCCATTATTATTGTTAAAATCGTGAATTTGTATCTCTTGGGTTTGATACGCTGGTAGGGTTAAAATTAGTAATAATATTACATTCATTTTTGTTTTTCCTTTTCACCGGTATAGTTGGATTGTCTATGTCTTGAAATTTCTTTTCAGGTTTGACGTGAGTTTTATAGTATTTTATTCGGTTCTTTTTGTCGATAATATGGTCGTCGTCAATTTTTTGTGAGTCAATTTTCCTGTATTCCGAATGGTTTTTGCCGCCACGAATTTCTTTAATAAAATTTTTGCCTTCTTGTATATTATTATCTTGTCTATTTTGATTGAGTCTCTCTATAACCTTTTGCTTTTTATCGACAATTTTTTTATGGATTTCGTTGTATTCGCTTTGGTGTATATTTCCGTTGACAAAATCGATGGGTTTTTTACCTGTGGTAGAATGAATACTATTATTATAAAATATGATAATTTGAAGAATTTTTTCTTCAACTGTTTTAATATGGTTTACTTGGTCATGTTTCAAGAGACGTATATGTTCATTAATAGTATTATGTAGACGTTCAACATCTGCGTTTGAATTATGATTACTATGTACTAGACGTAAAGTGAATGTCTACTTCTAAATTCCTAAGAAATTCTTTGAGGGGTATCGCTTTAAATCCTAACTCATTGTCAACGATGATTTTCTTTACTGTTCCAAACTGACCAAAATAGTACGATAGGGCTCGTTTGAATTCTGTCCAAGTTCGGCCCACAATTTTAATTGCACAAGCATGTTTCGAGAATTTATCGATAATCGTTAAAAACAAATTATTTTGTAAAGTATAGAAAACATCGACGTGTATTATTTCTCGGGGTTTACAGGGGGTCTCGGTTAATTTATATTGTACTTTTGGTGGGTTTCGGTCGTACTTTTCATGGTTGCATATATCACAATTGTTTATAAATTGTGTAATGCGTTCTTTTAATTTTGGATTATAGGAAGTTAGTTTGATTTGATTAAAGACTTCTTGTATTCCTCTATGGTTATTTCTTAAATATAGATTTACAAGATATTTCGATACCCTCCAGCGAATCACCGATAAATATATTTAGAAATCAAGTTATAATTACGAAAACAAATACAGGGTCGTTGAAAATAAAAAAACAAAAAATTTTCGATAAAAACCGTACAACACTTTTTGTAAAAATGTTAGATGAACAAACCGTGACTACTTTACTCAAAACGCATTTCAACCCAAACAATTTAAACGCCGTCCTTGTTGAAAATGAAGAATTCTTCCAAATCTTGAAAAATGTCTTTCACAAAAACTTTTCCAATAACGATAAATTTAGAATCATCCGTTGTAAAACACTCTTAGAAGATATAACCGACGAAGAAGAATTAACCAAGAAAATAGAGAAAGAACATTTAATGCGATTTCTGGATTTTGTATCCTTGAAAGGGCATCTGCGTTGCTGTTTTTAGTCCCTTTTTTATACTGGATTGTGTAGTCATATTCTGACAGTCTCAATCGCCATCTTACGAGTTTTGAGTTGGGTTCTTTTAGAGAAAATAACCAAGTCAGTGGCAGAAAAAATTAGCATTGGCCCCTGCGCAAGAATAATACGCAAATATGTTACATTTACTAAAATTGTAGACGAGATTAGCACGAGCCTCTGCGCAAGAATAATACTCAAAATCACAAAAATAGTAAAAAGTGTAATATTATAAGTTTTTAATCATTTTCAAAGTTTTCAATGTACATTTTGTTTTCAGGGTAGTTAAAAGTCGCGAAATTTAGCAAAAAAATTTCGCGAAATTTTGCGAAAAATTTTTTTTTGCATTTTTGGTGATTACATGACACACAGATACAGAAAAAAACAAAAATAACAAAAAACACAAAATGTCCTTTTTTATCCTTCCAGAAGGACTTTTTTTAAAAAAAACAAAATTAAATTTTAGAGCATTTTAAGACGAATTTTTTGAGCCATAAATCAAATTTGTATCACTTACCGTTATGAAGATATTGGCGAAAAAGAAAAAAAAAATTTTTTTAAAGGGGTGTATCTTTTTAAGGGGGGGTGAGCGCCACGAATTTTTCTCAGATTGTTGATTGGGGTCACCCCCTCTATCGATTGTCATACTACTAAAGTCCTTCCGCGAATGGGGTTAAAATCTATACCTTTACCAAAAAAATAATAAAAAATAAAAATAAAAAAATTGAATAAATGTATGTTGAAATTAGGATTTATTATACATGTAAGATTTAATGAAGATATTCCACAGCTTTTTTTGTATTGATTTATTATACATATAAAGATTAATTAGATATAAAATATAAAATTACATTATCCGGGACCTCACGATGGAAATTTAAACTAGTTGTACTCTATAATGATTTAGTTATTTTCTCTATAAAGAATTTAAATTTGTTTGACATTGTTTCACGAATAAAGAAAAAAAAAATGGATTTGTAAAGGAATAAGAAATGGTTTTTGTATTAAACGCTACCCCTAACAGAACCCCAAAATTCGAAACAGCATGGATATTGATCAAATTTTGATTTGAATTTCTTTCTCATTACATAAAGGATGAGAACATAGTTTTATTTAACAGCGAACTATGTTTATTTGAGGTGGGTAAGTCCGTATCATTGCTGGGCGAGGCATTCTTCTTTTATTATTTCAGGACCAACGATGGTAGTTGTTGTTTTCAAGGCTTGAGCGGAGCCAAATTTTAATTACAGGTCTACGGTGTGGGTGATTCAATTTTTTTTTATGTATCTTATTTTTTTGAAGCATTCTTGGTAGAAGGATTCTACAACCTTCTACCGCTTCAGGCTACGAAAAACAAAAGAGATATGGAGCAGTAGCAAACTCACACCCCATCCGGCGAGCTAGTACCGTGCCAGCCAGCTAGCGTAGCCGCCACTACCGCCATCCATCATCTCAAGACGTAAGTATGACGTCATGTGTGTAATACTAAATTTTCGCAGGTATAATCCGGCCCTGTGTATAAATATCATTATACACAGTACATATATTACATCTGTAGTGCGTTTCTGTAACTCGATACGATAGAGAAATTTCTCAACTCTGTGACGTAATACGATTTTCAATCGCTAAACTCTACTAGTAGAGTTCTTCTGTTTCTGTAACACTCGATAGAGAATTGGTATGGTGAGTTTTCAATTAGACAGGAATTTATGAAAATGAAACAACAATTGTAACATTTAAATCAAAGTAACGTAAAACTTATTCTGAAGGTTTGATTAACTTTTAAGTTTTGTATATATCTACTCATAAAATATTACATTTTATACATTGAAATACATACATATATGTACATACAAAAATTTTTCTAAAAATAAACCGAAGATAAAATGTGAAATATGTATCTAAAATTATTTGCATATTTTTATTTTAAGTAAATATTCACCTGTTTTTCTGCATTCATATTGTTGTAAAAAAAAAAGATTTTCTATATTCTTTTCCTTAACCCCCTTTTTTTCTTGTAAAAATAAAAGAAAAAAAAAGAAAAGGTTAAAATTCAGCCCAAAAAGGGTAAAGAAAAGAATAAAGGACTAAAATAAGGGGGCCGAGCGGAGCCTTAAAAAAAAAAGGAATGATGACGAGAGAAAAACAAAGGAGGGAAAAAAAACTTTGTAAGGTATGGGTGGGTAGGTTTGCGTGTATATGACAGGCTTATGTATAATGAAAAAAAATAATGCTGATTGAATCCCAAAAAAAATTAAATACACACACAAATCCCACATACTTACATCTTGAGTGTATGGATGGTGGTAGTGGCGGCTGCTCTAGCTGGCTAGCACGTACTAGCTCGCCGGATGGGGTGAGGGTTTGCCACTATCCATAACTCTTTTAATTTCAGCAGCCAGAAGCGGCGGAAGGTTGTGAAATCCTTCCCCAATATGCTTCTATATTAATACAACAATAAAAAGGCACCTTCACCGTAGACCTGTAAAAAGGAATTGGCCCCGCTCTGGCCCCCATATGCAGCTGTGGTCATCGGTTGCCACTGTAAAAATAATTAAAAAGTTGCCCCGGCAACCGACGTTACTGCTTACCCACCTCTGTATAATTACAAGTGCTGCTGTCTTGTAATCCCAACCTAATTAAAGTACTGTTAAAAAAAAAATATAAATGTGAAAATTACATTAAATAGAACTAGAGTCTGGGAAGGAAAATTGCGAGCAAAATCAAAATTTCCAATTTGTTAAATTCAATACATTTTTAATTCATAAAAAAAATTCATCAACAAAATTTATATTACATATCTTTCTTTTTCATATACAATATAATGTATATGACCTATACCAAAAAAACTATACTTATGCTTACTTTTAAGCGTAGCATACATCTATATTATTATTATTTCTTTTTTTTTTACAATTAATTTATAATCTACATGTTACCTGAACCCACTTACTAACTATGCCTTTTATTTTATCGTTGGCGCGCATTGATGGTGATGATAAATGATGTTGATGTTGAAAACGTTTTAATATGATATAGCATGTCCACTATTTTCCCATTCGCTTTACTTTTGGATTTTCTTGGATACTAACGAATTTCGGTGTGTCCTCAGTCCATCTTTGTTAAAATTTATTTGTTTTTATATATATGTAGATTAGATATATAATATATATATATATATATATGTATATATATATATATTTTTTTTTTTTTTTAAATTTTGCTTTCGTAAAAATATGAAATTTTTATTAGTAGTTATTATTATTTATATACTATATTGATTTGTGTATGTTTGTTTTATTTATTATGTATAATAATCAAATTTTTCCTATGCAAACTATACGTAAGTATGTATTTTATTACTTATTCATATATGTAATCAGTACTTTCTTTTATAATTCTTATTTTTATTTTCATCATTCATTTTTTTTTTTGTTAATTATTATTTTACAATAATGTACATATTCATATATATTTTCTGTTTGGTTTTCCTTTGTTTTGAATTACTTTATTTTTAACATAATGATATTATATTATTTCAGAAATCTATACCATTACATGAGTAGGTATATGAGAACATTTTTTTTCTTTTTTATTTAATTTTATTCAAACAAAATTTTTTTTTTTTTTTATTGATAATTTACTAAGTATTATACATTTTAATGCATTCATTTAATTTTGGGATATTTGAAATAGGTATGTTACTTACGAACTTTTGTATAATTTATTGAAGCGTGTGTATATAGTATGTGGTAAATATTAATATCTATACATAAGTATATAATATAATACATACAAATCAAAAGAAGTTAATTTTTTTTAATTATAGATTACGTAATGTAAAATTTTATTGATAACTAACATGATGAATGTATTTATGTATATTGACTCATAATCACGTGGATTATATTATTTGAAAATTCTTATATTGTATATTTTACACTTTTCATAATCATATATGTATGTATGTTCGAGTATGTAATGTTCTTATAAATACATTATTTATACGTATACACCTTACGTTAAATATTCATTAATTTAAATTTATTTATTTCCATAAAAGTTGTACATAGTTGATAATCTTAACTGTTTAAAATTTTACATTGATTAATTTTGTTTCACATTCCATTATACTTCACATTTTTAATTACTTTTGGCACTATACTTTATGTTACATATTACATATTTTGACTAATTTTCAAAGGTAGTTTTATTTTTTTTTGTAAATTTCCCTTATATGAATATATTTATCAAATCTTTATTATATTTTCACTTTTACTTTTCATTTATTTATAAAATAATATGTTCACGATTCATTTTCTGATTTTTATTTTAATTAAATTTTCTTAACAAAAAATTCATTTATATTAATCGAAAGTCTAATAATGATAATATTATAACTAAGTAAAATAATTAAGAACCAACGTGATTTATTTATAAAAATTTTTTTTTTTTTCAAAATTAGCATTGCAAAATAATATAATTTTATTCTGATTTTTCTTAAAACTTTTTTTTTTTATAATCTAAAATTCGATAGTAATTTTAACTATTATATTAACTATTATATTTAACTATTATGTTTTAAAAATTTAAAACTACCAAATTAGACCAAATAACTTTAGAAGGAAAATGTCTTCAATTACCCACTCCCGAGGCTAGAGTGAAAACGTTTTTCTATTTAAATTCCTATCAGCCGGCAAACATTTTTTTTTCTTTTTCGACAATGCACACATACATACATACATATAACATAATACAAAAATTTTCCAATTTTGGCAGCATCACACCACCCGAAACGTTACATTTTCTTTGTTTTAATCTTCTATTCTCTTTCTAATCAATCGGTACTTTTCACTGAAACAATATATGGAAATTTCCAGTACATAAGTGCTAGAAATTTCTTATATAATGTACATATTAGAAAAGACATAATGAGATGAAAGACAATAGAAAAGATGTACCGTAGTACACGCGCAACTATTTCTTTTACATTAAGACAATATCTTGCGAACGCGTGTACATTACGTGATCACGCCACTTATAAGGAAAATTACAGGGTGGTCGTGATGCTTACTCATGTGTATGCTACTAAAAATTTAGTTATACCAATATACAAACATAGCCTCACATTACATAGCAGGCACTTCCGACAAGTATGCCTTGAAGGAAGAGGCTGAAAAAGGGAGGCAGTTATGTAAATTTTGTGCTTGCAAGTGCCCAACGTGAGGATGCCCCATGACCCTGAACCAAGAGTCTCATGGTTTTTAAACTAAGCTAGCCGGGCATTACTAATTTTAAACGTTGCAGTAAAGACCATATATGTATATGTATGTATGCATATCGTCGGTCACACTCGCAGATTGTGTAAGTCCAAATTCACGATTTTTCAGGAGACACAAAAAACGTTATAAAAACTAAACTGTTAAGACCTAACATATAATTTTTTACGTAGTAGTTTAAAATAATTTTATTTTGTAATTTGTTTTTTAAAAATCACTAAATTAATTATATATAATTTTTTTTTGGACTTAAACATATTTCTACAAAAAATTCCACAATCTTCTTGGACTTACAAAATTTTTCTTCAGAATGGTTTATTAATAAAACTCAGTTTTTCATCAAAAAAACTTTTTTATTGCTACAGGAATTCAAGTATAGCATTGAAACAAAAAATAAAGAAAAATAACATTAAAAATAAAATAATACAAACGTAAAGTATAACAGGAAAAATACATAACTTTTATAAGACTACAAAATCAACATCATATAATTTTCGAATTATGTGTAATATAACATTTTTAATGTCTATTTAAAGTTTAATAATGTGGTAACTCGTCGTAAAAAGAATGGTAGTCTTTTGGTATGGTCACTTTCAAAGATTGAAGATGATGATATTTTTCAGATTTGATTTTTAATTTTTCATTATATAACTCATTTAAATCTTCAAATTTGACGAGGTCGCTTTGTTTAATTCGTTGAGGTAAGCATTCCCAATTATCGTCAAAATGTAACTTATAAAAAATTTTTCCCTCTGAAATATACTTGATTGCTCGAATATCTGTTACTTTTGCATCACCTGTTTTTTTTTCCCGGTCTCAACGAAGAGATGTATTTAACATCATCAAAATTTTTAAAAAACGAATGTTCTAAATATTTTACTTCATATGGTCTTGGGTTTTTCCTTGCGATTTTGCAGATTTCCACATAGTCAGCAGGTACATGAATTGTTTTATTTTTTAGTTGGGTTTCAATCGTGGAATGCATTGAGTCGACTTCCATTTGTGTATGCCCTTTCTCTAGATATTTCTGGTAAATAATTATATTCTCTTGTTTACACAAATTCAACAATGCGTTTGCCAGGGTGCTATTTCTATTTTGATGTGAACATCCATCACTATAAATTATAATTTCGCGATTCTCATCATTCATTTTAGGTACAACATGTTTTAAAATGAAAAAAGAAATTATTGTTGAGAATTCGTTAGAAGTTAAACCTCCTTCAACTTCATGCCAAAGAAAGCAATACCCATCATTCGTTTTTAAATCATATATTGTGAAGTTATGTACAACTAATTTTGTTTTATAGTACATGGATGAAACATTAGACTTCGGAGAAAGGAGCACTGCTTGCATGTCCATGGTAAATACAAACTTAATATCGGGGTTTTCTTTATCCTTTTGTTTTTCACGTCTAGCTGCTTCTTTTTTTAACTTATGCTCTTCATAGATTTGATGATCAATATTTTTATTTCTGTAGCTTACACAAAGATCGCTCTCGTCTTTCTTTGGCTTGAAAAGACTTAAATTTAAATCGTCGAACACGTTACAAAAGAGAGTAGTTGAAGCTGGCTGTATTTTGTTTTCCTTACACCAAATTTGTTTGTATTCTCGAAAAAGTTGGGCCTTACTCATCCAGTTTGGCTCTAAGTACATTTTTGACGAATCCTTTCTGCAGTAATGAGATTGAACTTTGGCAAGGCTATTCAGAAAATTGTGTATGCCTTTTTTAATTGATATATTTCTTGTTAACACTGAATCATTCGAGGATTCAATAGGTGCATTTATTTCATTATTGTTTTCTTTATTATTATTGGTTTTTCCCAACCAATTTAGAATACTTCTTTGACTAATAACCAATGTGCTTTGAAACATTCTCTGGCAAACTCTAACCTTTTGTGCATCAATGTTTTTTAAAAAATATTCTATAGAATATTGTCTTCTAGAAATATTTTGATCATTTCTTTGCCTTGTACGTTGTTTTGGCTTAATAATTGTATTGTTTTGAACAAATATTTTTTTTTCACCCCATGTCATTTGCCAAAAGCTTTCAAATATTTGTTTTCTATCATTTTCTTTTATTTCAGAGCATCTCATCACAGACTTTTTATTCGGCAATGAACAATTACATGGAGGCTTCATTATTTTTGCATTTTTTATTACATTGTAATTCCATCCCTCTTGCGTCTTATTTTTTCCTTTGTAGTTTCTACCTTGCTCCCTCCTCTTAAAATTTCTCCTTGTTTTCCAATCATTTTTATCAACATTACGATGTTTGGATTTTTTTTTCACAGGTGTAAGAGAATAATTCGATGGAGTTGAATCAGGTATTTCCACAGAGTTCGAAGAACAAATTTCTCCATGATTAGTGCTTATTAGTTTTTTGTCACTTTTTAATGTATTATCTGCATTATGCATAATTTCTAAATTCTGCTCTTCAAAAATTTTATCACAATTCTCCGAATAATCAACTTCTATTTCCGAATTGACGTAATTGAGTAATTGGTTGTCATCATTTGAAATAATTACTGGTACATTTGATATGTCCAGAAAATTATAATTGTTTTCTGTTTCTGCATAAAAAAAATTATAAATTAATTTAGTACATATCAAATTTGTCGTTTTTATATTACCCATAGTGTCTGCTAAAACAATTAGTTATTGTTTAAATAGTAGTTTTAAGCTATTACCGTCATTATTTGGTTCTGTAGATGACAATTCATTTCGATTTAGTACCATTTGGACCACTTTCCAGCCTCTTGATGTCATTGTGGAAAACTGCGTAAGTGCTACAAAATTTATTAAATTGCAATATGCAAAATGTTTAAGTCACGAAAACTTTGTCACGTAACCTACCCGGAATTACCTTATCCATGAGTCTACACATCCTCTGAGGAGCATTACATAAGCCAAAAGGCATAACTGTGAATTGATAAAGAGGTCTACCTGGCACAGTAAATGCAGTTTTTTCTCGTGAATATTTCTCTAAAGGGATCTGCCAAAAGGCATCCTTCAAGTCAATACTAGATATATATTTGGTATCTTGCAACCTGCTCAATAATCCAGAAATGTGAGGTAAAGGATATGCATCTTTCTTAGTGACTTCATTCACTTTTCTCGAATCTAAACATAACCGGACTTTGCCTGGCTTTCGTGCTAACACAACTGGAGAATTCCACGGACTGTTGGATTCCTCTATGACACCAAGAGAGAGCATCCGGTCAAGCTCTTCATACATTAATTTTTGTACGGCTGGCGAGACCGGATAATGTTTTTGTTTAATCGGGGCTACATCTCCGGTGTCAATCACGTGTTCCTCCAAGTCAGTTTTGCCAAGGCCCATTCTTGCGAACGACGGAAATTTTGACTTTACAATTTCCAAACGATAATTTTGTGCATTAGTCAACTCATGCATAACGTTGATCTCACATTTAGGATTAATATCTTTAATTGACATTTCGGAAATTACCTCTGGTGCGATCTTAAACCTTTTCCAGAAATCTATACCAAGATATAACTCTTGTCTCAATGATGGCACTATACTCAACTTCATTGAATGCGTAGAACCCATAAAAGTAATTGGAACTTCGATATACCCTTGTATCTGTTGATCCTTGCCATCAGCGGTCATGACTGATTGAGAACGAGGTATGACCTCAGCATTAATTTTATCAATTAGTTTTAAGGCATTTCGGCCTAAACATGAAATGCTTGCTCCACTGTCTAATAGTCCGATAACTTCAACATTTGCGACTTTGACTTTCGCGTAAGGGCGATCGTCGCACGGATGTCTGATTAGACCGGCGAGGTGTATGAGATGTCTACTCTTCCTCAGTTCTCTACGTATTTGACGAAATTTACGAAGTCTTACTGCACGCTTATGACAATTTACTTCAGACACAAAGGCGGGATTAAAAATTCTATCGCGAACTTGCGAGTAATTGGACCAACAGATATGCCAAGGGATAATTGGCGTTAATTTAGGACATTCGGTGTTTGGTAATTCAGACCTGACAGATCTTGATAATATTTTTATAGCGGATGGTGAGCCGGTAGTGGCCGATGAGTCTGGTTCAACGGGCGTATGGGCTGATTCGCGGGAACCGTCGTCGAGTGGTTCGTCCCGTGGCGAGGGCCACTCGTTGTCCTGTTTCCCGAACACTTTTGACACTTAGGTGACGTTGTGCCAGGATTACCACATTTAAAACAGAACAAATTTCTTTGCTCTTCGGGACAGTCCTGAAAATAATGACCACTTCGACGGCAATTCCAACAAATCGCTCGCACTTTGCCTTTGGCCACCTCATCAACCCTCACAGGCTCCTCCTGTCTGGATTCGACATAATGCACATTTGGAACTGGAACCTCTGGTTCAAGTTCAAATTCAAAATATGCATCCTGAGGACTCCACGAAAAATTTGTATTGATCTCGTTAATTCTGGGTCGATAAGTTTGTCGTATTCTATTTGTTTGTACAGCGATGTAACGCTCAGCTTTTCTACATTGCTCACGAAGTTGTGGCAGAGTTGAGACTGGCAACATATAAACCATAGAGGCTAACCTCGAATTTAAATTGTCTCGAATTATATTAATGAAGTCAAATTCGGACATTGGGGATCGCATCTGATTACGGAGCACTATTAATCTTTGAACATAATCATCGAAACTTTCGTTACCCTGACGCGTATTCATCATCGCACTTACAATCTCGTAGTCGGATGTAAGACGCTGATGATATCGTATAAATTCATTCCTAAAGGAATGCCACGTAAAGTTTCGAGCATCTCTACAAAACTGTGTCCAATACCAATCAGAGGCATGATCTTTTAATAATAAATGTATGTTTGCACATAATTCGCCATGTGATATGCCATATTTATCCGCTAATGTCTCAACTCTGAAAATGAATTCGTCACAGGGCAATGGATCTGAAAATCCAGAATACGTTAACCCCCAAGTTAACATAGATGATTTGTGGGGTAGTCTGGGAACATGAACAGAACCACGAGAGTGTTCACTGATGTTTCCGCCAGACGTATTCAGGTTTCGCTGTTCTGGTTGCTGACTATTATTTGTCGCTTTTGTAGTCTGAGTTCGATTGGGTTGTTGTTTTCGAGGGGTAGATAATTTACTTGAAAGCATTTGGTGATTCAGGCCGGCAGATACAATATAATTTGGTTGAGTGTGGGTGGTGATTGAGTTAATGGATGCTTTAATTGGACTATTCTCAAATTCTGTTATAAAGCTATTCGGCCACACTAACGAACGAATTGGCTGAGTTAGAGATGAAGGACGATCGGTATAGGTGACAGAGACGGGATGTTGATAATCAGAGTTGACAGCGCCAGCCACATTATTTAAAAACTCTTCGTTACTCAATCCGGACTGTATAATCACTCCAGGGTTCCTTTTTTTGGACACCGCTCCGTTACTGGATGTTATAGGTGGTGGAGAGTGCCACACCGGACGGAAATCGCCATAACCAGTACTGAATTGGAGATCTGTAGCTCCACTGGATGCTAATCCTGATTCTGTAACATGAGAAAAGGTGTATACATCTGGAAGTGATGACGGAATTGTCATGGATGGTGATATCATCGAATCCCCAGATCCTATAGCTCCCTCTGACATCGTTGTTTCTCCTGGGGCTTGTGTAGACATTATTGTGGTTGATTTATTTTTACTACTTGTCACCCGCTGCTGAATATTAACTGGTTTATTTACTTTTTTTGAAGAAGACATTTAATAATATAAAATATAAAATGGTCGTACCGCCTGAATAGAAAAGGTATTTAAGAGTAAAAGGTAATTCAATAAGAAGAATCTTGATAAACACGACTAATATTTATAAAAAAAATTAAGTAAAATGACAAGTTTAGAATTATATAAATGAAACCAATTTATTTTTAATTTATGAATTTATTATTAATATATAACAATTTGAAATAAAGAAGATAAGGAAAAGAAAAGAAAATTTTTAAACTATTATCACCAAACACTCACTTATGCTTTAAGTGCACCAAACACTCACTTATGCTTTAAGTGAACCACACACGATATAACTTCACTTCGGAAAATCAAACAATCTACTTATAATGAAAGTCCAATAAAAGAAATTAATAAACCCGTCCGTGAATAACGATTAGTATTACTTATGTAAAAGCTGAAGAATATAAATGTATAGCAAAATCAGGCTATAAAAATTTCATAAAGTAAAGACCCTTCCTAAAATGGAAACAGATTTGCAAAGTACTTGGTCCACAAAAATCATAGACGTAACGCGATTCGTACTAATTTTCGACAATATCAAATAAATTAGTAAATATTATAAAACATGTAAAATATAAAAATATTAAATATAATTTGTAATATATATAAATTTAAAAGGAAATTTCAAAATATTATTCAAAAAAAATTTTCATATAATTTGCTTTGCTCACACCTCAATTCCCATAGATCCTCAAAACTATTGACAAAAGTTTTTATTTAGATAATAAAACGGGGCAATATATAATAAAAAAAATCAATCAATGTTATTTGTAGAGCGGTAAAGATGAATAAGTGGTCATTGTGTCTACGAATGCGTCGTTGTCTCTTAATTCACACCATGGGGTGCGACGAGATCAGAAAGTCGATCCTGGTTCCCAACAAGGCAGCTTGGTGACCAGCCAAGTGGTTGACCTATCAGATACCGACCTCAGATTCCGTCACACTCGTGACAAGTGACCGTCGTGGAGACATGGAATCGACAATATCGCTGTTACCCATTGAATAAATCGGAAGTTAATCAGCTGGTCAACGTCAGTGAAGTTGCCAATGCCACTCTCTCACGCGAACGCAGAACACAATAATCCACAGTTGAAGATTGCTGACTCTAGTGACTTCAGTGCTGAACAAACCAGTCGCATCCTGGTGCCCATCATGACGGCTCAAAGACCAGTCAAGTGGTATGACCAATCAGGTATACGGCTAATCTGCTCAACACCTCAGCCAGTCGACTCAACATCCTCAAGTAAGGGATAATTAACTGCATCTAATGCTGGATACAACCGGTGGACAGTCCGTATAGGACATCAGAGGTTAACTTATGTTAACAACTGGTGCACAATAGTGTTGTCCGTGTAGGACAGACATTGGACGAACCAATAAACGAAAAATTTTTGTACCTTTATAGAAGGCACGAAAACCACCAATTATAGTCCGTTAAGGACATATGTGTCACAAAGCAGTAGATTTGTGAGCACGAACTGACCGTTTTGGGCGCCATATTGTAATATGGCGCGTCCAGTTAGGACAAATCGTGCAACTCCAGCTCGTGACACCGAAATAACCGAGAATTTGGGCGCCATATTGTAATGTATAGGTGGGTTCAGGTGATGTCTGTAGCTATAAATGTTGAGAAGTTGTAAAAGTTGAAAATCTGTAATAAAACATGAATTAATATCAAGATAAACTGTGTTTAATTTAATAAAGAAGTAATCAAGACATGGTCAGATGGGACCCAAACCATGCAGCACAATGCAGAATCCACTACCCTAATGAGAGGTAGGGACCTACACCAATACTACATGACTAGTTCCCATCACACCATACCCAATTGTTACCATTATTTCCTACGATATTATAAAAAGGAGTGCAAAAGTAGTAGACATCACACGATCCTCCAATACAATACGTTTGGGTATATGGTCGGTGGTAGAGGCCGCTGCCCTAGTTGGCTGGCACGTGCCGGCTCGCCGGATGGGGGGTGGGTATGCCTCTATCCATAACCCTTTTGTTTTATCGGCAGCATGGGGCGGCAGAAGGCTGGAATTCCTTCCCCGAAATGCCCCAAATGAAGAATTATTCCAAACGATTAATAAGGTGATGTTGCACCTTTCCACCGCTAACCTGTAAATAGTAATTGGCCCCGCTCAAGGCCCCTTGCGCAGCTGTGGTTATCAGTTGCCCCTGAAAAAAAAATCAAAAAAAAACTTGCCCCTGGCAACTGATGCCACTACTTACCCACCTCTAAAGTAAATTAAAATTTTAAATTTTACTATGAGATGCTGCATATCTCATAGTCCCAACCATATTATACATAAATAAGGTAGAAGAGTCAAATCAATGAGTCACATATTTATAGAGAAGGAGAAAAGAAATCTGTGGAACGATGCGTGAGCAAAAGCCAAATTTTCAATCTATCTAATATACATTTTATTTTCTAAATAAAGAATCTTAAATTATAATTACATGTGGTATCCTTCGTCGTTCTTCAATATCTTTGAATATATATATAAACTTTTGCCCTCTGAGGCAATTATCTTAACTTCCTAAAAGCTGGTCTAGGAATAGGCTCAAGTTTAGATGATGATGTAAACGGGTAGTCCGAGGTTGGTGTAATCACGCTGTTTATGGTCTGTAGTATTTTGAATAGTACATTGACGTGGGGTCACCCAATGGAAATTTTTTCAACAATGCTGTTGATGCATCGATCGTTGGGGTGACTGACGATGTGCTGGCATTTTTTGTTAATATGTTGGATTTGCATATGTTGGCTGCAGTGGTCTCTGGTTACTACTGATGTTTGATTGTTGTCGAGGTTGAACAAATTTAAGTGACATCAAAATGCTCATTTCATCGGCTGACATAAGATAAAGATTATGCCTTTGAGGTATCAACAGCTCTAAACTCTCTCTTAGTTTCAACAACTTTAGGCAGTCTGCGTCCAAGTAACGATCGTCCAGGCGCTCATGATCTGACATCTTCTATCTAGTATTTATTTATTTTGCACTAGTTTTTTTTTTCTTTTTTTTTCTTTTTTAAATCGGACTGTTCTTATTGTTATTACATTTTTTATTTTTCAATTTTTTGTTTTTTTGTTTTGGCAATTTATCTTACAATTATAATTAAAATTATATAATCTTACAATGAAACATTTTTATCATTATTATTCAATTGTTGTATAATATTCTAATTATTAATAAGTAATTTTTTTTTTCTTTACCTATAAATCTAATTATAAATTGGAAACATAATTTACTTTTCATAGTAAAATTAAAAAAGAGAACATCGAAATTATAATTTCATGTTATTTTTGCTGTTAATATTTACATACTATATATTTTTTTTCTAATTTAATAATTAATATAAATTTTAATCTATCTATATAAAAATGAATTGCTGTTCGTTAGTCTCGCTAAAACTCGAGAACGGATGAACGGATTTATCTTATCTTAGTCTTGAAATGTTCGTGAAGGTATAGGGAAGGTTTAAAAGGCGAGAAAAAATCGAATAATTGCCGGGAAAACCCTAAAAACAGCCCTTTTCTATTTTCCATACAAATGTTTTCTAAATAAAATGTAGAGTCAATTTGAACTTTATTGCTATTCAATAAAGTTCAAATCACTCACTGTTTTCTAAGCAATTTAGGTGTGTTCCTAACGTCAAAGAGTCAATTTTCAATTAAATAGTCTTCGCGTGCGCTTTGGAGGATCTAATGTCGCGTTCCGAAACTAAACAAAAGTGAATCGCGAACGCGACAAAATTGCATAGTCACAAAATGTAATAAATCATTAGTAGTACTGATTTTCAATCAATTTGGTCGGCTTCGCGAAACTTAATTTTAGCTAACTTCAGTTGTTACTGTGTCAGATTATTTTTTTAAGTTTGATAAATTTTAAGTTTTGTCACAAATTAAGTTTCTGAACGAAACCATAATATTTGACATTAGATTTGAATAAAGCTCTTAGTAACCCAGCCAATAAAAACGATATTGTGTTACGATCATGGTTACGATATTCTATGAGTGCATCCTTCTATCTTTGTGAGTGACGATTACCGCTACGTGCGCGAGAACTTTCTTCACTTTTGTGATCCTTTGTGATAGTGGCATTCCAAGTAGTGTGCTCTTTTTTTGTTGATATTTTGTGATAGTGACACTTTACTGTTAAGTGAGCGCGAAATTTTCTCAATTTGATTAATTACGTTACGATGCCGAGGAGAAGACGACCTGACTTAGGTCGTCGCAGTCAATCAAATGTGCGAAGAGCTACCTCACGTGCTAACCGCACTGATGACCAGAGAGAGACAGATCAAGAAAATAGTCGTATTGCTATGTCAGAATTGCATTATTTAGTAAGTGACAATGAAGTAGATAGGCTTAGAATGCAACGAGTTCGTGCACATCGAACACAACAACAGCAAGCACGACATAATGAAATTGAGCGAATCCGCAGACGCAGTGCTTCTGTGATTCTTGAACGAGCTGCATTCCACTATGATCCGGCAATTGATTATTGTGCCGACAAATCGGTAACAATTGGGGAAATGAAAATAATTTGTAAATATTGTAAGGCGTTAAAATACACTGGTGAATCTACTGGATTATGTTGTGCTGGAGGCAAAGTAAAATTGCCACAATTGGTCCCACCACCAGATCATTTACGTTCTTTAGTTTCTGGGATTGGAAATGATTCTAAGCATTTCTTAGCCAACATTCAGAAATATAACAACTGTTTTCAGATGACATCATTTGGCGCTACACATATTATACAGGACAATTTCATGCCCACTTTCAAGGTATTATACCAGAATATTTTTTTATAATATTCAAGTTTGTACTAAAATATATATATCGGAAATAATTAATGGACAAATTTTAAAATATTACAGATACAAGGACAAATTTATCACTTACTGGGGGCACTGTTACCACTACCTGATGCAGATCATCAATTTTTACAAATTTATTTTATGGGCAATTCAGATGCGGAAGTTGATAATCGTTGTGCTCACAATTCAACAGTGAAGAGAACCATTGTCCAAGAATTACAAATGTTTCTTCATCAGAATAACAATTTAGTAAACATGTTCAAAATAGCATTGGATCGGATGCCATCTGATAGCCATAATATTATCATTCGAGCTGACAAAACACCTGCCGGTGAACACACAAGGAGGTTTAATTCACCTACCATTGATGAAGTGGCTGTTGTCATTGTGGGAGAAAATTTACGATCTTGAGATATTGTGCTTCATCGTCGGAATAGTAATTTAAAACGTGTATCTGAAACACACAGGAGCTATGATGGATTAAAATATCCTTTGATCTTCTGGCAGGGGGAAGATGCATACCATTTTAATATCAAAATGGTAAATCAAGTAACAGGTAAATAAATTGAGCAGGATTAAATGATATTTTTAAATTCAATTCATCTAAGTAACATTTATCATTTTTGATTGCAGGTGCTGAAACCAATAAAAAAGTTAGTGCTATGAATTTCTATTCATACAGACTCATGATCCGTCAAGGTGAAATAAATCATATTTTGATGTGTCAACGACTTTTTCATCAGTTTGCAGTTGACATGTATGTCAAAATTGAGACTGAACGATTAACATACATCCGTTTGAACCAACGACAGCTACGATCAGAGGAATACATTCATCTCCGCGATGCTATAAATGCTGATGGCATTGTGAATAATGTAGGAAGAATGACAATTTTGCCAGCCACTTATATAGGAAGCCCACGCCACATGCACGAATATGCTCAGGATGCTATGTCATATGTTAGCATTACGATCTCGTACACATACATACATAAAGCATATAACATGAATAAACAAATTTGATATAACCAAAAACCGATATATAAAATATATTATATCATGGTATATTATTATTATTATTTATTAATTATATAAATTAATTTACATAATTAAAATTAAGAAAGGAAGAGCTGGTAGCTGAGACCTTCGGCTTCTTACAATATTGGTTTAAGTTGATTAAAATGTATCATATATATATATAAATATACTATATATATATATTTTTTTTTTTTATATCTGATTACTTATATTTATATTATAGTTAAGTTGGTTAGTTATTAGGAAAAAACAATGTTATATGTTTACTTATTCTTAAATGTGTTTGTAAAGTTTGGATAATTTTAGGAAGGTGATTAAGTTTTTAAGGTTTTTTATATTAGTATCTATGAATGTAGGTATTTTATTATTATCTAAAATAATATTTCTTAAATTATTATACTTCGTGCAGTGAAATAATATATGTGGTATATCTAATTTGGAGTTACAATGCGTACATTTTGGAGGGAGGGATTTGTTGATTAGGTGTTGATGTGTCATTAGAGTATGACCTAATCTAATGCGGCAGATTTTTATGGAGTGTAATCGAGAGAGAACAGGCGGATAATTTGAATTGAGTGTGTTAGTCTTAATAAATTTGAAATAGAAGTTATTGTACTTCAAACGGTTGGCGTGTTGTTTTTCTATAATAGCTTTAGATATATGAAGGTTAAGGTCTTTTAAGGATTTATTTTTTTTTAAGAGAAGGGGGAATTGGTTTGAACGTGAAGCTGATTGGTCTGCAAAATGGTTACCTTGAATGCCTATATGGCTGGGAACCCAGATTAATTTAATTTGCTTGTAATGGGCGATCATTTTGTCTCTTATTTGATTAATTAAAATTGAGTTATGATTTATATTAGAAATTGCTTTGAGAGCAGATAGACTATCTGTAAAAATAGCTGATTGTGATTTTGTATTTATGGTATGGTCTATTGCTGTGAGAATTGCAGTGGTTTCGGCGGTAAAAATTGAGGAATAATTGGGTAGGTTTGCATTGGCAACTATATTGCCTGTTTCTGATACTACTGCGAAGGATACTGAGTCATTTTTGACAGAGCCATCAGTGTACAGAAGGTTAAAATCTTTATTTAATGAATTTTTTATTTCATTATATAGGTTGATGTAGATATTATTGGAAGTTGTAGGTTTAGGAAAAGTGTGTAGGGAGGTATTGATTTGGTCTTGTTTAAGAAGCCATGGAGGGAAGGAGAGTGATTGATGGGTATTGTCTATGTATTTGATGTCTATATGGAGTTCTTTGGTAAGGTTAGCGATTTTTGCGAGTGTGGAGGGAAAGCGGAGGGTTTTTTTCCTATGTAATAGTCCGAGAAAATTTGAGAAATAGATTGATTTTCTTGAGAAAATTGTTTTGGCTAGGAGACGGCTTGTAAGGAATTGTTTTCTCTCATCTATGGATTGTATGTTAAATTCAGTTAACATGTTAATGACAGGAGTGGTTCTAAAGCAACCAAGAGATCTTCTAATTGCAGCTATGTATGGTGGGTTTAATTTGCTTAAGACTGATTTGGAACAGTTCCATATATTGGAAGACCGTAGTCAATAGTGCCACCCATTGTTGATTGGATTATATTGCGTAGTGTTGAAAAATGTGCATTACTGTTTTTGCTGGTTAGATATTTTATTATGTTTAGTTGTTTGTTTAGTTTTAACTTTATATTATTGACGTGGTGGTTCCAGATAAGTTTTTTGTCAAAATGTAGACCTAAAATTTTTAGATTATCGGTGGTTTTTATCGGATTATTGCCGATTTTTATGGAAAAGTCTTTGCAACTTAATTTTCTGCAGAAATGTATTTGTTGGGATTTATCTGTGGATATTTTTGCTCCAGAATAGTTAGTCCATTTGGTTAGATCATGAAAAATTTTATTGGTTAAGGTGGTGGCTTTGATTAGGTCTGTTTCTTTACAGATGATGTAGAGGTCATCGGCGTAGAGACAATGTTCAATATGATTGTATTTGTTGATAATTGAGCTGACTTCATGATATGCTATTTGAAACAGTATTACTGAGATAGGTGAACCTTGGGGAATTCCTGTAAAGGAGTTGAATATGGTAGAATATGTACCATTAATTCTGAGGCGGAATTTACGATTCGTAAGATAGCTTTCTATGTATTTGAAGATTTTTGGACCGATGGCAAATTTTTTTAGTTGGTTTAGGATGGAAAGATGTTTTATTCTGTCGAAGGCTTTATTAAAATCTAATGCTATGATTGTCAGATGTGTTTTTTGTGATAAAGCTGAATGGGCTAGGTGATCTAGATAGAGGCAAGTATCTATTGTACCACTGCCTTTTCTATAAGCAAATTGAAACGGATTGAATGCTTTACTGTTTTCTAGAAACCAATTTAGTCTGTTTGAAATTATTTTTTCTAGAAGTTTGCTGAGGCATGATAGAAGGGATATGGGTCGATAGGATTTGACGTCAGTTTGTATATGATTTGGTTTTAGAATTGGAAGTATTGTGGCTATTTTCCAAGTTTGAGGTATGATACCAGTTGTGAGGATATTATTGTATAGATTGATAAGTCTTTCTTTTGTTGTTATAGAAAGGTTTTGTAACATGGGGTATGATATTTTGTCATACCCAGGAGTAGTTCCTTTGACTTGTTGAATAGCTAGTTCGAATTCTGTTATGGTGATAATGCCTTCTATTTTTTGGGCTTTAGGGTTTATGAAATGTGGATTATTGGTGTTTGGAGATAAAGGACTGTGGTCAACATGGTTATGAGATGCAGGTGTATCGTAGGAGAAGGAGCTACTGTAGAAAGTACCAAAGATTTCCCCTATTTCAATTGGATGTGAGGTTATGGTGTCATTGTTATGTATTTGTTTGATATTGAATGGAGATTGATTACCAGTTAGTTTTTTAATTTGATTCCAAATGAGGGAGGATGATGAATTTGGATTGATTGTATTGGTAAATTTAAAGAAGGATTCTTTTTTAGCATTTTTGGTTTCTCTTTTAAATATTGCATTTAAATTTTTGTATTTGAGAGAATTTGGAGTGGTAGGGTGTTTTTTGTAAAAGTACCATGCTTTTTTTCTTGATTTGTTCAGAAAATCTAGATTTTTGTTCCACCATGTTGAGTATTTATTATGAGGTTTTGAGGTGGGATGTGTTAATGGAATGGAGCTTGAGGCTGCAAAGATGAGCGCTTTCTGAATAGTTGCTGCTTCTTTGTTTGGGTTATTTGATATAGTGTGACGTGATAAGTATAAATCTGTTTGAGTTAAGAATTTTTGCCAGTTAGCTAGATTAGTTTTAAATTTCGGCAGGAAGTTTGAATTCGCGGTATGGTTATTGGATATATTGACTGTTGTAAATGAGGGAAAATGGTCACTTCCATATAGATCATTTAATGTATCGAATGAACATAGTGGGGCAATATTGGCTGAGCAAATACTTAGATCTATGTGTGTGTAGGTATGGTGAGTTGAGTAGTGTGTTGGTTTACCATTATTTAGCACTATTAAATCTGTGGTTAAAAGCCAATCTTCAATTTCGGAGCCTATAAGATTGTGTGAGGGAGAACCCCAAATGGGGTTCCATCCGTTAAAGTCGCCGACGAAAATGCATGGTGTTTTTATTTGATTGTATAGATTTAATAGTTGAAAGCTTTTTATTTTACTATGTGGGTGGATGTAGATGGATATTATTGTAATTGGATTTTTTGTATTGATTTCAATGGCTAGCGCCATCAAGTCTGTAATAAGGTTAATTTGTCTATGCGGTAGATTATTTTTTATAAAAAGACCAATTCCTCCTTTTTTAAGTGTGTGTGTTGTAGTAGGAAAATTGAGTGAATAAGAGCGGTAATTATTTATATTTGGATGTGGATGCTTAAGGGGTATGTGGGTTTCTTGGAGTGCAATGATTTCTGGGCTAAATTCGTTGATAAGAAGCTCTAGGAAAGGGAAGTTGTTGAAAATACCTTTTATATTCCACTGTAAGATTTTCATAATTTATTAAATATATTATGTGTTATTGAAGTATGGATGACGTGTTGTCTTGTGTTGTGATGATGTAGACTTTCCTATGAGGGTGTTATGTGATTTAAGATGTTGTAAATTATAGTTGAGTTGTTGATTGTGTTGAATGTAGATTTGTGAGTAGATGCTAGTTGATTTATGTTATTCCATGATGGTGTCGTCTGTTGGTTGTTGTATGGTTGATTCTGTTGTTTGCTTGTTATTTGATGAGCTAGGGGATGTGTATGTTTGTAAGTGATTGTTTGCGTTGCGTTCTATGATTTTTTTGTTCGATGATGATATAGGGTTTGGTTTGATGTGATCGTTGGATGCGTACGTGGGTTTATGTGTTTTGTTCGGGTTATGTTCGTCGGATAGTGTAGAGTTGTGATTAATATTGGGTTTATGTTGTGTTTCATTTGATGTGTTAGGATTGTTGTTAATTGGATGTGGTGTTGAAATTGTTTCATCTTTTTTTGTTGTGTTTATTTTTATGAATTTAAGAGCTGTTTCTAAGGATTCTTTTGGTGATATTTTGATGGTTGTTTGATTGTGTTTATTGTTAATGTGTTGGGCTGCTTCTTTGTATGACCATTTTTTCGTGGCTTGAATTTCTAGAATTTGTTGTCTCTTAACAAAGGTTGGGCAGAGTTTGTTGGTTGATCTATGGTTGTCGTTGCAATTAATGCATTGTACTTTTTCGCAATTATTTGGTGAGTGGTTTACATCGACACTGCAACAAATTTGGCATGTTGATGGGTATGTGCACCTTTTTTTCGTGTGACCTAGTCTGAAGCAGTTTTTGCACTGCATGGGTTTGGGTATATATTGTTTCACTGGAACGGTGACAAATCCAATCTTTAAAGAATTGGAACGTTCAGTGAGTCGAAAGTTAATATATGTAGTAGTGTATTTAATCTTTTGTTATTAACTAGTTTGGTGATTTTTACACATTCCTTAACTTTTTGGCTTTCTAGGAATTTTATTATGTCTGTGTTTTCAATTTCTGTAAGTAAGTCGCAGTAAACAACCCCTTTAGAATAATTTAATATAGGGTGTAGTCGACATTCTACATTGATACCATTGTTTAATTCTGTGGTATTCAGTAGTAATTTTGTTTGTTTTTCGTTTTTGGTAGTGATTAATAGGTTACCCTGTTTTGTGAATAAAATACTTAGGAATTCCTTAGAAATATTTTCTATTGATTTAGTTAGTTCAAAAATATTTGTTTGTTTTAACTGTTTTGTTTGGTCTTTGTGATTCATAATCACGTATTTGGATTGGTTGTTGAAAGTACTTGATGCATTGTTTGAAAAATCTAGGAAAGGAAAATCCTTTAAGCTGTTGATGTTGGTTCTCTTTTGTGGAATTTTTTGTTTAGATGTTTTGATTTTTTTATTTTGTTCTTCATGTTGATTAGATAGTATGCTGAAGTAGTTTTGGTTTTGAGGGGATGCTTGTCCCCTCGAAGAACTTGCCATGGTATACGCACTTCTTTTAATGTTTAGTTTATTGTTTTTTTTTTTTTGAAAGAAAGAAGATTGAAGAAACTACGTACTACACTACGCACTACACTAACTGCGCACTGCACTAACTATACGAGGGGTAATTATTTGTTTTTTTTTTACACAAAAGTGGTCTTTCCACTTAGGTTGATTGTTTTAGATAATATTATCTTATAGCTAAAAACGATTTATATAAGAGCACTTAATATGAATATGTTCACACTTCGGGAGTTTGAGAGAAACTGCATGGTATATTATATTGGTCTTTGGTATAACATTGAATGCGATGTAAAAACTAAATTCTAATACATACATAATAGACATGACATAGTAGACATTAATAACAACATGCTGCTTGCTTATGCAGAATAGATAATAGTAAATACTATATGCAATGAATGTGCTGTTTATACGATATACATGATTGTATGTATACATCGTATATGTATATATGGTATTTTGTGCACATACATACAAGTGTAATTATAAAAATAGATTGTTCAATGATGTATATCGGGATCTATAATGTATATAGTATCAATGACCTTTCTTAACATATTTCTTTATGAAAATATTTGTGTGTAATGTTAAATATGAACCTTTTTGTTATTCATAGATATATGAATACATTATTTGGTAATTACATATACACTTTCGCAATCAGCTGGTTTTTTACTCATAAAAAATTGAAAAGTCAACCTTTTTGCTTTTTTTTCAACTTTGGTTTAATTTCGGATTTATGAATAGAATATAATAGTGGCTGTTTGATGCGGGGGAGTGGTGGGGGTGGTGGTGGGTGGTGATTACTCATGAGTAATTTTTCATTAGTAAGATTGAAAAATTTTGTAGAATGAAAACTAAAATATAAATGAAAAAAAAAAGAATTTTGGCAGGTGGGTGCGGGGATGCTAAAAGAGTATGAAAAGTGCTGTATAATTAACGTCATTCGTTAACACTGATCAACATTTTTGAACTGAATTAAACTGATTTTTTCATATGCTCTTTTAACTATCTACCCACACTCTCCTACGCATCAAACTGTAACTATTATACTTTTTTCATAAATCCGAAGTTAAATGGAATATTTTGAGACTAGAATCATGAAGATTCATATATTTTTCGATTTTTAATGTTTAAAGAAAACTAGCTGACAGCGAAAGTTTATAATTACCGAATATTTATCAATTACATCGCTTTTTTGTCCGAATTCATTAGGATCATTTTAGTTCAAAACAAAGTTACATATATTTTATAGAAAAGAACAGAATTAAAAATTAAAAAATTAGGAGTTTATTTTATTTATATAAAAAACATGCAATTTTAAAAACTTTTGTTTAAAAAAAATGCTGTATACAAATATTTATGAATAATACTAAATGTCAAAGGCTATTCAAATTTCTGATAATATATTCTAAAGTAGAGACAGGTCAGATTAATTTCCTCTTCTTTGCCAACACCATGACCGCACCATGCAGAACTGACCAGTTCTCGCGCTTTTAAATGAATGCATCAAATTAAAAATTTTCATTCAAATTTATAAGTAGAAATATATTATAAATTTTACAATTTTATTTTTTATTGCCGGCAATTTTGTTTAGGAATAATATTAAATAGTTTATGAGTTATCAATTTAATAGAAATGTTAAAATACAAAGGTAAATTTTGAATTCAAAAATCAAATAAGCAATTATAATTTACTATACGTAAACCTATTCCACGTTATTTTCAAACATAATTTTTTGAATCACTACTGAAGATATTTTGATAATACGGATCTCCAAAATATTTCTAGGACTAGAATTATAGGCCCATTCTACTTAATAATTTATTTTCAAACAAACATAAATGAAAAAAATTTGATTGCATTCAATCATAAAAATCCATAAATTTACAAATAATTTATTTTCGACTTCATGACATGTTGTTTATTATATATACCTATATATATATAATATTTTTCAAGCTACAAATAATTATCAATTTTCATTGAATCTAATTAAATGTTCATCAGCGCTAGTATTTAGAATTTTTTGAGTATATACTTTATACCACACACAAAAAACATCAACGAAATAAAATTTAAAAATTTTGAAATAAATATTTTTAAGCTTTCTGTTTTTAAAAAATATTGTATATAATTTAAAATTCATTATCCTCAAGATTTAGAAAAATATATATATTTGTAAATTATGTTCCATATTAATTTGAAAATATCAATTTTTATCTAGTTAGAAAACAAATTGACTCTGTCTATAAAAAAATTTGGTAATTCACAAAACACCTGATTTTTAAATTTCTATATTATGATCATAAATCAGAATAATACTTTATTTTTTCAGAAGTCCTAAGGCCCAAACATTAAAAAAGACATTCTTGAAAAATTTCATGAAGAAATTCAATTCACGGGATATGATAATATATAATCGTATCTTGCATTCATAAGTCAATGAACTCAAAAACATAACAAAATAAAACCATAATATATCCATATGTATACATATATTATGTATAATCAAAGATACTATATACTATCACAGATAAGTGTATCTTATCTGTGATACTATGTAAAAACATATTTATATGTATTTATATAGTATCTCTGGTATAATGCTACAGCAGTTATAATGTATGCATACGTAAAAACCTCTGTTACCAAATATTCTACAATGCTACATCAGAAAATAATGTTAACCTATACAAGTAATACATATAATCAAAGACCATATAAATGTATAGAATAAAGTACAAATGCTACAGTAATTATAATGTATGCATACGTAAAAACATCTGTTGCCAAATATTCTACAATCCTACATCAGAAAATAATGTAAACCTATACAAGTAATACATATAATCAAAGACCATATAAATGTATAGACCAGAGTACAGTACAAATGCTACAGTAATTATAATGTATGCATACGTAAAAACCTCTGTTGCTAAATATTCTACAATCCTACATCAGAACAGAAAATAATGTAAACCTATACAGGTAATACATATAACCAAAGACCATATAAATGTATATATTTATATGGTCTTTGATATAAATACAATTCTATATATGTATTTCAATTAGAAGTAGTAGTAGTAATTTATGTCAGATCATATAGCACGCGACAAGGAATATTAACATAACAACACATACATACATATATAAAAATACATGAAATATGAAATGCCTCCTTTCTCAAGTCATTCATATATTAAATACGACGATCAACTCAATACAATAAAAAAAAAATTTGAAACAGCCCTATTGTCAATTGTTGTATTCTAAAGCATTTGCGTACAAAATATCCATTTATTTTTACTTATTCAAGTATAATATCATATCAAGGGTGCGTTCATAAACGTTACTATAGTTAACTATAGTTATCATTTGTCGTTCAGAATGGTGGTGGTATAGTAAAACATAACTACCAACATAACTTTTTAGCGTTCATAAACATCTGAAGTAAAGTAAATTTTTAACTATTTGATGTCAAAAATTAACCCTGCTCGAGAGCATGGTTAACGATAATAACGATAGTAAGCCCTTAAGTGGTAATGACATTGACAATAAAAAATCGTTTGTCATTTCATTTTTTGTTGTGAATTGTGAAAATTTCAATTTAATTTATTTGAAATTTATTAATTTTGTTTTAAACTTCATTTTTAAAAAATAATTAATTTTTGACAAACAAAAAATATAATAATTATAATATGTAAAAATTTTTTAAACTTGACTTGACAGCTGAATGATAATTTATTGCTACTACTATGGTAAAAATCGCGTTCAAAAACCACTTGAAGTTAACATAACTATGGCTGTAGTATAACATAACTTTGCACTATACTACACCATGACTATGGTTAAAGTAATGTTCATGAACGCACCCCAAATAAGTGATGGTACCACTCAAAACCATATAAAATTTAGTAAACCAGTCATGCAACTCACAAACTAATTCTTATATATAAATATTCTTATTTTTCTCTCATATTTACATCCCTCCTGAATTATAAACTTTCGCTCTTTTTCGATATTGTTTCGAAAAACTTTTTCGATCTTTATTTTTGGCAAACATACAAACATTTAAATAAAAAAAATGAAATGGTTCATCTAGTAGGACTGTATTATCTTTGATGTAAAAGGAGAAAAGCTTTATATTGAAAAAGTTTCGACTTGGCAAAAAGAAATGCCGTTATTTTTATATGGAGTTGGGTGCTTGGCATAAAGAAATGCTACTTTTTTTATATTGAGTTTTACGCTGGCATCACTACCGACACCTACAATTGTTGAAAATTTTTTTGGTCCGAATGTTCCTATGAAACAGTTTCTCTCCTACTTTTACATAATTTTTGCTTTAATTTGGTTATGGTTGCAATTGTGTTTCATTTCTTAATTCAACTAAATTTTTCAACTAATTTGGTTTTGGTCGATGGTCGATGGTCGCAATTGTGTTCAAGGCATTAGAAATTAGCTCTATTTCGACCATCGACCAAAAATTGGGTATGGTTGATGGTCGTAATTTGGTGTATGTAGTATGTACATATGGAAGAAGAGTTTTTAAAATTTTGACAAGTGAATTTTTGGTTGATGGTCGCAAGTCTATTCAAGCCATGATAATGATAATGATGATAATATTATTATCACATCATAAATTAAATTGTGTAAAATTGCAAGTGCCGTGAAATAAAATAAAGCAATATGGCTCCATAAAAAATTGAAGTGACGCCATTTTACAATATTTTCTAAATTTTAATTATTTTAAATTAATATCTGATGCCAAGTATTGTCTAAAATAATGTGCTGTTCTTTGAAAAAAAATGTGCTAATTTTGTGCTGAAAAATAAAAATTTGTGCTTTTTTTATGCTCGAAATAAAACAATTCAATTCAGTTCAGTTCAAAAATGTTTATTCATATAAAAATTCAATACATTACAAACATAATATACAACAAAAAATTCTTTTAAAAAAAAATTAAGGTAAACAAAAAAATCAACAGAAAAAACTAAAACAATAAATCAAATTAAAAGTTAATATTATATACTTTCTTTACGTGAAAGACTCATTTTTTTCATTTCAAGTGAACCAATTTTCATGTTTCTTCATTATTTTCATCAAAAAGTATACTTGAAATTGCAACTTCTTCAAGCGGATTTTGTTCTTCACGTTCTCCAGAGAAATCATACATTGACAAGTTAATCCGTTTTATTAAATCTTCAGGTATATCATAGTCATAGCAACACTTATCATTCATTTTCAAAAAATATTTCACTGTTATAAGTGAATTTAAAAGTTTTGGACACATTCGATTACGAAGTTTAGTTTTACATAAATTCATTTGACTGAATACACGCTCTACTTCAGCATTTGAGAACGGAAGTACATAAAATCGGAATACGAAACTGGCAATTTCTTTGAATGGCTTTTCTCCATTAGAATTAGCATAATTGTAAACTTCAGTCCAAATCTTTACAGAATTTTCTTTTTCTATCCAATTTACAAAACTTAGTTTACTAGCTTGATCTAGTAATTTAAATCTTTGCTGTAAATTTTCTTCATACATATCTAGAATTTCTTTCAAATTTTTTTTATTTTTATCTGTCTGAACAATTATATTCTGGATTTCAAAACATTTTATTTTGTTAAAAATTTCAATATTTTTAGGCGTTCTGCACCTTAATTCAGTGAAAAGCTTATACAAAAAATCTTTACATTTTTGTCGAACTATTTTGGCTTGCTGTGTATTCAATTCTTTTATTTCTTGTTCGGCTCTAGATCTACATCCAACATTAGGAACTTCTAAGAACATTGAATCTTCGATATTAGATTCAAATATATTGAAATCTGGAATATCTCTACTTATCATTGAAAAACATACAAATTTTAATAAAAGAATAAGGTCATCAACTATCTTTGTTATATTTGCATTACGACTTTGAAATATGTCGTTAACTTTATCTACTTCTCCCAAAATAAGTATATTGTAAAAATTTTAAAAATACCAGATTTTCCTTTTTTGAAAATAAAATTGAAAGAGTTTCAGCTTTATGACTGACACTTTTATTTATATTGAAATAAGTACCCAATTCAAGCCATTTCACAGGATTTTGTGAATTTACGATTTTTTAAATCATTATTGATTAATTTATACAGTTTTCTATATTGTAACTGTCTATTACTAGATTTACTGAACCAAACATATGTTTCTTCAACTATATATTCTACTTCATTTGGTACAGTTTGGCCAGCAGCATGACCCACTGCCAACTGCAAAGAGTGGCATATGCATGGTATTAAAAACAGATAAGGATTTTCATGTTTCAATTTGGTATAAACACTGTTATTTATACCTGTCATTACATTCGCGTTATCAGTGCCTAATCCAGACAATTTAGTCAAATTCAATTTAAATTCATCTAAAATTAACTTTAAAGCTGCCACTATTCCATTCGAATCACATTTTTCCAACTCTTGTAGTTTCAAAAAAATTGTTACGATATCTCGTTTTGAAAAACTATAATATCTTATTACAACTCCCAAAAATTTCATCTGTAGATTCATCAATAATGATGCTGAATGGACTTTCTGATATGTCTTCACGTATTTTTTTCTCTCAAGTATTTAGCAATTGTGTTAATCACTGCAGTACACTTCGTTCTATTCAGTTTCATATTTGTTATGTTTGAATCTTTACTCAATTTTTTTTGGCACTTTAATAGATGATCACAAGATGAAATCGACGTGTGACAGGCTACAAATAAAGCGGAATATACATATTTCATTTTTTTTTACCGATGTGTTGACTATTTCATCAATTTTTTTGTTAAAATGCAAACTTTTTATTTGATTTTGATGTTTTTGGCTGCTCATATGAGCATTGACGACAGATAATTTCGGAACAAATGAGGATGAACATTTTGAACAATAAGTGTAACAATAATGAATCACCCTGTTTTTTTTGGGAAAAAGAAATACACCCTTCCGTTTGATGTTGCCTATCACACAGCGTGAAGGCAACTGATTTAATCAGTTAACACCATTTTGGTTATATCATAGACTAATAAGTAATAACACTATCCAGATGTGAAATACAAATGTTAAAAATTGATACATGCAAGTAATTTTTACTAGCAGACAATTTAGTCATAGTAGCAGACAAAAAGATTTTCACCAAAATTAAAACTTAATATGTACATACTCACCAATTCATTGCGTCATTGCTTCTGCTGTGACTGTGATCATCGTTTGAATCCTTTTGCATATGTAACAGTCTATATAATATAAATATTATATAAATATAGTCATAGCACACTGAGTTAAAAGATAAACTACTCATGTGCAGCTTTATATTCTTGGGTATATAGTATATAGTATACAGCACAAACAATAAACATATACGTGTATTTATTGCTTGTGCCTATAGCCATGTCATGTATTTAAGTATTTTGCTAGTAAAATTTGTTTTAGATAGAAAAAATGTGTAAAGTGTGTATTTGGCATGGCATGGTACCATCGGCGGAGGGTGGTAGTGTTCAGGGTGTTCAGTGAACACCCTAAAATTATATGAACATGATCATAAAAATTTGTAACAAATTCAAAAACAAATTTTTATCGTAAAAGATCAAGAAAACAATAAAAAATTCGTTTTTCTATACATTACTTCACTAAAGTTCAAATATAAATATAAATCGGCAGAAAACTTCAATTTATATTATCAAGTTGAGGTTGTTCAAGTGTTCACATTTTGAAATGAACAAAATATTAAAATTCGTTTTTCTATATATCAATCTGGTTCAAATTTTTATATATGAAGCGACGGAAAACTTTGAATTTATATTATCAAGTTGAAGTTGTTTTAGTGTTCACATTTTGAAATGAACATATGAAAAATTTTGATACTCCATATATTGATTTATTTTCTTCTCTTTTAAATTTCGTTTTTCTATATATAAGCCGGGTTCACATTTAGATATGCACCGACCAAAAACTTCAATTTATCATATATTATCAAGTTGAGGTTGTTTAAGTGTTCACATTTTAAAACAAACATATTAAAGTTCGTTTTTCTATATATCAATCGGGTTCAAATTTTTATATATGAAGCGACAGAAAACTTTGAATTTATATTATCAAGTTGAAGTTGTTTAAGTGTTCATATTTTGAAATGAACATTTATGAAACATCTTGACTTGATACTCCATCCATACATTGATTTATATTCTTTTCTTTTAAATTTCTTTTTCTAATAAACTTATAAGAAATTCCTCTTCTCGTTAAATTATAAGATATGCTAATTTCATTTAAAACAAATGGATCAGGTCCTATGGATAGAAGCTATGGGTTCTTCCGCAGAAAAAATTAGGGTTTTAAATGAAATTAGCAAACAAGTTAATAAGTTGTCAGAAAGAGAAAAAGATGTAGTTTTATTGTTTGACGAAATGAGCATTCAAAAAAATCTGACATATAACGAAGTTGAAGATAAAATTGAAGGTTTTGTTGATTATGGAGATGAAGACAGAAAACACATTTTTGCAAAATCAGTGAACGTTTTTATGATAAGGAGCCTGCTTGGAAGTTTCAAGCAAGTTCTTTATTATATTGCTTGCCCTGGATCTATACCAGCAAAAATTCTAGGACATGAAGTAAAGAAATGCGTAAATATAATCACCAAATCGGGACTAAATGTTAGAGCTATCACATGTGATCAGGGACCTACCAATAGAAAATTTTTCAACGATTTTAAAATTTCTCACGAAAATCCAATTTTTCATTTCGACAATGTGAATATTTATGCATTTTGCGATGTCCCACATCTTTTTAAAAGTGTGAGAAACAATTTGATAAATTGTAATTTATTAACACCTGATGGTGTGGCAAGTTGGAAGATAATTGAACAATTGTATTCAATAGATATATGTGGAACTACCAGAATTTGTCCTAAGTTAACATCAGTACACATTCATCCTTCGGATTTTGAAAAAATGAGTGTACGTTTGGCAGTACAAATTTTGAGTCGTAGTGTTGCTATTGGAATACAAGTACTTCTAGAAGCAGGAAAATTTTCTGAGGAATCAAAAGTAATGGCATTGTCTACATCAAAATTTATTGAAAAAATGAACAAATTATTTGATATATTGAACGGTAATCCCGCAGTTACTCGTGATATGAATAATTTAAATTTTCTGGAAGAAATGAAAAATTATGTTTTAAAAATTAAACCTCAATATAAGGATGATAAAACACATTGTTTTAAAGGATTAGCTTTAGCAATTACGAGTGCAATACATTTATCAAAGTACTTATTTTCTATTCATGTTGATGCAAAATTTTTCAGTTATAGAAAATTAAATCAAGATCCTCTAGAAAATTTTTTTTCACGCATAAGAAGCAGGAATTGTAACAAAAAAAATCCATCTGTATTCGAATTTGCACAAATATTTGCTAAAATATCCATTAAATTAATGTTTTCTTCAAGATTTTCGAATTGTGATGAAGACGATGACAACATTCTTGATATTGATTGGAATGCAGTTTTAGAAGAGACAATTGCACACACAGATTTATCAAATTCTTCCAGTATAAATCGGTTGAATTCAATGGAACGAATAGAGTGACATGAATCTGATGAAAATTTAGAAATTCAAGAATTTCCGGGAAACGAGGAAGTAACAATTGCTCAAATTGATATTAGTGACGCAGCTACAAGGTACTTCAGTGGTTATTGCTACTTAAAAACGATAAAATCACTTCGAAAACCATGTGAATTGTGCGAAAATGATATGATCAACAAACAAATAGATGACAAAAGTGACATATCTGAAATTTTGATAAAATTAAAACAGTATGAGAACATTGAGGGCATTTCAACTGGATTGATTCGACCTTCAGATATATTTTTTGATATATGTAAAAGACACATAAAAGTGTTTTCGTCTATTTTTGGCAATAATCCACAACAATCAAATTTAAAACACTATATAGTAAATTGCTGCTTAGAAAATATCAAAAGTAAATATCCTGATTGGTTCAATGAGCAAAACCAATGTTATAGTCATAGAATAAATTGTTTAAAATTTTTTATTCTTGTATTATTAAGAAAACATTCTAAGTGGTCAACGGATGCCGCAAAAAAATTAAAAGTGAGAAATAAGTTACAAAAATTAATAAACATTAGCAATTATTAATTTTTTAATAAATCAATAAATATTTTTAATGTCTAATATTATTAGACAGGACAATAAAAACAACTACATATTTGTCCTGTAATATAAATATGTATCAGTAAATATGTAATAAACAAAATTTCATATATGTACCATGACCATGCCATGCCAAATACACACTTTACACATTTTTTCTATCTAAAACAAATTTTACTAGCAAAATACTTAAATACATGACATGGCTATAGGCACAAGCAATAAATACACGTATATGTTTATTGTTTGTGCTGTATACTATATACTATATACCCAAGAATATAAAGCTGCACATGAGTAGTTTATCTTTTAACTCAGTGTGCTATGACTATATTTATATAATATTTATATTATATAGACTGTTACATATGCAAAAGGATTCAAACGATGATCACAGTCACAGCAGAAGCAATGACGCAATGAATTGGTGAGTATGTACATATTAACTTTTAATTTTGGTGAAAATCTTTTTGTCTGCTACTAAAAAGTTTTATTTTTGTTGAAAAACTTTTTGTCTGCTACTATGACTAAATTGTCTGCTAGTAAAAATTACTTGCATGTTTCAATTTTTAACATTTGTATTTCACATCTGGATAGTGTTATTAGTCTATGCTACTACTATATATAATATAATATAAATACTCATCCATTTAAATAATGTAAAACTAAAAGTGAGAATATGGTGCAGTCGAAATAATTGGTAAGAAACATTTTCATTAATAAATATTTGTGTCTATTAAAATCAAACATCGTCTTTTCCACTTGAAACAATTTCTTAGAAAATGATGAAAACGTGTTACACAAAATGGAAAAGACAGTGCGATTTGCAAATATCACCGGTTTTTAGAGCTAATAATGTATAGGAAAATCATAATTTTGTAAAGTATTTTTTAGTTATGCGTATAAATAGCGTATTCAACTATTGAAAAGCGTGTTAAGCTGAATATTTTTGAAAAGTTGGAAAGAAAAGAAGCTGTTTAATATTAATAGACACTTAATTTTAATACGCATTTTAATATAATATGTATTCGTCACGAATGATAACCAAGCATAAGCATGAGGTCAGCTTCCAGTCTTTTTATCTGCATATTTAGTGTTTTGAGATAAATGATTTTAAAGTTTTTGAACATTATAAAGCAATATTTTTTAATACATGTGTCATGAATTATTGCAGTTTCAAAAATGATCTAAAAAATTTATTTATTATAATTCATATATATAGCCTATTGATAGTAATCCCAGATAACACAGTATTGATGATATATTGATACTGAGGTATCAATGTATCGATGTTTTGCTGATGAATTAGTGATGTTTTTATATGGGGCATGTCCGCCTTTTGAGCGTTTTGATTGGTTGAATTTTAAAAAGGAGAACAATTTTTTGATACCTGACATCAGTAATTCATCAATGAAGTATTGATACATATTGAATACTTTTTGATGATATATATCAATACTTCTTTGATGATATATAGAAGATTTGTACTGCTGCCTCATTGATGTCTGGCATCGATAAGGTATTGATATATTGTATCGATATTGTATATTGAATTTATTAATTAAAACACCATTTGTTTTGTTATTATTTTTATTAAGTATATTGAATTTTTTTAATTAAAATACCATTTGTTTTATTATTTTTTTAAAGTTATTCTTTAAAAAGTACAAGTTTTTTATACACATATAAAAAAAAATTTCAACATAAAATATTTAATACTTACAATTTTGTTTTTAGATTCAATTTATTCATTTTTACTTTTGCGGCACGCAGCCCTTCTTCCAATTCTTTGAAAAATTCAATTGGGCCAAAACTGTTTCGCGTGAAGCATTCTAAAATGAAAAATGTTGTAAATATGAAAAAAATGTCTTATATCAAAAATACTAATTAAAAAATATATACGTATAACGTACGTAGGCAATCGCAAATTTTTTCAAAATCATTAAATTTTTCTTTATTTCGTACTCCTCGAACATTGTAAAACGACTGCACATTTGCTTTTATAAATAAAGGCAAGAACTCCTTTAAATTCTTACTGCCTTTGTTCCGCATTATCCAGTGATTCTGCAATTAAAAATAGAAACAATAAATTAATGATAAATGTTAAAAAGAAGATAGAAATTACTACTACTGCTAGTACTAACAAATTTTTCCCTATTGTCCTTATTTGCGGCAAAATAATTCTCTAACTTCACTAGATTCCTTTTTTTCTTCAATCGGAAATACGAATGGTAGAGAATCTTGCTCTATTGTTTCCTCTGGCAATAGGAAACTACACAGTCTCCTCAACATTTGACCCTGCTTTGCAAGAGTCAATTTCAAAATCTGCAATTCTTTCTCTTGCTGCTTCATTTGCTGCGTCATTTGCTTCAGCAGAACATCATCTTTAAAATGAATCATTATAAATTATTAATACTTTTACTCTGGCATACAAAATTAAAAGACTTACAGTTTGTGCAGGAGCAACAGCTCGCATTTTCACACATACGTCTAGGTGGAGTTGTTGACGTAGTTTCACTTGTTTCCTCCCCCCCAACAGTTGATAATTTTTGGATATTTATTGCAGTTGGTTGCACTTGAATGTCCTGCTCTTGGTTGCACGTGAATGTTTCTGTGAGCAAAGACACAGGATCTTCAGATTGATCTTCAAAAATATACATTGCTGAAATATAAAAAAAAATATAACAATCAATAACATCACTTTATTTGAATGATATTTGTTTGATTGCACAGCTCTGAATTTAATTTTAAATCATTTCATCAATCAAAATTTCGTGGTACTTACATTCTTTACTGGGTGAATTGTCATCGTCACCTAGCATTTCTGATATTGACATCCCTTTAGCAGCCTGCGTATTTTTAACAAGCACCCATTTCCCAGGCTTTGCAGGTTGTAATTCTCCTGCCACTTTTAGAGATTGCCCAAATTTTGAATACTGTGAATTATCTGGAAAAACATATTCGAGTTACTTTCTTTTCTAACAACACTATCGCTCCATATTTCACATTATACCTATTTCTGAGCACTGCGTATCCATGAATGCCTGCGAATTTTCATATTCGGCACTGGATGATGCTGCTTCATGTTCTGTAACTTCAAATAGCAAAAAAAAGTGTTATTTTCTATTTATTAATATGAATAATTAATAGTACCTCTACCATCTGCTTTTGATGTGATGACTATTGGCGTTTTAAATTTTTTTGTAGGAATAAATGTTGATGAATCAAGTCGACGTTTGTTTGTTTCACTCATTGTAGGATATGATTAATCTATTGGAAAATATGAAGGAGAGGTATTAACAAAAAGTGTGATTTTTAAAGCGGTAATGCCATATATTTGTATGTAATTTGCGATAATTTCACAGTAATAGTGCTGCTTGCAATACATTTCCCTGTTATAATTCCAATATGTGAAGAGTCCATGGGATATGTGAAAAATGTTGAAATTTCGGTAAACGTCTTACATTCTAATATGGTTTCCTTATTTTGAACCTTGATTGCTGTTATTCTTACTGCTTTCATACCATTTTCAGTTTGTACGCAGAAACAGTTGTCAGATGGACATGTGCGTATCAGGAATTTTTTAGTTTTATACAACTTAAAATTCACTTCACCATCGGAAGTGATAAAACGTTGTTGTGGTCCGAAACAATCTTTTTGACCAATTTTTCTTCTTTTCAAATACTCTACATGTCGATTTTGTAGCTGCTGAAGAATGTGAGTTGGCTTCCTTATGTTTTTTTTCAATTCCTGCATATAATTCTCAAATGAATATGCAGAGAACTTATCCAAGGCACCAAACTTACTTGATAATGACCAACATTTCACAAGAACGTTCATTTTCTTCTATTTGGTTCATTCCACTTAGCTCAGCAGCTACCAACCTTCGAAAATGTCTCGCCGAAATACCCGCAATTTTTTTTTCTATTTTAGACATGTTTAGGTCCTGTACTCAATTAAACGAAAAAAAGTTGTTAATTTCAAAAAAAATTATCAAAATCAAGTTAAAAAAAAGGATTGAGAGCTATGAAAATATAGAAATAATCGACCAAAAAACAATTAAATACTCAAACAACAAAAAAAATAATAAAAATAATAATGTGCATGTGTCTTTTTCTCCATGAAAATTAACTTTTTTCTTTTCAAAATTAACTTATTCTGTATTGGTAATATAAAATATTTAACTTTAAAATGAAAAATTTTCATGGGAAAAAAGAATGAGATACATTTTGATAATATAATTCAAAATATAAATAAATAAAATATATGATAAAAATTTAATATTTTCTTTACAAGTTTATTTCTCACTAAAATTATTATTATTAATTTATTTGTTTATTATTATTTCTTATTATTATTATTATTATTATTATTTATTATACTAATATTATTTATTTATTATTTATAACTACACAAATATTTCACAAAAGAAAACGCGATCTCGCTCAAAAACTTTTTTACATTTAAAAAAAATAATACCCAAATAAAATACCAAATAAAATGTTCAAAAAATGTTTAAAAACAGATTAATAAAAAAAAATGTTTATTTTTAATTAAAATTACTATTATTTATTATAAATTATTTATTTATTATTTCCACAAATATTTAATATAAACTATAAAATATGATGTCGCTTAAAAACTTTTTGACATTTAATAAAAATGGAGTCAGGTTAAAAAAAATTTCGAGTATTGATACCAGGAATCAATTAAACATCGATATAACATCAATATCTGTGATGCCTTAAATCGTCTCGATATTAATGATACCAGGGCCCTATTGCACCAACCACTTATCACTTATTACTTATCAACTTATCAAAAATAATGCAACACAAACTTATAGAATTTTTTGATAAGTTGATAAGTAATAAGTGATAAGTGGGTTGGTGCAATAGGGCCCAGGTATTGAAAACTCATCAATATAGTATCAATACAAGATTCAAAAGCAACAGTATATAAATTTATTGATGGCAAGTATCAAAAAATCTTCATTAAATCATCATAACAAAAAACATAATCATCATAATCGCTACTTTTCTTGCTGTGCAACCAAAAAACCTACGAGGGTCAAGAGTTGCAATGTGTGAATTGCTTTGAAGTATGAAAAACTGCACATGCAGCTTGGTTGCTAGCGCTACTTGCAACCTCAAAAACTGCGATGTGTGAACAGCTGTTTAACAAGTTGCAACCGCTGCAAAAAAATATATATTCAGCTGAAACTTTTGAAGTGGTAGCACCTGCAACTGTCATTGTTTTCAGTTGTCAATTTTGTTTTGTGTTTTGTGTATATTATTTTACTAATAGTCTTTAATAGTTGGTGTTAATAAAAGTTTTAAATTTTTCTTATGAATTTTTGAAGTTTGGTAAGTGTATGAATAATATTATTTGCAATATTAAAATTTTTAATTTTGTATATTTAAAGATATAATTACTTTTATTATCAACAGAAAATGTGGACAAGAGAAAAAATTTATAAACTTTTATCTTTAGTAGAGGCAAAAGAATGCTTGTGGAACGTCACAAGCAAAAATTACCATGAACAAAACGAACGAAAATGTGCGTTATCAGATATTTCTAAAGAATTAAAGTTACCATCAGATGAAGTGAAAAAAAAACTCCATACTCTTCGAGCACAATACAGTAAAGAAAAGTTAAAATTGAAAAATATTAAATCAGGTAGTGGACTGAATGAAAATTGTGCACCAAAATGGGAATATTTTAAATCAATGCAGTTCATGTTTCAGCATAGTGTAGGCGAAAGAAACACAGAATCTATGGTAAGCTTTTTTTTTTATTAAAATGTATGAAAATATAATATGTGTAGAATATACTTAATTAAATGTAATTTGTTTGCCAAGGTACTTCTCCTTCTCTACAAAAATATTCTTTTAACTCTTCTCTAATGTTTTTGGCTGTCATACATGGATTTCTTTGATTATTGTTTTCGAATTATTCAAAAACATTAGTTTGTCTTCTCCAGGAACCTGGAATAATAGATCCATCCTCATGTTCTACATCAAAAGTACCTGGTGGTTCATATACTGATTTAGAACCTTTAGACATTATAAAGTTGTGAAGTACACAAATCGCGCAAACTACTTTTTCAACTTTATGTGGTTGTAATTCCACTGATCGTCTCAGAGCACGAAATCGAGCTGAACAAACACCAAATATATTCTCAATTATTCTTCGAGCTCGAGATATCCGATAATTGTATACTCTCTCAGGGATACTTAAATGCTTGGAGCTGTATGGTTTCATTAAATATGTTTTTAATGGAAACGCATCATCTGCGACTATGACAAATGGAATTACTTTCTCCCTTCTTGGTAATGGCATTGGTTGTGGAATATCAAGAGTATTGTTTTCTATTGATTGTAATAGTTTTGATCTAGCATAGATACCTCCATCAGAATTCCGACCAGGTAAACCCACATTAATATAAGTAAATTTATAATTGGCATCTCCTAATGCTAATAAAACAATACTATGTGTACTTTTATAATTGAAATACAAACTCCCCGAATTCGGCGGTGCTTTTATTTGTACATGCTTCCCGTCTAAGGCGCCGATGCAATTCGGGAAATCGCATTTTTGCTGAAATTGCTTGGAGATTTCTAGCAATTCCTCTTTTGAACTGGGTATCTGTAATTAAAATACAATATTTAATAGGAAATATAATATTTATTTGATTCAAAGCTAATGCAATTTTCAAATTTTTTAGGAAATGCAACATGAAATAGTCGAATCTGAAAATATTAATTCTGATGCAAACAACATAGCTATGTTAAAGACGAAATCCCCTCCGAAAAAGAAGAGAAACATTTTGGAAGTGCAAGAAAAGGATGCAATAAAAAATTGTATGAATATAATTTCTAATGCGAAACCTAGGGATGAATACAGTGTCTTCGGAGAATACGTTGCATCAGAATTACGGTCAATAAAGGATGCTCAAGATATCATATTTTCCTTGAAGAATTCAATTCAGAGAGATATAATAAATTATACTTTGCAATACGCCGCTAGAAAATTTTAAACATGTTCAACTTCTTCATCACCACATCAAAGTAGCCTTGCCTACTGCATCTATTCTGAATAGTTCTGATTCTAATGCAACGACATATGATATTACAACTACTTGAAAACGATGAAGAACACGATATAGTTGAAATTTAATAATAATATATTATAAACATAATATAAAAATTAATTATATGTAAAATTGAGCACTTTTGCTTAGTTAATTTATATATACATATACACACCTATACACATACATATTATTAATAATTTTTTTTAATACAAATTTATGTAATGTTGAATTTATAATACTATTTTTTTTTTGTTTTTTCATTTTTTTCTTAAAGGTTTTTTATTACGAAGAAAAGTATAGAAGTTTATATTATTTTAGTTTTTAAGTTGAATTATTAAATTTTGATAAAAATGAAATAATAGTTTGGTAATAAATATGACTTTTTTTACCTTTAAGCACAGACAATATACAGATATGCCAATGGAACCAAAAATCCGTCACCATATAAAATGAAAAAATTGTGTGTCCCCATCTACTTTACATAAATCATAATGCTTCAATTTAGTTTAGTTTTGAATCCATAAAAATAATATTCAAATTATACCAAACTTTGAACTTGAAACAAACTTTAAATGAATGTTAATATGTAGTAGTACAATACATATTAATTTTTACACATTTAATACATATGTTCATATGTTTGTACAATTAGTATAGCGTATAGCACATAACACCCATTCACCAGGAAACAATATAAATTTGGTATTGTATTGAATTTATCAGTGTATTTACATACGCATTTACGCACATATTTTAACATTAGACAGTATATGTAGTAGTGTCGAATGTCTGCTTTGCCTGTGCTTTAATAATTATACGCAAACGTATTTGCAATAAACAGAGTAAATTTGTTTTTGTACATTTCAATCTATGTGCTATCGCAGACAATATAACACATACATATATATATATATATTATTTGTGGTGCTAAGTGCTTTACGCTATACGAATACTTCAGGTTTATTTCTTTCATCCTTTTTCTTCTTTTTGATGTTGCTTTTGCTATGCCACTATCTTAACACACAATTACATATATATGTGCAGTATGTATGTAGTATGTATACTACTGCAGAGAGGTAGAAAAATTATCTCGGGTTTATTTAGAATTTTTTAACAATTTTTGACTTGAACATTTAGAATATTATTTTTTAAAAACAGACAAATAATAAGGGTATTCACGGTTTGGTTATGTATCATTGTAAACGGTGTAATCTCGTACAATCCTACACCTATTGTAAACATCTTCAATGTAATTTTTACTTATACTGCTTGTAAAAATTTACAATGCTGAAACCCATTGTATGCGGTGTATATAACTATTGTTTGCTATTGTATATGCCATTCTGATATTAAATGCTAAAATAATTTGATTAAATTTATTTTTATATTATAGCTGGCATATGTTATTAATTTGCTTGATTTCAATACAAAGTTTGCGTTCACGATATAGCTAGTATAATGTGTAAGATTTGGGTATATGTTCACACTTTTTACGCTCTTACAATATTTCGTGAATACCTCTAACATTATAAGCATTTAGACTGGCATTTAGATTTTTATATTTCCTTCTGTATGGTACCAATGGTACACTATATCACAAGCAATAAACATGTTTATCAAAGGGTATTTTATGTATACAACTTGTTATACACATACACATCATTATAAATCATTATGGTGTACTATCCTTACTGTGGTCTATACTATACGTGACGTATACAAAATATACAATGTATACAAAAACCAGTGTAGGTATATATTTTTTTTCACACAAAAAAAGGAAAAAAAGGAAAGAATAACTAGCGATACATATTCTTTCAAAATTTAATGCAAACATTTAATAGGGTTCAATGTCCAATATTATTGTTATTTATACCACATATAATCCTTATCTGTGTGTCTGTGTTTATACATAGGACTAAATGATACCTGCAAGACAACATGTACTATGGAAGCATACCATCAGCAATAATATTATTATATTCATATAAAAATGTTTATGATATTATATATACTACCAAATTGCTACAAATAAATCGTATATTTTCTATTATTGCATGTAAATATACGAATAAACCTAAACACTCAAATCAGATTGTTTATATGTATGCGTATATAATTTTATGAACCATATTTTAAAACTTTTATCGAATGCAAGAACAATTGGATATTAACGTATATTTTGAATTTAAATATATCCAAGACTCGAATCTGGACCTAACAATAGGTCCATATGAATTTGATTTTGTTACATATTTTAATATATGCGGTGAAATATCTGTATATTGTCTGTGCTTTAAGTAATTTCCTTTCAAAACATCAAATAAAGCCTCGCATGTTTCGACTACTATTATCGAAATTGTATTCGCTGGAACACGGAACAAGTACATGAGAGATTTATAACTGTCCCCTTTAAAAATAAAAAGTTCATGAGTTTTAATGTTTTATTACATGTATTGTGTGTATAGAAGGAATTATATTATATTACCTGTAGCTAGAAATCGTAATGTTATAATTAAACGTTCAGTTGGTGTTAGAGCTTTTCTCATCCATGTATTTTGTTTTTTTATGCGTGGAGTAACCAAACGTAAAAGTTCATCAAAGTCTTGATGAGATACTCTTAAAAAATTGTTGTAAACACTTTCATCACCTAATCGTAATTCACGTACCAAATTATTTATAGCTCCACTATGCTCTCTATTTTGAATCCAAGGTTTCACCCAACATTTTCTTCGCTTCTTTTGTGTTTTTTTGTTTAATAAAACAACTAAACAACTTGCA
Organism: Villa cingulata; assembly: GCA_951394055.1. Lineage (NCBI taxonomy): Eukaryota > Metazoa > Arthropoda > Insecta > Diptera > Bombyliidae > Villa > Villa cingulata. The sequence goes on along the minus strand of OX596020.1, from coordinate 31,059,066 downwards.
GCTAGAACTTCCGTATCATCAAAATACATTTTTTTAAAATTATACTCGATTATACTCTCACTTCATTTCACTATATTTGGGAATTTTGACATTTTAAGAAGTTGCGCAGCAAAAGCAACGCAGCATGAAGGTTGATATGTGTGAACAGCTGTGCAACTTTTTCCTTAAAAGTTGCAGCGGTAAGGTTGCATGCAGCCAAAGTAGCAGGTTGCAACTACTATGTGTGAGTGAAAACGCAACTTTTGCAGCTGCAACCTTAAAAGTAGCGCAGCAAAAGTAGCGATGTGTGATCGTACCTTTATTGATGCCAAAGTATCAATACCATTGTGTTATCTGGGAATTATACAATTTCTATTTATATATGTACAGTGGAACCCGCTTTTATGCACATACAAAATGGAAGAAAAAATCGTGCATGTTGTTTTAATACTACAATATGCCCATTAAAAATATTGTTAGAATTGTTCTATGGTCACATTACCAGTACAATTTTCATGAAACTGATAAATTCATGAATTTATAAATAACTAAATATTTTTAAAGTTTAAATTAAAAACACATTTTTTGATCAAATTTATTCAAAAACAAAGAAACAACATTAATCATATAAAATAAAAGAAACATAACATTGAAAACAAATTAAATAAAAGAGCACTTGCAGAATTGATGAACATTTTTTTTAATTTCAATCGTACTTGAATAAAAATCAAAAATTTTGTTTTCTGCTTGCATTCGACTTTACTTATTTCCAAAATTTGACCTTCAAATTTATTTATATATTCTAAGTTTTTATTAATATGTTCCAGGAAGGAACTTAAAACTTCTAGTACATTTAATGCTTCATTTTTCCTTTCTAGACGAAGATTGTCATTGTTGTTTTCTTCTTCATAATTATCCGTTTCGTCTTCATCTCCCATTCCCAGCTCTTTTAAAATTGCATCTTCGTTGAGATCTCCATAACACTATATATTTTCATCTATTTCCATAAAATTATTAAATTCATCGTCTGCAAGGAATTTCAATTAGTGAATCATCTTCTTCAGTTTCATATTCAGATGCACTTTTGAAACCGCATTTATGAAAACAGTTTGAAATTGTTTGAGGTGTAACTAGCCACTGCCGTTTTAATCATATTTATTGCTGTGAAAAGTGTTATCGATTTTGAAAATTCCTGCAAATCTAAACCTTTTTCTAGGCAACCAATTGTTTTCGAATAATATTTTTCCTGTAATAAGCTTTAAAGCAGCGTATTATGCCTGGATCAAGAGGTTGTATAATGGATGTTGTATTTGGTAGAAGATGTACAAATTTAATATTTTCTATTATAACTCCAATTTCATACAAAGTATTATAAAAAGGTCTTTTTTTTAGCAGTAGGAATTTGATTTTCGTATTTTTGCTTTAAAATTTCTTTGTTATTTTTCGTTCCTCTACTTGAAATATTTGTTACTAAAATTTCTTCGAATTCAGAATCATCGGACGATATTTTATAAAAAAATGGTTTTGTGAAATTGCTTAATAAATTTTAATTGTTTTATTTTTAGTCAAGATATTTTTTATTTTTTTTATTTTTAGTGTAATTTCCACTCATACTTTTATGAAGTTCCTTCAAATCATAAAATCACCATAGGAAAGTTGCTTTACTTTACGTATGGATTTTTTGCGTTTAAATTATAGTAATCCATTCTGTTGGACTAAAGATATTTACATGATGTATTGATCAATAATTGAAGAGTTGAATTGTTCAAGAGCCATTGGACTCACAAGGATACTATCACCCTTCAAGTTAACATGGTTTTGAAAGTAAATTATTAAATCATTATATCTTATTCCCATTGATGATATTAATTTTGCTGAATTTGAACAATTAATGTGATCATATTCAAATAAATTTAGATTTTCAAGTTTTGATTTCTTTGAAGTTTTGACTGATGTAGTTGGTAAGTCTCTTGGTCTTGATTTCCTATTAGTACTTGATGCTACGGATAAAGGAGATGTTACTTCACGTTCACTATTAAGTGATGGTGATAATGAAAGTGTGGATTCTGTAATATTTTCAATCATCATAACAATAAATCTTACCAATTAAATGAATTTTTCTTTATTTTGACTAACCTGCTCTTTGTAACCCTGAAGGACCAGCTCCTATATCATCTCCTTGATTATTCAATCCTTCATCCATCTCAACATCGTCTCCTTGGATTATTTTGGACTAACTGTTGATTATTAGCCCTTTGTTGTATATTTTGTTGTTGATCAATTACTCTAATATTTTCTTGATTCCTATTAGGAATTCCTTGATCTTCATTATCAGGATTATTTCCTCTAGTTCTTCTAGGAGAATTATCGTCATTATCATTTCCACCTCCACCACCTCTAGGAGGATTTTGTGGTCCTTGATTGTTATCATCATCATTTCCCCCTCGATCATTATTGTTCTGATTAACAGCACCTTCATTTTCATCTTCATCTGTAGGAAGACGTAAGAAGGCTGTTACATCCGTTATCAATTGATCTCTTTCAAGAGATTTATTAGTCAAATCAAGGTATTTTTGCTTGATATTTTCATAATTAGTTCCACTGAAATCAGGATCATCATTAAACTTCTGAATGAATAAATCCCACTGTTTCTTATTAACTCCTTTTGTATTAACTGATCCTATTCCTCTATATCTTTTAAGATCATCATTTCCTCCGACTATAATTTCAAGTTGAACAGAAATGTAACCTAAATTTGGAATACTTGTTGCAATTCCAGGAACTTTGTAGCCAATTAATTTATCAGAAAGAATATCTCGAATTATTGATGTGAATAAATCAAGCTCTTTTCTTATCATGGCATTTTCCATATCAAGTACTTTCCAAGGAAAATTGAATATATTTACACATTGTCTCAGCAATCGTTTTAACTGTTGTCAAATTTTTAAAGTATGCTTCATTCAATAATGGAAAAACAACTACATTTTTGTTATCATCATAGGTTAATTTTCTTTGAGCAAAAGTTATAATGATTTCTGGAGTCAATATAAATTTTTCAAAATAGTTTTTAAGAGCTATCCAAACTCCGGTCATTGAGTCATTATCAATATCAAAAGGTAAGTTAAAAGAATTGAGACTTAACTGCTCAAAGCTATTGTTTTTCTTATTTATCCATTCGTCTGAGAAACTTCCTGATCGAACAAATGCTCCCAAAATGAAAAATACAGTCTTTTCAATAATTAATTTCAAGTTTGAAACAATTAATAATAGTACAATTGTTATAAATTTTGATAAATTTTCACTTGTTATCATGTTGATATTACTTGTAAAGTCGTAATCATTTGGAAACAATCCGTCAATTAATCCTGTTATTACTTGATCATTTATTATAAATTTAGCAGTCTCAATTTTGTTTTTAATGCTCTCAGATGTTAATCTCAAAGTTGTTGATATAACAACCATGTCTGTTACTATAGTACCTCTATTAGGAGTTCTTTCAATATTCGGAACTGGAGGTTGGATTCTAATATGTTCATTTAAATAATTAATACAATAATTTGTCAATGAAGTACTCTGATCAGTGTAATTTATTCGAGAATTATAATAGCTTATGAAAATTTTAATTGCTTCTTGAACAATAGGATTATTTCTGATATTTATTTCATTATAAATAATATTTATAATACAATAAAATAAAAATTTACATGATGTTTTAAGGCTCTTTCGATTACAGAGTAATGCATAGAGAATCACATTTCATTTGAGTGTGTCCAGATTCGAAAAAATTAATTACTTACGTCAGGTTAAAAATATATTTTATCAAAAATTATTTCTTAAATCAAACAAGAATACAATTAAAAAATTTAAATTTAAATCCAAATTCAAAAAAATGCAACTATATGCTAGGTACTACGAGATATATTTGATCTATGCCAAGCAAAACTACATAAATATGTACATATATGTTTGTTATAGATTTACTTATATCAATAAAAACCTAATTAAACATTTGTGCGGGCATAAAACTATGTTTGTGCTTCGAACGCAGAAATTGTTTACGTCAAAGAATCATGAAATAAGTTACCACATTCATGCGAGTTGTATTTGAATCAATATTCAAAATAAAGAATAATGCGATTCTTATTGATGTACTTATGACAAAGATATTCAATATGTATGATTGAAGAAATCTGATAATAACTGCGAAACATTTTGCCAGACATCATGTTCTTGGGACAAGAGTTCTACGTCTACGCTTGACAATCAACATCAATAAAGATTTGTTAATTTTCTTTTTATTTTTAAATGATTAAATGAATAAAGACTGAATTTGGTGGTTAATAAGAGTATCTATAGATCATTTTAAATATTTTAAATGCAACTCTTACATTGAGTAGTTCATTAAGTAAGAATCAAAGATTTATAGAAATATATTAAAATCTTTGCTTTCAATTTACAGAAAGCTACTCCCACTAGTTGTTACGTGATCTGGTCATTGAAAATTTTTTGAAATTAAAGAAAGTTTTTCTATATGGCTCAAACTTTATATTATTTTTTTATTATTACATATACATACGTATTAGATGAATTCGATTATTCCTCTAATATGTTGTATACAAATTAACAGAATATATTATTTGGTTTTTGTAGAGAAATACAGTAAAAAAATATCTAAACGACAGATAAATGTGCCTCAAACACTAATGTAGAATGTGTAAAAACTCGAATGTCTCTGAAATTATGTGGAAGTTATCACTAGGTATTCCGCTAGTGGATAAGACGCAACGTCGTGGAAATTTTCTATGTACATATCTAATAGTATTCTGTACGTGGATACTATTTAAAATCGAGTGTTTAAGCAGAAGTTGAAAGAATACTACGGGAGTAGAAAGAATATAACGGTAGTTTGACATAATTGGTAACAACAACGCTAAATCATTTGAATTGTTAATATAACACACAATTATTGAGAATTTGCAATGTTCCACCAATTAAATGTCAATCTGCCTAAATGTCATGAGGAAGCATTTCATAAGCTACAGAATCTTGAGCCATTAACTGTGAGTTGTAATCCAGTTTTTATTTGACTCATAATCGAGAAGCTTCTTGCAAGATACTCGCAAGATATTGCAAATAGAAAAATATAAAAGTATAGACAACGAGTTAACTACATACATTCAAAAATTTGACAGTGTTTTCAGAGGCACATTTGTGTATTTTAGAGATTTAAAGGCTGTAGAAACAAAAACCTAATAATGTGTTGTTTTTTTTTAAAAAAATAATTTTACTGCTAATTAGAGTCACAAAATTTTTCAATGTTCAGATCAAGTTTATAAAGATAAAGTTTTCGAAGGAAGTGCTCTATAGAACAGACCAGTCTAATCGGCACTATAGATGTAGTTTGGCTAATAGTCTTTTAAAATATTAGGTAATTTTTAAAAGAAGTTGTCGACGTCATTCATAACTATGTCAGCTGATTCACCCACAATAGATTTAAAAGAAATATTATGTCTTCGAAAAAAACGATTCCAACCATCCTGCTGATGCCTTGAAATTTTTAAAACACTTGCTATTTCTCACTGGTAATGTGGAAATCTTTTTAGAAATATGTGACATTTTTGGCTCTGTGTTGCTATTTCTCACTATAACAAACCAGTCTAATAATAGTTTATCTAATTTTTGCCCACTTTCATCCAAGATTTTTCTTTTTAAATTTACATTCACTGTATTCGGATGGTATAACTTCAGAATATCATCTTGCTTTCTGATAATTTCTGCGGCTTGAGTTTCACTAATAGCAAATTTTTTTGCAAGTTCCCTCACACTACACTTTCTTTGTTTAAAACTGTTTGTTTAAAATTATTACAATTATTTTGAGGTTTTAGTATACAATTTATTTCACTTTAAAGTTTTTAGGTTTTACAACAATACAAAATTTATTACAAAAAGGTTATGTACTTTTTTTTATTACTCAATCTCATTCCTTCAACCAATGTAATACGAGTGAATAAAAAACAATATTGTATATACAAAGAAAAAAAAAGAAAATGACAATAATAATCATAGAGTATAATGTAATGTCAAAGAAGAACGAACAAATGCGCGGAAATGTCAATAGGAATGAAAGGTTGAGTTTCAAAATGTAAAAAGGCGGTTTCGATGCAATATTCAGCTAAACATCGTAGTACGCTGAATATTGCATCGAAACCGCCTTTTTACATTTTGAAACTCAACCAAACTGAGTTACCTTAGTAATTTATAAACAAACGTGTTTCAAAAGTGTTACCATTACTTAATAAACGACATTTACTTAATATTTCTTAAATATCGATTCCATAAACATTGTATTTCAGTTTTATCACACAACAATTTTCTATTGGTTTGCACTTTTTTAAAACGAAATCCTAAATTTTTTAAAATCTTTTGTAACGAAGATCTTCCACCATTAAAGTTAATATCAGTTTTTAATTTTTCTAATAAATTTTGACTCGTTACACGTAAACCAACAGTTTTATGGAAATCATATATAATTCGTCTAATACAGTCCTTGTCGAATGAATCTATATTTGTTACTTTTTTCATTCTTTGCAATTTTTTTTTTATTGGAGAACGGAAAACACCATCATTTTTCACTCCTTCACCACAGTTCCTGAGCGATGACCTTGTTTCCTGAAGGGTTTTTTTCATCTATTAACATGTTTTTATAAACATTATAAACTATCTGTCGTGACTGACTTTTTAAAATTTTATTAATTAAATTTGAATTTAAACACTTATCATTCTTGTCACTTTCATTGGCACTGATTATCATATTTTCACTTAGGGCTATATCCTCGATACATATAGCAAGCAAATTAGAAACTTTGCTAGCGGAATTCGACGTTTTCACATCCTCGATTGTTTTGACAGTCGCAAATTAGCAAAATCGCAAGAATATTTTGCGATCAGAGAAAAGGTAATAGCAATTCATTTAACAGCAAACATAACCTGTAGAATATTACTTGGTTTATATTTAATTCATACTATATTTTATTTTTCATTATATTATAGTTTTACATTTTCTCATCTTACGAAGTAAATAAAAAAAAAACAAAAATAAAAAAATATTTCAAATAATAGATTTTTTTAATAAAAAAGTTTTTTAATTTTATTAAAAAGTTTTTTAATTTAAAAATTTTTTTTTATTTTTTTCCCTTTTTATATGGTCTAATATATTTGATATTTATATATTTTATAATCTATATATATATTATATATATATATATATATAAATGAATGTATGTTTGTTTGTTTGTTTGTTTGTTCTCGATAGACTCAAAAACCATACATCCAATTGCCTTGAAAATTTGGGAAATTATTAGGTATATCCCCGGAAAGGTTTTTGAAAATTTTTTTTTAAAATCAGAGTTGGGGCTATAGGTGCTACAGAACAAATATCCCAAAAATATCAAAATAACATTTAAGTCCCATGTTCACATGGTTAGTCTTAATTGTATGTTCACATTTGCATTAGTTGTGATTCATCGTATTAACATAGATAAATAAAAACAAAAGATATGACAAGTAGTGTAATTCAAATTTTTCTTTGAGTGGAGTTATCGTGATTGCGATATACCACAATACCACACACAATACATAATGTACTTTACTTACCACGATTCTATTTACATACGCACATGGTGTACATACACATACATATACTCCTGCATATACTATTGTACACACTAATTATCACTGATCTTAGTTAAAAAAAAAAAAAAAAAGAAATAAAAAATATACCTATTTTCTTTTTTTCTTTTTTAAACAAAGTGCAAACAATAACAAAAACAAAATGCTATCGACTGAGTAGACGATGAAAATCGTTTGAATTTGGAACGTTTCGAATATCATGATAAGGCGGAAAATATAGTCGAATTTTTTTATTTTTATTTTAGTTAGCCTTGCAAGTTTAAAAGTTTATATTAAAACTAGCTGTACCCTGCGCGCGTTGCTACTCCACCAACTAAAAAATTCATTTTTCTCTACATTAATCTTGATCTTACGAAGATTACTAAGTTTACGACGTGAAATGAATCCCCTTATTGTCTGTTCAATGTGAGCCTGACATGAATTTCATAATTTACATAAATTCTTATTTCACCCACAACTCGAAACGTCATCATTCATTCGCTGTAATATAAACTTTGACACTTGCAAAACTAACTAAAATAAAAATAAAAAAAATCGACTACATTTTCCGCCTTATCATGATATTCGAAAACGAAACGTTTCGTATCTTTTTGTTAAAAACGCGATCATTATATTCGAAAAGTTCCAAATTCAAACGATTTTCATCGTCTACTCAGTCGGTAGCATTTTGTTCATCGTTTTTACATATATTTTGAACGTTTTGTTATTGTTTGGATAGTTCTTTTTTTATTAAACTAAATTGATTTAATATTTTTAAATACATAATGTCAAAATTAAATGTTTTAAAAAAAACCACGTAGCACAAAATATTTTAATATAATTCCAGTCAACTTGAAAAATTCGTTTGTGTAAAAATTTGATATGGCACCACTAAACGTACGAAACTATGAAGTTACATGCGCATATGCATTGCACACGCTCGATGGTTGGTATCGTGCGTGATAAATGAAAATTAGTGTGTATAATAGTATATGCAGGTGTATGTTTATTATGTACACCATGCGCGTATGTAGATAGAATCGTGGTAAGTAAAGTACATTATGTATATTGTGTGATGAGCGGAGTTATCGTGATTGCGATAGCTCCACTCGAAGAAAAATTTGAATTCAGGCGTTGTCATGATAAGCCCGTTCCGTCCCGTCCCGTTCCGTCCTGTCCCGTCGCGTTCCGTCCCGTCCCGTCCCGCTCTGTTCCGACACGTTTCAAAACATACCTGTTATAATAAAACGGAACGGTATATAGTAAAGTTGAAAGCTAATATTGAAATTTTATATGGAAACAGGTTATGTTGTCCGTGAAATTTGTTCAACTCCGACTTTCGGCACCGTTCCGTTCCGTCAATCATAACAGCTTTTCGGTCAATCCATATAAATAACATGGAAATGTCAAATATTCAACTTTTTTCTTTTTACGGAACGGAACGGAACGGGCTTATCGTGACTACGCTCTTACACTACTTGTCATATCTTTTGTTTTTATTTATCTATGTTAATACGCTGATACTACTACTAACTTGTATTACGACTGGTATCAAAATCACAACTAATGCACATGTGAACATACGATTAAGGCTAACCATGTGAACATGGGCCTTAAATGTTATTTTGATATTTTTGGGATATTTGTTCTGAAGCACCTAGAACCCCAACTCTGATTTTAAAAAAAAATGTTCAAAAACCTTTCCGGGGATATACCTAATATTTTCCCAAATTTTCAAGGCAATTGGATGTATGGTTTTTGAGTCTATCGAGAACAAACAAACAAACAAACAAACAAACATACATTCATTTTTATATATATATATAGATATATATAGATAAAGATACAAGTCAAGATACAGCAATATTTAAAAGTTAAAATTTAATAAGTATAAGATAATAATAATAATAAAAAAAATACTTTTTCAAAACAAATTAAACTATAAAAACTAAAATAAAAATAATAAAAGTTGTAATAAAAAAAAGGTAAGTAAACTATTGAATCGTTTTATTTATATTTTTTTAATTATTGTTGGAATATATTTTAAATAAATAAATTGTGTTTAATTTAAGATTTAAAAAAATTAAAAACAAAAAAAAAACAATGCGTTTGATGTTCGATTTTTCGCAAGCAAATTAATGCTTTAAAAAAAATTTTGAAATTATTAATACGAGAATAAATTATTAATAAGTGAATAAATAAAAATATTATTGATTTACAGCTGAAGAGAATAATTTGAAATAAGTTTTATTTAACCCCAAAATTATGCCACCAAAGCGAAGTGTAATTGGTCGATCTACAAAAGAAGCAAAAAGGAGAAGAGAAGAACGAGCTTTAGAAACAAGTGAACAGAGACAAGCTAGGCAAGAAAGAGAGCGAGTTCACACTGCTCATGCTCGATCATTAGAAATGAGTGAACAGAGGCAAGCTAGGAAAGAAAAAGAGAGAGTTCACACTGCTCATGCTCGATCATTAGAAATGAGTGAACAGAGGCAAGCTAGGCAAGAAAGAGAGCGAGTTCACACTGCTCATGCTCGATCATTAGAAACGAGTGAACAGAGGCAAGCTAGGCAAGAAAGAGAGCGAGTTCACACTGCTCATGCTCGATCATTAGAAACGAGTGAACAGAGGCAAGCTAGGCAAGAAAGAGAGCGAGTTCACACTGCTCATGCTCGATCATTAGAAACGAGTGAACAGAGGCAAGCTAGGCAAAAAAGAGAGCGAGTTCAAAATGATAATGCTCGATCATTAGAAACGAGTGAACAGAGGCAAGTAAGGCAGCAAAGGAATAGAATTTGCAATATAAAAACAAGACGAACGATAAATGCTGATTTGAATTTATGTGGTTTCAATTACAATCCCATTTACAATTACAGTCTTCATCCAAGTGTAATTATTGGAAAAATGGATAAAAAGTGTACGTATTGTGGTGCTCAAAAATTTAAAAATGAAACACTAGGTATGTGCTGTGCAGGTGGAAAAGTAAAGTTACCAGACTTGCGTTCACCACCTGAACCATTATTAACTTTAGTATCAGGTGAAACAAGTCAATCAAAATTTTTTTTGAAAAATATACGCAAGTACAATTCATGCTTCCAAATGACATCGTTCGGAGCAACGAATATCGTTAGTGCAAACTATGGGCTTGATCGCTAGAGTCTATTGTGAATAGACTTATTCGTTAAATAGACTTAAGTCAAAAATTGCTATCGTGAATGTCTATTGGTATAGACTTTTGTCTATTTAATTGACGTTTGAAGTCGATGACATTTTTGTGGTAGAATTGTATCAAAATGGAATCGTTAGAAATAAAGTAAGTACAAATACTATTATTATAAATATAAACTAAGAGTTCTATTTATTATTTTATTTAGAAAAAAAGTTTTTAGCAACAAAAGACAATTGGACAAATTGGTTAATTTAATGGAAAAGAACCCACATATTGCAAAATCAATATGTAAAAAAATGAAGCGGAAAGCTACTGGAAAAAATTTGCACTGGAACTAAATAGCCTTGGTCCTCCAACGAAAAGTCCTGAGAAATGGGCAAAAGTAAGTAATAACACTAATGTGATTTGAATAATTAACAATAGTAATCATCTAGGTATGGATTGACTTGAAAGCAAATCTTCAAAAAAAACTAATTTTAAACAAAAAAGAAATTAGTTCTACAGGTGGTGGATCAAATAACATAAACACATTCACCCATGTTCCACATTTCGATCGAAATTGAATTGAAAACGAAAGTCCATTTCGATCGAAATTGAAATCGGTGTTCCATATTCCGTTCGAATTGGAAACAGTCTATTTCGTTCGAAGTCGTTTTCGAAAATAGCTGTTTAACGTCAAATTTATAATTTTACATCCATTTGTTTATGTTTTGTAGTTTGTTAGAAAATGGATAGTGTTTTTTTAAGTTTAGTCCTGGAAAAAAGGCAAAAATATAATGAAGAAAAATTGAAAAGAAGATTGCTTCGAGATAAATCGGAATAAATAATAATAATATTAATATTTCCCCTATAAATAAATAATTGATACCGTACATATCGCAAATTCTCATATACATATACATATTTATATAATTTTATCTAATTATATACTGTTTATTTTATAACAACTAAACAAGTAATATTCAAATTTTAAAAAATTGAAACTTAGCAAAATAGCTTAAAATACTTACATTGCTCGTATATATGAATCTCTTTAAATTAAATATTTATGAGTGTAGTTCTTTTTTAAATAATAAATAACAATAATAATAACAAAATCACTAATGGAATAGCTGTGTCTTCTTTCTAAAACTTCAAATCGAAATGAATTCACATTAAATAACAACACCGAATTCATTTCGATTGACATTTCGGTTTTATCGAAACCTGGAACACCAAATATCGTTTTCGAAATTCGATTTCGGTCAAATCGAAACATGGAACATGGGTGATTAAGTGCTATTGATGAAAGAATTTGCGAATTTCTAAACATGAATCAATCAATTGATCCTCCTGGTTGTGAATTTGGAAAACCTATAAATATTGAAGTTAACAACGAAGCTCAAGAAGCAGCTTCAGAATCTATTGATATAAGAGATGAAATAACCGTAGCAGATTGTGAGGAAGAAATTAATACTGCCGGAAATGTGGCACCAAATCGATGTATAAAAATTAATACTGTTAAAGAAAAGTTAAAATTATTAGAGCACCACAGTAAAGACTTCACAAATTTGTCTAAGGATGTACAAGAATTGAAGAATCAAATCAAAGGAATAAGCGAATATGCAAAAAAAATGTATTATATTCAAAAAGACAATTATCATATTCAAAAACAATTGCTCCACGTAAAAGAAAAAAAACTAAAAATATATGAAGATGAAATTAAAAAGAAACAACAAGACAGAACAACCAAATTAAAATTAAAAATGGAGTTGATAGAACTTAAGAAATTGGAAAATTCTTTACTAAAATGAAAGTTGTAATTTCATTGTTTTATGTTTTCATTACGTTTATTTTTATAATAAAAAGAATTTAACATATATTATGAATTTAAATTTAAATTATTTAATAATCTATTTCGAATTATTTCTCCTTCATTTCTCGGTTCATTATTTGCATATTCAATTCCATCGAATTCGTACGCTTCTACTATATTATTTTCAATTTGTTCATCCATGTCGATTCCATGGTAGAGGCATATATTGTGCAGCGCACAACATACATTTATAATTTGTGTAGCTTTTGAAGGCTTGTAATGAAGTTCCCGTGCTCCCAACACACATCTAAACCTATTTTTTAATAGTCCAATTGTCCTCTCTATAATAATTCGTGCTTGAGTGTGACATCTATTGAATCTAGCTTCACGAGAAAATTCTTCCGTACTTCTAAATGGAGTTATCAAATAAGGATATAACGGGTATCCTGCATCACCTATACATAAAAAGACATAATTAGTTATACATACACACATTCTCCCAGTAAACATACCTATACTATTTTCAGAAATCGAAGTCAGTATTGTGCTTATGGAAATAGTTACCCGATGAGTTTCTGATAACTTCACATATAATATTTTGTAGGAAATTCTGAATAATATATCTCTGTCAACCCTGAAGAAGGTACTTTTTAAAATATGTTAACAGGATGTTCCAAATTGTGCAGAAATAATTTTATAATTTTGTTCACAAATAATTCTTAAAAGGGAGATTCTGTACAAATTTCACATTCCTGTAAATTTATATTTGATAAAAAAGTAGCATTATTTGAAAATATCATAAAAATGTTCGGTTTTTAAGAGAAATTTTAATTTTTGTTTGCTGATTTTTTCATTTCTAATAATGAATCACCCTGTTTTTTTTGGGAAAAAGAAATACACCCTTCCGTTTGATGTTGCCTATCACACAGCGTGAAGGCAACTGATTTAATCAGTTAACACCATTTTGGTTATATCATAGACTAATAAGTAATAACACTATCCAGATGTGAAATACAAATGTTAAAAATTGATACATGCAAGTAATTTTTACTAGCAGACAATTTAGTCATAGTAGCAGACAAAAAGATTTTCACCAAAATTAAAACTTAATACATACTCAATACTCACCAATTCATTGCGTCATTGCTTCTGCTATGATCATCGTTTGAATCCTTTTGTACATGTAACAGTCTATATAATATAAATATTATATAAATAAAGTCATAGCACACTGTCATAGTTAAAAGATAAACTACTCATGTACAGCTTTATATTCTTGGGTATATAGTATGTATATAGTATACAGCACAAACAATAAACATATACGTGTATTTATTGCTTGTGTCTATAGCCATGTCATGTCTTTAAGTATTTTGCTAGTAAAACTTGTTTTAGATATAGAAAAAATGTGCAAAGTGTGAATGGCATGGCATGGTACATGGTACATATACATATGTAATTTGTTTGTTACATATATACTGATATATATTTGCATTACGGGACAAATATTTAGTTGTTTTTACCTCTCATTTTCGTCCTTTGGAAAACGAAGGAATTTCCTACCTGGATATTTCGTGCCTGTTGCCTGGCATGTATCAACAACACACATAGTTCTTTTCCAAGACATTTTGTTCTGACCGTGAGTGCGTCTATAAACTTTACTATAGTTAACTATAGTTATCATTTGTCGTTCAGAATGGTGGTGGTATAGTAAAACATAACTACCAACATAACTTTTTAGCGTTCATAAACATCTGTAGTAAAGTAAATTTTTAACTATTTGATGTCAAAAATTAACCCTACTCGAGAGCATGGTTAACGATAGTAAGCCTTTAAGTGGTAATGACATTGACAATAAAAAATCGTTTGTCATTTCATTTTTTGTTGTGAATTATGAAAATTTCAATTTTATTTATTTGAAAAAAGTAGTAGTATTAATTAATTTTGTTTAAAAATTAATTTTTAAAAATTAATTAATTATTGACAAACAAAAAATATAATAATTATATATATCTTTTGAAAATTGTTTAAACTTGACTTGACAGCTAAATGACAATTTATTGCTACTACTATGGTAAAAATCGCGTTCAAAAACTACTTGAAGTTAACATTACCATGGCTGTAGTACAACATAACTTTGCTTAAATCATACAATACCATATGATTATGGTTAAAGTAATGTTTATGAACGCACTCCGTGTAATATATTCTTTAACATTAATTTTGTATATTTAAAAAATGACAATGATGGTGATTGTGAATATGAATATGATGATATAAGAATATGATACGCCGTCGTCGTTTTGTGTATATAAAATTACAAACGTACATATTCATCTGTTCATATAATATAAAATATATATGTATATATTATCACAGATAAGGATATCTTTATTATCGTGGTGATAATGTGCTATTGAAAATATAAAACCGTAGATCCAGAATTCAGAACATATTTAAAAGATTTCATAAACTTTCAACATTTAAGTTTTAATTTTTGTCTGCTACTAAAAAGTTTTATTTTTGTTGAAAAACTTTTTGTCTGCTACTATGACTAAATTGTCTGCTAGTAAAAATTACTTGCATGTATCAATTTTTAACATTTGTATTTCACATCTGGATAGTGTTATTAGTCTATGGTTATGTGAAAAATAAAAAACCGAACTATAAAATATGAAGTCGTTGCGCAGCCGATGTCCACTCAAAGTATAAAATGTTGATTGATTCGTGTCAGCGGGAAGATGGGCATAAAAGAAAATGATGATAATTCAGGGTTGCCGTAGCTACTGGGAGTTTTGATTAAATTTATAAAAAAAATATGAATTTATGATTAAACCATATTCAGTATTTTTAATTTTATTTATAAAATTATGTGTTCAGTATCAATTTGATATTTAATTTTGTATACATACGTACATACATTCATTTTCATATTTGTTTATTTGTCCATTTTCTTCTATTTTGTTTCCTTTATGTACTGGTTAATGATTTCGTTACGTTACCGTTACATTCTGAATTTTATTTTTTGTTTTGTCTTTTCTTAGAATAAGAAAGAAAATTATTTACAATGGAAATTGCTATCATACTATTCAAATCAGCTTGTTATTATATGTTATTTTGTAAAGAAATGAACATATTTCATAAAATTTCCAAAAATGTCACAAAATTACCTGTTTTTTTGTAAAATCTAAAAAAAAAGTTTTTTGCAAACTGGTAGCCCTTCATAATATAAAATTTAAAAAATTTCCCTCGGATTTAAATTGAGATCTGATCACCCCACACACGAGACAGATTTATACAAACGCAATGTGAAAGAATATAGAAAAGCATGCCTATCTTGCCTGTACTGACTTCGATTTCTGAAAATAGTATAGAATCCACGTATTTTCCATTTCTCCATTTCTATATCTTTCTTCTAGTAATTCTTTTAATCCACTCATCTTCCATATATGAGAATCATGGGAAGATCCTGGAAATCGTGCATTTACATACTTGATCACCATTTTGTGATTGCAAAGCTATAATAGAATAAAAGTAAATTAAAAATAGCTATTAAACAATTTCATATTTTATATTACAATCATAGCATTTAAACTGTAATAGCCTCTCCTATTATAATACAAATGCTGAAGATTCTTTTCTGGAGCTCTTATTTTTACATGAGTTCCATCTATACAACCTATTATGCCAGGAATGCCACTTTTTTGATAAAAAAATAGTTTGGCTTCGTCCTCCTCTTCTCTTGATGAAGCGAATTCTATCCACTTAGGACATATATGTTGTTCCAAAACATTTATTGTTTCCTTTAAAATTCCTGATACAGTAGACTGACCAAGTCCTACATTGAAATCATTGCCAATACCCGTTTGATAACTACCTTCAGCACAGAAGCGAAGTACGCATGCTAATTTTATAATATTTGGTACAGATGATGTTCTTTTAGAAACCTTTAGTTTTGGCTCTATTTCATTCAATAAATTAACAAAAACTTCTTTGCTTAATCTAAAATTTTTTTTGAACCTAAAATTAAGGAAAATAATGTGTAATTTTAGTTTTATACATAAAGAAAATACTGAAACATACTTATTTTCTTCCATTTCCAATGGATTTGATTTATCTCTTATTATTTTTCGTTTGCGCAATATAACTTTATTTCTTCGATCTTCATTTATTTCATCTTCTATTATACTTAATATGATCAAACTCATTTTATTATTATTATTTTTATTATTTATTATAATAACTACTTATTGTATTTATAATTCACTTTGCAACTAATAACTTCAATTTATTGTAATTCACTTTAAACTTCAAATAAATTTTAACGAATGCTTATCGAAACCATTTGACATTTCAAATCTTCTTCTTGCATGGCATTAAGTCTATTTCCTTACGCGATACCGTGACTTATTTCAATAGACTTAGTAAAGTCTATTCTATCAAATAGAAATAGACTCTCGCGATCAGGCCCTAAGTATTTTCTCCAGTTCTTCGTATTTTTTTTTATTTTTTCTTCGATGTTAGAAAATTTTTAATGTAAAATCATCTTCACACTTCTATATATAGTATATATCAAAACATTTAATTCAAGATAATTTAAATTATTTATAGAAAGGAATTTCGCATCAAGATTTTCCTATATAAATAAAATAAAAGAAGAATGTATATTATACATATACTCACCATATGATGACAAAAATCTTTTATATAAAATACCAATGAATAGCAATAACAACAACAATAACAACATCTTGTTTTCAAGTTCTCATATTTCGATGATCTTTGATATCACACTTTACGATACCCATCATGACACTTATAACTTTCATCATAATTGGTCGTTGCTAAACTACTAAATTTTTTATTAAATTGTTTTGCCATAGCCTTTTGCTTGCTATTTTTCGCATTCAATTTCGGTGAAATCTTTGTCAGCCAATAGAACTAAATTTAAGAATAATGTCCGTATTTTCATCTAATAACCTACTGTTTCCAGTCTATGAACATTTGAGTAAAAATGTTTTTTGATGTATCTAATTCCATGAAACATTTGGAACATAGTTTCGATGTTCGAAACTCGTCTACTTCTTTTACATTTGTAATCTTACACAATCTTCGCAGCACCTGCGGACAAGGGGAACAGATATAACCCTTAACGTTTACAATTTTGTGGTGTTTTATAATCACCCATCAAAATTAAGCTTTTTTCTTTTTTGTTGATGCAATGTATTTTTGAAATTTTAATCTCCTCACTTTCCGTTGTTTATATATTTGCTGCATCGATCCGAACATTTTCAATCTATATTCTACATATTCTTTGTAGAAGACATTCATATATGAAATGGGGAACTCATGTGATTCGCAATAATTGCGTCTTGTCTTTTCGACCTCTTTAGTCCATTTCCATAATTTTCTTTTCCGTGTTCTTTGTCCGGTGCTACTATGGAACTCTCTGGTTCTTATTTCGAAGTTCTCATACTTTGATGGATCTTTGACATCACACTTTACGATTCCCATCATGAGTCTATGTCCGGGATCGATTCCAATATATTTGTCGTAATTGGTGGCAGCTAAACCAGTTGTTTCATTTCTTTTTTTAATTTTCCGCTGAAAGGACATGGATACTGACACGCCATCACTAGTAAAAGAGAAATGGAACTTGTGGTTCCGTGTTTCGAACTTTTCGACGTTGAAAAAACTCTTCCATATTTCCTCTTTGTGTTCCTTAAAACAATTAAAAGTTGTGTGTTCTGTTTGTTTCGTTGAACGTAGAAGTTGATACAAAGCGAGTGTATCATACCGGACATGCTGACACCCATGTTTATACAGAGGAAATATCTTGAAATTTTTTAAATTATTAGATTCATTGTGTTGACTCCAGTCAACATTATCTGAAAAAAAAAAAAGAGAAAAAAAAGGGGTAACATTATAAATATAATATAGAAAAGAACAACCAAAAATACTACACATTACATAAACACAACATAATAATGAACATATATACAACATAAACTGTCTACATAAAAACATAACACAAAACAAAACTATTTCCATTGCACAATACTATAAACACAAATCATAACATTGATAACACAAACATTGCAAAACCAATAAATAAATTATTCCTGTCACAAACTATTGGCACATTATTTTAACACAAAATAGAAAATATATAAAAATATCACAACTTATTAAAAACCAATACGCTTAAACTATATTAAAAATAAAACGTCATGATTATTTACACTACAATACATAAACCAAATGAAAACATTTACACATATACTACTGTGTCCAAAAAATAAGGTGACATTGTATTTATTTTGAAAATTCTTTATTTATTATTCCAAGTCAATTTCATCCCCTTCAAAGTAATCCCCTCCCGATGCAATGCACTTATGCCAACGGATTTTCCAATTTTCGAAACACTGATTGTAGTCACTTTCCGGGATGGCCTTCAGTTCCGTCTTCGCTGCGGCTTGAATCTCCTCTATCGTATCAAAACGGTGTCCCCGGAGCGGTCTTTTGAGCTTGCTGAACAGCCAAAAGTCACACGGCGCCAGATCAGGTGAATACGGTGGTTGTGGAACGATATGGGTCGAGTTTTTGGCGAAATGATCACGAATTACGAATGCAGTATGGGATGGTGCATTATCGTGGTGTAAAAACCAAGAATTGTCTTTCCACAATTCCGGCCTTTTTAGGCGAATAGCGTTACGCAAACGACGCATAACATTCAAATAATATTCCTTATTGACTGTTTGGCCCGGCGGAAGGAATTCATAATGCACAACACCACGATAATCGAAGAAAACAGTCAACATGACCTTGATTTTTGAGCGACTTTGGCGCGATTTTTTTGGTTTCGGCTCCCCTTTGGCACGATATTCGCTCGATTGATCGCTTGTTTCGGGGTCGTAAGCATAGATCCAAGTCTCGTCTCCAGTGATTATGCGTTCCATCTTATTCTGATAGTCAGAAAGCATCGTTTCACACACTTCAACACGACGCCTCTTTTCCAAAAAATTCAATGTTTTCGGTACCAGTCGAGATTGTACGCGCTTGAGGCCCAAAACATCCTTTAAAATGGTATTGACCGAGCCTTTCGATATGCCAACCTCATCAGCAAGGTCTCTAATCGTTGTACGGCGGTTTCCCAGCACCAAATCTTTGATTTGTTGGACGTGAGTTTCGTCGGTTGAGGTTGATGGTCGCCCAGGACGCTCTTCGTCTTCGACACGTTCACGGCCGGCTTGGAACTCACTATACCACTTGTAAACATTTTTTTTAGACATAGCTTCATCACCAAAAGCTTTCTGCACCATCCTCAACGTATCCGCAGCAGAAAATTGATTCCGCAAACAAAATTTAATGCAAATTCTTTGCTCAACAAATTTCGACATCGCAAAAAACGAAAAACTAACTTTTATCAGCTCACAAAACAATGCGTATCTCAAACACTAATGAATATTTTGACATGTAAATTTGACATAAATGTCACTGACAGTATTACCAATCTACAAAAAAAAAATAATTCTTGAAATCATTCGACGAACGCAGTTTAAATACAATGTCACCTTATTTTTTGGACACAGTAGTATGTATAATATAATGTATACCTACAGATATATGATCATGCCAGCACCATCAAACTGTCAAAAAATGTACCAGCTGAATATAGTTACCAATCAAAGTTATTCACAATCGAACGAAAAATGTACCATAAATTATTTGAATCACCAGACACAATTTGAAAAAAAAACGGTTTTATAAAAAAGATGAAACATGAGATAAATAGTAGAATTTTTGAATTATTGAATTTTTTATTTCCGTTCTGAAGTATAATATTTTCATTTTATTTTATTATTAAATAGATTAATAGATTTGTTATTAGATTTAAGATTAAATTGTTAGATTAAGATATTGAATTAAATAAAATTTATAACGTTTGTGAAAAAATTGTGTTTTTATTTTATATTCTTTTTTTGAACTTTGCACCTTTCTACAGTTTAATGTTAAATTAAATTTTACGGATTTAACACATTGAATCTTTGTAATTTATACAGTAAGGGAATAAAATTGTACCATTCTGATGACAAGTTAAGCAACTTACCTTTGTAATCGAGGTAAGTTTCCAATGCATCAGTAAGAACTTTGTTGGGAGTATTTGTACTACATATTTGAATTGAATAGTACATCTAATGTACTATAACTTTGAATGTCAGGCTTGACGAACTTGAAAAAAAATTTTATACGGTTATAAAAATGAACCACAATATTATTCTTCAGTACAGTTTCGTAATTGGTAGAAGCGAACACAATCGGATTGGAACAATGAGAAATCTCATACTTCTTAAGACAGACACTTTCTCTCAACTGTTGATAATCACTATCCATTCCATATTTTTTCAGACTTTTCGCCTTTAGGTGGTAGAAGAAGTTCAATATTTTTGGTTTTTCGCGGAATACTTGAAGATCATTATTTTCAAGCTTTTTGTTGAAATAATAATACATATAAATTGAACATTCCACGCAAAGGTCTGACAAATCAGTCACATTCTCATTTATTTTCTTATAAATGATTTCATTTTTGCAAAAAGTTTTGAGACTACTCTTTATTGTGAATAGCTCAAAACCTTCATCTAATTTTCTCTTCATCTTTTCTATTTAAAGAAAAATGTGACTGGCACCACTTTTTATTTCTATCACCTCCCCTTTCTGCTGTTCTTCTCGAGTATCCGAAGAAAATTTGAAAAATCTGGATGTCTTGAAAATGAATCACAATATTGTTCTTTAGTACAGTTTCATAATTGTTAGAAGCGAACACAATTGGATTGGAACAATGAGAAATCTCATACTCTTAAGTTAAAAGGAAAAATTGTGAGTCTCAGAAGATATCTTCACAATTATATTCTGGATGAGTTTCAGTGTCTTTTTCAATTGCCTTTTCTATATCAATCTTCTATAGCCGAATCATCATATATTAGTAGTATCAATATGAGGTTTCTGGCTCACAGGGTCAGGGTCCATTACGTCATCTATGACGCCATCGATTTTGGTGACGTCATCGAAAAGAAGATAAGGTGTGACGTCATCGAAGAATTATCTTATCTGAATGTGTAATGGGACCACATAATCATGTGAATTCTTATTTATTATCTAAAGATTTGAATTATGGAATATGAAATATTGTCAAATGTAACTTTATATCCTTTATTTTTCGGAATCGATTCAGAAAGCTTCAATACGATATCTGCACAGAATCCTAGCTTTTTGTTTTTAACAACAGTGTCCTTGCCCTCGTAAATGTTGAAATCATGTACTATTCCGGATAAACTGCATAGAACAAATGATTTGATACCTCTTTTTATTGGCTTTTTGGGCATGTACTGTTTTAAGCGTGTTTTACCTTTGAAAGGATCCATCATTTCATCAATTGAAAAAAACTCTTCTTTTTTAATTTCACGACATTTAGATAATAATGCATTTAAAAGAGGACGCACTTTCCATAATTTATCACTAGTGTGAGACATGTCATCTGCGAATTTTAAGTAATTTCGAATGTGATGGAACCGGTTTCTTGTCATAGAATTAGATACTGAAGCTATGTTCGGGCTTTGCCCCAATACATTTTTATTCTTGGATATCCTATAGTGCCCATTATTCTTTCAATACCAATCAGTCTTTTTATTTCTGACATACAAAATTTGAGATTAGTTCCCTTCTCTGACATATACCTCTGATTTGTTTGACTGACGATTACATTCAGGAGAGAATCAGGAAAATATTTGAGAAAATAGTCAACCGGTAGTTTCATTTGAGTGACATCATCAGCAGCAGTATGTTGTAATGCATGTCTACAATTTATTATGTAAACCGGTTACTCTAATTTTTAAAATTGTATTAGAATGAATTTCTATTATTTTTATCGCGTTATAACCAAAGCATACATACATATACACAGTCAGATCACATACATATCATCTAGATCAAACGTTGTTTATTCATGTATATGAATAAACGTATGTATATCATATTTGTTCAGTATCACTAAGCGTTTTTAGTGACATTACCGAGAAAAAAAAATAAAAGAAAACACGAATTTTTTGTTACAAAGTTTCTAGTTTTATTACACACCAAATTTACTCTTTTTTATAAGTATATATTGTAGTTGAATCTGGATGGGAAAATTATTTTTATTTTAAATAATATACTTGTAGTTTTTATTTCACAATTCTGATTTATTATATCTTATAATATTAATTTAACAATATCATTATTTATTTTTAATAATCAAATATTATGTATTCTAATCTTATACACGTTAAAATACTAACTGACTCTATCTTCTTTTTCTAAGTCCAATCATGTTTTTACATGTCTCATTTTCCAATAAGAACAGTATTCGTTAGTTGCAGGTGTTCACAAGTTTCAAAGTCCAAAAATGAATACAAAGTATTTGAACAACGCAACCACGCAATACAATTCTTTTACACAAATAAATCATTACTGTTAGTTTACTTGTATTGTATAATATAATATGATATATACATGTGTATTCTAATAACAGTGGCGTCACATAATTTGGTTACTACAATTCGGCCATCCTGACAATAAGTCGTCCTCGACTTAGTATTTTATACATAACCTTAATAATCTTCAAATAATTTTAAATATACTAATTTTTCTCAATACTTATATTTTAATAAATATGTTTGTTACTAACTTTAAATCATATAGTCAAATATTTCAAAACATATGTATATGAATTCCTTAAATCCCAATAATAAATTAATCACTCTAATTATTAACCAAATACAACTTCATATTTTTCGCAGAATATATTCCCCTAAATGATCTACTAGTGTGCTGATAACCTTGTGGATCCTCTAACAAATACCTATCGTTACCTAATATTTTCATTACTTGATATGGTCCTCTATATTTCGGAATCAATTTTTTATTTACTCCAATCGTAGTATCAATATTTACTATACTTACTAAATCTCCAGTCTTGTACTTGTAAGGGGTTCTGTGTCTCAAATTATATCTTTTCTCATTATATACCTGTGTTTTATTTGTTATGCCTTCTGCCTTTTTCCTAATAGTTTCCAAAGTTTCTAATCTATCTCCAATTCTTAATTCTTCTTCTTCATTTTCATCTCCAATCAATTCTTCCAACATATATTCTAATAAATGATTTACGTTTCTACCCTTTTGTTCCAATCCAAATAATAATCTACTAGGACTAGTTCCAATTGATCGATTCCTCGAATTATTTATAGCAAATTCTACATCAACTAATACATCATCCCACTCTAATTTAATATTTTTATCAATTAATTTCGCTAAAGCTGGTCTAATCGTTATATTAACCCGTTCCACTGCACCATTAGATTGTGGTGAAGCAGTAGCTACCAATATATGTTTCAAATTAAATTCCTTGCAAAAATCTTCAAATTCCTTGGACGAAAAAGCGCTACCTCTATCTGAAATAATTCTAATTGGTCTGCTGTATGCTCTAAAATAATCTTTCAAACTTTCTATCGATTCCTTTGAATTTGTGGTTTTCGTAGGATACAATCTAACATATCTTGAAAATGCATCTACAATTAAAAATATAAATTTATTCCTTTTCCCTTTTGTTTTTTCTAAAGGTCCAAAGTGATCAATGTGAATAGTGTCAAATGGTTGATTCCCTTTCGGTATCGAATGCAATTTTCCTTCTTGTTTTCCAATATTTGTTTGATACGTTATACATTTCAAACATTTTGATATATAATTTCTAACCTCTAATTTAATATTTGGATACCAATAATTTCTCAAAAATAATTCTGTAGTCTTCTCTAGCCCAAAATGACCTATATTATCATGACATGTTCTAATTACGTTATCTAACAAACTTTTAGGGACATAGAATAATAACTCCTTATCAGCATTCTTTTTATAAACTAATCTATTTCTCAACTCAAATTCTTTACTCTCTTTTCTTTCTAATGATTGCCTAATTTCTTCTATGGTTTTATCTTTGTGCTGATGAATAGCTAATGTTTGCTCCAATGTATTTTCTTCCAATACTAATATACTAGGTGTTCTACTTAATGCATCAACATGACGCATTCTCTTCGAATCTCTGTGAACAATTTCATAATCATAATTTTCCAATTCTAATGCCCACCTTGCAATTCTGGGATTAATATCCTTTTTCTTCAAAGTTAAAGTTAATGAGTTACAATCAGTCATAATTTTAAAATGTATTCCCTGCAAATATATTCTAAAACGTTGAAGAGCATATATTATAGCTAATGTTTCTAATTCGAAACTATGATATTTGGTTTCTGTTGGAGTTGTTCTTTTACTAAAATAAAATATTGGGTGCATTTTCCCATCTAATTTCTTCTAAAGAAGTATAGCACCAAATCCCAATGAACTAGCATCGCAGTGCAGTTCTGTTTCATCTTTTGGCGAATATATTGCTAATACAGGTTGTTCTAATAATTTTGGCTTCAAAATCTCAAAACTCTTCAAACAATCTTCGTCAAATGTAAAAGTCGCATTCTTCTTTGTTAAATCATATAATGGTTTTGCTAATATTGAAAAATTCTGAATAAACTTACGAAAATACGAACACATTCCAATAAAACTTTGTACTTCCCTAATATTCTTTGGAATTGGATAATTCAAAATTCCACTAATATTTGTCTTACTTGGTTTTATGCCTTCAGCGCTAACCTCATATCCCAAATAATCTATCTTTGTTTTAGCAATATGGCATTTATCTAATCTTAATTCCAATCCGTTTATTGCCAATATCTGTAATACCCCATCCAATATTTCCAAATGTTCCTCCAATGTTTCTGTTGCAAAAAATATGTCATCAAAACAGATCATAACTCTCCCTGCTTCCAACTGTTCTTTAAATATTTTAGCTATATACCTCTGGAAAACAGACGATGCGTTGACTAATCCAAACGGCATTTTTAAAAATTCATATTGCCCAAATGTTGTAACAAAAGATGTATATTTTACAGATTCTTCACTAACTGATATATTATAAAAGGCACTTTTCAAATCTAAACTAGAAAAATAATTTTTCCCGTACAATAATTGTAAATAATCCTCTATTAATGGAATCGGAGAATGTTCTTTAATTGTTAATTTATTTAGATGCCTATAATCTACACACATTCGAATATCACCTGTCTTTTTCTTAACTAGCACAATGGGGCAATTACTAGACCGAATAATTTTCTTATCTAATAAATCGTTAATTATTTCTTGTAACTTTTCCTTTTCAAAATATGAAATTCTTCGAGGTCTATATGAGAAAACTTCGTCTTTGGTCGAATTAATCTTTATTTTAAAATCCAAAATAGAAAATTCATTTTTGTAATTTAAAGAATCTATATACTTTTCAAACAAAGAGTAAGTTTTATTCACCAAATTATTGCTTAATTTATTCTAAATTTATATCTAATTTTTCCAATTTATTTTCTGCCTCTCCAATATTAATATTATTAATTTCAAATTCTTCAAATCCAAAATTTTCAGTATTATTATCAAAATTCTCATTTTTATCATTATTATCAAATTTATTATTTTCAAATTCTTTTTCTTTAAATGTATCTTTTCTTAAAATTAAATCAATAATGTCATCTTCCTTTTTACCAACTAATGCCTTACCATTGTAAAAACGATCCTGTATATTAGGATTATTGATGAAATCTCTGCCCAATAAAATAGTATCGTCCATTGTTGTATCTGCAACAACTATAAAATCTAATCTTAATTTTTGTCCATCTACCTCAATCAGTTGATCTTCCACTGCTCCAATAATATTTACTGGTGATTTATTCAAACCTACTAATCCTGGGACTTTTGTGAATGGGACAATTACAAAAGCTTCTGTTGCCGATTCTCGAATAAGTGATAATGGTGCACCTGAATCAATTATTGCTGACATTCTAATATTTTGATTTTGTGATAAAAATTTCACCCAAACTCTTTAATCTTGTTCATCTCGACCAATATTTGAAGACCCTGGCTTAGGTTGCTGACGTTCCGAATGTTGATTTATCATACAATTTTCTGCTTTATGTCCTTTTCTGCCGCATTTAAAACAACTACCCCAATCTCTTCTGTTTCCTCGACATTCTGACGCCCAATGACCTCTCTTACCACAATTAAAACATTTCATTGCAAATTTTTCATCATTTTTAATAATTGGTTTTCTCTCTCTTTCGTTTTCTTTCTTCTGCACTATAACTCCAATTGTATTCATAACTTCTACAAATTCTGCCAGTGATTTAAATCTTTCCATCCTCGCCTGATTTCTAATATTTATATCATTAATTCCTTCCACCATATACTCCAATATTTCCACTTCATCCAACCCCAATTTATTTGCCAATTCCAATTTAATATGAAAATAATCCAAAAACGGCTCATTATACTTCCATCTTTTACTTTCAAATTCTCTTCTCAACTGAACTTTGTTTATTACATGTCCAAATAACTTCTCCAAACTAATTATTATTTCACCTGATGTCATTCTCATATGATCAGGTTTTGATTTAAACCACGTTAAAGCCCGACATTTCAAACTCCCTACTAATAAAATTTTAAAAAGTTCTTCATTGACCTTGTATGTTTCCTTTATTGTCTCTAATTGTAGCTTCCAATTATCAAATTCACTTCCTTGTCCACTAAAATCTGGAATTAATTCTTTTATAAAAGATATTTTGTAATCATTCAAATTACTGTCTTTAGATGCACTTAATTCTCTTTGTTTCTTTTCTAATTCTAATTCTCTTTTCAACAAATCAATTTCTCTCTCCAATAAACTCAAATCTGTATTTTGTTTTATTTCTTTATTTTTACAAATACTGTCACTATTATTTGTTTTATTTTCCTCTGACTTAAGTCTGTTAACTAATGTGTATTTATTTCCAGTTGTACTAAGCCCTAAATTTTTTAACAATTTTCTAATTTCGTGTACACTCATTTCACTATAGTCTTTATGATTATTATTATTTTGTTCAGACATTTTCTCAAATTTTATTTAATTCCACCAAATTCAAAATTTAATTTTAAAAATGTTTTAAAATATTAACACAATAATTGGCCTTTATGAGCACTTTACCCCACACCTAAAATTTGTAGTTGAATCTGGATGGGAAAATTATTTTTATTTTAAATAATATACTTGTAGTTTTTATTTCACAATTCTGATTTACTATATCTTATAATATTAATTTAACAATATCATTATTTATTTTTAATAATCAAATATTATGTATTCTAATCTTATACACGTTCAAATACTAACTGACTCTATCTTCTTTTTCTAAGTCCAATCATGTTTTTACATGTCTCATTTTCCAATAAGAACAGTATTCGTTAGTTGCAGGTGTTCGCAAGTTTCAAAGTCCAAAAATGAATACAAAGTATTTGAACAACGCAACCACGCAATACAATTCTTTTACACAAATAAATCATTACTGTTAGTTTACTTGTATTGTATAAATATGATATATACATGTGTAATCTAATAACAGTGGCGTCACATAATTTGGTTACTACAATATAAATTATACCTTTTTCTACATAAATTATTTTTTTACTTTTGAATGAACAATTAAGAATACAGGATATCAAAAAACTAAGTTTTTAAATTAAGAAAAATATTCTCCGATGATACGAAATCGATCGGCCAGCTCAACTGTAAAGATGTGATTAATTCAGGAATTCAACAGTCCTTCTCCTTTATGTTCGACGGTTCCTTCTTCAAAGAAAGAAAAATCTGTAACGAGAAAAAAAGTGTGAAATGCATATTTCGGTTTGCGACTACACGACAAATTTCACACTGAAGTGAAATTTGTGTAATAACACTATCCTTTTTTCTTTGATCTTCCTAGATCTTTGTAATATGCTTCCTTCCGAAACATAGAACGTTTATGCAATTCTTTGTATTGGTTGATAACCAACCAAATCTTTGTTTCTGAGTATCAATGTACCCATAACGAAATGTGCAAGGAACGCATTTATTGTACCGGAGTACATGAAAGCAGTGTTGCCAGGTCCTAGGCCTTGGAATTCCCTCAACTGTCTTCTATTTTACCCTCATTTTCCCACGACAGTCACAAAATTTCTCTTTTTTTTCCCTCTCTAAGAAAACTAGTTAAATTTCTTATTTTGATACTTTTATTACAAAAAAACAAAAATACAACAAGTAATACAATAAAGAATAAAAAAAAAACAAAACAACAAAAATAACAAAAATTATTAATTCAAATCACAAAAAACAAAATAAAATATAAAAATTTGTAGTTGAATTTAAAAAAATTATTTGTATAAATTTTCATTCATTTTTTTTATATGGCATTCTGTTGGCTTAAAAGTTCTGCAGTCTATTTTATCATCATGAAACGAAGATCTTACCATGCAAATTGCATTTAAGCAATCTTCTCCTAAACGATTTCTTTTTTTTGTTTTCACGTCCGTTACCATTGAAAATATTCTTTCTGATTCCGCATTAGAATGTGGAAATGTGGCGACATAACGATAAAGTTGTAACAAATTTGGAAAAATTTTTTCATTTCTAAAATTCTTGTAGCTTAAAATTTCTTTCCAAAATTGCTCCACATTTAATTTTCTTAAATGTTCAGTAGGTGTGGAACTGGATAATTGCAATAGTTCATATGGCAAAGTTCTCCATTCTTCTTTTAAATTTGCAACGTTTATTTTGATAAACTTATCTGCTTTTGATATTATCTCTTCGATATTTAATCTTTCAGCCAAGTCTAATGATATGTACGGATCTAGAAATTGCAATTCTTTCAGAAACTTATTTTGATAAGGAAATCTTTTGAGCAACTCTTCAATAGTTTTTATATAAAATTTTGTGCACTTTGAAATTAATTCAGCTTTCTCACTTTCCTCAGGGGATTTTTCAATAAATTCCATGCATTCTGAACCTAAGTAAATTTTTTCAGGAGGAAGCAAATAATCTTGAAAATTGAAATTCATGTTAATTAATGAAATAATATCTGGTTGTAGGAAATTTTGACATATTATCATAATAATTTTATTAGATTGTTTCGCCAGTATATGGATTAACAATTCTTTTCCTTGAAATAATGCGTTGAATTCATTAAAATATTTTAAAATATATTTTAAAAAATAAAAATATGCTTTATTTGAGTTGTCCATCAAATCCAATATGTTTTGCGCTGTTTTTGCTCGTTTTTCTGCTGCTTGAAATAAAAGCAAGTGTCGTAGAGAAGTCCAATTATCTAAAACTGTAGAAATGCATTTTTGTACAGACAACCACCTTGTTCTTGCAGGTTTTGGAATATTTCGTTCTTGCATATTGAAATATTCTTGCATTTCATGTAAAATTGCATTTGCTTTTGGGCTTTCAGCAAGATATGTGGACATTTTTGTCATTAACAACTCACATCTCGGTGGTAAAACACTGCTTGCTGCACTAGCAACAAGTGCAGATGAATGACAAATACAAGGAAAACTGATTACACCAGGAACATCTTCTTGAAGTCTAGATAAAAATGAATTGTTTTTTCCTATCATTACTGAGGCATTATCACTTGCCATGGCAGTAATATGATGAAAGCAAGAAAATGATATCCTTTGTGATCATAAAGAAAGGATATAATCATCTTAGCAAATATTTGCATAGGATAGTGTGAATGCTAGAAATTAACCGAAACATGTGCATGCTTGTTTCGCAAGATGCATTTGTTCTATACCAAGCAACAATATGCTATAGATATTATGATATACAGTGGTAGGCAAAAGTATTTTTACACTGGATTTTTTTCTAAAGGAAAAACTTTAAAGCTGCATAACTTTTTTATTTTTTAATGAATCGATTTCATTTTTCATGCATTTTGTTTTGTTTTTTCTTCAGAAAAAATATGTTTATTTTTTAAGCCCAGATGTTCAATAATTTCTGAGAAAATAACGTTGAACCATTATCGCTTCGTATGACAAAAGTATTTTTACAACGGTAAAAGTATTTTTACAATGGAATAAATAGCTGTTACTTTGAAAATTCAATTTTAATTTTTTTTATTTTTCATTTATTATTTAATACAGAAGATTTCGTTCAAGATTTCATTCAAAAATTAATTGAATCAATACCAAGACGACTGTTGAATCAATACCAAGACATAATGTTTTATTTTAACAACTAGTATTTTGTATTTCCCCCTTCAGCATCAATTACTGCTTGCAGTCGTCTTGGTATTGATTCAATTAATTTTTGAATGAAATCCAATGGAATAGTTTTCCAAATAGCTGTAACTTCGTCAATCGTTTCATCTCTTTTCCTATCTTTATCTATACATCTTTCTTATTTCATAAATGCCCATATGTTCTCAATAATGTTTAAGTCCGGACTTTGAGGTGGCCATGACAACATTTCTTGGCCGACACCAATTAGAAATTTTTTCACAATCCAGCCTGTGTGGCATGCAGTGTGGCCATTTGAATTTTATAATAAAGGCTAAATCGTCTTTCAAAAAGTGCTAAAAAAGGCTAAAAGTTGTAGAAAAATGCTAAACTCAATTTCTCCAAACATAAGGCTAAAAAATGAGGTTCATAGTAAAAAACGTCAATTATCTTGTTTTTTCTTAATACTTTTATTAAAAACATGAAAATAAAATGCTTAAATCTATGTGTATGTAAATGTATAGAACTATTAAAAAAATTTTCTTGAACAAAAAGAAACTAAACTCATAAATTTAAAAAATGGGTAAAGGTATAGATTTTAACCCCATTTCAGGAGCAAGTGGAGAGGTATCACATTCGATAGAGGGGGTGACCCCAATCAACAATCAGAAAAAAATTCGTGGCGCTCACCCCCCCTTAAAAAGATACACCCCTTTGAAAAAAAAATTTTTTTTCTTTTTCGCCAATATCTTTATAACGGTAAGTGATACAAATTTAGTTTATGGCTCAAAAAATTCGTCTTTAAATGCTCTAAAATTTAATTTTGTTTTTTTTAAAAAAAGTCCTTCCGGAAGGATAAAAAAGGACATTTTGTGTTTTTTGTTATTTTTGTTTTTTTCTGTATCTGTGTGTCATGTAATCACCAAAAATGCAAAAAAAATTTTTTCGCAAAATTTCGCGAAATTTTTTGCTAAATTTCGCGACTTTTAACTACCCTGAAAACAAAATGTACCTTGAACACTTTGAAAATGATTAAAAACTTATAATATTACACTTTTTACTATTTTTGTGATTTTGAGTATTATTCTTGCGCAGAGGCTCGTGCTAATCTCGTCTACAATTTTAGTAAATGTAACATATTTGCGTATTATTCTTGCGCAGGGGCAAATGCTGATTTTTTCTGTATTTTTCTGATTCTAATAGAAATTATGAAAGCACAATTAGCATTAGCCCCTGCGCAAGAATAATACGCAAATATGTTACATTTACTAAAATTGTAGACGAGATTAGCACGGGCCCCTGCGCAAGAATAACACTTAAAATCAAAAAAATAGTAAAAAGTGTAATATTATAAGTTTTTAATCATTTAAAAAAAAAAAAAAAAAATTTCGTCGGGGATATCGTTCCCAACCCGTATAACCCGTATTTGTGTATATGATATATAACTATAACTTTATTCAGATGATTGCTGTGTACAAAATTCATCCTCCTCAAACGGACACATAGCTCTCATCGCGTTGAAAAATTCTTCAATACGCTGATGGAACTCATACTCTCGTTTGAATAAATATTCAGATATGTAATATGGCCAACATTTCTTCGATCTGCCATATTTAGGGATTTCACTTCGTAGATCCCTCCACACACGTTCAATATTTTGAGTGTGAACACCACTTTCAGGATCTACGAAGTTAACCGAATGGTTAACCGTTAAATGTTCAAATCCCTCATTGTTCAAACAATTATATGCTTTCCAGCAATCGGTATATATGGTCGTACCGTTGGCAATGTTTTTTTTTATAACATTTAATAGGGTGTCAGCGTCTCGTGAATCAACAGGTTCAATAAAAATCTTTTTTGATTCGCGCTCGATTCCACCAAAAACCCATTGTCCATCAATTAGACGACCCTTATTATACTTCCGCTTTCCAAGTTTGCACTCGTCAATCTCGACGATACGACCAATTCCACCAATTTTTTTCTTCTGGTTTTTTGCCCAGTGAAAGCAAACCTGTTAAAAGAATTATGATAATGAAGATTGATGAAAATATTGTAGGGGATAAGAAACAATTTTTAACCATTTTCTATGTAGACATACTCACCCTGTCAGATTTACCTTCTACATACATGTACATTTGTAGAAGGTAAATCTGACAGGGTAAGTATGTCTGCATAGAAAATGGTTAAGCTTGTTAAATAATTACCTCATGACAGAATGATGCATAATCAATGCAAGTCATTTTACTGATTTCTAGTTCTGCCATCATTACTGCCGTGTGTGGAGGAGGAAACCACAAAAAATAACCGATAAACTCGCACAGTTTAAAAATCACAGATACAGAAAAAAACAAAAATAACAAAAAACACAAAATGTCCTTTTTTATCCTTCCAGAAGGACTTTTTTTTAAAAAAAAAACAAAATTAAATTTTAGAGCATTTTAAGACGAATTTTTTGAGTCATAAATCAAATTTGTATCACTTACCGTTATGAAGATATTGGCGAAAAAGAAAAAAAAAATTTTTTTTAAAGGGGTGTATCTTTTTAAGGGTGGGTGAGCGCCACTAATTTTTCTCAGATTGTTGATTGGGGTCACCCCCTCTATCGATTGCCATACTACTAAAGTCCTTCCGCGAATGGGGTTAAAATCTATACCTTTACCAAAAAATGTACTATTATAAAAAATAATTAACTTAAAAATCTTCAGATGATTCATCTGAATCCGAACTATCGTTTTCGTAATAATTGCAACTTCTTATGTAGTTTATCATGTCTTCTGGTATTTCCATATCATGACAACATTTCCCACTCCGTTTTATAAATGATTTTGTGAATAAAATAGCATTTATCATTTTATTTTTAAATCGATTTCTAATTTTAGTTTTTAAAATATTCATTTGACTGAATTGTCTTTCTATTTCCGCATTGGATATTGGAAGTAGCAAAAATGAAAAAGAGAAGTTTACCAACTCTTTAAATGGATTTTCTCCCACAGCGTTCTGGTATGTACAAACATCAGCCCAAAAATTATTCGTTGAGTCTGTTTTTGTCCACTGTATTGTATTCAAATTTTTCCACTGATTTTCAATATCTTCAATTTCCTCTACAGAAAAATTAAATGAACTTCCTTTAATCAATTCTAATAATGAGCATTTTGTATTATTCAAAGCATTATTAATTGATAATGCCTTAATGTCCTATATTTAACATTTTTGGGAATTCTTTGTTGAAGCTGCTTTATTAATTTTATTGTAAATTGTTTCATTTCTGCACTACTTTGATCCTCAATAACTCGATAACGGATAAAGATATCATGCTCTGGTTTTCTTTGTTTGAAAAAGAACATTTTTATGCCTCGATTCCAAAAACAAAAATATTTTTTGTAGTGCAAATTTTTTTGAGGAACCCAATTTATACACAAAATTTTTTAAAAAATTCGTCATAAATTTTGATTTCAGGATTTCTTTTTATTTAGAACCGAATTCCAAAATACTTGTTATAGTATATGAAAAGAAAGGTCATTTAGTTTCCTATTATTCTCTAGAACACTAAATTTTCCAAAGTAGGGTGTACAAAAAGTTACACATGATTTTGTGTTTAAAGGTCCTGCAAAAAAATCAAAATTTTCAACGCCCTCAAGCGCCGGCAACAAGGTCGGTAGAAGGTTTTGCTAGTACACTTTTTTTCATGAAATAGTCTGAAGAATATCGTGGTATATCCAGTGCCACGTAGAAAAAAAACGCCCTGTATACAGGGTGTCCGGTTTCGGGTGGTCATCCGTCACACAGTAGATAGGTCTCGCCGAGACAAACAAAAAATCGTTGTAGAGGGAGGGGGATAATCTCAACCGTTTAGCCGCTAGAGGGCGATGAAGATTTTTCGCACTGAATCTACGAAACACCCTTTAATAACTACGGTGTACTAGCTAGAAGAATCTGGTCTAAAAAAAAGCACAAATAATTATGAACCAAAAAACAGAAGCACAAATAATAATGTGGATTTATTCATACTTTTTTTTTTAGCGATAAGAAGGAATTTTTTTTTACTGTTATGTTTTTTTAGTGTCTAAGGTATTAATAATAAAGTAGAAAAAAAATTGCATGAAAATTGTGTTTTGTTTTTAAGTTACGGTAAATTTTATTTTAACTTCAGCCTAAAAACAGCATAGCACAAATAACAATGAACAGCACTGTATATAATTTTATTTCATCACTTTTGTAAATTTTATTGCATTAAACTTATAAATGTATGTACTATATATGTATATAATAAGCCACTATAACCTTGATATATAATTTATATACTAACACATATAAATGTACATATAATATTATGTCCAATAC
Source organism: Villa cingulata (assembly GCA_951394055.1). Lineage (NCBI taxonomy): Eukaryota > Metazoa > Arthropoda > Insecta > Diptera > Bombyliidae > Villa > Villa cingulata. The sequence continues at coordinate 31,023,925 of OX596020.1, read as the reverse complement.
TTTAATAATGTACCATAAAATATGTTTTCAGTTATATACTATTTTAAATTTGTAATTAAAAATATATGTATGTTTTTATGTTTTTTTAGAAAATATTTATTTATTTTTCTAAAAATATTTATGTTATTAATGTTATGTTATAATATATATTTTTAATGATAAATATTTTTGATAGAGTTAGTATGTTAATGAAATTAAAAAAAAAATATTTGGATCAGCATGTACTTACATATGTAAGATATTTTTATGCAATAATTAATGTGATAATTTTACTAATATATTATATTTTATTTAAATAAAACTCAATAGGTATTTTAATGTATTTAAAATGTATTTAAAATTATAATAGGTATATACATATATTGATGTGTTGTTGAATGTTTGTTGTCTTCAAGCTCCCAAGTCAATGTGTATAATGATGAACAATGTGTTGAAAAATAAATCCTCAAAAATCCTGTGATATTTTTGTTAAATTAATGCATCCTTCATATTTTTATTTTGTGTTCGTTGTAATTATTAGGATGTTGTGTTTAAATAACTCCAAATTCACTTGATGTAGCATTTCTTTAAAAAAAAAAAAATAAAAATTTTGTTTGTAGGCCATGTGGTTTAGTGAAAAATTATATGTACTTCACTTGCACTTGGTATTTTAATGTTCAATTATTTCAAATTTCAATTTGAATATTTTATATATTAATAATATTATAATCACTTAATTTTTAAATTAATTTTTATTTAATTAATAATTTTACTAAATTTTGAATTTAATTTTATTTAATTTTATATTCGGGGTCACCACTTTGTAGGTATTATGGGTAAAATAAAAAAATTAAATTTTGTTTTAGCTCCAATATATTGGTCTTTATTACCCTACGTTTAAAACAAGAAGAAGTTCGTTTTACAATATAAAACATTTACATAATCTCATTTTTCATGGAATTTATTTTTAACTTATTTTAATATAATTTTTTATATATTGATACTGATAATAATCATATTATATAGCAGGTAGTAAAATATATAATAATTACTTATTTTCTAATATATTCATAATTGTGTACATACATATTTACATTATGTACACTATACATTTCATTTAATTTCTATACATATATATACATATTTCATATTATTTTTATTTCATTCATATCCATATTTCATTTCAATTGTGCACATACGTATTTACATTGGGTACACTACAAAGGGTACCAATTCACCTAAGCCATAATAACAAACACATCCCCAGAACATTACGGAGCCTCCACCATGTCTGTTATAAGTTTGTGCTGCCCCTGACTTTAATTTTCTAGGAAGATGCATGCATTTTTGTCCAAAACATCCATGGAATTGAAAAGAGCTCTCGTCTGTCCATAAAATATTTCTCCAATAATTTGGAGACTTATTAATATACTCTTGTGCGAATTCTAATCTTCTAATCTTATTAGCAGGAGATATGTCGATGACTTTCTGCACAACGTAGGTATCAAATTCTTTACACCTTCTGGCAATTGTCCTTGGACTTATTTTTTTATCAATAATATTCGTCGATGCACAAGCAATTTGTTTAAAACCTACTTAATTCAGGGTTTTCTCGTACAACTCGTAATATTTTCCGGTCTTGACGAATATTTGTAACACGTTTTCGACCACATCTTTCTTGGTTTTCAAGTGTTCCAAAACAATCTTTCTTGTTTACAAGATTGTACACATTTTGTCGTGTAATTTTATAAGTTTCGGCTAAAATTGATGCAGAAACTCCACACTTAAATTTTGTTACTATTTCAGCTCGAATTTCCAAACAAATTTCTTTAGTTTTAACCATTTTATAAGATTTTTTCTAATGAATTAATATTTATTTTTTAAAATTCAATGGATACTATAATGTACAATTATTAAATTTTGAACATTAACTAAACTTTGCTGCACAAATGATAGTCCTGAACTGAACAGATATGATTAAATTCAAATGTAAAAATACTTATGCCCTTGTAAAAATACTTTTGTCCCACAAAGCGATTATCTTTTACCGCTATTTTCTTGGAAATTATTGAACATCTGGTCACGATAATTGTCATAGTTTATCTACACATACGAGGGACACACTGAAAGTTTTTACAATTTTATATAAGAAAACATAATTTAATAAAAATTATTTTTTTATTGTTTTTCAAAGTAGTCACCATTAACATTAATGCACTTTTCCATCCTTCGAAACCATTCATAAAAACAGTTCTGCCACTCAATGTTAGTTATCTCAGATACAAGTTGTTCATATGCTGATACTGCTGCTTCAGGCGTTGAAAACTTTAAACCAGCCATTTTATTTTTGATTTGAGGAAATAGGAAGAAATCACACGGTGCAAGGTCTGGACTATACGGTGGATGACCTAGTAATTTTATTTTATTTTGCTGCAAAAACGATTTAGTTTCTTCAGCCGAATGAGGTGGTGCGTTATCATGATGCAATGTTATGGTGCTTTTTGGTCGTTTTTCTCTTATTTTCTGCAACACTTTTGGTAGGCCAACTGTTGTATACCATTTTGCTGTCACGGTTTTTTTATCGTCTACAGCTATTGTGCACACATGACCAGTTTTAACAAAAAATGTTACAATCATTTGTTTTCCAACACTGCGAGCCTGCTTCACTTTTGTTGGTTTTGGATCTTCTGGAAACACCCACTGAGGAGATTGACGTTTTCTTTCCGGTTCAAATGAATAAATCCAGCTTTCGTCGCCTGTCACGATATTGTAGACCAGATTTGACTGTCCTCTTTTATACAAATCTAAAGTTTTCTTGCACCAGTCCACACGAGCTTCTTTTTGTTCGGGTGTCAAAAAATGTGGTATCCATCTGCAACAACGTTTTTTTACCCCCAAATGTTTATGGAGAATAACTTTTATTTGACTCATGCCAATCCCAAGTGAAGCACGAATTGTGTTGTAGGTGACTCGATTGTCTTCTTGTATCAGTGTCTGAACAGCATCGATGTTTTCTTGAACTACTGCGGTTTTTGGACGACCTTCGCGCGCTGAGTCAGCTAGGTAATTTCTTCCACGTTTGAACTCATTAAACCAGTTATAAACAGACTTAAAAGATGGTACCTCATCACCAAATGCCAAACGAAGCCGTTTAATACATTGTTTTTTATTTAAGCCCGCTCGAAAGTTATAAAAAATCATTGCTCTATAATGCTCACGTTTTAATTCCATTTTTTGACAAACACGATAACTTTCACTGAACATCACAAATTAATTAACCAAATGAAAACAAATTTTATAAGACGTAGTTAATCAGAAAGGTTTAAACTTTTGTTTAGCATATTTAGTGGGGGTTTTACCTACCTGCATATACCTAATTGTAAAAACTTTCAGTGTGACCCACGTATTTCTAAAGTAAATGCAAAAAAAATCAAAATGATTCATTCAAAAATAAAAAAAATATACGATTTTAAATTTTTTTTTCGGCGAAAAAAGTCGTTGTAAAAATACTTCTGCCTACCACTGTAATTATTTGTATCTTGTACAAAGCAACTGTATGCTAAGTACATCGAGATTCATATACCAAGCAACTATATGCTATAGGTATTATGTGATGTGTTTTGTGATCTACGCAATTATGTTCTTAGGTTTATATCAATAAAAACCTGATTAAATATTTGTGCAGCCATAAAACTATGGTTCTAAGACCAAGACAAAGAATCGCGAAAGATGTTACTGCATTCAATCGTGTCATATTTGAACCAATGTTCGAAATAAGGAATGATACGATATGGTATTTAACAATTACAATATTAATATTGTGTTTAATTTTTCTAATACAGGTAGCTGAATTCACCTGTAAAAATTAATTTTAAATAATTAAATGGTGCGGCATTTTAATGCGGATATTTGTACCTAAATATGGCAAAACTGCCGAAGTTTAATTCTATTAATAATGGCAATTTAATGCCGATTTACTTTAAAATCAAACACAATGATTTCTCTTGCATGATCAATATTCAACTGTCTTTATTCAAAAGATCTTGTCTTTTTATACAAAATTTCTTACATTATTATTAATAGTAATTAATAATACATAAATATAATACTATTGACACATTACAGCTCATTATGAGCTGAATGCTCATTAAGTCCTCATAATGAAGTAAAATTAAATCATTATGAGCTGTTCATAATGATGTAAAAATCGTCTCATTATGTCGTAATTACGTGAAAGCGCCATCTTTTGAGGCATAGGTTAATAAAGATTTATTGGAAATTTTCTTTTTTATTGGAATTTTGTAAAAATTTCCAATATAATTTGTTGTCAATTTCAATTTTTTATATTACAGACGTATTTTACAAGTAAATATTAGCTGGACTTGATAAAATAATTTTTTAATAATAAAAAAATTAAAAATAATTTTTTAACTACGAATAATACTTTTAAATAAAATAAAAATATATAAATATATAAATATATAAAATATTAAGTAAAATTATACAAAATTATAATGGAGAAAGTTAAAAAAGATAGAAAAAAAAATATATGTGGGATAAAAAAAAATAGCTATTCTTTTGGATTTATGGAAGGAAAATACAAAAAGTTTAAGAGGCACAAGAAAAAATCTACACATTTTTACAAATATGGCCAGCAAATTCGCTTTTCAAGGTGTACAGATAAATCCAGAAGATATACGTACGAAAATAAATAATATGACACAAAGATACAGGTTTGTTATTCAAATTATCGAAAAAAACAGACTTACATATATTTCTTTTAACTATATTTACAGGGACGAAAAAAAAACTAGGATCTGGTATGTCGCCATCTGATTGGGACTACTACAGTGCAGTACACGAAATTATTGGAACTTTCAGATGCAATGATATTTCGGCAAGAGAAGAGAGCTTTGTAAGTTTTATATATGTTTTTTAGAATTAAAAATGCATATTTATTTTTTATTTAAAAAATTATTTATTTTAGGAAATCGATTCATCAAATTCTGCATCCATCATACCAAATGCCTCTTCATCAGATAAATCAGTCGACTGTGAACCAGCACAAGATACACCTACTCCAGAAACTCTAGGCTGCCCATCTGTAGGAAAAAAAAGAGGAAATAAAATAAATAAAATTCAGCATGAAATTTTAAATGAAATAAAGACTGCTAACAAAAATATATTAAGTGAGCTAACAGAAGGACGAAAAATAACTCAACAACTGGTCGATATTGAAAATAAATTCACTGCAGAAACAATAATATTCCAAAAGGAAATATTAAAAATTTTAAGTTCTAATTTCAATAAAAATTAAGTTTCTACCTGATAAATCTTGCGTGTTATTTGAAAAAATGTTAGCAATTGTGTCCCTTATCATGATTCCATTTACATCATTGTTATGAGAGGTATACGTAGGTTGCTCTCTTCTGCTTAGTTCTTGCAGTACACTTAATTCATCTAACCATTTCTTATTAATGTTATCATTTTTTTCATTTAGAAAATTGTGCAAAACACAACAAGCTTTTATTATTTTATTGACGTTGTGTATTTCATTTTGCAGTCCTCTTCCAACTCTTCTAAATCGTGCTTTTAAATGGCCAAAGGCATTTTCTAGTACGCGTCGACAACTTGACAATTTCCTGTTGAAGGTACTTTCTGATTCACTCATTCGGTCAGAAAAGGGATATGGTTTTATCAATATATGTATTATTTAAACTAAATGCAGAATCACCTATCAAAACAACCGGAATATTACACCCATTTATAATTTTTGATTTCTCCTTAAATATTGTGGCTTCCATGTGATATTTATACAATGAAGATGTTTCAAATATGTATGAGTCCCTTGTACGACCTGGAGTACCTATATTTATGTACGTAAAACGATATCTAAAAAATTGTGAACATTTTAAATTTCATACTAAGAATAACAATCAATTCTTCAATATTACTGGCGCATTTCATTTTTACACACTATTTTAGTAAATCAGTTAAGCGAAATATGTACCTGAAATCAACTGACGCAAGCAAAACTACGGAGTGCCATCCCTTATAATTATAAAAATAAAAATTTTCTTCCTTTGGAGGAGCGATCTCAATGTGACAACCATCTAAAATATCCCAATACATTATATACAAAAAACCTACATGTGTAAAAAATCAAATGCCTTACCTATTGCTCCGCAACACTGAATAAATCCCAACTTTTCGAAACCATTTACACAATGATCTAATCTTTCCGATGTTACTGGATAAAAATTTAAATATTCTGGTTTTAAACAGCGCCAAACTTCTTCGAAAAATTTTATCACAATTTCTCCAACTGTTGTTCGTCCAACGCCGAAGACATTAGCAATAGTCCTATATTCCGCCCCAGAACCCAGTGCGTACAAAGCGATGGCGACTCTGGCTTCTAAGGGAATTGCTTTTCTAAACTTGGTATCTGTCTACATATCATACTCATGTGTCTACGACCTGTATTAATATTTATAACATAATTCATAAAAGCTTAAAATGCTGTGTCATACTTATGTTAAGCAATTAACAATATATATTTATTTTAGCTTAGATCAAGCATACAAAAAAACAAGTTGTTACAATATAAATTAAGAAAATTAAAATAAGAAGATTAAAATTAAAATATTTAAAACTAAAGAAATAACAAAAATAGAAATTAATTAATAAATAAAGTTTAGATTAAAAATCAAAGTATAGGCCTAGGACCCAGCCATCAAAATTAATTTTTTTTGAGAAGATTTGGAGATGTTTAAGTCGATCAACTTTTTGTAAATGTTACAAATAATTAACATACGGTTAATCGGCTCGAATTTACCATAATTGGTTCTGTGGAAGTACGTAGAGAAAAGATTCTTTGATCGAAGACGAGAGTCAGAACAGAACTTAATTCTTTCTAGAATGAAAGGAGAGATAATATTTCCTTTAATGACTTCGGTAATAAAAATTACATCAGCCAATTCCCGTCTTTTCTTTAGAGAAGTCAGATCAATTAAACTGAGACGATTGTCGTATGGAGGCAGAGTTGAATGATCATTCCATGGCAGATTCCGAAGAGCAAAGCGGAGAAAGTTTTTCTGAATTGCTTCAATGCGATTGCTATGAACCTCATAGTGAGGAGACCATACCTGGCTAGCATACTCAAGGTTTGGACGGATAAGGGAGGTGAACAGGGATTTAAGAACATAAGGATCTTCAAATTCCTTAGATAACCTTTTTGTGAATCCCAACAAGGAACAAGCCTTATTTATAATATAATTAAAATGGGGAAGAAAAGAAAGTTTTTCGTCGAAGTAAACACCTAAGTCCTTGAACAAATTAACTTTAGCTAAAGTAATACCATTTAAAGTATAAGAGTGGTAAATTGATTTCATACGACGAGTGAAACACATGAATACGCATTTGTTAATGTTAAGCGAAAGGTTGTTGATAGAACACCAGGAATAGAACTTATTTAAGTCACATTGAAGTTGAAAGCAGTCATGAATAGAAGCAATTTTTTTGAAAATTTTCATATCGTCAGCATAAATATGAAGGTCACAAATTTAAAGCAGATTTTACATCATTTACCGCAATGATGAATAAAAGGGAACCAAGATGACTACCTTGAGGCACACCTGAATTAGCTACAAACGGTGAAGATTCTATGGACCTGAAAATTACGCTATAAATCCTGTTGGAGAGATAAGATGAGATCCATTTGATGAAGTAAGGCGTAAAGCCTAATTTTTTTAATTTAAACAGAATAACGCTGTGAGGAAGAAGATCGAATGCTTTACTGAAATCAGTATATATAACATCTGTTTGCAGACCAACCTCCATATTATTAAGCAATATAGAGGAAGTTTCAATTAAGTTTGTGACCGTTGATTTATGCCTTAAGAACCCATGCTGATTATCAATAATAAGACCAGTGCAATGTTCATAAACAGAGTTAAAGACAATTTTTTCGAACAATTTGGGGATGCAAGACAGCTTTGCAATCGGTCTGTAGTTGGAGATTTCAGCTTTTGAACCTTTCTTATGAATAGGTTTTATAAAAGCTTTTTTCCATAAAGCGGGGAAAACACCGGAAGATAAGGAAAGATTGAATATTATTGAAAGAGGATGTCCTAGATACTGAGAACATTGTTTTAAGATAATTTCCGGAATGCCATCCGGGCCTGGATTAAGGTCACCATTTAAAGTATTGAGTTGCTTAAGCACGTTATCAGTAGAGATTTCAATAGTTGTAAGTCTTGGGATAGTCTTCAAGATGATCGAATTCATCTTCATTTACCTGGAAAACAGGACTTGAATAAGAGTTAGAGAAGAATTGCTGAAAAAATTGAGAATAAGTAATTACGAATACGAGAATTACGAATAAGTAATTGCATTCATTCAACTCATATTTAAATTTTTTTTGTTTACTATTGAGTAGATCACGTTTCTTCTACTCATGTTTATATTGTCGCATATTATGTTGCATATTGAATATGGTATGTGGTCATTACATCCCCTGGGGTCGGGTAAAAAAAAATTTTTTGTTGTGAAAAGAAAAAAAAATTTTTTTTTGTGTCTTGTTCTGTTTACATTTTTGTGTACAATTTTATTATTTGTTTATATTTTTGTTTTACATTTTTATTATTTGTTTACATTCTATGCTTTCTTTAATCTATTATTATGTACTTCTTTAATTGTATTACCTATCTTAATTTTAGTATTTACATTATTAGTTTCTATTACTTCATATGGTCCCTTATATGGACTTTCAGATTTTCTTCTATTACCTACTCTTAACCATATCTTATCTCCTACTATTATATTTAAAGGATTTATTTGATTATACAGATAGTCTTTTCTTTTGCGTTTTGCTGTATCTAATAATTGTTTGGCAGTTTCTTGTACTCGTTGCAAGCGGAATTTTAATTCTTGCCCGTAATTGTCTAAATTATATATTGGTTGTGCATTCTCAGAATCGAGTTTTGTAGGTATTCTTGCAATTTTTCCAAATATAAGTTCAAAAGGTGATATACCTATGTCTGAATGTGGTGTAATATTGTACGAAAACGTAAAATATGGTATCCATTCATCCCAGTTATCATTTTGAGTAAATGCTAGGAAGTATTCATTTAGTACTCTATGACTTCTTTCTATCATGCCTAATGTTTCATGGTGAAAAGGTGTCGATGTGACATGATTTATATCAAAATATTTACATGTGTTTTGCATGATGTCATTAACAAATTCTGTTCCCATATCAGTTTTTAGTATTTTGAAGTGACCGTATCTTAATGTAAAATTGTTTACTAAAGTTTTGGCTATCGTCTTAGCTTCTTTGTTTTCCATAGGGAACGCTTCTATATATTTTGTCAATTCACATTGGATGGTAAGTATATATCTATATTCTTTTGATTGTCTTAAAGGTCCGACAGTGTCAACCTGTATTATTTTAAAACTTGTTGAAAGTGTGTGCGTTAAAATTGTTTTTTTTTTGTATGCCTTATTTGTTTATTTTTTGCACATATTTCACAATTATTGACGTAGTTTTTTATCATTTTGTTTAGATTTTTCCATATGTATCTTTGTTTTATTTTGTTGATGGTTCTTTTAACTCCAGAATGTGCTCCTGCATGTGCTGTATTGTGATATTCACTTATAATCTTATTTTGCTTTTGCTTATCATCCACTTTTATAGGTGGTGTATATATGATGATTCTTATTTCAGCATTTCCTTTTTTTATTAATTCTCGTTGAAACTTATTATATTCTTTTTTAAATTTATCGATATTTATAATATTAAATAATTCATCATCTTTTGCCATGGCTAGTTCATATATTTTATTCTTATTTAATTCGAGTGATAGTTTTTTCACAATAATCCTCAGATTCAATTGTGTTTCATCACTATACTCTATTTTTATTTCTCTTTTATAAATATATTGTAATGATTGGAGCAAGGGATTGTGATTGACTATTATTTATATTTGTACTGGCAGGCAGAAATTAATTGCCGACATAAGCCAGACGTTAATTTGGCAAGAGTGCCGTTATTTTATGATTCTGAATATGTTTATTTTTATTTAAAGGCAAGTTGTGCCAACTAGACTGCGGAGTGCAGTAAGAATTAAAAATGACTTGATTCTTGGTTGAATACAAAGTGACTTTATTGAATAAATGCATCAGTATTTATACAAAAATTTTACATTGTTTCTTATCTCCCTACTTAAATCTATATCTATAATATTTCCAATATCATTAATCATTCATCATTAATTATGTATAAATTGATATTTACTATATTTCCAAATATATTCCAAAATATGTATAAAAATAAATATCATTTAACTATGACCCACATTATGCATATAATTAGCTAATAATTTTACTATTTTTCTATTTTACTCAAGTGGTGTCAGATATCATATCATAACATTGCATTTACATATTTCTTACATTATTTAACATAATGTAATCTGATTCTAAAAGAATAATTATTTAAATACTTTCACATTGCACGATATATGTAAACATGTGCAATGCATAAATAATACTCATATTACATCAGACCTTTTTCTTTTTCTTTTACATATATTTCGGTCAGTATACTTAAAAGTATTTTATGTTTTTGTTTATAAAATTCTTCATGAATCATTATTATTTTGTTGGTCAGTATTCTGGTGTTCATGTGTGGCACACTTTTGTATGATATATGAGATATCACTACATCCCTCACCGTTATGGAAAAAAAAAATATATATAGTGTATATGTATATTTTTTTTCTTTTTTTTTTTGTTTTTACAGTTCGCTAATTGTTGTTTATATTCTAGTTTATATTATATTAATGTGATACATATTTTGTTACATAATGGTTCAAAATTTTTTTTGAAAATTGCTTCATCTTGCTTTTTGTTTATATGTCTTTACCTTAATTCTACATACAATATTGTCTTATATTTATATTCTATTCCCTGACCTATGCTAAGTTACATAATGTTTATTTGCATTATTATAATTTTTTTTTTTTTTTTTTTTTTTTTTGTATGTGTTTTCTATATATATCTTTGTGTATTATTCTGTTATAGCTATTTTTAGTCTATTCTTATGTATCTTTTTAATATCTTGTCCTATCTTAAGATCTACATTTACACCTTGTACTTTTATTACTTCATATGGGCCTTTGTATGGAGGCTCTAATTTTCTTTTACTTCCTACTCTTAACCATACCTTATCTCCTACTTTAGCATTAATTGGATTGGCATATTTATCTATTTCAGTTTTCCTTTTTATCTTTGCATTTTCCAGCAATATTTTCGCAGTTTCATGAGCTCTTTGTAATCTATACTTTAATTCTTTTGAATAATCTTCCAAATTATAAATCGGTGATTTAGTTTCTTTTAGCAGAAAACCTGGTATTTGTGCTATTTTGCCAAATATAAGTTCAAATGGTGTCATTCCAGTGTCTGTATGTGGTGTTGTATTATAACAAAACGTAAAATATGGTATCAATTCATCCCAATTATCATTTTTCGCAAACGAAAGTAAATATTCATTAAGGACTCTATGATTTCTTTCGATACAACCTAGACTTTCATGATGAAATGGTGTCGAAACATTATGTTTTATTTGGAAAATTTCACATACATTCTTCATCGTTTCATTGATAAATTCTGTTCCCATATCTGATTTTAATATTTTAAATGATCCATATTTTAAAATGAATTGCTCACACAAAACTCGTGCAATTGTTTTAGCTTCTTTGTTTTGTATAGGTATAGCTTCTATGTATTTTGTTAATTCGCATTGTATCGTTAGTATATATCTATAATCCTTCGCTTGTCTTAAAGGTCCTACTGTGTCTATTTGTACGATTTCAAAGCTTGTTCCTGGAGTATCTGTTAGCATCATTTTTTCTCTTATATGTTTTGTCTGTTTATTTTGTGCGCAGAATGTGCAGTTATTTATGTAATTTTTAACCATTTTATTCATATTTTTCCATACGAATCTTTGTTTTAATTTATTAATTGTTCTCTTGACGCCTGTATGTCCTCCTATATGTGGAGAGTCATGGAATTCCCGAATTATTTTCAATTTTTCATCTTCATTTTCAATTAATTTTGGAGGTTCATATATAATAATTCTAATCATTCTATGCCCATTATTAATCATTTTATGCTGCAGCTTATTATAAATATCTTTAAATTCTTGTATACATACATTATTAAATATCATATCATTATTTGCTATAGCGATTTCATAAATTCCTTTTTTATTCATATCAAGAATAAGCTTCTGCAAAATTAATCCTAAGTTTAATGATGCATTATCGCTGTATTCTATTATAACCTCCTTTTTATTTATATTAAATTTGGGCAAATATTTTTCTTTTATGTGCACGTTCTTAAATTTCAATTTCTTTATATTTCTTACATCTGAAATAGATGAACATTCCCAAATGGCGAGATGGCCAGTCTCTTCTTGGTCTGTTCCCTGTGTTTCATTCGTAAGCTTTTCATTTATTGCCATGTTTCTTGTTACTATCTTAACATCATTTATTTTTGGTATCATGGCTTTCAAAATTTCGGAATCCAATTTTATTCGTGATAGTGCGTCTGCATTTGTATTTAACAATCCTTTTTTGTATATTATTTCAAAATCATAATCCATTAGATCTATGCGAATACGTGTCATTTTCGAGGATGGATTTTTGTGTGTGAACAGGCTCACAAGTGGGCGATGGTCTGTTACTACTGTAAATTTTCTACCATATAGATAAGGTCTGAAGTGTGATATAGCCCAGTGTATAGCTAATAATTCTTTTTCTATTATAGGCTTGTTTAATTCATGTTTGTTTAAAGTTCTGCTTGCGTAGGAAATTGGCATGTCCTTACCAATTTCTCCTTGTGACAATACAGCACCTAATGCATAATTTGATGCATCCGTTGTTAATATAAATGGTTTATCGAAATTTGGATATTTAAGTATAGGTGGATTCATAAGTTTCTGTTTTAACGTTATGAAAGCTTGTTGACAGTCATCTGTCCATATAAAAGGTATATTTTTCTTGCATAAAGAATTTAAAGGTTTCGCAATTGCTGCAAAATTTGGTATGAAGCGTCTGTAGTAATTACAAAAAGCAACGAAACGTTTTGTCTCATCTGCATTTGTTGGAATTGGATATTTGACGATCGTTTCATATTTTTGAGGGTCTGTTTTTACACCTTCATTTGTTATTAAGTGACCTAGATAAACTACTTCAGTTTGCAAAAAATTGCACTTTTTAGGATTTAGTTTTAGATTGCATTCTCGAAATCTGTTAAAAATTTTTTTTAAATTATTGTTGTGATGCTGAAGACTACAACCAAAAATGATCACATCATCTACATATAAAAATGATTCTGCATCTAGACCAGCTAATGCTATGGATAACATTCGTTGAAAACTATTAGTTGAAATTTTTAGACCGAAAGGTAGCCTTTTAAATTGAAAGTGTCCTTTATTTGTTGAAAAAGCTGTTAATGGTCTTGAATCTTTGTGGAGTTCTATCTGATGAAAGGAGCTTGTTAGATCCAGCGTGGAAAAGTATTTAGCTCTACCAAGATTATCTAGTATGTCTTCTAATCTGGTTAAAGGAAATTTATCATCAACAATTTTCTTGTTGAGTTGTCGAAAATCAACGACTAGTCTCCATTTCTTGTTTTCTTCTGTCGCTTTCTTTGGTACAATCAGTAGTGGAGAATTATAAGGGCTAACTGAAGGTTCTATAATATCATCTTTTAATAACTGATCTACCTGTTTGTTTATTTCTTCTATCTGTGTTTGTGGTAGTCTAAAATTCTTTACATATGTAGGATTGTTGTCTGTAGTGCGTATGGTTTGTTTGTAAAAATTGTTTATCGTTAGTTGATCACCATCCAAATAAAATATATCAGTGTAATCCTTACAGATATCAAGAAGTTTTTCTCTTGAGTGAGGATCTAAATTTTTTATATTTAATTCGTTTTTTAAACGTTCAAATCTTTTTGCAGAATTTTTGTATTTTATTTGCTGTATTATTTCAAAGTTCTTGAGAGGTAGTATTTGCAAATTTGGAATTTTTATTTCTACTTCTTTATATAAAGTGTTTAAGATTTTTATGTGTGGTACGCCTTTATGCGGAATTATCGTGTTTGCTATATGCACACCTTCTTGAATTTCTTGATTTAACACTACACTATCTTCAGTTACCTTTGTGTTTATAGCTTGAATCATCTGCGTTCTAGGTGGTATTATTATTGTATTTATTTGTGGATATTTCGCGTATATTGGTAGAATTATGTCTGAGTTATCGCCACAGATAGTTATCACAAATGTTTCATAGTCGATTTTACACCTGTTTCTCGCTAAGAAATCTCTTCCTAAAATACCATCAGTTTGAATAGGAAAATTTTTATTTACTACCTGAAATTCCTGTTTAATCTTTTCATTTTCTATTAATAAATTCGCCATTATAGATCCTAGAGAAAATGTCTCATTTTTTGTTACTCCCATTATGCTACATGGATTGTCTTTTATATTCCAATTTTCTTTAATTACATTCTGCTTTATTATCGAAATATCTGCGCCTGTATCTATTAAAAAACTGCATCTTTTATCAGCTGCATTTGTTTCAATTTTTACATAATTTGTCAAACTTTTGACATTGAGATGAAATATGTTTATTTTCTGTTCATTTAACACTCCTCGTCCTCCGATTGATGGGCTTCGGGGACGGTTTCTACGTTTCCCGAATTTATTACATTTACTCTTTGAGATCCCCTATTATTCGTATTACTTGTGTTGCCATTCCTGTAGTTGCTATGATTTCTGTTGTTGTTGTTAGAGTTGCTGTTATTGTTGTAGTTTCTGCTGTTGTTATAATTTCTGTTGTTGTTGTAGTTTCTGTTGTTGTTATAATTTCTGTTGTTGTTTATATTAGTATTTTGAGTAGAATTGTAGGATGGATAATTGCTGTTAGCGTTTGTTCTATTCTGATTGAATCGTTTGTTATTATTCTTTTTGTTATTAAAACGTGAATTATAATGCAATACTTTATTATCTGTTTCATTATTAATGTCAGTTTCTAGTGCTAATCTTACGGCTTCTGAAAATGTTTTGGGTTGAGCAGCAAATACCATAGTTTTTATTGGCTCTCGTAAGCCAGTTTTAAAAGCATTGAGAGCTAATTGATCATTTAATTTGATGATTACATTCCTACTTTCATCTCCTTGTTCTGATATTTGTATATTGTTTAACTCAGCAATTAATTTTTCTATGTGTGATGAAAAATTATTCACACTATTATATTGTTTTACGTTTGCTAATTCATTCTGAATTTTTAATGCGCTTTTCTTTTGTGCAAATAGTTTTGTGAAAAGTTCTTTGAAATCTTTTAAATTTTCCGGTTTTACTTCATTTGCTATTCTATTCCGTGCTTTATCCGTTATTCGTGTACCTAGCACAAATTTAATTAATTTTAATTTTTCATTATCATCTTTTAATGTATCTGCTAGAAACTCAATTAAATTTAGAAAATTATTCAGGGATTTTTGATCACCAGTAAATTCTGGTATCAACTTTGCTGATACTGAAATATCAAAATTTGCCATTCCTTTTAAATCTTCTTCTTCACTATTATCGTCAATATACTGAGAAATTTTTTCTTCAAAAATTTCTTGTAATTTAATTTTTATTTTTATGTATTGGTCTTTATATCTAGAACAATCAATATTCTTCTTTACTAATTCCAAGTATTCTTTTTCAAAATTTTTCGTTAATTTCTCAAAATTATTCTTTTTTCTTAAAATATTTTCTGCTGAGAATATTCTATTTGGATTTTTAGTGAAACTTAATAAAATTCTTTTTAATTCTTCAATTGTATCATCTAATACTTTATTTACCATTGTTTATTTTATACATTATTATTATTTATTTCTTTTCTTACAATTTTATAAAATTTATTTTTTATATATTTAACTAATATTATTATTACTAAAGTTATTGTTACAGTAATTAAAACTAATTCTATTATTCTTATTTTACTGTTGTTTGTTGTTTCATTTGTTGACGCTACGTTGTTCAATATAATTTCCTCATTGCCTGTTTTGGAACTGCTTGTTCCCATCGTTTCTGTTTCTCTGCTTGCTCTTGCTGTCTTAACACTCGTATCTGTTGTAAAAATGATGTTTTCTCACGCTTGCTGACAGCTAGATTTGCCAATCTATATAACTCAGCAATTTGTCTTCTCCGTTTTACTTTGGTTCCTCCCCGCTTTTTGGGTTGCTGTTGTTGCTGTGGTTGCTGTGGTGGTTGTAGCTCTCTTATGTCCTTGGTCGCTTTTCGTCTCCTATACTCTTCTATTGTAATCGGCCTTGGACCTGCAGATTTGTCCCTTCTGATGATGTCCTCCAGCGTTTCGTCGTTGGGCAGGGTCGCCATGTAATGATTGGAGCAAGGGATTGTGATTGACTATTATTTATATTTGTACTGGCAGGCAGAAATTAATTGCCGACATAAGCCAGACGTTAATTTGGCAAGAGTGCCGTTATTTTATGATTCTGAATATGTTTATTTTTATTTAAAGGCAAGTTGTGCCAACTAGACTGCGGAGTGCAGTAAGAATTAAAAATGACTTGATTCTTGGTTGAATACAAAGTGACTTCATTGAATAAATGCATCAGTATTTATACAAAAATTTTACATTGTTTCTTATCTCCCTACTTAAATCTATATCTATAATATTTCCAATATCATTAATCATTCATCATTAATTATGTATAAATTGATATTTACTATATTTCCAAATATATTCCAAAATATGTATAAAAATAAATATCATTTAACTATGACCCACATTATGCATATAATTAGCTAATAATTTTACTATTTTTCTATTTTACTCAAGTGGTGTCAGATATCATATCATAACATTGCATTTACATATTTCTTACATTATTTAACATAATGTAATCTGATTCTAAAAGAATAATTATTTAAATACTTTCACATTGCACGATATATGTAAACATGTGCAATGCATAAATAATACTCATATTACATCAGACCTTTTTCTTTTTCTTTTACATATATTTCGGTCAGTATACTTAAAAGTATTTTATGTTTTTGTTTATAAAATTCTTCATGAATCATTATTATTTTGTTGGTCAGTATTCTGGTGTTCATGTGTGGCACACTTTTGTATGATATATGAGATATCACTACAATATATATTAATTATATCTTCATTATTATATTTATTATTTCTGTGCGCACTTTGTATATTTACTCTCTTTAAAAATTTTAATTTTCTAATATTTCTTACTTGAGAAATTGATGAACATTCCCAAATGCTGATATAGGGATGGCCGGTCTCTACCGGTTGTGTTTGATCAATCTCATTTGATGCAATTTTTTCTTTTTTTTGTTTTTCTTTAAGCATTGTGCGTGTTAGCACGTTAATTTCATTCGTCGTTGGTATCATATTTTTAAGCACATTAGAGTCTAATTGTAGTCGTGATAAGGCATCAGCATTTGTGTTCAATAAACCCTTTTTATATTTTATCTCGAAATCATACCATTAGATCTAGTCTAATACGCGTCATTTTGGATGAAGGATTTTTATGTGTGAATAAACTTATCAGTGGGCGGTGATCTGTTACTACCAGCGCTGTCGAAATCAAATTTGAAAACGGAGTACACTCATGTCCAAAATCGGAGTTTTTGAATCAAAATAGTAGTGTTGGGTTTTAACATAAGAAACAAATATATAGAATATTAAAATATTAGTATGAAGCGAATAATAAAACAAAAGTTTTTAAAGTTATAAAAAAGTGAATTTTATTTTAATAAATTCATTTAATCAAAATAATAAAAAACAATTTTGTACATCTTTCCATATCACATAAATGTAAACATTTCTTTCTTTATATTATAAAATATTGAATTTTTCAAGAAAATTCATACATATTCTTAAATTTATATCAAATTTATTTTATAAAAAATGTACAAAAAATCAAGTTTTTTTACATTAAAAACATAACAGTTCAGTCTCATTCTCATGGCTATTAAATAGCAATATTTTCAGGAACTTCCATATATTTATTGTATTTTATTATGACACTATTTGAAGGCATCCATCTATCCAAACCCGTTTCTGAAACAGTTTCTTCAATGACCATTATTGAGGATACCGTGTCAACATTAAGAGAATTTCTAGTTTTAGTTTTAATAAGGTTCAGTTGAGAGAAACAGCGTTCCGCACTAGCTGAACTGTAAGGTAAACACATTAAAGATCCGATGAATTTCTTGAGTTTTGGAAACATATTTCATTTAACATATTTTTAACATTGAAAATTTCGTACCAATAATCCTCAAAATCTAATTTTTTAGAAACTGTTTCCTCTAATAATAAGAGTCTCCATTCTTCTTCTAAATCCTCAACATCTTCTTTTTCTACAAGATTTGGAAACAACTGAATTAGAGGAATGAGACTATGAGTTAAAGAATTAGGATTGATTCCTTGAATCGCCTTCAAAACGGGATCATCAAAATTAATTCTTTGCAAAATTTCTTTACACAAAATTATATAGAATTGTCTGCATCTCTTTTTAATTTCTAAAATTTCTTTTTCATTTAGAATTTTTTTAAAAATTATTTCTTCAACTCTGGGACCGAGATAAATATCTGCTGTGTTTTTGAAGAAAGCCAAGTTTTCAAAATCAAGGTGACTTAATTTTTCATCTTTAATATACTCATTTTTTATAAAATTGTTTAAAATGTTTTTATATAGCATCCTAATAGTAGGTAAAAGGATATGAAATCTTGGTTTCTCTGCTTGAAACTCCAGATTTATCTTATTAACACTTTTTAGTATATATGATAGAAAACAAAAATACGATTTATTCACACTATTCATACTGGACTGTATTTTAAAAACCAAATCGGTATTGTCCTCAAACTGATTGTGCAAAAAAAATGTGTCAAAGGTTGCCATTGTTCCAAAATCCGTGAAACTACTTGCTCTAAAGACAACCATCTCTTTTGGCTTAGTCCAATAAGTTTTGTCGTCTTGACATCGAAATATTCCTGAAACTCTTTGAACTGTTTTTGCCTTTTACTGCTGTGTGCAAAATATACATATATATTTATTGCTAAAACTTCTACATCATTTGGCAAACTTCTGCAAGCGGCAGAAGAACATAAATTTATTGAATGGCATATGCAACCAATTACATATAAATGAGGGTTAACATTTTTTTTTAAATAATGCTTGAACACCATTAATATGCCCCATCATTACTGCGGGATTGTCAGCAGCAAAAGCTATTATATTTTCCAGAGGTACATTATTATCTTTAAAAAATTTAATTATACCTTCATAAATACTTAGAGCATCGCTTGCCATTAAATCCACCAAGTGCAAGAAACGATCTTTGACTTTACCAATTTTAAGATCGAAATATCTAACAACAATGGCTAAGCATTTTGAAGTACTGATATCGGTAGTTTCATCAATAATAATAGAGAATGGTTGCCTTTTCAGTACATTAGTAATGTTTTGTAAACAATCATTGTAAAGAAGAGTCAATCATTGGTCACTGTTGTACCTTTGGTCTTGCCACATTTTAAATCTTTTGCAATTGCACTATCTGTTGCAACGATTTTTATCAGCTCAATTAATGGTGTCAAAAGAGTAAAGAGCAAGTTATGTATCAATAAAAAACATATCACTTTTATTTCCGCGATTTTGACTTTTCTCAACTTGCTTTCAAATTTTTCAAAATTTTTTGATTTTATTTTAGGTTGTCTTCTCAATGCTTCAATAGCACTTTTATGTTTTTCTGTATTTTCATGTCTTTTAATGTGACAAATATTATTTGATACATTTTTCAAACATAGTTTGCAATATCCTTTACCTTCTCTATTTTCTAACCATTTATGTTTATTGTCTAACCACGACGAACAAAATTTTTGCTGCTTCTGATTTTTTTTACTTTTAGTTGATCGTTTTTATCAATTATCATATTCCATATCATGTGCATGTGCATTTTTTCATCTTTTTGATGTGATGTAGATGCAGAATTAGAATTTATAAGATATCTAAATTCAGAACATTTTTTTTAAATTTATTAATCAAAAGTGGAGAAAAACACAATATTTAAAAAACAGTTAAAGTATAGTTCTTACTTACCTATCCATTTCAAGCAATTAATGAATGAATTCACAACAGCAATAAAAAGTGGATCACGCCAACGCCAGCAAATTCACAAAGAAAATGACTCTGTGGTGATGCTCATGCAGAATTAGATTTTGTAGGAAATCTAAATTCAGAATATTTTTATATAATAATTGAAAGTGGAAGAAAAGTACAATATTAAGACCACGGTTAATAATAGTATTACGACTTACCTTTTAGTAAATAATTTAAATTTCACTGCCGCAGAAGAAGCCATTTAACATCACCAAGTTCACAAAGAAAAGGAAGAAGAAAAGAAATGATAGAACATAGAATAAAATAGCTCATCATCAATTTATTAATTGTCAAACTCATTTATGTCAAGCTAATTCAGCTCAGTGTAGTGTAAGCAATATAATACAGCAAATTACACAATTAATCATTTGTTATATATCAGTACAGTTCTGTACAAAAGTAATATTTTAGAAAACTTAGTGGATTTATTACAATACAACACTAGTTTGCAGTAAGCGCCGCGCCAGTTGTATGTACATGTACAACTAAATTGGAAATTTTGTAAGAAAAAAATAATTTTAACAATGCACAAAAAGGGAGTTTTTCGGTTACGGGCGTAGTACCGGAGTACACATCACAAAAAGGGAGTCAAAAACTCCGATTGGAGTCAAAACAACGGCACTGGTTACTACTGTAAATTTTCTGCCATATAGATAAGGTCTGAAATGATTGATTGCCCAGTGGATTCCTAATAACTCCTTTTCAACTATTGATTTATTCATTTCATGTTTATTTAGTGTTCTACTCGCATATGATATCGGTAGATCTTTGCCTATTTCTCCTTGAGATAATACTGCTCCTAGTGCGGAATTTGATGCGTCTGTTGTTAAGATGAAAGGCTTTGAAAAATCTGGATATTGAAGTATTGGTGGGTTTAGTAGTTTTTGTTTTAAATTTTGAAATTATGTGTCACATTCTTTAGACCAAATAAATGAAGTGTTTTTACGACATAACATATTAAGTGGTTTTGCAATAGCTGCAAAATTCGGAATAAATTTTCTGTAATAGTTACAAAATGCTACAAATCTTTTAGTTTCATTTGCATTCGTCGGAGTTGGATAATTAACTACTGTGTCGTATTTTTTAGGATCTGTTTTTATTCCTTCGCTAGTTATTAGATGTCCTAGATAGACTACTTCTGATTGCAAGAAATTGCATTTTTCTAGATTCAATTTAATGTTATATTTTCTCAATCTTTGGAAAGTTTTAATTAAATTGTTGTTGTGATGTCTGAGACTACATCCGAAGATAATAATATCATCTACATATAAGAATGCTTGAGCATCAAGACCTGATAAAGCTATGGATAACATACGTTGAAAACTATTTGTTGAAATTTTTAGACCAAATGGTAATCTTTTAAATTGAAAATGGCCTTTACTGGTTGAAAATGCTGTTAAAGGTCTAGATTCTTTCTCTAGTTCAATTTGATTAAAAGAGCTTGTTAGATCCAACGTTGAAAAATATTTTGCTTTGCCTAGATTATCTAGAATATCTTCTAGTCTTGTTAATGGAAATTTATCATCTAAAATCTTTTTATTTAATTGTCTAAAATCAACTACCATTCTCCATTTTTTCTCTTTATTTTCTCTTTTCTTAGGTACTATTAACAAGGGGGAGTTATATGGACTAACCGATGGTTCTATGATATCTTCTTTTAAGAGTTTTTCTATTTGCGAGTTTATTTCTTCTATTTGAGATTGTGGCAGCCGATAATTCTTTCTGGGTTTTTATCGTGTATATTTATTTTTTGCGTATAAAAATTATTTACACCCAAACGATCTCCATCTAAATAAAATATGTCTGAAAATTCTTTGAATATTTCTAATAATGAACCTTTTACTTTATGATCTAAATTATTTATTTTTAATGTTTTTTAATTTTTTATATCTGTCTTCATACACTCCACTCGTATCTATTTTACTTATTATGTGAGTCTTTTAATGGAAGTATTTCCAATTGGGGTATTTTAATGTTAACTTCATTTTCAGTTGTGTTTAAAATTTTTATATGTACAACGCCTTTCGATGGTATAATGGAATTAGCGATAAAAACACCGTCTTGAATTTCTGTGTTCAAAATAATGCTATCTTCATTGACTTGACAATTAATTGTTTGAATTGATTCTGTTCGCGCTGCTATCCTTATGTATTTTTCTTCTTGTATTTTGGTAATAAGGGGTACGATGAAATCTGTTTCATCAGTACAAATTGTGATTGTGAAATCTTCATAATCTATTTTGCAATTGTAATTTGCTAGAAAATCTCTGCCAATGATGCGATCTGTTGTTATTGGAAAGTTTTCTTCTACAACATGGAGTTTCTGAGGTAGACATTCATCTTCTATTAAAAAGCGTGCATTTATTGTTCCAAGGGTTTGAATTTCATTTTCTGTCACACCTGTTATTTTACATTGTTCATTATTAATATATGAATTTGTTTTTATAGTATTTACTTTTATTACTGAAATGTTGGCACCAGTATCAATTAGAAATGTTCTTATAGTATCTGAAATATCTATTTTTGCTAAGACGTAATTTGTTAATTTTCCAATTTTTAATTGATATATGTTGTTTTCTCGTCCCCAATCTGATGTTCTTCGGGGACTACTTGCGCGTTTCCCGAATTAATCACATTGATTCTTCTTTGATTTCTGTTATTTGTACCACGATTATGGTTGTTGCGATTATTATTATTATTACGATTGTTGTTATAATTATTGTAGTTGTTACGATTGTTATTGTTGTAATTTCTATTCCTTGTTGTATTATTGTATCCTTGTGTTTTTCTATTATAGCTGCCATTATGGTTTCTATTATGTTTATCTTATAAATAAATTTGTTGCGTCTGTCTGTATGTATGTATGTATGTATGTATGTATGTATGTATGTTCCGGGAAATCTCGAAAACGGCTGAACCAATCTTGATGGAATTTTTTTTATCTTAAAGAGTGATTCCTCCCATTTAAAATAGGCTACGTTTTTTTTCAAAATTTGTTATTTAAAACAATAAAAATTTGATTTAAATAGATGAAGGTCTGAAAAAAATCTATAAAATGTATGAAAAGCTTTTTCTTCTAAATGAACTGATAAGATAATCGTGGTTGATCGTGGTAATTGAATTACAAACTCGATAGAAATGACGTAATAACATAAAGCTTTACAAAGAGCTTCTTCGCTCGGGATCACCTTATTCTGTAGATCGTGGTTCGTTTTATAGCTCTATGACAATGCGGACGATATCGCAGGCACACACTAGTTTGTATTATATCTGTTTCTGCTGTTATTATTATTTTTCATATATAATATGTTTTCATTGCTATTTCTACTGGAATCAATCTCAGATGCTAGCTTAACTGCTTCATTTAGTGTTTTTGGTTGTGCTGCAAATATTGTTGTTTTCAAAGGTTCTTTGAGTCCTGATTTGAATGCATTTAAAGCTAATGTATCATTTATGTTAGCGATGACTTTTTTATTAGCTTCACCTTGTTCTGATATGTGTATTTCATTTAATTCAGTAATCAATGTTTCAATTTCTTCAGCAAATTTAAGTACTGTTTTATTTCCTTGTTGAATGTGATACAAGTCATTTTGAATTTTCAATGGGTTCTTTTTTGGTTTATATATTTTTTCAAAAAGATCTTTAAATTGTTTTAATGTTGCTGGTGTTTGTTCATTACTAATTTTATTACGAACTTTATCTGTTATCCGTGTTTTAAGTATGAATTTTATTAATTTTTCTATTTCTATATTATCTTTTAAAGTTTCTGATAGACATTCAACCAAGTTGACAAAATTTGTTAATGATTACAGTTCACCATTGAATTCTGGGGGTCGATTATGTACTTTCGTTATAAAAAACGATAAAGTAAAATAGCGATAAAGAAAGTGCGATTATGAACTCTCTACGATAAAGAGCTTTCGTGAGAATTTACCACACGTTATTTTCAAATTCACCATACTATGTTTTACACACTGATCAACCACTATAATAAGATGTGACACTTTTTTTTTAAATTTACCAACACAATTTATCTTAAGAATTATTTTTTAATTATTTTATTTTTTATTTATTGTAAGAATTTATTTTATAATTAAGAAATTTAACAAAAATGTAAAAACATTTGATACCAAACACAAAATTTTAAATGTAATGCATTTACAATTAATTTTGTTTATTTTAGATAAAAAAACTTTTAATAACAAAATTTGTACTTTTTTTAATGAGTATACCCTGTAATAATGTTACATTTTTTAAAACGGTTGGTTTTTCAGTTCCATTTTGTTTGTCTCTTTTTTGTACAAAGGCTCTTAATTACTATCGATTTTTAGCAAAACAGTTAAGGCCGAATGAATAACGGACAAATGTCATGAGAAATTTTTGCTAACAAGTGCTCAGTGTCATTACTGTAAGAATATAGATTTACTGTGATTTTACATTCTAAAGTGTAAACAAAAAAAAACCAAGAAGCAGTGATATTAGAAGTGCAGTGAATTTGTGAAAAATAAATAATACAGAAAGTAAGTTTTATAAATTATTGTAAATTAAATATATTATTATTAAATGTGGTGTAGAGTAAAAATATTTTTGGGAACAAATATAATTCATTTTACAGTGTCTTTATATATTTATTAAATAAAAATTATGTACTTGCATATACATAATCTTTTTCTTTTTTTATAATTATATTGAATATTCATATTTAATATGAATATATAATATTGTTGTAAAAAGAATTTTTCCAAATTCTTTTCCTTAACCCTTTTTTTTCTTTTACAAGGGAAAAAGAAAAGAAAGAAAAGAAAAGGTTAAAATTCAGCCCAAAAAGGGTAAAGAAAAGAATAAAGGACTAAAATTAGGGGGCCGAACGGAGCCAAAAAAAAAACTTTTATTTGAAACACAAAAAAAAAGAATTTAACAAAAATTTTCACAAGATTTTTTAAATTTCTAAAAAAAAAACAATTTTACTTTTGAAAGAAATAACTCTACTTTTTTTTCATTATTTAAAAGGTTTTCTTACAGATGAAGCTGCTTCGTTGTTACGTCACATACCTATATCAGATGCAAATTACAATACTGCTTGGGAAATGTTAAAACAAAGATATCATAAAAGGGGCCAAATTGTTTCATCGTTTATTAAAACTTTTTTTTTCTATGTCGCCTATTACTAATATTACCGCTTCTTCATTACGAAAATTAACAGATGGTGCTGATGAAGTAATTCGAAGATTAGATGCTTTAGGTGAAGATGCTAAGAGTCGAGATCCTTGGTTGAATCATTTACTTCTAAATAAACTAGATGCAACCACAAGGCAAAGTTGGGCCGAAGAGATTACCGGTGAAGATTTTCCTTCTTTTAAAAAATTACTGCTGTTTTTAGAAAAGAAATGTCAAGCTTTATAAAGTTTACAATCTTCCTTAAAAACTAGCTCGGTTTCAAAGGGATTCAAATCTAACCATGTTTATGTGAACAACGCAAAAGCATCAGGTATCGAATGTTGTCCTAAGTGTAAATCAAATCATCATCTTTTCAATTGTAACCGATTTCATTCTATGGATATACCATCTCGCAGAAAATTTGTACATGATCAACGACTATGTTATAATTGTTTACGTATTGGCCATCATTCTTCTACTTGCAATTCGAAACACATGTGTGAAAAATGCCATCGTCGTCATCATACACTGGTACACCCGATCATTGAGAATTCCAAGTCATCATCCAATCCAGTCACTAATCCACCAAACAATGCATTGATTAATAGTCATGCATATCCATCAAATTCCAATCAATTCACATCGTTGTTACCTACGGTATTAGCTGAAGTTCGCGATGCATTCGGTCGCGTTCAATCGGTTCGTATTTTGCTTGATTCCGGGTCTCAGGTTTCGTTTATATCTGAGTCACTCGTAAAGCGTTTGCACTTACAACGAAAACATGCTCGTTTACCTATTACTGGTCTATCATCATCATCAGTGCGTTTAGGTACCACCAAGGGCATGTTTCAAGTAACGCTAATTTCACGTTTAAATTCGCGATGTCTTGAGCTGAATGCATTTATTTTACAAACCTTAACTTCGCCATTGCCTGTATCAGAGTTTAATTGTGACCAATTGTCCGATGTACTACAAATTTCATTAGCTGATCCTACCTTTAATAAGCCTGGCACTATTGATATTCTAATAGGCGCTGATAAAATGTTTCATATACTTGAAGAACAAAAATTTGATATTCAGCACACGCCTTTGGTAGCTCAGAATACAATCTTTGGATGGATAATTGCAGGAATACTACCTCATGGTAATCAACATAAAGTACTATCATGTGTAGCAACTACTTCAGAGTCATTAATCGACATTGATAAAACGCTTCAAAGATTTTGGGAAGTAGAACAAGGTTGGCAACATACAAACGATAGTTTGTCAGAAGAAAAGCAACAGGCTGAAACCCATTACACTTCTACCACTGTTCGAGCTAGTGATGGTCGTTATATAGTTGAATTGCCCTTTAAAAATTCATCAATTGTTTTAGGCTCATCTTATGCACAATCTTTACTTAGTTTGTCACTGTTAGAAAATCGTTTCATGAAGGTTAAATCATTACATGAAAGCTATAAAAAATTTATGATGAATATAAAGAATTAAACCATATGGAGTTGGTGCCAGAATGTGAAGTTGATAAAGAACGTGATATTTATTTTTTGCCTCATCACGCAGTATTGAAACCTGATAGTTCAACAACAAAGTTGAGAGTTGTTTTTAATGGTTCATGTAAAACGACCTCCGGACATTCCTTAAACGATTCCTTATTAACTGGTCCCATTATTCAACGAGAATTGTTTTATGTTTTATTGAGATTTAGACAACACCCATTTGTTTTTTCATGTGATATTCAAAAAATGTACAGACAAATTTTAATGGCTGAAAAGCATTGTGATTTTCAAAGAATTTTGTGGAGAGACTCAATAAATCAACCCATCACAATATCGTCTTACTACAGTAACTTATGGAACCTCTCCGGCACCTTTTCTGGCAGTTAGAACTTTGAAACAGCTTGCTACTGATTATCAATCAGTTTTTCCTACTGCTACTCAAGTGTTGTTAAAGGATTGTTATGTTGATGACATAATGACAGGAATGAAAAGTGTGGATGAATTAATATCTCTAAAATCTGAATTAGTTATGTTATTACAACAAGGTGGATTTAAGTTACATAAATGGAGCAGTAATTGCTGGCCCTTGTTAATGTCCTGTCCTGAAAAGGAATGTGAATTGTCATCCGTTGAATTTGATGAGGATTCTAAATCGATTAAAACTCTTGGGATGCATTGGTATGCTCACGCCGATGTATTTGTATTCAAATTTTCATCTCCAGATACAACATTGCTAACTAAACGAATATTGTTATCTGAAGCTTCTCAAATATATGATCCTCTAGGCTTGTTAACTCCTATTACAGTAGCTATAAAAATATTGCATCAAATTTTGTGGTTTATTGGTTTGTCATGGGATACACCCGTACCAAAACCAGTTAAAGACAAATGGACCAAGATTAAATCGGAATTGTCATTGATATCTACTAAGCAGTTTGAAAGATGGATAGGAAACATAACATTCAATACTGAGTTTCATGGATTTTGTGATGCTTCGGAGAAAGCCTACGCTGCTGTTATTTACTGTCGAAGTGTCATAAACGGATCAGTTGAAGTACGATTGGTTGCTGCTAAAAGTAAAGTTGCTCCAATAAAACAAATATCTGTGCCACGACTTGAACTTTGTGCTGCAATATTATTGAGTCGGCTAATGAAGCATGTCATCACCACATTAGAATGTAATTCACCCGTTACCTATTATTGGACTGATTCAAAAATTATACTTAGTTGGTTATCTGACTTACCTCGCCGCTGGACTACTTTTGTTGCCAATCGGACATCAGAAATCTTGGATTTAAGCTCTAGACGAGATTGGCATCACGTTCCATCTAATGATAACCCAGCAGATCCAGCTTCACGGGGTTTATCACCCGCTGAATTTGTAAGTAATCCTCTTTGGTTTCATGGACCTGAATGGCTAAAGTTAAATAATTCCAATTGGCCAAATAATTCCATAAATTTAAGTGTAAATCAGACATATCCAGAATAAAGAAAATTTACTGTACAATCATTCTTAATTAGTCAACAAGACGATATGTGGTCGACATTATTTAATAGGGTATCTTCATGGATAACACTGCTTCGAATTATAGCATATTTTTATAGATTTAGTCACAATTCATGTTGCCAAATTAAAACATCTGCTAATGTGTTTATTGGAACTTTAACTTACCAAGAGATAGCAAAGGCAAAAATTGCTGTTTTAAAGGCAGTGCAAGCTTCTTCATTTTATGCAGAAATTCAAATGATTCAATCAATGAAGCCATTACCAAGGTCTTCTAAATTATCGATACTCGCTCCTTTTCTAGATAAATATGGATTATTACGAATTAGTGGAAGATTACAGAACTCGGATTTGCCATACAATTCAAAACACCCTGTTGTGTTATCCAAGCATCATAGTATTTCATATTTAATTGTAAAATATTTCCATCTGAAATACCTACTTTGTGGACCATCTCTATTGCTATCAACTTTACGTAATGAATTTTGGATTTTTGGAGTGAAGGCTATTGTTAAACGAACCATTCATGATTGCCTACCATGTTTTCGACAAAACAAAGCAACTATGAGTCAGATAATGAGTAGTCTGCCCACACCACGTGTGACATTTAGTTCTCCATTTACACATGTTGGATGCGACTACGCTGGACCAATCACTCTTCGACTGACACGTGGAAGGAAACATACCTTTGTCAAAGAATATATTGCCTTATTTGTTTGCTTTAGCAGCAAGGCTGTCCACATAGAATTAGTTGGAAGTGTTAATAGCGAAGCCTTCATTGCAGCACTTCGGCGTTTCATCGCTCGTCGAGGTAAATGTTCGGTTATTTACACAGATAATGCAACAAACTTTAAAGGAGCGCATAGAAAATTGTCCGAATTACATCAACTTATCGAATCCCATACTTATAATACAGCCGTGCGCGATTTACTGTCGAACGATGAAATCCGCTGGGATGATATTCCTCCCGCATCTCCTCATTTTGGCGGTTTATGGGAGGCTGGTGTCAAATCGGTTAAAAGTCATCTAAAACGAGTAGTCGGTAATAATGTTCTCACGTACGAAGAAATGAATACGGTACTTACACAAATCTATACTAACTCTCGACCATTATGCGCGTTACCTAACTCAGATTTCGAAGAGTTTACCCCATTTCATTTACTTACAGGACATTCATATACTCCAATTCCAGATCAACAGGTAGACGAAAATAAGACATCACAGTTGTCAAATTGGGAATTGCTACAAAATATGTTACAAGGTTTTTGGAAGCGTTGGCGCTTAGACTACCTTACAACATTACAGCAGAGACCGAAATGGTGTACTCCTGAATATCAATTAAAAGTAGACGATGTCGTGGTTATCAAAGATTCTAATTTACCTCCGGCTAAATGGTCCCTAGCTCCAGTTATTGCATTGCATCCTGGCAAAGACGGACATGTTAGAGTAGTTACTGTTAAGACTCAAATGGGAGAATGTATCTCCATAATAAACATGGTGTACATACACATACACATACACCTGCATATACTATTATACACACTAATTTTCATTTATCACGCACGATACCAACCACAGAGCGTGTGCAATGCATATGCGTATGTAACTTCATCGTTTTGTACGTTTAGTGGTGCCATATCAAATTTTTACACAAACGAATTTTTCAAGTTGACTGGAATTATATTAAAATATTTTGTGCTACGTGGTTTTTTTAAAACATTTAATTTTGACATTATGTATTTAAAAATATTAAATCAATTTAGTTTAATAAAAAAAGAACTATCCAAACAATAACAAAACGTTCAAAATATATGTAAAAACGATGAACAAAATGCTACCGACTGAGTAGACGATGAAAATCGTTTGAATTTGGAACGTTTCGAATATAATGATCGCTTTTTTAACAAAAAGAATAGATGTATTCTATAGTATCTTTGGTTACATGATATAAATTTAGAACATTTTAAAGAAGAAGAAATATTTAGATAATATTTTCAGATGAAAACAAATGGAATTTGGATGGTCCGGATGGTTTTCGAGGATACTGGAGGGATTTAAGGAAGGAGCCAGAGTACTTTTCAAAAAGACATTTTGGTGGTAGAAGTGTCATGGTCTGGGGTGCGTTTTCTGCTGCTGGTTGTTTGGAATTGCAGTTCACGTCATCAAAAATGAAGAGAAAAAATTACACAGACGTTCTCGGCATGAGGTTAATTCCATTCCTCCAGCAAAATCCTGAAATATCATGGACATTTCAGCAAGATAACGCCCCCATCCACGTAAGTCGCGAAACAGTCGCATGGTTTCAGTCGAATTCAATTGATCTTTTAGACTGGCCAGCATGTTCACCTGACATTAATCCCATTGAAAATCTCTGGGGAATCCTGGTTCGACGTAAATACAGAGAAAATAAACAATATGAGACAGCTGAGGAATTAAAAAATGCGATAATCAGAGAGTGGAACGCTATTGATACTGACATCATTAGAAACCTCGTCAATAGCATGAAAATGAGGATTTATAACTTAATTTTAAAAAAGGAGCAGTTTTAGATTAAGATTTATTATGATTAGAATTAATAAAATTAGTTTGTATTATAATTTGTATTAGATTTATTGTTAAAACATTATTTTATTCAACAAAAATAAAAATGGCGTTAAAATTTTGAAACATGCAAAAACCGGATTTTATTAGTTTAAAAAATATTTAATAAAAGAAAGGTACTAAATAATTTTTTTACCTAAATACTTGTCACACATGTTATTTTCGTAGAACATTTTACTTACCTAGAATCTACGATTATCTAGGTCTCGTTAATTTTTCGGTGGCGTTATAAAATTTATATATTCATATTTAATATGAAGCGTACCTTAGTTTTCTTTTTCAGAAAATTCTCCAGAACTTTATGATATTAATGATATTAATTGTAAAATGGTTTGTATTAAATTTGAAAATGAACTCATTTTATCACCATTATTACACACTCTTACTTAGAAGATGATTGCAGTTGTCAACAATTAATAAAAAATACATTTTATCATTGTACTATTTAAAAAAAATAATATTTCCGAATATATAATTAATGATTAGTGATTATATCACACAATAGTCATTTAGAAACTAACTACAATTCTTGATAATTACAACTACTACCTTGAATTAAATATTTTCAAAAAAATTGTCAATTAGTACAGAAATATTTCAATGTATACAATAAAACAATAAAAGCAATTAAAAACATTTTTGAAAATTTTTCTTTAATTTTTTTTATTATAATTATAATATAAGGAAGACATTTTAATTTTTATGTTATTTTAGCTTTCCTTATTTCGATTCGGGATCAGCTACTTCGTTGTTTTCATTTTGTTTTACACTTAAGTTTTGTTCTTCATCATCGATTGTTTCATTGTTGTTATTTGGTTTTGTCTTGTTGCCTTTATCTCTGGTTTCAAGTTTCCTGTAAGTTATAAGTGAACGTAGAATACATTGTTTAAATAGTCATTTTATGGGATCTTACAAACTCATTACTCAATTAGTCGTTATGTTGAAAACTCTTTGGATATCATATTGAATTTTGAAGAAATTATCCAATTATTCAAATAATTTTCACGATATCAACTAATTTTGTAAAGTTTTTTAATTACGTTTCATACCTCTTTCGATTCAACCGTTGAGACGCGTGTATAAATAGTTTGTGCTTAAAAAAAGTTTCATTTTCAAGTAGGGTAAACGAATTGTCAGCAAGTGCCACGACCTTCTGAAATATATCGAGTATATTATTCAGGTTTATAAAAGCATGTTTCTGAGAAAACTGTTTTTGTTTTCCTGTTCCTGTCCATGAATATTTTGTTAGAAGATCGTGGTCAAAAAGAATATGTGCTATTTTTAAACCTACCATATTTCCATTTTCCCTGCATTCCGTCCCTCCAATAATAGATAATTTTCGTATCTAAAATATTTATTACTTATAACGTATATTATTTAAAATTTATCCCAATCTTTAAATTTAAATGAAAAATTACCATTTTTTTTTTAAATTCAGAGCCTTGTAGTCTCTCCTCTAAGCACGTCACTTTTTCGGTGGTTTTCATGGGCAAAATAATTTCCTCTATCAAGTCGCAAGCTTTCTCTGCTTGATACAAATCTTCTTTTGATGGAATATTCTGCACAACTTCAAGTATTCTGTCCAATTTAACGTTTGCTTGGGCCAATTTTGAGTTTAATGTCTCGACGGAACTTTCTAAACTCGCAATTCTTTGCGTTAATAACTTGGAATCGCAAACGTGCTGTGCAGAATATAAAAATGTATTTTCATTTTGTAAATTATCTGTAATAGGATAGGACGTAGGATTTGCTCCTGAAAACCCAGTGGAGATATTTTGCTTATTACTGAATGTTAAGGCAATAACTACTAATATTAAATATAGCATACCTAACTAAATATCATACATATAAGTTGCCTAACAACTTATATTTTTACTAAATATTATGTTTTTTATAATAATACATTTTACATTGTATAATATGATTTTGCTTTACTACCTGCATGTACATATTTTCTTATTTACTTATATCAATTGAATTTTATCAATTTATAAAATATTTTTGTAACTAACAGTTAGGTCATTTTTATTTGATGTTAAATTGCTATTTTTAACTATTTACTTTGATTTCTATTATTAAATTTTCTTTTTCATTAATTATTAGCAAAATTATATTTGAGTAGAGTAGTC
This sequence comes from Villa cingulata, assembly GCA_951394055.1. Lineage (NCBI taxonomy): Eukaryota > Metazoa > Arthropoda > Insecta > Diptera > Bombyliidae > Villa > Villa cingulata. Next base: position 30,990,796 of record OX596020.1, on the reverse strand, counting down.
TAGTTTTCGAGTAGTTCTAGTGTTTTATACAGTACATAATTATTAACATACTTTATTTTCTGTGCTTTGATTATTATATAATTAATATAGTGAACAATAATAATAATATTATTAATATATTAATCATTATATATTAAATTTATACAGAAATTAATTGATTTTATTTTTATTTTTTTTTATTTTTAAACGCATATTATTTTATAAACACATATTACATAAATTATAATTTATATACACAATTATAAATTTTCAAAATAATTAAATTAATTAAAATATACATAATTTTTTGGTCCTTCGAGCCGGATGTCGAATTAATTCGATTTTTCCTTTGTTTTACAGTGCATATTAAAAATACTTGTATCGTTTTTTATAACATTACCAAATCGTATTATAGTTGATTTCACGTGTTATAGCTAATTTATTTGCAATTGACCTTTCGGGTTTTATAGGACATTTGGTGAAGTGTGTTTTGCTTTTCAAATACTTTATATTTAATTATCATTTTATTTGTATAAATATTTTTAAAATGGAGAACATTGTTTTGCAACAGACCTCGTGTTCAAATTTAATTTGTAAGTTTGTCTCAAACATGAATAAAACTGGTAAGGACAAAAGGTCACGTGTTTTTCTTATTGCAAGACGTGATTTATTAAATAAATATTGGGATAAATTTAGTGCTATACATGATCAAATCATTGTGATGCCGGATTTCAAAGCAGATAGTGAATATATGAAAAATGATGTTTATGGAGAGACTGAAACTGCATATATAGATTCTTTGACTTATATAAATGAATGCCTTGAAGTTTTTGAAAAATCCAGTCATGTTTCCGCGTCAAACCAAAATAATACTGTTCATGGTGAAACAACACTTATGTCCAACGTTGATACCAAATTACCACGTATTTCGTTACCGCGATTTTCGGGAAATTATCTTGAATGGACATCGTTCAAAGACATGTTTTTAACTCTAATTGACCATAATTCCAATTTAAGTGATGTACAAAAATTACATTATTTGAAAGTGAATCTTACGGGTGAAGCTGAGCAACTTTTACGTAATTTTACTATTACTGAAGCGAACTATGCGTCCGCGTGGGATACCTTAGTTGAGAGGTATGAACACATTCGAGTGTTAGTGCAAACTCATATTGATTCTTTAATGAATATTCCGGCCATTCGTAACGAATCTGCATCAGAATTAAAGAATTTATTAAATCGTGTTGTTGAATCAATTAAAGCTTTGGAAAATTTAGACAGACCTGTGAAACACTGGGATGATTGGTTAGTATGCATGATAACTAAAAAACTAGATATGAGTACACGACGGGACTGGGAGAAAACTTTAACCAATAGTGACGAATTACCCTCATTTAGGTCACTTCAAACATTTTTACTTAATCGAATTCGCGTGTTAGAAATTGTAACTCCGCCTAAATTTAATAATTCAAAATCTTCTGCTGTCCATAATTATGTAGCTAATGCCGAAACTAGCTCTACTAATTCAAAAAAATGTTCCTGTTGTTCGTCTGGTGGTCATTTTATCAGCTTCTGCTTCAAATTTAAGCGTCTTTCGGTTTCTAAACGTAAGGAACTTGCTGAAAGGGAGAAGCTGTGTTTAAACTGCCTACATCAAGGACATTCCGCTAATAGCTGTACGTCATCCTATAGATGTCGCATTTGTAATGGTTCACATCACTCACTTCTACATCAATCTTCGAGCACCGGTCAATCATCGAACTCGATCAATGGTTTAGTGAGCTGCAAATTAACGTCAAGTAACCCTGTACTATTGGCTACGGCTCTAGGCGATCTAATTTCCTCTGATCGTTCTATTATTCGATTCAGAGCATTGTTGGATCAGGGTTCTCAGGCTTCCTTTGTTTCAGAATACTGCGTGCAAAGGCTAAAATTACCTAAGAAAGTTTGCAATGCCTCGATTTACGGGATCGGAGGTGTATCTCCTGGTACAGCAAGGGGATCTGTCACATTGCAATTTAGGTCTACTACCGATTCGAGCTTTGAACTTTCTTGTGGGGCAATTGTTTTGAAAAAACTAACTGCGTTAGTTAAAAATGGTCATGGTACTCAACCTAAGTGGTCACATATCAAAAATCTTGAGTTAGCCGATCCTGAATATTTAATTTGTAATCGTATTGATATTATTTTTGGAGCTGACGTGTATAGTCAAATACTTTTGGATGGTGTAGTCAAAGGGCAATTAGGTGAACCAGTAGCTCAAAGAACATCTTTAGGATGGATCCTCTCTGGTAGTATATCACCTTTACCTTCAGACGTGCTTCCCCTAAAAACATACACAATACGAGTGGAAGACGACTTGACATTACTGCTTCGACGATTTTGGGAGGTTGAAGAAGTAGGTACAAATACATCAAATTCTTCACCTGATGAATGTTACTGTGAAGAATTTTTCCAAAAAACACATAGTAGAGATTCGACAGGTCGCTATGTTGTACGCTTGCCTATTTCTAATCAGTTTGATGGAAACATATCTCTAGGAAATTCAAGAAACGCGGCCATGAAACGATTGCTGACAATGTATCGAAAATTTTCATCTGATTCCAATCTTTATATAAAATATTCTGCATTCATGAACGAATACTTAAGTTTAGAACATATGGAGGTAGTATCTAATTCAAGTACTTGTATTGAAAATAAGCTTTGCTATCTTCCACACCACTGCGTTGTCAAAGAAGAATCAGAGTCTACTAAGCTACGAGTTGTTTTTGACGGCTCATGCCCAACCTCAAATGGAGTTTCTCTCAACGACCGTCTACTTATTGGTCCAAAACTACAACGAGATTTAAGTAGCATTATTTTGAATTGGAGATGCCATCGATATGTCTTCTGCACGGACATTGAGAAAATGTTTCGTCAAATTTTAGTACACAAGTGTGATCGAGATCTACAGAGAATACTATGGAAACCCAGTTCTAGTGAACCAGTCCACGAGTATCGCCTCCGAACTGTTACTTATGGCACTTCTTCGGCTCCTTACCTTGCCCTCAGGGTCCTACAGCAATTGGCACATGACGAAGAGAGCAGATTTCCTCGTGCTGCTCATGTATTACGTACCAGTACATATGTTGATGACATCTTATCGGGTTCCGACGATATACATACAGCTAAGTCGTTACAGAAGGAATTGATCGAACTTCTCATTTCCGGAGGTTTCATTTTAAAAAAGTGGTATGCAAATCACACAAATTTAACTGATCATCTACCTGAAGAATATAGGGGTCGCAGTACATCATTAGGGTTCGATTCCAACAATACAGTAAAAACACTTGGTGTACTATGGGAACCTTCAACTGACCAGTTTATATTCAGATGCCCATTTACCGAATATCGTGAAAGGGTGACCAAACGTTCTGTCCTTTCTGACATTTCCAAATTTTTCGATCCTCTGGGTTGGTTGGCTCCTATTGTAGTACAAGCAAAAATTTTCATGCAAAATTTGTGGCTTTTATCATTCGGATGGGACGATGAGTTGTCGAAAGATATTGTGTTACGATGGGATGAAATTCGTCTTCAGTGGAAAGAAATAGAGAAGATTCGAATTACTCGTTGGTTGTACACTAACTCAAATACCACTCGCATTGAAATACATGCATTTGCTGATGCTTCTACTGTAGCTTATGCAGCAGCTATATACATAAGAGCAATTCAAGTAGATGGACAAATTATCACCAGTCTAATAAGTGCCAAGACTAAAGTAGCTCCACTGAAAACTATAACGCTTCCTCGGTTAGAGCTTTGTGGTGCAGTTCTTTTAACTCGCCTTCTCAAACAACTTGATTTCACTAATATTTCTACAAAGGCCATTTACGCTTGGACAGACTCAATGGTGGTACTTGGATGGTTACGATCTGCTCCAAATCGTTGGAAGACCTTCGTAGCTAATCGTGTTTCAGAAATACAAAGCACCCTTCCTAGCCACTATTGGAACTATGTACCATCAAAATTCAATCCTGCTGATTGTGCTTCGCGTGGTATGAATGCAACAACTCTGAAGGATCATAACTTGTGGTGGAGTGGCCCTGAGTTTCTAAAAGTAGTAAATTTTAAACGTTTTGAAAATTTTGCGTCAGATCCTCCAGAAATTTATGACGATGAACGTACAGTTTTGACGACACATCATTCTACTGCATCTTCAGACGTCGACATACTTGAAAGGTTTTCATCTTTACCAAGACTGTTACGTGTGACAGCATACATACGTCGCTTCATCACAAACAGTAAGCATAAAGATGGATGTAAAAGAAAAGGTTTTTTACATGCAGAGGAAATATTTGATTCCCGTGATTTCTGGATAATAAAAGTTCAAGAACAATTCTTTTCTGAAGATCTACACAGGCTTAAAGATGGAAAAGAAGTATCAAACAAATCCCGTCTTAACAATTTGAGCCCATTTTTAGATAAGAAGGGTATTATTAGGGTTGGTGGCAGACTATCTAATTCTTTTCTAAGTTTTACAGCTAAGCATCCAGCGATCATACCAGCTGACAGTCATTTGAGTAAGCTATTAGTACGACACGCACACGTAATAACACTTCATGGAGGTCCGCAACTAACAATTAGTCATCTAAGGCAAAGTTATTGGATAATTAGAGGAAGAAATCTTGTCCGTAAAATTGTTCAACAGTGTATAGAGTGTATACGTCAACGTCCAATTCGTCACTCGCAGCTAATGGGAAATCTTCCAGCGTATCGAGTAAAACCATCACGACCATTTCTTCATACAGGCGTAGATTTCGCTGGACCTATCTTCCTTAAATCATGGAAAGGCCGAGGTCATCGAAATTATAAGGGTTACGTTGCAGTTTTTGTCTGTTTGAGCACAAAAGCAGTACACCTTGAAGCTGTTACTTCATTGTCAACTGGAGATTTTATGTCGGCTTTAACGAGATTTGCTTCAAGGCGTGGCATCTGCTCAGATATCTACAGCGATAGAGGAACTACCTTTGTGGGCGCTGATAGAGAGCTTCGAAAGTTGTTTATAGAAGCCGAACATTCCTGGTTTAACAAAATTGCGGAATTAGCCTCTAATCGCGGAATATATTGGCATTTCATTCCGCCTTACAGTCCACACTTCGGCGGCATCTGGGAAGCAGCTGTCAAATCTTTCAAGCATCATTTTCGTCGCATTATCAAAGATAGGTCTCTAACTTTTGAAGAATTCTCTACAATACTTGCTGCTATTGAATCCTGTTTAAACTCACGTCCAATAAGTGTCTTATCTAATCACTCGGACGATCAAGTCGCACTAACTCCAGCTCACCTTTTAATTGGAGATTCTATGTTGGCGATACCAGAACCAAATTTGCTTGATCAAAAACCTATCACTTCGAGCTGGAGATTACTTTCTCAACTAAAGCAACATTTTTGGCAACGTTGGTCGAAAGAATATCTACACACACTCCAGCAAAAGACCAAATGGGTAAAAGGAAATGTAAACCCTCAAATTGGAGATGTTGTATTGCTAAACGATCTCTCAGCCCCTAACGATTGGGTACTAGCAAGGATTGAAGAGCTCCATCCTGGTTTAGATGGTAAAGTAAGAGTAGTCACCGTACGCTGTCGTGGAACATCATTTAAACGACCGATAACAAAAATATGCAGACTACCCATGGAATCTGGTTGACACTCCTCGACGAACTCTGTGTTGGCTTATGCCAAGGCGGGCGGCATGTTAAGGCAATGACTACTAATATTAAATATAGCATACCTAACTAAATATCATACATATAAGTTGCCTAACAACTTATATTTTTACTAAATATTATGTTTTTTATAATAATACATTTTACATTGTATAATATGATTTTGCTTTACTACCTGCATGTACATATTTTCTTATTTACTTATATCAATTGAATTTTATCAATTTATAAAATATTTTTGTAACTAACAGTTAGGTCATTTTTATTTGATGTTAAATTGCTATTTTTAACTATTTACTTTGATTTCTATTATTAAATTTTCTTTTTCATTAATTATTAGCAAAATTATATTTGAGTAGAGTAGTCTAGTTTTCGAGTAGTTCTAGTGTTTTATACAGTACATAATTATTAACATACTTTATTTTCTGTGCTTTGATTATTATATAATTAATATAGTGAACAATAATAATAATATTATTAATATATTAATCATTATATATTAAATTTATACAGAAATTAATTGATTTTATTTTTATTTTATTTTTAAACGCATATTATTTTATAAACACATATTACATAAATTATAATTTATATACACAATTATAAATTTTCAAAATAATTAAATTAATTAAAATATACACTGAAAATTAATGGCGGATTATTGTTGTTGTTGGAGCTTGGATTCTCAATAACGAATTGGGTCATGCCATCTAACATCATCTGGTTAAAATCGCTTTCTTCGTGAAAAGTGATTTTTTTAACTGGATGTCGCTTTTTATTCCCCAAGTCTCTTAAATATCTAAAAATTATTTTTACAGAATAACAACATTCTTTGACACAACTGACTGTATATGACTTCTTATTCTTACCTTTCCTCGCTTTCAGTATCCGTTAGTTGTACATATTTATTCTCCATCAACAGGCCTCCTTTAAAAGAAGCTATGTCCATTAATTTTGTTTTACATGGACAAGATGACCATGATATATCTGGCACACTGTTTTCATCCTTTCTTAATGCTGATTGATGATCGGGAGCCCAGTGCAATACACCATTATTTTCCCAATTTTACAGCATTTATAAAATAAACACTTCTTCATTTTCTAAATAGCTAATTAATTTATATGGCATTTTGCACAACTTCAACACAAATAATATAAAACACTTCTTCACTACTGTAAGTCACATTTGCATTTGAATTGATATAAGAAGTGCACACACGTGCTTCACAGTAACAAGAATGCAACATATTGAACACCTGCATTATTTATCTCGTTTTGAAATAAAAACGAATCAGAATCAGAACTATTTAAAAAATTTTCTGTGTCTGTAACAACATTCATTTTCAGATTATTGGAAGGAACATCGTTCAGCAAAACATTATCAGTTCCCTCAGCACTTCTACTTCTAGGTGCGTCATTATCTGGCATTGATATCGAATTTATCTCTTGCGAAAAATTAATATGAACGCTATTTTCATTTTCATCACTATCAGAATTATTTTTCAAATTTTGAAGCCGTTGCAAGGATTCAAAATTACGTGAACAAAATCTACGTACAATATGAGCAGCTTCGCTTCTTCTGAAGCGGAATCTTTTAGCTCTTTCAAATTATAAAGAATTAATAAATTATTATACTAATAAAGCATTAATAAATAAAACTTACCTTTTTCCAATTTCTAATGATTATATTAAATATTATTTAAAACACACAAAAATTCACTGGTTAAAATAACTAATGCACTTTACTATTTGAAGAGCGAAACTAAAATAATTCAATTTACTTTTTAAATATCTTTTATGCAAAAAATAATTGCATTTTTTCATTGTTTGTGGAATTTTATTAAAAATGCGATGATGAATCACTGAGCCTTTTCAGTGATTTCTTGTTTTTTAGTACAAGGAATCGGGATACTTTTAAATAATAATTCACTTTTTTTACACCTTAATAATATTTTAATTTCAATGATTTAATTTATTAATTATTTTTTTTCTATTTTAGGTGGATTTCCAACAATATGATATGTATAACTTTCATTTAACTAATTAAGGGAAGGGATTATGGGAAGCTGGAGTAAAATCCGTAAAATCACATTTAAATCGAGTTCTCAGAACCACAATACTGACATTTGAAGAAATGAATACTCTTCTTACTCAAATTGAAGCGGTGCTAAATTCACGACCGTTATGCGCACTATCCGACAACGAAGCTGATGTATTGACTCCGTTTCATCTTCTTACTGGACAAGGATACTCTTCTATAGCAGAACCATCCTATGAACACTTACCATCATCACAACTATCTAATTGGGAATTGCTACAGAATCTTGTACAAGGATTTTGGAAAAGATGGAGAAGCGACTATTTGACCTCGTTACAACAACGATCTAAATGGCATAAATCACAACCTAATTTACAAATAGATGATCTCGTATTGATTAAAGATTCAACATTACCTCCTGCTAAATGGGGAATAGCTCGAATTCTACAAGTACATCCTGGATCGGATGGTATAGTGAGGGTTGTTACACTTAAAACAAAATTTGGAGAACTAACTCGTCCAATCGTCAAACTCATTAAACTGCCCATCGAAGCTTAATCTGGATTCTCCAGAGGGAGGCGGGATGTTCAGAAATCTATCGTTTATTAAGTAATGGTAACACTTTTGAAACACGTTTGTTTGTAAATTGCTAAGGTAACTCAGTTTCATTCCTATTGACATTTTCGCGCATTTGTTCGTTCTTCTTTGACATTACATTATACTCTATAATTATTATTGTCATTTTTCTTTTCTTTTTCTTGGTATATACAATATTGTCATGAATTTTTAAATCACTCGTATTACATTGGTTGAAGGAATGAGATTGAGTGATAAGTAAACGTACATAACCTTTTAGTAATAAAATTTGTATTGTTATAAAAACTTAAACTTTAATTTGAAATAAATTGTATAACAAAAAAAAACCTCAAAATAATTGTAATTCATTTTATACATCAACAAATTGGTAAATTTGTTAAATTTTTTTTACACAAACAAATTTTTTATATATATATATATTTTTTTTATAATGTATATATGCCGACAATATAGAATATCCGGCAGTGTACAAAGTACATATGTATATTCGACATTATACAAGGTATATTCGGCAACATACAAAGTATATTCGGTAATATACAAAGTATAAGCGGCATAATACAAAGTAGGTAGGTAATTTTGGAATTTCCACCATATGTTAAAAGATAGGAAAAGACAAAAAAAAAAGTAACGAGCCTGCAAAATAGGAAAATACAGCTCAGTATCTTTTGGTATATCATTCGCACGAGTTCAAAAATCGTAGATTTGTACAAAATAAATCAATTATAAATAAAGTGAGTGTTCACTATAGATTATATAGAATTATATTGAATGTATGTGAGTGTTTAAATTATATAGGCTTTAATATCATAACTAACTATATAGAAGTATATAGAATATAGGTATTTGTTGATAAAATAAATATTATGAATGAAAACGAGTGGTTATGATTTATTGTGATGATTTGTTATCGTTTCCAATGGACTAAGTGTCCTATACATAAGGACTAAGTGTCTGTTGTGTATGGACTAAGTGTCCGATGTATGTGGACTATGTGTCCGATATGTGTGGGGACTAAGTGTCCGAAGTGTGGACATAGTGTCTCATGTGTGAGGACTAAGTGTCCTAAATATGAGGACTAAGTGTCCATGTTGTGAGGATCATGTATCCGCATTAGATTAAATTTATATGTTATGGATATGGACTAAGTGTCCTATTGTATAATGAATTTTGAGTGTTGTGTTTTAGGTTAACTTACACTCACTGAGTAATATCTTTACTCATGAGAGTCTCCTTTTTTCTAATTTTATTACAGGAATACGTGGAGGAGACGATCTGGGGAAGTCGTCAGGTTTTTCGACGGCGCAGTAATAATAATCTCTATACAGGGTGATTTTTTCTAAGTGCCAATATTGGTACTATGGTATTCTTTGGACTGTTTTATGAAAAAAATTGTACTAACAAAAATTTCTATCGACCCTATTTTCGACGCTAGAGGGCGTTAAAAAAATTGATTTTTTTGTTGGACCTTCAAATACAAAATCATGTGTAACTTTTTGTACACCCTACTTTGAAAAATTTAGTGTTCTAGAGAATAACAGCAAAAAAAATTACCTTTCTTTTCATATACTACAACAAATATTTTGAAATTTGGTTCTAAGTAAAAAGAAATCCTGAATTCAAAATTCTTGACTAACTTTTTAAAAAATTTTGAGTATAAATTAGATTCCTGAATAATATTTGCACTACGAAAAATATTTTTATTTTTGAAAACATAGTTTGGCAAAATTTAAAACGAATTCATATGCCTATACCTAAGAAAGAATATTTTCTCAAAATTGCAGACGTTTACTATAGAAAGTGATGTTTTCCGAACTGCATTGGGTCTATTGACGGAAAACATTGCAGAATAAAATGTCCACCGAATACTGGTTCGGATTACTTCAATTATAAAAAATGTTTTTCAATTGTTTTACAAGCAGTAGCAGATGCAAATTGTTAATTTATATTTATTGAAGTTGGAAATAAAGGTAGTCATAGTGATGGTGGTACTTTTGCTGCATCAAATTTATTACAACTAATTAATGATGGAAAACTTGATATTCCTCCAAATAGAAATTTAACAGGGCAAAGTGATTGTACACCATTCGTTTTCCTTGCCGATGAAGCATATCCATTGACCAACTTTTTAATGAGACCATCTCCTAGACGAATGCTTGATTCAAGTAAAAGTCTGTGTAACGAAAGCCTTTCTAGAGCACGAAGGTGTGTTGAATGTGCTTTCGGTATTTTAACAGCGAAATGGCGTTTATTAAAATGGATACAACTGTGGAAAATTCCATTACTTTAATAAAAGCAATGTGTCTTCTACATAATATTGTTATCGATATAGAAAAAATTGATGACTATTACTATACATTTGATCCAGAACAACAACAAGAAGAACATGAAAAAACTCAAAAACCAACAAGATCGAATAATAGAATGAAATTAGAAGCCACAAAAATTCGCGAGAAATTCAAGGAATATTTTGAAAAAACTGAAAATCAAATATATTTGTAATTTACAACTACGCTGAATTTATGCTGAAATAAATAATTGAATTTTAAATATTTTACTTACTCTCTAATTTTGTTTTTTCTGCTACCTCATTCCATAATTTGTCTGTAATTATTCTATTATGGTACTGACTGTTTGTTTTGTCCCATAATGGTAGCTGAATACATACTTCACTTATAACTTCTTCCATAATGCTTTTTTTTTCAATTACACTACCGACTGACTACAATGATTTTACATTCACAGTACAAGTACAACACAGAACACACATCAGCAACTGAACCTGCTGATCGAAACAATAAGGCTACGCGCAGACAGAAAGCGGAGCTGAGCTGAACTGAACTGAACTTATCAGCTAAAAATGAAACAAACAAATACGCAATGCATATGAAGCAATACAATAAGTAGCTTATGTTCGCACATCAATAAAGCCCAAAATACATGCGGATGCGATGCGGTCGTGAGTTGTGAGTCGTGAGTTGTAAGAATCTTATAAAATCACAACTAATAGAAAATATACAGAATTCTTACAACTTGAAATACATTCGCTGCGGTTATAAGAATTCAACGCAAAGATTGTTTCGATTTGAAAGTCATGAGTTTGCGCTCGAATAAAATGATGAGAGAAAGCTTTTTCAGTCTTTAAAATTATTTCGAAGTGAAAGGTTATATTTTTTCGTGCGCATTTTGATTTTCACGCTTTGCCTTTAAAAATGTTTTTATATGAAATGCATGTTTATTTTTTTCACTTTTAGTGTTTAACGGTTTTGTCCAAACTCTTTTCTTTCGTCTTTTTTTAGCAGAGCTATTTCTAATACAAATCCCAATGCCAATTCTATATTTTCACCCATGATTAAAAATTTCTTTAATTAATTAAAATTTTAAAAATTTCTACAATTAATTAATTGGTGTATTTATTAAAGATTTTCTTTATTGTATTTTTATAAACCAATTAATCTAATATTCATAAACTAAACAAATCACATCTAATTACAATTTTCAATGATAAGTTTAAGTTGTCTTACAACTCACGACCGCAGTGAATATATTTCAACTCTCTTGTGGTAGTTTAGAGCTTTTGCTTACGACTCACGACCGCAACGAATGTATTTTGGGCTTAACTGAACTTATCGGTGCTGAGCTTTCAGCTGCTGATATTTGCAGTTGCTTGTTGTTTGTTTCGATCAGCAGCTGAACTTGCTGATTGTGAAATAAATAAGTATTACGTATTACCAAGTACTATATTACATTCGCCATTCGTACCGTACCATTGTAACATATAATTTTATAATATATAATAGTATTATAATTATAAATATAATAGCTATATTAATTAAAGTGAAGTGAATATGGACGAGCTAATTAGTGAAATTTGTATTCGAGTTCCATTATGGGATAAAGAAAATAATCAGTATCACAACAGAATCATAACAAATAAATTATGGGATGAAGTAGCAGAAAAAATAAAAATTGACAGTAAGTAAAACATTATAGATTTCTGAAGTTGATTAATCAAATATTTATTAAAAAATTAAATCAAAAATTTGTAAAATTAAAGTTGATTTTTACTTTTTATGTATTACCATAAGAAGTAACAATCAGTGTGTAGTTTCAACAACCAAATCAGCTTAATCGAACCTCCACATTTCACATTTTCACCATAAAGTTTAAATGCATAACGTTGATCGGTTTGGAAACAAAATAAATGTTTGTTCAATATTTTATTCGGCTGGTGAAAAGTGTAATGCTGAAATGTGCTTTTAATATAAATTGTATGTACACACATACATACCTGTAATAAGGAGAAAGGCAGTTATCATTTTTTATATTTCACTCTATATCTATATGCTATATGCAGGCACTAGACATTATTAAATGTTTGCATAAATGTGTATTCTATTGTATAAATTTATTTGTTGTCATTTTTTTCCTTCTTTTCCTTTACTCTTCTTTTGGTTCGCTATATCGTTGCTAAATTATGTGTACCATGTACCATATAAAAGTACATTGTTTATCTTATGTATGGATACGTTTCAAATGTATTTTTTTGTTGTTCGATCATTATAATGATACAAAATAATATAATTGTGCTGTGTGTGAATGGATCATTCAGAATTTATGTGAAAAAAATATACTTATTGTAAGTTAAAAGTTAAAAGACTACATACATATAATGTATACATACAGTCATTCCACGTCATATGTTCATGCAATATACAATCATACAATGTTCATTAGTACTCCAGCTCAGCTATTTTATTCGCAAGTCGCAACGATAAAGCATTGTATTGTATAGATTGTTTTTTTTTTTTTTAGAATACATCATAGTAGCAAATATAATAAGGGTATTCACAATGTGGTGTATTTTATAGGTGTACAATTGTAAAAAAAAAAAAAAAAAAAAAAAAAAATTATATTACCATACATCACCGAGTTACAAACCTGTATTGATAATTTCTAAATAATATTTGAAATACAAGATATAAACATTTATTTATATAATTGCGTATATCACATATAAAGCTACGTTTACATTTGGATACAAGTATCGCGACTTGTATGGCGATTTGTATCTCGGGTGTATCGAGATTTGTATAATATGTTTATTTATACAAGTCAATTGATTTGTATAAATATACAATTTTTTTTCACATGCGTTTACACTCTTGTATACAAGTATATTGTCATTTTTGTTTCGAGAATATAATAAAAAACGTCTTCAGATGAGGAAGATTTTTTATTTTTAAGTTCTTCTCTAATTGTTTTAAATCAAATTAAAAAAAGAAAAAGAAAACGTAGATGGTGGATGCGTGAGTTTTTAAAAAAACGTGAAATCCAAGATGCAGGCAGCATGTTAATAAACGAGCTGACTCTAGAAGATGGAAGTTGTTTTAAAAATTATGTGAGGATGGATAGAAATGATTTTGAGCAACTGTTGGAATTAGTAGGGCCAATGATAGTAAAAAAGAACACTAAATTAAGAAACTCAATATCACCAACACATCAAGTAGCAGTAACATTAAGATTTCTCTCTACCGGTGATTCCTTTGCATCATTAATGTATGCACATCGGATTTTTAAAAGTTCAATTTGCAATATAATACAAAATGTGTGTGAAGTTCTTATCTCAAAATTATCTAATGAATTAAAGGTAAATAAAAAAACACAAATTCAATTTAAAGTAAATTATATTATTTTCTTTTTAAAATACAATTATTCATCGGTATGAGGAGTATTTTGGTCAAAATAATGTGCTCCGGCAATGATTATAGGCGATGATGAGTTCGATATGTCGTCCGAAGAAAGTGAAGACATGATTGTTTGCGAATACGTAGAAGCTTGATTTATTCTGATTCTTTGTACTTCAGCTTCATACAAAGCTGTATTTATTTTTTGCTTAGCTTCAGCTAGTATTAAATCATAGCTTTTTTCTTTAAATTCTCTTAGTTCATTTGCAACGTATTCGCCATATATGGTAAATTCATCTTTTCTTTGCTTTTGAGCCAGTCCCTCTCCAACTATTTTCATACTTTTAACCACAGACTCCATATCAGATATTTTATCTTTGATTTTACGTTTTTTGGGTTGCTGTGGAGTTACAGGTACCCATTTATTTTCTTCATCATCTGCCATTAATTTTTCTGATATATGTTGATCTGCTTCGCTATCTTCACTTATCGGGATTTCTTTTTCAGAACAACCTTCCTCATTTGCATCTGAAATCTTAAAAAATAAAATTTAACATAAAATTTGAGACTTAGTAATGTTTAGTTTTTTATGTATATTATTTTTAGCTTCCAACAAATGAAAATGATTGGAAAAATATTGCAAATGAATTTGAGAAAAAATGGGACTTTCCACATTGTCTTGGTGCTATTGATGGGAAGCATGTAAAAATCAAAGCACCTGCAAACTCTGGAACAACATTTTTCAATTACAAGCAATCATTCAGCATCGTATTGCTCGGAGTTGCTGATGCAAATTATAAATTCATTTATGCAAATGTTGGTATACAAGGTCGAATCTCAGATGGAGGAGTTCTGGAACATACATCATTTTATGATAAATTATGTAGAAAACAACTGGGAATACCCCAGTCTTCTCCTCTTCCTGGAAGAACTAAAAAAGTACCTTTTGTATTTGTAGCTGATGAGACTTTTGCTTTGGAACAAAATATTATTAAACCTTTAGGTGGTCATTACCTGAAAAATTCTTGGCAAAGAATATTCAATTACAGATTATCCCGAGCGCGAAGAATTATAGAAAATGTTTTTGGCATTCTCAGCGCAGTATTTCGAGTTTTAAGAACAGAAATGCAAGTGACCCCCGAAAAGCAACGAGTGTAGTCTTAGCAACGATTTATATTCACAACTTTTTAAGAAACAAGGCATCTACACGTTATACACCAGCCGGAACATTTGATTCGGAAGATTCTGATGGAAATTTAATACCAGGATCTTGGAGAACGGCTACTGACAGTGATAATCGGAGTAATCAATTAATCAGATCCAAAACAAGGGCAAATACTGATATTGATAACAGAAGAGAATATGGGGAGTATTTTTGTAGTATTGAAGGATCCATACCGTGGCAATATGATAAATAAGATTTAAAAAACATTTAAATAAAATAAATATTTTATACTTACTTCAGCGTTATATTCGTCTGTACTCCTATTTTTTTGTGGTTTGTATTGATCGGCCAAAAATGTCAAATGCTGAAAAGCATACCACGAAGGAATATAAACATCATCAGTTCCGCATCCTGATTTTTTACTTACATTAATTGTACTCTGTTCTCTACTAAATTGACTTTTTATATTGTGCCATTTGTCGTCAACTTCTTTTCTAGAACAATTTAAAGATTTGCTTATCTCTTCCAGAATATGGCTGCATTCGGAAATTAAGATCTAAGTTAGATCTGAAGTTGCAGCAAGTTCGAAAAAAGAAACTGCAATATCAGTCCGTTCGAAAAATATTCATGCAGAAGTATAACTTTCAGATCTGTATGCATATGTGCAGATTTTGTTTTAATGCTGTCAGTTCACAAAACAAGAAGAAGATTTGACGTATGAAATCAAATCACATTATAAAATAGTATCGCGGAACATCATAAATTACTTATTAAAATTCGAATATTTATTTATTATTTTTTTTTTTTGATAAGTGTAATCATAAATATTTTTGTTTGAATTTGAGCCCTATTGTTTTGATTTTAATAGGATCTTCTTATGTGCCTTACATGATGGAATCAGATATTGAAGAACTTTTAGAGTAAGGGTATAATATATATAAAAAATGTTTTAAATTTCTCTAGTTTTTTAATTTTGCTATAGCACTCTTGAAAATGAGAAGTGCTGGACGAGAGACCTCACAAAATTGGTTATACTAAAACGTTTAGAAATGGAGAAGGATTTTGATCAAGGTTTAAGAAAAAAGTCCGTGTTATGGAGAATATGTTTCCGATCCATTAAAAACGCTAATCCTAATTTCCCTTTCAACGTTAATGAAGTTATAAAAAAATATAACAATTTACTACAAACGTATAAGAGAGTGAAAAAAAGAAACAACTCAGTGGGAATTCTTCGATTTATTTAATGAAATTCTGCAAGCAAAACATACCGTAAATCCTCCCGAAGGATTAGTATACTCCACTTTAAATGATAATGGTTTATCAGGTAGAAGTGAAAGTGATTTTAATGAAAATGCAAGAAATTCTTCAAATGAGAATGAGCCGCCAGAAAATGTATCAGATGCTGAAGATGAAAATTATTGTAGTGAAAAAAACATGTCTAAATCTAAAAAACTCAGAAAATCTAAAAAAAATGAACAATTGCAAATCAGTGAAATAATTATGAATTTCGAAAAAGAAGAAAAAGAAATACACCAACAGTATATAGATATAGAAAAACGAAAATGTGAAATTGAAGAAAAAAAATTAGAAATTTTGGAAGATGTGAAATGTATGATAAACCAAATACTTCATAAAACGTAAAATTACCATTTTAATTTTGTTATTTTAAATTTTGGATTTTTAAAAAGAAATTTGCCTCTGAATTGTGCAATTTTTCAGTTCTATGAATTTTTTATGTTCTATTTGGTTTTATGTTCTATGAATTGTTTATTTTTACTCTTTCTTTTTGTATTATTGAATTCCGTTTTAAATAAAAAAATTTGTTTAGAAAAATAAATCATTGTTTATTACTAAATACATCACATAAATATTCCCTTTTCTGTTTTGCATTATCAAACTGATGCATTATCAGTTCTATATTATTATATTCAGTCAAGTTATTTGTATTTACATTAATATTTTCACATTTTCTTATAAAATTGTGCAGAACAACACAAGATATAACAAAGTATTTCATATCGGTGATTCGTTTGACTTTTAAATAATTTAATACACGAAATTTTGCCTTCAAGATTCCAAATGACTGCTCTATACAAACACGTGCTGTACTTAAGTGGCTATTAAAATTCATTTGTTGGTGTGATAAATTTCCAAAATCTTTATACGGAACCATTAAGTACGGTAGCAAAGGATATGCCGAATCACCCAAAAGATGAATATTTGGTGATAGTTGGATTTTTCCCACGGCCAAACTCTGTCCAAGAGGACTATTTTCCCATACGGAAGCGTCATGGCACCGACCTGGCCACCCGAAATAAATATCCGTAAAAATTAAATCGCTGTCACAAACCGCCTAAAATGTAAATATATAAACTTTAAAAAATAAGTGTATTGAATGTATGACAAACTTGCATTACAACTGAGTGGAAGCCCTTTCGGTTGTAATAGCTACCACCATCTACTGCTGGCTCTGGAATTGGGATGTGTGTCCCGTCGACACAACCAATTACATTTGGGAATTTTTTATTCTTTTGTCGAAAGCCATTGATTATTTTTAAGAATTCATCTTGTTCTGGCCATCGAATATGTTTTTTACTGATGCCGGTGAGAATACGGCACACTTTTAATACGATATTGTATGCAGTACTCCGTGATATTCCAAAACGATCCGAAATTTCTCGAAAGCTATTTGTATTAGCTAAATACCATAAAGTTATCAAAAGAGCAACTTTCACATTTGTCCCTGGTCTACCTATGTTTTTATGAGGGTAATGTGGTTTCAATTCTTGAACTAAAGCCTAGTAAAAGAAAATAAGAAGTAAATATATACCTCAAAGGCGTATATAGGAATGCTTACATCAAATGTACTTTTCGTCATTCGAAAATGTTCAAAAAATGTTGTTGCGGGCATTAAGGCAATTGTTTTTATATACTTTTCAACCTTTGGTACAAAATGCCTTGTAATTAAGAGACGTGAAATCAAAACAATCATGATTTTCTTACGATATTTTCTACTTTCACACACGCGACGCGTATTATTATCATTACATCTCTCCACTAACAGAGAAAGACAAACATCTTTTGCAAAGTTCGCTACAATTTTTTTTGCAGACATTATCTTCAAGTATATAAAAAAATGTATAATTTATTATATTAAAAAAGAATATGTATTTTAAATGTACTTAAAATGATTTGTACCAATTTGTATTCTATGTGTATGCAAATGTATATAAAACAAATGACATATGGTAATCTAAATCTAATATCAGTCTTTAAATGCAGTACTAAAGAACTGAAATACGCAAGCAATAGATTAGACATTTTTCTGCAGTTGGTAAGAACTGACAGTTCGCATATTGTCAGTTCTGAATTTCCGAATACAGCCTATCATTTCTTTTATTAATGTCCTTGTAATTCTTGGATTTAATATCCCACACATCACTCGATTTAATTTTTTCAATTAAATTTAAAGTTTTTTCTTTAGTCCAAAAAGACATTTTCCAAAATTTAAAAAATTAAATTATTTACAAAACAAAAATAATAATAACTTCTTTTAGGTTAATTTTCACTAAACATGTATCGCGACTTGTCAAATCAAGAGCAAATTCTGAATTTACAAAATGTATGACGATTTGTATGAGTATACTGTCAATGTACATATGAGCATTTGTATGAGCTTATGTATCATGATTTGTCTATTTGACTTGTATCTCATACAAATCCCGATACTTGTATCCAAATGTAAACGAAGCTTAACATATACATACATTCATACAATATGCAATATCATTAGGTTACTCCTTACTCTAGCTATTTCATTCTTAGTGCTTATTATACACATTATATACAATATACAATACTGTACATCATAATAGCAGGTGTCTTCTTTGCAATGCTTTGCTATGCTGGCTATGCCATGTTCTTTTTTTGATTGTTTTTTTATTTATTTTTTTTTTCTTCTGTTTTCGGCGATCGTATTATAGCAACTGGAAGCATTTTTTTTGTTGTTTATTGAATATGTACCACTCGCAAATATATATAATATTTTTATTCATATAAGCGAACCAAAAGAAGAGAAAAGGAAAAAAAGGAAAAAAATGACAACAAATAAATTTATACAATAGAATACACATTTATGCAAACATTTAATAATGTCTAGTGCCTGCATATAGCATATAGATATAGAGTGAAATATAAAAAATGATACTGCCTTTCTCCTTATTACAGGTATGTATGTGTGTACATACAATTTATATTAAAAGCACATTTCAGCATTACACTTTTCACCAGCCGAATAAAATATTGAACAAACATTTATTTTGTTTCCAAACCGATCAACGTTATGCATTTAAACTTTATGGTGAAAATGTGAAATGTGGAGGTTCGATTATGCTGATTTGGTTGTTGAAACTACACACTGATTGTTACTTCTTTAAATGTATTACACAAATATTTGATTTTTTCTTTTTTGAAAAAATTGTTGAAAAGTCTCAAGGTTTCTTTTCGCATTTGTTTTTGTTCTGTTATTTGATTTTGTTGGTTTTTGAGTTTTTGCAAGTTCTTCTTCTTGTTGTTCTGGGTCAAACGTGTAGTAATAATCGTCGATTTTTTCTACATCTATAATAATATTGTGTAAAAGGAACATTGCTTTTATTAAAATAATGGAATTTTGTACAGATCTATCCAATTCTCTCCTTAATAAACGCCACTTTGCTGTTAAAATACCGAAAGCACATTCAACACATTTTCGTGCTCTGGAAAGACTTTCATTGAATAGGCTCTTACCCGACTCAAGCATTCTACTAGGAAATGGCCTTAGTAAAAAATTAGTTAATGGATATGCTTCATCTGCAAGAAAAACGAACGGTGCATCATCTCTTTGTCCCGGTAAATTTCTATTTGGAGGAATATCAAGTGTTTTATCATTAATTAATTTTAACAAATTTGATGCAGCAAAGGTACCACCATCACTATGGCTACCTTTATTTCCAACTTCAATAAATATAAATTTGCAATTTGCATCTGCTACTCCTTGCAAAACAATTGAAAAAAAATTTTTATAATTGAAATAATCTGATCCAGTGTTCAAAGGACATTTTATTCTGCAATGTTTGCCATCAATAGACCCGATGCAGTTCGGGAATTGACATTTCTTGTAATAGTTGTCTGCTATTCTTAAAAAATCCTTTCTTTTAGGAACAGGCATATGAACTTCCTGTAAATCTTGCCAAATGGCAGTAGAAGTTTCGACTACTATTGATCTTAACGTACTTTTTCCCATTCGAAAACTCTGAGATAAACTTCTTATAGATATACCAGTCGCTAGATATCTGTTAATAGAAATAAAATGAAATTTATTAAATTATAAAAAAATTTCTTCTACATTTTTTGTCAACAGAAGAGACTTGCAAAAGAAAGTGGAAGTATTTAAAAGATGAATATAGAAAAGCTCTTAAAAAAGAACCAAAGATTGTTTCCGGTGCTGTAGCAACAGTTTTTAAACCATCTTTTAAGTATTTTGATTTGATGGTATTTTTTAAAAAAAGTGTGGAAACTGCAGCAATGGAAGGGAATATGACACAAATTGCGTCAACTGCAGCAAGTGAAGATATTGACACAAATTGCGTTGACAGAGAGGATATTTTTAGGGATGATGTTCCTGAAATTTCAGTATCCAATCAAGAACGGTCAATAACAACCCAACCAAAAAAAAAAAAGGAGTTAAAAGAAAAGATAATATGGAAAAATTTTTATATTTGGAACAAAAAAAACTATGTTGCTTGAAATGGACATGAAGAAAGAAGAATGCGATGACATGCACTTTTTTAAAAGTTTGATCCCATTTATGAAGCAATTGTCACCACTCGAAAAACTTAGGTCGAGATCTGAGATCCAAAATGTTATTTTAAAACATATTTCAAATTCATCAAATTCATCATCTGTAGCTCCAACCCCTGCGCCTTCACCATCAGAAAATTTGGGAATATGGGATCCATACAATGATGCTCAGGACACGACATCAGAATATAATTTGGCATTATTGTAAATTTTTTTTAATGAAAAAATAAATATAATACATAACATAATATAATATAATAAAGCAAATTTCAATATTAATTTTAAATGCAATTACGAAATAAAAAAATTTACACTGCAGTAAATATTAATCAATTTAATTGTAATAATTACCTTAGCCTTAGCGTAACAAATAATCTTTCTGTTGGTGAAATTGGTTCTCGCCAATTTGTTGGTTGCTTTTCGATGTCCTGTTTTATTATAGTCAAAATATAATCGAAAGTTTCAACGGACATTCTTGTGTAATCATAAAACTTCGAAGGAAATTTCCTCAAATCTTCATACAGGTGATGAAATTCACCAAATGTTTTTCTTTTCATATTTATTTCGTGCACCCACATTTTTCTATATTTGTACATCAATTTTTTTCTTATCAAACTATTTTCACGCAGCAAAATACGTTTTACTTTATTCCGAACCATATTTATATTATATATACGTACTACAAATTTTTTTACGGTTGTGTTTTCGCGACATAAGTTCTGCTGCAGTTCTGACTGTGAATCAAGCTGGTGTAAATAAGAACTGTGAAGAAGCAGTTCATTCTGTTTCTGCGCAGGCGTATTGACACATGTCATGAACACAATGCATTAATAATAAATAAATAAAATTATATTAAATTTAAATAAAAAAAATAAATATAACTTTAAAATTTTTTATTTTTATTTACATACAATATTTCATCCATTTTATTAATTTCAATCACCACTCGCAGTGACAATTTGACAACTGCAAAAATCTGACCTAATACTTAGCAGAAGCAGTGCAGTATTACCGTTGAAAACGAACTTTTACTGTGTAAAAAACTGAAAAAACGCACTGCACGTTAGAACTGCAGAAAAACAGTGCAGACTGCGTGCCAAAAACACAACCGTACTGTTCTTACTTTTATGTGATTATTAAGCGTGCACGACGCAAGATGCAAGAAAAGTCTCAAAGAACTACAAAATTATAAAAATTTATGTACGAAGCGAAGGTTACACAAGATAATCGGATTTTTCTTTAATAAATGAATATGTATCTTCAAAATTGAATCTGAAATCGAGCTCGCTCTCATCTAATAATTCAATGTCTGTTTGGAGCTGCTAGAATTTCGTACGACAATTTTCTAAAATGTTTAGTTTGATACTTATCTGAATATGAGACCAGTTTGCTTCTTCGGTCTCGATTAATTCGGCCAATCTAACCAGTTGGGTGTGGGTGATTCTGCTTGTGGCCTTTTTCGATTCAACGTCCGCCATTGTCACTTATAATTTCACAACAATTTACAAATTAAATGATTCACAATTGTAAAAAGGTCAGTAAAATAGAAGACCAACAAAATTCGCACAGAATCACCACATAAAAAGTAAGTCACAATTATAATCTTTGAAAACACCACGAGAACTGCAAAAAATTAATCAGTTATTAACATTTCTTGAAATGCGGTTCCAATCATTGGAAGCTTTGGGTTCAAAATCATCCAAGTCGTCAAACGTACAAAACAAAAATTTTACAGGTATGGTGACAACCTCAACAAAAATCGATGGATGCATGATATGCAAGGGAAATCATGCAATTTATAACTGTAAGGAATTTTTAAAACTATCGCCACAAGAGCGACAAAAAAGAGCCTCTCAGTTAGGAATTTGTTTAAACTGCCTAAAAAGGGGACACATCGCAGCACAATGTTCGTCAAGAACATGTTTAAAGTGTAACAAAAGGCACAATACTTTATTACATTTCACTACGCCTACACAACCAACAACACCTCAAACAACATTGACTGCTAACAAAGTTGACTTCGAACAAAAAAGTTACGTATTCTTAGGAACAGCTATGGCCACTGTAAAGGACCAATATGGAAACGATGTGCCCTGCCGAGTATTACTAGACTCTGGTTCACAGCTCAATTTTATTTCTGAAAGACTAAAAAGAAAATTAAATTTGAATAATTTTGACATACCAATCGATATTTCTGGCATTGGAAAATCCACAATCAAGGTTTCAGATCGTGTGAATATAACTTTAAAATCAAATATTAATAACTATACTAGCCATATTGAAGCTTTCGTAATAAAGGAAATCGCTTCCCAACAACCTCTTCGACACATTAAAATTGATAAATGGGAAATTCCAACAAACATCAATTTAGCAGATCCAGAGTTCAATAAACCATGGGACATTGATCTACTATTAGGGGCTGAGCTGTATGGTGAATTGATGCGAGTAGGTCAAATTAAACTTAATCCACAACTACCAGTACTACAAAATACAGTATTAGGTTGGATAGTGTTAGGAAAGGCGGTATTCCATGAGAACGATAATGTATTCTGCGGCATAACAAATGCTGAACTCAATAATCAATTACAAAAATTTTGGAATATGGAAGAATACAGTGAAAATCGTGCTCTAACACCTACAGAGAAAAAATGTGAAGAATATTTTGACTCTACCACATCTCGCGATAGTACTGGTAGGTTCATTGTTAGCCTTCCAATCCTCAGTGATACAGAACTACTCAAAGACTCACAAAATATCGCTTTCAAACGAATGCTAAGCATTGAAAAGAAATTATCAAAAGATTCTTCGCTACGACAAAAATATAATGAATTTCTTTATGAATATTTACGTCTTGGTCATATGGAGGAAATCAAAAAGGAAAATATTAAGCCGCCAAATTATTTCTTACCTCATCATTATGTACTTAAGCCTGGGGTGGTAGTACGTAACTTGGTTCGAGTTGTTTCGTTCGAGTTTCAGCTTATTTGGTAGTACGTAAAGTTGGTTCGAGTTAAAATCAAACTCGAATTGTCAAAATTTTAGTCGAACAATATTTTGTTATCGAGTTTCATATTCATATACACATAATACAATTTTTCTTAACCAATTTAACCAATTTACCTATTTAATTTAATAATTGTGAAAAATAAAGTTAAAAAAGTTTAAAAAAAAGTGTTTAAAATAAATAATTTTGTTAAAAAACATGCAGTTACAGTTAAAAAACATTAAGTAAAAAGTTATTTGAATTATATGCATATACATATATGTATATTCAAATGCTTTCAAATATTTAATGTGTATCTCATGCAAATTTGATATAATAAATAAAATAAAATTTTAACTTTCAAAAACTTAAAAAAGATTACAAATAACAAAATTTTAATATAATTTTAATAACAAAATCAAACATATGACACTTTTCAGCTAATTCAGAACACACATTTATATGGTAACACTTAAATCCAAAGTCGAACGAGTTACATACTACCACTTCTTGTTTGGTTCGAGTTTGGTTGAAGTCGAACAAAACAACTCGAAACAACTTACGTATTACCACCCCTGACAGCAGCACAACAAAATTAAGAGTTGTGTTTGATGCGTCCGCCAAAACCAATACCAACTTGTCACTTAATGATTTAATGTTAGCAGGGCCGAATGTACAAGATGACTTAATATCTATTATTTTAAGATTTCGTCTGAAACGATATGTCTTTACTGCCGACATTGAGAAAATGTATAGACAGATATGGATTACGGAAGAAGATAGAAATTTACAGCTCATCATGTGGAGAAGCCAACCATCTGAAGAAATAAAATATTATAAATTGTGTACTGTAACATACTGTACGAAATCAGCACCGCACTTGGCTACTAAATGCTTACAACGTTTATCAGAAGAGGAAGGATCAAGGTTTCCGTTAGGAGTAGAAGCAATAAAGGATTTCTACGTTGATGATGTGATGACAGGGAGCAACAACTTAAAGGAAGCTATAAGAATGCAAGCTGAAATTCAGGCACTGTTGAAGGAAGGTGGATTTGAATTACACAAGTGGTGTGCAAACCACCCAGAATTAATTAAAAACATTCCCAACCAAAAACGAGAACTACAACTACTTTTCAATGACAAGGAAAATACTCACGTTAAAACATTAGGACTTATATGGCATCCAGTAACCGATCATTTCGCGGTTGCAGTAGATTTTAAACCACATGATCAAATTACAAAGCGAACAATTCTAGCAGACACTGCTCATATTTACGATCCATTGGGCCTTATTAATCCAATTGTTGTCGCCAGTAAAATTTTCTTACAAGATTTATGGAAAATGAAATTTGATTGGGATGATGAACTTCCCACTGAGCTACAAACTAAATGGCACAAATACATCGAAGATTTTCCAAAATTAGCATTATTGCAAATACCAAGATATTTCGTAGGAGAAATTGACTCCATTTCAAAACAACTTCATATATTCTGTGATGCTAGTGAGCGAGCGTATGGAGCAGCAATTTATGTAAGATCAAAAGACAAGGAAGGAAAAACGGTCGTACGTCTTCTATGCGCCAAATCACGAGTAGCTTCAGTTAAACCAACAACATTACCCAGGTTGGAACTTTGTGGAGCGAAATTGACCGTAGATTTAGCCAACCGCACTGCAACGATTCTCAATGAGAAAATTGATGAAACTATATTCTGGACTGACTCGCAAATCGTACTATCATGGATTCGAGGAGAGCCAGAGAAACTTAAAACGTTTGTAGCCAACCGAGTATCAAGAATACATGAACTCTCACAGCCAAAACAATGGAGATATGTGCCAACAGAAGATAACACAGCTGATCTTGTATCTCGTGGTACTTCACCTAAACAACTTGTGAATTCACGCCTATGGTTCAACGGACCTGAATTTCTTAAACAATCAACAAGATTCTGGCCGAATGACAAAGTTAAATCTATTCGAATTGAAGAAGAAGAAAAACCAATTAGAGTGTCACTTAACACCATACTCTACCACGAAACACCACATCCGTTGTATACAATTAATCACAGCAATTCATTTAGAAGGTTGCAGCGAGTAATGGCGTATGTGTTTAGAGCAATTAACATTATGAAGCGTCAAAACCACCAAAGCGAGAAATTTCTAACCGCGATAGAACTAGATAATGCGACTAAGAAAATTGTAAGAGAAGTTCAACGTGAGCATTTTGCTTCCGAGATAAAGAGTCTGGAAAAGGGTAACCAGGTGGCACCATCGAGTAAATTACTAAGTCTAGCTCCATTTTTAGATAAAGAAGGACTCCTTCGTGTGGGCGGAAGAATAGAAGAGGCAAATGTATCATATGACGCGAAACATTCCCTTCTTCTTTCAAGTTATCACTTCGTTTCAAAACTAATTTACAACTACTTGCATGTATTGCATCTACACGCAGGACCACAAGCGTTACACTCATTTGTGCGACAAAAATTTTGGATACTACAAGGTAGAAACTTTTCCCAATCAGTTGTAGGTAACTGTGTACGATGTACAAGAATAAGACCGCAATTGAAACAACAAATTATGGGTAATTTACCATCCAACAGAGTACAACAGGCAAGACCGTTTTTTAAGTGTGGGGTAGATTTCTGCGGTCCATTTTACACCCATTTTAAAATAAGAGGAAAAAGACCACAAAAATCATATATTGCGGTGTTTTGTTGTCTAGCAACAAAGGCCACACATCTAGAAGTAGTTTCTGATTTAACTACATTAGGGTTTATTGGTGCATTAAAAAGATTTGTTGCAAGACGAGGGAAATGTCAGGAAATATTCTGCGATAACGGAAAAAATTTTGTGGGAGCCAAAAATCAACTTGAAGAATTGCAGAACATTCTAACTGATGAGAAATCAATCGAGAAAATATCTAACACTGCGGCAGCACATAACATCCAGTTCAAGTTCATACCTCCTCGAGCACCTCATTTCGGTGGTCTGTGGGAAGCGGCTGTTAAATCCGTTAAATATTTACTACACAGAAGCGTCGCTTCAGCCGCATTAACATATGAAGAACTTTGTACTGTGACAACTGAAATTGAAGCAATATTGAATTCTAGACCTTTAACAGCTATGTCATCCGACCCTAACGATCTCTCACCCATAACAGCTGCACACTTTCTCATAGGAGAACCATTAACTTCAATCCCTGACCCTCACAGTACAATGTCGAAAATGTCATTAGCCTCCAGATGGGCATTAGTTAGTCAAATACGAGAAGAGTTTTGGAAACGTTGGTACATCGAGTATTTACATCTCTTACAACAACGAGCAAAATGGGCAAGGGAATATGAAAATTTACTACCTGGTACACTCGTACTAGTAAAGGAGGACAATCAACCACCACTCAAATGGCAAACAGGAAGAATAATCGAGACGATTGAAGGTCCTGACAAGAAGGTGAGAGTAGCAGATGTCAAAACATCCACAGGGATTTACCGTCGAGCGATACATCATCTGGCACCACTAGTCACAATTATATCAGAAGAACAGGAGGAAGAGCAAGGCTCAGTTAATCAAAACAAGGCAAATATGGACACCGAGGATCCACAAGCCACAAGCGATTCACAAAACCAGAAAAAACAAGGAACAAAGGGACGAAATAATGAACGCGAAAACTTGAATGGGTTCAAGGTCTTCCTACTAACGTCACTTATATTACCATTATTCAGCCCTGCAAGCACAGCACAGATTGAAATATGTCCATTAAATAATACTGCCGGTGTATACTTAGAAAAATTAGGAAACACTATGATAATGGAAAGTCAATGGAAAATAATAGTTTATTATGACCTAAAAGCGTATTGGGCAGCATTAAAACCAATAGAACAAGGTATCACGTTAATGAAACGATTATCTGATAAAATCAGGAATAACGATTATCAAGTCGAGATTGTGCATGAATATCAGCATCAGTTCCAAGAAATAAAGAGCAGCAATCAGTTGATGATCAGCAACAACAGAACTATACGTGAGTCAAGATTTAGAAGATCAAAATCCCCTCTCAACTTCATAGGAAGTGCATTCCATGTTCTGATTGGTGTACTGGATGACGATTATGCTGAACAAATGTCAAAAACAATAAATAACGTACAACAGAATGAGAACCATTTGCTTGAACTGATACAAAATCAAACATCTATCATTGAAACCACCAAGAACATAATGAAAAAATCAGAAGAGGAAAAAACTAATCAAATGAAATTCATTCAAGAAACAATTAACGATGTCTATGAGAAATTAAAGCATGAAGACTCAAATGCAAAACAGGAAGGAATGGCTCGAGGATTCAACACTATTGCCATACTCTGTTCAGCACTTATAAAATGATACAACGTTCAATACTAAAGATAATCATGTCAACACAACACGGAAAAATTAGTCCATTGATATTAACACCAGAACAAATGAAGACACAGCTAAATATAATCAAAAATCATCTTCCGTCAACAACTCAACTACCATTCGCAGCGGAACAGTTTAATTTATTATCGATTTACCAATTGCTAACGGTACGATATCACCTGAATCAAAACCATGCTATTTTCGTGATTTCCATTCCTTTAGTGAAATCAAATAATTTCGAATTGTATAGAATACATCCGCTGCCAGTACACATTAACAATAATTTTGTTTCAATCAACATACCAACAAGATATATTCTAATCAGCCCACATCGAGATCAATTCTATCGACCAAAAGAAATTGGCATGATCACGGCAGTTCAGCTAGCAGACGATTTATATTTGATGCAACAAAAGGGTCCAATACACAACAAGGGAGCACAAGACAATTGCGAATTAGAACTCTTTTCGAAACTAACGCTACCATCATCATGCAAAGTGAAAATAATACAACCGTCTAAGATTTGGATTGCACTCAATACTCCAAATCATTGGCTATACAGTTTAGATAAAGAGTATGCCTTCACATTTGTATGTCAGAAACAAATAATACAACGAAATCTCAATGCAACTGGATTACTGATATTGAACGATAATTGCGAATTAAAAGATGAAGAAATAGGTATTAGCAGTGCACACACTGGAAAAACGAAAACCGTCAGCTACTTCCAACCAGCAATTAATTTATCTTCATTAGAATTGTTTTCCAGCACTACTGAGAATGTATTAATCAATATAAGAAATTTTAATTTAACCGACAACACAAAATTAATCCAAGACCTAGATTTACGTATAAACCAAATCAAAACAGAACAACAACAAACGCTAAAAGAATTACAGTCACACGACATACACCAGTTTGCAATTGGATATACTACAATTGGAATAATTGCAGCAGTGATCATATATCTAGTTGTGACCTACTTAAAGGGTAGACCAAGGAAAATAAAAATAATATCTACAGAACCAACAAAACAAACACGACCAGAAGACTATAATTTTGAAGTCAAAGACTTCAAGAGGGGGCAGGATGTTGCGGCATGAAAATAGACATACGTAATATTAATACGAATATCAACATTACATTAAGTATTTAATTTAAGTAGTATCAGCCCTGTTCCAGATTTCATTTTTTGCGAAAATGAAATTCGAAAACGAAATTAGGTGTTCCGAATTTCGGTTCAACCGAATTGACATGCGAATTGAAATCGCTTTAGTTGTTAGTAATGAAATCATTTCGGTGCTTATATTATTAGGTAGAAAAGGAAAAAAACAGTTTGTTGTTACAAGAAAAAAAAAATAAAATTGGTAAAATGTAAGTATATTTCATTACAAATAATAATTATCATTAATTATATTTAACAATAAAATAAAATTTATTTACCTCTTTCACTTTGAGATTATTTCAATTTAACTTATATGTGTGATGTTACAAAACATTGTTCTTGCTAAATTCACATCATAATCTTTACCAACAGATCTTTGATATCCTCCTTCAGCAAGAAAACGAATTGTTGCACCTACTTGCAAAACCAAAGGAATTGAACCTTCTTTTATATACGGTATAATTTCGTTCATCACAATGAAAAAGGCTTCTTTATTCAAATCTCCATCAATCAAATCAAAATCTCAATCAAAAGTCCATTTAAAATTTAAACTTTTAGATTGCAATTAATACAAATTTAAATATTTTTAAACAAAATAATAAAATTTTCAAAGTAAAATAACTCAATTTTAAAACTATTTATTACCTTAAACGTCAATCAGCTAACTTCGAAATGAATTTCGAACGATTTCATTTTACATAAATTCGTGTGAAATTTGGAACACCTTTTTTGAATTCGCACGAAATTGATTTTCGCTTACGATTTGAATTCGCACGAAATTGGGAACAGGTGCGTATATGTACAAAAATATATATGTAAAAAAAATATACACACTTAACATAAAAATTTAATTTAATGCAAAATTGTTGACAATGCAGATGTGTATTACCTTGAACAAAACTTGTGCATTGAACTCAAAATTTCGTTGACCAATAAATTATGCTATATAAGCACAAATATTTATAATTAAGTAAAAAAAAGTCAATGTACTTAGAACTCAGGTAAAACACGTCTGCAATTTATTAATTAATATGTAATAATTAATTTGTAATAATGAAATTGTAATACTGAAAATTAGTATATAAGAACCGATTAATTATCAATAAAGCAGCAGTTCAATTTTAGCAATCAATCGACGCGTTTCTTTTTTTTATTCCTACATTTCACTTTGGCTAGAATTAGAGTGACCTGATTCTACCAATATTCCTATACCCAATTTCCTAATAAGATAGAATTAGAGAGACCTGATTCTACTTATATCCACAGGATTAGAGATACCTAATTCTGCATTCCTATTACCTAACTTACAAAACAAACAATATATAACAGGATCATCAAATCCTAGATATATCAATAATGCCTTGTAATCACATATCTTAATAACAGTTGTATACCAAAATAATATTGGTTCTTGAGAAATCTTTAATGAATCATCTACGTCTGTATTTTCTACTTCAACCATAGTATCAATAACAACATTATACATACATCGTAGCCGGGTGTATGCGACAACGTGTTACAGTGGTGCAGCATTGAATAATTCAAAAGACGAATCAAATAATAATAATCCCAAAATCATGTGGGAGATTTATTTCTTATAATAAATTTTCTGTCATAATCGAATACAACCCAACCGTAAAATATTCGTTGTTCAAGCAGTATTTTATCATTTCTCTCTTTGATGACACAATTAAGGTTTTTTAATTGTATGTATAAAAACACTAAGTTTCTTCCAATTTGCTTTATTTCTTGTGTGTTTAAGTTTTGTTCGTGTTTACATTACATTATACAAAATATATCATCTGCAGTCGCATCATCATCCAAATTTATAATAATTTGATCAGTAAGACCGTCCCATAAATTTTCGTGCTAAATGTATTCCTTTTCTACATTTTCAACATGATCACAACACTTTTTCCAGTCACTGCTTAAACAATTTTTTAATTCATTTTTTGTAATGTCTTCCACGTCGCTCAATTTAAATGTGGTGTTACGTTTTGCCACTTGACTTTTAATTTTTACCCATAACAATTAAATTGGATTAAGTTCCGGATGGTACGGTGGTAATCTCAGAACTTGATGACCCGTAGACCTAATCATGGCATCAACTGTAAATTTTTTTTTATTATTTTTGTGTTTTTTAATAATTTCATAAAGCTCTGCTTTGAACATAGAGCTATCACAATTGATATTGTTATTTTTTAACCATGTTATCATATCTTCTTTTTTTGAATTCGATTTTGGCATTTTGTCGTCAATTTTATTGTAAGGAACATTATCACGAACAATCACCGATTTTTTTTTAGATTTGGTAACAACCGTTCTTGTAACCAATTTTTAAAGTTTAAAAAGTTCATGTCATCATGATAATCTCCACTTTTAGCTCTCGATTTAAAAATTAACAGAGAATTCTCTACAAATCCATTAATTCCTTCAGCATGAACAATGATCAACCAGTTTTCCTTTGAAATCGGACTTAAAAGTCCTTTATTTGAACTATCTGTCCATTCTTTGTTTTTTGTGTGAGAAGCGTGGATATGTGTTTTATCCATATATACAATGCAATATTCTTCTTTTTTATAATTGTTAATATTAACCTTAAAAAATTGTTAACCTTAAAAAATATTTAACGTACAAATTTTGAAATTTGATGAAAAGAGAATTGTCTTCGCAATAAATACAAATTGTGCCTTTATTTATTATAATCTTTTTCATAATTTCTATAAGATCACTGTTTTCATCAACAATGACGTGATTTTGAATCCTTTTATTCACAATTTTTGTAAAAATTCTTTGTTTTGATCCAGAACTTAGATAGAGTTGATTTTTATACAGATTAATTGGTTTTCTGTAATATAAATGTATTGTATATAAATGTAAATTCGTCTTCATGTCCACTATGAACGGTAGCGTCTGTAGACCTAAGCTCATCGTCTTGGTTGTCGCTATTATGGTACACAAGATCGTGTGAAACTATTTTAGGATTTTCTCCTTGTTCACAATTTATAAATCGGCTTAACCCATCTGCTACATTATTTTCTTTTCCTTCAACATACGTTATTTCGAAGTCGTACTCATTTAGAAGTATTTTCCATCTTTGTGGTTTCATATTGGGTTCTTTTATACTATTTAGCCATACTAGAGGCTTATGATCTGTTCGTATAGTGAATTTTCTTCCGTAAAGATAAGTTCTGAAATATTTTGCAGACCAAACAATAGCTAACAATTCTTTTTCAATTGTAGAATATTTGATTTCATGATCGTTTAATGTGCGAGAGGCGTAAGATATTGGATGTTTACCTTGACTTAAAACAGCACCAATTGCATAATTCGATGCGTCTGTTGTGAGAACAAAAGGTTTTTCGAAATCGGGACTTTTTAGTATGGGATCACTAGTTAAAAGTGTTTTCATTTTTTTAAATGCCATTATGTAATTCTGATCGTTCAAGTTAATTTTAGATTCTTTTTTCAAATATTTGATTATCGGGTATGCGACTTTTGCGTAATCTTTGATAAATTTCCGATAATAGCCAGTGATTCCAAGAAATTGTCTAATTTCTTTCACAGTTTTTGGTAGTTCCATTTTATTGATTGCCTCTATTTTCTTATTGTCTGGTTTTATGCCATCAACTGTAACAATGTGTCTTAAAAAATTCGTAGAATGTGAAGCGAACTGGCATTTATCTATTTGAATTTTCAAGTTTGCTTCTCGCAAACGGCACAATACTTTATTTAAATTAACTACATGTTCGTCAAAACTTGTAGAAAAAATGAGAATATCATCCATGTAAACTACACAAATTTTTCCAATGTGATATTTAAGTACATGGTTCATTAATCTTTGAAATGTTGATGGAGCATTTTTTAAACCGAAGGGCATTCGAATAAACTCATAGTGCCCATTTGCAGTAGAAAATGCTGTTTTTGGCCTATCTCTAGGTAAAACTTCTATCTGATGGAATCCTTTAGCAAGATCTATAGTAGAAAAATAATTACATTTGCCTAATTTATCAAAAAGTTCCTCAATGTTAGGGATTGGAAATTTGTCGTCTATAGTTTGTTCATTTAATTTTCTATAGTCTACAACAATTCTCCATTTTTGTTTTCCCGAATTGTCAATTTTTTTAGGAGCAACCCAAATTGGTGAATTGTATGGACTATTGCTAGGTTGGATAATTCCTTGTTCTAACATTTCTCGAATTTGACGATCTACTTCTTTTCTATGAATAACAGGATATCGGTATAGTTTACTATAAATTGGACTTTCAGTTTTTGTTTTAATTTCGTGTTTTATGTCGCTGGTGAAAGATAATTCATCACCTTCTTTAAAAAATAAGTCCTGATAAGAACATAACATTTTTTGTAATTTTTTTAGATCAAAACTATTTAAATGTTTCGAAAAACTTTCAATTGGTATTTTGTTGCAATATGTTTCATTACTAAAAACATCTAAAGATTCATCTTTGTGACAAACTGAGGCATAAAGTTCTTCCTCTTTATTTAAAAACATTGGTATTGAAGCGTTTCTAGTATGCAATAATCTTTCTTTGTAATCTATTTTTGCATCTCGATCAACTAAAATGTTATTACCTATAAGACTATCGAATTCTTTGTGAAATTCGAATTCTAGAAAAGATACATAATAATCGTCGGATTCGTTGAATTCTTTGAATATAGGGAAACTATAACAAATACTTGTTTTAATTTGACGATTTAACACATTAAGGATTTTATCACCCTGGTATAATTGCCATTTTGGATTACAAATTTTTGGATTTATTATGCTATTTTCGGCTCCACTATCTATAATAAATCTCATTTTTCGAATTTTATTGTTTATCACTATATAAGGAAGTCGTTATCCTGTGTTTCGCGAAAAGTTTCCTTGGAATTCCTTTGTGATGATACGTTTTCATTAGTGGAAATATCCATTGGTTCCGCTTGATTATTTTGATTAATATCTCTAGAATAATTCGATCGATAAGATTGACCACTATTGGCGTAATTTCATCTGAAATTGTTGTTTTGTTTTTGATGATTTTTATGATTATTGTTATAATTATTGTTGCTGGAATAGTTGTTGTAAGTGTTATGATTTTGATAACCTGTTGAGTTATGAGGTACATTTTCATAATTCCTGTTTTTGTTGAAATTGTTATTTTTGGCTTGATACTGGACTTGGTGATTTTTATGAGTTTTAAAATTTTCTGATTTTTCGTGTTTCCTTTCTTTAAGGAATGTCAAAGATAAGTAACCGTTTTGAGTCAGTAAGTCGTATGCGTCAGTTAAAGTTCGTGGGTCTTTACAAACAATTAGATTTTTTGCGAGAGGTGGTAAACCATTTGTAAAATGTTTTAAAGCGAGTCTTTGGTTAGAAGCAATTTGTTCGACTGTTGCTTCATCATTTAAAAGTTGTGTGTTGTTTATTTTACAAAGAACGGCATTTATTTTATTGTAAAAATTTTCGACCGTTGAATCACATCTACATAAACGTAATTCGTCTATTAAATCAGGAACTGGAGTGCGTTCTCCATGATTTTTGATTAATACACTTTTTAATTCTGACCAATTATTAATAGAGCCATTTCTGATAAGGCTTTCCTTTGCTTCACCTGTAATTTTGTCGATTATATAGCCTAAAACAATGCGTTTCAATTCGTTACTTAAACCGTCAATTAGAGGAATTAGGGATTCAACGCGAGTAATAAACCGATGAGAGCGAACTTTTCACCAGAAAATGGTGTAATATAATTTATGTTTTTTGCAATGTATGAAAGTGTCTCTCTTTCATCTACATCCATTTTTTTATGTTATTTTAAAGTGAAAAGGTTATTTTAAAATGACAAAATAAATTTAAAGTAACAAAATTATTTTATAGTGACAAAATTAACAAAATTATTTTAAAGTGACAAAATTAACACTTATCTTACAATTAAATAAAAGAAATTTTTTTTTTTTTTTTTTTTAAGATTTATTTTTCTATAAATTTGTTTTACTTGCGTTTTTGTTGCTATTGCTACGCTCCGCCTGTTGAAGTTGTTGAGAGATGTAAATGTAGCTTGTTGAAATGTGTCCTTCAGTTGATATTTTGTTGTTGTTGCTGTAGTTCAAGAATTATTAGAGCCCTTTCCACTGGTCCTAGGATGAAATCAACTGTGTCGTCGTCTTCTACGTTGAAAGTTGCACCTTCGGGCTGTGATGGTATTTCTGAAGGTGTTTCACATTCACAATCACAATTAATTGTTGGTATGGTCATTTATTATTTTTGCTTTTGTTGTGTGTTAAAATAGTTAGAATTGTTAAAATTGTTAAAATTGTTAAAATTGTTAAAGAAATTTCAATTTTAATTTTCACAAAAAAATTTTTTTTTTTTTTTTATTTATAGTCGTGTTGTGCTTGTGCATGTAATCTGCGTTGACGTAATCTACGCGGTTGTCTACACGTAAAGTATGTATGTAGACAATCGTCAGATTTTTGTGTAGACAAAGAAGATAATGTAGATAATGTAGACAATGCAAGTTTAAATTTATAATAAAAAAGTAAATCCATTGAATTAATGAATTGAATTATGAAATAACCATAATGTACTTAGAATTATATTTGATATATAAATAAGATATTTAATAACGATTTTAAATATTCATAAACATTAATCCTAGCACTGAAATTCAAAACAATAAACTAAGTAAAATTTCACATTGAAATAATTTATGATTTATTGAAATCAGTGATGTATTTATGACTTTATATCATAACTGTGCCATCGGCTCGGCATTGAAGGTGATACTCATGCCTATAAGAAAATATATTCAAACATTTTAAATAAATTAGAAAAAAATAAGTTTATTTCTCATTTAGATCATCGTGATCCATGGTATAAAGAATAATTACTCTTTAATAATAAGAATTGAGTAATAATTATTCTTTATACCATGATCGTCATCATCATTCACCTTATCTTGTATACATACGCAAACCAAAGAGATGCACATACTCGTATATGAAATCCGTATTAAAAAAATAAATATTTGAATGAGAGACAGCTGTTGTACTAATACTGACAGTTCTTTCTCTACATCATCTACTTTGTTTACTATTTGTCGACATTGTCTACACTAAAATAATTGTCGACGCAGTTGTCTGCACTGTAACGTAGACTTTAATAGATTACACGTAAATGCACAACACTGCTTTTCATGCAGTAAAGCATGAAAGTAAGAGAAGAAGTAGTTTGATAGTTCGGTTTTCGCACGATAAACAGACTACTAAGGTATGGGAAAGAATATTTGACAATTGCTTGTGACGTCACAGCGATCAATAGTATGTATTATATGTGGTATTAGTATTTGAAAAATAAGTAACATCATACAAATTGATATAAAATAAAAAATTAAATAAAAAATTGAAATAAGTTTTTTATGTTATAGTTTTTATTATTTTTCTTTTCTTTGTCAATGGTTCATTCTTTTCATGCGGTAAAACATGAAAGTAAGAAGAAGTAGTTTGACAGTTCGGTTTTCGGTATTATATTATATGTACATAATTCTAAAGTTATAAATAAAGTGATTAAAAACACAGTATATCTATATTCTCATATTCTCTCTTGTTAGTGGTTGATCAGTGTTAAAAAATATTAAAATAAATAAATAGAATAAATTTAGTGAATGTGTGTTTCCCGTCAATAGCACCAACACAATAATTTGGCAAATTCCAAGTATTTTTGAAATCTGCAGCAATGCGTTCCCATTCAGATTTATTTGGAAAACTTAGATAAAATTTGGATAAACTATTCCAAATTAACCCCCCTATTCTGAAAATAATCAGTGACAAGTCACAAGTCACAATTGTGATGGAGAGTCACTAGTTGTGACTTTTTTACATTTGTTGTGACTTTTCGTATTCTGAGTTAAAGCCACAATTTTGACATTTAAAGAATGGGTCACAAGTTGTGGTCATCAAAATAGCAGGTCACAGTAGTTTTAAATTGTGAGTTTCAGAGCAAGTGAAATGAGCGTTTACAATTTTTTTTGTAAATTATGGAAGAAGTTTTGTTATTATTATGTCTTCTTTTAGAAGAAAAAGAAAAAAAGTAAGTGTAGTTTATTGCATGGTTTACATTGTATTCGATTGTAATTTTTTTTTTTGTTTTTTTATATAATGGTAGCTACTTACTTTCAACACTTTCCATCGTACTCACTTTTTTTTATATTTATTAATATATTATTTTTTTCAACTATCAGAATGCAAATTGTTTGATTATGTTTAATATTTGCATATCAGTTAACAAGTCTACACAGAGTTTGAAGAAAATTTGTGACTATGCTTGTGACTTTGATATCAGAATACGAAACAGCTGATTAGTCATAATAAAAGTCACAACTTAAATATCATAAAAATAGTCACAAGCAACTGTGATCTATGACTAGTCATAACTTCAGAATCGGGGGGTAAATTACATGTTTCATCGACAATCCGCTTTACGGTGGTTAAACCCATTTTAAATGTGGTGGAAAGTATCTGCCTGCTATCCCCATGTGCTAGATATCTGCGAAAAAATATTCAAGATATTTTAGTAAATTGTCTAGATCTAGATTAAATAAACAGTTTTTACTAACATGATGGTCAAAAATAATCTGCATGATCTGTATCTGTATTGTTATTCTGTAGCAGCCATTCGTCATATAATCACCATCATTAGAAAAGTGCTGCTATTTTTTAAGCTAAAAAAGAGGATATGCATTGTGTGTACTTTCAGATGCATTTTAGGTGCAAAGGAATTACATTATTCTCCTGAAAAATTGTAAATATTTGTGTGGCTCTACACAACATATGTATAAAGTACAAGCTAAATAATCCAGAATTAATAGAAATGGTAGAAAATGGTAACGAGCATCAAAATTAGTTCAAGTCAAAATGATAACAACGTAAATTTTCAAGAAGGTGAAGATGTCAGAAGAAGAATAATGAATTCTTTATAACTATTAAATTCAATTTGTAATGTAGTGTAATAATAATAATGTAATCAATAAAACGTAAGGTATGTGAGTATATCCATGCGTTCGGTAATATCGAAAATATTATCAATTGATGGGTTGAATGATTGATTTGACTAATGTCAAAAATCACACTTGATTTTTGTGTGATCAAACATGCAGTCTCTACAGTTGACATTAAAAAAACGGATTGAAAAAATAAATATAAATTGGAATAATTTTTCAATTAAAGTGAAATAATGGAGAAAGTGAATTTATATAAATTTATATAAATTATGATTAATAAAAATAAAATGTGAGATAATAACCAGCAAAAATATTTTAGGAATAATGAATAGTACATTTACTTACAAATCATGATCTTCGTCCATTCTCTTATTCAAAAATTATTAATTTGAAATTGTTAAAACTATTTGTCTTCTAGAATAAAACAAAATCTTTGTTTTCAATTAGTTTTTTTACATTCTACGTAACATAGACACGTTGGCGTTTGCAGATTGCAGCATATACTTATCACCTGCGTTATCTGCATGGCTTTTATCAAAAATTTGATTCTATCGATTTTACCGAACGTATGATCTTTGCAATCTGCATTACCGAACTTTCGACATTTGTCATCTGCTATGCAGTTGACATTACCGAACGCATGATATGTGAATTATTTTCATAATTATATATAAAAAAACATTTATTGCTGACATTTTTAATTTATGCATTTCTTTTTTTAAATCAAGCTCTTGCTGCAATATCTTCAGTTTTTCTTTGTTTATTTTAATAAGATCTCTATTTTTATCTTTTTTTTCTGGTAACCTTTTTTTCCCAAATCATAAATTTTTTAAAAATATTCTTTTATTTCTTTGACATCTTTTTTTATTTCTTTATGAAATTCTTCTTGTGAATTGGTCTGACGTTGTAGAAATTCCATCCGTTGGAGCTTAGTTGAATTTCTTTCACGTTTTGCTTGACGAACGGTATTTCCAAACTGCACATTTTCATCATACCAGTCCACCACTTGCTGAATAATTTCATTTTCATCAGCACCAGTCGCAACAACAATTTCATTTTCGTCAGCACCAGTCGCAGCAACAAATTCATTTTCCTTATGACTCGTATTTGTAGGACCCTTATCATTTATATTTTTACTTGTTGTACTTGTTTACTTGTTGGTCTTAAATTTAACAATTTTATAATTTCTTCCTCAGTTGGTGAAAATTGATATTGACAAAATAAATTTTCAGTCTGACAAAAATGACATCTTTGATTCTACAAAACCGCCTTTTTTGAATGAACTAAAAGTTTTTGTAAAATGTAAGTAATTGATTTTTTTGTGAAATTGACAAAATGAATTTTCAATCCTACAAAAATACATTTTTTGATTCAACAAAAATTTTTCTTGAGTCAACTAATTATTTTTTTGTTATTTAATGTTCGCCTTTTCGCCCTTCCAATAAAACAAAAAAATTTTTTTTAATTTTTCTTTTAATTATGTGTAGATAAACTATGACAATTTTCGTGACCAGCGCGTCGTTTCTGTATCTCAGTCGAGAAGTTCTCGACTGAAAGTGACGTCACAGCTTCTCAACTGGTAATTCTCGATCCAACAAATTTTTGCGTTTCTGTATCTCTCGAAATTCACCAATCGAGAAAATCGTGGTTAGTATCTATAATCGAGAGGGAATATCGGAAATGAAACAATATGACATTAAGCTGTTAGTGTATTCAATATTAATTACATATTTCACCGCTTTTTTCAAATATTTGAAATTTCTATCATACAAAAGTTTATATGTATGAATATTATAGTTAGATTCAACGAATATTTTTCATTTTATGAATTTATGAGTGTATTTAATTACAAAAATAATTAATACAATTTTAAATTTAAGATATTTTTATATATTTCATAGGTTTTATAATGCGTAATATACTGAATACTATTTGTACGTGTTATAATTCTCTTTATATGCAATAATCAATAAATAACAAAAATAAAGAGATTAAAGCGGTTGCGGTATAATAAAAAAAAAAATTTATTGCAAGTAAATTTTAAATTTATTAATTTTAATAATGTACAACACAACAGTTAAATATAACCTACCTCGTCCGGAACAAATCAAAGTATTCACTAATAACCAACACCCGCCTTGGCAAAGAAAAAACTTATTCTTCGATTTTACACTCCATAATCACATTAAACAAAATACACCAACAGAAATATACATATAAACAAAAACTTTTGGATCTACTAAACTCAAAATATTTAAATTATTACAAAATATACACATACGGCTCTATAATCAATGAAAAAACGGGATTCGCTTTACTTTTTCAAGACAAAAAAGAACAATTCAGATTATATGATGAAATAAACATTTTCAACGCAGAGTTCTACGCCATAAAAACTGCAATAGAAAAATCATCTTTAATAGAAAATAATAATATATACTAACAGATTCACTAAGTGCAATAGACATAATATTTAAAATATATCCTAACCACCCTACTGCAATAGATATACATAATATAACACACAAACTCATCAACAAATCTTAGACCATCATCTGGATTCCTAGTCAATTTTTCCCAATGAAGAAGTGGATAAACTTGCCAAAAAAGCTACGAGGATGAAAATTGATTCAAATCATAAAATAATATATGAAGATATTCACAACCAAATTAATAAGAAAATAAATTCTCACTTTCAAACTATATGGAACTCAATAAACAACAACAAACTTAAAGAACACATGAAGACAATAACTCCCTGGAAAAATATTAACAACATGAACAGAAAAGAAGCCAATGTAATTACCAGAATTAGGATTGGACACACTAACCTTACACATATTCATCACATAAACAAGTCACCGAAACCAAAATGTAATACATGCAATAGCGATCTGGATATCAAACATATTTTTAATGACTGCCAGATTTACCAAAACCTCAGAAAAATACATAACTTAAACTACTCCACACTAGGAAAAGATGACATCGTAAGCATGAAACAAATTATAAACTTTCTAAAGGACATAAAAATATTCAACAATATATAATAAAAATTAAAAAAATTAAAAACAATAAATAATGTAATATTTAAAGGTCCAAGGTCCAAATGACAGAAAAACTGTTCAGAGACCTAATAAAAAAAAAATTAAAAAAAAGCGGTTGCGGTATGATAAAAAAAGGAATTTATTGCAGGTAAATTTTAAGAATTTTTGTAAATATTTTTTTTTCTGTCTTGTAATTTCTTTATTTTCTTGTATAGTATGACATATGGTATACAAAGCGGTATGATTGCTATTAATTGAAATAAACAATAATAAATAAATTATTGGAATTTCCCTTTTTAGAAACAATAAATACTATTTATGTTCTTTAATATTTTATTAATAATAAAAACCCTTGTTTTTATTTAGAAGCATAAAAAAAAATTTTGAGTGAGAGACGATTTATAAATTTTACATGCAATAAATTATATTATTTTATTATTCTTAATTTTTTTACGCCGCTTTCATATTTTTTTTTTTTTGTTATTGATAAAAAAAAAACATTTACAAACTATTTTTTTGTTAATTTATAATTATAATAAAAAATATTTTCGTACTTACATTATGTTGAATCGTCATTCAACATTTTTAATAATCAAAAAAAAAAAAGGGGGCAGTGTTTAAAAATATGTATAATAAAAAAAAAAGGTTACAAACACTTCAAGACAAACAATGCGATTATATAATATTTCGTACAAAAAAATGTAAACCAATCAACGTAATCAAACATATAACACAGAAATATATGCAATAATATGGAACATATAACATGAATATGCACAAGCAGGTAACATAAAAATGTTTATAAACATAGCATACAAACAAAAACAAAAACAATCCACATAGCACAATATATAACATAAAACATTAAACACAAAATATTTAATTGCAGTGCATAAACAATGAACATTAACAAAAAATAAAAACATTTAAACATATATGCATAGTATATAATATACACATATATATATATGACCATGCCAGTACTGTCAAATTGTCAAAAAGTTACCAGTGAAATAATTACCAATAGAGTTATTCACAATCACCATAAATTGTCATTCGAATTAGTAGACACAATTTGAAAAAAAACGGTTTTATAAAAAAGACGAGAATATGAGATAAATATTAAAACATTTCAACAACGGAGAAAAAGAAAATTCTAGAACCGCGAAAATTTGGTATATAAAGGGTTGCGATTCGCAGAAAAATTTGTCTTTTGCAATTACTTGTGTATACTGTCGTATTGAGACTGAAGCAAGGAAACCAAAAGGCCACCTCATCAGCCGGGACGTATTGAGTCCTAAAAAAATCTAGCGTATTGAGCTAGTAATTAGGGAAAAGTTAGGAATTTCTGTAAAAATACTTAGAATTTTTACAGAAAATAGGGAAACGTCGAATTAAATCATCGTCGAAAAAATACTTAGAAAATTTCTCATACAGAAATTTTCTAACACTTAGAGTCGAAATTAATCATCAAAAAGTACTTAGAAAATTTTTTCTTATAAAATTTTCTAATACTTCGGGCCGAATCATCGGAAATTATTAAAGTTGATTTTTTAAAAAAAAAAAGAGACTTAGAAAATTTTTTTTACAAAATTTTCTAATATTTCGAGCAGAAAATCAATACTTAGAAAATTTCTAGGACTTAGAAATTTTCTAAAGTTTCATCATTGAAAATAGCATCAGAAAATTGAATTATTTTGGAAAATTAGAAAATTCATCGAGACAGTAAAAAATATTTTCATCTCGACAGTCATCAATTCCCGACGGTAAATCTTCAGTTTTACATAACGATTTTTTTGAAAGTTTGAAAATTCGAACAGTCATCGTTAAATTGGTCTCATCAACGTTCTTCAATCAACATAGTGTCTACAACGCCATCTATTCGTGTAGGTCGACCTATGCCAACGAATAATTAGTTAATTAGCTCTTAGTAGTTAAGAACATATGCAAATTCATAATTAAAGTAAATTTGATAGATTTCATTTGTATAAATTCATGATTTTATTTCAATTTTGTTAAATTCATTTGCATAGTTATTTCCGGTTTAACTGAAATATTGTACATATACAAATTTTTAAATTAAAGTAAATTTTATATATTTCATAGATTCAAAATTGTTT
Organism: Villa cingulata; assembly: GCA_951394055.1. Taxonomy (NCBI): domain Eukaryota; kingdom Metazoa; phylum Arthropoda; class Insecta; order Diptera; family Bombyliidae; genus Villa; species Villa cingulata. Next base: position 30,947,080 of record OX596020.1, on the reverse strand, counting down.
TGTATAATTAAAAAATTAATTGCATACTTATTTCCGATTTGATTGAAACATTATTATATAATTAAAAATATTGAATTTTTATATATATTGAATTAGATTCATTTGAAATTTAAATATACACGAATTTAAGTAGATTAGAAATTGTTTGTAATTTAGTTTTAAGATATTGAATTGTTAGGTTTAAGAGAGTATATTTTAAATAAAATTTTATAACGAATTGTAAAAAAAATTGTGTTTTTATTTTATTAAAATTTTTGAACCGGCACCTCTTCATTTTTTAATGTTAGTCTTATTAGTGGATTTAACACATTATTATTTTTACCATTAATGTAATAATTGTTACTATTATCACTGTATTACACTTTTTAAATTCAAAAATATTTAAAATTCAACGGCTTTTTCAGTTCTCACTACCTAAATTATCGGTGAGAAGTTTCTCGATCGCTACATTCTCGATTCTCGATTCACCACAGATACAGAAACAGGCCGATCGAGAATGACGTCATAATGACGTCAAATCGAGTTTACCAGTCGAGAAAACCAATCGAGAAGTGATACAGAAACGAAGCGCAGATGTTCAATAATTTTCAAGAAAATAGCCGTAAAAGATAATCGCTTTGTGGGACAAAAGTATTTTTACAAGGGCATAAGTATTTTTACACACACAAAATAATGTTAACCCATTAGCGCTCAATTTATTTATTTTCAACATTTTTTTGCGAAAATTTCAGAATTGACCTATAAATCTTTCACGTTAATAAAAATAACCATCCAAATTTTTTATTTTTACTTTGTTTACGAAAAATAAACCGTCTTTATTTGAGGACACTGGGAGTATGTGGATACAAATTAACACTAATTTTAGTTTCATGAAAATATTCCTTTTATTTCTATTATTCTGTATTACCTGTTAACAAAAACTTTTTTTTATATCTATACTTGTGATGAATTCTATTTATTCCATTTGTTATTTATAGTGGTATTTGGGAAAGCACATTATACATAACGTTACATTACACTTTTTGCAAAATGTTCGCGGTTTGCCCTTGCAGCCTGTGTACTGGCATCTGCGTTGGTTTTCACGTTTTTCCAAAATGTGACCTTTTTCATCAAATCTTATTCCATCTGCCACACTTGTTTTTGATGTAGACGGAAAGCTAACTGGTCTTCCTTTCATTATGCGTTTGCCATGACCCAATTTGAGATACGGCATTGCTATATTTCGTATAAATTCCTTTATGGAAACTTTATCATTGGGATGCATTTTGTTATATAGAATGTAACTGTTAACTATGCATATGTCTACAACTCTAGTAAATAAACACCAGTACCATTTTTTCCTCTAATAGCAATACTATGTGTCTCTAATAACCAATCGTGATGATCAACTCCTCCCATATACTTGTTGTAGTTGGCTATAAAGCAGGGTTGCGGAATTAGTACCTTGCTCTGATTTTCTCTACTCCATCGAGATACTGAAGCTAGCGGCTCAATTTTATCAAAATTTGTACCTACGGTTACAGCTTTATTATCATTCCACCTTGCAATCAATATTTCATCGGTATTTTCAAACAGAAAGTCGTAAGATCCTCTCGGACACTTCTCAATTTGTTTTGTTGTTTTTTTCAAAAAAAAACCCAAAAATATTTTTATTTCTTCCTCACAAACTAGAAAGTTTTGTTTATTTTTATTGTTTATTGCGTAACGCATGGTTTCATTCACAATAAGTTTCAGCAGTGAACACCTTTTCGAACGTTTCCAACATGGAACAGCCCTTCATATTTTCACGTACATCGTCAAATTTTTCATTAGCACTTTTTTCCGCGCACCAAATTGTATAATTTGGTGAAATTTTCTGCCAGATTTTTTTCTCTACAAATTTACGTTTTAAGGGGGCGGTTCATCCTGTCTAGTAGTAGATGATAAAAGTGAGGCTAATGGTAAATCATCCTCTTCGTCTGATGCTACGTCTAGTTCTGTAGTTCCAGCAATGTCCATAACTGTAGGTGTACCCAATTCATCATCCTTTATAGAGGAAGTATTATTTTGTACAGAGCCAGTTTCTCTGAGTCTGTGAAACGTCCTCTGGAAAACCGTATGATGAGGAAGTCTTCTATGTGGAAATCGCTGATGATATTCTCTCCGTGCTTGTATTCAATTTCCATTGCTCAGTCCATAGCAATAAATCATATCTGCATACTCCGCGTTCGTAAATTGAGACATTTTTTTGGAAAATTTTATTAAAAATTTAAAAATACAGATAAACACTATTAAAACTAGTTGCGCTTAAACAAAAACCGATCAATCAACAGATAGGATTCTTAATTATGACTGATTAACAAAATGGAAATCCTCATGAAAGATTTTTTGACCTGCAGCAATAAAGATCCTTTTTGAAAATGTTCTTACAAATTAAATTTTGCACTAAAATAAATCAGTCCTTTTCAGGACTACTAAATAATTATCTTAAAGAGTGAAAGTTTACATTTTATTTCTTTTCTCAACGAGAAATATCAACAACAACAACAGGTGAACAACTTTTCGATGCAAAACCACTGTTGTATTTTATCGCAGAACTCAAGAACTACGAAAGACAATCAAATAAAATAAAAAGCAAATGAAAGGCGATGCATTGGGCTATATTTTAAGTAGCGCTTTAAGAGGGCGCTTTACTTCCAGAGCCTGAATTATCTCTGAAAAAAATGGCAAAAAATCACTAAATTCTGTCTTTGAAACACAATAACTCTTGAAAAAAAGAACGTAGAGAAGCATATAAAGTATCATTGAAGAGAAGGGGGAGTTTCATTCAGATTTTTCTTAGACCAGACTCTTCTAGCTAGTACACCGTAGTTATTAAAGGGTGTTTCGTAGATTGAGTGCGAAAAATCTTCATCGCCCTCTAGCGGCTAAACGGTTGAGATTACCCCCTCCCTCTACAACGATTTTTTGTTTGTCTCGGCGAGACCTATCTACTGTGTGCCGGATGACCACCCTAAATCGGACACCCTGTATGTACATCAAAGATAATACAGTTCTACTAGATGAACCATTTCATTTTTTTATTTAAATGTTTGTATGTTTGCCAAAAATAAAGATCGAAAAAGTTTTTCGAAACAATATCGAAAAAGAGCGAAAGTTTATAATTCAGGAGGGATGTAAATATGAGAGAAACATAAGAATATTTATATAGAAGAATTAGTTTGTGAGTTGCATGACTGGTTTATTAAATTTTATATGGTTTTGAGTGGTAACATCACTTATTTGATATGATATTATAATTGAATAAGTAAAAATAAATGGATATTTTGTACGCAAATGCTTTAAAATACAACAATTGACAATAGGGCTGCTTTCCAATTTTTTTTTTATTGTATTGAGTTGATCGTCGTATTTAATATATGAATGAGTTGAGAAAGGAGGTATTTCATATTTCATGTATTTTTATATATGTATGCATGGTTGTTATGTTAATATGCCTTGTCGCGTGCTATATGCTCTGATATAAATTACTACTACTACTTCTAATTGAAATACATATATACAATTGTATTTATATCAAAGACCATATAAATATATACATTTATATGGTCTTTGGTTATATGTATTACTTTTATAGGTTTACATTATTTTCTGATGTAGGATTGTAGAATATTTAGCAACAGATATTTTTACGTATATGCATACATTATAATTACTGTAGCATTTGTACTGTACTGTATGCATTTATATGGTCTTTGATTATATGTATTACTTGTATAGGTTTACATTATTTTCTGATGTAGCATTGTAGAATATTTGACAACAGAGGTTTTTACGTATGCATACATTATAATTACTGTAGCATTATACCAGAGATACTATATAAATACATATAAATATGTTTTTACATAGTATCACAGATCAGATACACTTATCTGTGATAGTATATAGTATCTTTGATTATACATAATATATGTATACATATGGATATATGTATTATGGTTTTATTTTGTTATGTTTTTGAGTTCATTGACTTATGAATGCAAGATACGATTATATATTATATTATCATATCCCGTGAATTGAATTTCTTTTTGAAATTTTTAAAGAATATCTTTTTTATTGTTTGGGCCTTAGGACTTCTGAATACATAAAGTATTGTTGTAAAAAGAAGATTTTCTAATTCATTTCCTCAACCCTTAAGAAAGGGTCAAAATTCAACCCAAAAAAAAAAGTAAAGAAAAGAATAAGGGACTAGAATTAGGGGCCGAGCGGAGCCAAAAACAAAGAAAATGATGAAAAAAAATGATGAAATGAGGAATGGGGAAAAACAAAGGAAGAAAGAAAAAAAACAAAAGGCTTTATAAGGCTTTATTCTTTTAACCCTTTTGGTACAAAGGGGTTATTAGAACAAAGCAAGTTTTTAAAAAAAAAAAAAAAAGGAATAAGAAAACCAAGGAAAATTACACTTACCAAAAATAAAAACTCGGTGATTATTCTTTTTCACTTTTATTTTTTTTTTATAAAAAAAACCCAAAACGGACTAAATAACAAATTTTAATTTAAGAACTTAAAAAACTAAAAAAAAAAAATTTAGCAAACTAAAACAAAAATTTAGCAAAAAACCACGAACTTAAAAAAAAACTTTTCAAACGAAAATTGAAAAATCAAAAAACTTAAAAAACTGAAAAATCAAAAACTTAAAAAAAACTTTTCTGTGTTGTGACGAGCCCGTTTATATACTCCTCGTCACACAAAAAAAAAGGTAAACAGTTGTATTCTGAAATTTTTTATCAATTCGCCGCCCGCTGTAACGTCAACGGATTGACAGAAAATTCCAGTGGTAATGTTCGTTGTTTTTTGCTGAATCTGTTACAAAAAAAAGAAGAAGATGATGACATTTTATGTTTAAAGTGACAATGTCATTCTATTACAAAATGTAAACAAAGTGAGTGACAGATAAGTATGAAATTTATGTTAATTTTAATTTTTATTATTTAATTAAATTCTAAAATTAATTTATTCTTTTTTTCCTTTCAGGTTTACAACAGTATTATTCTGATATATGTTCATAACAGTGGCGTGCGGTGACTAAGAACAGAGGGTGCGCAGTAAATGTACAAGGTTTACAAATGTACTTACTTCGTAGAACACTTAAGAATTAGAGGGTGAATTGAATAAAAATAAGTTAAACCTTTTGCTTAAACTGCAAGTAGAAGAAAATGTTAGTAAATACTTAACGTTTCGTAATTAAAAATTTTCACTTCGCCCAGGGAGACGAATTATTAATTTGGATATTGACAATTATTTGAATACCAAATCAATTCTTCTTTCCTTTTCAGCAAAATGTTCAATAACCTCGTCATAGAAAGAAGGCATTGATCGCATTCTAACCAACATGCTGCTTTCAATTGAAATAATGGCCAAAGATGATAAACGGTCTTGGCTCATTGTATTTCTGAGATAAGATTTGATTCGTTTTAAAGCTGAAAATGTCCTTTCAACTCCAGCTGTTGAGTATGGAATTGTCAAAATTAGCTGACACAGTTTTGTTGTTTCGCTTAAAGCGTCATTGAGTTCACATTCTACAATATGTTTTTGTAGTTTTGTTACTGTCTTATCGGAAAAGCTTTCTGAAGAATATACTACTTGAAGTTCGTTTTTTAGTTTAATAAAATCAAAGTAGCACTCATAATTTTCTTTCAAACATTTTAAACTTTCTTCTGGGAAAATTTTAGAATGTTTTTTAAAAAATGTTGGGTTCAAAAGCTCTAAAAATTTTAAATTTGGAATGTCCTGGAATCTTTCATCCATTTGTACGACAATTGTGTCAACTATTTCCTTGAAAATTCTCTTATAATGAAGCTGAATGTCTTCTTGTTTTTGTCCTCTTCTTTTTCTTGGTTCTTCTACTAAATTTAAAGTCTCAGAGTAGAATTTATCGAAATTTTCCCTCATTAATACAATTTTCGATTTTGTTACTTTAATTTGATTTCTACAAAAGCTTATATCTGAATTCTTTTTTTGTAGAATATCATACAAAACATCACTAAATGAGAAGAGGTCAGAAAAAACATGTAACAAAAAAACACTTTCAAAACTGCTCAAGAAATTCAAATGACCACTAGACGCATTGATTGTTTCTGTATCCCAACCTTGTGGGTTCTCCAAAATTCCTTCAAAAAGTTCACATAATGATTCACGATTTTGTTGAACTGTGTGGACAATACGTGAGGAATAAATCCATCTCGTAGGCGCCAATTGAGGGAATTTTCTGTGAATCATTTTGTCCAAAATATTATTTCTTTTGGTCGAAAATGCAAAAAAAGATGATAAGCCAGTCAAACCGGCAAAAAAGACTTTACATTCTTTTATGAATGAAACCGACTTGGATAATACCAAATTCAAAGAGTGTGCATAACAGTTTATAAATAAAGCTCGTGGATATATATCTCTTACAAGCTTTTGCGTCCCACCTGTAGATCCTGACAGACTGCTGCACCATCATAAGTTTGAGCCACAAACTTCTCAGCAAAGTCCCAACTTTCAACAAAATTATGCACAAATTTGGAGAGAGAAAGAGCGGTTCTATCCTCACTCACATCAAAAAAACCAATGAATCGTTCTACAGGCTTATTTTCAATTACATATCTTAAAACCACAGATAACTGTGATTTATGAGATATATCTGAGGTCTCATCGATCAAAATAGCAATAAATTTGGTTTTCGATAGTTCATTTTTGATTTGTTTAAGTAAAACATGGTTTACACTTGAAATCAAATCGTTCTGTATGTGATAGGAAAGCCCAGAAAAAACGGTCGCACTATCTAAATGATTGGAAAGAGTTTCATCATATTTTGCAATTAATTGTAGTAATTCAACATAATTTCCCCTATTAATTGATGTAGAAGACTCATCGTGAGATCGAAAAGCAATTTCTTGCAGCCCTAAATAACACACAGCATCAACTAATCTCTTCATAATGTTACGATTTCGTGTAACTTTTTCATTATGTTGCGAAATAGAAATACATTTTTGTCTATCTATTTGAAGATCAATTCTTGTTTTTCCAAACGTTTTCATGGAAACAACGGATCTTATATGAGACTGAGATATCTCATGTTTTGCAGCAGCAACATTAAAATGGGATAAATCACTGTATCCTGTTGTAGTCCAAACAGTTTTTTCTTTTTCCAAATCGGTGAAGAAAATACAAGGCCAACAAAATAATTTTTTTCGATTTTCGCAGCCTGTAAGCCAAGAAAATTTGTTATAATTTTCGACGTTAAAATGACGTTCATAATTCTTTCCCTTCACAACACTTTTTTGTGCTAAATCCATATGAGGGACACAACGCGGTTTCTTCACGAACTCATTTTTCTCTGTTATATTTAGCCTTGAAAAAGGCTGATTTAATAAGATACAAATAGTACAATGGCATTCCATTATTTCAAATTCAAATAAAAAAATAAAATAAGGTAAAAATCAATAAAATAATACCACAACTCCAAAAACACAAGCAATAGGTCGAAATTCAGAATTAACGGTGCGATTCTGCATAAGAGATCTCTTATTCCTCTTATTTCTCTAAAGTTTTGGTGAAATATATTTTTTAAGGGGAATCGGTATTCTGGATAAGAGATTCACCTCATAAAATGACATAAGATTCACCATAGATTTTAAACCCACCTTATTCAATTTACTACTTGTCATATACAAAGATAATGTAGTTACACTGTTTTATCATCTTTGTTATTAGTAATTATTACAATTTTTATTTTTATATTACAATTTTTATTATTATTTTATTATTATTACTATTATTATAAATATTATTATTATTATTATTATTATTATTATTATTATTATTATGTATTTATAATTATAATAATTACTACTTGTTATATACAAAGATAATGTAGTTACACTGTTTTATCATCTTTGTTATTAGTAATTATTACAATTTTTATTTTTATATTACAATTTTTATTATTATTTTATTATTATTATTATTATTATTATTATTATTATTATTATTATTATTCATAATTATTATAATAATTATTATTCAATTACTACTTGTTATATACAAAGATAATGTAGTCACACTGTATTATCATCTTTGTTATTAGTAATTATTACAATTTTTATTTTTTTATATTACAATTTTTATTACTATTTTATTATTATTACTATTATTATTAATATTATTATTATTATTATTATTATTATTATTATTATTATTATTATTATTATTATTATTATTATTATTATTATTATTATTATTATAATTATTATTATTATTATTATTATTTATAATTATATTAATTATTATTATTAATACAATTCTATTATTTTTATTATCAAATTAATTACAATATGCACGACACGAATACAATTTGAATATCAACAATATAAATAAAATAAATAAGAGATATAAGAGGTCCTCATCGATGACCTCTAAAGTTTAGAGATTTTTGTCCGTTAAAAAAGAATTTTTCGATTATAAACGTTCAAAAGTAGAATGTCAAAATTCATTAAAAAATTCACCACTGAAGTTAAGAGATCAGCTGATCACATCTCTTATCTAATTTAATTTAACTCCTAAAAGTATGTATTTGTAATGTAATTTGCACTAAAAACGATAAGAGGAATAAGAGAAATAAGAGATCTCTTATGCAGAATCGCACCGTAAGACTAAATAAAATAGCCACTATATCTAAATTTAGTTCTTTGACTTGCGATCTAATATTGGATCTCATACATGTTGCTATTAACTATAAACATTTTCAAAAGTTTAAGAACACATGAAACGAAATAGCAACACAACAGCAATCAATTTGAACGACTTCAAAATGCCATCATGTATGGAAGGGTGATGACAATAGAAACAATTTGTATATATATGAGAAATATTTCTAAATATTTTGTTTTTACATGTATGTATATCAATTATGTTTACCGTGCTTCTCAACTTTTGCATTATTAGTAAGCAACATTTTACTTATCGAGTGAACATTAAATCATCGAACGATGATAGCTGTTATGAGTGGCGAGTATGTTAGTATAAGACGCACATTTTAATGGAGGGTGAAGTGAAGTTGATCTTCTATCTTCTGTCTTTTTTCCTTTATCTACTATCTTCAAATTGTGTATAAACAATATAATGGTCATATAGCAACACCTTTGTGAAATAACCAAAGCCAAACGCATATGCCTAAGTTCAGACTTCAGATATCATATTGCGATATTGTAGAAAATACCTACAATATGTATTTATATTGCTTGGTGCAGAAAATTATCTGCGCTTAGATATAGTAAAGTGTACACATTTATGTATGCGATGCCATATATTATATTCAATTTGGTTATACTTGGTTATACGAATAGCAAAGTATAGCAACGCATATAACATAGCATATTTATATAACCATAGTGCAGAAATTATTGTAGCACACTGGGTATATAATATAGTACAGTACAGTATATCAGTGTTCTATACTATGTTATGTACGTACAAACTCTTCATAGTACATAGTGCAGATAACATTATCAAATATACATATACCATATACGTGTAATACAATTATATATATTATATAGAATGTATAGCGAGTGTATATTATTTTATATTGCTTGGTGCACAACATTTTCTGCGCCGTGAAGGCAATAAGAATTTGTATACCGACAAATTGTATACGGTTATTGGTCAATTTGATTTTTTCATATAAGTTAAAGGAGCAGAGTTTATTACAGCACCACCAAAGACAATTTATAAACAACTCCAACTTTATAAGTTGTCTCTCGTGTCTGGTATAGTATAGACATATAAAATAATATAGACAGACAAAGTCAACATAGTGTTAGGCGGTTAGGCTGTACCATGGCTGTACAATCTAAGATGTAAGATGTAAGTGTACAATGATTTAGACGTTATCATGCCGAGTTATGTCTTATGCGTTATATGTGCTGATTATATTTTAGCGTTTATAAGCGTATAAAATTATATTTAAATTTTTTTTGTAACGTTCGAATAACAATTATTCTAGTCGATGAAATTTTCAAATTTTGCAGGGTGCGCTCTGCGCTTTCTGCGCGTATGACCGACCGCCCATGGTTCATAATATAGAAATTTAAAAATCAGGTGTTTTGTGAATTACCAAATTTTTTTCTAACTAGATAAAAATTGATATTTTAAAATTAATATGGAACATAATTTATAAATATGTATATTTTTCTAAATCTTGAGGATAATGAATTTTAAATTATATACAATATTTTTTAAAAACAGAAAGCTTAAAAATATTTATTTCAAAATTTTTAAATTTTATTTCGTTGATGTTTTTTTTTTGTGGTATAAAGTATATACTCAAAAAATTCTAAATACTAGCGCTGATGAACATTTAATTAGATTCAATGAAAATTGATAATTATTTGTAGCTTGAAAAATATTATATTTTTGTTCACAAATCATAACAATAAACAACATGTCATGAAGTCGAAAATAAATTATTAGTAAATTTATGTATTTTTATGATTGAATGCAATCAAATTTTTTTCATTTATGTTTGTTTAAAAATAAATTATTAAGTAGAATGTGCCTATAATTCTAGTCCTAGAAATATTTTGGAGATCCGTATTATCAAAATATCTTCAGTAGTGATTCAAAAAATTATGTTTGAAAATAACGTGGAATAGGTTTTAATTTAAAAATTTTAAAATCAAATATATTACTATATATGATTAAATAAAGTATAATATTATTTTATTTATTTTATTTATTTATTTATTACAATTAGTTATAAGATGAAATCTTAAAAACTAACTTTAAAAAAAGCTCTAGCTACTAAGGCTTTTGGCTTAATCTATAGATGGAAATAAATTTATTACATATGTTTATATTTTTTTTTAATTTATCTATATTTATAAATATATTAATAAGAATGGGTAAATATTTTTTTTTTTTGGTAAATGATTGGTCTTATATAGTCACAATGAAGAAAGTTTAGATTTTGTGTGCTAAGTTGCATTCCTGTAGGAATTTGTTGATGATTTTAATGTTGTTTTCTGTTGTGAATTTAAGAAGTTCTGATGGTTTTTGGACGAGTGTTTTTTTTCTGTTATTGGCGTATAACGGACAAACATCTAGTATTTGATCAATTGTTAAATTTTACAAGAGCTGCATGAAGGTGGTAAAGATGGATTTGAATATAAATAAGATTTATTAATTTTGCTGTGGCCAAGACGAAGTTTCATGAAGTTACTAATTTGTTTTCTGATACCATATTTGGGGTAATCTGGTTTAGACCCTGTTGGGTTGATATTTTTGTAATGATGATTGTATATGAGCCAGTCTTCTTGGTGTTGTTGTTTCATGAAATCATAACATAGACGTTTAGCTTCATTTGTGCTCAAATCGTAATTGTAATAAATAGTAGGTGATATACCAGCGAGTTTAGCTTCTTTATCTGCAACGTGGTTTCCCTGTATATGCGTATGACCAGGAATCGAAAGTATTTTAAATTTTTTTAGAGATGTTTGTAATCTAAGTCTGATATTGTTGATAACTGGAGTTGTGTTGTTGTAATTTTTGATTGCTTTTAGAACTGATAGGCTATCAGAACATATACAATATTTACCACTAGATTTTTGTAATAGATTCAGTGCTGCTAATATAGCTGATGCTTCTATTTGAAATATAGATGATTTTGGATGCATAAGTCTTAGTTTCAAGGTTTTAAAGTCTTCATTTACAATAAAGAAGGACGCTGCATTTGATGATTTAGAGCCATCTGTATATATGAATTTTCTCTGTTCTTTTTTAGCTATTGAAAGTTGCTCCAGAAAAAGTGTTTGAAAGATCTGCACAGAGTTTTCTTGTTTTGAAAAATTGGCGAGTGATATGTCTATTTGATTGGGGTTGAAGTTCCAAATTGGGAGGGATGATTTAAATGTTTTTTCTGTTGTAGATGGAATATCTAATTGTTTAGCTAGATTTATTGCAGTTTCAAGAGTTGATGTATATCTAAGTTTTCTTTTTCTATTTAATATGTTTTTAACGTCTTGGTGGATTATAGATTCATGTGGATTTTTTATTTTTTCGATGGTATGCGCAATCAATTTTTGACATCTTTCTTCTAAAGATGGCAATCCTGTTTCTCGTAAAAGATTTTTAATGGGTGTAGTTTTCATAGTACCAGTAGCAATTCTTATTGATGAGTGATGTATGGATTTTAACTTAGCAATTACGTTTTTAGCGGTGTTATTACTATATATGACCAAGCCGTAGTCTATTTTTGATAGTATAATTGATTTAATTATGTTTAATAGAGAATCTATATATTAGCTTGACTTTTACTATTAGCGAAGAATTTAACTATGTTTAGACGTTTAAGGAGTGATTTTTTTAACTCTTCAATATGTGTATTCCATTTGTATCTATTATTAAATGTTAAGCCTAGGATTTTTAAATTATCAATTTTTTGTACAACATTAGTTGCGTTCCATTTTGGTTATTTCATCTACTCCGGAGTAGTTCACCCTACTGTCAAGTACTCTCAACTACACCATCTCATACTTTGGCACAGTTGATTACCACTCTCAGAAGTAGTTACGCCTGTTTATACCACCAGAGCATTTTTAATTTTTAAAATTTTCGATAGATGGATTTTCTTTTTTTGGTTATGTAGTTTGTTTTTGTAATCGTTAATAATTTTGAATTTTTCTTATTCCATACGTAATTTTGTCTGCTAATTTTTATCTTACTCTTAGTTGATGTTTATTTTGATTGTGTTATTTAAGTTATTAACAAATTTTTTATGAACTTGAAATGGACAGTGAGAATGTAAGTAAAATAAATTTTTTACATTTTCAATTGAAGAATATTAAATATGTATTTTTCATTTCAGTTCATGTTGATTAATTTAGAAGATAGTAGCGAAGACAGTGACAATAGTTTAATCTTTTCATCTTCATCAAGCACAAATTCTTCAAGTAGTGATGAGATTGGAATTGCATCAAGCATAAAAAGAAAGAAAATTGAAAATTATTTAGATGTAATTGAGTCATACACAGAATTACAATTCAAACAGCATTTTCGTTTAGAAAAATTTAGTGCTAATGGACTTATAAGTATATATAAGAAACTGTTTAATAACTTCACTATCTTTTTGATTGACTAAATTTTTTCCAGATGATTATACTGATTACTACTCCACTTTACAGCAGAACATTCGTGGAAGTGAAATTATTGGTCCAGCCGCAGAAATATATATTTTTCTCTGGTATATGGCAAATACAAATTCTTACCGGGAAATATCAGATAGGTTCGATATAACAAAAGTTCAGTGTCGTTAAATGGATAATAGCAATAAGCCCAAAATATATAAAGTGGCCTTCACCATCAGACATGTATGTGAATGAAATTAAATTTAGGACAAAAACTTGTTTTCCGAATGTTGTTTGTGCTATTGATGGTTCACATATAGAAATAAGTGCACCACGTGAACAAAAATTGGCATATTACAATAGAAAAAAGTATTACAGTATTTTAATACAAGCTATTGTAGATGCTAATAAAAAGTTTATGGACGTATATTGCGGTGAACCAGGATCAATGCATGATGCACGTCTGTTCAAGAGATCCACTTTTTACAGAAAAATTTCCGAAAATCCTAATTTAATACCAAGGGATAAAATTTTATTAGGCGATTCAGCTTATCCACAAATGAGCTACTTAGTAACTCCATACAAAGAATTCGGAAATTTAACATCAAAACAAAGAAAGTTTAATACTCTACATTCTTCAACACGAATAGTTGTAGAAAATGCGTTTCGGTTATTAAATTGAAGATTCAGGAGATTAACATTTTTTGAAAGTCCAGATCTGAGATTTGTGGCCAATTGTGTTTTAGCTGCGTGTGTTCTTCACAACATTTGTATTATGACGAATGATTTTGAGGAATGGTTAGATGACGATTTTGTTTCAAATATTAATTCTGATTCCAATGCAGATGAATACATGAATCATGATGGAGATATAAATCTACCCCAAAATACACAAAGACGAGAAGAAATATTTGATATACTTCATGGAATGAACCTTTTAAATTAAATAAAATAATCAAAATATATTAAAAAAAGTCTTTTATTAAATCTTTCAATTCATGTTTAACAAAACTAAATATTCTTATAATGTAATTAATAACAAACATAATATATTTTGTTTGGTTTTAATTGTTTTCTTTACTTCGTAATATATTTACGATTTCTTCATGTCTTTTTTGTTTGTTTGTTTCTTTTCTTTCCAAATAATTTTCCAGCATAATTCTTTTATTTTTTTTCTCTACGATTATATCTTCATAATATTTTCTTTTAAGTTCAATTAAACTTTCTTTTTGGCTTTCTTTGCTCTTCTTTCTTATCTTTAATTTTTCTGAATTATTCAAAGCGTTTATTCCTCCCTCTGACTGATGACCATCTGTAATTTGAAACGACAAGTTCTGGGTTTCATTTTCAGTACAGTTTTTTTGCCTTCGAAAAATTTTGATGGAGTTGATCCAGTACCCCTGTCTTTACTGCTTTTATATGAGCGGTACAAGGATTTCCACTTCGATTTTACATGTGCACTTGTTGTTATGCTTGTCTTTTTTGGATGAAATAAAAAAATATACTAATTATATAATTTCATTTTTATATAATATTGATTATTTACTTACAAGTACATCCATACTTTCCAAATCGGTAAGTATGTTTTGCCAAAAAGTTTCTTTGTTTTTGCATTTTTCATATTCTTCTCTCCGATTTTTATAGCATGAAATTAATGCCTTTCCTTCATGGTAATTCCAGTTTCTAATTTTTTTTCTGAATCTTTTTCCTAAAATACAACATTTTATTTTTATATCAATGTATTAAAAACAAAAATACAAGTATATTTACCATATCTCAAACACCTTATATGTAAACTAAACCTCAAACAGTATAAATTATTTGTTGTATAAAAATTGACAGATAAATTTACAGGTTAGAAATTAATCTTTACTTGAATTTGCCGTTCCATTTACTTCTGATGTTGAAGTACTCTCAACTACTCCGGAGTAGATGAAATCACCAAAATGGAACGCAACTATTATTATTAAATTGAATAGAAATATTTTTACAATTTTTTTTTTTACAAATATGGAGATGTGTACATTTATTTACATTAATTTTTGATCCTGAAAAAGTCATCCATGTTTCTAGATCTACAAATAAATTATTTATCATATTTTGTGTGTCTTTTTTATGTTTGACAATTAAAATAAGATCGTCGGCATACATACAATGAGATATAGTCGGTGCGAATTTAGATAGGACAGAATTTATTTTATTGAACGCTATAAGGAATAGAATAACAGAAAGTGGGGATCCTTGAGGTATCCCATTATGAAGTGGATATGTATTTGATAAAAACTTGCTGTTTTTAACACGTATTTTTCTACCGGATAAAAAATTTCTGATAAGGATAATAATCTTTTTTGAAAATTTCCATTCTAATAATTGTTCTAAAATTGTGTGTATACCGACTTTGTCGAATGCATGTTCGAAATCAATGTTTATTAGTGAAATGTGATTTTTTGTAGATATATGCTGTATAACAGTTTGATCTATGTGGAGTAATATGTCTAATGTGCTGCTTTTTTTTCTGAATCCCATTTGGTTTGGGTTAAGAAGTTTTTGGGTTTCTATTGCCAAAATTAAGCGATTAGCAATGATTTTTTCAAAAAGTTTGCTGATACAAGACAGAAGAGAAATAGGCCTGTAGCCTGTTAATTCATCCTGTTTAGACTTGGGTTTTCGTAAAGGAAAAACGGTTGCAATTTTCCAATCCTGTGTGATTTTTGCTGAAGCAAAAATACTGTTGAACAATTTGCAAATACGTTTTTTAAGTTCTAAAGGTAGATTTCTCAGCATAGGGTAGAAGATTCTGTCTTGTCCCGGTGTATTTCCTTTTAAAGTTTTCAGTGCTATGTTCAGCTCTACCATGGAGATAACATCATCCAATTGAGTTGCAACTTTAGATGTGGGTCTAAAAGAGCAGTTCTCAATTAAGTTCGATAAATTATTTTTTTTATCAAGATATTCTTGAGTGAAGTTGATATATTTTGCTTTGTCTGACCAAAACTTACCGAACTCGTTAGCAATATGGGAAGAGTTAGTAATATTAGTATTATTGGAATATATGACTTTTATTTGTGGTGATTGATAATTTCCTGTAATTTTATTGATATTTGTCCATGTTTGTTGAATTGAAACATTGTAGTTAATTTTGGATGTGAATAATTCATAACATTTATTTTTAGAGATTTTAATAGCTCTTATGAGAATAGATTTTTGTTTCTTGAAAATTATTAAATTAGTAATAGTAGGATGAGATCTGTATTTATTCCATGCTTTGGATTTGATTTTTTTCATCTCTTCTAATTCTTTTGACCACCATGGTAGACGGATTTTGTATTTTGAGTATGATGACTGAGGAATTGAATTGTTTGCACTAATTTTTATGATTCTTTTTAAGTTAGCATTTTCTTGGTTCATAATGTTTGATGGTGGGAATTGAATGGATGTATTTATTGCATACTTCCTATATTTGGGCCAGTTGGCTGCTTGACATTTATATTTTGGGGGTAAGATATAATAAGAATTGTTGATAGTATAGTTGGAGCTATCGGTTATTTCAGTTATAATTGGGAAGTGAACTGAATTATATAGGTCGTTAATTACTGTCCATTTACTTCTGCTGAAAAGGTCACTTGATACCATTGTTAAATCTATATTGGTAAAAGTGCCGTGTGTAGAAAAATGTGTAGGTGTACTGTCATTTAATAGTGAAAGATTTGAATTGATTAAGAAGTTTTCAATTATAAGACCTTTTTGATTAGTTTTAGAAGAGCCCCAGATAGTATTCCATGCATTAAAATCGCCTACTATAATTTGAAGAGAATTTTTAATTAAAAGACTATTCAGGATATTGTTGGATATGTTGAAATTGGGAGGAAAGTATATTGAGGTACTTATGATTTTACGAGGGTAAGTGATTTCTATAGAGATATGATAATTAGAATTATTAATGAATTTGTGTGGAATGTTTTTTTTGATACATATTGCGATGCCTTGTTTTGCGTAAGTATTGGTCGGGGAGTTCGAAAAAAAAGCGTGGTAATTTGATGAAATTTGTTTAACTTGTTTTTTTGGTAAATGTGTTTCTTGTAAAGCTATAACATCTGGATTGAGATCTGTTATAAGTTTTTGCAAAAAATTGAAGTTATTTTGTAGTCCATTAATGTTCCATTGTATGATCTTGAGTGTTATTTAAATAAGTGTTGTCAGTATGTTGTTGTGAGACGTTTTGACTGTTATCAGCTATTGTTTGTTGGTTGTCGAATGTTATTTTAAAAGGTTTATCTGTAAGTGGTTTATTAGGGTATGAAAAGTGAAATTGTTATGAAGTGGATTTTTGAGCATTATTAGACTTTTCTGCGATATATGAATTGTTATTTGTATAATTGGATGCTATTTTTTTTACGGATTCTAATGTTTCGATCGAAGTGTCTTTCTGGGTATTAGTATTGGGTTGTTGTTCCTTGTTGTATGTATATTTAGATACAAATTTTTTTGCTGATTCTAGTGTTTCAGTTGGTGTGTCTTTCTTGGTATTAGTATTAGGTTGTTGTTCTATATAATCTTTAGCCTGAGCGTATGACCATTTATTATTGACTTGGTATTCCAAAATTTGCTTTCTTTTAACGTATTCTGGGCATTCTTTGTTTGTATATCTATGCTCGTGTTTGCAATTAATGCAGAAAACTTTTTGGCACTCATCTGGGTTATGGTAGTCGTCTGCACAAATTTCACATTTTTGTATTTTTTTTTGACAAAATTTAGCAATATGCCCGAATTTGAAACACATCCTACATTGTATAGGGTTCGGAATGTGTGGTTCGACTGAAACTTTTAGAAAACCTACTTTGATATTTTTTGGTAAGTTATACGTATTGACAGTTAGTATGTGCAGAGGGGTATTTTTAAATGAACTATCTGGTAGTTTTCTTGTGATTTTCTTGCAGTCGATAACCATTTGGTCCTTTAGGTTTTCGATTATATCATTGACCTGAAGCTCGCACAGCATAGGACAGTAAATAACTCCTTTAGTATGATTCAGAGATGAATGCAAAGATGTAATGACTTCACCAATATTTATTAGATTTTTAGTTTTTAGAAATTTATCGGCTTGAAGCAAGTTTTTTGTTAGTATAAGAACGTCACCCTGTTTAGTAAAAGAAATGTCTAGATAATCTGAGCTGATGTTGTTTATTGCTTTTGTGAGGAGAAAAATATTAATATTTCTTAAAGGTTTGTTACTGTCTTTGTTTTTGATAATAATAAATTTTGGTTCATTATTTTTTTTAATATTGATAACAGTATTATTATTGAGAGATGGAAAATCAGTTAGAGATGCTAATCTATTGTTAGTATTTTTTATACTGTTTTTATTTTTTTTATTTTTGGTAATTTTACCTGCTGTGTTATCTATGGCCCTGTCAGGGGCCATTGTAATGTGCTTATTATAAACTATTTTTAAATGAATAAGATTAAAAATGTTATATAAATCACCACTAAAGAAAGAGAATAAAATAAAAAAAAAAACAAAAAGAAAAAATTATATCACAAAAAAAAAAATAAAAATTTATGTTATTATTCAAATAAATTATTTTTTACAAAAAGAAACAACACTAGAGATCGGTAAATTTTGAAAAAAAAACAATGTTCACGCTTGGAGAGCTCACCATAGACTGAAGTATAATATTAATATGCAAATTATGTATAAAAATATCAAAGAAAGTCATAGCAAAGCAGAAGAAAAATTTTGATCACGATCAAAGTGGATTTCACATTTACGCAACCTGAATAATAGTGGCAAGGTAGTAAATGAATGATATATTCTTCAAATATAGATATTGTGGTATCTTAAAAGGATATTTGCTCGAGGTCTGTTACCAATCAAAATTGTTATTTAATTCTTTTTAGAGGAAAATCGTCGCAGTGCAGTGTGATTGATAAATATTCGGTAATTATAAACTTTTTTTTTAAACATTAAAAATCGAAAAATATATGAATCTTCATTATTCTAGTCTCAAAATGTTCCATTTAACCTCGGATTTATGAAAAAAATATAATACTTACAGTTTGATGCGTAGAATAGTGTGGTAGATAGTTAAAAGAGCATATGAAAAAATCAGTTTAATTCAGTTCAAAAATGTTGATCAGTGTTAACGAATGAAGCTAATTATACAACACTTTTTATACTCTTTTAGCACCCCCACACCCACCTGCCAATAATCTCTTTTTTTTCATTTATATTTTATTTTTCATTCTATAAAATTCTTCAATCTTACTAATGAAAAATTACTCATGAGTAATCACCACCCACCACCCCCCACACCACTCCCCGCATCAGTCAGCCACTATTATATTCTATTCATAAATCCGAAATCAAACCGAAGTTGAAAAAAAATTGCAAAAAGGTTGACTTTTCAATTTTTTATGAGTAAAAAACCAGCCGATAGCGGAAGTGTATATGTACGAGTAATTACCAAATATGTATTCATATACCTATTTATGTATAATATAAAATGAATTGATACCACTTTTAAAGAAAATACTTTAAATTATCCCTTTAAAATGAATAACAAAGAAGTTCATATTTAACATTACACACAAATATTTTCATAAAGAAATATATTAAGAAAGGTCATTGATTCTATATACATTATAGATCCTGATGTATATCATTGAATAATCTATTTTTATAATTACACTTGTTTGTATGTGTACAAAAAGACCATATATACGATGTATACATATACAATCATGTATATCACATAAATAGTACATTCATTCCATTTAGTTTTTACTATTATCTATTATGTATAAGGGCATAAGCAAGCAGCCTGTTGTTATTCATGTCTACAATTTATTATGTAAACCGGCCAGTTACTCTAATTTCTAAAATTGTATTAGAATGAAATTTTACATTGCATTTGATGTTATAACAAAGACCAATATAATATACCATGATATAATACATTATATACTCGGTCTTTGGTTATATCAAACGTTGTTTATTCATGTTATATGCGCTATGTATGTATGTGTACGAGATCGTCTTCAATTCAATATGGATCTTTACATATCCTTCCTTATGTACGATCATAAACCTTCAGGCATACATGGAAAATAAATATTTATGATCAAAATCTCTCAAAAATGTTCAAATTCATATTTATGCTCAGCCAATGATATTAATTTATTCTATTTTCAATACTCAAAATATACATTTACATATAAATAACACTTATATGTGTAGAATATCATATGAATTAAATGTACATTTTAAATAGCATTGTGTATTGTTTAGTACTGCAAAACATTGACAGGTGTTCATTTCATTTAGTGAGAGCAAATATTTAAAATAAATGAGAACAAATTCGAAACACTATGGTCCGTCTACACAATTAGTTTTGATAACTCGATTTACAAAAACAATTCCATTATATTACAGACTGTCAGACACATTTATTTAAATCATTATAATTGTGTACAGGGTACATAACTCAAAGCAATTCGAAACATTTTGAAAAACTTTTTTGGTTTCGATGAAGCTTTTTCGATCTTTATCATTTATGTGAGTGTGTCGTTTTTGGAAAAATTACCACTTATACTAAAAAGAAAATCTATTGAGAAGAACTACTATTATCTTTGATGTACATATATTATCCAAAAACTATTACATATTTTCTTTTTGTGATTTTCTCAATTCGTTTATTAATTGAGAGACAACAGCGGAATTTCGTTCATATTTACAAGTAATATTGTAAAAATATTTTTGAATGAATTGCCACACTAAAGTAGAAGCAGTTGGATACTTTAAATCGAACAGATGAAAAATTTTGAAGCAAGTATCTACTGCTTTTAGAAAAGAAAATAATTTATATTTGATGCCATCAAAATACAACAAATATGGCTGTAGGGATTCTTTTCTTTTCATGAGATTTAATAAATTTGTTTCAATTTCAGATAGAGTTGCAGCAACCATCATAAAAGAATTCTGAGAATCCTTTATTGAATATTTGACATTCATTTTTTTTCCATTCTACAATAAAACTTGCTTGATTGATGGAACCAATATTGAATGGGGTAAATTAAAATATACTGCATGACGACCATCTATGAAATAAAGCAGAATAAGTAAATTTTAAAATACAATGCAGAATTAACTTACTCTCAGACATATTCTCCAATTTATTACTGTGTTGGAACAAACATAAAGATGATGAGTCCTTAATTTTTTCTTCAAATATTGGACAGAAATTTTCTATAACTCCTGGAAATATGTCCAATATACTTAAATTTTGAAATGCTGTGGCGAAATCAATGTCAATCTACAAAAATATGAAAACGTTTAAAAAATGTTATAATTATAATTTCTTATTCTTATATATTAAGCATATTTTCACACAAATTGTTATTGGGAATAATATTATTAATTTTCTCTGTATCACTAAACATTTCTTTGTTTTTTTAATTCTAAAAATTTTGATTTACAAATATGAGCTAAACGCTGATGCCATAATTCATAATTGGAACTAACAGAACTATTTACTTGAAAATTCGTTCTTATTTCGACATTATTTTGATTAAAAATAATAACCATTCCAGCTTGTTGCATTTTTCTTACAGATAACAAATTGTAAGAGGAATCCGAACAATAAAGGACATCCTCCAAATCTCCTGGAATATTCATGTTGTTTACCACCTTCAATGTGCCCTTATTTACTGCCGTTATGAATACTCCATTTTTCGCCACTGAAATTTTGATTGGTGATTTTAATGTTTTGAAATTTGAAATTTCAGCCAAATCTTTCCTGTTGATGATATGGTCCGATGCTCCAGAATCTAAAAGAAACGTTATTCTACTGGTAATTTCCGGTCATAAAAGCAAATCCTGAGGTATCTGTGGTTGATGTTGATGCTTGCGGATTTACTAATTCTATATTATGTTCTATTATGAACTGATCTAGGTTTATTAGAATTTTTATGTTGAAGAGTTTGTTTATAATAAAATCAATCCTGTTACATGTGATTGCTTTTTCCACAACGAAAACACTTATTATTAAATTTAGAAGATTGTATTTTACCGTACTTTTTCGGTGATTAATATTTTTTGAAATTTTTCTTTTTAAATATTTCAGTTTTATTATAAACTTGAAGTACTTTTGCATTTGTATCAGAACTTTCAATTTTTAATTTAACTTTATGGCCCAGAAGTCTTGTTTTCACGAAGGATAATGTTAAATTGTCTTCTGATAAAGTTTCTATCGCAGTTAAAACACCATCATATGATGTGTGAAGTGTTAATAACAAATGAGAAACTTTATCAGTTTCTTCTAAAGTTGCACCAGCTGCTGATAACTGTTAATAAGTCATCAAACACTCTAAAATGTTCTAATAAGGGTGCATCACCTTGTAATTTTAGACCTAATAACTTTTTTCTTAAAGATAATTGGGTCGCGATGCCTTTACGCTCGTAAATTGCATCCAAATTATTGAAAATTTCACGAGCAGTACTTTCTGCTTTAGCGAAACTCAAAAAAGAATCAGACAGATATTCCACTATAACACTATAACAATATTCCACACTACTAATCAGGCGAAGTTCTGAAATAGATAAAATATTGCTTGTGCGAAATATAAAAAGTGCGAGTATAAAAAGTGCGACATTGATATAGATCCATAATTTTTTTTTAAAAAAAAGTAATAATAAAAAATAAATTTTTGTGTTTTATAATAATTTATTTAAAAAATATCTAATATTTTGTAGATGCTCCGTTATTTTTTATAATTTCAAAAATACGATTTTTCATACTAAAAATTAAAATTGTGTATAGTAGTCTCCGGTATTTTCTTCCATGCGTTTCTAATTGTAGTTTTTAATCTGTTTGCGTCTGAATACTGAGCTCCATTCTCATAAACCTTTCGGGCTAGTATTCCCCACAAATTTTCAAATTGGATTTAAATCCGGGGAAAGCGCAGGCCAGTCCAATACGGGAATATTTCTTTCTTGGAGCCATTGCTTTACATACCTTGAAGTATGAATCGGTGCGTTATCATGCTGAAATATCCAATCTTCCATCGGCATTTGATCTGAAAAGTCAATCAGCACATTTTCCAGAAGTTCCTGATACTTTTCAGAGTTCATTTTTGTTGATATCCAGCAAATTCCTTCCGTAGTAGCTAAAAGCAGCCCAAACCATTACTGTACCTCCGCCAAAATTCCGGCTCATACAAATTTCTTTTTCTTTACTCAAATCATGCCAATAATACTGAAAACCATCGGGTCCATCTAAATTAAATTTCTTCTAGACTGAAAAAATGACTTTTTTCCATTCCTCATCCCATGTCATGTAATTTTGGCAGAACCCCAATCTATTTTCTTTGTGCAAGGTGGTTAAATGAGGTTTTTTACATTTCTTTGTCCACTTAAAACGTCCACTGGATGATAAAATTTGCTGCACTCGCCTTTTTGTAATCGGCAAATCAAGATTCTGCTTAATTTGAGCAGCGGTTTGGTTTTCCTGCCCTGCTAAAGCTAATATTCTTGATTTGGTCCTTATAGAAATTTTTGGATTACCAGCTTTATTAGAATTATTTCCGTAATTTTCACCCATTTTAAAAAAGGAATTAATTACCTTATGCGAACGATTTATGCGTTTTGCAATTTCGAGAAGTTTCAGTATAATGTTCGAAAAAATATCGCTGAATAAACTCCATTGTTTGCGAAATTTCCTTTGGATACTGCACATTCAAAATAAAAAAAACCAAAATGTTTGTGTCAGAGCTTCCTTCAGGTTAATGGATGAAGAATTAACCAGAATATTATCAGTATAAATATATATCACGTCTCTAGATCCTGTTTCTGTAATAATATTTAACATATAGGTACGTATAATAGTTTAGGTATAAGTTTTTCTGGTTTCCTTTATTAATTAAAAGAAAAACTGAACTTACTAGCCAAAAAAAACTAAGGATGTGCACCAGGAGGTATTATTTCATCATTTGTAGTTTCAATCTGAAATATAAGAATTAGATCAGTCATATAAATTTTGTAGTATATTCATATATAGATTTTAAGTATATTAAATCTTACCGGGAAAGTTTTATATAAGTAATTAATATCTTCATTAAAATATTTAGAAATGAATTGCAAAGCGACAAGATGTTCAACATTATTTATCTTTTCAAAAATGTTTGACATTAACTTGCTTTTATTTTCTCGTCTAAAATCAATAATTTTTGCTGTCTTCTCATCGAATGTGTTTAAAATATTTTCTGGATCAATTTCAGTTTATTTTTTGAAATGCTTATATATAAAAAATTTGTGCAGAAGAAAAGGCCAGCAATTGTCTTTCACATCTGCAACTGTTGGTAGATTTTCAAAATTATTTAAAAATTGTCTTTGATCCAAATAAGATAAATCCATTAATTTTGAAATTTCATCCCATTCATCTTTGTTCCATGTTCTTTTAAGGCTAAAATCAATTAGTTTTTGTTTATTTACTGAATTATAATCTATTGTACTATTGTGAGGTTCGTCTTGTTGCCAATTTTTGCATGTCTCTTCGAAATTCTTTGATAACTTTTTTTTTAAAGGGATTTTAGAATTACTTCTATTCAAAGAAGTAGTCGGCCTGTTTAAAAAATTATTCCGCTGTATTAAGGATGTGATTAACGGGGAATTTTTTGTTGTTATTGATTTTCCTGTAGTATCAGTGAACATAAATGTGTGAGGATATTTTGCAACCAATAAATCTACTACACGCCGAAATACGCTGATTGGAATCAAAAACGAAATCACACGTAATTCTTCCACAATTGTATGTACTATTACTGTTTTTAATAGAACTCCCAGTTTTTGCTTCCTATTACATAATTCAGTAACGGTTTTTGGAAATTTTTCCCATGGAATTTGAAAGTTATCAAACGAAGATTTTCTTGTTAATGATATGAAATAATCTTCTTTCTCACTACCTGGTGACAAGACGCCTCTTGTCATTGCAGTGTGCTTTGTAAAGATGAAATTTCAGAATTGTGATCATTGGTTATATCCTTTAACGCATTAGTATCATAATTAAACATCAGAGTGTCATTTGATGTATTTAAATATAAAATGTTTTCACGATTTTGAATTTCGGCAGTTGGTGCTGATGCTATGGGTGTCCAAACCTGATTTTCATCTAAAATTAACATTGGTTTTTCTGTGCACAATTGCAAAATGTCATCCTCATCGACTTCACTTCCATCCTCTTCCAACACAAGTTTTACCCCATTTAGGCCTTTTAATTTTGCTAAAAGTAAAATAATAACATAAAAACTGATTACATAAGGAGTTCAAAATTTTACCTGCATTAAATAGTTTCTCCAAATTAGGTTCAGATAGAACAATTTTTTTTTCTTTCCGATTGGAACTCCAAATTTTGAATAAAAATTTCTCGATAGACATTTTTTAATGTTGATTTCAGTGTTTCAAAACTTATAAATATGGTAGCAAAAAATATATTGAAATTAAAAAATAATATAACTTGAAGACATTTATAGAGAGTATCTGTCTAATTTCTTCTATACGTACACATCTAGAATAATTTTTATTACTTACAAAGAGAATACGGTAGAGACAGCAGAATTTCATGATTGAATGTATAAAATTTGAATGGAAATATATTTACAAGCTTCTCATATGGCACATTTTTGTACTCATCCGATTTCTTATTTAATTCGTATAACCCTTCTTTACAATTGTATATCATTAAAAAACATTTCCCAAACAAACAAAAACAGACGTAAGTATAGTTTTCTTTAATAAAAATATATTTTAATTTTAAAACTTTTATATACTGGTTATTATCAATATCCATAAAAACACAATCATTTTCTTCATACTTTATTCCATTAATTTCGATAGATTTAGAAACATATTTAAAATGTGTGCTAAAATATTCTTCGAACATTCCGGAAACCAATATTTCAGCTTTGTCGCAAACAATGTGAGTTCTGAACCTGTCATTGAATAATGATGCTTGGTATAATTAATGTCGTTCTGATAGTGTTTTAATTACATTAACAACATTTTTCAATTTATTAACAATATTTTTAAAATATTGATGTTTTTGTTCAAATTGCATTGTCCAGAATCTAACCAATGGCCCAAATTCCCTTATTAATAAAGGATAATGTGCTAAATAGTGGTGTTTTGGAATCATGTCACTGTCAGAGAAAGCTAAATTTCTGTACATGAAATATTCTTTAATGCAAAACGACAAATAATCTATTTGTTTTTGGGAAATTTTGGGTGCAAAAATTAAACGGCATATTTCTAATAACATTAGATACATATTCCAGGTAACATCCAATACATCCGATACATATTCCAATAACATCAGATGTTACACAAATTGTTTTTACACTTATAAAATTCTGCTTTTTTTACCGCTTTAGATATGTGATTTCTGAAACAATGCGATTTAAATGCAGAAAAATTAGAAAATATTTTCCCACATTGTGGTTCTACACACTTGAAAATAAAATTTTTTTGTAGCCGCTGTACGTATAGATGCTTATTATAACTACCTATTGAAACAAACTCTAATGTACAATCCTCACATTCAAAAAGAGAAATGCCTTCAAATGACATTATTTTACTCTTCTCAAATAAATTTATTTTAAAAAATATTTCACAATATAACAAAATATGTATTGACACGCAATTATTAAACACTGTCCGAACAGGAACGGCCCTAGCAATTTTAGCGCCCGGCGCACTTTTGAAATTTTGCGCCCTTCTTGTTTATGTATACATGGTGTCCTGAGTCCGGGTGTAGGCATTTTTCCAGTCGATAGATCTTGCTGAGAAACGAAAAAAATCGTAAGGCGCGGGGCGGGAATTTCGTTTCTAATATCAACGAGTGAGTAGAAAGAGAGCTCAGAAGTTTTTTTTGAGGTCAAGTAACTAACTTGTTTCCTATTTGTGGTCATAATTCACGAAATTTGTCGTTTCGAATTATTTTGCATTCATTGGAAAGATAATCAATCAGTCTTTACTTTGATACTTAAATTGTACAGATCGGTCCAGTGATGCCAAAGATATGGTACCATCAAATTCAAATTTTCATAGAAAAAAATGTGAAATTTTGAGTTCAAGGTTAAATATCTCAAAACGTTGCCCTGTTTTTTTTTTAATTTTGTTTATTTAAAATATTGCCCAATGAATTGCCTTTCATTAGCATTTTATTTTATTCAATTATCTGTCGTGGATTTTGAGTTATGGAAAAAAATGTAACTGTGGGTTCTACCAATTTAATATATAATATATATAATATATTTTATAATTGAATAAAATATGTATATGCTGGCAAAATGCCTGCACTCGAACTCAGGACATCCTGTATTATTTTTTCAACGCCACCCAAGAGGTAAAACTTGATAGACGCGTTTTTTTTAATGAGGATTGTAGGGGATAATTTTTTTTTTCAATATTGCACTCATTTCAAATATTCATAAAGAAAAATCTTATTAATTTTTGTTATGCAATAAAAATACGCGTAAAAAAAAACCAAATATAATTTTTGAAAAACAATAACTTAATTTAAAATAATTTTATATTATGTATAATTTTTTTTAACTTGCATGCAGATATATACTGATAAACCCTCTACCATTTATAAAAAAAATTCATTCAAACATGCAAAATAAAGATGCAAATATGTAATAGAGTATTTCATCTGGTTTTTAAAGAATTTTAAATATGACTTGAACGTTGAACGGTTAAAAACGTAAAAAAATAAAAAAAAAATAAATAAAAATTTAGAAAATTTCACATCGTTTAATGGCTAAAATTTAAGATCATAAATTACCCTCCCACCTAAAAAAATTCAAAATTTAAATTTTTAAAAAGTTTTTAATATCTTTAAAATTTTGAATATCATAATTAGAACACAGTGTACAAAATAGTATAAAAATAATATAAAATATAAGTGATAGTCGGCGTCACAAAATTTTATTCTACATCTTATTTCGTTGAAAGAATGTAATTTATAGAAAAAGACGTAGAATATAATTTATACATTGGGTTGAAAATAATATTAATTGCTAAAAATGTTTTAAAATATCTATTTTTTTTTTTCAAACAAATTCTCTTGAGTAATATATCAAATATCATCTAGATTATAGAGAATCAAACGACTAAAATGGTGTAAAATTTCTCACACAAAAATTATTATCAAATATCATATCAGTTAGTCTTATTTAACGCCGGCTACTGTGCAATTGTACATAACATTAAAGTAACAACATCACGATGTATTTTTTGATAAAGTACATAGTATATGATATAAAAACAAAAACAATAAGTTCCTATTCGCTTTTCCTTTCATATTCGCTATTCCTATACATAATACCACATGACAAGTAAATTGCAACAACAAAATATTTTGAGCAAAACAATATACAATTGATTATGTACACTTATAAATATCAATGCACATAGAAAAAAGAAAAGAAAGAGAATGAAAGAAATAACAATTATAGTAAAGTCTGTACGTGTACAGCATGATACCAATGATACCACAAACAATAAACATACGTATAATGATACACATTAATTTGTACATACATTTGTGTATACCTCCATTGAAAGCACTAAATTATAAATATAAATAATTATAAGAATTGATGCGTTGGAGCAAATTTTCTAAGTGCACCATTCTAACGCATATCTCATAGAAAAACCTAAATAATATTTGTATGCGATGCTTTCTGTTTTAATATGTAGATATTAAAATTTTTTCATGCGTTGGAGCAGATAATTTTAGTGCTCCATTACAATGTATTTATGAATTTAGATTTAGACTGTTTGCTTTGCAGTCTAATAAATAGGAATAATAATCAATCGAATTGCTTTTGAATATGGAGAGACAAGACAGACAATATACATAAATGATAATACATGTTTGAATATTTTTATATAGATATACGAGTACATGGGGATGGGATATAGGAATATAAGAAATTATATCTACATAATTATTATCACAGACAATATATTGTCTGTGATATTATGTATACAGTATACGTATATTCAAATGTAGTACATATATTTTTAATATGTATATCATACTTATATAAGAATGATTTTATATTTTACTTTTAATTTTTTTAATATCATTTTGGATTTGGCTCTCCATTCCCATATTGTACATACACATAAAAATTACATATAAAAAAAAATTTTGAATTTTTTTCTAAATTTGATATAAATTCATATATCATTAATGGTCTAGAATACATAGATAGTAACATATAGAAATAAGAAATGTATTTTTTATTTTTGTATTATTTGCATAAGTCAAATATTTTTTTTTTTGAATATTTATATAAAAAGTTTTAT
Source organism: Villa cingulata (assembly GCA_951394055.1). NCBI lineage: Eukaryota > Metazoa > Arthropoda > Insecta > Diptera > Bombyliidae > Villa > Villa cingulata. The sequence goes on along the minus strand of OX596020.1, from coordinate 30,917,563 downwards.
AAAAAAAATGTAGATTATTTTTGGCGCCCCAAGATTGCAGCGCCTGGAGCAAGTGCTCCACTTGCTCCTATGGTAGGTGCGGACCTGTGTCCGATCTTCATAATGTGTACGAGCGAAATGAATTGTAAAACGGAATAATACCAATTAGAACAAAGAAACAAGATTAAACATGATTATTTTTACGTTCACGATGTGAATTACCACATAATCTTCTGTAATTTTACATTTTTTGTACGTAATTTTAAAAAAGTAATGTAAAATTGACAGATCATATTTAATATTAATATGTTTGACATTTAGTTTTCCATTTTACAAAATAAATATGATAATATTTCAGCTCTAATTTAATTTTAGAAAAATTTTTTGTAAAAATTACTACATTACATATATTAAAATTCAAATTATTTTTTACCGTGGATATGAATGAACAGTTTTTGTTTTTTAAATTGCGACAAAAGATGGGGCCGCCAACTGTAAGAATTTTAAGTGTTTTTGACATAGTGAATTTCAGTTAAGACAATTACAAAAATAATAACCTTTGTTAAATATACTCACAAATATAAATATAAAAATGAATATAAACTTTAAATGGTATGTACCATAGAATAATAAAGATAATAAATATGTGTAGCTTTATTATTCTATATATATACTTATATGTATAAATATACAGGGTGTTTTTTTTTCTACGTGGCACTGGATATACCACGATATTCTTCAGACTATTTCATGAAAAAAAGTGTACTAGCAAAACCTTCTACCGACCTTGTTGCCGGCGCTAGAGGGCGTTGAAAATTTTGATTTTTTTGCAGGACCTTCAAATACAAAATCATGTGTAACTTTTTGTAAACCCTACTTTGGAAAATTTAGTGTTCTAGAGAATAATAGGAAACTACATTACCTTTCTTTTCGTATACTATAACAAGTATTTTGGAATTCAGTTCTAAATAAAAAGAAATCCTGAAATCAAAATTTATGACGAATTTTTTAAAAAATTTTGTGTATAAATTGGGTTTCTCAAAAAAATTTGCACTACAAAAAATATTTTTGTTTTTGGAATCGAGGCATAAAAATGTTCTTTTTCAAACAAAGAAAACCAGATCATGATATCTTTATCCGTTATCGAGTTATTGAGGATCAAAGTCGATACCGATAAAGATATCATGCTCTAGTTTTCTTTGTCTGAAAAGGAACATTTTTATGCCTCGATTCCAAAAATAAAAATATTTTTTGTAGTGCAAATTTTTTTCAGGAACCCAATTTATACACAAAATTTTTTAAAAAATTCGTCATAAATTTTGACTTCAGGATTTCTTTTCATTTAGAACCGAATTCCAAAATACTTGCTATAGTATATGAAAAGAAAGGTCATTTAGTTTCCTATTATTCTCTAAAACACTAAATTTTCCAAAGTAGGGTGTAAAAAAAGTTACACATGATTTTGTGTTTGAAGATCCTGTAAAAAAATCAAAATTTTCAACGCCCTCTAGCGCCGGCAACAAGGTCGGTAGAAGGTTTTGCTAGTACACTTTTTTTCATGAAATAGTCTGAAGAATATCGTGGTATATCCAGTGCCACGTAGAAAAAAAACACCCTGTATACAGTACTGACTCGATAGTTGCACATGATATAGTGGCCAAGACGAAATGCAATTAGTGGATGTGTGGCAATATTACCGAATACTAACTAAAATATATTAAATTTCTAAAATACATACAATGGTAATATACACTGTCACACTTTTACACGTATCTTTTTTTTAAATATAATTCTTAGAAATAACTCAACCCGTGGCCGTGCCCGATGGTGAATTATATATTTGCGTAATACACTGTACCACTGATAATAACTAATTGCACTGACTGTACTACACTAAATGTACTACACTATTGTACTGTACTGACTGGTCTACACTATTCGTACTGCTTTGACTGTACTACACTAATTGTACTGCTTTGACCGCACTACACTAATCGTACTGCTTCGACCGCACTACACTAATTGTACTGTACTGACTGTACTACACTATTGTACTGCTTTGACCGTACGACACTAATTGTACTATACTGACTGGTCTACACCATTCGTACTGCATTGACTGTACTACACTAATTGCACTTTACTGACTGTACTTCACTAATTGTACTGTACTGACTGTACTTCACTAATTGTACTGTACTGACTGTACTTCACTAATTGTACTGTACTGACTGGACTACACTAATTGTACTGTACTGACTGTACTTCACTAATTGTACTGTACTGACTGACTGTAATCCACTAATTGTACTGTACTGACTGTACTTCACTAATTGTACTGTACTGACTGTACTTCACTAATTGTACTGTACTGACTACACTAATCGTACTGCACTGACTGATTCATGGAATAAAACAGATATCCTCGACTACTTTCCTTATATATATATACCATAAGGATCAGGATTGAACAAAGAACTAGTTCAACTACTATTGCATTGGTTGATGCAATCCTGTTGTTTATATTCTAATTCCCTGTTTGCCGGCAATAACTAGCTACAGCTGGTATTCTTATCTAAACCTTTGCCTAATGCTAATTTTCTTTGTTCAACTCTACATTCTTTGTTTAGGACCTATTTCCTTTGTCTAACCCTAATTCCTTTATCTAACTTCACTTTCTTTGTTTCTTTCCTTTGTCTAACTCTATTACGCAGATACCTTCACCCACAGCCACGGGAAGATAACATTTTATCTTACTTAATGGTCGATACTGCTTTTGCATTTAGTAATACACAGAACGGGCTTTTGTCTATGTATACTTACTACAGCTCGGCCAACCTACTTCGTCACTGTCCCCAGTGACTATCATTTTTCTTTTTCTTTCGCGACACTCTTGTCGCACTCTTTTTTCCGGTTCCATACCGATTTTCTTTATATTGAATTCAATTTATTTTATCTCCGGATGCCAAATCGATTTTCTTATATTTAATATTCGATTTACTGACTTTTTTTTTTCTGGCACCATCCAGACCAATTCACAAATGCCTAACACTATGTGGATACACTTTTGTGGTTGAACATGACATTACATCTTGTTCCACTGTGCCCCATAGGTAGGTAATTCAATTCATTCTTTTTCTTCTTTTTGACCCAATCGCAAATGCCTAGCACTATGTGGATACACTTTTGTGGTTGAACATGACATTACATCTTGTTCCACTGTGCCCCATAGGTAGGTAATTCAACTCATTTTTTTATATGAACCATAGTTCATTTAACAATCTTCAATCTAAGGAGTTACTTCCACACACATTAGTAGAATCGCTCCAAAGTTTGAATGATTTTTCTTTCTTTATACACTCTTATTGAGTCGGTTTCTCCGACTCAGTTTCAACATCTCATTACTTCAAACCTTTTGTTTTTTTACTTTCTCAATTATCTTACCAACTTATCGCTCATAAACCTTTCCAATAGTTTATGCCAATACCTATACTCACATATTTTTGTTTTTTTTTTTTAAATTGTCTTTCCTTCGACCTTTCTTTTTCTTAATATTATGGACGACTCACTATTTTCGCCACATCGCCAAGGATATTAGCTTCTTTAACAACTAATAACTTTTACCTCAAACATTCGTTCACAATATTTACAGTTGTGCCGGCTTTTTTCCTTGCTTTCATATCTGAAACCACTCAGTTTTCTGAAAGGAACTATTTAACATTTAGATTATTTGAGTAAAGAAAAGAAATTTATTTTTTTTTCTTATGACTTATTTTCCTTTTATTTAATCGCATATAGTTTTCACATCTGTATTTTCATTGATTATTACATATACCTGTTTTCATTATATATCTTTTTATATTCTTATGTCTTATATATATTATTACTAGCTGACCTGGCCATGCGTTGCTGTGGCTAAAGTTTGTGTCATATTACATTGTTTTAAACTATTTAAGGGGAACGGTAGGAGAACATCAGACATGGGCACCACCATGCTTTTTTACATAGATGCCATTCGTAAAAAAACATTCCTACCTTCATGACTGATTTTCTACTACCGTTACCACTTATTACAATGAAATTATTATTTACGGATGAAGACGGAAACGTTAAAGCTGGTATAAAAATTTACTTTTTTAGGATTTGAAGGGGAAGGACTTTGAACACAATTAATCAAAATTTTATTTATATAAAAATAATTAAATAATAAATTAATAAATAATAAAAAATAATAAAAATAATAAAAATTAAAAAATAATTATAATTAAATTAAATTAATAAATAATTAAATAATAAATTAATAAATAATAAAAATTAATAAAATTAATTAATTTTACCATATAACATTTTTTCTTAGCTGTTTTTATTTTATCTTCTATATTTATTTTTTAATATTTGTTTCAATTTCTACGACAACTATGTCAATTTTAATTTTATATTTTTTTTCTATTTTTTATTTTAATTTCAAAGCCAACTATGCCAATTTTTATTACTAAGAAATGTCAAACATTAACTACGAAATATAAAATTTAGAAAATGAGAACCATTAGATAATTATTGAAATCGATTTTAATTCCACTTACGACGATATAAAAAAAAAAAAAATTAAAAAAAAATTCGTTCGGAACGTCAATCGGCATTCAAATCCTTCACATACACATTTGATTATCTTCTTGAGTTCAATGTAGAGAATGAATAAAATCAGCTCAATGAAAATATGAAAATTCAATTTGTTTGAATTACTTTTCTAAATTAATTTAATTCACAATGAAATGCACAATTCATATCTTTTATTTTTATTTATCTATGTTAATACGCTGATACTACTATTAACTTTTATTACGACTTGTAGTAAAATCACAACTAATGCAGATGTGAACATACGATTAAGACTAACCATTTAAACATGGGCCTTAATGTTATTTTACAAATAATTTGCAATAAAATAATATTGCGATAATAAATTGAGATGTAAGCTATCCTATCTTTCAAGTTGGATCAAACTGCACACGGTGTACAAATTTGATTAAAATCGGTTAAGTAGTTTAGTAGTTTACCGCGGACAAACAACGTGACACGTAATTTATATATATTAAGATTATTTTTTTTTTTTTTTTAAGAAAAAAAAGGAAAAAAAGAAGAAGACTCGCTTGTGTTAACTTTACTCTTTTTCTTCTTCATCGTCTAGTTCATCATCGAAATCTAAATCATTTAGTTTGCACCAAGGTTTTAATCTCTTGGCAGATTGAATTGACTCATACGGTTTTCTGGTCACCTGTAACTCTTCTGCATCAGATACCACGTATCTGTCGTTTTACAAAGCTGATTTTATTACATATGGCCCTTTAAATCGTGGTTGCACTTTACACGATTGCCCTGTTGCTACTGGTTCTTGTTTTATTACAACTAAGTCTCCCTTTTTGTATTTATTTGGACTTTGATGGTTAGAGTTAAATTTTTCTGCTTGTTTTCTTTGATTTTCTGAAATTCTTTTCAATACTATATCCTTAAGTTCTGACAGTGGCATATTTTCTTCATTATCTTGTTCTTTGTAGTTGCATGTTTATAACTGTTCAAGGCCTATTGAATAGCAGATATATTTTTATCCCAATCATTACCATCTGGGTCATCTGTCATGGTTGATATAACTGTTTTTATCGTTCTGAAATATCTCTCAACTTGACCGTTTGATCGTGGTGTTTTTACTGTTGTCGAGATGTGCTTGAAACAATTTTCAATGCAGTATTTCTCGAATTCTTTACTACTAAAAGCTGTACCTCTGTCTGTTATTATCCGTGATGCAGTGCCAAAATACTGACTTATATCGTCTAATAGTTTGACTATCCCCTTAATGTTTGCTGATTTTGTTGGTCTCAATATAATGTATTTTGTAAATGCATCAACTACACCTATAAGGTACAAATTTCCTTTTTTACTTTTTGGATATGGCCCGAGATGATTAATATGAATACTGTGAAATGGTATGGGTTGTATTTCAGGCGTATGTAAAACGAATCTACTTTCATCTTCTCCTCTTTTATTATATTCGATTATTTCAATGTTGAAATTTATTTCTTTGTTGTATGGAATAAGGATTATATGGTTGGTGCTTATTATTTCGGTTTTTTCTGGAGACTCCTTGTTTTTGAATCTCTTCAAACCCTTTTACTACGCTAATCACTTCTGGCAAAGTTTTACAATTTGAGGCCATTAAAATGTTTATTAAATGTTGGTCAATCAACCCAGAAATGATATATTTAATGACCGATACTTCGCTTAAGTTAACTCTTTTTGCAAGTGCAGCTATTTGATATAAATCTTCGATAGCTTCACCTTGCATTATTTTTCTTTCCATTATTTGTATGAGAATTGACGCGTTGTCTTGACTATTCGGAAAACTTTGTAACAATTTAACACGGAATTCTTCATAAGTACGCAATGAGTCGTATTTGGATTGAAACCAATAATATGCAGCCCCACCTAACCGTAATGTCGCGTAAAAAAGTGTATTTCTATCATTCCTCTGATATAGGTTCTTCAACCCATCAATACCTTCAATCCAATTTTTGCAGTGACTGAGCTTTGTGATGGATTGAATTCACGTATCAGGGTCTTAATTTCACCCAGCCCGATTCTCATCTGTTTATATTTTTGCATTACACAACTAACATCACAATTTGAACTACTTGAATTTTAGCTACAACTCAAGTTTTTTTCTTTTTCTCTTAACGATTTTTCTCTTTTCAATAATTCATTTTCCCATTTAATTAAATCTAATTCGGTTAGTCCTACCTTTGGTACAGTGTCCTCTACTGTACCTGACTCCTGTACATCTTGTTCATTCCTTTCCTCCGTTGCAGATCCTCCATGTTCCTCCATTATCGCTTCAGTTTCACTGCACACACTATATATATTTTATTTATGTATATTTTCTTTTAAATCTTTTTTTTTATCTTTTTTTTTCATATAATATATTATATAACACCCTTTTTTTTTTCTTATTCTATAAACACTGAATTTTTTCACTGTTACTTATTTCTTTTTGTACTCTTCTTTTTTTTTAAACAATAAAATTTCTTGTAGAAGAAGCCACAATGTATCGATTAATTGGGCCCCCACACCTGAGCTATAATATACACTGTCACACTTTTACACGTATCTTTTTTTTTAATATAATTCTTAGAAATAACTCAACCCGTGGCCGTGCCCGATGGTAAATTATATATTTGCGTAATACACTGTACCACTGTTAATAACTAATTGCACTGACGGTACTACACTAATTGTACTACAATATTGTACTGTACTGACTGGTCTACACTATTCGTACTGCTTTGACTGTACTACACTAATTGTACTGCTTTGACCGCACTACACTAATCGTACTGCTTCGACCGCACTACACTAATTGTACTGTACTGACTGTACTACACTATTGTACTGCTTTGACCGTACGACACTAATTGTACTATACTGACTGGTCTACACCATTCGTACTGCATTGACTGTACTACACTAATTGTACTGTACTGACTGTACTTCACTAATTGTACTCTACTGACTGTACTTCACTAACTGTACTGTACTGACTGTACTTCACTAATTGTACTGTACTGACTGTACTTCACTAATTGTACTGTACTGATTGTACTTCACTAATTGTACTGTACTGACTGTACTTCACTAATTGTACTGTACTGACTACACTAATCGTACTGCACTGACTGATTCATGGAATAAAACAGATATCCTCGACTACTTTCCTTATATATATATACCATAAGGATCAGGATTGAACAAAGAACTAGTTCAACTACTATTGCATTGGTTGATGCAATCCTGTTGTTTATATTCTAATTCCCTGGTTGCCGGCAATAACTAGCTACAGCTGGTATGCTTATCTACGCCTTTGTCTAATGCATAACTAGCTACAGCTGGTATTCTTATCTAAACCTTTGTCTAATGCATAACTAGCTACAGCTGGTATTCTTATCTAAACCTTTGTCTAATGTATAACTAGCTACAGCTGGTATTCTTATCTAAACCTTTGTCTAATGCATAACTAGATACAGCTGGTATTCTTATCTAAACCTTTGCCTAATGCTAATTTTCTTTGTTCAACTCTACATTCTTTGTTTAGGACCTATTTCCTTTGTCTAACCCTAATTCCTTTATCTAACTTCACTTTCTTTGTTTCTTTCCTTTGTCTAACTCTATTACGCAGATACCTTCACCCACAGCCACGGGAAGATAACATTTTATCTTACTTAATGGTCTACACTGTTTTTGCATTTAGTAATACACAGAACGGGCTTTTGTCTATGTATACTTACTACACAATGCATATACATATAACAATATTTATTGTTTAACAAAGTGCATAAATTATTTTTTTGAAAAATAATTTGAAATTTTTGTTTGTTTGGTGCATGCAAAACTTGTGAATATTGCCTTTTCACGCAATTTTTGAAGAAGAGCGATTTCTTCAAAGGAAACTTCATTTTGTTCGGCCCATTCCAAAACTGTACTTATACCTCAAATCGCGTCCTCTGTCTTTACTTTCGGCTGGCTACAACTAGGTGCTTGGATTTCATCTTCCTCGCTAGAAACACTATGGATATCTTCTTCAAAAATGTCTTTTTCGGAAACTCACTGAGAAACTTCTTCATTCGAAAACGTCTCACCTGAAGATGTTTGTTGCAGAATTTCTCGAATGGGTTCAATTCTACCTCTTTCTGACTGCAAATGCACTTTGAGTTCGCTCAAAGGAATCTCGTCCTCCAGTTCCCAATTTTCGGATGGGTGCATGATGTTTTTCCAACATTTTTCAATAGTCGAAGAATTTAAGTTTTGCCAGGCTTTCCACAAAAATATTACAGCTTGTTTTAGATTTAGTGCTTTAAAAGCTTGATCGAAGTCATCTGATGCTACAATGAATGCTAACAAACTCTTTTTATAAAACAGTTTGGTCAAATTAATCGCATTTTGATCCATAGGTTGTATAATGGCAGTACAGTTTAGAGGAAAGCACATGATTGTTATTTCTAAGTTGTTAATTTTTTTTACACAGTCAGAAGGATGGCATGGTGCATTATCTAAAAGCAGAAGCGTCTTTTCAAGAAATTCTTTTGATCGTAAAAATGAAGACACCTAAAAATGTGCATAAAATGTTTTTAGTTTTAAGATTAATTGGTCTTCTTTGTCATTCCCTTACCTCAGGTGCAAAACGTTTTTCTAACCATTCATTAAACAAATCTAAAGTCATCTAAGCATTCTTATTAGCTCGATACATGACATAAGAAGTAAGATCGAACTTTCTAAACGCTCTAGGATTTTTGGCTTTGCCTATAATAAAAGGTGCAAGCTCATGTGTTCCCAAAGCATTGGTACAAGCTAAAAATGTTATGCGTTCTTTGCTCGTTTTGCGTCCTGGGGCACTTGATTCATTGAAGTGTACTAATGTTTTTTGAGGCAGAAGTTTCCAAAATAGGCCGGACTCATCGGCATTGTATATTTGTTCTGGTAAAAAACTTTGTTTTTCGACTTCGTTTTTAAATTTTTTTAAAAAGGGGTTGACAAGTTCTGGTTTATTAGAAATCTTTTCGCCAACAACTTTTAAGATACGAATGCCATGACGTTTTTTAAATTTTTGTGCCCAGCCACGACTTGCGTTAAATCCCCCAGGATGCTCATTAATTTGTTGATGATAAAATTTAGCTTTTTCACATAAAATTTCTGTAGAAACTGTGACATTATTAGCACGTTTTTTAATAAACCAGTCAAAAAGTGCTTTTTCCATTTTAGGAAACTCAGAAGGTCGGAGAGTTTGTCTTTTCCCTGGACCAGATTCCGTATTTAATGTGAAGTTTCTTATTTTATTTTCACTTTCTTTTTTTAACACGACAGTTTGTCGATCTATTAACTCTGTATTTTTCACTTAATGATTTAACTGATATTCCGTGTGAAAGACTTTTTAAAATTTCTAATTTTTCTTTTATTGTAAGAAAACTATGCCTTTTAGGAATAGATTTTTTATTTGGAGCCATTTTGACTTTAAAAGCTACTACAAAATCAACTACGCACAGACAATAACTTCACAAAAATAAGGTACACACAATCCAATCAAGTAAAAAGAGAAACTGTAACTGTAATTGTAACTGTAAATCAATTACAATGTTTACACATATTATTTTAATTTCGCTATTCAGCAAAAGCAAAAGTTGTTGCAAATATAGAGGTTCTTATGTTGCAAATATAGAATACATAATGTAATTTTTCTTAAGTTGCAATTATTGGATAATTTCAAATAACGAATATTGCAAATATCGAGTCAATACTGTATATAATGAAAAATAAAATAAAAAAAAAATAAAAATAAATAAAAATAAGTAGGTATATGTACTTACAGCTGTCTGTGTTTAAATTTTGTTTTCATTGCGTAATAATGAAATCCTTTATTTTATCTATATTTTTTTTCTTTTTTTAAGTTCTATTCAATTGTTTTGAAATATATAAATGTGAGTACTTATTATACCCACTCAAATAAACAATTTTTATTATAATTTTTATACAATTATGTACATAATTTTGAATTTACATTTAAATTGAAGATGCAGCTTTTTGATTTGATAAACTGATTACATTGGTTTCATAAAATACATAATTCATAGTTTCGTTCATTCAAAGCAATGTTGTTTTCATATAAAGATGTAGTTATTATCAAATTAATAATACACATTTTTCAATTGAAAAAATCTCATCAGTGAATTTAAAGAATATATGTTATTGAAAATATAAAAAATGTCATTATAATAATGCATTGACGAGTTTCTTAATTTAAGTAAACTCATATACTTATTTTAAAAACATACTGCAATAGCTCCAAATCATTATCAAAATTCATTGTTTCTACTGTAATTTAGACATCTACAAAGGCTGTTTCCAATTTTTCTAAACAATGCATGAAATCTACAGGTGCCTTCACAAGTTTTGCATTTTCGTACTGTTTTAAATTAGTGAAAATGAATTCTGAGCCCTCTTCAGTTGCTTGCCTTCTAATTCCACAATGATTATTATCCCAAAATTTATATAAAACCCATCCATCGCTCACCGAAATCCATTCGTGGATACTCATTAAGTTGAAAACCAACTATAGTTTTTACAGTTTCGGGAAACGTTTTAGTTGTTTTGACTGAAGATGATAATAATAGATGACGCTCCTCACAGTTACCAGATTCAGATAGTTCCAAATATCGAACAGAAAATGATTTTTTAAACAAAGCAGCAAATTGATTAAAAAAAGTAGTCAAGAGTGTATTATCCCCTCTTCCTTTTCGTAATGCTGCGAAAGAGTTCTCAAGAACATCTTGATTTAAATTTCTAGTTAATAGAAATTTTATTCCCTCTTGCTTTAAATTATAAAAAAGCAGTTTTAGACTGCTTATATTCAACAACAACCATTAAAAACAACTCACTCTAGCAGAAATATCTTCCTTTTTCTCGTTAAAAACCTTAATTGTTTTTATCCAAACACTCATTTCGTCTAAAAACTCTAATTGTTTAATATTTCCTACAAATGGTCTTCTAAACTCTTTAAGGTCTGAGAATTTAGATGAATTTAATAAATCAAATAATTTGTCAAATTTATCTAAAAACTCAGCAGTATAAATTGAATTTATGTCTCCAGTAGTTTCTATTGCCCAAGTGTATAAAGCACTAGCGACGGTCGAACTTATAACTTAAGTAGCGTATTTCACTCTCATCATTCGAAAGGAATTCGGTTTTTATATGGGTATTAGATAAGCGTCTGGCTAGTCTAAATTTTCTAGTAGCAGAAAAGTTTTTTATGTGTTCCCACTCTGCAATTTTGTTGCCTTCAAAATGTTTATTATTTAAAAAATTATTTATAACTGATTTTATCAAGTGAGGCGAATCAAACAAAAAATTTTTCATTTCCATTTACTCCAAAATAGGGGTTTTCTATTGAAATTTTCAGTAGCTTAGAGAGTTTTCGGAAATTCGCCCCTTGGTCACAAAAAACTAATTTTGGTTCCAAACCCACCATCTGTAATTTTCTCAGAGCTTCTATCAAAAGAGTGCATATCTTATTTGGTTCGGAAGAGGAGTTAGAAAACATATATATATATCCCAAAAAGTGTCTATAAGTATGGGCTACTCCTCTTGCCATTAAGATTAGTGCATTTTTTGCAGGGAAATTTGTTCTATGCACACCGTCATCTGATAAACCGACAATTTGTTCTCTTAATTTATCGTAATATAAATGAATCTTTAAGGATATCTCGTTCGAGGAAACAACACTTTTTTTCGCCAAGCTCTATGTAGCCCTGGACCGAAAGGCCAAGAACGTATAAATTTATTGAGAGTAATAGTGGATGGAAAATGCATTATTTTGGAGATGAATCTATAGGCTTTTGGTGCGATAAAATATAAATTCAAGGCAAATGATTTAAGTTCATGGAAGTAACGCTTCACTTTATTTAGTTTTGTTGCATTTCTAAGGCCATGTTCTACAATGATTGCAAAATCTTCAGATAAATATTTTCTCAAAGCAATCATTATATTTTCTACGCTAAACTGTTTTTTTCTAATATCTGATATCAAGCGTTCATTTTGACTGTTATTCTTTTTTAATGTCTTTTTAAGAAGTTTTTGCTCTTTCTGCGAAGTAACCTCTACTTTAAGTAACATACTTTTTAGAGTTTGAGTAATCTTCACAGATGTCATTTTCTGCATACTTACTTCACCACTTTGGGCTGTGCTAAGTGTATAACTGTCTGTATAACTAAATAATAAATTTTGGTACCAAAACTAAGTACATACTCGTATGGTATGTACGAGTATGTACTTTTGAAAATCATGAAAATTTTGGCATGATTTTATAATACATATTAATATCAAATTAAGGTACAATTTGAATTAAAAATATTAAAATTAAAAATATTAAAAATATATAAATGCATAAAAATATTTAAATCTTCATTTTTAACTCCGCTGCTTCCTGGAACTCCTACAATAGGCATTGCAGAAAAATTTAATTTCTTTCCACTTGGTCCAAACATCATGGGAGTAAAATGTATGCTGCAGACATAAATATCGTCTGAAATTTTTTGTTCCATTAAGTCTTCCCTGCCAATTGCTTTAACCCTTTCGATCCGGAAAACAGATTTCGGATTTTTGATGTCAAATTTATGTTTTACTGATGTAAAATGATGAACAGAATTAGAATTCGGTCCACTAGATCAAAAGTTTGGACAAGGGGAGGGGATAGTAACTGGGACACATATGTCCCATCCGGCTTTTTAGATGGGGCATATACGTCCCGTTCAGTCGTGTATGTATTAAAAACTACAATTTCCATGCCAATTTTATTCAAAAAAAAAATACTGAAAAACTATTTTACAATATAACTTATAACTAATAAAACTAATGATTCTAATGTAATGAATAATGCAAAAACAATTACTTATGATAAAGTGCGAAACAAGTTTTGCACAATGCAATTCCGCACTCCTCACATAGTGTTTTAGTGCGTCTTTCAATTTTATTGATGCGGCAACCAACACATCGTCTTCTAGTTGGACCTTTAATAGGTAAATGTCCAGAGTTTCCCATCAACTTCCTTTTTTTTGCCAGATAACCTGTGCTTCCGCTTCGTTTAACTGCTGCAGTTTTCTTTCCTTCTATAATTAAACTTTCGGCCAAAATTATTAAGAATTTAATGAATGGATCTTTTTGCCGACGTAATTCTGTATGACATGTTACTGGTATCTGCTCACCAGTAAAACATAAAGAAACGGTCGAAACAAAGTGTTACATTTGGTTCCTGTATGATACTAACAAGTTTATTAACTACACGTTCACCAAGAGTCCCAGTTGCAGTATGTTCTTCTCTTCCGCTGTAAACGTTAAAGTCATAAACATAGCCAGTATACGAATCACATCTTAACCACATCTTAATGCTGCGTTTTGTAGGCTTCATTGGCATATATTGTTTCAATGACGAACGACCTTTGAATTTCGTCATGGATTCGTCAATACTTTGAAACGCACTGTCTTGTCTAGCATTTTGAAATCGTTCTTTCAAGCATTGTACAAGATCATCTATATAGTAGGTCTTCGTACAAACAGCTGGATTTTCAGGAGGGGCAAAATATAATTTTGACGACAAAATTTGGAAACGATCACGCGAAATCGCTGATTTGATAGCTTCATTTGCAATTGACTTGTGTCTTGACCAATATTGTTTTATTGATGGTACGTGATTGTATGACATTATAAACATACAACCAATGACGACTTGTATTTCTCCAATATCGGTATGCTTCACATTTTCGTAATTATTTTTAGATTTGCGTAGGATTTCAATCCTCTCATTTGTGCACTGGGTGATGTACATAAAAAGACTTTTTGGAAAAAGTTTCCTGAAAATGTCTAATTCAGTATCAGTTCGGAGAATATGTGACCTGATCTCCGGAATTCGATATTCACTTACTTATTTGTTTTCGAGGAGTAAAACTAGTAGACGGTTCTGACCATACTGTGGTCACTCCATTTGGAAAATAATTTTCATTGTTTTCATCATCAACCAGAACATTTGGCTCTTTTATAATGTCATTATTTGTAGCATTTATGTTTTGGTGCAATTCGTAAGTGTCTGAATCAGAATCCTCTTCAAACGCGTCATCAATTTCAGAAGCATCTCTATCATTATTGGCATTTGAATCGAGATCAGACGGTTCATAATTGTCTTCACTGTCTTCACTTTTTTGAAAGGAAAGAGAAATATATGTATGAATTTTTGAAAAAAAAATTTTTTTTATAATGTTATCATTATTTATTATATATATATTTTACACATTTATATTATTTCTGTTTATTTCCTTTTTTATAGTTTTTCTTAATTTATTTTTAATATAACTTATTATAATTATTACAATTAAACATACAACTAAACTTATAGTATAATTACTATTCTTAAAGTGTCGTAGCGCTAATTATTGCTGATGTTACTGTTGTTGTTACTTGAAGCTGCATTTATTGTGACTTCCTCTTTTGATTTTCCGCTGCCCATTGCTCCTTTTTAATTTCTTTTATTTTATTAAGAAAAAATTTCTTTTCTTCTTTAGTAATCGCCAGATTTGTCCTCCTCTTTTTTTTATTTTTATTTCCTGAACCTTTGTTGTTTCAATCACCCGATTTTTATTCCTTTCCCTGTATTCTTGTATTGCAATGGGACGCGGTCCAGCTCTGTAGTTATTTTTTAGATCCTCGTGTAGACGTGAATTTATTCGCAAATGTTCTTTCAATGCTTCCTCTGAGTTTGTTTTAAAATTGCAGCTGGGACATTTAACCAATGTTTGCAGGATCGCCATGTAATATGTTTAATTTTTCTAATACAGGAGGCTGAATTCACCTGTAAAAATTAATTTTAAATAATTAAATGGTGCGGCATTTTAATGCCGATATTTGCACCTAAGTATGGCAAATGTGCCGAAGTTTAATTCTATTAATAATGGCAATTTAATGCCGACTTACTTTAAAATCAAACACAATGATTTCTCTTGCTTGATCAATATTCAACTGTATCTTTATTCAAAAGATCTTGTCTTTTTATACAAAATTTCTTACATTATTATTAATAGTAATTAATAATACATAAATATAAATTGCTTAAGTTATTACATATAATTTGCTTAATCAAAATTTATTGACATAATTTCATAAAGTACAAATATTTGTATTTAATTTACAATACACATATGTTCATAATTATAATTCTCTTTAATTTTATTATATATGACAATTTCTTAACTTATCAAATATTTGTTATTAACCTAATTTTAAACTTTAGTTCATATACCTTATTAACTAAAACAGTGTAATGCTTACATATCATACTCATGTGTCTACGACATACATTAATATTTATAACATAATTCATAAAAGCTTAAAATGCTGTCATACTTATGTTAAGCAATTAACAATATATATATATATGTATTGCATTCATTCAACTCATATTTAAACTTTTTTTGTTTACTATTGAGTAGATCACGTTTCTTCTACTCATGTTATATTGTTGCATATTATGTTGCATATTGAATATGGTATGTGGTCATTACAATGTTTTTAGATCTAGCAGCTTATGTTTTATTCCCAAATCTTTTTCAAAATATTGAATCATAATAGGAAACAGTTTGATTGCTCCATGATTGCTTGCATCAGTGCTAATTCCAACATATTTTATAACACCATTATTTATTTCAGTTTTGATTGAATTGATAGTAAATGGTGCAATAACATTTTTAATAATTGCTGTAGTTTTAGTTCTGGCCGATGAAATTTTTGTGGCAACTTTTGAATCATTAAAAAGTATTGAATTTAGTTTATTTGTACAGTCTGTTGATCTGAAAGTAAAATGATGATTTATTGTGTGAAACGCTAACGTTGCCTCAGATGCATGCACTCTATTTTCTTCAGACTTGTCAACAGTGTATTTCCTTATTTCTGAAGATGACGTTGCTGCACTAAGTTTACTAACATGTCCTTTTGAGTTTAGGTGTTGTTGTAAATCATATTTTCCTTATTAGAAATATTTATAATACAATTACATACGTTACAAATTGCTTCATTAGCATTTGATTCACATTTTCGAAACATTTTATATTCTTTTTGAAGCTTCACTAAAAATACACTTTCTTTTTATTCCACCCATATTGCAATCTTTTCTATACTATATTTATATGCTGTTGACACGTGTAGCATTAAATTTGTAAATTAAAATTCCAATCCAAAATAACTAATGCACTAAAAAGGAAAATATTTGTTTGTTTTGCAATTTTATGAATACATTTTTTATAAAATGAATTAACTTACATTTTTGAACCCAACAAAATTAAATTTTTACAAAATAAAACAATTGCTACAAAAATTTAGGACTTGATAGTAAGATATAAATTGCAAAATGGAAATGAAAATGACAATTATTTGAATCTTCTTCTTTTTTTCTTATAACATTACCACTAAAATAATAAAAATAACATATTAAATATTCCAGTGGAAAAAAGAGGATAAAAGTGAACAAGAAATAAAGTAGAGAAGAGAACATAAGATAAAGAAAGAAAATGGAGGACATGCTCTCTTCAAAAGAGACCTTCTGGTCACTCTAAGTATGAATGCTAGAAATTAACCGAAACATGTGCATGCTTGTTTCGCACGATGCTTTTTTTCTATACCAAGCAACAATATGCTATGGGTATTACGAGATATATTTGTATCTTGTACAAAGCAAATGTATGCTAAGTACATCGAGATTCAGATACCAAGCAACTATATGCTATTATGTATTATGTGATGTGTTTTGTGATCTACGCAATTATGTTCTTAGGTTTATATCAATACAAACCTGATTAAATATTTGTGCAGCCATAAAACTATGATTCTAAGACCAAGACAAAGAATCGCGAAAGATGTTACTGCATTCAATCGTGTCATATTTGAATCAATTTTCGAAATAAGGAATGATACGATATGATATTTAACAATATTTATATACCAGATCATTATGAATTCAATATTGATCCTTACATTACTACATGATCATTTGAAGATATTGAAATGTACCTATTACCATGTACGTATATATACCCTCACTTAAATCGACATAAAAGATAAATCGATTTATAACTGGTTTTATTCTGAACCCATCCCAATGTGTTTATACCCTTTGTAATTAACCGGTTCAAATTAAATCGATTTAAAAATGATATTTCATTTTCATTTGCAAACAGTTAGACTCTTTTAAAAATCAAACTTTTTTAAAAATATTTTTACTTACTGCGAAATTTTCCAAAGAATTTAATTAAATAGTTTTACAAAAAAACACTTTCTTCTTCTACGTCAGCTAATTTTGATTTATGTGTAAACCGATATTAGCTGACAGCCGTTTATACCCCTTTAAGAATCGACTGAACCGGTTAGTTATATCGTATTATTTTAAATCGATTCAAACGTTAATTCGATATAAACAAGCGTTTATACCATGGGTCTATTTTGTGTCGACACATTTTATGTCGATTTAAGTAAGGGTATTGTAAGAGATAATTTTAGATTAATTTTTTTTATTTTAATCAAACGCGACACATGTTATCAATATCAATATTTTATTTTAATTAATAATTTTTTTACAAACAAACGTCAATATGGCTAAAAAATAATAGACTGCTATGATCTAGTTTACATTTTATAAAATGCTACTACAGTATATACATAGTATACATATGTTTTGTTCTTATAACAAAATATGTATATAAATGAATGAATGTTATGTGTATGTATAACAAGTTGAGAAAACAGAGAGAATAAAGAAAATGCCTTTCTCACGAAAGCTTCTGTCGGTTGCTTTTTGTGCTTTTTGTCGGTATTTAGAAAAATTTTGTTACACTACTTTATATGAACGTTGGACATATGAGTATTTATTTTATATGTGCCGAAAGGGTTAAATCTCCTTCATTATTAAATTGGAAACTAAGAAAATATTTCAATTTTTCAATAGACTCATTTAAATCGTAATAAATATTAAAAAAGTCACCATATACAATCAAACATGGGATTGGCTTTTAATCATTTTTCATATATTTCTTCCAAACTCAATATACTCCACTCTTTTTCGAAAACCTCGATTGCATCTCTATAAGGGTGAGATTCAAAACGCCTCAAAAACGTGTTGTGATACGGCATCAAAACAGTCGTGATGCAAAGTTTTAAAACAGCATCAATGCTTCGCATCGATATTGAAGTTCTACAACTTTGACGTTTGGAAACGAATTTGTTGCTTTGTTTTGAAAACAAGAAAAATGGTTCACCTCCTGCAGTACATAATTTTAAAATTCAATTAATTCATTCTCTACACTAAATCAGAAAACGTGAAACAAAATTAATAAAATTAAACAATATCAGGATGGATATATTTTATAGCCATTTTCGAATTAGCAAAAACACCTTCAGTGCAAGTACTCGTATAATATGATACTCTCCATTTTTTTGGAATTTGTTATTAAAACACTACACATTAGAAATTCAATTTATCATAAAAGTACAAAATTTTTGTTTAAAACAAACTGACCTTTGGTTCCATATAACAAAATTCGTATAAAAATAAGTCATTGAAATGATATTAAGAAAAAAAATCTATTCAAATCTATTTTGCATCATAAAAATTCAGGATGCGTAGATTGCTTGATAGATGCGTATCAGATGCATTCACAATAAGTTTTGAAACTGTAGAGTGTAGACATTGTCATCGATTTAAGTGTTATAGTTTTGAAACTGTTGATTATGCATCGAGGCGGTAGTATTTAAACATTTTGAAATTCACCCATATCTTCACAAATTAAAATCTTGGTCAAAACAATAATAATAATCGGTATTTCATCTTCTTCTTCTTGTTTACACGGATTAAATTTCTGTCTGAAATTCTTCTCCACATCATATATACTGTGCACTGTAATATATAGGCGAGTGGACAGTAGAATTTCCGATCGAAACTAAACAAAAATATTTTGATCTAGATTTTCATGCGTTTTCTGAAATACTACTCGTACTATTGCAGTATACATCACAGAAAAAGAAGGTGATCTAGAGCTAGTGAAGCTTATTTAATGGACTATGCTAGTTTTATTTGTCTGTTATTTATAATCTAACTAGATTACCAATTTTGTATAATTTCTATTAAATTATACAATGATTATATTTTTTTTGTGAATACTAATAGGTTCGCACCGCCACTTAATGGCTCCAGCAGACCTTTTCACAAATTTTTATGAAAATAACTCTTTCGAATGCAATGTAGTGTGATTCATAAAATCTTATCTCTTTCATTTATATCTGAAGCAGTTTCTTCATGCACGAATTATATTACAAGTTAAAGCTAAAACCTGCTATTCGTTTCGTATCAATTTTTTTTGTAAGCAAGCCATTCACGCTACAACTGTTGGACAAACCACTGTTATACAGCCAAACAATTGTGTGCTAGAACACATACGCCACAACATTGATTTTCTTTGATTTTTCGACCAACTTTGCCTTTAGTGTAATGTAGTGTCTTATTTTCAAAAAAATCTTTCCAAAAAAATCTTTAAAATCTTTCCAAATTTGATATTATAAAGAAAGACGTGTAATATTTCGTTGAATATTGAAAAAAGAAAATGTTTATTTTCTTCTACATAGTATTTAGTACAACTGATGTACAGCAATCACACACATTTTAAAATGGTTGTATATAGAACGACGGTTGTATTGCATATCCACCCAACCATACAACCGAACTCATTTCATACAACCAGCCCACATATCATACAATTGTCGTATCCGTATTCGATCAGAAGTTTGTCCAACAATTGTATCGTGAATGGGCCGTTGTACTGACAAATCTTATTTCGTTTTATAATTCGTGCATGAAAAAGCTGTTTCAGATATAAATAAAAGAGATAAGAATTTAAGAATTACAATTAGACTTCTTTGAATCTTGAGAGAGAGGGTATTTCTCTAAATTTTTGAAAGGTCTGCTACCATTCATGAGGCGGCGGACCTATTAATATTCATAAAAAAAATTTATTTTGCATCATAAAAATTCAGGATGCGTAGATTGCTTGATAGATGCGTATCAGATGCATTCACAATGAGCTTTGAAACTGTAGACATTGTCATCGATTTAAGTGTTATAGTTTTGAAACTGTTGATTATGCATCGAGGCGGTATTTAAATTAAACATTTTAAACTCACTCTAACTGTTTAGTTTTAGTTATAAATTTCAATCGCTCATTTCTGAGCCACTGGACACTCGACGACGCTTGTTCCATTTGCGTGGGTATGTGCTTTTGTAAAATTTGTTAAACCCAATGGGTTTCACCTCCTGCGTCATGTTTTCTCCGTTTTCTACTGAGTCGTTCGCTAATTGAAGAACTGCTTTCAGAATTGTTCTGGTTTGTTCGTCCTTCGAATTCACAAGGAACACACAACGTTTGTATGCTCTCATCCACCATTGATTCTCGGGTAGTTTTTGAACATTCTTTCTGGGGAAAATCGAAATTTTCAGAATTAAATCTTCAACACCTCCCGCCGAACGCAAGTAGTGTAACTCTTCTTGGATAGATGTGCATGTATATTGATGTATTATACCATCTTTCCGTTGAATATTCTGTGGCAAATTGACCATATTTGGATAGTCGCTTTTTGATAGGAATTCCTTGAAGGAAGAGACACCTGCAGGTGCTGTGACTCCAGGTGCAATCGTGGATGATGTGGATGTGGTTTCTTCCTTCTTGTGGATGATCACTGATGAGCAAGATGTTGGCATTACACGCTTTTTCAAATGCGCTATTAATAAAGATGTCTCGTTGATGATTTGCGGAGTATTCGGCAACGTCGTCAAGAATTCGTATTCGAAGTGCTCTGGAACTAAAAAATTCCAGAAATCTTCTAAAAGTTCTGTTAAAGTCTCCTTCGATGTTGAGATTGCCTTGAACTCTTCGTACAAGGTCATTAATTGTTGTAGATAAAGTTGATCGGTTGTTAGTTCCTCTTTCGCTTACTCTAGTATCGACGTCTATTCGATATTCCTTCTTCCAAGTCCCCAACTTCTCTAACATCCTGATTCGACTCCAGTGTTGCGTTCAAATTGTCGACCACTTCGAATAATTTACAATTAATTAATTCCTAAAATTTTAGTACATTTTTTTTATATGAGTTAAATAAATCAAAACTCTAAAAAATATATGTAAATTTGCATAGATTTCTTGCAATAAAATATATGTAAATTTACTATTATATATTAAAAATCTCCTTCAGTTAAGAACATGTACATTTCAAAACAGTACAGTTTACAAAGTATGTCATCAATATTCCACAATGGTTGAGTAAAATTACTACTCGCAGACTCCACTGAAGAGAATAATTACAATTCCAAATGTTAAAAATACAAGACAGTAAATTGTAATTTTCAACGAAAGAAGTATAATTCTATGCACTTGTAAGATTACAGCAATAAATGTTGGCAAATATTGGGCCAACGTTTTTTTAAGCAATATTACATGATCTTTTAATAAAGTGTAGTACAAAAAAGTAAACGATTACCTTTTAAACACATATTTTCTCCTTATTTTATTATCATGCATGATCTATTTTATCATAAAATGAAATTACATTCACATTTTTTGATTATTAAATAATCTTCATATAGAGAAAATACTTTTTGTCAAAATTATTTTCACCACCATCCATGGTTATCCATGTTTTCCTCAATTTCTCACTAACACATGTACATCATCTCATTTTTCTTTTGAAATTCCCACCAAATTCTCCAGCGCATGCATTTTGTATAAATTTGCGACACCGATATGCATCGATCAAGTCCAATTATCTAATAAGGTGCAAGGGCAACCTCTGCCCAACTGAAAAATTTAGTTTTTTAAAATAAAAGTTTTCTTCTTCTTCTGGTAGGGTAGTCCAATTTTTCATAAAAGTTAGGCAACCTCGGCCCTTGTCGGTATATACCACTATTATTGACCGATTGATTCCGAATATTTAACCATTCAATAAATTTTTATGAATATTGAATTCTATAATCCTACGTGTTAAAGAAAGGTTCACTGTATGAATCTCTTTTCAATTTTCCTTGCAAAATATTTTTTACATTCACTACATTCCACCATTTTCGTATGATTTGTCAAATTTCTGTTCTTGATGTATGTACTATTTTAGACAAATAATGGGGTGAATTTGGAAATACCTAGACAATTGCCGTTTTATTTCATTTTTTTTCGAACACTTGAAAACATAAAAAAAAAAATAAAGTCAATGCTAAAAATGGTTGACAACAGCTTGCTGAAAGTGTAAGACATAATAAACAGCTGAAAGCTATAGCCATGGGTAAAGGATTACATTTGAAGCCATAAAAAAAGGATTAGGACTATTTCTGAATCAAAAAAACTCTGAAAGCAGTTACCTAATTAACCACGTACAGAATTAGGCCCTAAATACATTCGTTGCGGTCGTAAGTTGTAAGCAAAAGCTCTAAGCTATCTAAAGAGAGTTGAAATATATTCAATGCGGTCGTGAGTTTTAAGACAACTTAACTTGACAGCCAGTGGTACTGAAATATTGTGTTAGACAGTGCGTCGTATTTTGTGTGAAAATTTTTACTTTTGTTTAGTTTATGAATATTAGATTTATTAGTTGATAAAAATACAATCAAGCAAATCTTTAATAAATACTTAATTAATTGTAGACATTTTAAAAATTTTGTTTTTCAAACAAATTTAATTATGGATGAAAATGTAGAATTAGCTTTGGGATTAGCATTAGAAATAGCTCTGCTAAAAAAAATGGAAGAAAAGAGTTTGGACGAAACCATTAAACACTGAAAGTGAAAGAAATAAATATGGATTTTGTAGAAAAACATTTTTAAAAGCAAAGCGTGAAAATCCAGTAGAATTTAGAAAAATGACAAGGATGGAAGTAAAACATTTGATTATTTACTTTTCCTGCTTACAAATAAATTGGAGAAATCGCTAATCGAAAAGCTATTAATCCAGAACAACGTCTGGGTTCGACAATAATTTGAGTCAACACTATTTCCTTTTTAAATATGAAAACTTATATTAATAAATTTTAGGCATTTAGCTCAAGTAACTGCAATTCAGTATTTGGCATGGTCTTGGAAATTAGGGTATGGACACAGTTAGAAATATTATATATAATACTGAAGACACATTATGCTCGAAATCGCGTGATTTCGCAAAGACGATTTCACGAAATCTAATATAGTGACATATATGAATTTACGTGATTTCAATCATAGAATACATTTTATTTGACATTTGTGTTTTTTTTTTTGATAACATTATTATTGCCTGCAGCATTAAATTAAGATTATTATTATTATTTGTATTATTATTAAAATTTTTTAAATTAATTCATAAATACTAAATAAAATAAATAAGTGAAATAGGTTAATATAGGTATTTATTATTAATAAACTAAATAACTAGTGATCTTAATGTTATTTTCATCTCAAAATACTTTTAATAACAAGATTAATTTTTAATATTTAAACAACACGATTTTTAATAATTCTTTAAAAGAAATAGTGAATAAATAAAAAAAATATTAAAAAATGAGCCTGTATAGTCTGTTGTGTATGTATATTGGTAATTTGAACCAAATAATAATGCTGATAGAAGATACGAGTACATCAAATACATCTCTACTTCGAAAAAATATATTAAGATTATCATCTTGTAAGGCTCGTAGAAAACAATTGCAATCATTGCTTTCTTTAATTACGATCAATAAATCTTTAAATAGGAATATATGGCGCCTTGTATTTGTGTAATAATCAATTGAATTAAAATTTATGTATATTTTATATTAGAATCGGAATTCTCAATTTTGAGAAACTGAAATACAAGATTATCCAAGAAGTTTCAAAAATCAATTTAGAATGACTTCCAGAACATTTCAACGTCTGTGTTAATTATTAAAAAGAATGAACCGCAGAGATACAACTTTTACAAAATGCATTCCTTTGAAAAAACGCATTGCTATAGCTTTGTATGCTTTGGGTTCTTCAAGTGAACACAGAACTGTTGCAAATGTATTCGGTGTTGGTAGGACTACTGTTGGATAAATTGTAATCGAATTCTGCAACGTAGTATGGGAAGATTTAAGAAACCAATATATGAATGCATATCCTTTGAATGCAGAGACAATTGAAAATAATATTTCAGGCTTTGAAAGAATGGGTTTACCACAGTGCATCGGAGCATTGGGTTAAACTTTTTACTTCAAATTTTATTTTATGATTAGATATAGAAATAACCAAATAAAACTACATTTTTATATGTTAATATACATGTATTAGATGGATGTAATATAGAAATATCACCAAATAGAGAAAACGCGACAGACTACCATAATTTCAAAGGATGGTATTCCACTGTATTACTAGCATTAGTCAACCAAAGATATGAATTCATGTACATAAATGTTGGTGCCCCAGGACGATGTCATGATTCAAAAATATTTGAAAAATCATCTTTAAAGAAATATCATATAGAAGCAGAAATCCTTCAACAATAGACAAAACAAATAAATAACATAAATATACCAGTTTTAATAATTGGCGATTCTGCTTTCAGATTATCTGATATTTTACTAAAACCATATGCGTACAGTACTGACCTAACAAATAGACAAAGAATTTTTAACAGAAAATTATCAAAATGTAGAAGAGTTGTGGAAAATGCTTTTGGCCACCTTAAAGCTAGATTTAGACGACTTGGTAAAGGTCTCGAGAATGATATGAAAAACGTGAATATTATCATAAAAGCTAGTTGCGTTTTACACAACTTTTTAATAGAAGAAAAGGATATGGTTTTAGAGTCATGGGATGAAGAATCGAGGATAACAAATGTAAGGGAACAGCCGATTCAGACCACTAGAGTTGGAAATGATCATTCATTTGGAATAGTCATTAGAGATGTTATTTCTCAATATCTAGGTAACAAATACAAGATCTTTTGTTTTGTAAAAAATATTTTTTTATTTAAAATGTTTAAATTAAGATTATAATTTTTCAATAATTTTTGAAATTAGCTCATTATTTTTTTCTAAAAGTTGTTTTAACATTTCATTTCTTTCATGCTCTAACGCAACAGATTGTTTTAAAAGTTCTTTTGTTTCATTAAATTCAGCATGACTAGTTTCATTAATTTTTTTAATTTCTTTATTTGTTATTGAATAACATTTTTATTTCTTGCAGAACTTAATGCTGGTGTTGTTGCTGACGATGATGATGCTGTTACTGCTGGTGTTATTGCTGACGATGATGACGCTGTGACTGCTGGTGTTGTTGCTGACGATGACGATGCTGTTACTGCTGGTGTTGTTGCTGACGATGATGATGCTACCATTTCCTGAAAAATATTAATTTTCAATAATTTAATTTAATTTTTACTCATTCATATTAAAAATGTCAATATAAAAAATATGTTTTTAATTCTTACGTTTGATACTATCGTGAAGCTTTCTTCAACAAATTCTTCGAAATTTTCAGAGAAGCTAGCTTGAAAAATTTCATGGACTAGATTGAATTTGTCCCAATTTGATGGAGTACCCCCTGTCGTACCAATTTTCATCTTTTCTTTTCTTGAATATATCAAAAAATTCTGTATAATATGTATTTATATAAAAATTGGTAAAAGTTTTACCTACCTATATCTACAAATTAAATTATGCACTTTATTGTGCACTTCGTCCGATGTGTTGGAAAAGGGCTGTTGAACAAAAAGACATGTTTAAAAAAAATTTTGTGTTTATTAAATATAAAAACAAACAAAACAAATTACTTCAATTCATTTACAAAAAAAAAAAATACAAAATATATAAATAATATTTTATTCAAAAATTCACTTTTGGCTTATTCTTTTTTTTAAGTAAGTTTATTTTTAAAACGTCTAAACTAAGGCCACTTGCAGAAGCCTTTTTTTACTTTAGAACCACTGTTTCATAAAAATTTTTATCATCTTTATTAATAAAAGGTAGCATAGATTTAAGGTCATCTTGTTTTTCTTTTGAAATACGTGGGAATTTTTGACAACGTTGTATTTCAAATAAATTTCCACCTGTTTTTCTTGTATTTTGGCAAATTTTTACTCGTTCGAAATCTTTTAAACAATGTTTTGTCTTAAAACTTATTTTATATAAATCTGAACTTTCATAGAGTATTTGTTTAGTTTTTTTATATGGTATGAGTTTAAGTCCAAAACTAGCTTTGTTATAATTGAGTAGATCTTCCTTCTTAAGTTGAATAATCTTCAATTTAACATTGTTATAATTCATTCCAATTAAGATTCGTAAAAGCGACAGAGGTCCATGCACTTCCAGTGGCCTATTTAACGAAATTACAAGTCTACAAGTTTACAAGTTAGAATTTACAAATAAATTTTTACAAGGACTTGTAAATTCTGTTTCTAAAAAATTCACGAAATTACAACTTTACAAGTTTACAAGTTAGAATTTACAAATAAATTTTTACAAGGACTTGTAAATTCTGTTTCTAAAAAATTCACGAAATTACAACTTTACAAGTTTACAAATTACAAGTAAATTGTTTACAAGGACTTGTAAATTCTGTTTCTCGTAAAAATTTACAAGTCTTGTATTTTTACATACTTGTAGAATTTCTTTTTACAAGAATAAATGATGGATTATAATTATTATGAACGAATTTTTTTTGTATTTCTTAAAATTATTCATAATGTATTTCAAAGCGCTTTAAATCGTAAATCTCTGTATTTTTTGCAGGCGATACTCTGTTTTTTGTTATTTTTAAAAATTTATAAATGAAATTAGTATATGTAGACAAATGACAAGAAAATAATCAATTGCAACAAAATATATAAAAAAGGACCGAAAATATTCATAAAAGGTAGTTTGACTGGTTGTAGTAAATGCAGGTATACAGATGTTTTAGCTATTATCGAATATTACAGAACATAATGCATATATTGGCAGGTAGTAATGAAAATTAAAATAAAAACAATAAGGTATAAAAACATAACGACTAGTAAAAAGGACATTCTATTAGAAACGGTTGCATAATTAAAATATTATACTAAATAAAATTATAGATAGTGAGAAAAAAATTTAATTACGTTTTGAATAAAGTGAAAAAACATTTAAAATTTAATAAATTTAATTAATCTTGAAAGACGGTTATTCATTAAATTTAATTTATTAAAAATATTTTCATAGTGTTTATTTTTAAAATGAGTAAATTGGACAATAAAATAAGTGTGCTCTGTGAAATACGTGACGCAAAGAATATTCTTTTTGGTGCATTTTCCGATAAAATCACCAAAGAACGAAAAATAGAAGAGTGGAAAAAAATATTAATTAAATGTCAGTCTCTTGGTTTAGTATCTGCTGATAAGGACTACTCCTATGTCAGAGACACTTTTTGGTCAAATATAAAACGCACAAACTTGGTAAGTAGTTTGTTTTGGACCATTTTTATGTATTAGACAAATACAATGTAAAATACTAAACATAATGTCTATAATTAAATTCTGTTTATTTTGTATTCTAGACTAAAAAAGATAATGCAAAAAAAACAGGTGC
Organism: Villa cingulata; assembly: GCA_951394055.1. NCBI lineage: Eukaryota > Metazoa > Arthropoda > Insecta > Diptera > Bombyliidae > Villa > Villa cingulata. The sequence continues at coordinate 30,889,384 of OX596020.1, read as the reverse complement.
AGCTGGAGGAAAAAACAAAATATTTACTCCTTTGGACGATATTGTCCTCGAAATTATTGGAAAGAGCTCGCCTATAATAGAGGGCATCGGAGCACAAGATTTATTAGCAGACAAGGAAAGTATTGAGGACACATCGGCGCTGATGGAAGCAAGCTGTACATCTGCCTTGCCTGATCCTAGCGTGAGCAGTCCAGGACCGGTTGCGTTGGCATCCAAAGATGTCGATATCTGCAAGGAGAGTGCAACTAATAAAAGCAAAAGTACCCATTATTTTTTTTTGTAATAATTATTTTTTTTGGACTTTTATAATTATATTTGTTCCATTTTATATTTTCAGAGAGGAAATTTGTTACCAGAGGATCCAGGGCTTTCACTGGAATAGAAGAAGAAGCAGTTTTAAAAAAACGTAAATTGGAGCTTCAAATAGAATATTTGGAGCTTCAAAATTACAAAACTAAACTTGAAATTTTAAAAATGGAAAAAAAATTAAATTTAAATTCATCAAAATATACAGAAGACATAGAAAATAATGAAAAAAAAATATAATTTAGAAAATAATAGTAGTTCATTTATTGCAGAAGAAAATATTTGTTCAATTGATAAAGATACACAAAATATTGTATAAAATATTGTACAAAATAATATAAAAATATAATTATTTAATAAGAAATATTATTTATTGTTTTAATTAAACACGTAAGTTAATTCCTAAAATAATTTAAAATTCTTTGAAATCTTGATTTTTCACTGCTGTCTTCTAAATATTCTTCGTCATTGAGTTCAATTTCATCACGTTCATCGCTATGCTCGTCGTTATCAAAAGAGTAATTTACACTTTCTTCCGAGATTCTTGAATAATTACATAATGTTACACAACAGTTGAAAACATCACAAGCCATTTTGGGTTGCAATCTTAGATGGTTGAGACAAGGAAACTTTTCCTTGAGGATGCCAAAAGCATTTTCAATAACTCTTCGTGTTGTTCTGTGAGCTCTTAAAAATCGCACGTTTGCTTCATCATTACAACTCGTTACAATGGGGGGAATCAGCCAATCTTTAAGAGGATAGGCAGAATCTCCAAGAAGAATTCCGTTTGAAATAGGTCTCCAACCACTTTCCATTTGATGAAATAAGCCACTATTTCTCAAAACCCTTGAGTCATGTGTACTTCCAGGCCAATTAGCGTAGGAGTAATAAAACATCATGTCTGGTCCATAAACGGCCAAACATGTAATTGAATGATTGCCATGGCGGTCCACAAAAACATCTTCATGATCTTTGGGAGCATCAATTTTTATTAATGTACCGTCAAGACAGCCGCAGACCGTTGGCATCCCTTTAATGGAGAAAAAGTGTTCTACCACCACTTGTACATTTTCTGGCCACTTTACATATGTTGCGAATATGGTGTTATTTACAGCAGCTACAGTATTTTGAACAGCTCTGCAGACACTAGCTTTGCTTATACCATGCATGTCGGCAATTGCGTGATATTGAGCACCTGTCCCCATCCAATGTAGAGCAATTTGCAATTGTAATTCTGGAGGCAATGCTCTACTTCTCTCAGTGGGTCTTTGCAAATAAGGTCTTAAAAGGTCGACCAAGTCCCTAAATTTATGTGAACTAAGTCGGAATCTTTCATTATATTCGAACGACGTTTCTATAAAACTGTAATTAATTCTGTCCCTATATATTTTAGGTTTCCTTACAAAAACTTCTTCATCACTAGAATCACTTGACCACATTTTAAATATTATTTATAATAATAATATACACTAAAATATTGTTTTTATATTGTTTATTTTATACACTACCAAAAAAACATGAGGTGTGGAATCACTTTTGTATTTATTTTTCAGGCTTTACGCATTGACAATATGCTATATTTGTAATGACTTTATACGACGACGATTGGCGGTACACTGATTGACTGATTGCTCTGCTACTTCTACTTTACACATTACACTGTACAGACAGATGTTACATGTCACATTTACCATTACGATTCATTATGCGATAATATATTCATATATTGATTTGAACAATGTTGAATTTGATTATAAAAATGATTAATTTGTCTTTAAACTGTAACTTTTTGTACACCATACTTTGGAAAATTTAGTGTTCTAGAGAATAATATGAAACTAAATGACCTTTCTTTTCATATACTATAACAAGTATTTTGGAATTCGGTTCTAAATAAAAAGAAATCCTGAAGTCAAAATTTATGACGAATTTTTTAAAAAATTTTGTGTATAAATTGGGTTCTTGAAAAATATTTGCACTACAAAAAATATTTTTATTTTTGCAGTCAAAGCACAAAAATGTTTTCTTTCAAACAAAAAAAACCCAGACATGATATCTTTTTTCGTTATTGAGTAATTAAGGATCAAAGGAGTGCAAAAATGGTAAAAAATGCCAAAATACGTAAAAAAAATAATATTTCGCAATGAAAAAATTTTACAAACTTCATTTAGGCACATTTTTGTCCATTTCTTCACTACTTTGATCCTTAATAACTCAATAACAGATAAAGATATCATGCTCTGGTTTTCTTTGTTTGAAAGAGAACATTTTTATACTTCGATTCCAAAAATAAAAACTTTTTTCGTAGTGCAAATATTTTTCAAAAACTCAATTTATACACAAAATTTTTTAAAAATTTCGTCATAAATTTTGACTTCGGGATTTCTTTTTATTTAGAACCGAATTCCAAAATACTTGTTATAGTATATGAAAAGAAAGGTCATTTAGTTTCCTATTATTCTCTAGAACACTAAATTTTCCAAAGTATGGTGTGCAAAAAGTTACACATGATTTTGTATTTGAAGGTCCTGCAAAAAAATCAAAATTTTCAACGCCCTCTAGCGTCGAAAATAGGGTCGATAGAAATTTTTGGTAGTACAATTTTTTTCATGAAACATTTCAAAGAATTCCGTGATACTAATTTGTACATGTTGAATCGGAACACCCTGTATATTTACTATTAAGTATACTATTAACAATGCAAGTTGTAGATAAGAAAATGTTGACAATTTTCGCAAATTTCTCATCTTTAATATATATAGTGATACTATTAACAACACAGTAAATCATTTTCTTTCTTGCTTTGATACTAAGATTAATAATTTTTGTAATTTCAAGAAATTACAAGTACTTTAAAAAATTTAAGAGTCTTTCTACGCTCTACAAATTTTTCTTACAAGTTTACAAGTTACAAGTGTAGAAATATATTCTGAGAAACGAAAACAAAGAAAAACAAGTTACAAGAACTTTTATTGTAGTGATTTACACTTGTAGCTTATAAATCACACGTGTAGTTTCAAGAAACAAAAACTTGTAAAAGCTTACAAATTTACAAGCAAACAACTTGTATTACAAGACTTGTAACTTTTGAGAAATAGGCCACAGGTCTTTTAAATGCCTGTAAATAACGCTGTGAACTGCATCCACTTCTTGAATGCGCGAGTGGCCTGGTTCCGAGAATTTTTGAGATATAGTTAGAGCATTTGAATGATTCTTTAAAAAGTTTAATATTGCCAATGATGTAATTCGATTCCTGTTTTGTGGCACACAGGAATCTGACCATAATATGATATCTTTGGCAATAGGCATATCAAGTATTACTTTTTCTAAAATTGCAATGAGTGCAGAAGCAATATCATTTCCGGTTCGACCACTCAAATTTTCACACCATAAGGAACAGTAAGTAACATTGTTATTTTGACAATAACCTGTGAAATTGTAAACTTAAAATTTTCTTTTATAGAAGAAGCTCGACGTATTTGCCTTCGGCAAGGCAAAAACATTTTGTAAGTCATAGCATATTACCACCACATCCCCAGTTGCAAGTTTGCGATCTTTATTTCTTTCGTTTTTGCAATCTTCATTATTTTCTCGGTGCATACCGAATTCAGCTTGATGTCAATTAGTTGGTGCAGACTGATTCTCAAATTTTACGCAAATATCGCATTTGTCTTTCTTAGGTTTGAAGAAAGAAAGATTGAAATTTTCATTAAATATTTTTGCCTACATGCAGTATTTTACAGGATCAGTGTTATTTTCCAAGTAAAGTTTATACATCTTTTAAATCCTCAATCCTGGTTCAAGATATTGTTTAGTCTAATCTGCACGACAATAGTGTGCATCTACCACAGGAAAACTTTTTATGTGGTTTTTGACCTTTTCTATTTTATCGGACTCTATTTTTGTTTTTGCAAATTTACCTCTCTTGCAAGTGGTCTGGGTAAACCTTCTTTTTCATTGTAAATAGATTTGAAAAAATAGTATATTCTTTGTTTTGAAATGTCTAAAGTCTTCAAAAAAAATTGCTGACAAACTGGTAGCGTTTTTTTATTGATTTCAAAACAGTATTTATAAGAAAATGTTTCCTTTGAGACAATACATTTTGTTCTTTTTCTTTTTCGTTCTGACCGAGTAACATATTGTATTTAGAATAATAATAATTTTTTTCATTATCACTAAGCTTCCAAAAGGCACATTTTAAAAGCATTCTTTCATTTTCGGAAAAAGCGCTTGTACATCTATAATGACATGAATCTTCACAGGATATTTCAGTTACCTTCCTTGGTGTATGTTTTCGCCCTTTTTCATCTATATATTCCTTCCCATTTTCCCTCAGTTGTTTTTTACTACTCTTTTCCACAATTCTTTCTTTTGCTTTCTTTTTCTACACTTTTCAGGCATTTCTCTTGGACTTAAAATATTATGTTGTAACATATCTGACAAATGGCATTCTACTAAATTCAATGTTGTTTTCAATTCGGTTTGCGTGGACGAATTAATTCGGACTAAATTTTTCTTTATTGGAGAGTGTAAAATATTACGTTTACGTCTTTTCGGCCGTTCCATTTCAATATTGAAATCCGGATCAGCGTCGGAATCGTCGAATGGAGACAACGGTGAATGTGAATCTTCCCAAATATCATCCATCAATGAACTAAAAAGTTTTGATAAAATATATCACTGAACTACAAGTTAATTTAGCAATTATACAATAAATTTTACCCTTCAATTTCAGATGTAACTTCTGGCACAGGCGATGACTCAGCACTACTCACTACGATATCCCTCTCAAACCTATCAATAAATTGTTCATTATGTTATGATAACGAAACGATATACAAAAGAAGTAAAATTACAAACTCGAATTTTCAGACATGTTTATTATCATGCGCTCTATGATGTTCACTCCACGAAATCTCGAACAAGACTGATTCAGTTACACCGGTAACTGCACTACTTTCTAAAGGTTTAAATGGGATATTGCTCAAATAAGTACATTACATTTTAAAACGGATATAGAACATATTTACTTTAATAAAGAGGATTTTAAAAAAAAATATATGCACAAAATTTAAGAAGTAATTTGTTCTATATCCACTACTAACTACATTGAACAAATAAGTATTCTCATTATATTGAAAAATTGTCGGATGGAACAAACAAACCAGTGTGTACCTCAAAAACCCTGGTAGATAGGACATTTTTAACAACACCAACCATAGAGCATGGTTGGTTTACTATAAAATAATGTATAACTCAATTTCGGCAAAAATGGTCTATTGAACAAATAAGCATTGGGCCAGCGATTTGGCATATTAGCAGTAAGATGGCGAGTTTTAACAAACACGATTAACTGCTTTCCACACAATGAAGCTGCAGTCGTTCTTCATAATTTTCTAAAAATTAATCATGTTTTATATTGTCCACCAGAATATGTCGACCACGAAGAAAATGGTATTTTAGTGTAGGGTTTGTGCAGACAACATAATGTGCGCTTAGAAAATTACAGATCAGTTTCTGGAAACGCTTCTCGTAATGCATTTGAATTAAGAGATTACCTGCAAAATGTCGTAGTCGGAAATATAGATCAATAAAAAAGTTATTTTAAAAATACATTATATATTTTATTTTTAGTCAAATATTTTTTTAACAACTAAAGCATTAATTCATTTTTCTTGTTCAGCCTTTTGCAATACTTCTTGAAACACCTGCATTTGCTTTTTTTGGAGCTCATTCAGCAAGGCTATCGGTAACTTTGCATCATTCACTTGGTGAATCATTGATGTGTAGAAAGATGAAATTCCTGCACATACTTTTGGTTTATTTGTAATATGATCCACAAGCTTACTTTAATTTTCGATAGCTGTTGTTGAATCGTCATTCAACATTTTAATAACCTGAAAAAGAAAGAAAAATAAAAGTTATTAAAAATTAAAAACTACATAAATAATAATAATAATAAATAAACAAATTAATAACACCAAAACCATAAACAAATACACAAAACAGAACAACACAAAAGTAAACAAACAACATAACCAAAAAAAAACATACTACCTTGATCAAAAAGTTTCAGGAATTCATTTGAAAAATTGAAAATAAAAATCTATTCATCAAAATCGATGTTGTCCCCTTCAAAGTACTCCCCATCGACTGCAACACACTTACGCCAGCGCTTGATCCAATCCTCGAAACATTTTTTATAGTCAGCTTTCGGTATGGCCATCAGAGCTGTCTTCGATTTTTCTTTTATCTCCTCTTGGCTGCTAAAACGCGTTCCTCGGAGTGGTTTTTTTAAACGATCGAACAGGAAGAAGTCACAGGGAGCTAAGTCAGGCGAATTTGGTGGTTGTTGGATGGTATTCGTTGCATTTTTGGCAAAAAAGTTGCGGATAGCGATGGCATTGTGTGACGGGGCGTTATCGTGGTGCAAAATCCACGAATTACTTGCCCACAAATCTGGTCTTTTTTGGCGAATTGCTTCACGCAAACGCCTCATAACTTCCAAATAGTACTCCTTGTTAACTGACAGACCTTCTGGCAAGAATTCATGATGCACAACACCGTTGTAGTCCATGAAAACCGTGAGCATCGCCTTTTTCTTCGACTGAAAACGACGTGTTTTTTCGGTCTTGGCTCATTCGGTGCACGCCATTCAATCGCTTGATGCCTGGATTGTGTGTCATATTCGTAAACCCACGTCTCGTCCCCAGTAATGATGCGTTTGATGAATGTTGGGTCTGATTCAACCATTAAAAGCATGTCTTTGGCGACTTCAACGCGGTCCTTTTTTTGGATGAAATTCAGATCTTTCGGCACCAGCTTCGCGCAGACACGTCTGAAGCCTAAATCATTAACCAAAATGTCTTGAACGGATCCATAAGCTATGCCAACTTCCTCTGCCAGCTCCCTAATGGTCAATTTGCGGTTATTGGACATCATTTCCTTGATTTTATCAATGTTTTCGTCGGTTTTCGATGTCAACGGACTGCCACTACGTTCGTCATCCTCGATGGATTCACGACCACTTCTGAAGCGTTCATGCCACACATAAACATTTGTTTTTGAAAGAGTGTCGTTTCCAAAACACTTTTGCAACATTTCCAATGTCTTTGTACCGTTCAATCCGTTTCTAACACAAAATTTAATACAAACTCTTTGCTGCAAACTCGATTCCATTTTTAAAATCTTAAAAATTCGAAAACACGCACAGATACAGATGTATTCAACAAGATGTAACTTTTACAAATGACAAGCTGTAAATCTGATACTTGACAGTAAAATCAGTGACAGGTGTGGTAATCTAACAAAAAAAAAAATTAAAATCGGGTGACTAAGAGCGCCACATGATGGTTATTCCTGAAACTTTATGATCAAGGTAGTATCACACAAAATTATGCACAATCACAAAATTAATTACAAACATAAAACAAATAAAACTATTCACATTGCACAAATATATAACATAAAAATTTATGAACACAACATCACAACACTGATATCACAAACATTTATCACAATAAACAAAATAAACAAATTATTACTTGCACAAAACAACTAGCACGACACTGAATCATTATTTTAAACATAAAACAGAAAATATAAAAAAATATCACAAAACATCAAACACAAAATATTTAAATTGCACTATACACTTTCATTTTATATAAACAATGAACACTAACAAAAATAAAAACATTGGAATACATATAATATATACATATGTATATATACATACATTACGACCATGTCAAAATTTTCTAATATTTAGAGCCGGATCATCGAAAATTGTTAAAGTGGATTTTTTAAAAGGGAGAGCAGAAATTCATCATCGTTAAACACTTAGAAAATTTCTTGGACTTAGAAATTTTCTAAAGAAACATCGCTAAGAGGTAGCATCGAAAACTTAAACTATTTTGGAAAATTAAAATTACATCGAGACAGTGAGAAATATTTTCATCTCGACAGTCATCAATTCCCGACGGTAAATCTTCAGTCCGCATAACAAATTTGAAAATTTGAACAGTCATCGTTAAATTGGTTTCATCATCGTTCTTCAATCAACATAGTGTCTACAGCGCCATCTATTCGTGTAGGTCGACCTATACCAACAGTAATAATTAAATTAGTCGTTAGAACATATGCAATTTATAATTGAAGTAAAATTAAAATTTGATATTTGCTGTTATAATAAATTCATAGTTTGTTGATTTGTAACATATTTAATTAAATTTATTTGCATAACCATTTCCGGTCTAATTGAAATATTATTGTATAATTGAACATATTGAATTTTTCATTTTATACATATTGAATTAGATTCATTTGAAATTTAAATACACACGAATTTTAAGTAAATTAGAAATTGTTTGTAATTTAGTTTAAGAAATTGAATTGTTAGATTTAAGAGAATATTTTAAAATAAAATTTTTATAACGTAAATTGAAAAACATTGTGTTTTTATTTTATTAAAACATTTTGAACCGGCACCTTTCTTAATTAATGTTAAATTAAAAAATATTTCATATTATTTTTTTTGTGGATTTAACAGCTGTATTTTGGACTTCTGTTTCCCGACGTCGTTTCTTTGTTTGGTTTTGTACATCTTCTGATGGCCTTTCTAGATGGCAGTCTTCAAAATCGTCATCATCCTCTAAAATGTCTAAACTTGACTGTGTCCTACAAACAAAACATTGAATGTATTTCAAAATAAATAAATATACTCATTTTCCATGCTTAGAGTAAAATAATAGTAGTAATACATATAAAATTGATGTGAAATATTTAAGTACTCACTCACTCAAAATATATGCAATATAAAATATATTATACATTACCTAGTACACACAAATCCTCCGCAATTTTTTTCCACATCTTTTCTTTTTGTTTTATTGATTTATATTTATTCTCTATTATTTTATATTTATTATATTAGTATTTATTTTACATATATCAGTTTTTAGATAGAGCTCTGAATAATCCCCCAAACACGTACACTGAAACTTTTCCCAAACATTTCTAGCATGTTCATAATCTTCATTCGAACAATCGCTATTTGTTATGTAAGGGGTTATAAAATAAAACACAAGGTTTATACTTTAATCACACTGTTTATTACTATTACAAGATAGATGTGTCTACCACACAGGTTACTCCTAAACTGAACTCGCCTTTTTTATACAATATAATAATACAGTACTGAGTACTTACTAACTACTCTATCTCTCTTACAATTCGGCCAACCTGACTGAATTCGACCTCGAATTTGTAAAATTATTACAAGTTACAATTTATTCTTAATTCGTTAATATTTTGCCAAAATTTAAATTCAAATTTATTATACATGTAAATTTTTCATACTTAATATATTTTATTATTTTAATTTTCCAGTTTGTTCAATGCCTCAAAAGTTATCCACGGTTTCATACGACTAACATCAATAACTCCTTGGAAAGGACGCTGCGTGACTTGGAAATTTTCAGTGTCTTTTAATAAATACCGATCATTACCAAGAGCTTTGTACACCACATACGGACCTTTATATTTTGGTATAAATTTTTTATTAGTACCGATCGAACTATCTATATTAGTAATAGCTACCAAATCTCGTTCTACATATTTCTTCGGGGGTTTTCTCCTTTTATTAAAATAACTTTCATTATATTTTTGTGACTTTTCAATGTTTTTACAGGCTTTACCTCTTAATTTCTCCAATGACTCATTATCGTTTTCTAGTACAAAATCTTCCAAATATTCTTTGACTCTATCTAAAAATTCACCTCTTTGCCTGACACCAAAAAGAAGTTTTGAAGGGCATTCACCAGTGCTTTTACTACAAGAGTTATTTATAACAAATTCAACTGTGGGTAAAATATCAATCCAATGTTTTTTTCGCTCCTTATCTATTAGTTTTGATATCATAGGACCAATCATTCTATTTACTCTTTCGACTTGTCCATTTGCTTTTGGGCAAGCACTTGATACAAGTATTTGTTCAACATTGTTTGATTTACAAAATTCTTTAAATATTCCTGAAGTGAAACAAGTTCCACGATCACTAATTAGCTTCGCAGGGCGACTATATTGAACAAAATAATTATTCAAACACTTTATTGTTTCATTAGAGCTTGGAGCTTTAGTTGAAAAAAGACGAACAAATTTTGTAAATCCATCTATAATAACTAGGATATACTTTTTCCCTTGCCTCATTTCTAGAGGGCCATAGTAATCAATGTGTATAATCTCGAAAGGTAATTCCCCTTTCGGAATCGAGTGTAGGAATCCTTCCACCTTACCTGATGGGCCGTTAAATGTTATACATTTGGGACAGTTTTTGATGTACGAATTAACCTTTTCCTTTAAATTTGGAAACCAATAACTTCGTTTTATTATTTCGATAGTTTTCTCTAATCCTACATGCTCAAACAGGTCGTGAGAATTTTTTAAGACTTGACACTCCATCGGTTTAGGAACATAGAAACGAATTTTTTCCCTGTCAATTTTACGATAAATAAGTCCATTACGTAACTCGAATAATGGATGTTCTTTAGTCTCTAGCTCTTTTCTTAGCTGTTCAATCGACTGATCTTGACTTTGACAGATGGCCATCATGTGTTCGAAGGAATTTTCTTCCAGAACCAGAATGGACTGAATCCTACTGAGAGCGTCAACGTGTTGCATTCGACGACCTTCTCTATGTTCTACAGTATAATCAAATGATTGCATTTCCAGTGCCCATCTACTTATACGAGGGTTAATTACCTGTTTGTTCAAGGTAAGTGTAAGCGCATTGCAGTCAGTTACGATTTTGAAAGGTCTACCTAATAGGTATATACGGAATCGTCTTAAGGCATAAATTATAGCGAGTGTTTCTAATTCGTACGAATGATATTTCGATTCCTGCGGAGTGGATCGTTTTGAGAAATAAAACACTGGATGTAGCTTTCTATCACTTTTACGTTGTAACAACATGGCACCATATCCTAATGAGCTACCATCACAATGTAGTTCAGTCTCGTCCGTAGGTGAAAATATGGCCAATACCGGTTGTTCTAAAAGTTTCGCCTTTATCACTTCGAACGCGTTATGCTGTGACTCGCTGAACACATATGGGACGCTCTTTGAATTAAGGTCTTGCAATGGTTTTATAATCATGCTAAAATTTGCTATAAATTTACGGAAATAAGAAGCCATTCCTATAAATCGTTGAATTTCTTTTAAATTTTGGGGAATTGGATAATGCTGAATTGCTTTAATATTTTCATAATTGGGTCTTACACCATCTACACTTATTGTATATCCTAAATAGTCAATTTTATTATACAAAAATTTACATTTAGAAACGTTTATTTCTAAAAGGTTTTCAGCCAAAATTTTAAAAACAATCTTCAATGTTTTAATATGTTCCCCAATATCAATGGACGCTATTAATAAATCGTCGATATAAATGACAACCAAACCTGAATCGATTAGTGGCTTAAATATTTTCTCGATGTATCGTTGAAAAACAGCGGCCGCATTTTTTAATCCAAAAGGCATTGTCATATATTCGTATTGCCCAAACGGGGTAATAAAACTAGTATACTTTACAGAATTTTCATGCACGGAGACATGATGAAAACCACTTTTTAAATCGATCAGCGAAAAAACACTTTTATAACCTAATTTGTCAATCAAGTCCTCAATAATCGGAAGAGGGTAATTGTCCCGTATTGTATTTTTATTTAGATTTCTATAGTCGACACAAAGCCTATATTCATTTTTATGTTTTTTATGTACCAATACTATAGGGGAACAATAGGGTGAATTACTCTCCCTAATTATACCCTGTTTTAGAAGATCATTTAAGATATTTTGTAATGCCTCACGTTCAACATAAGCTAATCTTCGCGGTTTCGCGCTTATATATTCGTGTTTTTCTAAATTTATTTCTAGTTCGTATTTAATTTTCGGTTCTTTTGAAACATTGAACTGGTATTGATAATTTTCATATAATTCATTTACTTTACTTTGATATTTAAAATCAGTATCATTGTAAAACTTCAAATCAAATTTTTTATCATTATCATTATTAATACAAATATTTAATATTTCTTTTCCAGCATCTCTTATATTCTCAAATTTTAATTTTACTCCTAACACCTTTAGAAAATCTCTACCTATAATCATATCTGAATTCATAGTATTATTATCAACCACTTGTAAACTAATATATTTAATTTCATCATATATCTTTATGTATCCATTAAATTTACCAAAAACTTTCAAAGCTGAATTATTTATTCCAAAATAATTATTTAAAGTACTATTATCTTTTTTATATTTTGACAAAAATTTTTCTTTAACTACAAATACTGCGCTACCGGTGTCTAATAAAGCGAATAATTCTTTTCCTTCCATTTTTTCTTTCGCGTCACTAACAAATAATATTACCTTTTATAAAAATTCTTCAGTGCCTCCTTCTATTGCTGTTACATCCTCACCTGAGGAAATATTTGGATGATTTCTTTCCATACGTTGCGAATTCCTAATTATTGAAGGACAATCTCTTTTGAAGTGTTCAGTTGAACCACATGAATAACATGAACCATTTTGCACCCTCTGTTGTCTACACTGGGTTGCAATATGTCCAGATTTATTACACTTGTAGCATCTTTTTGAGCTGGATGTTTTAGTTGACAATTCTCGATCACCACTTTTATTATCTCGTGATACAGATGATAACGCTTTCAATAAATCTTCTTTGTTCCTGAACTGGTTGATTTTAGCTTGGTTAATAAGCGTTCGGTCACCTAAACCATCAATGACTGCGTCTATAAATTCATCGTCTGGTACTTTTAATGCATTTGCTAGACACAATTTGTCATGATAATACTCTGTGAAACTTTCACTTGCTTTCCAAATACGATGTTCGAATGACTTTCTCAGCTGGGCCTTATTTGCGTATGTACTAAAATTGACTTTTAAGTTTTCTAACAACTCATCAAAATCCATTCCAACATGTGCAGCTGACGAATGAAACCATCGAAGAGCTTTACCTTTTAGTTTTCCTATAATTATGATTTTCATTTCGTCCTTAGTTATTTTATAAATGTTTTTCACACTTTTAACTTGTTCTTGCCAAACAACAAAATTATCATTTTCACCACTGAATGAATTTATTAATTCAATAATACCATTTTTTGGTAGTGCATTTTTTGATGTTTGTGTTTCTTTTTCTTTTTTCAGTATTTCCTTTTCTCTATTCAGCAATTCGATTTCTTTTCTTAATAGTTCCACTTCTCTATTCCTTCTATTGACATTTTCTGTTTCTGTCGATAAAGAAGTTCGACCAGCTGATTGACTATTCATGATGATATCTTCGCCGTAGTTTTGAGCAGGAGCATCTATTTCATTTTCACTACTATATTCGTCTCCACTTCCACTATTTTTATCGGCATCAGCATCACAATCATGTCCGCCATTTTCGCTATCCAAATACTCTTTCAATCTTTTATATAGGACCTCTTTTTTTCCACTGCTCTTCAAACCATATTGTTTTAATTCCGATTTTAATTTATCTACAGTATATTTTGTTATAGGTTCCATCTATTATTTTACCTGGATTGACTCCACACCTGATAATTGTAAGGGGTTATAAAATAAAACACAAGGTTTATACTTTAATCACACTGTTTATTACTATTACAAGATAGATGTGTCTACCACACAGGTTACTCCTAAACTGAACTCGCCTTTTTTATACAATATAATAATACAGTACTGAGTACTTACTAACTACTCTATCTCTCTTACAGTTAATTTACCGTGAAATTCTGATTGTGAAGGAAGACTATTTTCACGGGAAAACTCTTTTTCGAATCATTAACTTAAACTCTGCATATCAACAGAAAGATTTTTAGCTAAGGAATCTAAACTAGCAGCCATAAAGTTGAATCTAAAAATCTTAATTCAACTGTATCTTTATCATTAACAAAAATCAGTTTTAAAGAGCGATACATACAACTCTTTGTTTAATGGTATTACATTTATATCACTTTCAAAGGATGATAACTTTTTTACAAATAAATGGCAATCATATCCTGAAAAATTATGGAAAAATATTGGAAAGAATTTAGGTACTCTATAAAGCAAATTGCATTCGTTATGTGCAGGTCCTCTATATTTTCCTGTTAAATGACAGTGGTCTGCTACTCTATCTCCTCCTAAATGTTTCTTACAAATATGACATTCTTTACTTAAATTTTGATATCTAATTTCATCTAAGGTTAAACGATTCATTAGTTTCGGATTCATAATATAATTATTATACAAACTACGTACATCTTCAACTACATATATACTCGACAAATTTTCTGGCACAATCTTTACCCCTAAATATTCTTAATTTACTTAAATTTACTTTAATTTACTTACTCATGCTCTCGTACATCTGTTGTTGATGACATTAACGAATCTGATATGCAAGTACTTATCTTTTTCAGGATGCATTCAAAATCGGCGTAAATAACAAAAGGAACATCTAGCTGGCGTTCATAATGCTCAAATTTCAAAATCGACTTGTCTTGAGTTGATATTTTCGTTACAATTTTGTTGCATTCCCCTTTATGTATATTTAAAGCACCCTCACTGTAAAAATGTATTAAGTAACAGTTGCAGAAATAAATTTGATTTTTACACCCAGTGATTTGACTTTTAATCAATCTGTAAATAGAAATCTCTCCTGAAATTCTTGCATTGTAGTAAATATTTTGCTGACCATGTTTGAATAAGCTTCCATCAAGTCCTTTTTTCTCTGTATAATTATCATTTTTGAATGAAATGATTTCACTGACTATGTTATTTCATCTTCCTTTTCATTATCATTCCCTTTTGTTATTTTTATATATTCGCCAAATAACTCCATATTAAATTTAAAGGCTTCATGTTTAACCAATAAATCTTCTAATAGCTCCAGAATTGGTTGCTTTGAAAGATCAAAAAACTTTATAGGATCCAATATACCTTCATCTTTATTTTCTAGAATGTAGCCACTCTTTCATCAAAACAACTTTAAATCACTTTCAAACAGAGTTGTTCAATTTCATGTAAAAAAATATTTTTTACATTTTTTTGGTAAAAAATGGTAAAAAACGCGTAAAAAAAGGTAAAAAATGTAAAAATATGTAAAAAAGTAGTAAAAAATGTAAAAAAGTAGTAAAAAATGTAAAAAAGTAGTAAAAAATGTAAAAAAGGAAAGGATTTTTTCTAATTGGGCACAGATTCACACTCCTTTAAGAAATCGTCTTACATTCGAAAGGTCGAAAAAATTAATTCACGTTTATTTTTCATTAAATTTAAAAACAATTAACAATTTAGAAATTTTAGATGACAGTGATGACGATGATATGTAATGAATAAATATATTTACAGAGCGTACTTATTTTAAATGTCTTTTCTTTCACCACCTTAAAATCTCTTGAATATTTAATTTCAAAATTTTTTTCTTTTTTAAAAACAAAATTTCGGTTTTTTTTGATTTTTTACATATTTTACAAAATTGTTTTCTAAAAATCGAATGTAAAAAAAAATGGTAAAAAATGTAAAAAAAAATGTAAAAAATGTAAAGTAAAAAATTGGAACAACTCTGCTTTCAAATGTTCATTAACTATTTCGGCTGCATTTTCTTCTTATGCATATTTGTTTTTAAATGGTATGACCATTCACTTTTACGCACCTCTTTTCCACGTATAGTACACAATTTCTTTTGTACCATTTCATTAGTTTTAACACTACTTATTGATTCAACTGATGAAAATATTTTTTCACACTGCTCACAATTAAACTTCATTTTGAATATAACTTGTTTAAGGAAATTAGAAAAATTTATATAGTTCACAGAGGTATGTATTCTACTGAATAAGGTTGATATTGCGGTTTTTCTCTTTTTATACTGAACTCTTTTTCTCTTTTTTTATCAATTTACAACAACAACAAATACCGGAAATACAAATTCCGAGATAACCTCTCACCCTCCGAGAACCCAACAACAAATTCAATACAATCACCGGAAATCGACTTCCTGCCGCCGCCACCACCCTTTATCATTTCTTGAAAATTCAATGACGTCACACACCGCTTATCTCGATGACGTCACCAAAATGTTATCTCAATTACTTAACCCAAATCTTATCTCAATTACGTCACCTAAATCTTATCTCGATGACGTCACCAACCCCCCCCCCATCTTTATCTCTGAAAATCGATGACGTCATGCAACATGAACCATACTCTGGTCCAAAAACCTCATATTTATACTACTTACTGCGAACATTTAAATTTCTAGTTAAAAACCACAGGAAGTAAAAATAATTTTCCCATTAAACAATTTTTGGTCATTCAATTACAAGGATCGCAAAAAATTGAAAGGAAAAGCAAGGAGGGATGTTAAATTAAAAAACACGTTTTTATGAAATAATAAAATTTTTTAATTTTTTCTTAAAATTTTTTCTATAAAAGTTATATATTATCTAAATGCTGCAAGGATTCTTGCAGCTCTATTGTAATGCATTTGTCTGAGAGATATCTCTAAATTAAATTACTCCATTACTCGTCGGTATTGTTGTTCTTTGAAAAATTGATATTTTGGAAAATTCTGCATCTGAGTATCTCCCGAAGGTATGACTAAGTCAGATTCTGAAGAAATACTATTTTTGTTTAAATGTTTTTTATTGGATGATTTTTCTGCGTTTTTTTTTTAGATTCTACAACCATACGCACCATTAATACTACGTTTTATTACGTTTTATTAGTAATAAAAAACTAGTAATAAACAAATATTATAAAACTAAAATGTTTAAATATTATCAAAAAAAAGTAAATTAATTTATTTTTATGAATAATTAATTAATAAAAATTTTACTTAAACTTTTGGATTTTCCATACTTATTTTTGTTGTCACTTCACTTGAACGTACGACTAAAAGTGACAATAAAACGACTACAAATACGACTGTTGTCTTGTCGTGTTGAATTGAGATTTGAAGTAAATACGACTGGTAGCATAGGGCCCACGGTGTTTCTTATTAAGCCGACAATATGAATTCTCATTTTTTCTCAGTAACCATATTCACCTAAAAATATGATTAGTGTGTCCATAGGCATAAAATCAGTATTTTTTCATTTTAGTACATTTATTCTATATGCATTTTAAAAAATTAGTACAAAGTGATAAAAAGAATACTTGCTAAATTCATATCAAAATTAAGAAAAAAAATAAGCTTTGTTAATTTTTACCAGCAAATATGAAATATTTCCAATGGAAATTAAATAAATTTTCATTATTTTAAAGGTTACATCATTATATTTTTCAGAAATAAAAAGATCTTTTTTGTTTGATTTATTTTTACCACAGCCACTCAGCTTGTAAATTTGGATCCGTGGGGAAAGAAAATGTTGGAAACAATTTATCAACTGCTTTTACGTTTGAATTATAATTTGAGTTGCAACCAGGAATACAACAAATACGCGGCATAATTGCAAAATTATATAGAAAGCAACAAAAACATAATTAAAAAAAATAACAATTTGTAAATAAATATCACAAACAAAACTGATATCGATAAAAATCTAGTAGAATAATATAAATTTAAAAATTACTTATCTGCTATTATTATTATTATTATTATTATTTTTCTGGCTAACACGTTTCTTAAAAAAAGGCAAATAAATTTATTGAAAAACAAAACAAACTAAAAATATTTTACATTTACCTTGTAATAAATGTTTTCTCCTTTATAGGTATTTCGATTTTTCTTATTTTACCTATAAATAGAATAATGATTTTTTACAAAGCATATCAATTTTAGAACTTTCAAAACATTTATTTTTTGTTATTAAATATTATTAACAAAATTACTTTAATTGATTAATTTTAATCCTGTTGCCTTATTACACATCATTTTAGGTTAGAAATATCATAATTTTGTTTCCACTTTTTTTGTTATTTTGTTTAATTTTAGTTAAATTTTTAAACTAGGTTACATCTTCCCATAGGCATAACCTATTTGTTGAGTGGTGACGTCACGTTTATCACTCTTTCATATAATATGGAATGGCACCAACATTTAAAATTTGTTAGAATAAAAACTTAAATCTATTTTGGAAATTTTTATAATTTTATTTACACTTTATGTACATATTTTTTTTATTTTCCTTGTTTTTTTCTTACAAATATTTAATTCTACTTCACTATTTAAGGATCTTAATCTAAAATACATTCTTGTTCTAAAGATAAAGTTTTAATTTCATCTGTTATATTAATGTTTTTTGAAATATTTAAATGATATTTTAAAAAGTTTTTTTTCAAGAGTATTTTATCCTTATTTACAAAATTAAAAATATCATTTAATTTTTTAATTTTATCAAAATATTCCTGAGTGGGTTTTTTTAGTCCACCTTGGCTAATTTCATCTATTCAGGTATATACTGCATTACTACACATACCGCCTTCGTATATGTAGCCGTCTTTTAATTTTAATTTTTTTGCTATATATCCAGCCACATACTGCAATGCATCATCTGTGAAATCTGAAAATGATCAAAATTTTACGAAAAGTTTTCCTCGCAATCATCTTTCGGATCGTACACTTCTGAAAAAATTTTGTTGGATACAATTTCGTCGTCCTCTTCCATATCCTTTTCAGTAAGTGTGTTTCCAGTGTTTGTACTCAAACTCAGTTGTAGTTCAGCATCAGCTCTTCCTAGAAAATACAATATAATAAAATAACAAAATAAATTTTAAAATCAGCTATCTGTTGACTAACACAAGACGACACAACTGGAAAAACGACACAAAGGAAACATAAAAACAGCACAATTACAAAGGACATATAATGATCTACATGACATTTACCTAAAATAAAGCTTTATAAAATTACCTAATATGAATGACCTTAAACGATATTTAAATTCAATCGGCGTAGGGTGATCGTGAAGAACCCCTTTTGCGCGAATAACAACAAAAAAATTTTCCAAGCAGTCTTGATTTAAGCGATTTGTGATGATATAAGATATATTGTATGTTTCATTTAAATATAAAAACATACTTTTTAAAGCAGAGTTATTTACTATTATTGCTTTTTGAAATGGAAGTAGTGTAGTTCTACCAGAAACCCTTAAACATTTCATTTTATTTGACATATTTGTTAATATTTCTTGTTGTGGTTCAATATCAAGACCGTATGCTCTTTTGGAATTTATAACACTTGGAGACATACATTTAGTATTGAAAAGATCGAACCAATCGTTCACACTTTTAACAAAATCAGCGCATTCTAACCAATTTGAATTCCCTCCCTTTCCTATACTCATGCACCATCTAATGCATGAATACATTGAATGCGAAAAAAGTTGTGTAGCGTATTTCACTTTTTGTCTATGTGCTCCTTTGATTTTTAAATGTGACAATGTCACTTTATGATTAATTTTTAAATCTGATTCCTCCATTTTGATTATTGCTTGAATTGGCTCTTTATTTGTTTCCCATTTAAAATAAATCTACTATCTTGAAAGTGGTTTCGAACAAGTTTAATTAGGTGTGGTACGTCAGAGAAGAAAAATTTTTTTTTTGATTTGTTGGATTGTTGTTCAATATAAGGACTTTCTTCACTAACTTCTAAATTTCTTCTTAATGTTGAATTCGATGGACCTAAATCTGAAACTATAGCTACCACTGTGAAGTTAATTTTTTCAAGGCAATTTATAATATGGTAAATAATTTTTTTAGTCATAGGAGTATCATAATTATAATATATTGGTTGTTTCCATGCTTTGAATAGACCTCTAATCATAGCGACTTGAACGTAATTATAAGGACTAGTAACTATATCCTGAACCTTATCATATTCATAACAGGATTTAATTTTCATCTCGTCGAACGACATAACGCATAGTCTTTCTCGTTCATTGTAATCGAGATCCTCCATTACCTCTAAAATTTTTTCTAAAATTCCTGGTTTGATTTGTTGCTTCGATGCCCATTTTTGAAGCGTAGAAGGTGCCGGTAATGGATATTTCTTTTTATAGAGATATCTATATAACCGTGGCTCAGCTGAATATAAGCTTAAAGCACTTGAAATATCCTTATGTTTCCAGACTCTTTTATTTTGCCCAGATAATTGTCCTTCGGTGAAGATTTGTTCCAAATTTTTGAGAATTGTTCGTTCCTTCTCGTTTTTTTTAATTTTTTTTTTCAAACTTTCCACTTGTTTCTTTAACTCCAAAACTTGGGGCTTGAATAGCTCGATGGTTGTGTGTCGGTCTTGCGATCTTTGAGATCACGGTTCGAACCCCAGCCAGCGCACTACTCTTGCCCAAGTCGATCAATAATTTTTCCCATCAGCAATGTACACCAGTAACTGATTACTGATGATAAACTGGATAATAATGTATATCTGACATAAAATTACTGATCGGCGGTGCCATGGACTGAGTATCCGCGTGCACTTAATATATACTATATACATTTATGTATATATGTATATTTTTTAAATGAAAATGAAAATGAATGAACTCCAAAACTTGCAATTGAAACGTGTTATCTAAATCCACCCTGAAATATGTTTGATGTTATATAAGTACAGTATAATAAACTAAATATTATAAATATTTCATGAAAATAATATTATTTATTACATACATCGTTTGCATACCTACATCTTTTGTAAAAGCATTATCTGGTTGACCTATCCTTGTACTGTCGAAATTTTCTTGGAGTCTGTAGGAATTAATATGTTTTTAATATTATTTTACTAGATAGAATTTTAAGTAGTTAATACTTACATTTTAATGTCAAGATCAATTCTCGATTATCTGAAGATTCTTCTACAGCATAATTATAATTTCTAAAAAAATAAAAACAAATAACATATTTTCTGTTGAATCTATTTAATAATGCCTACTTCTCAAAATCATTTGAAACTGATTCCAAAGGTTCAGGTTCTTTCAATAAGTTGGTTATATCCACATTTTCTTTTTCTGAAGGATTATACCTATAAATTTTCATTATAGATGTACGTTAATAATATATTAACGTTAATATTATATTTACAATATAATACTTACTTTGTTGAAGCAGAAATAAGTTCATCTACCAGCTTTTTAGTACTCCTTTTTTTAAATCTTTTCAATCTGTTGGATTCAACCAAAGGTGCTGATCCTGGTAGATTTTTTGATGGAAAAGCCCCTTTTTTCAATTTTTATTTTTCTAACACTGTATTTAATAGCTGGTCTTTTAATGTGTAATCTTCATGAGTAAAATGGTCAGAGCCAACACAAATATTTTCTATATTTTTTGTTGTAATGTCTATTCTACACAAATCAATCCATTTTTTTAATAAAGTTTTTTCTTTGGGAAAACTAAAAAATCTAAATAAATGCTTATTTTTTCTTTTGTCATTATAATTTTTACACCCTTGCACTGAACACTTCATTTTTAATTCACTTTATTAATTTTTAATAAACTTTATTATGAAAAATCAACGCTTTTACCATGGTAAACAATAAAAATATGATAGATGTGACGTCACAGGTGTCAAACAATTGACATAAAAAACAAACAAAAATTTCACAATTTGATTGAGGTCTGGACTCCGCGCTGGCCAATCAAGAACAGTAATATCTTTTTCTCGGAACCAGTGTTTGACCTATTGTATATTTTCTAAAACTTCTGTTTACGATGGCTCTTTTACTAAAACTGATTTGTCTTTTGAATTTCATCTTCTTATATATTATTTCATTTGTTTACATAATTTCTTAATTCTTAGAATTCGTTTTATTTTTGATCAGACTTATTCTGATTTGTCTGACCTACTTATCTTTTGCAGTTTTGCTAATTGATTATCTTTTAACAGTTTTACTGATGCAATATATGACTATATCATATGTATTAATATGTGTTTATAGATATAATACGTATTTATTTTGTAAAATGTATGTGGTATCCTGTGGTATCATAGTACTTGTACATATGTACATGTAGATAGGTAACAATTTTAAATATTGAGATTATTGAGTGTAGACAATATTATTGAGTGTAGCCATTTCTTTTCAAGTTGAAATAGTTCTGGAAACAGATAAAATATTGCTGTTATATTATGATCTCAAGACGATCATGTGACTACGAAATACTTACTTCTGCTTTCTATTTCTTCCGTTTTTTTCTATTTCGAAGGGGGGAAGTGACGAGATTATCGGCTACAAAATTCGTATTTCTGGTATTACTTGTTCCCAAATGAATCATGTTGTTCGCGGCATTGATATCTCTGTTCCACACCATTTTACAGTTTCGGCAAACTTGGAAACGGTGTGGAAATTTAGATGTATGTAATTCCATGAAACATTTGGAACATAGTTTGGATGTACGGAACTCGTCAACTTCTTTTACATGTGCAACCTTACACAATCTTCGCAGCACCTGTGGACAAGGGGTAACCCTTGTAACCCTTGACTTTACAATTTTGTGATGTTTTGTAATCACCCATCAAAATTAAGTTCTTTTCTTTTTTACTGATGATTTTTTTCAATAATTGTGTGATGGCTTTCTCGGTTGCAATGTATTTTTGAAATTTTAATCTCGTCACTTTCCGTTGTTTGTATATTTGCTGCATCGACCCGAACATCTTCAATCTGTCTTCTACATATTCATCGATGAAATGGGGAACTCGTGTGATTCGCAATAATTGCGTCTTGTCTTTTCGACCTCTTTAGTCCATTTCCATAATTTTCTTTTCCGTGTTCTTTGTCCGGTGCTACTATGGAACTCTCTAGATCTTATTTTGATGTTCTCATATTTTGTTGGATCTTTGACATCACACTTTACGATTCCCATCATGAGTCTATGTCCAGGATCGATTCCAATATATTTGTCATAATTGGTGGCAGCTAAACTACTTGTATCATTCTTTTTTTTTAATTTTTCGCTGAAAGGACATGGATACTGACACGCCATCACTAGTGAAAGAGAAAAGGAACTTGTGGTTCCGTGTTTCGAACTTTTCGAAGTTGAAAAAACTCTTCCATATTTCCTCCAAAACAATTATAACTTAAATATATTTTATATAATAAAACGTGTAATAATTTTATAACAAAAGTAATAAAAATAAAATGAAATAATAATAACAATAATAAAGTGTTGTTTGTATTATTTGTACATCATTATTTTTTTATATAATAATTAATAATTTTTTTTTTTTATTTATTTATGCAAGAAATTGTATATTATATTATATTATATAGATTTATATATCTGTATGATTTTAGATTAATAATTATGATGGGTAATTATAATAATAATAATAATAGTAGTAGTAGGAATAATTATAGTTATATATAATATAATAAGTATGAATATATTTTCTATTTACATATATATAATGTATGTATGTATACTTTGTTCATAAAATTCGTTCAGTACACGGCTTATGGAAGAGTTCATTTTTGGACAGTAGCGTTACTTTTAAGAGGAATATATCAAATTACTCATACCCCCACCTATTTTATATATAATGAGACGCTGTAAAAGAGAAAAAAACAACAGCACCCGTCAGTTTCATATTACCATCACCGCAACCATACGGTGACTGATTATTATTTCTTGTCGTTCAATCATATTCACTGGATTGCACAAACAAAAACTATAAATGGAAAAAAATTGATCATATGCGAAGAAAACGAAGTATGACGAAGGAATTCATATGCGCACACGATTGTCGCTTAATGAGGAAAAAGTTGCTTGATTCGGCTAATCAAGATGTGGAAGAACAATAGATTGAATAACAGAATAATGATGAATTAGTGCTGCCGTGTAGTCATAATAATCATATTAAGTATTGCCGTTTTTGAAAATCAAAAATTTTCATTTATATGAATTTTTGTCATATATTATTATTAATTATATATTACATATATTCTATGATGCATTTTATTTATATATTATTATTAATTAATAGATATGTATAGTAGATATATATTCTATAATAAATATTTATATCATGAAAAAAAATTTTTGCTTTTACGTTGTTGTAAATGTAATACTGTTGCAGAACAGTTAGTTTTTCGTTACATTTTTTGTTGCATGAAAATAGAGATTGTTTTCGTTCGTTAGTTGATATTTGCTGTGATTTGTGAAGTGAAGATTGCTGATAAAAAAATAGTTAAAAAAATTTTTTTGCAAAATATAAAATAGTTATATGTTTTGAAAATCAAGGTAAAACGGCAGCACTTATAAAAATCTCATCCGATTTTACATAGAAAATTTGAATTAAAGGGGCAACACTTTCAGAGGTGTTAAACAGAAACACATTTATACGAATTTACCAAGTTAGAATAGAGAAAATATATCCCCATAAGCCTCCGAACTGAATAAACTTTATGAACAAAGTATAGCAATATCTTATTTCTTTAATTCATTTTTTTAATTGAGATGAGTTCATTAATAATAATAATATGTTTCATGAATTGAAATCATACATTGAGTTGGTAAACTATCTACAATTTAGATATTTAATTAATTTAATATACATATAATATATGCAGTATACGGACAAGAAAATATTTGAATTTTTGAAAAGTTCATTCTTCCCCGGAAATAGAATTCAAAAATTCAAATCAACCAAATAAAGTGAGCCAATCTCGAAAATAATAATATAGTAGATAAAATTGGAATGTGACATAAGGAATGAATAAGAATATGAAATGAAAGCGAACAGGGGAATTTAGTGATGAATGAAACTTGGAAAAATGTTTATGTATATGTGAGGCGGAATTTTCCAATTGGAAATGCATGTATATGGAACTTTCCAACATGCGTAATTTATGAAACAAAGGTAAACAAAATGCATTATTTAAACTGAAATGACCTAACGGTGTATAGAGAAAATACTATACAAAATATATGCGCGCGTAAATGAAATATAAAGAGTGTATTGTAATGCTTTGATTATGGCATTGCAATACGAAATAATAATAGGGTAAGTACAATATGTGTGAAATTGAACGTGCCGTTAGGTAACTTGATTTTAGAAAAATCATGAATATATGGAGTGACTAATAACAGTCACTCAAAAAATTATACCCCTCACATTACATAGCAGGCTCGTTAGAAGGCTTGCCTGAAGAAAGAGGCTGAAAAAGTGAGGCTGCTATGCTTCGAACGATTAAGGAAGCGCCCAACGTGGGGAAGCCCCATGACCCTGAGATTAAGAGTCTCAATAAAAGGAAAATTGTGCTAGTCGGGCTTTACGCAGCATGATGAATAAGGAATCGCTAAAAGACAAAGATTAAACGAAAAAGCAGGTGAAGGAACTTCAGGTAATACTAATACAGAACCAGCATCACCTATAGAAGACGAATTGCAACAAATAGAGATATACGACAAATTGAACAACCAAATTTTGATCAACCAGAAGAACACATGGAAACAGAAGAACCTAATACTGAAAACATCAATAATGGTAATAATGTCAATAATAATGCAGAATCAACAAAACGTGTATCTGCTAAAATATACAGACCTTTAAGAGGAGCACATTAACAGGGAACATTAACGTTTTCTAAACAATTTTTTTTAATGACATATGGTTTCTCGTATAAAGCATTAGGCAACAGGCATGTTTCTACACCATTATTTTGTTTACCAACAGAATTTCCAGTATTGTATTTAAGTCCAGCAGAATTTATGTCATTACCTAATAATACTAAGCCAGTAAGAATTGCTATTAGAATAACTCCTTCTGGTTATAGAAGTTCATTTGCAACTGGACAAAGTACATCTACATATGCAAATTCTGCGCATTGTTTATTTGGAATACACGGAAATGGATTAAATCATAAAATTTATTGCAGACATGGAAGCTACGGCTTACCAAGTACTAACGAAATGATACCAACAGATTATACAGATGTTAAAGAAGGAGAATACGGTGAAAAATATATGGCTCCAATACTGAAATTGGATGTGTGATGGGCCCACATAAACATATAAATTCTTATTTAATATTAAGTAAAGATGAATTTTATAGTTATAATCCATTAAAAAATTATATAAAAGAGTATGATTTGTTAGCATATATGGGTAAAGCAATAATAAATTTTGATTATGAATTTCCAGAGCAAGCCTATATTAAAGATAAAAAATCAGCACTTTTAACAGCCGGTCCTTTAGTAAATGACAGAAAAAAGCAATTTCGAGTATCTAAAAAAGAGGAAAAAGAGTAGAACATATGCAAACTAAAACAGATAGCACTGCAACACCACAATTTCCTAAAATAAGAATATTAAAAGATGTTGATGAAATAGAATTAAAAGGGGAAGAACATATAGTAGGATACAATCAATCAATGATGGGATACAGAAATTGTTCAAATATGAGTGAACCTCCTGTTCAAGAAACAGCTCTATGGTTATACTTCGGAGTCCAACCAGTTCCATCGACAGTCCCAGATAGATCAGAAGCATTTACAAATGTTTGTGTTCATTATTCTATTGAAACTTTTTAAGAAGTAGTTATTGGAGAAGGATTCGATTTTACACATACTGAAGAAGTAATCAGTTGGAAATCTAAACATTTAAAAAGTTCAGTTGAATATAAAGATAAATTATCAGATTTGTTAAATAGAGACAATGAACATATAAAATGTAAATAAATTTTATTCTTTTATTAAACCATATTTTCTAAAGATATTAAAAATACATAATGGATGTAATTGTTTATTCCAATCTTTTAAAAATCCTGCATACTGAAAATTAAATTTGTATAATCTGCATTCAAATGCCTCTGTTGTTGGAAAAATGTAATTATTTGAGGTTATCATAATTGGTGTTCTTTTGATGACCTGAATGTTTTGGTACTTTACATTCGCACTTGTTTCGTCTCCAGATAAAACAGTTTTTATCATCTCTGTTGCTGACGGTTCAAAGTTAGGTTCATCCCAGTGTAGAATACGTTTATTTAAACAGTTATTAAACGGAAACTGACTATATCTATTGATGTTTAAAACTTGTCCATAAACTACGCAAGCTGATTTTATACACCTCATAAAATATGATTTACCCGCAAGTGAAAGAAATATTAAGTAAGTTGTAAGAAATAAAGAAAAGTTAATAAATTAATAATGATAAATTTTAAAAAACTTACCTGCTGATGGTGGTCCATAAATGTACTTATATTGCATTCCGCTTTAAAGATTTTTTATTTAATATATTATATAAAGTATTTAAAAAATCATTTATTATTCTCCTTCATTGTTGAATTGAAAAGATAAAAAGTATTTTAATTTTTCTATTGAATCATTTAAATCAAAATACATATTAAAAAAATTGCCATCTGTACAATCAAACATAGGTGTAGTATTGTTTAATTTCTCATATGTTTCTTCTAATGAATAAATACTCCACTCATTTTCAAACACTTCTATTGCATCTTTATATGTTTGGCGACTTTTCGTAATAAAAGTTTACGAGTACCGATAATTTTACACTCCACTGTAAAAAAAAATAATCCACTTTATATATACTTAAATGATAATAACATTGCTGAAAGAAAATTTTTATTTATTAAAAATATAATAAATTATACTCTGACCCTATACTTTTCGCGAAAATTTTACGAAAAATTTTATGTAAACAAAATGTTGAATAAAACAAAAAAATTTTTAAAATGTCCTTTATTGAACTAAGTGGACTTATACTTTTGACGCCGGCTGTGTGATATGTCCCAACAGGGTACTATGGCTGTTTTTCTTTATTCATTCTGGACGTTCGGAATATTCCATATGCGTTTCTTTATTCTATAAAATTATTCCGAATGTTCCGTTTCGTATTTTTTAATTTTTTCGGAATATCTAGAACGTATTCTTTTCGATTATATGCTGATTTTGGAATAAAAGCAGAATAAATGGAATTAACCCTACTTTTAGTTTGTGATCTGTCAAATTTCATAATAATATTAAAAGACTGAACAGGAAAAACCGAGAAATAAAAGAGGAATAAAACATTTAAAATATTTTTTAAAATGAGTTCAAATGAAAATCGTAAGATTATTTATTAAATTTTTAATAAGTTTATAATTAATAATTTTAAAAAATTATTCTAGATGAAATTGCTTTTAAGTGGACAAATGGGGACATCAAGTGCCTTATTGATTTATATGAACAAAATATGATCAAATTCGATACGTTCTCAAAAAAAAAAATATGGGAAGACATTGCAAGAGAAATGGAAAGAATTAGAAACAAATCTTTCTCCGGGGACCAGTGCAACGGGAAGTGGAAAGGCCTTAAATTAATGTATAAAAAAATTAAAGACTACAACAACACAAGTGGTAACAACAAGAAAAACTGGGAGTATTTTGATGCAATGGACAAATTACTATTCCAACGTCCTGAAATAAATCCACCAGCCACTTGTTCAAGTGAACAAAGTATTGTAGTTGTTAGAGAGGACATTGAGGCTCAATACAATTTCCACGATATCATTGAAGATACATCGCAATTAAACTCTAGCTCTGAGATGTGTACGACGAGCTACTCTCGAAAGAGAAAATCAACCTCATTTCAAGAAGAAGAAAATAAACGACACAAGGAAAAAATGGAGAGAACAGATAGATTCTTAAATCTGTTTGAAAAATTAGTCAATAATATAATAAAAGATTGAATTTTCGATAATGTTATGTTATTTTCATTTTTTTATATGCCAAGGATACCTTAAATTTTATGGTTTTAATTTGTTGAACATTTTTATACTAATTCGTGAAATATTTTTAATGAAATAAATATAGTTTTTTAATGTCATACACTTTTTATTTATAATATAATTATTCGAAATGAACATTCGTAAACATTATTAAATATGCAGTACAAAAATAATATTTATGTACATCTACATATATTAGGTATATAAATAGAAGTTAATTTCAAGAAGATGTAAAAAGTATCCAAATGTTAAAAAATAATCGTTTGTCTTGAACCAAACAAAATTCTATATAAAATTCTAAATAAAACAAATCTAATAAAATTTTTATATTTTTTAATATTTTATAATATGTTTATACATTTTGTCTTAACAATACATATATCTTATTTTATTCTAATTGTCTCGCTATTATATTTCTTTTTTCCTGTGCTGCATTGTCATTGTTGTTATTATTATCATTTAGTTGAGAGTTGTTATGGTTTTCTTCAATATTTTCTTCAAATTCCCATTCAAAAAAATCTCCTCGTTTCAAACAAATGTTGTGTAAAACACAACCCGTCATAATAATTAGCGGAATGAAGTCTGGCCATTTAGTTTGTAACTGTTGAAGTCGTCTAAAACGAGACTTTAATATGCCAAATGCTCTTTCAATGATCACCCTTGTCGATGACAGCTTACGACTATATTTTTTTTAAACGTCCGTCAAGTTTCCATTGTCTTTGAAAGATGTCATCAAATAGGTTTTTAATCCGTACGCTTGGTCTCCTATTAAATGTTGGTCGCTAGGAATTCTCAATGAACCTATTTCAATCAGAAGAAAATTTTTAAGATTAAGAGTTCAATTTTAAGATAAAATCATATAACCATTAAAAATTCTTCTGAAAAGACTCGATCTATGAAACAAGCAAGAATCATGAATTGAACCTGCTTCTCCTGCGTAACAGTCAGTAAAAATCATCTTTTCATTGCAAACACCTTGCAGCAAAACAGAATGGTAATTTTTCCTATTTACATATGAATTTGGGAAAACTTTAGGTGCAGGTATGCGAATATGACTACCGTCTATACAGCCGATGACTCCTAAAATAAAATATACAATTTCGTTATTTAGTAAATTGTATACAAATGGAGTATTCAAATTTTCTCTTATCTTTACCTGGAAAACCGGTGTGGGCTCTAAAAAACTGTTCAGTCTGCCTTGCTTCTTCTGAATTTGGCCATTTTATAATGCCTTTCTCTTTATTCAACTTCAAAAGCAAGTTACAAATAGAGTGAATTGCAACCCAGCAGGCTTTGATAGAGACACCAAATCTATCTGCTACTGATCTGTTCGTATGTATGTATTTAGATCTTAACATAGTAAAAAATAATTATTTTTGATCATATAAATTCATACCTGAAACATTCTGTATTTGATAAATACATATCATGATTAATAATTGTTTTTCTAATTCTATATTTGGTCTGCCGCGTATAACATGCATTGATTCCACATTTAGAAGTACAATTTCTTTGTACAAACTTTCGAAACTTTCAGGTGAAATTCTAAAGTGGCATTTAAATTGCTGTGAATCGAACTGTGGTATTGTTTTTTCCCAAAAATCTTTATTTTTTGCAATACGTCTAGTCTTAAATTCCTCTTCATCACTGTCACTATCATTATTAAAAAAAAGATCCCAAGCTAGTTCTCCAATAACAGAAAAAATTAAATTACTTTCTTCTCCACTACCACTCATTTCAGTAAAACTATTTACAATACTGTTTTGTTTTTTTATTCATTCTATTCCGCATATTCCTACAAGTATTCTATTCCTTCCATTCCTTCTACAGAATGAATAAAGAAAAACAGCCTATATCACCATAACTACATTCAAAACGTATATAATATATGCAAAATACGATTTTGCTGTATACACAATGTAAAAGCAGCAAAGCTTCGCGTGCGTTAACGTCATATTATGACTATACCATAAAGAGTCCAACCCAAAATATGTTGAGAGCAAATAATAATAATTGCTGACCATACGAAATAATTATATTAAAACTAACGCGGCAGCGACGCTTCAATGTATAAGCACCTCAACATAAACAACGATGAATGTCAGAGTAAAGTTAAAGACAAGGCTAGGTATAACGACAAAATCAGGAACTAAAATTTATAATTGATATACAATTACTTGAACCAAATGTTTCCAAAAAAAACTCAATATGTATATGTTTTACATGGAGATATATCGTAGACAACAGATTTGCAAAATTTCTTTAATACGCGCATTCATATATGAATATAGTATTCAATTTTTAAAATTTCAAAAAAAAATAAACGAAGTTATATTGTGTTTCGAAAAAATTAAAAAAAATCAAAAAAATAATAATATAAAAATAAAATAATAATTCATAAAAATATTGGCTTTTGCTTCAACACTCCCCCTTCAGAACTTCAGACTATTAAAAAAATGTTCATTTGTACAAAGAACGAGGCTATACAAAAAAATGAAACTACTTTATGTGTAGAGCGGATAAAAGTATGGAATGAAATGACACACGAATGCGTCACTGTCTGAACTTCACAGAAGGATATCAAAGTATGAGGTTCAATTTTGGTTCCCAACATTGTGATTCGAAACCATAAAGTGTTAAGCCCATCAGAATTGACTCATAACTTCGATATCCCAGACTTGTGACCGTTGTGATGGTATGTGATTGACACGATTACTGGAACCCAAGTGAACAATTCGAAAATTATTCAGATGGTATCAACAGTAATCCCATCAATCAAGCACCATCACACGAACGTGACGTCATTTCTACCATTAACTTGGAAACTTTTAGGTTGTATGACCTCAAAGAAGATTTGATCAATCATCAGCCTGGTACCCAACTTTGCAGCTCGAAGACTACAAAGTGGTTAGCCAATCAGGTTGATGAATAATCAAAACAACTTCGAGGTCACTCGACCCAAAATTCCAAAACAGAATGAAAAGTGCTAAAGATGACGGTGTATGATCCGTAAAGGACATTAAGTGTTAGCCTGTGCTAACAAGGGTGCAAAAAGAAAAAAAATTTTCCGTAAAGGAACAAAGTGTTGAAATAATCAACAACCCTGCACATTCATACGAATGTACGAAGAACCACCTGGGTTGTCCATGAAGGACTAAATGTGACACAGATCCGTAGATCTGTGTCCATGTAAAACCGAAAAGTTTTTTTACAAAATGGCGCGTCCAGTTAGGACAATTCGATCTACAGTCTGGGACACTGAAATAACCGAATGTTTGGGCGCCATTTTGTAATGTATTTACAGTAATGTATGTGTTGTACTGACAGGCAAGTACAGTCAACACTACAACCTACTTTTGAGCTGCAAATAAATGTAAAATTACATAATACACAGAAAATGTTTGTTTTATTTATATATGATTATGTCGTGTGACGTCACAGCAGTATCTTCCATCCTAATGAGAGATGGAAGCCCACTGTAATATCACACGGCACAAACATACACAATGCGAATATATACTACTAATATTAAGTACAACATGTATTAAATATGTCGTACAGGGCCGACTATTGTTATTGAAATTTAGTAACAACATTCATTACGTCATACTTACGTCTTGAGATAATGGATGGTGGTAGTGGCGGCTACGCTAGCTGGCTAGCACAGTACTAGCTCGCCGGATGGGGCGTGAGTTTGCCACTATCCAACTCTCTTTTGATTTACGTAGCCTGGAGCAGTAGAAAGTAGTGAAATCTCTCTACTAAGAATGCTGCATTATCAAATAATACAATAGAAAAAAAATGCAGCACCCACACCGTTGAACTTGTAATTATGGCCCCGCTCTGGCCCAAGAATGCAGCTACTACCATCGTTGGTCCTGTAATAAAAAAAAAAGTTGCCTCGCCCAACGATGATAGGGACTTACCCACCTCAAATAAACGTAGTTCGCTGTAAAACTATGTTCCCATCCTTTAGAAATGTATAATGTAAACGACATATGACATACTGCCCGTATGTTACGTCATAATACAATAAAATTAGAATTCTGATGGGAGAAGTTCAAGCAAAAGCCAATTGGTGAACTTATCATTACATTATATTTATTTCAAATACAAAATAAAAAAAAAATCAAATGTTATCATACTGTAACTACAGAAGTCTATATAATACAAGATATGCATATATAATTAACATAACTTTAGATACATCTTTTCTTTTGTTTATCGTATTATATAGTGTGAAAAATTAAATATATTTTAATTTCCTAATTCTAATTTTTTTCTTATAAAAAAAAATCAAATCATGAGTGCTCTAATCGTAGATACACGCATACATGAATTTCATATGATTATTCCTAACGTTAAGATATTTAAAAAAAATGATTTCTAAATTTTCTACATTTATATGGTAAATACAATTTCCTTTTTTCCTTTGTGAGTTGCATGACTGGTTTATTAAATTTTATATGGTTTTGAGTGGTACCATCACTTATTTGATATGATATTATACTTGAATAAGTAAAAATAAATGGATATTTTGTATGCAAATGCTTTAGAATAAAACAATTGACAATAGGACTGGTTCCCAATTTTTTTTTTATTGTATTGAGTTGATCGTCGTATTTAATATATGAATGACTTGAGAAAGGAGGTATTTAATATTTCATGTATTTTTATATATGTATGTATGTGTTGTTATGTTAATATGCCTTGTCGCGTGCTATATACTCTAATATAAATTACTACTACTACTTCTAATTGAAATACATAATATACAATTGTATTTATATCAAAGACCATATAAATATATACATTTATATGGTCTTTGGTTATATGTATTACTTGTATAGGTTTACATTATTTTCTGATGTAGGATTGTAGAATATTTAGCAACAGATGTTTTTACGTATATGCATACATTATAATTACTGTAGCATTTGTACTGTACTGTATGCATTTATATGGTCTTTGATTATATGTATTACTTGTATAGGTTTACATTATTTTCTGATGCAGCATTGTAGAATATTTGGCAACAGAGGTTTTTACGTATGCATACATTATAATTACTGTAGCATTTGTACTGTACTGTATACATTTATATGGTCTTTGATTATATGTATTACTTGTATAGGTTTACATTATTTTCTGATGTAGCATTGCAGAATATATGGCAACAGAGGTTTTTACGTATGCATACATTATAATTACTGTAGCATTATACCAGAGATACTATATAAATACATATAAATATGTTTTTACATAGTATCACAGATCAGATACACTTATCAGTGATAGTATATAGTATCTTGGATTATACATAATATATGTATACATATGGATATATGTATTATGGTTTTATTTTGTTATGTTTTTGAGTTCATTGACTTATGAATGCAAGATACGATTATATATTATCATATTCCGTGAATTGAATTTCTTCTTGAAATTTTTAATGAATGTCTTTTTTAATGTTTGGGCCTTAGAACTTCTGAATACATAAAGTATTATTCTGATTTATGATCATAATATAAAAATTTAAAAATCAGGTGTTTTGTGCATTACCAAATTTTTTTATAGAGCTCTTGTTTTTGTGCTAGACTTTTTATTTCTTCTTTCTTTTCTTTTTCTTAATGTTGTGAAGTATTATACCCCATATACAACAAGTGGAAATTTGATACTTCGCATATGGATATGCGATTTTTTATTTATATGCATAAGTTAACCAAAAGCATTTGCAATACATGTGATACATGTATGAAAATGCTTTGGTTAGCATTTTTGCTGATAAAGTATTCTTTAAGAATTTGAACGCTAATAATTAATTTTTGCAAATTTAAAGTGCATATGCACTAAATAAGTAAAAATGCTAATCATCTATTTTGAATATATTTAGACAGGAAATGAATGAAATTTGATGTCTGATTCAAAGTGTATTCTACTTCACAATATTCCTCCCTCCTTAAAAAGAAAATTTCATGTTTCTTATGGACCATGATATTTTGTAACTGTAGTACAAAACTACAAATAAGTATGACAAAACTTACAAATTAGTATAATGATAATTATTAAAATTTATAAAAATTTATCTATTTTTTTCTTATTACTAATTATTAATTTTTCTATTATTTTATGTTATCAAAAATTTTGAAAATTGAT
Source organism: Villa cingulata (assembly GCA_951394055.1). NCBI lineage: Eukaryota > Metazoa > Arthropoda > Insecta > Diptera > Bombyliidae > Villa > Villa cingulata. The sequence goes on along the minus strand of OX596020.1, from coordinate 30,854,192 downwards.
CTTAGAATTATACCTATATTTCTAAATGTATATATATATTTTTCCTCAAGTTGTTTATTATACTTTTGTTATTGTTTTATATATTTTTTTTTTATTTCATTTATTTCACTAAATTTGTTTTTTTTTTATTTATTTTTTTTTTGTGTATTCCCCTTTTTGTTTTGAAATTACAGAATAAGATTTTATTAATATATATTTTGAATATTTTTTTTTTACTATATTTTATTTTTTATATAAATTTTTGAAATATAACTTTTTCTCTTATTTTTTAATAAATTATTTTTACTTATTTTTAATTTTAAAAATTTTTTTTTAAATTTTAATTCTAAAAAAAAAATTGTTAATTTTAATTCTAATATATTTTTTTTTTAATTTTTAATATTTTTAATTTTTATTATTATTTTTTTTTGTTCGAATTTTATGATATACATTATGTACTTAATCATTCAATAAGAATTTAAATATATTTTTTTTTATAATTTATACAGGAATACGGGAATATTTTGATTATAAAGAATTATTTAATTTTATTTATTCATTGATTTATATATACATATGTATATAAGTTAATATTTTTTATTCAGGGTTTTTGAAAAAAAATAAATTTTTAATTTTTAATTTTGGATTTTATTGTTCCGATTCTGAATTACAACTGAACTTGTTGAATTTGTTCAACATTTTATCTGAAAATAAAAATAAAAGTGGTATTATTAATTTTCCACCTTTATTATCTTTTGATACATACTCACGTGATAAAAATTGTTTCACTATTTCGTCACAGAATCCAGGAGTATCCTAAAATAAATAAAAATAGAAATTAATATCGATGCCTAAAAAACAATACACAAAAAAACCAACACCAAAAATATGTACACAAACCACCTAACCAAACATATAACATAAAATAATACAATACATAAAACAGAACATTTAACAAAATATTACGAATCACAACAGAATTATTTTAAATGGAGAAAACATTATTATCACAAAAAAATATTCATAACACAATATGTGTAAAAAAAAAATAACATCACAATATATCACCACATCTCGCAACACATAAAATTGAAACACAAAATGCACAAATACACAGCAAATATAAATGGAATGTTTAAATTCAATTAAAATTATCACTTAAATTAATTTAAATTAAGATTTACCTAACAAAAAAATTGATAAAAGGTAAATACCTTTACCTTTTCACGATCACGATTATTTTTTTAACCCTAAAATATAAAATGTAAATAAAAATATATATAACCACACGTACATGTAAATATAAATGAAATATACATATACACAAATATAAAACAAAAATATACATAGTACATAACTACATATGTCAATACTGTCAGATCTATCAAAAAATATATATGTACCAGTACCAGTTTAATAGTTACCACTCAAAGTTATTCACAATCATCATAAATTGTCATTTCGAATCATCAGACACAATTTGAAAAAAAACGGTTTTATAAAAAGGACGAGTACATGAGATAAATAGTAGAACATTTCAACAACGGAGAAAAAGAAAATTCCAGAACCGCGAAAATTTAGTATATAAAGGGTTGCGATTCGCAGAAAAATTTGTCTTTTGCGATTACCTGACTATATTGTCGTACTGAGACTGAACCAGGGAAAACAAAAGATCGCCTCATCAGCTGGGACGTATTGAGTCCTAAAAAATCTAGCGTATTGAGCTAGTAAGTAGGGAAAAGTTAGGAATTTCTATAAAAATACTTAGAATTTTTACAGAAATTAGGGAACGTCGAAGTAAATCATCGTCAAAAAAATATACTTAGAAAATTTCTTATAGAAATTTTCTAACACTTGGAGCCGGAATTTATCATCGTAGAAATACTTAGAAAATTTTTTATAAAATTTTCTAATACTTCAAGTAGAAATTCAACATCGCTAAATACTTAGAAAATTTCTAGGACTTAGAAATTTTCTAAAGTTTCATCGCTGAAAGTATCATCAGAAAATTGAATTTTTTTGGAAAATTAGAAAATTCATCGAGACAGTAAAAAATATTTCATCTCGACAGTCGTCAATTCCCGTCGGCAATCTTCAGTTCGCGTAACGATTTTTTTGAAAATTTAAAATTCAAACAAACATTGTAATTGGTTCGTCATCGTTATATTCAGCAGCAGTTCTTCAAGCAACATAATTTCTACAACGCCATCTATCCGTGTAGGTCGACCTATGCCAACGAATAATTAGTTAATTAGCTCTTAGTAGTTAAGAATATATGCAAATTCATAATTAAAGTAAATTTGATAGATTTCGTTTGTACAAATTCATAATTTTATTTCAATTTTGTTAAATTCATTTGCATAGTTATTTCCGATTTAACTGAAATATTGTACATATACAAATTTTTAAATTAAAGTAAATTTTATATATTTCATAGATTCAAATTTGTTTGTATAATTAAAATTTATTGCATAACTATTTCCGGTTAATCGAAATATTAAAAATATTGAATTTTTTTTTTTATAAATTGAATTAAATTTATTTAGAAATACATATTATTTTAAATAGTTTATAATTGTTTGTAATTTAGTTTAAGATATTGAATTGTTAGACTTAAGAGAATTTTTTTTAATAAAATTTATAACGTAAATTGAAAAACATTGTGTTTTTATTTTATTAAACATTTTGAACCGGCACCTTTCTTAATTAATGTTAAATTAAACTTTTTTTCATATTATTTTCTTTGGGTGGATTTAACATTTGGTCCTTCGAGCCGGATAAAATAGAAACTCAATTTTTTTCAATTTATAGATAGACTCTAAAAAATTTGTAAAAATGCAGAACATTCAGAATTTAATTAAATTACAAACAACTTTGGAAAGGGAATTAAATACTGTTACAATTAGAATAAAACAAAATTTAACTGAAAATCAACCAATTAATGTATATGAACGTAGAATACAGAAATTAAATGAATTAACTGATAAATTTAGGGATAATCATTATTTAATTTGTCAAACTGAAGATTGTAAACTCACTGCCGAGTATATTGAACAAAATAAGTATGATGTATTTGAAGAAACTTGTTTTAGTTTAATCACAGAGCTACAAGAAAAAATTACTTCGTTAGCCAAATCAAGTAATGTTTCAAATGACGGATCCACACATGTTACAACTCTCGTATCTCCACAAAAATCTAAAATAAAGTTACCTCCTATTTCTTTGCCTAAATTTGATGGTACCTACAAATCTTGGCGATCATTTAAAGATTTGTACACAAATTTAATTCATAATAATAAGGAAATTTCAGAAGTTGAAAAATTACACTACCTAAAATCTTGTGTTTCTGGTGAGGCTGCAAGAATTATTAAACCTTTTGAAGTCATTGGAACAAACTATCATAAAGTTTGGCAAACATTGGAAAAAAGGTTCAATAATAATAGGGTATTAATCAATGCACAACTAGAAAAATTGTGTAAAATAAATTTGACAAAAACCGAAAATGCTCAATCCATGAAGGATGTGCTTAACAATACAGAAGAGATCCTTCATGAATTGAAAACATTAAAGGTTAACATTGAAAACTGGGACCCTATTATTGTGTATCTTACTCTGCAGAAATTATCGCCAGAAACACGAGAATTATGGGAGATAAAACAAAGCGAGAAAAACGAGGTGGCTTCATATAAAGAATTGGTGGAATTTTTAGAATCAAGATTTCGCGTATTAGAAGCAATTAATACACCAAAACGAAGTAATGTTTTCTTAGCTCACAATAATAAAAATACTAATTAAAATTTAAAATGTACAAAATGTAAATCTGATCATAGGCTGTTTAACTGTCCGAGCTTCAAATCACTATCAGCGACAGAGAAATTGAACTTCATCAATAAAAACAACTTATGTATGAACTGTCTCACTTTCGGCCATAAATACAATGACTGTAAAAGTAAATATACGTGCGGTATATGTAAACGAAAACATCATTCCCTATTACACACTAGCTTCAATACCACATCGAACGCAAATCGGGATAAACCTTCTGCTCAACCGACAGCTACACAAAACAACGATAGCACTGGAAACGAAGCTTTGCCAGTCCGAAACTCTAACGAAAAGAATGAAGTAAAGACTTTCTTTTCTTCAAACACGAATCAAGCACTCTTAGCAACGGCTTTAGTCAGAATTCGGAATACAAAGGGTCACAATGAAGTATTGCGAGCCTTGATAGACTCAGGGTCGCAAGCAACCTTTATAACTGCTGCTGCAGCAAAACGCCTGCAACTTGAAATCACACGGACGAATCAGCACATCAGTGGACTCAACCAGAGCAGTGCCACTGTGGCTAATTCTCAAACTGAATTTACTCTGGAATCGGTATACAGAAACTTTAAACATCGGGTAAATGCGTTAGTGGTAAGGAGTATCACTAACGATTTACCAACTCATCGAATTGAAACGACAGGTTTTGATCATTTGAAAGATCTAAATCTAGCTGACCCTAATTTTGCGATACCCGGAAAAATAGACTTGTTAATTGGAGCAGAAGTGTACGCAGCGATAATTCGTGGAGGAATTAAACGCTCATCTGAACCCAATCATCCTGTTGCGATAAACACTGAATTAGGCTGGATTGTGATGGGTAGCATAGGACATGCTACACAATCCAGTAGGACGTTCATGGTGCAGGTCCATGAATCTTCTTTGGATACTCAACTAAGAAAATTTTGGGAGCAAGAAGAATGTTTGAATGTAAAACACGAGAAACCTGAAGACAAGATATGTGAAAACATATATACAGAGACAACTAAACGTTTAACAAATGGTTCGTATCAAGTAGATTTACCATTTAAAAAGGTTCCAGAATTTGGTGAAAGTAAACAAAAAGCAGTATCACAATTTCTTTCATTGGAACGAAAATTTCAACAAGACACGGAATACTATAACCTATATAAGAAAAACATCGACGAATATTTAGCAGCTGGTCATATGATTAAAGTCGATAAAAGCAATAATAACACCAGATCATATTATATGCCACATCATGGTGTACTTAAAGAAAGTACTACTACTAAATTGAGAACAGTTTTTAATGCATCGAGTAAAACCAGTAACGATATGAGTCTTAACGAACAAATGTACATCGGGCCTACCATACAACCAACTTTGGTCACCACCCTGCTAAGATGGAGAAAATATCGGTATGCGATTACAGCTGACATAGAAAAAATGTATCACATGATACATATTAATCCAGAACAACATGATTTACAACGAATAGTATGGAGAAATTCACCTAATGAACCAATCGAGGATTACGCACTAACAACAGTAACGTTCGGTACCGCGGCAGCACCATTCTTAGCTATTCGAACAATTCACCAACTGGCCAATGATGAATATCAAAATTATCCGAAAGCTGCAGAAATAGTCAAAAAACACATGTATGTAGATGACTTATGTTACTCGCATCCTGATCTAAACGAATTAGTAGCCATTCAAAAGGAATTGCGTCAATTGCTAAAAACAGGAGGTTTCAATTTACGGAAATGGATTGCAAATGATTCCGCGATATTAAACCAAATTCCAATCGACGATCGCGAATTGAAAGAATTTTTAACAATTTCTGACATGTTTAATGTTAAAACCCTTGGTATTAGATGGAATCCTACCACAGATAAGTTTAATATATGCGTGAAAGTAAAAAACGAAGAAAGGAAAATCACAAAAAGAACAATTTTGTCAGAAATTGCTTCGTTATTTGATCCATTCGGGTGGCTAGCTCCATGCATTATGACGGCGAAAATAATAATGCAAAAGCTTTGGATCTCGCGCTGTGATTGGGACGACCGGCCTCCAGAAACATTAGTAGAAAAATGGAAACAATTCGTTGAAAAACTACATCACATTTCTACCATCACAATACCTCGCTGGTTAAATTTCACTAACAACAATGCTGAAATTACGATTCACGGTTTTTGTGATGCATCGAATGTAGGGTACGCGGCGGTAATATATCTACAAGTAAAAGAAGGAAATGAATCCAAAGTATCTTTAATAGCATCGAAAACCAAAGTAGCCCCCATCAAACCAGTATCTTTGCCTCGCTTAGAATTATGTGGTGCTACTTTGCTGGCCAAACTAATGAAAAACGTAACAAATGATCTTGAATTGGAAAACGCTAAAATCATACTTTGGACAGACTCAATGATAACGCTTTCATGGATACAAAAACATGCAAGTAATTGGAAAACTTATGTAGCTAATAGAATTGCAGAAATCCATGAACACACTAGTCCTTCATCGTGGCGATATATACCGGGACCTGATAATCCAGCAGATAGTGCTTCAAGAGGTCAAATGCCCGACGAACTAACAGAAAATGAATTATGGTGGAATGGACCAAAATGGTTAAAGAACGAAACGATGTGGCCGAAACAACCAGAAGTATTGGATTCGGTTGAAGAAATAAAAAAACAAAAGGTTTTCGCTGCAATTGCACAACCAAATATTTTATCAAGATACTCATCATATTCTAAACTACTAAGAATAACAGCTTATTGTTTACGTTTTATAAACAATTGTCGCTTGAGTCATAAAATTAAAACACATCATCTAAATACAGAAGAAATTGATCAGGCAGAGGTTTCAATTGTGAAAACAATACAGCAAAATCAATTTGCAGCAGAAATAAAAAATTTAGAAACTGGACAATCAATAAATAGAACTAGCAAGGTTTTAAATCTAAATCCGTTTCTAGACGAACAAAAGGTACTCAGAGTGGGTGGCAGATTAGGAAAGTCAGAATTACCATACGATGAAAAACATCCGATTCTTTTACCAGCAGATCATCCAGTTACGAAGTTACTAATCAATCATGTTCACGAAAAAACATGTCATGGAGGCATACATTTAGTATTAAACACAATTAGAAATAAGTTCTGGATAATTAATGCCAAAAATACAATTCGTCATCAATTACATAAATGTCTTAAATGTTTTAGAATGAAACTAGTACACAATACTCAATTAATGCATGAACTACCAGCTGCTAGAGTAACTCAATCTTTTCCGTTTCAACATGTCGGTATCGATTTTGCGGGTCCTATTGAAATGAAAATATCATCATTACGAAATTCAAAAACTATATCAGTTTATATATGTTTATTCATTTGTCTCTGTACTAAAGCAATTCACCTAGAACTAGTAACAGACTTAAGTGCTAATGCTTTTATCGCAAGTTTCAATAGATTTATTAATAGACGAGGTCTATGTTCAGACATATATTCTGACTGCGGAACAAATTTTGTTAAGGCCAACAAAATTATGTTTTCAAAACAAACTGCTGAGGAAATTGCAGATAAATTATCTACAGAACGAATAAAATGGCACTTCAATCCACCTTCTGCTCCACATTTCGGCGGTTTATGGGAATCGCACATCAAACTGATCAAAACACATTTAAAAAAAACACTACAAAATACGAAACTCACCTTTGAAGGTCTGTATACCGTCTTATGCAACATTGAAGCGTGTGTTAATTCTCGTCCATTAACACCACTAAATATCGATTCGAATGACAATACAATCATTACACCAGGCCATTTCTTAATACAGAGAAATTTACAAGTAGTACCAGAAACCAACAAAATAAATGATAACGTTCCTACGAAGCAATGGCAATTTCTAAAACAACTACAACAAAACTTTTGGCGAAGCTGGTCAAAGGATTACTTGCGTCAACTGCAAGTCAGATACAAATGGAAATTTACACAAGAAAACTTGAAACCTGATGATATTGTGCTGGTCAAACAAGAAAATTATCCACCTTTAACATGGCCATTGGGTCGTATCCTTGAAACATATCCTGGTACTGACGGATTGGTAAGAACAGCATTGATAAAAATTGGGCAAAAAACTTATGTAAGACCAATCGTTAAATTATGTAAAATTCCGATTAATCAAAATTAAAAAATCAATTAATCAAAAAAATGATCACCCTTGAATGATAAACAAAATCTACAAATAGTACTGCCATATACATAAAGTGGAGAGAAAAATTAAAACTCAAAATGAATAGACCGTTACTTACCGGTGACGTGTAGTTTCAAAAAAAATTTTTTTTTTTTCTTTCACAAAGAACAAAGGTGTAAAAATATTTTTAATAAAAATTTTTTCAAGTGAAATAATTATAAAAATATACAAGAAAAATGTACAAATTCGACATCAGTTCAACCGATTCAAGTTCAGTGACACCGGTACCATCGGAATATCAATCCTTTGGTATTGAAACTAAACAAACGGAATGGAAGCCGGAGATTATAAATCGCAAAGGTGCTATACCCAAATTAAGATTAATAAGAAAGACAGAAGAACCAGTAGGCGAAAAAAGAAAGAGACTAAAGCAAAAAGCACTCGAGAACGACCCTCCAATGTTTACACCACCATTCGAGGCAATAGGTCTACAAAAGCCTGCCGAAGAGAATCCAGCAACCATAGTTCAAGTACCAAAGTGGTTACAGGCCCCAGAGAGCATAAAACGTCTCATAGCGGAATGGCCAATTCCGTGGCAAAGGGTCTACCGAAGTAAAACTTTCAGGTTGAAGATAGACCAAAAAACCATACGTTTTGCTAAAACAAAAAAAGGCACAGTCACAATTCGGTTAACAACAGTATGAAAATAAACGAAAGATTTGTAAAAAATATAATTAATAAAGATTGCATTAAAAAAAAAAAAAACACAACATTTTTTATTAAATATTTTTACATCATATATATAAACAATGATATGGACAAATACCATTTTTTCACTTAAAAAAAAAAAAAAAACAACAAACTATAGGATGGTAAAACTTGTCAACACTGGCGCCCGTGGAGGATGTTGAATTTGTTCAACATTTTATCTGAAAATAAAAATAAAAGGGGTATTATTAATTTTCCACCTTTATTATCTTTTGATACATACTCACGTGATAAAAATTGTTTCACTATTTCGTCACAGAATCCAGGAGTATCCTAAAATAAATAAAAATAGAAATTAATATCGATGCCTAAAAAACAATACACAAAAAAACCAACACCAAAAATATGTACACAAACCACCTAACCAAACATATAACATAAAATAATACAATACATAAAACAGAACATTTAACAAAATATTACGAATCACAACAGAATTATTTTAAATGGAGAAAACATTATTATCACAAAAAAATATTCATAACACAATATGTGTAAAAAAAAAATAACATCACAATATATCACCACATCTCGCAACACATAAAATTGAAACACAAAATGCACAAATACACAGCAAAAATAAATGGAATGTTTAAATTCAATTAAAATTATCACTTAAATTAATTTAAATTAAGATTTACCTAACAAAAAAATTGATAAAAGGTAAATACCTTTACCTTTTCACGATCACGATTATTTTTTTAACCCTAAAATATAAAATGTAAATAAAAATATAATATAACCACACGTACATGTAAATATAAATGAAATATACATATACACAAATATAAAACAAAAATATACATAGTACATAACTACATATGTCAATACTGTCAGATCTATCAAAAAATATATATGTACCAGTACCAGTTTAATAGTTACCACTCAAAGTTATTCACAATCATCATAAATTGTCATTTCGAATCATCAGACACAATTTGAAAAAAAACGGTTTTATAAAAAGGACGAGTACATGAGATAAATAGTAGAACATTTCAACAACGGAGAAAAAGAAAATTCCAGAACCGCGAAAATTTAGTATATAAAGGGTTGCGATTCGCAGAAAAATTTGTCTTTTGCGATTACCTGACTATATTGTCGTACTGAGACTGAACCAGGGAAAACAAAAGATCGCCTCATCAGCTGGGACGTATTGAGTCCTAAAAAATCTAGCGTATTGAGCTAGTAAGTAGGGAAAAGTTAGGAATTTCTATAAAAATACTTAGAATTTTTACAGAAATTAGGGAACGTCGAAGTAAATCATCGTCAAAAAAATATACTTAGAAAATTTCTTATAGAAATTTTCTAACACTTGGAGCCGGAATTTATCATCGTAGAAATACTTAGAAAATTTTTTATAAAATTTTCTAATACTTCAAGTAGAAATTCAACATCGCTAAATACTTAGAAAATTTCTAGGACTTAGAAATTTTCTAAAGTTTCATCGCTGAAAGTATCATCAGAAAATTGAATTTTTTTGGAAAATTAGAAAATTCATCGAGACAGTAAAAAATATTTCATCTCGACAGTCGTCAATTCCCGTCGGCAATCTTCAGTTCGCGTAACGATTTTTTTGAAAATTTAAAATTCAAACAAACATTGTAATTGGTTCGTCATCGTTATATTCAGCAGCAGTTCTTCAAGCAACATAATTTCTACAACGCCATCTATCCGTGTAGGTCGACCTATGCCAACGAATAATTAGTTAATTAGCTCTTAGTAGTTAAGAATATATGCAAATTCATAATTAAAGTAAATTTGATAGATTTCGTTTGTACAAATTCATAATTTTATTTCAATTTTGTTAAATTCATTTGCATAGTTATTTCCGATTTAACTGAAATATTGTACATATACAAATTTTTAAATTAAAGTAAATTTTATATATTTCATAGATTCAAATTTGTTTGTATAATTAAAATTTATTGCATAACTATTTCCGGTTAATCGAAATATTAAAAATATTGAATTTTTTTTTTTATAAATTGAATTAAATTTATTTAGAAATACATATTATTTTAAATAGTTTATAATTGTTTGTAATTTAGTTTAAGATATTGAATTGTTAGACTTAAGAGAATTTTTTTTAATAAAATTTATAACGTAAATTGAAAAACATTGTGTTTTTATTTTATTAAACATTTTGAACCGGCACCTTTCTTAATTAATGTTAAATTAAACTTTTTTTCATATTATTTTCTTTGGGTGGATTTAACATTTGGTCCTTCGAGCCGGATAAAATAGAAACTCAATTTTTTTCAATTTATAGATAGACTCTAAAAAATTTGTAAAAATGCAGAACATTCAGAATTTAATTAAATTACAAACAACTTTGGAAAGGGAATTAAATACTGTTACAATTAGAATAAAACAAAATTTAACTGAAAATCAACCAATTAATGTATATGAACGTAGAATACAGAAATTAAATGAATTAACTGATAAATTTAGGGATAATCATTATTTAATTTGTCAAACTGAAGATTGTAAACTCACTGCCGAGTATATTGAACAAAATAAGTATGATGTATTTGAAGAAACTTGTTTTAGTTTAATCACAGAGCTACAAGAAAAAATTACTTCGTTAGCCAAATCAAGTAATGTTTCAAATGACGGATCCACACATGTTACAACTCTCGTATCTCCACAAAAATCTAAAATAAAGTTACCTCCTATTTCTTTGCCTAAATTTGATGGTACCTACAAATCTTGGCGATCATTTAAAGATTTGTACACAAATTTAATTCATAATAATAAGGAAATTTCAGAAGTTGAAAAATTACACTACCTAAAATCTTGTGTTTCTGGTGAGGCTGCAAGAATTATTAAACCTTTTGAAGTCATTGGAACAAACTATCATAAAGTTTGGCAAACATTGGAAAAAAGGTTCAATAATAATAGGGTATTAATCAATGCACAACTAGAAAAATTGTGTAAAATAAATTTGACAAAAACCGAAAATGCTCAATCCATGAAGGATGTGCTTAACAATACAGAAGAGATCCTTCATGAATTGAAAACATTAAAGGTTAACATTGAAAACTGGGACCCTATTATTGTGTATCTTACTCTGCAGAAATTATCGCCAGAAACACGAGAATTATGGGAGATAAAACAAAGCGAGAAAAACGAGGTGGCTTCATATAAAGAATTGGTGGAATTTTTAGAATCAAGATTTCGCGTATTAGAAGCAATTAATACACCAAAACGAAGTAATGTTTTCTTAGCTCACAATAATAAAAATACTAATTAAAATTTAAAATGTACAAAATGTAAATCTGATCATAGGCTGTTTAACTGTCCGAGCTTCAAATCACTATCAGCGACAGAGAAATTGAACTTCATCAATAAAAACAACTTATGTATGAACTGTCTCACTTTCGGCCATAAATACAATGACTGTAAAAGTAAATATACGTGCGGTATATGTAAACGAAAACATCATTCCCTATTACACACTAGCTTCAATACCACATCGAACGCAAATCGGGATAAACCTTCTGCTCAACCGACAGCTACACAAAACAACGATAGCACTGGAAACGAAGCTTTGCCAGTCCGAAACTCTAACGAAAAGAATGAAGTAAAGACTTTCTTTTCTTCAAACACGAATCAAGCACTCTTAGCAACGGCTTTAGTCAGAATTCGGAATACAAAGGGTCACAATGAAGTATTGCGAGCCTTGATAGACTCAGGGTCGCAAGCAACCTTTATAACTGCTGCTGCAGCAAAACGCCTGCAACTTGAAATCACACGGACGAATCAGCACATCAGTGGACTCAACCAGAGCAGTGCCACTGTGGCTAATTCTCAAACTGAATTTACTCTGGAATCGGTATACAGAAACTTTAAACATCGGGTAAATGCGTTAGTGGTAAGGAGTATCACTAACGATTTACCAACTCATCGAATTGAAACGACAGGTTTTGATCATTTGAAAGATCTAAATCTAGCTGACCCTAATTTTGCGATACCCGGAAAAATAGACTTGTTAATTGGAGCAGAAGTGTACGCAGCGATAATTCGTGGAGGAATTAAACGCTCATCTGAACCCAATCATCCTGTTGCGATAAACACTGAATTAGGCTGGATTGTGATGGGTAGCATAGGACATGCTACACAATCCAGTAGGACGTTCATGGTGCAGGTCCATGAATCTTCTTTGGATACTCAACTAAGAAAATTTTGGGAGCAAGAAGAATGTTTGAATGTAAAACACGAGAAACCTGAAGACAAGATATGTGAAAACATATATACAGAGACAACTAAACGTTTAACAAATGGTTCGTATCAAGTAGATTTACCATTTAAAAAGGTTCCAGAATTTGGTGAAAGTAAACAAAAAGCAGTATCACAATTTCTTTCATTGGAACGAAAATTTCAACAAGACACGGAATACTATAACCTATATAAGAAAAACATCGACGAATATTTAGCAGCTGGTCATATGATTAAAGTCGATAAAAGCAATAATAACACCAGATCATATTATATGCCACATCATGGTGTACTTAAAGAAAGTACTACTACTAAATTGAGAACAGTTTTTAATGCATCGAGTAAAACCAGTAACGATATGAGTCTTAACGAACAAATGTACATCGGGCCTACCATACAACCAACTTTGGTCACCACCCTGCTAAGATGGAGAAAATATCGGTATGCGATTACAGCTGACATAGAAAAAATGTATCGCATGATACATATTAATCCAGAACAACATGATTTACAACGAATAGTATGGAGAAATTCACCTAATGAACCAATCGAGGATTACGCACTAACAACAGTAACGTTCGGTACCGCGGCAGCACCATTCTTAGCTATTCGAACAATTCACCAACTGGCCAATGATGAATATCAAAATTATCCGAAAGCTGCAGAAATAGTCAAAAAACACATGTATGTAGATGACTTATGTTACTCGCATCCTGATCTAAACGAATTAGTAGCCATTCAAAAGGAATTGCGTCAATTGCTAAAAACAGGAGGTTTCAATTTACGGAAATGGATTGCAAATGATTCCGCGATATTAAACCAAATTCCAATCGACGATCGCGAATTGAAAGAATTTTTAACAATTTCTGACATGTTTAATGTTAAAACCCTTGGTATTAGATGGAATCCTACCACAGATAAGTTTAATATATGCGTGAAAGTAAAAAACGAAGAAAGGAAAATCACAAAAAGAACAATTTTGTCAGAAATTGCTTCGTTATTTGATCCATTCGGGTGGCTAGCTCCATGCATTATGACGGCGAAAATAATAATGCAAAAGCTTTGGATCTCGCGCTGTGATTGGGACGACCGGCCTCCAGAAACATTAGTAGAAAAATGGAAACAATTCGTTGAAAAACTACATCACATTTCTACCATCACAATACCTCGCTGGTTAAATTTCACTAACAACAATGCTGAAATTACGATTCACGGTTTTTGTGATGCATCGAATGTAGGGTACGCGGCGGTAATATATCTACAAGTAAAAGAAGGAAATGAATCCAAAGTATCTTTAATAGCATCGAAAACCAAAGTAGCCCCCATCAAACCAGTATCTTTGCCTCGCTTAGAATTATGTGGTGCTACTTTGCTGGCCAAACTAATGAAAAACGTAACAAATGATCTTGAATTGGAAAACGCTAAAATCATACTTTGGACAGACTCAATGATAACGCTTTCATGGATACAAAAACATGCAAGTAATTGGAAAACTTATGTAGCTAATAGAATTGCAGAAATCCATGAACACACTAGTCCTTCATCGTGGCGATATATACCGGGACCTGATAATCCAGCAGATAGTGCTTCAAGAGGTCAAATGCCCGACGAACTAACAGAAAATGAATTATGGTGGAATGGACCAAAATGGTTAAAGAACGAAACGATGTGGCCGAAACAACCAGAAGTATTGGATTCGGTTGAAGAAATAAAAAAACAAAAGGTTTTCGCTGCAATTGCACAACCAAATATTTTATCAAGATACTCATCATATTCTAAACTACTAAGAATAACAGCTTATTGTTTACGTTTTATAAACAATTGTCGCTTGAGTCATAAAATTAAAACACATCATCTAAATACAGAAGAAATTGATCAGGCAGAGGTTTCAATTGTGAAAACAATACAGCAAAATCAATTTGCAGCAGAAATAAAAAATTTAGAAACTGGACAATCAATAAATAGAACTAGCAAGGTTTTAAATCTAAATCCGTTTCTAGACGAACAAAAGGTACTCAGAGTGGGTGGCAGATTAGGAAAGTCAGAATTACCATACGATGAAAAACATCCGATTCTTTTACCAGCAGATCATCCAGTTACGAAGTTACTAATCAATCATGTTCACGAAAAAACATGTCATGGAGGCATACATTTAGTATTAAACACAATTAGAAATAAGTTCTGGATAATTAATGCCAAAAATACAATTCGTCATCAATTACATAAATGTCTTAAATGTTTTAGAATGAAACTAGTACACAATACTCAATTAATGCATGAACTACCAGCTGCTAGAGTAACTCAATCTTTTCCGTTTCAACATGTCGGTATCGATTTTGCGGGTCCTATTGAAATGAAAATATCATCATTACGAAATTCAAAAACTATATCAGTTTATATATGTTTATTCATTTGTCTCTGTACTAAAGCAATTCACCTAGAACTAGTAACAGACTTAAGTGCTAATGCTTTTATCGCAAGTTTCAATAGATTTATTAATAGACGAGGTCTATGTTCAGACATATATTCTGACTGCGGAACAAATTTTGTTAAGGCCAACAAAATTATGTTTTCAAAACAAACTGCTGAGGAAATTGCAGATAAATTATCTACAGAACGAATAAAATGGCACTTCAATCCACCTTCTGCTCCACATTTCGGCGGTTTATGGGAATCGCACATCAAACTGATCAAAACACATTTAAAAAAAACACTACAAAATACGAAACTCACCTTTGAAGGTCTGTATACCGTCTTATGCAACATTGAAGCGTGTGTTAATTCTCGTCCATTAACACCACTAAATATCGATTCGAATGACAATACAATCATTACACCAGGCCATTTCTTAATACAGAGAAATTTACAAGTAGTACCAGAAACCAACAAAATAAATGATAACGTTCCTACGAAGCAATGGCAATTTCTAAAACAACTACAACAAAACTTTTGGCGAAGCTGGTCAAAGGATTACTTGCGTCAACTGCAAGTCAGATACAAATGGAAATTTACACAAGAAAACTTGAAACCTGATGATATTGTGCTGGTCAAACAAGAAAATTATCCACCTTTAACATGGCCATTGGGTCGTATCCTTGAAACATATCCTGGTACTGACGGATTGGTAAGAACAGCATTGATAAAAATTGGGCAAAAAACTTATGTAAGACCAATCGTTAAATTATGTAAAATTCCGATTAATCAAAATTAAAAAATCAATTAATCAAAAAAATGATCACCCTTGAATGATAAACAAAATCTACAAATAGTACTGCCATATACATAAAGTGGAGAGAAAAATTAAAACTCAAAATGAATAGACCGTTACTTACCGGTGACGTGTAGTTTCAAAAAAAATTTTTTTTTTTTCTTTCACAAAGAACAAAGGTGTAAAAATATTTTTAATAAAAATTTTTTCAAGTGAAATAATTATAAAAATATACAAGAAAAATGTACAAATTCGACATCAGTTCAACCGATTCAAGTTCAGTGACACCGGTACCATCGGAATATCAATCCTTTGGTATTGAAACTAAACAAACGGAATGGAAGTCGGAGATTATAAATCGCAAAGGTGCTATACCCAAATTAAGATTAATAAGAAAGACAGAAGAACCAGTAGGCGAAAAAAGAAAGAGACTAAAGCAAAAAGCACTCGAGAACGACCCTCCAATGTTTACACCACCATTCGAGGCAATAGGTCTACAAAAGCCTGCCGAAGAGAATCCAGCAACCATAGTTCAAGTACCAAAGTGGTTACAGGCCCCAGAGAGCATAAAACGTCTCATAGCGGAATGGCCAATTCCGTGGCAAAGGGTCTACCGAAGTAAAACTTTCAGGTTGAAGATAGACCAAAAAACCATACGTTTTGCTAAAACAAAAAAAGGCACAGTCACAATTCGGTTAACAACAGTATGAAAATAAACGAAAGATTTGTAAAAAATATAATTAATAAAGATTGCATTAAAAAAAAAAAAAACACAACATTTTTTATTAAATATTTTTACATCATATATATAAACAATGATATGGACAAATACCATTTTTTCACTTAAAAAAAAAAAAAAAACAACAAACTATAGGATGGTAAAACTTGTCAACACTGGCGCCCGTGGAGGATGTTGAATTTGTTCAACATTTTATCTGAAAATAAAAATAAAAGGGGTATTATTAATTTTCCACCTTTATTATCTTTTGATACATACTCACGTGATAAAAATTGTTTCACTATTTCGTCACAGAATCCAGGAGTATCCTAAAATAAATAAAAATAGAAATTAATATCGATGCCTAAAAAACAATACACAAAAAAACCAACACCAAAAATATGTACACAAACCACCTAACCAAACATATAACATAAAATAATACAATACATAAAACAGAACATTTAACAAAATATTACGAATCACAACAGAATTATTTTAAATGGAGAAAACATTATTATCACAAAAAAATATTCATAACACAATATGTGTAAAAAAAAAATAACATCACAATATATCACCACATCTCGCAACACATAAAATTGAAACACAAAATGCACAAATACACAGCAAATATAAATGGAATGTTTAAATTCAATTAAAATTATCACTTAAATTAATTTAAATTAAGATTTACCTAACAAAAAAATTGATAAAAGGTAAATACCTTTACCTTTTCACGATCACGATTATTTTTTTAACCCTAAAATATAAAATGTAAATAAAAATATAATATAACCACACGTACATGTAAATATAAATGAAATATACATATACACAAATATAAAACAAAAATATACATAGTACATAACTACATATGTCAATACTGTCAGATCTATCAAAAAATATATATGTACCAGTACCAGTTTAATAGTTACCACTCAAAGTTATTCACAATCATCATAAATTGTCATTTCGAATCATCAGACACAATTTGAAAAAAAACGGTTTTATAAAAAGGACGAGTACATGAGATAAATAGTAGAACATTTCAACAACGGAGAAAAAGAAAATTCCAGAACCGCGAAAATTTAGTATATAAAGGGTTGCGATTCGCAGAAAAATTTGTCTTTTGCGATTACCTGACTATATTGTCGTACTGAGACTGAACCAGGGAAAACAAAAGATCGCCTCATCAGCTGGGACGTATTGAGTCCTAAAAAATCTAGCGTATTGAGCTAGTAAGTAGGGAAAAGTTAGGAATTTCTATAAAAATACTTAGAATTTTTACAGAAATTAGGGAACGTCGAAGTAAATCATCGTCAAAAAAATATACTTAGAAAATTTCTTATAGAAATTTTCTAACACTTGGAGCCGGAATTTATCATCGTAGAAATACTTAGAAAATTTTTTATAAAATTTTCTAATACTTCAAGTAGAAATTCAACATCGCTAAATACTTAGAAAATTTCTAGGACTTAGAAATTTTCTAAAGTTTCATCGCTGAAAGTATCATCAGAAAATTGAATTTTTTTGGAAAATTAGAAAATTCATCGAGACAGTAAAAAATATTTCATCTCGACAGTCGTCAATTCCCGTCGGCAATCTTCAGTTCGCGTAACGATTTTTTTGAAAATTTAAAATTCAAACAAACATTGTAATTGGTTCGTCATCGTTATATTCAGCAGCAGTTCTTCAAGCAACATAATTTCTACAACGCCATCTATCCGTGTAGGTCGACCTATGCCAACGAATAATTAGTTAATTAGCTCTTAGTAGTTAAGAATATATGCAAATTCATAATTAAAGTAAATTTGATAGATTTCGTTTGTACAAATTCATAATTTTATTTCAATTTTGTTAAATTCATTTGCATAGTTATTTCCGATTTAACTGAAATATTGTACATATACAAATTTTTAAATTAAAGTAAATTTTATATATTTCATAGATTCAAATTTGTTTGTATAATTAAAATTTATTGCATAACTATTTCCGGTTAATCGAAATATTAAAAATATTGAATTTTTTTTTTTATAAATTGAATTAAATTTATTTAGAAATACATATTATTTTAAATAGTTTATAATTGTTTGTAATTTAGTTTAAGATATTGAATTGTTAGACTTAAGAGAATTTTTTTTAATAAAATTTATAACGTAAATTGAAAAACATTGTGTTTTTATTTTATTAAACATTTTGAACCGGCACCTTTCTTAATTAATGTTAAATTAAACTTTTTTTCATATTATTTTCTTTGGGTGGATTTAACATTTGGTCCTTCGAGCCGGATAAAATAGAAACTCAATTTTTTTCAATTTATAGATAGACTCTAAAAAATTTGTAAAAATGCAGAACATTCAGAATTTAATTAAATTACAAACAACTTTGGAAAGGGAATTAAATACTGTTACAATTAGAATAAAACAAAATTTAACTGAAAATCAACCAATTAATGTATATGAACGTAGAATACAGAAATTAAATGAATTAACTGATAAATTTAGGGATAATCATTATTTAATTTGTCAAACTGAAGATTGTAAACTCACTGCCGAGTATATTGAACAAAATAAGTATGATGTATTTGAAGAAACTTGTTTTAGTTTAATCACAGAGCTACAAGAAAAAATTACTTCGTTAGCCAAATCAAGTAATGTTTCAAATGACGGATCCACACATGTTACAACTCTCGTATCTCCACAAAAATCTAAAATAAAGTTACCTCCTATTTCTTTGCCTAAATTTGATGGTACCTACAAATCTTGGCGATCATTTAAAGATTTGTACACAAATTTAATTCATAATAATAAGGAAATTTCAGAAGTTGAAAAATTACACTACCTAAAATCTTGTGTTTCTGGTGAGGCTGCAAGAATTATTAAACCTTTTGAAGTCATTGGAACAAACTATCATAAAGTTTGGCAAACATTGGAAAAAAGGTTCAATAATAATAGGGTATTAATCAATGCACAACTAGAAAAATTGTGTAAAATAAATTTGACAAAAACCGAAAATGCTCAATCCATGAAGGATGTGCTTAACAATACAGAAGAGATCCTTAATGAATTGAAAACATTAAAGGTTAACATTGAAAACTGGGACCCTCTTATTGTGTACCTTACTCTGCAGAAATTATCGCCAGAAACACGAGAATTATGGGAGATAAAACAAAGCGAGAAAAACGAGGTGGCTTCATATAAAGAATTGGTGGAATTTTTAGAATCAAGATTTCGCGTATTAGAAGCAATTAATACACCAAAACGAAGTAATGTTTTCTTAGCTCACAATAATAAAAATACTAATCAAAATTTAAAATGTACAAAATGTAAATCTGATCATAGGCTGTTTAACTGTTCGAGCTTCAAATCACTATCAGCGACAGAGAAATTGAACTTCATCAAGAAAAACAACTTATGTATGAACTGTCTCACTTTCGGCCATAAATACAATGACTGTAAAAGTAAATATACGTGCGGTATATGTAAACGAAAACATCATTCCCTATTACACACTAGCTTCAATACCACATCGAACGCAAATCGGGATAAACCTTCTGCTCAACCGACAGCTACACAAAACAACGATAGCACTGGAAACGAAGCTTTGCCAGTCCGAAACTCTAACGAAAAGAATGAAGTAAAGACTTTCTTTTCTTCAAACACGAATCAAGCACTCTTAGCAACGGCTTTAGTCAGAATTCGGAATACAAAGGGTCACAATGAAGTATTGCGAGCCTTGATAGACTCAGGGTCGCAAGCAACCTTTATAACTGCTGCTGCAGCAAAACGCCTGCAACTTGAAATCACACGGACGAATCAGCACATCAGTGGACTCAACCAGAGCAGTGCCACTGTGGCTAATTCTCAAACTGAATTTACTCTGGAATCGGTATACAGAAACTTTAAACATCGGGTAAATGCGTTAGTGGTAAGGAGTATCACTAACGATTTACCAACTCATCGAATTGAAACGACAGGTTTTGATCATTTGAAAGATCTAAATCTAGCTGACCCTAATTTTGCGATACCCGGAAAAATAGACTTGTTAATTGGAGCAGAAGTGTACGCAGCGATAATTCGTGGAGGAATTAAACGCTCATCTGAACCCAATCATCCTGTTGCGATAAACACTGAATTAGGCTGGATTGTGATGGGTAGCATAGGACATGCTACACAATCCAGTAGGACGTTCATGGTGCAGGTCCATGAATCTTCTTTGGATACTCAACTAAGAAAATTTTGGGAGCAAGAAGAATGTTTGAATGTAAAACACGAGAAACCTGAAGACAAGATATGTGAAAACATATATACAGAGACAACTAAACGTTTAACAAATGGTTCGTATCAAGTAGATTTACCATTTAAAAAGGTTCCAGAATTTGGTGAAAGTAAACAAAAAGCAGTATCACAATTTCTTTCATTGGAACGAAAATTTCAACAAGACACGGAATACTATAACCTATATAAGAAAAACATCGACGAATATTTAGCAGCTGGTCATATGATTAAAGTCGATAAAAGCAATAATAACACCAGATCATATTATATGCCACATCATGGTGTACTTAAATAAATTTTTTCTTCATTCATTAAAATTTTTTCATACTCTATTTCATTAATTACATCGTTTCTTTTTATAGGTTTAATAATCAATTTTTCAAAATGTTTACTTGTAGTCATCGGTATATTGACAATATAGAGCAAACATGAATTATTACTAATTATTTTTATATTCGAAAAATCTAATGCTTCTTCAGTAGTAGTATATGGAATATTTTCTTTTTCTAAAGTA
The DNA here is from genome assembly GCA_951394055.1 of Villa cingulata. Taxonomy (NCBI): domain Eukaryota; kingdom Metazoa; phylum Arthropoda; class Insecta; order Diptera; family Bombyliidae; genus Villa; species Villa cingulata. The sequence continues at coordinate 30,832,533 of OX596020.1, read as the reverse complement.
TTGATAGCTAATTTTACTTCTGTATTTGATAGTATTAATGAATTTATAATTCCTACCTTTGCCCAATGAATAGCATAATTTATATTTATCAATTCTTCTTTTACTATTTTTAACTTATATTGAAAATCTATAATCGAATTATCGTTTATTTTATTTTCTTTTAATATTGCATTTGTAATTTCATTTGCCATTTTTGTTATATTGTTGATTCTTTCGTTATATAATTGATTTATAATTACTTGTCTGTTAGTATTTTCTAATACATTATTTATTTTATTCTTTATTATTTCAAAATCTTCATGATCGGGATTTGCCGCGATCCGCTTTCATGCGCTTCCTATAAAGTCGAGGGATCTTTTTGATTTATGACTTTTCAAACCGTTTAGTAATATTTGTGTTTGATCGATTTCGTGATTTAGATAAAGAAATAGAGGATGCTCTTTTTCAATATGACCATATAAGGTAGTTTTCATTTTATCTATGAATCTTTGATAATTTTCCAATTCTATAATTCCATTAATGATAAAATAGACGCAGAATTCAACGATCTCTCATTGTCAATTACTACCACTTTCGGGACGTTAAAGAAGTATAGAATGTCTCTTAAAGGTTGTTTTATGTCTTCTATTGCCCTAGACTTTATAATTTTGCATCGTGCCAATTTTGAGAATTTATCAATAGCTGTAAGGACTAGTATGTTTTCTGTAGAATAGATATCAATGTGAAGAGTGTGTCCGGGGTAATTTGGAATAGGTGTTGGATTTATTATTTGGTTATTTGGATGCCTATCGTATTTATTTTCTTTACAAGTCGTACATCGTTTTACAAAATAATTAGTCTTTTTGCTCATTTTTGGAAAATAAAATTTCTCTAAAATCTGTTTTGCAACTGATATGAAGTTTCTTCACCAATTTTTAATATCAACTGATTACGGAAGACGTTTATTGGAGTCTCGACTGTAGGGATTAAATTGTGTGAGGAACTTTCGTCGCTATGTTGTGTACTTGTCAAAGCGTTTACGTGGCTATTGTTAGGGATTCTGGAAAGGGCATCTGCTACGACATTAGTATTTCCAGGTTTATATTTCAACTCATAATTGTATTCTTCTAATATGGCCTTCCAACGTTTCATTTTGGAATTTGTATTCTTGTTGCTCAGTGCATAGGTAAGTGGTTGATGGTCGGTAAATATTTTGACTTTCCTTGAACCGTAGAGAAAGTTTCTGAGAGTGCTTAAAGCCCAAACGAAGGCCAACATTTCTTTTTCATTCGTAGCATAATCTTCTTCGGTTTTGTTAAGAGTTCTGGAGAGGAAAGTTATGGGACGTCCGTTCTGAGACAACACTGCACCAAGTGCGAATTCGGAAGCATCTGTAGTGAGCTCAAAATCTTTTTCAAAATCTGGATATGAAAGAGTGACTTCCTTAGAAGTAAGAGAATTTTTCACTTTATTGAAAGCCTCAAGAGCCTCTTTATCTAATTTGACTGACTTTGTTTTTGATTGATTTTTGGACACATGTCCATCTTCCCCTCTTAAAAGCGCTGTTAGGGGCTTTGTGAGTTTGGCATAATCCTTTATGAAACGACGATAGTATCCAGACATTCCGAGAAATGAACGAAGATCTTTGACTGTCTTAGGAATTGGAAAATCAACCACTGCTTTAATTTTTTTTGGGTTTGCTTTTATACCGTCTTTCGAGACTACGAAACCTAGAAACTCTACCTGATCTTGGAGGAATTCACTTTTGTCGAGTTGAACTTTCATGTTTGCAGATTCCAATGTTTTAAATACCAATTCCAAGTTCTTGAAATGTTCTTCTTCTGTTTTACCGAATATAACAATGTCGTCTATATAGACGTAACATCTCTTACCAATATGTTGACGAAGGATATCATCGAGAGCTCTTTGGAAAATAGAAGGTGCGTTTTTAAGACCAAAGGGGAGACGTGTGAATTCATATTTCCCGTTATTAACCGAGAAGGCAGTTTTTTCGATGTCCGATTCTTTTAATGGGATTTGATGGAATCCACTTTTTAAGTCTATAGTTGTGAAATATCTGTTTTTTCCAAGATTTGCTAAGACATCATTTATTTCTGGAATAGGGTATTTGTCAGCTATAGTAATGGTGTTCAATTTTCGATAATCAATAGCCATTCTGTATTTCTTTTCACCAGACGCATCTTTCTTCTTAGGCACAATCCAGACTGGTGAATTGTAGGGTGATTTTGAGGGCCTGATAATTCCGTCCTCAAGAAGTTTATTAATTTGCTTTTCGACTTCGTCCTTGAGACACATAGGATAAGGATAGGCTTTTGAATAAACAGGCTCGTCTGTGGTCGTTCTTATTTCTCCTTTTACAGTGGTAGTGTAGGTAATTCTTTCTTCTGGATCGGAAAATAAATTAGGGCATCTTTTTATCAATTTGTCTAATTTTTGTTTTTGACCACAGCTTAAATGAGATTGTCTGAGATTTATGTTATTTATAAAGTCTGAATTTTGCTGTTTTAAATGAATTTTTAAATTTGGATTGATTATCATATAGCCTTCATTAGTATGAATTGTTGCACCGAGTTCTTTTAAACTGTCATTGCCAATAATTCCGTCGAATGAGGTAAGGCTTGGTAAAAGAAAGAATTTAAGTTTTCTATCTGGTCCGAAAAGGTCTATTAACGCAAAATGAGTAATTTTGATGCTTCCCACTACAGAATTTGCAATAAAGGGTTTTTTGTTAAGGATTGGATTTCTTATGTAACGAGGTTGAATATAATTTTTATTGGAGCCGGTGTCTATGAGAAATTTAAAGGTTTTTCCGCTCTTCGCAACGTGTTCGAAATATGGAAGCGAAGAGCTCTTTAATCTAAAAAATGAATATCTTCTAATTGTTCTGTATCTTCGTCAGGATCACAATAATTTCCTGGAGTTTGATCATCATCTTCACCGTAATTTATACAATTTTCTTCAAGTTGTTCTAAACCAGAATCTATTGCGGATGGTTCTGTATGAAAAATTCTCTGAAATTTCGAAGGTTGATGTGTTTGATATGAAACCGGTCTTTTGGCAACATATTGTTGAATGGGTGGCCTGTTCATATAATTGACTTGTCTTGTGCGAAGAGATTGGTCGATATACATTGGCTCTGGTGGAGGAAGATTATTGTTAGCCTGTTTCGAATGCTGCTGATGAAGTTGTGGGGAATATTGTGACGATTATTGTTGTGGTTTTGGGAAAATGTATCTAGGAGAAGCTTGAGGATTTTGTAGTAACTGGGGATAGAAGTTCCTCTTCTGTATTGGTTGACCAGTACGTTGTGGCTGTGAATTAAATTTCTTTGGTGGAGTTGGTGGTGCTAGAGATAAATTACGAGCATTATAATGGCTGTGTTGAACACGATAATGGACATTTTCTAATTTTAAACATAGATGTAAAGCTTCAGGTAAATCTTTTGGTTCTCTCATACTAAGTAATTTCGGAAGATCTCCTTTAAGTCCCCTAATAAAAGTGTCTAATGCCTTATCAGGATACGATTCAGTCATAACGTTCAAAGATTCTTGAGTTAAATCCATAGAGGATAACTTATTTAATATTAAGGAGAGATGGTAGTAAACTTCCTGGTAAAATTCTGGGATTGTACTATTTTTCTGTACCAAAGTTGTCATTTGGTACTCAAGCGTACCAAGGTCTCGCTTGTCTGCATAGTGCAGTGTAAGACACTTTGCAATCATTTCCCAATTTAAAGCAGTATTATAAGATTCTAATGCTGTATCTGCATTACCTGTAATCTTATTTCTAATAACGCTCAGAATACCGTAGTATTATGGCGTACCTTTTAAGTTTTCATAAATTTTGAGAATTCGGTCTACACTTTTCTTCCAGGATCCAAATTCCCCAGGTTGACCAGAAAATTCTCTTAAACTCTTAACTACATCTGGAATCTTGTCCATTTCATTTAGATTACCTGCATGTCTATCATCAATCGTTTGGTCTGAATAGTTATTCTGTGTAACCGAATGCGTGAACTGATGAAGAACTTTTTGACTCTCATTTCTAACGATTTCACTAATAATTTGTTTTAATTGATAAAAATCGAAGGGAGCAGAATTACTACCGATTGAACAAGATGCCTGTTCGTTGTTTTGATTTAAAATAGGAGTTATAAGAAGATTATTATCTTTCGACATGTTTGCAAATTTACTAAATTCCGCAACCTTTTATTATTTTTTTTTCAGACACCTTTCTCACGAAAATCGAAAATATTCTAAATATTACTAATTTTATGAAATTTCCAAAATTGTTTTATTATAATCTTTATTAATACGTTTTTCAAAAATTTTCGTTGATTAGCATATGGACATGGATATCTTATAATTCCCGTAAAAATCACTCAAATATTTAAAATTTATTTATCGATAAATATTTAAATATTTATATTTAAAAATCAAATATTTAAAAGATGTATTACTCAAATATTAAAATTTTTCACAATTTGCCCTCTTTTTCCATAAAATTTTATTTTTTTTTATAAAAATTATCAATTTTTTTATGTGATTTATTTAAAAAGATTGCAATTATTTTAGAAGTAATTTATTTAAAGAATAAATTTTATTAATTTAACTGGCAATATTCAAATTCTAAATTTTTTCTTTTACTCTTACAAACTAAAGATTCTCATTAAATTTGCAATAAATTTTAATTTCTTTTTTCTTTCATTTTTTACAACAAATTTTTATAATACAATTATTTTTTTTCAATAAAATTTAATATTTTCCGTTTTTTTTTTTATTTAAAATATTTAATCAATCGTTAAAAAAAATTTTTATTTTAAATTGACTTACGCTAGCAGAAGTATGGTTAATATCTGGAGCTGTAAATTCCGGACAGTTGGAACCGTTTGTAGTCTTTCTCCTGAACAAATTAGGCGGCTGTTGATGAATATTCTAAAATCTGCAGCTGGATTTTTATTCAGCAACTCCGTTTTTTCCTCGTTGAGGTGACTCCGGGGCCTCGTTTCCTAATTTTTTCGTTTAGGAAAATTCAAAGGGTTTAAATCCTTTTACTTGCTACTTTTGATAAAAGTGAAAATTTCAACAAGATTTTTCAGTTAAAATTCTGTAGCACAACTTCTTCGTGTTTTACCACTAACTGATTGTACTAACTGATTATACCACTGATTGTTTCTTTGTTATTTTTCACAAAGTGACTGGTTGCACCTTTGTAAAATGAATTTCGTTTTTATTTTAAACAAAAAATTTTCTAGTACAAATATTAATGAATGATTCCACTAAAATTTGTTTTTATTTAATCTTATTATTTTCACTATTTATCGCCAACGGTCCCTGTTCGGGCGCCAGTTAATATTTTTTATTCAGGGTTTTTGAAAAAAAATAAATTTTTAATTTTTAATTTTGGATTTTATTGGTCCGATTCTGAATTACAACTGAACTTAATTCTAAAATTTAAACATAAGCAACTATAATTTTTATTTTTACATTTTTTTTATCTTTTTGCATTAAAGTACAAATATTCATATTTCTGTAAAAACAAAAGTATTAAATTTCATTTTTTTTAATCTATGGGAAAGGTTGGAATTGTCGCGTCAGCAGAAATGCATGTGAACGGAAATCACGTTGCTAGTTCATTCGTACTTAATATAATTAAGTATTTTTCATAAAATGTGTTAACTTATATTATATGTTTTACCTGTTTATTCAATACCTGCTGTATTTGATCGATCTCTTTGTCCATTTTCGACGTCATTTGGTAATTTTATTGTGATTTTACATTTTAATAGTTTTTTGAAAATATAATAGATAATGGCTATTATTATCAATATGCTTATCAGTGTTAAAACTGAAATAAAAGTAATTCGCTTGTTATCCAAAGTTTCGGAAGGTTCGTCATAATCTATAAACTTGTTGGTATTTACCAGATCTTCCAAACTTACACTAAATTTTTCAAAATCAAGATTTTCGAAGTTTATTTTATTAGGAGATTTGAAAATTAGGTTATCAACATTTATTGGCAGCTTTTGTTTTTCGTCCACAATATTGGGATTGAAATAGAGAATATTTAGTTTTCTGCCAGATACTTCTTTTCTAGTCTCTAAATTTACTTGTTTAGTATACGCTTTACAACCCGGAGAAAGCTCTAGAATTCCACTATGTGAAAGTTGTTCGTTATATATCGCATCCTTGCAAGCTATTCTGATGTTAGTATCGTTTGGTACTACGTATATCCAAGTATTAGTTTTGAAAAGCGAATACCACATTTCGTGAGTCGCTTTGAAAATTTTGATCTCACAGTTATCAGAGTTCCTATAACCCAAATGTAGTTCTATTACACAGTTATGTGTATTTTCGTTAAATGTTAAAAAATTCTGATTGCATAGGAAGAGATTATTTTCTGCATTTAGACAGTCATGAAGTTGGTTCTGTTTCAAAAATATATATTCTTTCAATTTTTCGTTAGTCGCGACATAACCCGAATCTGGTTTAGTAAAGTAATATAAATCGTTCTTGTATATTGCAGGTATACTTGTAATTTGGTATAATTTAAAAATATCGCTCATGAGAGGAATTTTGACTATTAGCGTTAAATTGTTCGCTGCGTATATAGGTTTAACAGAAGATATTCGGTCTAACAAAGGCAAGTTTTCGATGTTCAGTTTCATTGGGAATTGTAATTCATGTGGGAATTCTATTTGGACTTCTTTTAGAGCGGTGACCAGAAGGGCAGAGAAAGATGTCTATCCAATTTGCCAATTCGCGCGTCATGTACAATGTCGTTGAGCTCGATTTGTTTTGTGAGGAATTGTCGCAACGTTAGAATCATTATACTACAAATTTCATCAAATAAATGAGATGTCCTCTGAAATTTGGTCTCGTTATACTGACTTTCGGACACGTTAAACAAAAGCTCTTGAAGTTCACTAAAACGTTTACTAAGGACGCTTTCTGTTCTGTTTAGTATTTCGACGACGTGTACTATTATGAATTCTTGTTCATGAACCGCGTGATGCAGCTTGCTATTTTTGTTTTATATATTTTGAAGCGATGCTTCGATACGTTCAGCATCTTCATCGTCCATGGTTCCAAAAAGAAATTTTGAAAGTCTTCCGATTCCATTGATAAGACCTCTTCGATTACGGATAGATGACATGGATTGTTTAAAATGAAATAACTGATTTAGAACTTCATTGTTTATGCTAACTTCATCTAAAATAGTCTTAATTGATCCTAATAGATTTTTACACGAATCCCGTTCGAACCACGACAGTAGTTTCTCACAGTAAGACGAAAGTACATCAAATCTTTCCTTTAGGAGGATTTCTTCCTTTTTGTATTCCGTGAAATTGAAGTGAATTACAAATTTCCAATAAGAAGTTGTTTTCCCTAGAGTTCCGATTTCATTGAAGTACATTCCGCTGGCATTGGACACTGGCAAGTTTGTATAATTGCTTGCAGCCGGGTGTATAATATTTATTGAACTTGAAAGTAGAAAAATTCTGCAAAAGAGGAGTTGATGTTATCAAATAAGTGTGAAGATTTGAGAAAAAAGTAATAAATTTTAGGAGCTTGAAAAGAATTATATTTATTTAATTAACAGTTTCTATGAATGGTTTTAGAAGATTATTGTGCACCATTTTAGTTTTCCTTCCTATTTTAATCAATGTGGTTTCCGGAGAGCGGACGTCCAAGACAACATAAGGACCTTCATATAGACGATTTAATTTCTTGTTGCCTTTCGCTTTGCGTTCTAAAAGAACTTTATCGCCAACATTGAGAGTTAACTCATGGGAATTGAGGTCGTAGTAACTTTTTGAACGAAGCTTGGCTTTAATTTGATTTTCTCGTGCCATTTGGTAACAATTTTGAAGCCTAGCCTTTAATTCGATGACATAATCATCATAGTTGTAGACTGGATCTATCGCTTTCGTTAGGGAGTTTGGGATTTCAGGCTTATTGCCAAATAATACTTCGTACGGAGAGAAATTTGTCGCAGAATGCGGAGTTGAGTTGTAACAAAAAACAGCGTAATCTATCCAAGAGTCCCAGTTATCGGGATCTTTTGAAGCATAGCTATGTGTCCTATGACATCGTTCCAATGAACCATTGGACTGAGGGTGATACGGAGTCGTCTGGATTTTCTTAATCTTTAATAATTTACAACATCGTTTCAGTAGATCACTGAGAAAATTTTGACCTTGGTCTGTGAGTATAGAGGAGGGTGTCCCAAAAACACAAATTATTTTTCTTACGAAGTATTCAGCGATAGTGCTTGATTCTTGATCTGGAATAGGGATGGCTTGTATAAACTTCGTCAAGTCATCTTGGAATGTCAAAATGTATTTGTTGCCATTTTCAGTAACTGGCAGTGGCCCAACGATATCCAATGCTACTCGTTCAAATGGCTTGGTGGAAGTTGAAGTAATTTTCAAAGGCATTTTAGTTTTTAATGTTGTTTTACTTTTCTGACAAGTTTCACAGGCGGTAATAAAATTTCTGATATCTCTGAACATGTTTTTCCATACATAATCTTTTCTAATCCGTTTGAAAGTTCTCGAGACTCCTTGATGTCCTCCAATTGGAGTATTATGATATTCACGGAGTACACAGTCTACTGCGTCCTTAGAAGTCAGAAGCTTAGGACTGGAATTCGGATGTAGTTTTGAATTTTTCGAATTTTGATTAGATTCTAATTCGGAATTTTGTTTTGTTGAAGAATCGCGGTTCGTCGGCTCTTGCGCTTTGACTTGAGATCGAGTAATTGCATTGATCTTCTCAGTTTCCAACCGGGATAATGCATCTGCATTGGAATTCAAATGCCCCGATTTATGGATGACAGTGAAGTCGAACTCCTCAAGTTTGATTCGCCATCTCATTATTCTAGATGAGGAGTCCTTCAAGTTAAATATCCAGACTAAAGGCTTGTGGTCAGTAACTACAGTGAATTGTCTTCCGTAAATGTACGGTCGGAATTGCTTCGTTGCCCACACTACTGCAAGTGCCTCTTTCTCAATCGTAGAATAATTCCTTTCAGCTTTGTTGAGCACCCTACTCGTGAAAGCTATGGGTATATCAACATTACTAGAATCATTAAATTGGGAAAGCACTGCACCTATTGCAGTATTACTAGCATCTGTAGTTATGAAGAATCTTTTCTTAAAGTCTGGATATTGCAAAACGGGAGATTGAATTATTGCCTGCTTTAAAAGATCAAAAGACTCATCACAGTGAACGTTCCATTTAAATGGAGTATCTTTCTTTAACAGTTGATTTAAAGGATTAGCGATTTTAGAAAATGACGGGATAAATTTTCGATAGTATCCTATGAGTCCCAAAAAAGATTTGAGTTGTTTAACATTATTAGGTGGTGCAATCGTTTTGATTGCCTCGACTTTCTGAGGATCTCGCTTTATTCCATCACTTAGCATTTGATCAACTTGATTTTTAATTTCCGCTCTATGTATTTGCGGCAGTCGATAAGGTCTTAGGTTCAATGGTGCTTGATTTTCTAACGTTGGAATTGAGTGTGATATGGAAGAGGTGAAAGACAACTTGTCTCCTCCAAGAAAAACAGAGAATTGTACTCACGGCAGAGTTCAAGAATAGAATTTGACTCCTCTTGGTTTAAATGTTGAAGGTCCAGAGATGTTGCTAATTTAGCAAGACGTTGTTCAATTTTATTATAATTTTCGATATTTCTGATATTAAAGATTTCGTAATCGGAAAGTTTGTCGTATCTAAAGTTTATTTCATTATTTATTACAACATCTTCTCCCGATGAGTTTACTAAGGATAGGAAAATATACCCCTCTGTGGGTTTGGCGATGCAACCTGATGTATAGACTTGGGGAGCAACTTTTTTAGAAAAACAAACGATTTCCTCTGTTTCCAAAATGGGCCCGAATTTAAGAGTAGTTTCTGTTCTTGCGGGAATTCTAATATTTTTCCCAGAACATTGAAAAGGAACATTTATATGTCGTTGATTTATAATTAAGGAAAGAGTTTTGGTTTGATAATTCAGTACAGAGTTGAATTTAGAAAAAAAATCTTCTCCTATGATTCCATTACTAGTAATGGGAAAGTCGGACGATACAACATGAAACGGATATTTTAGGACTGAATCCTGAAATTGAATGTGTAAAAAACAAATACCTTTTGTGTGAATGACGCAATCGGAAACACCTTTTATAGGCGTAGCTAAATCAACGAAAATTTCTGCCTTTGAGACTTGAAAGTTTAGTTAAACTGATTGAGGCTCCGGTATCTAAAAGAAATGAATTTTGATTGTCTGAGGACTCTAAAATTTTAAGGACAACTTCACTTTGAAAGGTTTTACTAGTATTGAGGTTAAGAATATTTTCGGAAGAGACTATGTGCTTCGATTGGGGGCACACTATTGAAGATCTTGTGCCCGAACCCGTGTGCCACTGGTTCCGGGACCAGGTACGTTTCCCGATTTCACTTGCACATTGTCTCGTTTAACTAAAGAATGAGGATCTTGACGTTGAGAATTATTAAGTGCGGAGGAAGTCGAAGGGTTTTCTGGTTTAGAATTATTAAATTGCCTTTTCCTGCATTCTTGAATAAGATGCCCAAATTTTTTTTAATAACGGCATATAGGAATATTTTGCAAAGCATTAATTCGATTAATAGGGGTAAATTTAGGTATGTAAGCGTTATTACTTGAGGGCAACTGTTTTCTTTTATAACATTCACTAAAAGTGTGACCTGACAATTTACAATATGAACATTTTTTATTTTGTTTAGATTCGAAATGAGGTCTTGGGTCACTTTCTGAAATATTTTCCTCTTCTATAGCACATTCAATTGCTTCTGAAAGTTTTTTATGTTTATTTGCTTTAACGATAGTCTTGATATTCGATTTTAATCCCCTTTTGAAATTATTAATTGCTATATTTTCATTAAATTTCCTAATCGCAGTGCTACCCTCTTCTGTCTCATTCTGGGTGCTTGAAATATTTAACTCATCTAACAAAACTGCTACTCTTTCGCCAAATACAGATACTGTTTCACTAGGCTTTTGTCTAATATAAAATAACTCGGTTTGAATAACTTGAACCGATCGGAACTTTGAAAAATGTTTTTCAATTGCTGTTTTCAAGGAATCCCAGTCTTGGTAATTACTGTATCTAAGTATAGTGTTGTAAGCTTTATCTGTTAATTTAGATTTTATTAAGTCGAGAAATTCGGCTTTATGGAGTTCAGACGTTGTTTTTGCAGCTTGTATTTTAGAGATCTGGAGAAAACTGGAGAGATGTTTAGGATCACCATTGAACTCTGGGACGAGTTTAACGGCGTGGTCTAAATTGAAAGTGGACATGTTACTTGGTTCTTTATCAGGGGTTTTAAAAATTTCGTTATCGCTATCGTTATCACTATTTTTTATAATGTTTGGATCAGGTTCAGGTTCAATTTCAATTTCATTAATGTCTATTTTCGAATTAATGTCTTTGGGTATGTTTGCAGTTTCTTTATTCACGCCGTCTTGGCTACCTTCAACGCTTAGTTCAAAATTTGGTTTTTTTACCTTTCTGCCACTTCTCAGTGTGATATCTAAAGAATACTCGAATTTTCTAAATCTTGAGGATAATGAATTTTAAATTATTTACAATATTTTTTAAAAACAGAAAGCTCAAAAATATTTATTTCAAAATTTTTAAATTTTATTTCGTTGAGGTTTTTTGTGTGGTATAAAGTATTTACTCAAAAAATTCTAAATACTAGCGCTGATGAACATTTAATTAGATTCAATGAAAATTGATAATTATTTGTAGCTTGAAAAATATTATATTTTTGTTCATAAATCATAACAATAAACAACATGTCATGAAGTCGAAAATAAATGATTTGTAAATTTATGGATTTTTATGATTGAATGCAATCAAATTTTTTTCATTTATGTTTGCTTAAAAATAAATTATTAAGTAGAATGGGCTATAATTCTAGTCCTGGAAATATTTTGGAGATCCGTATTATCAAAATATCTTCAGTAGTGATTCAAAAAATTATGTTTGAAAATAACGTGGAATAGGTTTACGTACTCGTATAATTGCATATTTGATTTTTTAATTCAAAATTTACTTTGTATTTTAACATTTCTATTAAATTGATAGCTCAACTATTTAATATCATTCTTAAACCAAATTGCCGACAATAAAAAATAAAATTGAAAAATTTATAATATTTTTCTACCTATAACTTTGAATGAAAATTTTTAATTTGATTCATTCATTTAAAAAGCGCGAGAACTGGTCAATTCTGCATGGTGCGGTCGTGGAAGGAAGTTAAACAGTGACCTGCCTCTACTTTAGAATATATTATCAGAAATTTGAATAGCCTATGACATTTAGTATTAGTCATAAATATTTTTGTACAGCATAATTTTTTTCAACAAAAGTTTTAAAATTGCATGTATTTTTAATTCTGTTTTTTTCTATAAAATATATGTAACTTTGTTTTGAACTTAAATGAACCTAATGAATTCGGACAAAAAAGCAATGAATCGTTTTTTAATACAGTTGAAATTATACAATATTTTAATATTTTAATAGTTGATATTATATTTAATTATTTATTATTATAATTATATATATATGTATACACTAAACAAATTTATGGATTTATAATGTTTCGAGGATGCATTTCCCATTATTAATTGATTAGAAATTAAATGCCGTGTAAAAGTAGTTGTGACCAATACTGTACATCCAGTTTTAATTTAACTATAGTTGGAAGACAGTTTTCAAATTTAAAAATTTTAAAATCAAATATATTACTATATATGATTAAATAAAGTATAATATTAATATGCAAATTATGTATAAAAATATCAAAGAAAGTCATAGCAAACCAGAAGAAAAATTTTGATCACGATCAAAGTGGATTTTGCATTTACGCAACCTGAATAATAGTGGCAAGGTAGTAAATGAATGATATATTCTTCAAATATAGATATTGTGGTATCTTAAAAGGATATTTGCTCGAGGCCTGTTACCTATCAAAATTGTTATTTAATTCTTTTTAGAGGAAAATCGTCGTAGTGCAGTGTGATTGATAAATATTCGGTAATTATAAACTTTCGCGGTCATCTAGTTTTTTTAAACATTAAAAATCGAAAAATATATGAATCTTCATGATTCTAGTCTCAAAATGTTCCATTTAACCTCGGATTTATGAAAAAATATAATATTTACAGTTTGATGCGTAGAATAGTGTGGTAGATAGTTAAAAGAGCATATGAAAAAATCACTGCCTTATCATGATATTCGAAGACGATGAAACGATGAAACGATGAAACGAAACGATACGATATAAAATTGCTATTATGTAACTTCATCGTTTCGAATATTAAGTGGTACATAGTGGTACAATTATAAATCCCTTATAAAAACGAAGCTTTAATGTTTAATTCATACAATTTCCAGTTTTGTTGTAAGAAAAAAGGGTTCGATGTCATTTCTATTATTTTGTTGATGTTTTGAAATATCATTTTTAATAATAATTTCCATTTTTTTAAAAAAATTAATTCAATATTAATATTCACAAATATTAGTAATATGCTTTAAATAAAAAAAATTCTATTAAAAACCAAAAAAAAAAAAAAATTTATATGTAAACGATGAACAAAATGCTATCGACTGAGTAGACGATGAAAATCGTTTGAAATTGGAACGTTTCGAATATCATGATCGCGTTTTTAACAAGACGATACGAAACGTTTCGTCTTCGAATATCATGATAAGGCGGTCAGTTTAATTCAGTTCAAAAATGTTGATCAGTGTTAACGAATGACGCTAATTATACAACACTTTTTATACTCTTTTAGCACCCCCACACCCACCTGCCAATATTCTCTTTTTTTCATTTATATTTTATTTTTCATTCTATAAAATTTTTCAATCTTACTAATGAAAAATTACTCATGAGTAATCACCACCCACCACCCACCACACCACTCCCCCGCATCAAACAACCACTATTATATTCTATTCATAAATCCGAAATCAAACCGAAGTTGAAAAAAAATTGCAAAAAGGTTGACTTTTCAATTTTTTATGAGTAAAAAACCAGCCGATAGCGGAAGTGTATATGTAATTACCAAATATGTATTCATATACCTATTTATGTATAATATAAAATGAATTGATACCACTTTTAAATAAAATACTTTAAATTATCCCTTTAAAATGAATAACAAAGAAGTTCAAATTTAAAATTACACACAAATATTTTCATAAAGAAATATATTAAGAAAGGTCATTGATACTATATACATTACAGATCCTGATGTATATCATTGAATAATCTATTTTTATAATTACACTTGTATGTATGTGTACAAAAAAACCATATAAACGATGTATACATACAATCATGTATATCACATAAATAGTACATTCATTCCATATAGTATTATGCATAAGGGCATAATCAAGCAGCCTGTTGTTATTCAGGTCTACACATTATTATGTAACCCGGCCAGTTACTCTAATTTTTAAAATTGTACTTATTAGAATGAAATTTTACATCGCATTTAATGTTATACCAAATACCCATCTAATATACCATGATATAATACTTTATATATTCGGTCTTTGGTTATATCAAACGTTGTTTATTCATGTTATATTCGCTATGTATGTATGTGTAGGAGATCGTCTTCAATTCAATATGGATCCTTACATATCCTTATGCACGAGCATAAACCATAAATGGAAAATAAGTATTTATGATCAAAATCTCTCAAAAATGTTCAAATTCATATTTATGCTCCAGCCAATGATATTAATTTATTCTATTTTCAATACTCAAAATATACATTTACATATAAATAACACTTATATGTGTAGAATATCATATGAATTAAATGTACATTTTAAATAGCATTATGTATTGTTTAGTACTGCAAAACATTGACAGGTGTTCATTTCATTTAGTGAGAGCAAATATTTAAAATAAATGAGAACAAATTCGAAACACTATGGTCCGTCTACACAATTAGTTTTGATAACTCGATTTACAAAAACAATTCCATTATATTACAGACTGTCAGACACATTTATTTAAATCATTATAATTGTGTACGGGGTACAGGCCCGGACCTACCGTAGGAGCAAGTGGAGCACTTGCTCCGGGCGCTGCAATCTTGGGGCGCCAAAAATAATCTACATTTTTTTTATAAAACTTTTTATGTAAATATTCAAAAAAAAATATTTGACTTATGCAAATAATACAAAAATACATTTCTGATGTCTATATGCTACTGTCTATGTGTTCTAGACCATTTATGATATATGAATTTATATCAAATTTAGAACAAAATTCAAAATTTTTTTTTTTTATGTATTTTTTATGTGTATGTACAATATGGGAATGGATAGCCAAATCCAAAATGATATTAAAAAAAATTAAAAGTAAAGTATAAAATCATTCTTATATAAGTATGATCAAAAATCATATAGTATAGAAGATATCTTATGCCATACAAAATTATTTATATGGAAAAAATATGAAAAAATAAATTTCAATATCAGTACCCAAGCTTTAAAATGAAGTTGGAATTGCATGGCGTTCAAATTGAAGTTTTCGCGTTTGAACGTTCTGCTATAGCTTGCATGAGTGTTTGAATAAGACTGATAAGACGTACTGACGTACAACTTTTATACAGTCAATAATTCTAATATATGTATTGATATAGTACCAAAAATCCTAATCCTATACCATATTATGATTTTTGGTTATAGTATGCTATGCTGTGGATATGTTTTATTCGTTATTGTATGAATCATAACTTATTCAAATAAATTTTATTTTGAATTTAATTGTCACAGCGATTGATTGAATTTTGAATTGTTATTTTATCTTAATACTATTTTATAGCGATTGATTGATGTTAAATCCACCAAAAAAATATAATATGAAAAAAAATATTTTTTTAATTTAACATTAATTGAGAAAGAAAGGTGCCGGTTCGAAAATGTTTAATAAAATAAAAACACAATGTTTTTCAATTTACGTTACAAACTTTATTTATATTGTAATCTCTTAAACCTAACAATTCAATATCTTAAAACTAAATTACAAACAATTCTAAATTACTTAAGTTAATATGTATGTATTTCCAAATAACTTTAATTCAATTTGTATAAAAAATTTAATATTTCAATTATACAATAAAATTTCAATTAACCGGAAATAGTTATGCAATTAATTTTAATTAAATATACTACAAATCGAATAAATTTTGAATTTATGAAATATAAAATTTACTTTAATTTATAAATTTTGGATATGTACAATATTTCAATTAAACCGGAAATAATTATGCAAGCAATTTTAACAAAATATGTTACAATTGAAACAAAATCATGAATCTATACAAATGAAATATATCAAATTCAATTATAAATTTTGTATATATTCTTATATATTAAATATGAATTAACTAATTATTCGTTGGTATAGGTCGACCTACACGGATAGATGGCGTTGTAGAAACTATGTTGATTGAAGAACTGCTGCTGAATATAACGATGACGAACCAATTAAACAATGATTGTTTGAATTTTAAAGTTTCAAAAAAATCGTTATGCAAACTGAAGATTGCCGACGGGAATTGATGAATGTCGAGATGAAATATTTTTTACTGTCTCGATGAATTTTCTAATTTTCCAAAATAATTCAATTTTCTGATGATACTTTCAGCGATGATACTTTAGAAAATTTCTAAGTCCTAGAAATTTTCTAAGTGCTTAACGATGTTGAATTTCTGCTCGAAGTATTAGAAAATTTTATAAAAAAAATTTTCTAAGTCTTTAACGATGATGAATTTGTTCCAAGTATTAGAAAATTTTGTAAAAAAATTTTCTAAGTCTTTTTTAAAAAATCAACTTTAACAATTTCCGATGATCCGGCCCGAAGTATTAGAAAATTTTGTAAGAAAAATTTTCTAAGTGTTTTTACGATGACAAATTCCGGCTCTAAGTGTTAGAAAATTTCTGTATAAGAAATTTTCTAAGTATTTTTGACGATGATTTAATTCGACGTTTCCCTATTTTCTGTAAAAATTCTAAGTATTTTTACAGAAATTCCTAACTTTTCCCTACTTACTAGCTCAACACGCTAGATTTTGAAAGGACTCAACACGTCCAGGCTGATGATTTGGTCTCTTGGTTTCCTTGCTTCAGTCTCAACACGACAGTATACACAAGTAATTGCAAAAGACAAATTTTTCTGCGAATCGCAACCCTTTATATACTAAATTTTCGCGGTTCTGGAAATTTCTTTTTCCCCGTTGTTGAAATGTTCTACTATTTATCTCATGCACTCGTCTTTTTTATAAAACCGTTTTTTTTCAAATTGTGTCCGGTAATTCGAATGACAATTTGTGGTGATTGTGAATAACTCTATTGGTACTGATAATTCAGCTTCTATTTGACAATTTTGACATGGTCGTAATGTATGTCTATATACATATATATATACATATATATTATATGTATTCCAATGTTTTTATTTTTGTTAGTGTTCATTGTTTATATAAAATGAAAGTGTAGTGCGATATGTTTTATTAATTAATTATATTTTATATGTGTTTATTCATGTATTTTGTGTACTGTGCATAGCTCTATTTATTGTTTTTGTTGTGGATTGTAAATAGTTTTGTGATTATGTATATTTCTGTGTTTTGTTTTTGATTATGTTGTTTGTTTACTTTTGTGTTGTTCTGTTTGTGTTTTTTATATTAATTAATTTATTTGTTATTATTATTATTTTTTCAATTTTTAATTTTTAATGCCTTTATTTTTTTCTTTCTTTTTTTTTTCAGATTTTTTTTTTTTTTTTTAAATGTTGAATGACGATTCAACAATTGAATTTTATATATGTATTCCCCTTATTTAAAGTGATCAGATTTTTATGAAGAAAACGCGGGACAAATTATGTTTTATAATGAATTTTTATTTAATTTTGATTTTGATGATGATATAATGTAAGAAAAAAAATAACATTATAAATTTGAATTAAAAAATAGAGCATTAAAAATGAATAATTTAGACAAATAATTCTCTAATAACCTTAACAAACTTAACATTAAAATACAAAAAAAAAAAAAAATAGAAATATTCCATTGATAACAATATTCATGTACTTTTCCGATGAATGTATCTTTTTCAACAAAGACTCATTTGTCTCTATATTTTTTTTAAACTGTTCAAAAGAAAATTAATATTATATTAATTAATTATTATTATTATATTAGATTATATTAATTATTAATATTATATTTCACAAAATATAATATTCCGAAAATTAATAATACCAAAAACTAAAAGGAAAACAATAAAAAAAAAACAATTTAGTAAAAGATCCTACAATATAATATTATATATATACAAAGATTTCATAGTGTATATATATTTCAATACACGCAATAGCATATTGTATATATGTTTGTACAAGTATGTATGTATAGTATACAAAATTATTTATCATATCATCATACAAAATAAAGTATGTACATACAATAAAGGTATACCGTACTATCACTATACAATCATATACTCTTATATGTAAGTATATGATAAGATAAACCTGATATAAAATTATAGTATGTGTACACAGCAAACATATGTACAGTACTTCGTAGGTAAGTATGTACATATTCCTTATACCACATTCTTCTCCTTTCTTCTACATACATTTTTGTTCGATCCGTTTGATTGAATAAGTTATGATTCATACATAATATAACGTATAAAACATATCCACAGCATAGCATGCTATAACATAAAGTTTGAATATGAAAACTTCAAGTTGAACGACGCCGCTCAACTTCATTTTGAAGCTTGGGTACTGATATTAGTACCCTAGTACAATTCATACTTCATACAAACAATTTTGTATGGCGTAAGATATCTTCCTAGTATACATATATGATTTTTGGTATGATATAACGTACATATTAAAAATAATATGTACTACTGAATATACGTATACTGTATACATAATATCACAACAAAGACAATATATTGTCTGTGATAATATGTAGATATAATTTCTTATATTCCTATATCCCATCCCCATGTACTCGTATACTATATAAAAATATTCAAACATCTATTATCATTTATGTATATTGTCTGTCTTGTCTATCCATATTCAAAAGCAACATAATTCGATTGATTATTATTCCTATTTATTAGACTGCAAAGCAAACAGTATAAATCTAAATTCATAAATACATTGTAATGGAGCACTAAAATTATCTGCTCCAACGCATGAAAAAATTTTAATATCTACATATTAAAACAGAAAGCATCGCATACAAATATTATTTAGTTTTTTCTATGAGGTATGCGTTAGAATGGAGCACTCAGAAAATTTGCTCCAACGTATCAATTTTTATATTTATAATTTAGTGCTTTCAATGGTTAGGTATAAACAAATGTATGTACAAATTAATGTGTATCATTATACTTATGTTTATTGTTTGCGGTATCATTGGTATCATGCTGTACACGTACAGACTTTACTATAATTGTTATTTCTTTCATTCTCTTTCTTTTCTTTTTTCTATGTGCATTGATATTGAGAAGTGTATATATGTATATTGTTTTGCTCAAAATATTTTGTTGTTGCAATTTATTATAATTGTTATTTCTTTCATTATCTTTCTTTTCTTTTTTCTATGTGAATACTATGAGTACCACATACTATGTACTTTATCAAAAAATACATCGTAATGTTGTTACTTTAATGTTATATATACAGTTGAACAGTACCCGACGTTAAATAAGACTATCTGATATGATATTTGATCATAATTTTTGTGTGAGAAATTTTACAGCATTTTAGTCGTTTGCTTCTATATAATCTAGATGATATTTGATATACTACTCAAGAGAATTTGTTTGAAAAAAAAATAGATATTTTAAAACATTTTTAGTAATTAATATTATTTTCAACGCAATGTATAAATTATATTCTACATCTTTTTCTATAAATTACATTCTTTCAACGAAATAAGATGTAGAATATAATTTTGTGACGCCGGCTATAACTCATATTTCATATTTTTTATACTATTTGGTACACTGTGTGTTCTAAGTATGATATTCAAAATTTTAATGATATTAAAAACTTTTTAAAAATTTAAATTTTGAATCTTTTTAGGTAGGAGGGTAATTTATGATCTGGCTGGAGTTCTGAATAGGTGTTCTCTCAGATCCTCTTGAAATTTTGATCACAGATTCTACTCGACAATATCAGAAAAGTCACGGAATATTTTTTGTCGGAAAGCCCTCTATCGGTCACAAGCGTACTCTATCATATTTGCCCATATACGTGTAGTGTATATGTATGCCTGAATAGAAAATACTTAATGCACACATTGTTAGATTTACCTTCTACAAATGCACATACACACGCATATATACGCACATACACAAACTATCATATATTTGACTTCTACAAATACACATACTCACATACATGCACGTGCACACGAACATAAAATTGCAAAATTCAGTATTAATAAAATTATTTCTCCGCAGGACATTTTCCTTTTTCATCAGGATCAAAGTAATGAATGAAAAATCTTGCTCATGATGTCCTTTTTGATTTGCAAAAAAATTTGAACCGATTATCCCTACTCCTTTCTGAGAAATTGTCAAAAATGTAAAAATAGCCAAACATCACAAAATGTCCTTTATTATCCTTCTACTAAAAGTTTTTGAAAGTTTCTTTTTTTTAGAATATAGAGCATCTTAAGACGCATCTTTTGAGCTGTAAAACATACCTGCATCATGTATCGTTCGCCAACGGCCATACCATGCTGAACACACCGGTTCTCGTCCGATCACCGAAGTTAAGCAGCATTGGGGCGGTTAGTACTTAGATGGGTGACCGCTTGGGAATACCGCGTGTTTGTTGGCACCACCTTTTCTTTTTAGGGGCTTGAATAGCTCGATGGTTGTGTGTCGGTCTTGCGATCTTTGAGATCACGGTTCGAACCCCAGCCAGCGCACTACTCTTGCCCAAGTCGATCAATAATTTTTCCCATCAGCAATGTACACCAGTAACTGATTACTGATGATAAACTGGATAATAATGTATATCTGACATAAAATTACTGATCGGCGGTGCCATGGACTGAGTATCCGCGTGCACTTAATATATACTATATACATTTATGTATATATGTATATTTAAAATAAAAATAAAAAAAAAAATAAAAAAAAATGTACTGTTACAGAGATATTGCTAAAATAAGAATTTTGACAAAAAAATTTAAATGCGAATTGTGACCGATAGAGGGCTTTCCGACAAAAAATATTAGAGTTCTGTGCTTTGCGTCACAAGGACTATCTGTGGTCAAAACTTGAAGAGGATCAAAGGGAACACCTATTCGGAACTCCGGCCTATGATCTAAAATTTTAGCCATTAAACGATGTGAAATTTTCTAAATTTTCCTTTTTTTTATTGTTTTACGTTTTTAAACGTTCAACGTTCAAGTCATATTTAAAATTCTTTAAAAACCAAAGTCTAGCTTATTCTACCCGTCACCATACAATTTAGTCCTTAAAAGCTAGTTAAATTATTTTTAAATAAGTTTTTAATTTCTTTGTTTTTTTTTTTTTTGAGCAAGCTAGTTTTTTCAGATTTTGGGATTTGCGATGTTTGGCAGGATTTGATCAATGGATTTGAGGACGAGGGAAGCTTCATTGTCGGTTGGCGTCAGTATTAGTTTGTTATTGTCGACCAGTCCGTTTGTACTGTAAATGTTTAGTGCTGTTTGGCAGTCCTGAAGTATATGTCTGGCTGTCAGGATCTGTCCAGGACAGTGTGGGCATTCGGTAGCGGAATTATTTTGAAATAAGTGTCTCTTAACAGCCAAAAAATGTCCTAATCTTAGTCTAGTTATAGGGACGCCTAAGGTTCTGCAGGAGTATGGTAATATTGGGATGTGATTTTCTGGATTGAAATGGGAGAAGAGGAATTGTTCCGCTTTGTTAATGGCATCAATGTAATTAATGCGCATTAGTTTTTAACACCACTTTCTAGCAGACATAAAGTCTGGTGGCGTTAACAGAGGCACCGGCGACTGGCAAGTTAATTTTGCTTCCCTCTCGGCATATTCATTACCTTTGATGCCACAGTGGCCTGGGCACCAGATTAACTTGATCAGTTGATTATATTGGCATGAATTATTGGTGTGCGGATGAGAGGGTTAGCGGCGGCTCTTATCACAGATAAGGAGTCTGATAGAATCAGTGTTGGCTGATTGTTACACGCTTCCATTACCGCACAGGCCTCTGCTGTGAAGATAGAACTCCATTCTGGTAAAAGATATCTACTCAGAAGTGAGCCCTTATCGTCTACAACAGCAAAGCCTGTGCTACCTGCCGTTTTAGTTGCATCTGCGTAAATTTTTTTATGTAAGTGAAATTTCTCAAGAAGGAAAAGTACAGGAACTGTCTGTTGTTTGCTTGCTCTCTTTCGATAATATAAATGTTACTAATTGACATCCACGAGGGGGTGTGCGAAGGTGTTTGGATTGTAGGAATGTTTCGGATTAGGATGTTTGGAGTAATTTTGCACGATTGGATTAAGGATGATCTGCTGCGTCTAGATGATGCAGGAGCTTTAGCGATATTAAGGATGGTTTTGTGCAAAGGTTTGTTGGAGTCATGGACATTCTTAATTACTAAGTTTGTAGCCAGCCATTCTAATCTATCTGTGATTGTTGGTAAGTTGGCTTCGGTTAATAGACTGAAAATAGGAGTGGTTTTCAAGGCGCAAGTGGCTATTCTTGCCGCATTGTTTATTTGGACCTGTATTTTATTAATTTGATATTTGGGGGCAAAGCCAAAAATTGTAAGACCGTAATCTATCTTGCCAATTATGATAGATTTGACGATCTTACAAGCTAGTGGAACAGGAGGATCACATCTCTTGCTGCATATGATTTTCGGCATATTGTTCCTTTTAGCTAAATCTTCAGTGAGTCTATTAACTTGTAGGTTCCATCTTAAGTTGGGTGTGAAGAAAACGACCAGAATTTTGAGGTTGGGAGAGAAATTGACGCCTTGTGTGGAAAGGTTAATGTTCTGCGTATTGCAGTTTCTTTTCGTGCACACATGGAGCGCTTCTGTTTTTTGATCGGCAATTTTTGCTCCGTTTTTCATGCACCAGTCCACAAGTGTCTCGTGTGCGTGATTGAGTGTAAGCTCAACTAAATTTGGTTTTCCTGAGACATAGAAGACTAGATTGTCTGCATAAATGTGTGCATATAGGTCTGTTATTTTATGCAACTCTGCAGCTAAGGAGGCGATGTATATATTGAAAAGATAAACTGACAAATGTGAGCCCTGTGGGAGGCCATTTTTCAGAAGATATTGGGTGGTGCGTTTGTTATTGCATCTCACTATAAAACTCCTTTCACTGAGGAATGTTTCAATCAATCGGATAAAATTGATGTCTACATTCCATTCTTTCAGCTGAAGGAGTATGCCATGTTTTGGAACTCTATCATAAGCTCTTCGAGGTCAATGGATAACAGAATGGAATGTTGTCTCTTGGACAGAGCGCAAGCTAAATTATGTTGTACTTCCTGGAGTAGAGACAAGGTCCCTCTTCCAGATCTGTATCCTGCAACAATAGCCGGTAGCTTCTGTTCCAAAAGCCAGGCTAGTCTGTTGGAGAGGATTCGTTCTAGGATTTTTGATGGGACTTTGAGGAGTGATATAGGTCTAATATTGTTTGGGGTCAGGATATTTGGGCTGACTTTTGCTGTGGGGATGATCTCTGCTACCTTCCACTGAGTTGGAAAAGTACCAGAATTCATCAGCATGCCGAGAACGTTAAAAAATCTTGTTCTCCAGGCTTGCGTAGAATTTTTAATTATAGCAGAAGTTAGGGGATGATGTAAGGAAGGATTGGGACTCTGGAGTCCATTCGGTCAGAGCCCCATAAAGGACAGTGAGCATTGAAATCACCGAGAAGCAGTCTAGGGCCCAGAGTTTCTGTTTCCAAGAGTTTTAGGTCATTGGTAGGATTTCCAGAATGTCCCTCTATATAAATATGTTGGATAGTCTTAGGGTTAAATAGTCACTAGAATTAAATAGACTCCATCCCTTGATGGTTTGAAGCTTTTAATAGATTTTGTTAATCCTTCCAAGGTCTTTTTGACTATAAAAGGATTTACGTTCGTTAGTCGCTTTGTTGATTGTTTGGCTTTTATAACGATGTACTTTGGCTCTACACCAATTTGATAAAAATATCGTCGATTTCTGCCGGTGTGGGTCCAAAGAAGGAGCTCGTTATGTTGGTATTTTTATCTTTCCTTTTCCGTTTTAGCGGTGTGTCATCTACGTCTAATACTTTAAACCTGTTAGTCGACGGTGACGTCATGCCGTTAGCGGGCGGCATTACGTAAAGGACCCCTCAACCACGGGGGGAGGCCCTGACTATATTTGGGAAAAAAAGTAAAGACGGCCCTGTTCACTTAAATTTGATTATCACTATTTGTTATTCTATTGTTTTTATGTTTTTAATTGTTCAATTCAATTCAATTCAATTCAATTCAATTCTTAATTTCAAAATTTTTTCTATTTTTGGATCAATTTAAGATTGAAAAACTGATAACTCTAATAAATTGAAGTTTTTGTAATTAAATAATTTTATAGTTAATATTATATTAAAACTTGGATAAAGAAAAAAAAAGTAAAAAATAAGAGAAAAAAACTACACTAAGTGATCTTCTCCGCACAATATTCCAATTAGGACTGATAAGTCTGGGTAGTTTTAACATAATTTGTCATTTCATTAGCATTACACATTGAACCAGGGTAGCCTAATTAAGCTACAACAAAATACTTCCGTCAGTTGTGTTTTGATTTTAAAATTGTGAATAATAATATGTTTCATGAATTGAATTCATACATTGAGTTGGTAAAATATCTATAATTTAGATATTTAATTAATTTAATATATATAATGCAGTATACGGACTAGAAAATATTTGAATTTTTGAAAAGTTCATTCTTCCTCGGAAATAGAATTCAAAAATTCAAATCAAGCAAACCAATCTCGAAAATAATAATATAGTAGATAAAAGTGGAATGTGACATAAGGAATGAATAAGAATATGAAACGAAAGCGAACAGGGGAATTTAGTGATGCATGAAACTTGGAAAATGTTTATGTATATGTGAGGCGGAATTTTCCAATTGGAAATGCATGTATATGGAACTTTCCAACGTGCGCAATTTATGAAACACAGGGAACAAAATGCATTATTTAAACTGAAATGACCTAACGGTGTATAGAAAAAATACTATACAAAATATATGCGCGTGTAAATGAAACATAAAGAGTGTATTGTAATGCTTTGATTATGACATTGCAATACAAAGTAATAATAATAGGGTAAGTATAATATGTGTGACATTGAACGTGCCGTTAAGTACATTTATTTTAGAAGAATCATGAGCATATGGAGTGACTGATAACAGTCACTCAAAAAAATTAGACCCCTCACATTACATGTTTCATACGTTACTCGAGACTTAGAACTTTCGCGAAATAAATTATACATTTTTTTAAATTGAAAAACTAGAGCATAAATATTGTTTTTGAGTACTACTAACACAATAAGGAGAATCAGTCTTAGGGAGACTGCTGATATGTTTCTTAATTTCTTCACGAATTTCAGGTGGAATTGTTCTCTTAGCCCTGCTTACCATATATAATCGCAGAACAGTCCCAGTTACTTCATCCCTTCTTTGATTAAAGAAATAATAAATTCGGTGCTCGCTTACATCGAGAGTTATAAGAAACATTGTTTTGCACACTAGTGTGTGTTGTAACTCTATTCTGCTCCAAATAAAATTCCTAAGTCCAACATTTCGTAGAATTGACAAATTTTTTACGTTTAGCTACCACTCCCTTAACATACTTTGAATAAAATGTTTGTTTTTCAACATAGTGCCCAAAACATTTTGTGGATATTTTACCTTTCTTCTAGAGAAAATTTTGTAGATCAGTCAAATTTGCATAGGTGTTAGGTAGCAAGCTAATTTAAATTTTTCTTGTGCCATATTTTTACCTGTTTGACTAACTTACTCCTTCCAGACTGACGAAGCTTTTTTCTAATATTTTGATTCCACATTTCAGATTGCCATCTTCTTTTCATTTTCGGAGTACTTATGCAGCTGCTAGATACACTAACTCATTCCATTTGCGTTTTCATTATCTTCATCTACATAATGATATAAATAAAATTGGTAAATTTTATTTAAAGATCGAAACGTCTGGAGCCGTATCTTACAGTAAAGCCAAGACCCATCCAGGGTACACTGATGATGATGTTGATTTATTTTAATTTTATTAAATGATAAAGCTCGTACATACCTCTTTGAATTCCTGTATAAATTGCAAACATTTTCAGGCTTTGTCAAGGCTCCCCCACATAATTCGGTATTATGAAAAATACATGTGTATATTTTGAGGTGTTTGGGACCGGCTTAATATGTATGATGTTATAAGAGTAAGTATGTTTACTACTCAATTTTACCTTTCAGTAATGATGACAATTTTAATGATCAGATACCCTCATGTACGAAAATATAGACGACCTAAATTATTGTTATAGAGGTACGTACGAACGAATTCGAATACATGATTTGCTTACGTTTTTATTATCTACATACGTATGTAATAAGTTCTATACGATTTTCTATTTCAATTCTTTTGTTGCAAAATGTATATAGTATATAGTACAGGACAGGTGTATATGGAAAATGATGATGCAGTTAATGACTTTATCCATTTCCATTATTTACAAAAAGACATGAAGCTGAAAGATTGTTATATTGACACTACTAGACATATATCATACATACATTCATATTATACCACTTCTCTTTTATATTTGGTCGCTCTAATACTTATGAGACGAGTACCTACATATATTATGTACAAAATATATATTTCATGAAAATTGAATTCATTTTGTGTTCATGGAGTGTAAAAGAAATGCGATTTCGATTTTCGATCCAACTATGATACATACGAGTATTTAGGGGATTCATTTCACATTTCAGTTTATAGTAAATTTTGTAATTTTTATAGTTTTTCAGTTTTCGTATTTCATTTCCATACATTTATACAAACTACGCGAAAGTTTTGAAAAACTGCTAAGATGAAATGATTTGCAGTTTCTAAAGTTTGTATTTCCTAGTTTCGTAGTTATAAAACATGAAATAAAAACTACGAAAAAATTTGATATGATCGTTCATTTCAACAGAACTATACGAAACTTGAAAACTGAAAAATTATATTGAACTGAAAAATGACATGAATCTAGGAGCTAGTGGAAGCCAGAGTGATGGAGGAGTTTTTTTTTTAGAAGCAATTTTTTGAAACAAATAATAGATGGTTCATTTTCATTCCCCGAACCAAACATATTGCCAAATTTAGAACGAGCTTATCCTTACTACTTTGTGGGTGACGCTGCTCTTCCCTTGAAGAAAAATTTAATGCGTCCGTATCCTGGAAGGAATTTACCACTAATAAAAGAAAATTTCAACAGAAGGCTGTCTAGAACACGAGTTCTGATAGAAAACTCATTTGGCATTTTGTGTAATAGGTGGAGAATGCTATTAAAATGCTCTCCAGTTAATGTAGAAAAAATAGTTTTAGCAACTATCGTCCTACATAACATTCTTATGCTTAGTAAAGATACTTCATATTTTACAAATGATCTGCTAGATCGTGAAGATAATGGTATTATAATACCTGGACAATGGCGAAATGAAGCTGTTTCAATTCAATCTGCACAAATTGGCCGAAGAAACAGATCATCTCAAGAAGCATTTAATCTCAGAGATGAATTAGCTGCTTATTTAGTGAATAATTAATAAAAGTTCTTTTTTCACTCTTATTCTTACAATAAATTTTTAAATTTAAAGTAATAAAATACAAATAGTACAAAACAAAAAATATTTTTTATGCATATTTATTTATAAAATTTTTAATTTCTATACAATATTGTGTCATATATTAATTTTGATACTTCAGCCTCTAACTTACATTTTACTTCTATAGGCAAATTAGATTCATCAACTTTTGTGGCCAGACCCTCAAAAATTTGATGCGTCCTGCTCGGAGAAGATATTGTATGCAACGCTGTACTCTGCACTGTATTTATTAAATCCAAAAAATTTTTGTTGAATGGGATCAGCAGGTTTATGTTGTTTTTTTCTATGATTGCTTTGCGATGTCCCAGGTGTTGACTGGTATTCTACTTGTGTAGCCTCTACTGGTGTAACCTCAGGACCTAGTAGAATTTCTGGTGATTCATCACAAAAAAATATGTTATCTAAGTCCAGAGTACGCATATTCCCAATAGTTCTGCAATTTTTAAGTATAAATAATTATTAATACATATTTCGAAATAATTGATTATACTTACTCTCTGCCAGATTCAAAACTATCTAAAAATTTCATATTTTCAAAATGTTTCCATATTCTTCTACATTTACCTGTTTCGTTTTATTCATCGCCGATTTGTTTCCATACTTTGTCCTTTAAATCCACTTTTCTATAATCTTTGTGTTTTAAATTATAAAAGCCATGAACTCACTTTTATATACTAACACATTGAAAGCAAGTCCGGTCTCTTATTTCATATTTCACCTTAGTAGAAAAACAAAATTAGAAGTCTTAATTGAAATTCAATTTTTCTGATTGAAATAACTAGAAAATGTCTCTCCATTTAAATAAATCATTAAAAAAAAATAAAAAGTCAGGTTTATTTTTTGTTACTATAATTTATTGAAAATAATATCTATTTAATTAGAAATATAGAAATCATATTTATTTTTTATAAATTATTTAATTATTTTTTAAAAATATCTTTTATAAATTAAAATTAATTTTATCAAAAAACAAAATAATATCTACATACATAATAAAATTTTTATTTCAATAATTAAATAACTAAAAAACGAATTTAATATAATAATAATAATAATAAATAGTAATACATAATTTAATAATAATTCCATTATTAATAATAATAATAATAATAATAATAATAATAATTTAATAATAAGAATAATAATAATAATAAAAATAATAATAATAATAATAATAATAATAATTGCAGTCCACTAGTCCAGTCCCCAGTGTAGTTCTCAATGCCATCATCCAGTGTTTCAGTTTTTTCATCGGTGAAGTTGAAGTTCATCAGTTTATAACCAAAAACGAAATAAAATTAACGTTAAATTACAAATTTCACAATGAATTAAAGTAAAATAATAAAAAATACATAAACATAAAAAATTAATAAAACAGAAATAAACATAACAAGAACAAACATAAGAAGAATAAACATAAATAACAAAAAAGGAAATAAAAATACATATAGGTACATAAACTCACAAAAAAAGGACAAAATATCACAAATAAAATTTATTTAAAATTCAAAAGTTTTCTTTCATTTATCTTTTCTTTTTTGTCATTATTGCTTTTTAC
Source organism: Villa cingulata (assembly GCA_951394055.1). NCBI lineage: Eukaryota > Metazoa > Arthropoda > Insecta > Diptera > Bombyliidae > Villa > Villa cingulata. The sequence goes on along the minus strand of OX596020.1, from coordinate 30,802,972 downwards.
ACAATTATTTAACAAAATATTAGCAAAAATATAACAAATTTGATATATAAAAAGCGCGCTCTGCAGTACCACATTGGCATTATATGATCCAAATCAATGTAAAAATTTTCGCGATAAAGACTAGCTAGAGTTAAATCCACTAAAATACATTTATGTTGATCTGCAATGAAATATAATTTTTTGAGGTCGTTGTTTTGAAGAATATATTGAAATATAGCTGTCATATGGAACATTAGAAAATTTACATTTGATGTAGATTTAATCAAACCCCCTCTTTGTAAAGTATTGAAGTAAATAAATTCAGAAGTACCACCCTTTTGTTCCATTAACAGCTGTTGACACAATGTGCAATTAATTTTTTTAGCAGATGAATGGGCAGCGTATCCGATAACATAGAGATGAGAAGAATCATCAATTTTTGCATTCTTTAAATAGTCCGATTCTAAAATTTCTTCGAAATTTGATACATCTACTTCCTGTAGAATATTTTCTGAAGTTTCTTTAGATAAATTTTTATAATTGTCTGGCATATGGAAAAATATATTGTGGACACGGATTTTTTTCTCACTTTGTAAAACTTCTAAATAGGATACTCTGTAAGTGCAACCAGATAATGATCTATAAAGTCTAAATCTAGCTTCAATATAATCAGTTTGAAGTTTTCCTACCAAAAAAAAAATTTAATACCAGGTACATTAAAGGAATATTTGAGTAAATCAATGATGGTTCTGGTTGTAAGAATTGCAGCTTCAAATGTTTCCTTACTTAGTAATTCAAAATTACCACTTGATTTAGTTTCCTCCCAAGTTTCTAACCAACATATGAATTTTTCAAGAAAAGATATCCTACTATCTGAAAGGTTATAAAAGGGTTTATTCCACTCATTTCTTTTCATGTTTTAAGGGTTACAGTTGTATTTCATAATGTTTCCTTTTTGATGGCTGTTTTTCCTTTTTATGTTCATTATACGTTATGTTTGTATAATTAGATTTTATATCACTTTCATGAGATGTTTTATTATCAGAGTATTCAACCGGTAATTTGCATATTTTTGTTATAGGCCGCTTTATAGTTGAATTATTCTTATATTGTAAAGTGACTACTCGTACATTTCCATCAGAACCAGGATGAATTTCTTTTACTCGTGCTAAAGGCCAGTGTGAAGGTGGTACATTATCTTCTCTTAATAAAACTAGCTCGTCAATCCGTATATTTTGTTGTGAAGTTTTCCACTTTGATCTTTGCTGCAAACGTGATAAGTATTCAGTTGACCATACTTTCCAGATATGTAAAGTAATTTTTGATAATAATCTCCATCTATTTAGAGGGGATATGATGTCATTTCCTTCGTCAGGATACGCAAGAGGAGCACTTCCTATCAAAAAATGTCCCGGCTTTTATGCTGTTAAATCCGTTGGATCATTAGTTAATGAGCATAGCGGTCGTGAATTCAAACAGGCTTCTATTTGGCATAACACAGTAGTCATCTCTTCAAAAGTTAGAGTTGTTTCTCCAATTATTCTTTTTAAGTGATATTTCACTGATTTAACACCAGCTTCCCAGAGACCTCCCATGTGAGGCGCAGATGGTGGATTGTAATGCCATTTTACCCCTTCGTGAGCTAATACATTCCCTGTTTGCTGAATTGTTGCTTTTATGGTTTTATCAAAATCTAGTTGCAGTATTTTATTAGCTTTAATAAAATATGTCCCACAATCTGTGTATACGTGACTACACATGCCTCTTCTAGATGTAAATCTTCGAAACGCAGCCAGAAATGCATCAGCTGTCATATCACTAACCAATTCAATATGTATAGCCTTCGTTGAAAAGCATACAAAAACAGCAATGTATCCTTTATATGTTTTGCAACCTCTTCCTTTCGACATTCGTAAGTAGATGGGACCTGCATAATCTATGCCTGTATGAGTAAACGGTCTAGATGGAGTTACACGTTGCGTAGGTAATTCTCCCATGATTTGATTCTGCAACTGTGATTTATATCGAATGCATTTCATACATTTATGAATAAATCCTTTTACTGTATTTTTGGCATTTAATATCCAATATTTGCGTCGTAGTTGAGCTAATGTAGATTGATTACCTCCGTGAAGAGTTTTTAAATGTGCTTCTTCAATGGCTAACTTGCTGAAATATGTGTTGTGTTGAAGTATTACTGGGTGTTTTTCGTCGTATGATAACATGCTATGTCGCAATCTACCTCCTACTCTCAGTATTCCTTTATCGTCCAAAAATGGATTTAAGTTCAATATTTTGCTATTCTTTGGAAGTGATTTGTTGTCGCGTATTTGTTTTATTTCGTCACAAAAGTCTGCTGCTTGTTGAATACGTATAGCTGCCAATCTTGCTTCTTCTATTTCTGTTGCGACTATTGTCAGTGATGAAACTTTTTTGGTTGGACTCTTGCAATTTCGTATAAATCTTTTACAATATGCTATTACTCGTAATAGTTTATGCATTTTAGATATTCGAATAATAATACTTAAATCAATTACAGTCTTTGGTATGGAGTGATAAACAGCAATTTCTTCTGATTTCTTTTTGAATATAACTGCAGGCTTCGGCCATTGTTCTTGTGATAATTGTAACCACTCAGGTCCTTTCCACCAAAGTGGATGTTTCTCAATATTACCAGGTGCAATACCTCTTGAAGCACAATCTGCTGGGTTTTCGTTCGTATTGACATAATTCCAATGGTTTTTATCTGTTGCTGATCGTATCGTTGCTAATCTGCTTGTTACAAATGACGGTAAATTGCTCTGATTTCCTTTTATCCAAGATAGTACTACTATCGAATCTGACCATAAATATACAGAATTGATGGTCATATCTAGTGTTTTCAACGTTTTTTCTATTAATTTGGATAGAAGTACGGCTGCACATCATTCCAATTTTGGTATTGTCAATTTTGATTTCACAGGTGTAACTTTCGATTTTGCTGTTAATAGATTCACAACTATTTCTTCAGATTTTATCACTCTTGTATATATTACGCATGCATATGCTTTCTCCGAAGCATCGCAAAAACCATGTACTTCAACTGTCATGTGAGTAGAATCTGGATCATATTTTATCCATCTCGGTATCCGTAATTTTTCAATGTGACACAGGTCTGTTTTATAATTAATCCATTTCACCGCTGTTTCTGATGTTAATTCTTCATCCCAGTCTTTTCCTTCTACCCATAACTGCTGTATTATTAATTTCGCTTGCAAAGTTATTGGTGTTAGCCATCCTAACGGATCAAAAATCTGTGCAGCTTCTGATAATATGGTGCGTTTTGTGACCTTTGCATTCTTTGTTTTTACTGATATCTTGAAACAGAATTTATCATTGATTGGATTCCAATGAATGCCAAGTGTTTTGACTGTATCATCACTTGACAATTCTAAGATTCCTTTTTCTCGTATTTGTTCTGGTAAATCTGCTACAAGCGATGTTGAATTACTTGTCCATTTTCTTAGTTTGAACCCACCTTTTTTAAATACTTTAATTAAATTATCTCTCAACATTTTGACTCGTTCTTTTGTATTTCCTCCTGTCATTAAGTCGTCAACGTACATGTCGTGTGTAATTACGTCGTATACATCTGGATACCTTTCTTTTTCATCTTCACCTAATTGACGTACTGTTCTAATGGCCAGAAACGGAGCAGCCGTAGTACCATAGGTTACAGTAGTTAGTTTATATTCCTTTATCATCTCATTTGGATTGAAACGCCATAATATCCTTTGATAATGTTGATATTCTTCTGCTATTTTAATTTGGCGGTACATTTTTTCAATATCGGAAGTTAATAGATAACGATGTCTTCTCCATCGCAACAACGTTTGTGATAAGTCAGACTGCAATCGTGGACCTTTATGCATTAATTCGTTCAAGCTAACACCACTTGAAGTTTTGCATGATGCATCAAACACAACGCGAAGCTTTGTTGTTGTGCTGTCACTTTTGAATACCGCTTGATGTGGAATATAGTAGACACCTTTAGATTTTTGTCTTTCTAATGGTGTAACTGGAACCATATGTTTCAGTTTTATATATTCTTTCATAAATTCTTTATATCCTTGTTCTAGTTCTTTATTTTTTGAAAATTTCCTTTCATTTTGAAGTAGTCCAGCGACCGCTTTACTTCTTGATTCTCCTAATTTATCAGTAGATTCCTTTAATGGTAACTCTACCGTATAAGTTCCATCTTCGTTTCTCTTATGCGTTTTATTAAAATGTTCTTCACACTCCTTATCTTCGTTTTAATATTTATAATCTTCTGCTATCTCTTCAATCTCCCAAAATCGTTGAAAATTAGTTTCTTCTATTTGTGCAATTAATATTATTTTACTTGATTGATCACTTTGTTTTGTTTTCCCTGATACGATCCATCCTAATTCAGTGTTTTGACCCACCAAACCATCTTTCCTTAGCAATCCATCTAATATAATTAGTCCATATATATCAGCATCAATGATAGCATCTATTGGCCCTGATTTATTGAAAGTTGGATCAGCAAGCATCTGATTATTCCATAACATCATATGAACGTTAAACTCCTTGTTCGGTAATTTTTGAGTTAGCTTTGGTGGTACTAATGCTTCAATGTTTACCTGAAACTCTGATGGAAATCTTGGTTTTATAACTATGTCCACTTTCGTATTTGCCACTCCTGCCTGTGCTGTACCTAATCCTGTTACTGCAGCGCACACGTTTGATCTTGGTAGGCCTAACAATTGTGCTGCTTCTTCTGTCACAAAAGATGCTTGAGAACCGGAGTCTATTAATACTCTAATAAGCTCAAACGTCCCGTAATTTGTTTTTGCTTTTATAAGCGCTGTAGCTAACAAGACTGCCATATTTTGACCCCCAAAGGCACTCTGAATTGGTTCGATCCTGTTCTTCTCAAATACTTCATGTAATGAATTGTGATGAGATTTTTTACAAATATTACACTTCGAATTGCTGTAACATTTTTCTTTATAATTATGATTCAAACAATTAAAACATAATTTGTTTTTTGTTATGAATTCTTTTCGTTGTTTTGCTGTTAAATTATTGAATTCATTGCAGTTGTAAATCGAATGTTGTTTTTCACAAAACTTGCATGTCGAAGCTGTTGTGTAATGGTTGCGTACATGCGTTGGTCTTACCTTTTCATTTATTGAGTCATATGGCCTGTAAGATTTCGTCGATTTCTGTTTTTTTAAATCCCATAATGTTTCCAACGATTGGAATCTTATTTCTAAAAATTCATAGATTTGATTCAATGATGGTACCAATTTTGGATATTCTAAATATTGCTCAAATAATCTGTGTGATTCTCCATCAATTTTTTGTAATAGTAAATGCACTATAAATGGAGCCCAATCATCTGTATTAAATCCTAAATTGGATATCGCTGATAAAAATTCTTTTGTGGTGTCCAACATTTTTTTCAAACCTTGAGGTGATTCATTTTCCAATTTTTGCATGTTCAAAATTCTTTGTATATGAGTAGATACTATTTTACGCACATTATTATATCGTTCGGTCATTAACTTCCATGCTGCATCATAATTGATATCTGATATCTCTAAATGTGATATTAATCTACTCGCTTCACCTCTAACATGTGTTTTCAAATATTGCATTTTTTCTACATTCGCCAATTTGTTATTGCTGTTTATTAACTTCATAAACATATCATGAAATGCCGTCCAGGATTCATATTTACCATCAAAAATAGGTATTGTTAATCTAGGTAATCTAATATCATTCCCTGCATTATAGTATTCATACTTCAATTTCTTTCCTTCAAGATCGTTTAAAATTTCATTCACTTTATTTTTTAACCATTTATAGTCTTTTATACTGTTTTGAATATATTTTGTTTTCCATTCTTTTTCATTACAAGTGATTATAATTTCTTCATGAATGTTTTCAATGGTGTTCCAGTAACCTGATAATTTTTTCATACTTAGTTCAATTAACATATTGTTGTTGCTACATATTTCTTGCAACATTTCATTTAAAATTTCCGTTCTGTATTTTTCTTTTTTAATCAATTGTAGTGCTTCTGGTGTCATTGCTATTGCATCGTCATTACTTTCTGCACTTTCATCATTATTTATTTTAGGCGGTTGTTGAGCTTCTGTTGCGTACCGTTCAAGTATATTATTTGCTTCATCAGCAGTTTTCCTGACTTGTTCAAAAAAATTTTTTTTGAAATAATCGTGCTCTGTTTCATTCAATTGTTGTATTAGGTCATGGTTTTCTTTAAATTTGTTCCATAAGTCAGCCAATGTTTTTCGTCGTTTATTTATGAACTCTTGTGTACGCCTATCTTTAGGTTCTTTTACTAGATTGGTTTTCAATTTTGCTATTTCTCCTCCACTCTCAAATTGTTCTTTAGCTAGATTTTCCATCTTACCTACAATAGTTCTTGTTGACTGTTAATCTTTATAAACACTGTTGGTTTTATAAACACTGTACTGTAGCCTATATGTACTTAAAAACACTGTTGGTTTTATACTAAGGTTATAGGCACAACAACAAAACAAAAAATTGTGTTGTTTTTTTTTTATATACAAGTTAGTTTAAAAATAACAATTTTTAAAAGGCTCGAAGGACCAATGTCAGTTAGCTAAAATTATAACTACTGAATATTATTTTCTTTTAATATGTTCAATAAGTTATAACTATTGATTAATTAAAAGAGTTCACCTTTGTTGTTAGAGTAAATTTTATTACTGGTCTTAATTTTACAATTTTCATACTTAAATAGTAAATATAATGCTGATTTAACAAATAAATAACTAATTTGAGGAAGTACAATTAATTTATATTTGGTAATAATTAAAAAATAATTTAAGTAGGTTAGTATATCGAAATATTAAATATGCTACGTTAACAAATTATACTAAGTTGCTTATATTATATTATATGTGTATATAGAACATTTCGTCATCCTATATGTTCTATGAACAATAAGGAAGTTGGTTATTTTGATACTATTGTATTCATGATATTTAATTAAAATTCCAAATAATTACCGATTTATTTATTAAAACATAAATTTAATATATGTATGTATTACAAAGTACAAATTAATATCAAAATAACTTAAATTATGCCATTGACTATATAAAAATAATACTACTTATTTTTATACAGCCAATGCTTATACCTTCATAACCTCTACTGGTATGATAAAAAGAATTTCATGAATTACATGTTTTTTTCACAAATTATCACCTACCTTTTGTAAAAACAGAATCCAATTAATTTTTTGTTTTATTAATTTTAATATTTATTTATTCAACTACGCGAATAAATTATATTTTTTTAAAAATAAAATTCACCGACTATATTAATAATTACTTAATACACGGATGACATTAAATTATAACAAGAATGAAAATTGACATTTGTTTGTTTACATTTCAATCGGACTCCTTACCACCACATACAAAGATTATGTACATGGCTTTTACCCCTCTAGAAAGCCAGACCCACATCAATATAAACATTTCATTGATGTGTGTAATCTTTACGCTTGCTATTGAAAAATAAATTTCTATACCTACGAGTATTAGAAAATTTTTTTTTGTTCTCCCTATTATCATTTTGACTGTCAATTATCCATTCCAACGTGAAATTTAGATCCAAATAATATGCGTATATTACTATTTACGTACGCAAATTGTTGATGAATGACGCAATATATCAAATAAGTATTTTAAAAGTATTTTTTTTTTTTTTTGAAATTTGAGGATTGTTATATGAGTAAAGCGGATAATAATATGTAAATTGAAGTATATTTTTGTTTTCACGAAATAGAAAAAAGAAAACTGAAGAAAACGAAATGAGGATTATTGTAATCTGATAATATTTTTTATTACTCATTTTTAATTTCGCGGTACAAATAGATACGTATAACATTTTCAGATCATTTTCAATTTTTACAAAATTTTAAATTATTTTACAACAAAATATCAAAAAATATTTGTAAATAATTTGTATTTTTATTTATCCTTCAAAATTAGCAAACGATTTGTATAAGTACTCATATCCGATTACAATAGGATGTATGTATATGATACGTCGTTGATACGTTTTAGAATTTAGAATTTCAAAAAATAAACGAAGAAGAAAGTTGTTATTATGATAGCTTATTATTTTTTTTTCTCTTGTCGTTATTCTTTTTTATATAAAATTCAAAATTCAGTTTTATACCCATACAGTAAATTCATATCTTAAAAAAAAAGAAATTATGTTTTCCTTGAGTAAATAAAAAATCAATTTTACGGTTGATTATTTGTTAGGCCAAAAATTTAAGGAAGATAAAAGTTTCTCAACAAAATAAAAATAAATAAAAAATTAAAAACCTGTAATAAACGAACATAGCGTACGGATATTAATGTGTTTGTATACTAATTTTATTGAAAAAAATATTAAAAACTTCACAGATAAACAAACTTTGCATGATGAAAATAAATAAAGGAATAGTAAGGATTTGAATATTTTTAGAGTTTTCAATGCATTTGGAAATTTATATTTTTGTAATATAATGTTTGATTTTATTAGGTGTAAGGGAACGTTCTGTCTGTTGTTTTCATTTTGCTATCATTTCGGCAATCTATAAATTTCGAAGAAAATTTATCCTTAGAAGCAAAATAGGAAGCACTCACCAGCACTCTTAAGAAAATTTTTGATTTTAATATGCCTTGATGCCTAGAAATACCTGTTTATTGTATATTATACTATTGACACATTACAGCTCATTATTAGCTGAATGCTCATTAAGTCCTCATAATGAAGTAAAATTAAATCATTATGAGCTGTTCATAATGATGTAAAAATCGTCTTATTATGTCGTAATTACGTGAAAGCGCCTTCTTACGAAGCGTAAGTAAATAAAGATTTATTGGAAATTTTCCAAATTTCCAATAAATTTGTTGTCAATTTCAATTTTTTTATATTACAGACGTATTTTTTGAGGTTACAGGTAAATATTAGTCGAAGTTCTTTGTTTTTAATTGCGAATAAATAATTTGAAAACTCACTAGAAACTATTGAAAAATTGATAAATGTCAGAGATAACGAGCTTAGTATAATGTGTCACCACTTCATAAAACTGCATCTCATAATGAGCTTTCACCTCATAATGAGCTGTAATGTGTCAATAGTATTAAACTTGTTTTTTTTTCAGAACTTTAAATTATTCACATTCTGAACGAATTTATAAATCTTTATCATAATTATCTTATCTAATAATAAATTAACAAAATGTTCATAAAGGCGAATGTTCCAGTCTTGACCAATATTTTTCCATTTATTAGCCATACGTTTTTCGCTATTGGTGAGCCTATAACACTTTTAATCTTTAGGAACACAATAGTATAAGAATTTGCATTACAAAAAAATTTGTTGCGCAAAAACAATTTAAAAAAACAAAAACAAAATACAAAACATAACATAATAAAAACATTTTTTTAAAAATAATTTTTCTTTTTTTATAATAATAAAAAAAAAAAACGAAATTTTTTCAATCGTCCTTCCAGATTAATGTTCAGGTACAGTTCTAACACAGAAATGGTTCATTAGGACACTGTATGCATGATAGATGGAAATGTTTTGTGCATTCTGCATTTGGAGCACAGTTCTTCCCTTTTTTTGTCATAGTTTCTCACACAACTTAGATAACTGATAAGTTATGTGTGTTTAACCCTAATCTTACTAAGGTATTTTACTGACACATTTTACCATGGGGTGCCTTTTTGACACAGACTAATTTTTCTGTTATTTATAAAGAAACAACGGCTATAATTTCTTTAAAGTTAAGTATTTATTTTATTACAAGTTATTGAAAAAAAAATTTTTAGAAATTTTATACATTTTTCTTAGTTTTGCATGCATTGCATATAACGGTTTTTGTTGAGTGTTCTTTGCATATATTTAAGCCGCAATCACTACAACACTGTGGAGAAAACCGTGATATTTTTGATGGACACATATGGTAGCGTCTTCTGTATTCTGTATGTGGTTCAGATATTTCGTTGTCATTATTTGATGGCTGTGAGTAAGTAATCGCGATAATCCTGTATGGCTACGGCATTTTATTTGTGGTGTTACTAACGCCATTGCTAGCTCTTTCAAAAATAGCTTTCTCCGCAGGTTTGGTTTATTTTTGTTTCAATCTGGATACAAATTTTGATGTATGATGAACCCAGCTATTCCAGATATATCGATAAGGTTGTAAAACTAAAACATGGGCCGGGCCACCTATTGGTTTTACGCTTCACAGAGTAAGCGTGCGCCATCTGGTCCATCGTATCAACTCCACCTTTCGTAGAATTATAGTACAGATTAACTTCTGACTTCATATTTTCGTCAACGTTATTGCTTTGATGCATTGAAGACAGAAGTAAAACAGCACGATTTTTTCTTGGAACATCATACTTTTGCGAAATCCAAAAACATTTGAATTTACTTCACGTTTTGGACTCGGTAAAAAATTACTCGGAATATATCGTTTGTTTTTCCTGAGCGTTCCAACTATTGTCAAGCCTTTTGATAGAAGGCTGTTGGGAAGCTCACAATTTGTAAAAAAGTTGTCAAACGTGACGTTTCTATTAGTTTTTTCAAATGGCTCACATAATTCCTCTACAATTTTCTGAGCTAAATTTTCTGCTTTTCTTCTTGGACCTTCTTTTCCTAAGTATGGAATGCCTTGTAAAGGATAACTTGTTTTCGAATCGCATATCCACCATATTTTTATTCCGTACTTATCTGGTTTACGGGGGATATACTGACGAAAAGATAATCGGCCTCGAAAAGGTACTAACTGCTCGTCAACAGTCAAATTTTCGCCAGGTAAATAAGATTTTAACAAGTTCTTATTTACCGTATTCCAGACATCTCTTATGGCAGCTAATTTGTCTTTCGCACGACGAGTACTTCGAGATAATTTATCGTCAAATCGAAGAAAACGAATTATCTGCGAAAATCTGTTTCGTGACATACAAGCTCGAAATATATTGTTGCCAAAAAGAGGACACCATAAATCTTTGTAGTCTGAAATTCCTTGTTTATTTATACCAGCATTTATTACAAGCCCGATAAATGCTCGAATTTCTATTCTATTTGTATTTTTCCAATTACTACCAACTTCTCTTGTCGCTTGTAGATGTGTGTATTGCACAATTAGATCAATAACTGAATCATCAAAAAGTAAATTGAATGCGTCCTCTACACAGTCAATGTGTTTACCTGGAGGAGGAAATACTTTATGTGTTGGTCCTCTGATAATATTTCGGGCCTGTGTGCTTCTTTCTGGACAAGGTGAAGATTCCCAAATAGTTCCATCTTTGGCCACGAATTCTTCTGAAGAAACAGGATTATCTTCATAATCATTCTCTTCACCAACTTGTTCATCGTGGTCTTCAGAGTTGACTTCGACACAATCATCTTCGCTGTCAGAAGAATTATTTTGTGAATCTTCTCTGAAATCTTCGTCATGATTTACATCAAAATCGTTGTCAAACAACGCAGCTCGTATTTCTTCTTCTGTAAGACCTCTTGATGCCATAGTGGTATAAGCTGCAATATTCTTATGACAATAAACAAGACCTAAATGTGTTGAAAAGTTATCCGTTAGATAATGGGAAAAAAATTAAAAAAATGCAACCGTTGACAAGACAGTTATCTTTGAAATCTTCAATTCAAATCGTTTTCTTTACACACTTTTTGCTCAAAAACTAAAGAAACTAGTAAAAAGCAATTTTTTTACTTTAAACTATAATTTACGCTAAAAAATTATAATTTTATCTTACAGTTCAAACTGAAAATTAGATTCTACTTAAATATCTAAAATTAACATTTTTAATGAATTATTTTATTTTTGTTTATTTTTTATATTTAAATTTATTTTATTAATTTTACATTTTATATTTTATAATGTTTAATCATTAATTAATTTTATTTTACATATAGCTTAAATATTTAAAGCTAATATGTTTAGTGTATTATTTTATTTTATTTATTTATTGTATTTAAGTTTATTATTTTTATTTTACATATTTGAAAAAGGTTATTTTTATAACTCTAAATCTTACCCAGAAGCCCCAGTCTTTTCAGAAGGAGAAAGAGATGAGAATCAGGACTCTGATGAGGTCTGAAAAGCTCATCCCTTCCAATCACTGTCAATCCCAGAGCAAGAGCCATTGAGCGGTTTGTAGGACATTCATCTAGTAGCTCTGTAACAGTCGTATGTAGTTGATTCTTACAGCAAGGGCAGAGACCCAACCTCAACCTCACTAACAGTATCTGCTAATGCTGGATTATATTTTACGCTGATCAATGTTGGGTTGATAGCGCGGTAGGCCCGTACTGCCTCTGATTCACTCTATCATTCCTGAGGTGGGCCATCGCCAAATGGAATATGGCCTGTGGGCTTGGAGGCATGAATACGTCGGATTTATTAGTAATGTTAACGGCTGATTTAGCAGTACGATCTGCATACTCATTGCCAGCAATACCAACATATCCTGGGACCCAGGACACTTTATTTTAATTGCTCTTATAGCATGTACCATGTAGTCAACATTGCCGGTGTTTTTTATTGCTAATATACCCGATTCCGAGTCGGAGAAAACCACCACTCGTCGAGAGCTCGACATCGCAGAAACTACAGTCAGAGAGATTGCATTCAATTCAGCATCGAACACCCGGGAGAGGTTTGGTAGCCTCCTCCGAAGCAGAATCTTCCATCTTCAAGCAACACACTTATATCCGAGGGGGCTCGTTTGAACTGCATTTTGGACATTTCTGTACTGCACTGCATTTTGGACATTCTTTGATTTGCACCATTTCTGTAGTGTGAGACAAGACGAAGCAATATTTGCATTGGATCTGGTTATTGTAGTAGGGTCTGATGTTGAATCACACTTCTATCGTGCTTGTTAGTTGATATCTGTTGAATGTAAGTATTATTGACCCAGAGATTGAAGATTTGTCTTTGTTAGGGATGTGCTTGGCAGCTGTGACGGAGTGGCTAGTTTCAAGACCCGCTAGGATCTCCTCTTCCGAAAAACTTCAAAATGGGGCAATGGACAATACGCTTGCAAAAGTTGGGTTTAGCGTGAGATGTTATTTTTATATTTATTGTGCATTGGTTAGAGTATTTGTTGAGAGAATTGGTTCTTAACTAGTAGAACCAAATTACCTTCTCCATTATAGTAGGCTCTATTAATTTCTGGTGATATGTTTTTGAGAGCTGCAGCCACCAAGAAGGGGTTGTATTCATTAAAACATTTGGGGGAAGTAGTACCGCCAGGTATAGATTTTTCTTCGTTTAGATAGACTACTAAACATTTTGCATCGTTGTGTTAAGCAGAAGCGTTTAAAGGTGGAAATGAGAACACGCTAGTGATCTAGTGATCTTTGGGGGAGGACTGCTGATCACATGTTGATTGGTTTTATTTGTCTGAAACATGTTATTTCCCGCCCCTAGGGTCAGCACATATTTTCGTCTTAAAGATCTTTTAACGTGGGCGAACTAAACGCACGCGAATTTAGAATAGAACACTTATAAAATACTGTTGATTTTAATTAAATTAGTCTAATTTAGTTTATTAAATTAATATTTTAATTGTTCTTAATTTTTATATTTTAAACTTTAAAATCTATCGAGTTTCTTCACACAAAATTTCACTGTAAACAGCACACTATGTAATATAGAGTGTGGTGCAACGAACGTCTAATGTTTGAAAAAACTACAAGATTTACTTAGATTCTTAAAAGCTTGTTTTAGTCATTTTAATATTTATTTAGTATTTAATTGTATTATATTTTAATAATATTTAATTAGTTATTTCCTTTTTTTATTTCACTATATTTAAAATTTATTAGTAATTAATTTTTTATTTATTTTTACAGAGCTAAAAAACAACACGTATTACTTCCACAGCTGTTAGTCAGAATGTAGGCGCCTATTATTTACTGTTGTCGGAGTACCAGTTACTGTATTATTCATTGATCATCAATATAAATTGGAACAATCAATGAAACAACAGTTCCATCCCCACCACAATGATATTATCTCTTCAATTTGAGTGCGACATTGAATATGGGTTGTCGATTGCGAATATGAATTGTTGAATAATAGTATAGGCCACATAATAAATGAGTAAATATGGGTAAAATACATACGTCTTGAATAGATCTACAAAAAAAAAATCAGATGTCATTCAACCTTTTTCGGATTTATCAACTTTTATGCCTTCTAAATATTGATGGGGCTCATCAATGGTCAGTCATCATTAGGACTGGATGTCTTACCCTAGTCCTACACTGCTGCTTGAAAATTCTCATAACTAAAGTTTTTATTTCCATTTAGAAAGTTTTGCAGCGATATGAAAAGATGGTTATCCGATGGTTTAATGTCAAACGGAGACTGAAAACAAACAGTTGTCGAATTATTTGAACTGAAACGCAAGTAACACTTTGCTATGGTCGAACTTCCTTTCTCCAGATAGCTACAATTAGTTGTCCTCCTTCATAATAGTCTACGAAGTCTCATGGTTAATATGAATGATAATCATCATGCATTTTTATAAAATTATGTAAAGCCACTGTAGCTTGTACCACTTTTTCAGCGTACTTTGTGCTCATATTCATACAATGAGGCAAATATTCGCCATCTTGCGGTTAGTATTCCAAAGCAATTTTTAATTGTCCTTCTAGCTCGGGAAAGTCTTTTATTGAAATTATCTTTCTTATCCTCAAGACAAGTTCCGATATATGGACGCATTAAGTTCGATAAAAGAGCAAATGCAACATCTCCAACAAAAAAGTGTGACATAAATAGATTGCTGTTGGGTAGAACTTTATTCTTCGGAATTTTAATCTCTTTCAATTTCTTTTTAAACAGGAAATTCCCGAATGTTTATGCAGCAAATACTCCTTAATCGCTCTGGCTACCTTAACCCCCTATATCAGCTGCTGTAAATGTGTAAAAAATATACACATATATACGAAAATATACAATAAAAATGTACACTAATTTTTCACTTTGCAAAAAGAATTTAAAAATAAAATTTTGCAAACATAATAATCAAAATTTATTGAAACATAATTATTAATTAAAAACCTTTGAGAATGTATCTTCGTAATTTTGATAAAATTGTAATTTCAGTTCTAATGTTTTGAGATACTACACTAACAATGAAAATTTTTAAACAAATTTAACGTCAATGATCTTAATCCTTTCACTGCCAAATCTGAATTACACCAGATAACAAAATTTTTTTTTCAATTTAGTAAGACTATATCCAGAGATATTTAATAATATAGAGATGTGTCAAGAAAAAAATTTCTCATAAAATTTTTCGAATATTAGAAACAGTATGCTACTTCAGAACACATTTAATGAGGACTATGATATCGCTGAAATACACATTTTATGAGGACGGTGACGTCATTATTCTGTGTGCGATAATATATACTTAATATATTATATTAAGTATTTCTGGTACTATGTTGTTTTATACGTTTGTTTATATTAAATATCTCTGGTATTATTTTTTACATTTCACTCTATACGCCTTATGCTGGACATTATTAAATGTTTGTATAAATGGATATCATATCGTACACATTTTTGTTACTTGTTATTTCTTTCATTCTTTTTCTTTTCTTATTGATGTGTACTGTGGTACCAGGTGGTACTATATGAATGTACATTGTTTGTGCTATGGATATAGAAATAATTGCAGGTGCATTTTGTTGTTGTTTTTTTTAAACCGAACGATCATCATAATGATAATTGGGTATTGGTCGATATTTCAGAAATTATTTTTAAAAAAGGGAGAGTAGATATAAATAATTGTTATTGTAATATATTATATATTAAATATCTCTGCTATTATCCGTCAAATCATGACTCATAATATAATTTCAAATTTTATGTTCATTTCCACATCACCTACGAGGTAGAACATACGATGCGCTTTTTTGTAGTGAGGTGTGTCCCCCTTAGGCCTAATCCTCTTTTTTTCGTTTTTTTATAATCTTTGAAACCACATCCCAAAACCTATAAATTTATTCTAGCAGATTTTTTAATCTTGGTTTCCGTACAAAATAACTTTTGATTTCATTTTTAACTGTCCATGAGCAATTTTTTCTCAAGAGAACAAGAATGAGTTAATCAAGTATGGTTTTTTTATGTAAAAAACAAGGACAGCTTTCAAGAAACCATTCCGGGTACATTAAATTCGTTTGTTCAACACAAGTCTTCATAATGATTTCTTTTATTTTAGATAAATGTTTAAATTTTTTGTAAAATTCCTGATATATCTTGAATTGTAAACAACAAATTGAAAAAAAATATCTGACGGATAATTTAAACATAATGAATTATTATTTGTGCTATAAGACACTTTAAAATCTTTATTATAAATATGTTGTTCTGTTGACAAAAGTATTTCTAGTCCTTCTTTTGTCATTACAGACGCACAAGCTGAACAATCAAATTTTTTAAAAATGATTTTTGATATAGCGTACCCCACATAATACCTTTGGGCGTTTTCTTCCACTAAAAATGCAGATGAAGGACATGTGTAGGCAATATACTGAGTTCTTCTTCAATATTTTTAACACATTCTTCCACATCTTTTGCTTTATCCAATGGCAAAGTATTAATTGTTATTGATCCGTTATCATCATTGAGTTCCATAATGCCTATATCATTTTCAATCCAATCAAACATTATATCATCATCGTTTTCACAGTTCTGATTTGGCGAAATCATATTTAACAATTTTATAGACATTAATCTAGCTATTGTATATTTGAATTCATGAACGGAAGGATTTTTATTGTTGCCTCCTTTAGCTCGAATTTGTGAAAACAAATTTTCGATGGGGTCTTGATTCAATCTGGCAGTTAAAAGGAAGTGTATATATATGCATCCTATGATCATTCAGAATATCATAACTAAGCATTAGAATTGCACTTATTGAATGAATGCACCCTCTAATACAATAATTTTTGTTCTTGTTAACTAATTTGATTTTTTTCATGTAATCCACTGTATGTTCTAGATATTTTCTTACACGACTATTAAGTGCTAAAGGCCTTTTGTAGACATTTCTTTCATTAAAGTTTCTGCTATTTAAACAGTCAAACATCGAATTCATTCTCGCAGTAAAGCAAGCAGTAGCTTCAGCTTTATCATGTGTTTTTTGACTGAACTTGTTATTGCTTAAGCAGGTTCTTATACCAGCAGCTACTGTCGAACTTAGAACTTGTGTCGCATAACACACTCTCATTTTTTCGAACGTATTTGGCTCCACATGTCTCTTTGTAACTTTAGGACAAATTTTGAAATTCTTTGATTTCAAATCCAGTTCATACAATTCTTTAATGACATCCCATGAAGCAGTTCCATCCGGAGTTTCAATATCAGTAGACATGAGAGTATTTCTTAAGGATTTCAAAAGGTGAGGCACATCATATAAACAAAAAATTTTTTTCTTATCTTTTAAAAAATACGGAGACGATTCAGCTATTTCTAATAATCCTAAAGCTTTTCTGTTATTAAGACCCTGGTCACAAATCACAGCTCGAATATCAAGTCCTAATCCAGATGCAATTTCGATGTTTCGTATGATGATTTCTTTTAATTTTTCTGCTTTTATACAACTATCAGACACAAAATAACTTAATATATATTTCCAATTACAAAATAAACCTCGAATCATAAACATACAAATTGTCTTTCCAATAAGTTCCTCTCTATCTTTTTCTCCAAAATCAACTAAACCATCAATTTGATCATCGTGTAAATCATACACTAAATCTTTTCTTATTGTGATTTCATCGAAAATTATCACAGTTTGCCTGGATTTTTCGTTCATATCTGAAACAATTCTCCTTAAATTAAACAATAAATTTTTGTTAAATCCTGTACCTACACGTTTCAAAGGAGCCCAACGATGAATAGACGACTTTGAAGGCAGATTGAAATATAAATTTGTCTTCATAAAATTATATACAGAACTTGATTTATAGTTTAAGGTCTGTGCTAATATTTTTTGCTTTTCATCCCATTTTCGCTGGCCTAATAGAATCATTTTTGAAAACTCTTTAGCATTTTCACTGCTATTGTCCAAGGAATCTATTTGATGTCCCACATCTTTCATCTCTCTTTCAAGTTTTTTTATTTTATCTTGTAATTGGCTGTTTTCTTTTTCTAATATTTCTATCTTTTCAGATAATTTTTTATTTTTGTGTCTGTATTAAGACGTATTTTTCTCATTTGTTTCACATCTTCTACAAACAAATGAGTCAGTCAATTTCGAATTTTCAGGTCTACTCTTATTTGGAGACCTTATTTCATACTCCTCCGCATATGAGTTTTCTGATGAAAGCTTACATTTTTTCTTAACTAAAATAGTTTCTTCACTGTTTATACTTTGTTCTTCTATAAAATGATTTTCAGCTGAAGACATTTCAAAATCATACACTGTATTCTTTACACGTAACTCATATTTTGGTACAGCTCCATGCAAAAGTTTTCTTTTACCCAAAAACTTGTGATCAAAATGACGAGCACATATTTTAATATTTTTTGTTTGCAAATTTTCTGCAAAACCACATACATTTAACCAAAGTTTTCTGTTTTCAACATCAGTTGGAAATTTAAACAAAGACAACTCTGAATGAGAAGCTTTACAACTGTCAACACAACAACGGTAAACATTTTTTTTAATCCATTTTTTTTTAAACAATTATTTAAAATTCTACTTGAAATGAAGTCCGTGTTTGGTATAGCACCTTTCTTTAACTTTTTCAATCCTATAAATTTATTGTCAAAATGTTTCGAACAAACTCTAAAATCCTTGGCATCTTGGACATGAGTTAAATTTAAACTTTCTTTCCACTTTATTAGAATATTCTGTTCAATAGGAAACTTAAATAATTTGCAGTCACTTTGTTTTCTATTTGATGCATACATTCCTCAACACAGCATTTTCTAACATTAACATTTTTAGCCTTGACAAAGGCTGATTGAATTTCACTTGTTACTTCACCCATATCAACGAAAATCTTTAAAATATCAAAATTATAAAAATTTTAATTACAATTTCAATTTTTTAGTACTCAAACCATAGTATATAATAAAGAATTATATTCTTACATAGTAGGTGCACATGGCGTGGCTTCCTCTCTTTGAAAATAATTTTTAAAGTGTTTTTCTCAAATTTTTATGAAAATGCTAAAAGGTGATAGAAACAATTTGAATATTGTCAGAAAAGAAATGGAAAACAAATATTTACAAATAAAAATAAAACAAATATTTACAAATAAAAATAAAACACAGGGTGTAATATCTAAAATTTTTAATTACAAATGTTGAACAACTAACCATTTATGTACATTATCAAATTTTTTAAATGCTTTACTAAAATGTCTAACTATCATATGTATTCTTACTCTAATATACATTTTTATTAAATATTCATTATTTTTATTTACACAACAATTATAGTCTATGTTATTTTTTAACAAATTATACAACTTATATTCTATATTATTTTCTATACATATATTGTTAAAATGTTCTACAAATCTTATTTCTAAATTCCTAAGCTGTGCTAAAAATTCTTCTGTGGGGCGTATTAGTGTTGCATTTGAATATTCCTTGAAGTCTATAAAAACATTAGATGCGCTGCTTTCATCCGGTATTGGTGCTGTGCAGTTGTGATACTGTATATACCGTCTTAACAGATAACCTGCAAAATAAGAGAAAGCGTTTTGGACAGATGGTGTACAAAAGTCTATTTCGGAGTCTATATCTACATGGAAAGTGTATGGAGGATTACACGTATTTGGAGGTGTTTGGAAAATATCGGTATTAGACAATTGCATTTCTTCAAGGGGCTCAACATTACCAGATGATGGGACATTTTCCATATATTTCGCAGAAAAATACTTTTTAAAGGCATTAGCAAAGCGTATTGGGCTTAAGAGTTTTGTGTTACCTCCGCGTTTGTGAAGTACACCGAAAGCGTGTTCCAGGGCGTTCTGATTAAGGTGTCTTGTAAAAATATATGGGATTCCAGCCAATTTTAAATCGCTGTGCATTAATAATAGCGCTTTTATGTTTTGTTGCCATCCGTTTATAAATTTTAATGTTTTTGTAACATCTTTTGTACCATCATAAAATCGCATGGTATTAAGAAATTCGTACATTTCACCTAAAAATTGTAATTGTTCATCATTTGCAAAAAAAGGACGTCGAAATTGCTTAGGGTCATCAAATTTACATGAGTTAAAAATGTCAAATAATTTGTCGAACTTTTCAATAAGTTCAGCTGTATTAATTGTAGTGGAACTACATGAAGAGAAAGAAGGAAAAGTATACAGAGAACTAGAAACGGTGGCACTAACAACCTGGGTTGCTAGTTTAACTTTCATTTTATTGAAAGAATTAGGGTAAATATGGTTGTAAGTTAACTTGGGAGCTAACCTGAATTGATTGTTTTTCTCAGAATTATAAAATGAAATTATGTCTCGCCAAGAAGCGCGTTTGTTGCCTTCAAATTCAACGTCATATGCTTCAAAATTGTTTCTAAAAGACTTTAATAAATGAGGTGAATCATATAAATCATAAATTTTAGAATTATTCACGGAGAAATACGGATTTGATGGCGAGACTCGTAATAATCTATTTAAAGAAAGAAAATTTGTCCCTTGATCGGAAATAATAACACGAGGGATTAAAGATATCTGAACGAGTTTTTCTACACACGTTAGAATAATTTTCTTGAGCGATTTGGCTGGAAATGTGGAATATGACAAGAAATAGCCAACAAAATGTCTATATCTATGTGTTATTCCACGAACCATTACAGCGAGTGCATAGTTTGCTCAAAATCAAACGTCGTTTATTTTTCGTGAACATTTTTTCATCAAAATGTTCTTCACAGACTCGATAATGTTGGAAAGTTTTTTTTATCAATTAAATCACTTCTTCCCAAAATTTGTAACCATAATTTACGTCTAAAAACAGAACGAACACAATTAATATATAATATATTTTTATTGCAATTCACTAGATTTTTATACTTACGAAACTAAATCATTTGGTAGTTTAAAAAACCGCACTTGTTTTTCTTCACGTTTAACTCCACAAGTTAAACAAATTAAGTTTTTCACTTTTTTTCCCATTTTTATAAATAACTTTCACTAGTTTATCTTAAAATTAGTATAATTAATTTTTTTTTAAATAATTAAATTTTTATAATTGATTTTAAATATAAATTATATACGATAATATTCACTTATTACAATATCTTAACAATTCACTTTTATAAAACCACTAAAATAAATTTAACTGTCATTCTTAATTATAACCATAAAAAAAAAATAAATTCAAATAACTTCTTGTATTCGACTCGCGATCACGCCCGATGGACATTTACGGCAACCAAAAAAACAACAAATTACAAATTATTTACACTAACTCTGATATATATACTAAGATTAGAACCTTACTCGTTCAAATTCAATTTCTGTCTGCACTGCCATAACAAATTATTCAACATCACACCTCGCATTTATTTTGTTAGTCATTCATTCTATTCACTTATTCATATTGCCTATGTCCCGTGATCGCGAGAAGGATATATATACCTCAATATTTTTATCCTTTTAAACCATATTCCAACCAGGCGGGATTTCCTGGTATTTCATATATTTATCGCACCACCTGTGCATTTCTTTGATCGATCCTAACTTAAACAATTTGAAGATATTTTCCAAATCATCATTTAACATTGTCGGTACCTTTTTCTACTTATCCTTTCATCTTACTGAATTCCTTATCCTAGCAATAACCCATAGTGTCATAAACATTTAGACGACAGAACATAATTCCGCCTCTGTATGTCATATACATTTCGTTTATTACTTTTCTTCTGAATTCATTCTTATTATCATCGTCGCCACTCATTTATGGCCCTTTGTCTCAATCTATAACATACTTGTGTTTTTCTCCATTATTAAACTAAACGCGATAGTTTATATCAATAATTACCGAATTCCTTGAAATTCAGAATAACACATTTCTACTTTTATTTAAATATAGTTCATATTATCTTCAATGCATTAAAACTTAACCAGCGGTTAAGATCAATCATTGAAGAATTTATTCATTTAATATTGAGCCTATTACACTTTTCACAAATAGATTGTAGTTCACCCTGTACTAGAAATGATTAGATTTTGTTTACTACTACAATCTCAAAATGAGGTTCCAAACGGAAATTTCCGTATATTCTAAAACGTGTTTATACATGTTACACGATTATTCATACAGTATCCTGGAAAAGTATTCGTTTCAGACACATTTCATGAATTGTAATTTAAGTAGCTGTAAGTCATAGTTATAAAAATCAATTATTATTTTTCTCATTATTCTTATTTTTAACAGTTGTTCCTTTTGATTTACGGGCCATGGTTTGCAAAGTTTTTCTTTTTCAATTATACAAAAATAGTACTTTTTTAATCAAAATAATTACAACCCTTACCAAATTACAATGCCTGTACTAATTACTCGAATTTAAATCAACCATAAAAACTATAGCATGAAGCAAAAAACAAGTAATATATAATACATAATACGCAACATGGTATTCAAACTGTATTTCATTAAAATAGTAATATGAAATATGAAAATGATTTTTTTTGTTTTGTTATATAAAGGAATTTTGTTGCGTTTTTTTGTTTTGATACATCGAAAACAAAATAAAGAATAATAAAAAAATAATAATGATTGATTTTTATAACTATGACACTTAATTCATGAAATGTGTTAGAGGCGAATACTTTTTCGGGTTACTGTATATGATTAAAAATTTAAGAACAAATACAAGCGCACATTGAGGTTCCAAATTTAAAACGCGTTTATAAAAAATTGTGTATGTATTAAAATAACATGAGTAATCATATAAACAAAATTTTAGTACAATAGTGTTTTCTCATCCACATTTATAAGAAATTTACATTAAAGGGACGGTCATTATAGCGTGTACTTCTAACTAAAAGGGATTTTTTTGAATTTATCAGAGAGGAAATCATGAATGTATTAGTTGACTCTCTGTGCATTCACTATTTAATGATTTATACACTATGACTCAAACGCACGAATTTTATCTTCGATAAGCAAACAAAACTTGGAATGAATCAAATACACGTATTATATGAAAATCATATGGTTGTTAGTTCATCGGTACATGGATCGCACAAGCAGTCTACTGTGTATTGTATTATTGTATATGGAAAGCATATCAAAAGAAGAAGAAAAGAAATGCTCATGCAAAAATAGAAGAAAATATACATAATTTTACATACACAAAGCATTGAACAAAAAGAACAACAACAACATACATATAAAACAACATAGTACCAGAAATACTTAATATAATATATTAAGTATATATTATCGCACACAGAATAATGACGTCACCGTCCTCATAAAATGTGTATTTCAGCGACATCATAGTCCTCATTAAATGTGTTCTGAAGTAGCATACTGTTTCTAATATTCGAAAAATTTTATGAGAAATTTCTTTCTTGACACATCTCTATATTATTAAATATCTCTGCTATATCTGTTTCAGTATTATATATACGTATATACAAAAAAAAGTGGAAAAAAATACTAATATTTCATTTTTAGAAACGTTCATTGTAATGGACAAAAATAGACAAGTGTAGAATAATTTTTTGTTTTCAGTAAGTGAAAGTCATTTGCTTTTTTCATTTCTTTATAACATTTATAAACTTATAAACCAAAAAGAAAAAAAAAATTATTTTCCTCCATCAGCTTTTAAATATAGAAACAAAAGTAGTTAATAATGTATACAATAAAAAAAATTATACATTGATAAAAACATTGAATTATTTTGTATGAAACTTTATAAAGCAGTTCCTTCCACGTACAAAACATAAATGAACTTTGTATTTAGTGCAAAACCATAGACAAACAAGTAAACTAGATTTCTACTCTAGTATAAAATTATGTACAATTCAAATTTTAACATTGGCCTCCAATCCCGCATCGTGGAATCAGTGGAATGACATTCTAATATACACATTTGAAAACTAGTATTCGGTGTGGAATGAATTTATACCGGCTATTTTAAGTATGTATAAACAAAAAATGATACAATATTAATTTCAAATTAGAAACAAATCGTATGTAAATATAATTCATGTATAGTAGGTATAAATAGATATAGAGTTTAACCAGATTATTACATGCTTTAATGCATGCATATTATTATACTTCATGTTCATATAAAAGGATGTTCGGTTGCCTTTTTTGTTTTGATTTCATACAAATACTCTTTTTTAAATAATTGTTAGATGTTAGATTGTGTTATTTGTTTATTTGGTTACATTTCCATACGAAGAAATTGATTATTTATATGGTCATATATATAATAATACAATTCATGTATAGTATAGACAGATTTAGAGCTAAACCAGTTTTATTATTACATACATGCTTTATTCATATTATATATTATTATACTTGATGTTCATATACAAAAAAAAGTATATTTGGTTGCCTTTTTTGTTGTTTTGACTTCATGTCAAATACTCCTTTTTAAATAATTGTTAGATGTTGGATTGTATTATATGGTTACATTTACATATGAAGAAATTGATTAGGTATATTATGTTTGTTCATATATCTTTATTATGCACATATAATCACACATAAGGGTATTGGACACATTATCATTATCGTTACATTTACATATGAAGAAGTTGATTAGGTATATGTTCATTGTAGATTTCTTTTGTACATATACATATATAAATATTATGTACATAGAAGCAGCGCAATATTTGTAAGGTGCAAATAGCTATAATGTTTTAATTTTTAATATCATAATATTATAGAAGATAAATTATATTTTTTTAGCCGTTACGGTAAAATTAAAGTGATAGCAGGAAAAAAAATAAGAAGTAATAGAAAGTAATAAAATGATATCGATACCATAATAATCAAAATTGACGAAAAAACATAAAATTTATTGTTGCAGTATTTTTATTCTTCTTTTTTTCTGAGAAGAATCAGCAAATTCTTTTTTTAACAAATCCATTTTCCAACTTGCATTTTTTCGCAATAAAATAAGTACAGTATATTCTAAAATTGAAATGCGGTGAAAATAACAAGAATGTTCTTCGTCATGCCAATCTTTCAAATTATCTAGGCATTCGTTAACAATTAGTTTTAATATACCTTCTTTAAAATATTTTTTTGTATAAATATTCTCAAAAATATTAACTTGTTTTTTGAAAACTTGGAAAAAGAGTTCTGTCGGAGTTTTTAGGGTTCCAAAGTCAGTATCATGGGTGAAATTTTTGAAATGTAATAATAATTCTGACTGATATCTATTGTTCTTAATTCGTCGTTTGGATGAATATACGACTTACATACATCGCAATTTTGTATAATTTTTCTTTTCAACATTTGATGCATAACATATCCTGCGAAATATCTTGTAGCATTTTCAGAAAGAATTTGTAATGCAGTGGAGTTTTCATTATTGTGTGTTGGAGCCGAAATGTCTGGATAATTGTAATTATCATTTCTGAGATCGTTATCAAAATATTCTTCTTCATTAGAGTTTAGGAATGTGGTTTTATCGTGCGAAATGTCTAAAATTGCCTTCCAGTCTACACCTAAAATTACTTCATTATCATCTTCACAGTTTGCTGATTGTGAAGTATGCATTAACTGTTTCACAAATACTATACGCGATAATATATCAGCAAATTCCGTAACAGATGGATTTTGTTTTTTATATCTAATATGACTAAATAAGTTTTCCAGAGGATCTTGATTGAACTTTTTTGTACATATATATTTCCAGTCATCAAACTCATTCCATAAATCAAGAGATATTTGAAGAATACTATTGATTGTTTGTGACAAAGCCGTTAAGCTATTAATTTTAACTTTCCTATTCGGAACAAGAAATTCAAGTTCAGATACATAATCCTTCATTTCAAAAAGATACAACCATGATTTACTATTCATCTGTAAAGCAGAATTGTAAGGATTTTTCGAAAACTTAGTGCTACTGTTTAGAACATCAAACAAATTGTTCAATTTTTCGAAAATACTTGCAGTTGATAAAGCATCTTTTTTCACAGCACCTTTGAATAAATTCAGCTCATTAACTGTTCGTATTCCAGCTGAAACACTAGCACTTATAATTTGAACTGCATACTTCACTTTCATTTTTTCAAATCTGTTTGGAATTATATGATGTGTTTTCAAACGCGGACAAATTCGTGTACTATTTTTTGAGTCATAATTAAATAAATCTACTACAACCTGCCAATTAGCTATAAAATCACCTCTCTTCAATGGATATTTCATTAAGTTATTCCTTAAACACTTAAAAATATGGGAAACATCAAACAAACAATATATTTTTTTGTTCTGCAGTAGCTTCTCATTTTGGAAAAAGGGATTTTCTTCAGTCACTCCTAATTTTTTATAAAATAATTGATTACTTGTTGACTGATCGCAGACTAAAGCACGGACAAAAAGCCCTATTTTTTCACACGATCTTATTATCTGAAATATTAAACATTTTAAATAGGAAAAAGGAATTGTTTTTTCAGCAACGGCAAAACTAATTGGTTGTTTCCAATTTCCAAAAAGACTTCTTGCCATAAATGTACAAATAGTTTTTCCTAACTCTTTTCGTCTTGGATTCTTACCACATCCATAGTCTACAAAACCATCAATTCGGTCAGTTTTTTTATTATAGTCAAGACTACGCTTTATGGATATTTCGTCGAATAGTGGTAAAATTTGCCGATCTTTAATATTCATTTTTAGTACTGTTTCCCCTAGAGCATTCATAAGATCGTGCTGTAATCCAGTAGTCAAGGTCTTCGAGGAAACCCATTTGTAAATTGTTGAAATTGCAGGCAAATTAAAACCTAATCTATTTTTCAAAAATAAATTAGCTGTAGATGATTTGAAAAAAATTGTTTGTGAAATAATTTTTTCTTTTTCAGTGAAGAAAGAATTTTTCCTTAATAGTAAGGAGCAAAAGGTTTTAGCGTTATCTGATAAGGCGGTATTTGAATATATCATTGTCTTTAAATCTACTTTTTTCAGAATCTTCCTACGGGAATTATATTTTCTTTTGTTTTTCAAACTTCTAATAACATTTTTTAAGAAACATTTTTGTTTTGTTAATTTTGCTACAAGTTCTCAACATTCATGTAATTTTGATATATAATATCTCTCATTTCGAGCTTTTGTTTCACAAAAATTGCATGTTACTTCTATGTCTTTTTCTTGGTTATTAATATTGTCCTGTTCCTTCGACATTAATTCAAATTCTTCTATATTAATATCAATATCGCCACTGGAACAAGAACTAATCTCATTATCATCTTCTATGCTATCTAATTTAAGGGACGGAATTGCATCTACATAAAGTTTTTTAGACGATAAATATTTTTTTTCAAAATGATCTTCACAAATTAGCGGAGTTTTTAAAGCCGAAATTGATTCTGAAGATTTCCAGCACACAGAAATCCAATCATGCCATTTTGAAGAATTTTTGGGGGGAAATTTAAAAAAACGCTTTTTTGATTCCTTCGAATTATTTTTGCATTCCAGAATGCAGCATTTACGTCTATGTGAAGGCATTTTTTATAAATAGGAAAAATTATAAAATTTAATATAAAATGCTTTAAAATTTAAAAATATTTATATCTTTTCACACAAATG
Source organism: Villa cingulata (assembly GCA_951394055.1). NCBI lineage: Eukaryota > Metazoa > Arthropoda > Insecta > Diptera > Bombyliidae > Villa > Villa cingulata. Next base: position 30,775,140 of record OX596020.1, on the reverse strand, counting down.
CAATCGCAATTGCGATAAAAAAATCGGAAAATCTTATACAGAAAAATTATTTGGAGTAAAAATGAAAAATTTATTATTTAAATTATTAAACAAAAATCAACTAATGTGAAAGAGTAGATATAAGATGTATACGTACAAGATATATTTTTTGTAAATGGTAAAGGCACATAATCAAAGTAATGTGTCTTACGATATATTATAATATTAGAAAGCACATCACAAATTTGGCCGTAGTTCTCAATATAAAATATATAAATACGTATATGTTTAAATATTTTTTTTAAATAGAAATTTTAGAAAAGTAAATTTTATTTGGTTAATAAAATTTTGAATATTCAAATTATAAATTTTTTGAAATTTCCTACCTTATGCTGAAGTTAAGAACAGTTGTTTTACAAATACAGTGGAGGTAGAAGTATGTAGAAGTACATAATATTTACTATTAAATATTTTTCAAAAATATATCTAACTTTTCAATCAATACACTTCTTTGTATTCAAATATAAATTAATGTATGTATATTGCATTGAACACTAGTTTTTTTTAACCAAAAATAATCTTAAATTATAAACTTTATTTTTTTTTAATTATAATTTTTTTTTAAAAACACTTGCACACTCACGTAGAAGAACTAAAGTTAAAAATATTTTTAACAAACACAATGGATGTACGAATTTTTATAAAAGTATTAAAATATTTTAAAAAATTATCTAATATTTCACACCATAAATTTGTAATTTTTTTTAAAACACAAAAATAGACATACACATGTAATTAAAAAATTATATATTTATATCTATATAATTATAAATTAAAATATTATAAAATTAGACTATCAAATTTCAACTTTTCCCTGTAGTGTAATAATCAAAGTGAATCATTTGTAACGGTTTAATTTACAGAACATATTTTAAAACATGCAGGTGGTTATTTTTTCCTGTAAAACATTAGAGAAATTATCTTTCAAGTGTGACATATAATTGAGAAGAGTATATGAAGTGAAATCAACTGCATATTTTTATATTAAAAGGATAAAACATTATAAATGTATGCACCTTACAAATAATGTGCTGCTTCTACATTCTTCATTATATGTATATATGTACATAATAAATATATGTATATGAAATATGTATTCCTATAATACAATCTAGGTATACAAAATATGTATGTAACCATATAATACAATCTAACATCTAACATCTAACAATTATTTAAAAAGGAGTATTTGACATGAAGTCAAAACAACAAAAAAGGCAACCAAACATCCTTTTATATGAACATGAAGTATAATAATATGCATGCATTAAAGCATGTAATAATCTGGTTAAACTCTATATCTATTTATACCTACTATACATGAATTATATTTACATACGATTTGTTTCTAATTTGAAATTAATATTGTATCCTTTTTTGTTTATACATACTTAAAATAGCCGGTATAAATTCATTCCACACCGAATACTAGTTTTCAAATGTGTATGTTGAATGTCATTCAACTGATTCCACCATGCGGGATTGGAGGCCAACATCAAAATCTGAAGTGTAAAAATAATTTTATACTAGAGTAGAAATCTAGTTTACTTGTTTGTCTATGGCAAAACACATGAGTTTTAAATCCTTTGCAGCCAGGATTTTTACCGGATTTTGCCGCTTCTTTTTTGTTGTCCATGTCAGGTAAATGATTTGTTTCATCAAGCCTTATTTCTTTATATGGGCGTATTTCTCTAGCTACAGTTCGATTATTTGCATAAACTGTTGAAGGAGATGATGGAGCTGATTCAATGTCAGAGCAACTAGGTGATGCCAAAGGGCGTTCTTTCATTCTTTTGTTGACATTTATTTTCACACTCATTAAATTTGATGCTAATCTCCTCTTGAACCGCAACAAATCCATTTTTTCCTTTGCAGGTAGATTCAACTTTTGAAAATCTTTTACATACTCTAGCCAACTATTCACTATGGCCATATCGACCGCTTGGAAAATCATCCGGAGTATCCATTTTTGAGATTTACGTCGAATTCTGTAGAAGCTCATGAGTTGATCAAATTTGTCGACTCCACCCATAGAATAATTATAGAGGCGAACAATTTCAGGACGATCATTTTTTTCGTACTTTTTTAAAGTTGAATTCCAACATTGCACGCGATCTTGCTTGCCTATATCTACGAAGTTTGACGCAAGCACAACATCTTTATTGTCATACCATTTCGTCATGACAATATCTTCGTTTAGGCTCACAACTTCTATTTACTCTCACGGTTCCGGTTTTGATAATTATACGACAAAAAATAATTGTCACAAAATAGAGAGTGACCTGGTTTTTAAGTCAAATGTACAACAACAACAGCTCCAAAGCCATAGTTTCTAAGATTGTCCTTATCAATTTCAGTCCGTGATCCTTGATATACAACAAAATCATGGCACAAGCCACTCTGACCCTAAAGAAGAAATACCTTTATCCCCTAAGGGTATGGTTTTCCTCTCACATATTGCTTTATGTTGATATTGCCTTTAAATGTGATAATATGCTCGTCTACGCAAACATTACTCTCAATATCAAGTTGTAACAATCTTTGTCTGACACTGTCAAATATTGGTCGAACTTTAATCAGCCTGTCCTGGTTTTCAGGTGGAATTGAAAGATTGTCAATAAGGTGCAGATTTGTTCGAAATTCGTGATCTTTTTTAACTTTTTTGATATTTTCACTAATTCTCATTCTAAAATTTAAACAATTATTCATTGAAATTTACCAGCTGCGCTATGTGGTGTTTTTTAATAATATATATAATAAAAAAAATAGTATACTGTTTTATTTTTATATTTTACACTTTATTGGGTACATGGTAGGATGCTGACTACCTGACTTGATAATTTTACATCTATTACTCAGTAGCTAGTACATAGTTTTTCTTATCAGCATTTTATTATAAAATTTATTTCTAGAATATATTGAATATATATAATAAGTATAGAATAATAAATCTAATAGAAAGAGTACTCATGTACTTGCAGTATAATTACAAATTAATAAATACTCTACAGACATATTTGAAGTAAAAGCTGGTATTTTAAACTCCATTTCCCAATACACATCTGTTATGGAAGTATTTCAAACATCCCATTAAAATTTGAAGAGCAAAAAAAAAAATCCTTTAATTCGTTAGCCGAAGTAAATTTGAATGTGGTTTTGTTGTTCTGACACGCATACATGTTTGTGTATTTTGCCATACTTTCAAAAAACGAGCTTGGAATATATTTTGAAAAATAGTCCAATGGGCTATAAAGTCCTATATTTTCATTTGCTTCTGTAATTGAAAATCTGAAAATGACAAACTGCCAGTATCGAACTTCTTATTTCTCCATTTTATATTTTTTTTCTGTGTCACTTCAAAAGTTTGTTTCTTTGTATTCTCATTTATATAAATATCTTTTGGAAGAATATTTTCCGCATTTTCTGTTAATACCTTTTCAACTATGTAATCAATATTTTGCGCGTACTACTTTCTTGGTTTTTATAAAAAAAAGAAATATTTAATATTTCAGAATTTTTATAATTAAAAGTTATAGAGGTAAAAAATTACAAAATAAGCGACCTGGTCTGAGAAAATTGTCAATTACACAGTCATCTACTTCATTTGCGTCATCTTGCATATTTTCTTCTAGCAGACTCATTAAAAATAGTCCAGAATTTCGTCATCTGACCGAAATACTGAAATTTTTATTATCCAAAATTGTTGACGAGAAATCTGTATTCTGAATTCAAACAATTTACATATGTCCATTATTGACTTTTGTCCATTTCAATGGACATCAATTTTTAAAAAAATATAAAAGCTGGAAATTTATTGAAAGTAATAATTTTTTTTGCACAAATAATTAGAACAGCTTCTTATCTTCCACTCACAACATTGAAAGCATGGCTTTTTTTGAAAAAAAAAAAAAATACTTATATAAAAAATACTTTAAAGACTTGTATGACGTTTAATTTATAATCATATGTTTTCTTTTAATGTAATTCTGACAGATAATGTATAAATAAACTCAAAATTGTTTAAACCAAGAGAATTGAGAACAAGGGTGAGGTATAATTTAATTAAAAACATGCTGTCCATTACAATGGACAAAATCAGTGAAAAGGTCACGGCATACACATTTCTAAGGCAATGTAATAATTGGAGTGGCAGTTGGAATTGTGACGTAAATCAGGTCGTTAAGTTGTAAACAAATGCGAAATAAAATTGTGCGTTGTGTTGTGTTGTATGTACTATCTCGAAATCTAGTAATATTGTACTTTGCAGATTCTTTTTAAAATGGTATACCACATTCCTCATCACATGTGTATCATATTTCCCGACATGTTTGAGATTTCCACTTTTTCACCATTTTTGATAAAAATTTCCTAAACTGTGTTGTAGTAGGAAGAACTTAGTTAGTTTATAAGCAATTGAATGCTAGGCAATATAACGCAAGTTTATTACTAATCACAGATGATCACATTCACGTTTTATCATAAAAAATTAAATTGGTATACCATATTACCCGAACTTACTCTATATTTAATACGTTGTATTCATACAAAATGCGTCACATGTATCAGCGCCTTAGAATATTGAAATACATAGAATTTAGTTCACATTCAACGCGTAAAAATGTTGTATTTATACAATGTATTAAATTTTACAACGAACTGTGAATACCTTGTATAATAAAAGGCAATAATAATATACAAGCAAAATTAAAAATAATAAACTTACCTACAAAACAGGAGTATATTTTATTATATTTAATTTATTTCACTAAATTTTTCACTTTTTTAAATCAATTTGAACTTTATCTTACAAACTCACGAATAAAAGTGAGTGTTAAACATAAAAACATGAGGGTCACGAATTGTAAAACTGTTAAAGTAACGGTATTACATTAGAAAATTCCATGACAACATTTATCAAGCACTTCATCAAGAGAATCATCGAAACCCTCATCGATTAGTTCATCACAACATTCAATTTGAAAACATCGACATTGATGCATGCAGTCATTAGAAAATTCATTAGGATATTCATCGAGTAGCTCATCGTAACGCTCATCGAAATAAAAAATATGAAATTTTCTTGAAGTTTTTTACTACTACATTTGCATACAAACTAAAGCTGTATTGGTGTATATAAAACCTCTTTACCCCGATAGCATATCATTTCCGCTATCAATGAGTTTTGTCTAGCAGGGTAATTTATTCTATTTTCAATACTCAAAATATACATTTACATATAAATAACACTTATATGTGTGGAATATCATATGATTTAAAGGTACATTTTAAATAGCATTGTGTATTGTTTAGTACTGCAAAACATTGACAGGTGTTCATTTCATTTAGTGATAGCAAATATTTATAATAAATGAGAACAAATTCGAAACACTATGGTCCGTCTACACAATTAGTTTTTATAACTCGATTTACAATAACAATTCCATTATATTACACAGTGTCAGACACTTTTATTATTTTTCGATCTTTATCATTTATGTGAGTGTGTCGTTTTTGGAAAAATTACCACTTACACTAAAGGGAAAATCTATTGAGAAGAAACTACTATTATCTTTGGTAAAAGTGAGTGATAGTGATAAATTAAATTTAAATTAAAATTTTATAAATTAATTTTATAATTATAATTATAGTATTCAACATTTTTTTTTAAATTATTAAGCATTCAGAAAAATGTCAGAAAAATGTAAGTATAATAAAGTGGAAAATTTGTAATAAAATTTTCAAATATTAAAAACATAGAATCATTTTTTTAGTCTTTTAACTAAAATCATATTCATACACTTGTTCGTCATACAATATACTCTGATAAATTCACATACAAGCTATAATAATTTTATTAAATTTTCTCAAATTACTTTTATTGTGTCTTAAAATAAAAATGTATTGAAAAATAATTATTTTCACTTTTTTCAGCTAAACGGAAAACGAAGATAACGGCTTAACAAAAAGAAATATATTTAGGTTTCATGGAAGCACATAAAGAAATGCGCTTGAAAAAACTTAGCGATGCTTCAATTCAACATTTATGGAAGGATCTCACTGCAAAATTACTGCAAAACTACTGTTACTTCAAACTGATACTTGGCATGAACCTTGCCCTTAAAAGTGTAGAGAAGTTAACACCTAAAATTCAATTTGTAAATTAAATATTCGTGTAGATAAAACATATATTATATATTCATTTATTTACTTGAATTTCAAAGGGAATTGAAGTTGCATTAGTAAAAGGTTCTAGTTTTGTAATTAATTCCCTCGTCGCGTTTTTGTCTAACCTGAATAGTTTCTTAAATCTAGTTTCTAGTAGATCGAATAGTGAACTCTTCAGCCGCAATTCCATCAAATTTGCCCTATGTCTTTTCCTGTAGATAATAAATGTTTCATAATTAAATTATCTAACTCTTTTTAAATGTAACTCACAAAGCGTTTCTTCTGTTCGCCTGACGAAGTCGTAAAAAAACAAAGGCTTCCATAATTTCAATTTTAGTAAAACCACAAAATAGTTCTTATTTATTTTTTTATTTATTTATTTATTTTTTTATTTTTTATAATTCCTTTATTTATTTTTTTATTATTTATAATTTTTTTTATTAAAATTCACTTTTCACAATTTTTTTTCACTCAACACTTTAAATACACAAATATCTGCATGAAATTTCACATTAACTTTATCGTAACAGAGATAAAAAAGAGTCTGTTATCGTAACAGGTTCATAACAGAATTATAACAGAATTTTGTACACGCAGAATACCAATTTCGAACGTAACAGAGTCTGTTATGAAATGTCAAACTTTTATATGAAGAATAAAAGACTGTCTAAATGACAGAATCTGGTACGCGTGTACAGAATACCACCCAATGTTTTTTATCTATTAATTCATTAATAATTGAAATACTATTTTTAGAAATTAAATTTTTTTGTTTTAATGAAAAAAACATCAATGTGTTCTTTATTTCTCACACAACAAACAATCAAGAATCATCTATCTTTTTTTTTTTGTAGTACGTGTGATTTTAGTCCATCAACATTAAAATAAGCTCAAGGAACACATGGATTAAATCTAATCAAAAAAAAAAGAAAACGATATGGAAAAAGGATTTGATGATTTCATAAAAAAAAATATTATACAATATTGTTGTATATTAAACTGTATTCAAGTTTAGAATGTATTTAAAAGGTGTTTACGCGAGTTTACGTGGTGTTTACTGGTATGTATATAAGCATAAGGTGTCTATGAGTTGTTTATTATACGTTAATGGGCGTTTACATGGTGTTTACGAGGTGTTTACGAGGTGTTTACGGGAGTTTACTGGGTGTCTAAAAGGTGTATATCAGTTGCTTATTACATATATTTTTGTAGAACTAAAACTACAATTTTAATAACTTTTGTAATAAATAAAAATTAAGTGAAAACATTACTTTTTATCCTATACTTAAGTATATCATAAAGTTTTGTGGCTTTTTAAAATTTTGATAAATTCTAAAAGATCGTTTAATGAAGAATCATATATACTACACTTCAAATTAGAATAAATTTTATAAAAATGCATTGATATCTGAATAGGAAAAAGGAATTTTTTGGTTTTGCAAATTTAGCTAGTGTGTACTTATTAGATGTGAAAAAATAATTGTCAATTTTGGTATTTTAATAAAAGATTTTTGTTATCATATGGTAAGTAGGTATAGAATATTGATATCATATGTTTTTAATTTTGACCTACATTTCTTAGCTTACGAGATTATGTAAAATTTTTTTTAATCTCAAGTTGGAGGCCATTATATTTTAAATTGAATTTTTCTAGTGCTCCAGAAATTTTTTTTAAATTTTCTACTATTTCTACACATTTTGAGGGCAAAACACTTTTATTGTTTATACGGTGAAATAGGAAAAAAATGATATGACCCCACGGTTTGGTAATCAAACTCATGGCGAGAAATCGAATCCGAAATGTTCGAATCACTTGAAACTTTTGACCATGCCCTTGCAAATTCGTTTGCGATTTCAGTTGGGTCGGTGAGAGCGCCATCATTGGATTGAAGCGATAGGGTGGCTGAAGAAGGTTTGCCATAAAGACGTGTAACCTTTCTCCAGGCATCTCTAACGGAATCCGATGACACGATGGATGTTGTGAATTGGATCCGCGCAATCCTTTTCGCTGCTCTCGACGCCTTCCTTACTTTAGCACACTGCTGCGAAACATTATATGATTTTCCACCGAGGGAAAACGTTGGTAGTGTTTCCACGCTCTGTTTCTTGATTTAATCAAGACACGGATGTCTTCGTTAAACCAGTTAGGACAATCCGCTGGCTTAGGTAGTGAGTTTGGTATTTTGAGAGAAGCAGCAAATCGTATGATCTTTTTAATAGAGGCCGATTCTCTATTAATTTGGCTGCTCTGTGGAAAGTTTAAGGAAAGTGTCAGCGCGGACTGAGCGAATTTAGTCCAGTCCGCCTTAGCTTGTACAAACCTTGACGAGTATCTTTGTACTGCCAATTTGTTCACACAAGTGATAATAATTGGCAGGTGGTCGCTTCCCTCTGGATTTCCATGGGTATACCATGAGAAGTTACTGGCAATTGTGTCAGAGACAAGAGTGAGATCTATAGCGGAGTTAGTTAGATGAGTAGCAGAGTAGAAAGTATGGAAACCATAATTTAGGAGCGTATAGCTCGAATTTGACATTCATTCAATAAGAGCATCCCCTCTAGGGTCGATTCTATGATGACCCCAAAGGTGGTGGTGGGCGTTAAAATCGCCGCCAATTAAACAAGGAGTTGGTAGATGGTTGGCAAAGTTATTAAGAAAGGAGGGTGAAATTTGGTCGGTTCTTTTTATGTATATTGATGTAAAAGTCACTGGGGGAGAAGTGTGTACGGTGACGGACACATTCTGAATTGAATTACTGATGTTTAGAAGGGAGTGACTTATGCTTGACCGTATTAAAATGCCAACGCCCCTTGAACTGTTCGTACTATCGTTGTTCGAGAAATAACAGCGATAGCCTCTAAAGTTCGAACGCCCATTATTTTTGTGGAAGAGGGTCTCTTGAAGTATGAGAACGTGTGGTTTATATTTGCTGATTAGCAATTCTAAGTTGTGCTGGTTTGCACGAAAACCTCTGATGTTCCATTGTATACAGGTAAGCTCACGCATAGATGGACGTGAGCTAGTCATGAGGGTGATTTTAATATGTTCTTAATCACAACTGGGAGAATCAAGTTTGTTTAGATAAGCTAAGAATTTAATCTTCCATGTCAGTATCGAGTCCCTCTAAGACTGATGGATTAAAATCAACCTGGAAAGATACAATGATTTCTGACTGTGAACCCAAGAATTCCTTTATAGTCATATTTGACTCACGGAATTTAGGGTTCTGATTTTTGATATATTCAACAATTTTGTCATAATTCTTCTTAGGAAGGAGTTTGAGATACGCCGGTACTAGAATGGATGAAGTAACGGGTGTGGGGATGGAGGGATTTTTATTTTTTTTTATTATTATTGTTATTTGATGAAGGATTGGCTTTGTTGGAGTTGTTTTGTTTTGTGTTTTGTTTGTATTTTTGTTTTTATTTTTATTTTCTTTGTTGTTGGAGGATTGGGCCTGGGATTGCTCCTTGACCTGGGATGTTGTAGGGAGAGTGATTTTGTTAGGATTAGATTCAGTGGTTAGTAATGATTTAGCAGCCTGGGCAAAAGACAAGGGCTTTTGGACAGAGTGATCAATATTTGCTTGTGATGTTAAATTTTCACTTCGGAGAACAGCCCAAGAATAATGTATAGAAGAGAAGTATTTTTTCTTCGCCTCAAATTTACTTATTTTTTTGGAGTCCATTATGAATGTAATTTCCTTCTCCCTGATGAATGCCGGGCATTTTTTGGAATCGGAAGTGTGATCTGATCCTTTGCAGTTGATTCAGCCAGTTGGGATGCATTCTTCAACATGGGGTAGTTACTTGTTACAAGTTGGGCAGTTTTGGATTTGGTTGTCCAGTTTGCACCATTTTGTGGTGTGGCCAAGGACAAAACACCTCTTACATTGAATAGGGTTGTTATAGTAAGGGCGTACATTGAATTTCTGAAAACAGACTTCAATTGTTAACGGTAGATTATACCTATTGAAAGTAAGGATTATTGATCCTGAATTTGCTGTCCTTTCCTTATTTGGAATATGTTTGGCCGATGTCACGCAGTGGGTGCTCTTCAGACCCACAATAATTTCTTCTTCAGTGCTATATTTTAATGTCGGACAATAGACAATTCCCTTAAAGGTGTTAAGTTTTTCGTGTAATGTAACTTTTATGTTTATTGTCATGTCTTGGGTTAGGGTTAAAGAGGTGAGAGAAAGGAATTTATCTGCTGTGGCTTGATTTTTCACCAACAGCACCAAATTTCCTTCACCATTATAATATGCCCTTGTGATGTACGTTGATATATTCTTTAAAGCTGCCGCAACTAAAAAAAGATTAATATGATTTAGATTTTTATTTGGTACATTACCGTTGTTGAGTGCGCTCTCTTGTGTAAGAGATATTATCAAAAATTTAGCATCGTTTTGCTGATCTTTGTTTTTTAGATCTGGGAAGTCGAAGGCACTATGTTAATAACTTCACTTCTATCTCTCACTTTTCTTCTTGGTGGAGGGCCACTGTCATCATGTCTTTTTACTTCTTTAAATTGGAACACTTTTGTTCCTGCCCCCAGGGGCAACATCTTCTACGTCTTTTTCGTATGCGTTATATACGCACACAGATACCTTATCAAACACTAATAAAAGCGTGCTTAGAAGAGCACGTCTAATGTTATATTTATTTATTTACTTTACTTTTTACTTTTTCAATTTAATTTATTATATTTGTATTTATTTTTTTATTTTTGGCGGGAAAAAATCACGTACAATATTCTTAACCTTCCCTATGGGGTTCTATTTCACATTAGATTCACTCTTAAAATTACATTAATATATCTATAATTATCCACTTTCTGTTTTTTTATTATAAGAAATTAATATTTACTTAAATTTCTAATTATTTAAGAATAATTACTGAGTTTAATAAAATTTTTTTTTTACTACTATTATTATCTACACACAAAAACGTCCGCTCACTTTGGCTTACAGTCATCGACTGACATAAAATGATAAAATTGTATATTATTAAAATTCACACGTTCTTACTTTGAATTCTTTTATAAAAACTTTTTCACAAAAAAAAAAAAAAATTTGTAGTTTCTATAACATAAACCACAACGTTAATTATATGATCATATACTTGTATATTATGTATATGAATTTGTAACATTTCATAATTTCTTATATCATTTTCTTTCATTTAATTCAACATTTTTGAATATTTTTATTCAAAATTTTTTTATTATAATCATACTTATAGAAAATTTTAAAAATTGTTTTTGATATCTGAATTGAAAAAGGAAGTTTGCGGTTCTACAAATTTTTAACTAGTGTACTTATTAGATGTGAAAAAAATAATTGTTACACTCTTACAATATAAGCTTATTTGAATTTTTGTTAGATAGACAATTTCAATTTTAATTTAATCGTTTCATTTACAATTCAGTCAGTCAGTGGAACAATATCAGTAAAAAGTATTAATTTTTAGAATCAATTAAAATTTTTTTTGATTTTTTAAATTAATCAATTGGACAACATTACTAAAAAAATTTTTTTTGAGTTTTTAAAAAAACAAGACATAAAAACTACTGTTTTTATATATTTTTTGTGAAAAAAAAGTTGAAAAATAAAAAAATAAATAAAATCAAATAATTATAATACGATATATGGAAATGAAAATTATAATTAGTGATATTGTTGAGATTTTGTGTGCACCGAGAAAACCCTCGGTGATTACTGAAATTCAGTGGCCAACAGTGGATGAGTAGCTTCAATTGTTTGTGAAAGAAACTACTTCTCCACTTAAAATCATATGTAAAAAGCATAGCGAAAATTTCTGGACGGAGTACTGTTCTTCTGGAGGAGAATCAAATAAAATGGACCATGCTGTAAGTACATTTTTTTTATATATGATGATTTTTTACGTTTTTAAAGAATTTGATCAATATTGTGTATTGTAAAATTATTGTATTATGTGATGTAAAATTTAAATCTTTATTTGGTAAATGTTTACTTTATGGTACACACACTAGGGTGGGGTAACTAATGATGCGGAATGGTAGGGGCATGTCCCCTGATCACACTTCGGGGGTCAAACCTTGGAGGACGGACAGTGGCGGCGCAGGGCGGGGGGTTAAAAATCGAAAATTTATCAATTTGTCATATGTGTTTATTGTAAAAGTGTAGGCAAGGGGGGTCGGAGGGGGTTGGTAATGAATGGGGGTGACAGAGGAAGATTCAAGGACTTCACTTTGGGAGCTGAAGTTTGGAAACGGCAAAGTATAGGAGCAGGATGGGAGGTTAAAATTCCTTTTACGAATTAGCGGCCTCTCGCGAAAAATCGTTATCAGCGAGTGGATACATTTCTGCCATGTTGTTAAAAAATGTTTCGATTAGATCAAGATAATCAATTTGACGCTTAAATAAAAATTAGGCTATATAACCGGTCCAATGTTTTTTTGTACGACCGAAACGGGGCACACCACTTCGCAAATCTCTCCAAAATCTTTCAATATTTTGAGTGTGAGCGCCAGTTAAAGGATCTACAAAATTTAATGAATGATTGACTGTTAGATGTTGATAGCCTGATTGCTCGAGACAATTATATGCACGCCAACAATCAGAATAAATGACTGTGCCATCAGCAATATAGTCTCTAATAACTGTTAATAGTGTTTCACTGTCTCGTGTATCAACGGGAACTACAAATACATCTTTTGTCTCACGACAAATACCTCCAAAAACCCATTAGCCCGTTATAAGTCGACCGCGATTACTCTTGCGCTTGCCGACCTTACACCTTTACAACTTTCTAAACGGAAGTATGTTGCATTTTCTATACAGATATACACACATTGTCAGATTTGCCTTCTATACAGATATAAACTTATTGCCAGATTTGAATTTGTAGAAGGCAAATGTGTATAAGGCAAATCTGACAGTGTGTGTATGTTGCATTTTCTATACAGATATACACACACTGTCAGATTTGCCTTCTACAAATGCATATCCACACTTATGCACACACACACACGCACACACACACACATTTGTAGAAGGCAAATCTGACAGTGTGTGTATATCTGTATAGAAAATGCAACATACACACACTGTCAGATTTGCCTTATACACATTTGCCTTCTACAAATTCAAATCTGGCAATGAGTGTATATCTGTATAGAAGGCAATTCTGACAATGTGTGTATCTATATCTGTATAGAAAATGCAACATACTTCCGTTTAGAAAGTTCAGCTCTCAAAGTGAAGTCATTGAATCTTCCTCTGTCACTCCCATTCATTAGCAACCCCCTCCGACTCCCCTAGCCCACATTTTAACAATAAAAGCATATGACAAATTGATAAATTTTCGATTATTAACCCCCGCCCTGCGCCGCCACTGTCCGTCCCCCAAGGTTTGACCCCCTAAATATATTCATTGGACCTTCCTTTATCACCTCCATTCATTACCCACCCGCTCCGACCCCCCTAGCCTACACTTCAACCATAAACGCATATGACAAAATGATAAATTTTCGATTTTTAACCCCCCGCCCTGCGCTGCCACTGTCCGTCCCCCAAGGTTTGACCCCCTAAGTATATTCATTGGACCTTCCTCTATCACCTCCATTCATTACCCACCCGCTCCGACCCCCCTAGCCTACAATTCAACCATAAACGCATATGACAAAATGATAAATTTTCGATTTTTAACCCCCCGCCCTGCGCCGCCTCTGTCCGTCCCCCAAGGTTTGACCCCCGAAGTGTGATCAGGGGACATGCCCCTACCATTCCCCATCATTAGTTACCCCACCCTAGTGTGTGTACCATAAAGTAAACATTTACCCTTTATTTTTGCAATGCTGATGAAAAATTTTGTTTTGAACAGTGTGTATATTATTGTTTTTATTATTCCAGAAATATTTATGGGAAAATGGACATGAATGTATGGTGTTATTCCTCAACAAGGTAGATTATATCAGACAGTCAAGATTGAAAAGAAGCCAAGAAGAACAGATGACAGAAGAAGAAAACTGGGACTGAAAATGCAAAAAAAGTGTATTTTTAAAAAAAAAAAATTTCAATAAAAAAGTGTATTTTTCAAAAAAAAATTCAATGAAAAAAAGTTTATTTTTGTAGTAGACTAAAAATAATAAATATTTATAAAAAAATAAAATTTTTTCAATAAAAATTAAAGGAAGAAATGAATGAATTGTTTTATTTACTTATGTATATATTTTTTTTAAATATTTTTTGGTTTTCTTTCTAATTTTTTGACTTGGTTTTTTTTTGCTTTCCAGATAATAAAAATTTTGTTTTTTATTTATTTTTTACTTCATTTTCCTCCATTTTCAATTACCCGATTAATTATAAAATTACTGCTTCGGGGTGTTGGAAAAAAATTTCTCTATTTTTTGCTAAGGTGAAAAAAATTTTTAAACTGTGTGTATATATTATTTTTATTATTATTCCAGAAAAATTTGAACGAAAAATGAAGTTTGAATGAGCAGTGTTTTTTCTCGACGAGGTAGATGACATCCAGCAAACAAGTTTTTAGGAGAGTAGAGCAGGTAACAGAAAAACAAAAAAAAATAAAAACGGGGATTAAAATAGAAAAAACAATGTATTTTCAAAAAAATTTTTAAATAAATTTATGGCTGTAAAATAAAAATTGAATTGTTTTTTATTTATTTTCACTTCATTTTCTCCATTTTTTTTTATTTTACAGATCTCGATTTCGCAGCAGGTTTTTTACTTCACGATGCACATTACTTCTTATTTTTCTCAACTTTAATGGAGCCGATTCAAAATAACTGGTTATTTCTCTTGTTTCTTTGATGTGAGTGTTGATATTTATCATTTTAAAATCTTCGTCAGTGAAAGGATATTCCTCATTCGGATAATTTTTCCAAGTCTATTTTTCATTTCAACTTGTGAGATAATTTGGGTTGCATCGTATTTTATACCTTCAATTTCAATCCAGAAATGTACACCGGTAGATATCATGTCATCATATGTCATACTACCAGAGCATATGTTATCCCCATACTCTTTTAAATTTTCGTAGAGAATTAAACTGACAGGGAAACAAACTCCAAACATTCGCATTTTAATAAATTCTTCTGTGACAATTCGAGTTGCAATATGTGCGATTAAATGCTTATTGTCTGCCATTCTAATCTGATGACTAGAATGAGACTAGACTAGACTAGAATTTGATGACTAGAAGAGTGTAAGAAATTTATAAAAGAATTTTGAACATAATTTTTTTGCGAAAAAAATTTATTTTGATCACAATTTCTCATATCGATAAAATTTCATAAATTACATTAAAAGATGTATTTTCAAAATAATATTTTTTAAAAACAAAAAGTGTTAATGTTCAAGTGAATTAAGTAATTCACATGCACATTCAGAAAATCCCGACCTACCTCACATACCAAACGAATTCCATTCCATACATTCTTTTTTCAAAATCAAGGTTTAGTTACAATCCATTTTTCAAAACTTTTTTAGATATTATATGATTATATCCAATTTTACTAATAATTTTTTTTTCGAAACTTTTTAAATCCAATTTTTCAACAAAAAGTCATCGAAATTTTACCATAATCCAACGAGCTTATTAAGACTTTATTATTCTATTAATTACTATAGAGCTTATTATTAAAAACGTTAATAATACACATTTTTATATTTATAGACTTTTCATTTCAAAAGACATGCAGCTATATGTTCTTCATCAACTCTAAGCTACTAATACATTCTTTTCATTCAAAGCAAGCAAACCGTTTCTTATTCCTATTAAACGATCTACTTTTCAACAGATATTTTTGAAATTTTGAATTTACTGATCTTTACCATCAATAGGTTTATCATTTTTCAAGCAAATCACCCGAAATGCTCAAAACTTTACACACCATAAAGCACACACATTAAAACCTACCTCAAAGCAAACTAACTTTGTAGCTTTACTGATCTTTACCAAAGATAATAGTAGTTCTTCTCAATAGATTCAAAGAATATAGAGCTAAAGCCAATAGAAGTAACATTCCACAATCTGTCAAAAATTCGGAACACATAAAGTTACATAAATATCTTCGTTCGAAACATGTTGCGAACATAAATTTTTCCCCTCATAATTGTATTAAAATACACATAATTTTTCTTACTTACCATGCCTGAGTTAAAGATGGAAACAGATAACATCCGTGCCGTAATAAACAGTACTGACTATATTTTTTTTTTTTTTCAAATATACATACATATATACATACAATGTATATAGTATATATTAAGTGCACGCGGATACTCAGTCCATTATGGCACCGCCGATCAGTAATTTATGTCAGATATACCATCCAGTTTATCATCAGTAATCAGTTACTGGTGTATATTGTTGATGGGAAAAATTAATGATCGACTTGGGCAAGAGTAGCGCGCTGGCTGGGGTTCGAACCGTGATCTCAAGATCACAAGACGAAACCCAACCATCGAGCTATTCAAGTCCCTCACGTACCTGACTATATAAATAAGGCACATGGATGTTCAGCGTCAAACAGCACTATCACTGAGGCAGCGTGATGATAGTGTACTGTACTGGTGAACGATGCTTGTTGACGGCGAGGAAGCTATCTGTTTGTTATTTAAGAGGTATTCGGAATTATATTATATATATATATTTGCCATACAAATCATCTAGATTCATGGTTGAATGACTATAACAAGGTTATTACATTAAAAAGAGCTTCAGAAAAAAGCTTTAAATGACGTCATTTGGTACTTTCGTTAGATATTATACATATGGTGATCAAATATAAATTTTGAATATTTATTTAAATTAAAAACATTTTTCAAGTGGTCAATTTGTAAATTTTATTATTATTATGTTTACCATAAACATTGTGTTTTAAATTTACATTTAAATTTCTTATTCTGAAGTACAATACATTCTACTTCGGAAAAATAATTCTTTTACTTTGCTGTGCACATTAATATTGTCAGATAATTTTTTTAATTTATATAAATAATTGGATGTTATTCTAATATCTTTTTTATTGAAATTTTCGAATATAATTTCTAAACATTTAATTTTTTCTAAAAATGAATCAGATGGCTTTAACAAACCACCTTCTGATATTTCATTTACCCATGTATATGTTTCATTGTCTTTACATAAAACATCTCCTAAATCTAAATAGGTTTTACATTTTTTTATAATATATCCTGCTAAATATTCTAAAGCATCACTTTGTAATTTATTGTTCTAATTCAATTTCTTCTGTATTGATGCTATTATCACTTTCTGTATGTATAGCTTCTAGAAGTGTATTGGTCATTACTCCATCATCTTCTGGGATTTGTTGCCAATTCAATGGCAAAGGAACGTCATTGTCTTCAGTTACATTACTGGAATGAAGAATTGTTTTTTCCTTCCCTAATGAATAAAAATTTGCATATATAATATAAAGAAAAAATGTTTTCCTAGTACGTGTACATATATTAAAATATATATATTAGAAATCAATGTGATAAGATCAAATTAGGATTAACGATACAAACTTAGTGAAATTAAGTAATAATTTATTCAGTAACTTACCTAATAAGTATAATCTCAATCTATATTTGAAATCTAAACCTGTTGGATGATGTCATTTCATAATTCTAAAACAAAAATATTTTTTTTTATGGTTCTTTCTAAGTATCCTTTCATTAGAAAAATGCATTTAACAGTAATAAAGTAAAAAAAAATATGTAATATGAAATTTAATTCGATAAGAAAATATTTTATAAATGTAAAAACAGGTAAAAAAATATCCTTTGGAAAGATAGAAGGAAAAAACATTGTTTTAACAGATGTTATTTCGTAGTTTTAATACAAAATTTATTTTTTAATGGTTCTTTCTAAGTATCTTTTCGTTAGAAAAATGCATTTAACAGTAATAAAATTAAAAATATGTAATATGAAATTTTATTCGATAAGAAAATATTTATAAATTTTATAAAATATACAAATTTTAATTACTCGCCCATATAAACATGTAGAAGTTGAGCACCAAAAAAGTACCAAATGACGTATAAAACTTTTAAAAATAAGAGAAGAGCTTTTCTAATGCACAAACCTTGTTATAGTCATTCAACCATGATCTAGATTAATATCTGTTGCGGGGAATGGAATCGATATAAAATTATATTTTGTATTATACATTATGTATGTGTGCAATGGAATAATGTGAATTGTATTGTATTTAAAGGCAAATACAAGTTTATTGTGTATTATGATAATATATATAGCTACGTGTATATAATATTCATTACGGAATATTATGTAGTATGTTAGTATGTAGTATCAAAGACTATATAACGAATTGTTATATTGGGCTTTGGTAAGATGTATATTAACAAAGATCCTTATCTGTATTATGTATTAGTATAATACGAATTTATATGCGAATATTAAATGTATGTATATATGTATATGAATTGTTGTGAATGATAAGTAAAAGGGAATAACAAATTAAAAATTTTTTTCAAAGAAATGTAAACAAACATTTTTTTTTTAATAGGGAGTAATATACATAATAATATATAAACGAATGACATAATGACAAACATACGTATGTTTGTATATAATTGGTATGATCTGCATTGATTATAAATTGAAATATTTTTTCCTTATGATCTGTGTTTTGGCGTGGTCTTATATTAATTATTTCATAATCTCTATTCGAGTATTATGAATTACAATAATAATTATCATTACATATTCGTATGAATATTTATAAGAATAATTTTTGAATTTTAATTATGAACGTAATAAGCAAAAAATCTTAAAAATAATATACATTACATATATGTGGATATTTCGCATGAATGGTATATCTATACACTTGCTTAGATATAATTTTAATATTTCAGGTGATTATATATGCAATATGATTTAAATATACATATATTTTTTATCGTTACTTTTTCTTTCCACCTGTATCCCTAAATATTGTAGGTATTGTAATATCACAAACAATATACAAATAATGTGGTAATATATAGGTATATACTTAATACAATACGCATATAAATAATAATATACATGTACATAAAAACGTATATGTATGTACATAAAAATAGTACAAAAGCAATGTGAAATTGTACAATATCAATATCGAAGGGTAATAATATACTGTTGTAAACCTGAAAAGAAAAAAAAAAAAATAAATTAATTTCAGAATATAATTAAATTATCATAATTAAAAAATCAAAACAACTTTTATACTTACCTGTAACTCGTCAACTTCACTTTGTTTACATTTTGTAGAATGACATCGTCATTTTTAAAATAAAATGTCATCTTCGTCTTCTTCTTTTTTTAAAAAAAAAAAAAAAACAGATTCAGCAAAACACAACGAACTGTCCCACTGGAATTTTCTGTCAATCCGTCGACGTTTTGGCGGCCGGCGAATTGATAGAAAATTCCAGAACACAACTGTTTACTTTTTGTTTCTTTGTGTGACGAGGCATATATAAACGGGCCCGTCACAACAGAGAAGAGTTTTTTGGTTGTTTTTAATTAAAT
Organism: Villa cingulata; assembly: GCA_951394055.1. Taxonomy (NCBI): domain Eukaryota; kingdom Metazoa; phylum Arthropoda; class Insecta; order Diptera; family Bombyliidae; genus Villa; species Villa cingulata. The sequence goes on along the minus strand of OX596020.1, from coordinate 30,755,382 downwards.
CTTGATAAAGTAGAGTTCGTTGTTGTGTTTCTTTTTTAGTAGAGTCCGTTTTTTTTTTTTTAAAAAGTAAAGTGGTTAGTATTTTTTTAAAGTTAATTTCTTTTAGTAAACTTTTTTTTTTTCTCCTAAAAAAAAGTAGAGTTATTTTTTTAAAAAAGTAAAATTGTTTTTTTTTGAAAATTTAAAAAGAAAAATTTGTGAAATCTTGTTAAATTTTTTTTTCAAATAAAAGTGGAAAAAATAAAAAAAAAGGGTGTTTTTGTCCTGGTAAGTGCAATAATTTTTTTTCCTTTTCGTTTTTTTTTTTTTTTTTTCTTTTTTTTTCCCTTTGTTCAAGTTTTTCCCTTTCCTCTTTGTCATCATTTTTTTTATCAAGGCTCCGCTCGGCCCCCTAATTTTCGTCCCTTGTTCTTTTCCTTACCCTTCTAGGGCTGAATTTTGACCTTTTTTTTTCTTTTCCTTTCGTTCTACGAAAAAGGGTTAAGGAAAAGAACATAGAAAAATTCATATTTTCTTTTTTTAACATTAAGAAAATTCTTTTCTCTTTTTTACAACATTGGTGTCAGGTGTGGGGTGGTATCGTTTCGAACGATCTTAGAAATAAGATCTTACCACCTCATTTTTTTTTTTTTTACATTTTGTTTACTTTTATTATCCTTTTCAGGATTGTTTATTCTTTTTCTTTAAAAGAAAAGAAAAAGAAAAACAAATTTTTTTAACGACGGATTGCTGCTGCATTGTGTATAAGGCAGCATTAATTTCTCTAATTTCGTTTACTTTGTACTGTGTGTACAAAGTATAACAAAAAGTGTAGTAAAGACACTACACATATCATTTTTTTTCTTTTTCTATAGAAAACCAAAATTTTTGAAAAATTGTCGTTTTTTTTGTTTTTTTTTTATTTTTACAGGGAAAAATAAAGAAAAAAGTGCTAAAAAAAAAAAAAAAAAAAAAAAAAAAAAAAGAAAAGAGAAAAATTGTAAAATAAAAAAAAAAAAAAAAAATTTTTCTTTATTGTAAAAAAAAAAAAAAAAAGAAAAAAAAACCAAAAAATTATTTTTTTTTTTGAAAAAATAAATTTGCAAAACATAAAAAAAAAAGTGTTTTATTGATTTCCCTTCTTTTATTTTTTTTTTTAGTGGAAAACGGTGTTTTTTTTTAAATCATAATCTTTACGCGCGTATTTTTCCGCCGTTATACACGCGTAATACATCGTCTTTGTGATATTATTCTTTGTTTGAAATTAGAATAAATCTCTTTACGCGCGAATTTTTTTTTTTTCTTTCTTTCGCCGTAATACATCGACTTTATAATCATTTTCTTTGTTTGAAGTTTAAGGCAAACAAACAAAGAAAATTTTCGATTTATTCTTATAGGGTGATCGTTTTGTTTTTTTGTTCTTGTTTACATAGTTGTATACAAAATTTTTTTTTTTAGACAAATTTTTTTTTTTTTTTCGTCTTGACCACAGGGCCACAAGTTGATCAGTTTTTTTTTTGGTTTTCATTATCATTCTATTTTACAGGGTAGTCATTTTCTACTGTGTTGTTGCAGAATAAAAAAAAAAAAAATAAGTGTTTTACGAAATTTTTTTTTTGTGTACAGGGTAGTCATTTTACTTCTTTTATTTTGTACAAACAGTTTTTTTTTATTATTTTACAGGGTGGTTCTTTCTTTTCTCTTATTCTGTGTAAGATACAACGATTTTTTTTTTTATTTGATAAACATTTATCTTTACAGCGAGGTTCTTTCTTTTCTCTTCTTCTGTATAAGATACAACGATTTTTTTTTTTTCATTTGATAGACATTTATTTGTACAGCGTTGTTCTATATACAGGGTGTTCATTTTTCATTTCTTTTACACATTTTTATTTTATTTCAGCTGTGTGGGCGACAGGTTACGATATCAGTGCAGTACCTAAATTTATCAATTTTACAGGGTGTCTCGAACTTTTTTTTTTTTTTGTTTTTTTTTTGTTGCATTTTTGACTTACCTTTTAAGTTGAACTGTGTAATTCCTTTCTTTTATATTCAGCCCATTTCTTTCCTGAACTTGAGTACATTTTTTTATTTGGGTACATTTTTTTTGGGTACATTTTCCATTTCCATATTCCATTTCTGTCTATCTTTCTTTTGATGCAGCCCCTGAATGCTTGGAGGAAGCTCTGGCACTAGCTAGTAGAATGGAAGCTAGCAGGGATGCAACACGGATAAGCCGAAGAGGGATCCGGGTAAATCAAGCAGTCGTCCAGAACAAGGAGAAAACCCGTAAAGCTAAGAAATCGGGAAAAGCCAACAGCCCAGCTTAGAGGAGTGCAAGTTGAGCTTCCCGATACAAGACACTCCAACTGGTTGTCCTACCTTAGCGACTGGGGTGACTGGTAGAATCAAATTCTTCAACGCTGACAAACATTTTGGGTTTATCGCGAGAGACGACACCAATGAGGAGATATTTTTGCATCGCGATGCAATGAAACCACTGGGGAAAGTAGCATTGCAGCGTGGTGACAGGGTCCAATTTGATGTTGTCTCCAGTGCCCGTACTCCTCAAGCCACCAATATAGTTCTCTTGGATAACAATTCAAGACCCCAAAACCCTACAGTCACCTCATCTACTGCTTCTAGTCCTACCCCTCATACCAACAACATTGATATTTCTAATTCTAACGCATACCCTAACAGTAGAATGCCTATCTCTCGTCCTAATGTCTCTAGTTCTGAAGGTACAGCCACGCCTATCCAAAAGCCTATAATTCCTTCTGACTTTAATTACCCTAGCCTTCGTAACAATTTTGGTTCCAATACTGCACATACTTCTAATTCAAATTCCACACTCGTTTCTAATGTTAGTCCCACAGCCACCATTCCTACTACCCCTTGTTCAAATAATGTCATAGCTGATCCACCTAGCCCTGTAATCACCCATAATTCTTCGTTGAAAGTTCACCCTAATTTAACAATCAACAATTTTTCGGATTCTTCAAATAATTATCCAAATGCTACACCCCTACCTTTGGTCAGTCAATCCCCTGTAACTACTACTGTCGACGCGACTAGAACATCCCCTCCGGTGCACTGTAACCAATCGGTTATCAGTCCAATTTCTGGACATACAAATTGTCCTATACCTAAATCTAGTCCACCTACATACTCGACAGACTTGTCTACGGCATCTAACCAATCGGTTTCTACCAAACCTTTCACTTCTTTTCCGATTTTCGAACAACCCTCTTCATCAGCCTTATGTAGTTCGGATGACCCTTCGGATACCTTTAATAATCCTTTAAACTAATCTCCACTGACCTATGGGGGCCGAAGTTAGTGGAGGATAAGGCCCCATCCCTAATTCCTATCACAGTTGTCACAGCTGGTCCTAACCTTAACCTCCTAGGCTCTGTCAATGGAGTCCCTGTCATGATGATAGTCGATACTGGTGCTACTAGGACTATAGTAAATCCTAGAGTACTGCGGAGATGCTCTTGTCCGGTCGAAGTCATGCCTTCATTTGCACAAATACAAAGTGTTACTGGTGAAACCATCCCAGTCGAAGGTACAGTTTGCGTTGATTTCATGGTAGGTAAGTTCTCTACTAAACACTCTGTCTATTCTGCCGAAATCTTTGACGATTGCATCCTGGGAATGGATTTCTTAAAGCAACATCACTGTATCCTAGATTTGGAAAAAGATCTACTTCATATACAAGAAGAAGCAGTGCCCTTAAACCATTCACCTTCTTTCTTAGCAAAAACTTTAAAAACCCTCGAACTTCATCCCTCTCAGGAGATTTTAATTCCCCTCTACACAACCCTTCCTACAGACACGGATGTTCTCCTCTCAGCTTCCTCTTTGCTGCCGGAACAGATGTGTCTGATTTCTTCTATTTCTCGTGTATCCAATGGCCAGGTATGGACCAGGATTTCTAATCTATCCTACCAAACTATTACCCTACCTAGTCGCTTACCTGTGGCCCACTTAGATACTGACCTGACTATCCTGTGTAATGAAGTTCGAGAAATTCCTATTGCTACTACACTGCCTTCTCATTTGAACGACCTCTTCCTATCTAGTAGTGTAGGACTTCAACCTGTCCAACAGTCTGCCTTAAGAAATCTTCTTATCGAATTCCAATCTGTCTTTTCTACGTCTAAAGAAGACATCGGACGAACCAGTATCCTTCGACACAAAATAGACACCGGCCTCGCACAACCCGTTAAACAACCTCCTCGTCGTATTCCTTTCTCTAGACGAGTTGAGGCTGAACAAATGGTTAAGGAAATGAAAGAACAAGGTGTTATTCAATCCTCTACCAGCCCTTGGAGTTCTCCGGTAGTCTTGGTGAAAAAGAAGGATGGTTCGCTCCGTTTCTGCATCGACTATCGGCGTTTAAATGAAGTTACCAAAAAAGACTCCTACCCTCTACCGCGTATTGACCTTACTCTCGAAGCTTTGGGTAAGTCAAAGTGGTTCGCGTCCCTAGATCTCCTCTCGGGATATTTCCAAGTGGAAATGCATCCCGATGATAAGGAAAAAACCGCGATTAGTATCGGTTCGGGATTATACGAATTTAACGTAATGCCTTTTGGTCTGACCAATGCTCCTGCAACTTTCCAGCGCTTGATGGAGATAGTGCTGCATGATATTCCCTACACTATGTCCCTAGGATACCTAGACGACCTACTGGTACATGCCGAATCCTTCGATATCCTACTGAAGAATTTAAGAGTGGTATTTCATCGCTTATCTCAAGCGGGCTTGAAACTATCGCCCAAGAAATGCCATCTATGTCGCCGAGAAGTCAGATTTTTGGGGCATGTGATTTCCGAGCGAGGACTCTCTACAGACCCTGAAAAGATTGAGTCTGTGCGTAACTGGCCTAGACCCAGTAGCAAGAAAGATGTCCAGTCTTTTCTCGGTCTGTGTGCTTATTATAGACGTTTTGTGCGAGACTTCTCTTCAATCAGTAAGCCACTTACTGGACTTACTGAGAAGGCCTCAAGGTTTGAATGGACACCGGAGTGTGACCGTGCTTTTCAGACTTTGAAGGAGAAGTTGACTCAGGCGCCTGTACTAGCACAACCGAATGATCATGACCCATTTATCCTTGACACTGATGCCAGTCAATTTGCATGGGGGGCGGTCCTGTCACAGCTCCAGCATGGCGAGGAAAAAGAGATGTTGCTGGTGAAGACTGCAGCCATACAAGCCATGGATATGGGACAGATTCAGGCAAGCGATCCGGACCTGCAAACAGTTCGACAGTGGCTAAGTTCTAGCGGTAGACCTGAGGCCGAATCGTTGAGCTCGGCCGCCCCCGCTCTTAAATCCTACTGGCCCATGTTCCCTTCCCTAGTCCTTAAGGATGGTGTTATCTACCGTCATTCCCCCAATACTTTCCAATTACTAACTGGTAATGGCAACAAATACATCCTAGTCATGATGGACTACTTCACCAGGTGGCCTGAAGCGTTTGCGGTCCCAGACCAAACTGCTGAAACAGTAGCAGAAGTATTGGTCAGCCAAGTCTTTTCGCGATTCGGGTTATGTAAACAACTACACTCCGACCAAGGACGTAATTTTGAGTCCGCGGTATTTAAGGAGATTCTTCGCCGCTTTAGGATCGAAAAGACGCGAACCACTGCCCTACACCCTCAGAGTGATGGTTTTGTCGAACGTTTCAACAGAACCATCTTAGACTACCTCTCCAAATTTGTAGACAAACACCAAAAAGATTGGGACACCTATCTGCCTTTTCTTCTCCTCGCTTATCGCTCTTCAGTTCAAAAGTCCACGCAAAATACTCCCGCTTTCCTAAATTTGAGACGTGAACTTCGACTTCCTTTCCAATTACTAACTGGTGGGCCTCCAGATCAACATCTGCAGGATGTACCCACCTATGTAGAAAATCTTCAGGAAAGACTTTCGAAGGTCTACTCTTTCAACCGGGCGCAGCTCACAGAAGCTAGTCGGAGAATGAAAGACCGTTACGATTTGTCCGCGAAAGCAAACCCTTTCAAAATCGGAGACTTTGTCTGGCTTTATAACCCCAAGAGAAAGAGAGGCTATAGCCCTAAGTTACAACGGGACTGGGATGGTCCGTACGAAATAATCGAATTGGTCACAGATGTCGTCTATAAAATTAGGCATAAGACTTCGAACCGAACAAGTGTCGTCCACCGCGATCGTTTAGCCACAGCAACTATCGGACGCTATTTTACCCCTCCTCATGTCCGTTCCCTTCCTAACCTTTTATTTTGTCATGTTTTCTTACTGGTCTACCCTCTTCACTCCCTCCTCCTTTCCGACCAGCCTAGATGTGTAATTTAATTAACTATTTTAATATCATTTGTGCCGAACCTATTTACTGCGCAAAGCTTGTTTTTTTTCTTTTCTTTCTTTGCAGGTAAGCGCAGCAGCTGGAGGATTTCAGGATCTCACCAGGTCTCCTCTAATAATCCCGGCCTGCCAGCCACATCTAGACGCTCAGTTGGGACTTTGAGCTCTTAAACGGGGGGTCGTGTTGTAAACCTGAAAAAAAAAAAGAAATAAATTAATTTCAGAATATAATTAAATAATCATAATTAAAAAATCAAAACAACTTTTATACTTACCTGTAACTCGTCAACTTCACTTTGTTTACATTTTGTAGAATGACATCGTCATTTTTAAAATAAAATGTCATCTTCGTCTTCTTCTTTTTTTAAAAAAAAAAAAAAAAACAGATTCAGCAAAACACAACGAACTGTCCCACTGGAATTTTCTGTCAATCCGTCGACGTTTTGGCGGCCGGCGAATTGATAGAAAATTCCAGAACACAACTGTTTACTTTTTGTTTCTTTGTGTGACGAGGCATATATAAACGGGCCCGTCACAACAGAGAAGAGTTTTTTGGTTGTTTTTAATTAAATCTTGATAAAGTAGAGTTCGTTGTTGTGTTTCTTTTTTAGTAGAGTCCGTTTTTTTTTTTTTAAAAAGTAAAGTGGTTAGTATTTTTTTAAAGTTAATTTCTTTTAGTAAACTTTTTTTTTTTCTCCTAAAAAAAAGTAGAGTTATTTTTTTAAAAAAGTAAAATTGTTTTTTTTTGAAAATTTAAAAAGAAAAATTTGTGAAATCTTGTTAAATTTTTTTTTCAAATAAAAGTGGAAAAAATAAAAAAAAAGGGTGTTTTTGTCCTGGTAAGTGCAATAATTTTTTTTCCTTTTCGTTTTTTTTTTTTTTTTTTCTTTTTTTTTCCCTTTGTTCAAGTTTTTCCCTTTCCTCTTTGTCATCATTTTTTTTATCAAGGCTCCGCTCGGCCCCCTAATTTTCGTCCCTTGTTCTTTTCCTTACCCTTCTAGGGCTGAATTTTGACCTTTTTTTTTCTTTTCCTTTCGTTCTACGAAAAAGGGTTAAGGAAAAGAACATAGAAAAATTCATATTTTCTTTTTTTAACATTAAGAAAATTCTTTTCTCTTTTTTACAACAATACTATATACATATGTGTGTGTGTACATTTGTATATAAACAAGATCGCACGAACATAAAAAAAAAAATAAAGAAAAAAATATAAGCCAACGAAAACAACAATAATTTAATAGTTATCAAAATTGAATATAATACCAATAATACTGTATTAAATATAATACCAATAATACTATATTGCTTACTTGTCTAACAACTTCTATAATATAATATAATACATTATGCTAATAATGTAGGGTTTTCCAGTAAGGACATAACAATTTTATATTTAAGTAAAATAAAGAATAATTAATATACATATAAGGTTAAAATTTATTCCAAGTGAAGTACGCAAATTACATTTAATTATGGAATTCGATCTCATTCATATGACCACCGCGAGCACGAAAATTGGAATAAGCGCTCTTAAAGTTGTGACTACCGATTCAGAATTGCGGTAGTAATTTTTAATAATTTCTAAATGTTGTTCGTTCGTGAACTTCACCATGATAAAAATGTTAACATTGACTGACGTTCTGAAGTTGACAGATTATGACAAATGTTCAAGGCCTCCTTTGTATTAAAACACAAAATCGTTATGTCCCTATTGGAAAACCCGATATAAATGCGTAAGAATTGTATTATCCTATAACCAGCCATTCACACTTATAATTTAATTGTTTATTTTATATTGGGTCCTATTATGAGTGTCGATAATATCGTCTTGTCATCGACTATCGCCTTGACTCGACAAGTTTTGTATTATGAATGGCGATTTGAGGCGAGAATATCGACATTTTGAGTCGATCAGTTAAAACTAATCAATAGACATAGTAGTCTATGGTGATTTGACATTTCATGTATGCTTTGTATAAGAAAAGTTGTATTTAATTATTCTGCTCAATTTATTTAAATTTAATTTAATTAATTAAAGAAAAATCACTAAAATTGCTGTTTGAAAAAAAAAACATGAACGCTCTTCTTTTATGCAAAAAAAAAAAAAATCAGTATTAAATTAATGTTTTATATTTTCACTTATATTTTATATTTATAGCTACAAATTATTTACATAAATTAATCAAATATTTATTAAAAATTACAAAAATTAATTAAATATTTATTCAAAATTGAAAAAAAAAATGAATTATAAATTTTTGTATCGATATATTTGACAATTTTTATAGAAATTACATGGTGAAACTGAATGAAAATAAAATTTGATATGACAATATCTTACTGTCGAGACGACCGATTTGCATAATACAAAATTTACATCGTCTCGTCTCGTCTTAATTTTGTCGATAGTCGATATTATCGACATTCATAATAGGGCCCATTAATTTTTATAAACTCAATCCTACAAGTGTATACGTACATATGTACATAGTGTCTACAATATAATATGAACGTCGATATGAACAAACAGCACACAAACAGCACAGCATATACATTTACTTACGTACATTACGTAGTAGTACACAAATACCAAAAATCATTTTGTTCAATATTGTAAAATACATATTTTTATAATTATAATACAATATACACATATGTATATAATACATATATATTGTCCCTTTAAAAATATCTCGGCTAATGCATTTATAAAAAAAACCTGAAATATGTATATAGTACATATATATATCATAATATCAAAGTGTATCTATATTAAAAAGTGAAATCACTAAGAACATAAACAGCTGTTTTTTCACGTTTTTTATAACAAAATTTTTGATAGTATTGATGGTATTGACCACTTTTTCACAAATACACTGACAGATTTCTAAAAATTGCTGAAAGTAGTCCAAATTAAAAATTACAGATAAACAAGAAAGACGGAAAATTTGTTCTTACCACTACTTAAAAAATAAATTGTGAAATGTGGTAACAAGTTTCATAGGGGAAAAAAACAGTTATTGGAATAAAAAATTTTAAAAAAATAATACATTTAATTTGCATTGTTTAAATTTCATTACATTTATTATTCAAGTTAAAAAAAACATAAATTTCTTCTATTAGATTAATTTAATTTTAATTATTTGATTGTTTTATAACATTTATTTAATTTATTTTTTCTCTTACAATTCTCCTTTATAATTCTCTTAATTTTATAAAAAATATATGTATAATGATGTTTTCAATTATTATCATTATTATAATAAGAATTCAGAGAAATTAACAAGTGTATTTAAAAGCTTTATTGTTTAATATTAAAGCAAAGGCTCAACAAAAATTTAAAAAATAGAATATATTTATTTTTAAAATAATTATTAATATTTTATAATTACATATGTGTAACAGATAAAATTTTATTTTTGTTGTCTGTTATTTGAATTTTTTTATTGTAAAATTTTATTACATAGTATAGCCTCACTCTTATGAATAACTTAACCAAGAAGGAATAGCAGAATGTAAGCAGAATGGAGGAGATATTGGCGGGATCTTCTGTAAGAATTTTGCGAAATAAAAATTCAAGATATGCTTTTAATCATTTTTATTATTAGTAATTAGTGTACACTTTAAATATTTTTTCATTCTTTTTAGATTTCGAACAGAAACACGTGCCCGGAGTTTAAGAAGTTTAATTCTTATTAATGGATTTACCTGTAGCGAAAAATCTTATAGCAGCAAGCACACGTATCTCTTTCGGTATACCTCTGATCGTCTTTCTATCATTTAAAAATACTCTAAAGCCATCTTTTGAAAATCTAAAAATATTTTTAAATTCCTCCGCTGATAAAGAAAGAGGATCAGAGTGGTCTCTTATAAACCTTCTTTCCACACGCATATTGGTGACATTTTCATCTCCGTCTGAATCTTCTAAAGATAAAAATGCCGCGATGTTAAAATCCAAATGTCTGTTTGAATTCATATTGCTAAAAAAAGAAATTAAAAAATATTCAATAATCTTAATAATAAAATTATGAACAAATTTCAGTTAAAGTCCGTTCACTGTCAGTGTCAAAAAAAATTCTAGTTTTAGCGAACAGGCTATAATAAACACATCAATTATTTTAATATTTTACTTCTGAAAATGTTATTAACTAAAATAACATTTATAAAGAACTCATTACAAATATATGTATATGAAAATTTGAATTTTAAATTTTATAATTTATTCTTTCCCGGATACAAGGAAAAATATCATTAAATATTTTCACTACTTGTGTATTTTTAATATAGATATATCACATATCAAATTTACAACTTTATAATAATTAACTATATTATATATTCATATTAAATATGAATATTCAATATAATTATAAAAAAAGAAAGGATTATGTATATGCAAGTACATAATTTTTATTTAAAAAATTTATAAAGACACTGTAAAATGAATTATATTTGTTCCCTAAAATATTTTTACTCTACACCACATTATTTAATAATAATATATTTAATTTACAATAATTTATAAAACTTACTTTCTGTATTATTTATTTTTTACAATTTCACTGCACTTCTAATATCACTGCTTCTTGATTTTTTTTTGTTTACACTTTAGAATGTAAAACCACAGTAAATTTATATTCATACAGTAATGACACTGAGCACTTGTTAGCAAAAATTTCTCATGACCTTTGTCCCGTTATTCATTCGGCCTTAACGGTTTTGCTAAAAATCGATAGTAATTAAGAGCCTTTGTATAAAAAAGAGACAAACAAAATGGAACTGAAACTCCAACCGTTTTAAAAAATGTAACATTATTACAGGGTATACTCATTAAAAAAAGTACAAATTTTGTTATTAAAAGTTTTTTATCTATAGTAAACAAAATTAATTGTAAATGCATCACACTTAAAATTTTGTGTTTGCTATCAAATGTTTTTACATTTTTGTTAAATTTCTTAATTATAAAATAAATTCTTACAATAAATAAAAAAAAAATAATTAAAAAATAATTCTTAAGATAAATTGTGTTGGTAAATTAAAAAAAAAAGAGTGTCACATCTTATTATAGTGGTTGATCAGTGTGTAAAACATAGTATGGTGAATTTGAAAATAACGTCTGGTAAACTCCAAAGATAATATAGTTCTTCGTCTCAATAGATTTTCTTTTTAGTGTAAGTGGTAATTTTTCCAAAAACGACACACTCACATGAATGATAAAGATCGAAAAAGCTTCATCAAAATCAAAAAAGTTTTTCAAAATTTTTCGAATTGCTTTTAATTATGTACCCTGTACACAATTATAATGATTTCAATAAATGTGTCTGACAGTCTGTGATATAATGGAATTGTTTTTGTAAATCGAGTTATCAAAACTAATTGTGTAGACGGACCATAGTGTTTCGAATTTGTTCTCATTTATTATAAATATTTGCTCTCACAAATGAAATGAACACCTGTCAATGTTTTGCAGCACTAAACAATACACAATGCTATTTAAAATGTACATTTAATTCATATGATATTCCACACATATAAGTGTTATTTATATGTAAATGTATAATTTGAGTATTGAAAATAGAATAAATGAATATCATTGGCTGGAACATATAAATATAAATTTGAACATTTTTGAGAGATTTTAATCATATATATTTATTTTCCATGTATGGTTTATGCTCATGCATAAGGAAGGATATGTAAAGATCCATATTGAATTGAAGACGATCTCGTATACATACATACAAAAAGCATATAACATGAATAAACAACGTTTGATTATAACTGTTATTGCGTACAACTGAATTAGGTATCTCTAATTCTAGTGCATGCAATATTATGAATTTGTATCAAAACTATGTATCTCTAGTTCTGATAAGAAGGTAATTAAGGGTTGGAAGCAGAATCAGGTTTCACTAATTCTGTGGAGCTAGATAAAATTAGGTAACTCTAATTCTGTCTAGTTGGAAGTAGGAAGGTTTTTATATAAAAAAACTTGTATGATGTTAATTGTTCTAGTATTGTAACTATAATAATCTTTATTAGAAATTGCTATCATTTATATACAAATTTTAAATTAATTATTTCATATTAAATTGCTGATGCATTTGTGAGTACATTGAATTATTACTCAATATTAAATTATGCTAAATATTATATGTAAACAAACAAGAAAATAAAAGAAAAAACAATTAATTAAACCGGTCAATGTACTACTGTAAATATATCGTATTAATTACCTAATTGCAATTGTCAGCAATGTACAAATTTAAATTCTTTTGCTTTTTTTTTTTTTTATATATATACATATAATATATACTTATATCAGTATTTATTACCTTGATCTACTTATTATTATTTTTTTATTTATAATTATTATTTTTCTTGAATTATGTGACAATAATTTTTGTTAATGTTACAATTTACAAATTTAAAGTTACAAACATATAGTATTGGCTACATGCATAATTTTCTTATACATAAAACTTAATTATATTACTGATTTATTCTTCTTCCGATAGTTGTAGTGTCATAATCATATCAAACTCTGTTAGACGATAAAATTGATCACGATATGGACTGATTACGATGTATTTTGTTGTTATGTCGATTGATTTAAACGTGTTGTTGACAAGTACAGGTAATGGATGTATTTTGTATAATTCGAATGTAGTTTGCTTCACTAATGGTATGGTAATAATAAAGATGGCGTAGTCGAGATTAAGGTGATACCTTACGTTTAACAATCGATAAATGACTACAAGATTGTCTTCATTTATTTCAACTGGTAATTTTACATTTGATGGAAGATGATTTTTGATGAATGCTAATTGTGTTTTTAGTTGTATTGGTGTTAAAATTAATGGACTCATTCTTCCGTGTTGCGTTGCTGTTGTTACATCTAAGATAGATCGTTGTACAGTCTTGTAATCTTGTATTAGTGATGAGCAGAAGATTGCAATGGTGTTAAATCCTTGAGCGATTCCTTCTTTTTTTACAATTGCATTTTGTGTCTTCAATTTTTCATAAATGGTTTTGAATGTAGTTTGAATAGATTCCATTTGCTTATTTTTTTCCTCTTCTGATTTCTTCACGATATTTTTGGTTGTTTCTACAACTGATGTCTGATTTTTTATTAATTGAAGTAAGTGATTTTCATTCTTCTGCACATTGTCAATGGTTTGTGTCACTTTTTCTGCGTAGTCATCATCTAACACTCCTATAAGCGCATGGAATGCGCTACCAATGAAATTAAGAGGTGATTTTGAACGCTTTCGTCTTGAATTTACCTTTGTTTTGTTCCTTGTCAAAATTAATTCATTAATCATTTTTATTTCTTGCAACTGATGCTGATATTCTGCTACAATTTCAACTTGATAGTCATTTTCCTTTAAAGTATCTGCTAAACGTTTCATCATTGCTATACTTTGCTCTATTGGTTCTAAAGCTGCCCAGTAAGTTTTGAGATCATAATAAACTAAAATTTTCCATTGTCCTTCTGAAATCATTGAATCCCCTAGCTTTTCGAAATATACACCTGATGTATTATTTAGCTGAGCTGATGTTCCAGGATAAAATAATGGGAGAAAGAGTGTCGTCAGCAAGAATACTTTGAGTCCATTTGTCACACTACTACCACTATTACGCCTTTTCCTTCCTTGTCGGAAATCCTGCAGATCTGATTCTTCAATATCCTCAATTGCACTTTGTTTTTCTTCGTCGTTTTCTTCAGTTATGTCTGTGATTAGTGTTGCTAACTGGTGTATGGCTCTGCGATAAATTCCTGTTGATGTTCTGACATCAGCCACTCTCACCTTTTTATCTGGACCTTCTATTGTTTCTACTATCCTTCCCAGTTGCCACTTGAGTGGTGCTATATTATCTTCTTTTACTAAAACAAGTGTACCGGGTAGTATATTTTCGTATTCCTTTGCCCATTTTGCTCGTTGTTGTAGTAGGTGTAGATATTCAGTGTACCAACGTTTCCAAAAATCATTCCGAATATGGCTGACTAATGCCCACCTTGAAGCTAACGACATTTTTGATTGAGTGCAAAAAGGATCTGGAGTTGATGTTATTGGTTCTCCAATCAAAAAATGTGCTGGTGTTATAGGCGTAAGATCATTCGGATCGGACGACAATGCAGTTAGTGGCCTGGAATTTAGTATGGCTTCAATTTCTGCAGCAACGGTGCATAGTTCTTCGTATGTAAGTGCAGCTGATGCTACACTTCTTTGTAGCAGATATTTCACAGACTTGACAGCTGCCTCCCATAATCCACCGAAATGTGGGGCTCGTGGAGGAATAAAGCGAAATTGAATATTATGTGCTGAAGCTGTATCTACGATTTTTTCTGCTGATTTTTTATTATTTAATATGCTTTGTATTTCGTTAAACTGATTTTTAGCACCTATAAAGTTTTTCGCATTATCACAATGTATTTCTTGGCACCTTCCTCTTCTTGCAATGAATCGTTTTAGCGCACCTATGAATCCTTCTGTGGTTAAATCTGATACCACCTCTAAATGTGTTGACTTTGTTGAGAAACAACAAAATACTGCAATATATGATTTCAGTGGCTTTTTACCACGTATTTTAAAATGAGTATAAAATGGACCACAAAAATCAACACCACACTTGAAAAATGGCCGTGCTTGTTGCACTCTATTGGACGGTAAATTATCCATAATTTGTTGATTTAGTTTTGGTCTTATTCTCATGCATCGTACGCAGTTGGCTATAACAGATCGTGATAAGTTTCTGCCTTGTAATACCCAATATTTTTGTCTTACAATCGAATGCAATGCTTGTGGTCCTGCATGATGATGTAACACATGAAGATGATTATAAATAAGTTTTGCAACAAAATGATCTCCTGGGAGTAGTAATGGATGTTTAGCATCATATGATATATTTGCTTCTTCGATCCTTCCGCCCACACGAAGTAGTCCCTTCTTGTCTAAAAATGGTGTTAGACTCAATAATTTGCTTGTCGAAACAACTTGTTTTTGGTTTTTTAGTTGCTTTATTTCGGCAGCAAAACTTACACGTTGTACTTCCCTTACTATTTCCTGTGTTGCAAGTTCTAATTCCACAGTGGTCAAAAAACTTTCCTTTTTACTTTTGTTTCTTAAAATATCTACTGCTCTCAGAATATAAGCCATAACTCGTTGTAATCGTCTGAATGAGTTATTATGATTTATGTTATGCATGGGATGTGATATTTCAGTTTTTGCTGAGGCGCTGAATGCAAATTTCACGTTTTTCTCTTCTTCTTTAAGTCGTACATTATCGAAATTGTTGGTTGGCCACATTGAAGTTGATTTTGTTAAGAATTCAGGACCATTAAACCATATTTTGGACTGTAGAAATTTATCTGGTAATGAACCACGAGATACAAGATCGGCTGGATTATTATTAGTTGGAACATATCTCCACTGTTTTGGTTCTGAAAGTTCATGTATTTGTGAAACTCGATTAGCCACAAACGTTTTAAGTGAAGCTGGTTCGCCTCGAATCCATGATAATACGATTTGAGAATCAGTCCAAAATATTGTATCATCTATTTTTTCGTTTAATAATGATTGTACGTTGTGCTAAATCTGCAGCTAGTTTTGCACCACATAGCTCTAATCTAGGTAATGTGGTTTGTTTTACTGGTGCAACTCGTGATTTCGCGCATAATAGACGCACAGTTATCTTCCCATTTTTATCCTTTGATCTCACATAGATTGCTGCACCGTATGCTCGTTCACTTGCATCGCAAAATACGTGAAATTGGGTTGAAATAGAATCATTCTCTCCAAAAATGAATCTTGGTATAATTAAGGAAGCTAATTTTGGTAATTCTTGGCTGAATTTACGCCATTTCATTTGTAGCTCATTGGGAAGCTCATCATCCCAATCAAACTTTAGTTTCCATAGGTCTTGTAAAAATATCTTACTGGTAACAACAACTGGATTTATTAAGCCTAATTGATCATAAATATGAGCTGTTTCTGCTAAGATGCTGCGTTTGGTAATTTGATTATGAGTCTTGAGTTTTGTTGCTATAGAAAAATGACCAGTTATTGGATGCCATAATAGTCCTAATGTTTTGACATGATCATTTTCCTTTTCATTAAATTGTAATTGTAGCTCTCGCTTCTCGGTTGGAATTTTATTTATCAATACTGGGTAATTAGCGCACAATTTATGCAGTTCGAACCCACCTGCTTTCAATAAATCTTGAATTTCATCCTGCATTTTAATAGCCTCCTCAAGATTGTTGCTTCCTGTCATTACATCATCGACATAGAAGTCCTTGATTGCCTTTATTCCTGAAGGAAAATTTGATCCTTCTTCTTCTGCTAAGCGTTGCAAGCATTTAGTGGCTAGATATGGCGCTGACTTTGTACCATATGTTACAGTACACAACCTGTAGTATTTTATTGACTCTGTTGGTTCATTTCTCCACATTATAAGATGTAAATTTCTGTCCTCTTCTGCTAACCAAATCTGTCTATACATTTTCTTTATATCTGCAGTGAAGACATAGCGCTTCATTCGGAATCTCAGAATGATTGCTATTAAATCATCTTGTACCTCAGGTCCGGCTAACATCAAATCGTTAAGTGATAAATTTGTATTTGTTTTGGCAGAAGCATCGAATACAACACGCAATTTTGTGGTGCTACTGTCTGGTTTGAGAACGTAATGATGTGGTAGAAAGTAATTTGGTGATGTGATGTCTTTTCGTTTAACTTCTTCCATATGACCTAGACTCAAATATTCCTTTAGAAAGTCGTTATACTGCACTTGTAATGATGGATCTTTTGCTAATTTTTTCTCCATGCTGATCATTCGTCTTAGTGCAATATTTTCAGAATTCTTAAGCAATTCTGTATCACTCAGAATTGGAAGACTAACGATAAATCTACCAGTGTCATCTCGAGAGGTTGTTGCATCAAAATATTCTTCACACCTTCTTTCTGTAATAGTCATTGAATGATGTTCATTGAATTCCTCTATATTCCAGAATTTTTGAAGTTGAGTATCTAACGCAGCATTAGTTACACCACAAAATAAATTTTCATGTTCTCGAAAGATTGCCTTTCCAAGTACAATCCATCCTAGTATTGTGTTCTGTAATAATGGTAATTGTGGATCGAGTCTGATTTGTCCTACACGCATCAATTCGCCATACATTTCTGCTCCAAGTAACATGTCAATTTCTTGTGGCTTATTGAATTCTGGGTCTGCTAATTTTATATTAGTAGGTATTTCCCATTTATCTATTGAAATATGTTGAAGAGGTTGTCGTGTAGAAATCTCCTTTATTACATATGCTTCAATTTCACTGCTATAATTATTTAAATTTGAACTTATCGTTATATTAATGCGATCTGTAACCTTTATGTTTGATTTACCAATACCAGAAATATTGATTGGAACATCAATTTTGTTCAGTTGTAGCTTCTTTTTGAATTTTTCTGATATGAAATTGAGTTGTGAGCCTGAATCCAATAGCACTCGACATTGAATGTTATTACCATCTCGATCTTTGACAGAAGCCTTAGCAGTTCCAAGAAACACGTAACTTTTCAATTCAGTATCAAAATTAGTTGCTGTTAATGTTGTTTGTGTAATTGGTGGTGTTGTCGATGTGCCAAAATGTAACAAAGTATTATGTTTTTTATTACATTTTAAACACGTTCTTGATGAGCATTTTGATGCGTTATGTCCCCTTTTTAAGCAATTAAGACAAATTCCTACCTGCATAGCCTTCTTCTGACGTTCTTGTGGTGATAATTTTAGAAACTCCTTACATTGATAAATAGCATGTGCTTCCTTACAGATCATGCATCCATTGGAAATTGTTGCTCTTGATAACAAACCTGTGAAGCCTTTTGAGGTATTAACTCTTTGCGTTTGTTGATTTGTTTTTGTTACCTTGGTGCCTAATGCTTCCAAGGATTGAAATCGCATCTCAAAAAATTTGAGTAAATCATTAATTTTTTGAATGTCTCGTGGTGTCTTTAATGACTGTTCATACAGATTTTGTGTATTTCTGTCTAACTTTTTGCTCATAAGATGGGTGACAAATGGATCCCAATAATTCATAACCTTTAGCCCTAAATTCTCTAGACTAAGTAAACACTCTTTTGTTGTGTCATGTAAATTTTTAATTGCTGTTGCTGATTCTGTTGTAATTGTTGGCTGCGACATCAATTTGTCAATTAATGTTGTCACCAACAGCCGTTTATTATTGTATCTTTGATTTAATACTTCCCATGCTGTTGTATAGTTTTCTGTTGATATTGTGAGATGCTTGATGAGCCGTTCAGCTTCTCCAGATAAGTTTGATTTTAGATACCACATTTTTTGTACGTTGCTCAATGATTGATTATGAACCATTTGCATATATAAATCATGAAATTGGTTCCAATTAAGATAATTACCATCGAATTTTGGTATAGTAATTTTTGGTAGTGTTATTAAAGATTGCGAATTGTTAATAAATGACTGATTTGCAGTTGCAGCTGTTAGATCTGCGGTAATTGTTGTTTGATTCGAGAATTGAACTTGTTCGAGACATTGTAATATTGCTATCGTTGCTTCTTGTGCTGTATTCTCTAAGCTGAGATAAAATTGTTCATTATAATTGTATATTGACGGATCAGATGTTTGTTCATAAATTGTTTTATGATTATCCTCAATTTGGGACCAGTAATGTTTGAGAGTTTCAAGTTTGAATTTGTAGTATGATTTTGATTGTGTTTGAGTAAGATCAATTCCCTGTAAAATATTTTTAAACGCATTGATTAGCGTGAGCTGTTTCCGAACAAGTTTCGCTGCTTGTCCAAAATATTGCTCATTTGTCGGTGCTGCCGATGATTCGACGACCTTTGGATTGGCTGCTTGATCCTCACGTAAATGAGTTAATAAATCCAATAATTCACTCATGAATAAATTGTACGTTGTTTTAATTGTCTCATAATAATTTTTTTGAAAGTATAAATGTGTAGGTTGTGGAGGATCCAATGATCTTATTTTCTTGTCATTGGATTCGAATTGATTGAATAATTCAGTCAATCGATTGATTCTGGCCTCTAGAGAAGGAATTGTTTTCCTTTCAGGAGCTTCATTGCGGTACTTGTTAGTTATGGATTCGATCTCCTTGCCGATCGATACTTGTGCCGATGCTAATGATTCCATCCTTGAAGTTTTTTTTTTTTTTTTTTTTTTTTTTTTTTTTTAAATATACATATATACATAAATGTATATAGTATATATTAAGTGCACGCGGATACTCAGTCCATGGCACCGCCGATCAGTAATTTTATGTCAGATGTACATATTATCCAGTTTATCATCAGTAATCAGTTACTGGTGTACATTGCTGATGGGAAAAATTTTTTGATCGACTTGGGCAAGAG
The DNA here is from genome assembly GCA_951394055.1 of Villa cingulata. Taxonomy (NCBI): domain Eukaryota; kingdom Metazoa; phylum Arthropoda; class Insecta; order Diptera; family Bombyliidae; genus Villa; species Villa cingulata. Next base: position 30,735,634 of record OX596020.1, on the reverse strand, counting down.
TAGTGCGCTGGCTGGGGTTCGAACCGTGATCTCAAAGATCGCAAGACCGACACACAACCATCGAGCTATTCAAGCCCCTATCCTTGAAGTTGAATTGATGTTAAGTTGATTTGATGTCAAATGCGAGTTGGAATTAGTTTGATGCTAAATTGATTGATTTAATAGTTGAGTTTATAGTTGGCACGTATTGAAATTATAAATTGTAGTTGAACAATTATTCAGCTTGAATTTATTATAATGATTAAATATAATTGTTAGAATATTTCGCGTTTCTGCGAAATATCACGTCGGGGTCACCAAAAAATGTTATTGCGTACAACTGAATTAGGTATCTCTAATTCTAGTGCATGCAATATTATGAATTTGTATCAAAACTATGTATCTCTAGTTCTGATAAGAAGGTAATTAAGGGTTGGAAGCAGAATCAGGTTTCACTAATTCTGTGGAGCTAGATAAAATTAGGTAACTCTAATTCTATCTAGTTGGAAGTAGGAAGGTTTTTATATAAAAAAACTTGTATGATGTTAATTGTTCTAGTATTGTAACTATAATAATCTTTATTAGAAATTGCTATCATTTATATACAAATTTTAAATTAATTATTTCATATTAAATTGCTGATGCATTTGTGAGTACATTGAATTATTACTCAATATTAAATTATGCTAAATATTATATGTAAACAAACAAGAAAATAAAAGAAAAAACAATTAATTAAACCGGTCAATGTACTACTGTAAATATATCGTATTAATTACCTAATTGCAATTGTCAGCAATGTACAAATTTAAATTCTTTTGCTTTTTTTTTTTTTATATATATACATATAATATATACTTATATCAGTATTTATTACCTTGATCTACTTATTATTTTTTTATTTATAATTATTATTTTTCTTGAATTATGTGACAATAATTTTTGTTAATGTTACAATTTACAAATTTAAAGTTACAAACATATAGTATTGGCTACATGCATAATTTTCTTATACATAAAACTTAATTATATTACTGATTTATTCTTATGCCGCAACAATAACCAAAGACCGAATATATAATGTATTACATCATGGTATATTATATTGGTTTTTGGTATAACATTAAATGTAATGTAAAATTTCATTGTATCCATGAATAACAACATGCTGCTTGCTTATGCATAATAGATAAATAGTATATACTATATGGAATGAATGTACTGTTTATGTGATACACATGATTTTATGTATACATCGTATATATGGTATTTTGTACACATACATACAATTGTAATTATAAAAATAGATTGTTCAATGATATCACAGACGAATCACAGTTTGTTTCAAGTTTAAAGTTTGGTATTATTTGAATATTATTTTTATGGATTTAAAACTAAACTATATTGAAGCATTTTGATTTATGTAAAGTAGATGGGGACACACGATTTTTTCATTTTATATGATGACATATTTTTGGTTTCATTGGGACGTCTGTATATTTGTCTGTGATGATATATATCAGGATCTATAATGTATATAGTATCCATGAACTACCTTAATATATTTCTTTATGAAAATATTTGTGTGTAATGTTAAATATGAACCTTTTTGTTATTCATAGATATATGAATGCATATTTGGTAATTACATATACACTTTCACTATCAGCTGGTTTTTACTCATAAAAAATTGAAAAGTCAACCTTTTTGTTTTTTTTTCAGCTTTGGTTTGATTTCGGATTTATGAATAGAATATAATAGTGGCTGTTTGATCCGGGGGAGTGGTGTGGGGGGTGGTGGGTGGTGATTACTCATTAGTAATTTTTCATTAGTAAGATTGAAGAATTTTATGGAATGAAAAATAAAATATAAATGAAAAAAAGAGATTATTGACAGGTGGGTGCGGGGGTGCTGGAAGATTATAAAAAGTGTTGTATAATTAGCGTCATTGGTTAACACTGATCAATATATTTGAACTGAATTAAACTGATTTTTCATATGCTCTTTTAACCATCTACCACACTATCCTACGCATTTAACTGTAAATATTATATTTTTTTCATAAATCCGATGTTGAATGGAACATTTTGAGACTAGAATCAGAAGATTCATATATTTTTCGATTTTTAATGTTTAAAAAAACTATATGACCGCGAAAGTTTATAATTACCGAATATTTATCAATTACACTGCACTGCTATGGTTTTCCTCTAAAAAAAATTAAATTGCAATTTTGATAGGTAACAGGCCTCGAGCAAATATCCTTCTAAGATACCACAATATCTATATTTGAAGAATATATCATTCATTTACTACCTTGCCACTATTATTCAGGTTGCGTAAATGCAAAATCCACTTTGATCGTGATCAAAATTTTTCTTCTGCTTTGCTATGAATTTCTTAGATATTTTTATACATAATTTTCATATTAATATTATACTTTATAAATCATATATAGTAATATATTTGATTTTAAAATTTTTAAATTTGAAAACTGTCTTCCAACTATGGTTAAACTAAAACTGGATGTACAGTATTGGTCACAACTACTTTTACACGGCATTTAATTTCTAATCAATAAATAATGGGAAATGCATCCTCGAAATATTATAAATCCATAAATTTGTTTAATGTGCATATACTATAATTATAATAATAAATAATTAAATATAATTTCAACTGTATTATAATATTGTGAGAACAATTGATAATTCATCGCTCTTTTGTCCGAATTCATTAGGATCATTTTAATTAAATGATCAAAACAAAGTTACATATATAATATTTTATAGAAAAAAACATAATTAAAAATTAAAAAAGTAGGAGTTTATTTTATTTATATAAAGAACATGCAATTTTAAAAACTTTTGTTTAAAAAAAATGCTGTATAAAAATATTTATGACTAATACTAAATGTCAAAGGCTATTCAAATTTCTGATAATATATTCTAAAGTATAGGCATGTCAGATTAACTTCCTATTTTTTGCCAACTCCATGACCGCACCATGCAGAACTGACCAGTTCTTGCACTTTTTAAATAAATGGTTTAAGTTTTAAAATTTGGTTTAAGAATGATATTAAATAGTTGAGCTATCAATTTAATAGAAATGTTAAAATACAAAGGTAAATTTTGAATTCAAAAATCAAATAAGCAATTATAATTTACTATACGTAATCTTATTCCACGTTATTTTCAAACATAATTTTTTGAATCACTACTGAAGATATTTTGATAATACGGATCTCCAAAATATTTCTAGGACTAAAATTATAGGCCCATTCTACTTAATAATTTATTTTCAAACAAACATAAATGAAAAAAATTTGATTGCATTCAATAATAAAAATCCATATATTTACAAATAATTTATTTTCGACTTCATGAAATGTTGTTTATTATATATACCTATATTTGTATATAATATTTTTCAAGCTACAAATAATTATCAATTTTCATTGAATCTAATTAAATGTTCATCAGCGCTAGTATTTAGAATTTTTTGAGTATATACTTTATACCACACACAAAAAACATCAACGAAATAAAATTTAAAAATTTTGAAATAAATATTTTTAAGCTTTCTGTTTTTAAAAAATATTGTAAATAATTTAAAATTCATTATCCTCAAGAAAAATATACATATTTGTAAATTATGTTCCATATTAATTGAAAATAAAATATCAATTTTTACCTAGTTATAGAAAAAAAATTGACTCAGTCTATAAAAGAATTTGGTAATGCTCAAAACACCTGATTTTTAAATTTTTATATTATGATCAAAAATCAGAATAATACTTTATGTATTCAGAAGTCCTAAGACACAAACATTAAAAAAGACATTCATTAAAAATTTCAAGAAGAAACTCAATTCACGGGATATGATATAATATTATATAATCTTATCTTGCATTCATATGTCAATGAACTCAAAAAGATAACAAAAAAAAACCATAATACATATATCCATATGTATACATATATTATGTATAATCAAAGATACTATATACTATCACAGATAAGGGTGTCTGATATGTAATTATAATGTATGGATATGTAAAAACCGCTGTTGCTAAATATTCTACTATCCTACATCAGAAAATAATGTAGATCTATACAAATACAAGTACATAATACATATAACCAAAAACCATATAAATGTATATATTTATATGGTCTTTGATTGATATAAATACAATTGTATATATGTATGTATTTCAATTAGAAGTAGTAGTAGTAATTTTTATCAGATCATATAGCACGCGACAAGGCTTATTAACATAACAACACATACATACATATATAAAAATACATGAAATATGAAATACTTCCTTTCTCAAGTCATTCATATATTAAATACGACGATCAACTCAATACAATAAAAAAAAAATTGGAAACCATAGCCCTGTTGTCAATTGTTGTATTCTAAAGCATTTGCGTACAAAATATCCATTTATTTTTACTTATTCAAGTACACTGATCAACCATTAGCAATAAGATGTTATAGTAATTGATTACCCCAAAACACAATTATTTTCACAATATATCCTTTATTCTTAACCTTATCAAAATTAACCAATCAATTGTACACGTTTTATTTCTATAACAAAACTAAAAACTTTTACATCATTATTCTTTTTCTTATAATTTTCTTACACTACAGACTGCACCACTTACTCATGATTAAATTATAAATTACCTCCTTCTGTCAAAGATCAACTTACACCGGTCTCTATATATATATATATCGTACGACATAGTAATCTAACTCTCTATTATGCTTAGCCGACATCTATATTTAAATAGTTGAGATATAATTGAATCATAAGTATATTATATTTCAACTCTTACAATGTGACACTATTTTTCTTTTAAAAATTTACCAAGAAACATAAATATTTAAAAATAATAAAATAAATCAAAATTCAATTTACAAAAACAGTACAGAATTAATGTACTAATTTCAAATCCATATTTCCTTATAAACTGCCGTAATGAAGAAAAGATACAAAACAATATATAAATGTGAGCAATACAATCATATTGTACATGTATACGTTTTTTTCACAATGCATTTTTAAAGGCGATCTGGAACTTTTTTTTGACTACCTGAAGCGTCATTATATCAAGATATAAGGTGATTCATATAATTTCTCAGAATTTTGAAGACAAGAAAAAGTTTATTTTGTTAAGCCATATATTAGAGTAAGAATTTATTTTATAGTTAAGAAATTTAACAAAAATGTAAAAACATTTGATAGCAAACACAAAATTTTAAGTGTAATGCCTTTACAATTAATTTTGTTTATTTTAGATAAAAAAATTTTAATAACAAAATTTGTACTTTTTTTAATGAGTATACCCTTTAATAATGTTACATTTTTTAAAACGGTTGGTGTTTCTTCCATTTTTTTGTCTCTTTTTCGAACAAAGGGACTTAATTACTACCGACTTTTAGCAAAACTGTTACGGCCAAATGAATAACGGTCATGATAAATGCGATGCTATAGCTATATGCGTAAATGCGCGTGTCAGAGAAGAAGAAGAAGTTGTATTGTAATGCTTTATATAAGTTAACACGCGCAACATACTTTACGCAACATACTTCAAATTTTATACTTTAAACTTTCACACACTCGGACTACATGTGAATTAAAGTCACGTTGCAGTTTCTGTTCCCACAGAAATTTGTTTACGACAAATGATTCGTATGCAATTTTAAATTTATAATTTAGAAATTAAGTTTCTTTGTAATTTGGAAAAGTAATTATAATCAGTTGTAATTTAGAATTCAAGAAGAGAATATAAAAATAAAGTTGGTTAAAATTAAAATTTTGTTTTTTTATAAAAGTAAGTTAAGTAAAAATTAACTGGCGCCCGAACAGGGACCGTTGGGTGATATTGAAAAAAAAAGTCCATAGAAGAAATTTTTTTTTTTTAAGAAAAAGTGTAATCAATCACTTTATCTCCAACAGTTTATATTAAAATCAAAGTGTAACCAATCACTGTGATTTTCATTCGTATTGTTAATCAATAAAGTACAAAAAGATAAAAATTCAAATTTCATATCACCATAGAGGCAATTAGCAGGGTTAAAATCCTGTGAAATTTCTACAACATAGGAAAATCAGGAAAAGAGGCCCCGGAGTCACCGTAAAGGAAAAAACGGAGCTGTTAAATATAAATTGAAAAGCAATCATACTTTATACGGGATGTATTTATCAGCAGCCGCCTGATTTGTTGAAGATAAAGACCGCAAACGGACCTAAACAAAATAAACGACTATCCATCTCTTCGATTGCAACTCCAAATGTTACACAAACATTTGTTGATCTTGATGTAAGCTCATCTAAATTAATAAATATATTTTTATCACATTAAAATTTTTTTAAAAATTGAAAAACATTTTTATTGTGAACATTTTTATTGAAAATTGAAAATTAAGTTTATTAAAATTTGAAAATAAGAGTGATAATGCACTAGTGTTCTTCTGAAAGGAGTAGAATTTTGTAAAGAATTAATGAATTTTTCTAAATAAAAATTAAAAGTAATTTAAACTAAAAGTAATTTAAACTAAAAGTAATTTAAATTAAAAGTACTTGAACAAATATCTCGTCCATCATTCACTACCACAAATAATATTTTTGATCAAACGATTGATGCTCAATATCAAGCAAGGTTAGATGATATGGACAAAATCCCTGATGTTGTTAAAAGTCTGAGGGAATTTTCTGGCGAAGCTGGAGAATTTGGCTCGTGGAAGAAAAGTGTAGAACGTATCCTCAAAATTTACAATCCTTTGAAAGGAACACCCAAATATTACGGCATTTTGAGTGTCATCCGAAATAAAATCAGAGGCAGGGCGGACATTGTCCTAGAATCTTACAACACACCTTTAAATTGGGAGGCAATCTCTAGATGCCTAACATTACATTATGCTGATAAGAGAGACTTACGAACTCTCGAATACCAAATGACTACCTTGGTTCAAAAAAATACTTCCATCACCGAATTTTATCACGAGGTATATTCTCAATAAACTCTCTTCGATGGATATCAGTAGTGAATCACTTGACGTCATGACACAAGCTTACAGGGATAAAGCCTTAGATACTTTTATCAGAGGATTAAAGGGGGGATTTACCGAAACTTTTAAGCATGAGAGAACCACAAGATTTGCCACAGGTCCTTCATCTCTGTTTAAAGGTAGAAAATGTGCAATACAGGTGTTGCGGTATATGAATTGTGACTTATATGCATATTTCACTTGCCTTATGCATATAATTATAATATAGTACAATGTTCATACATATTATATGGAATTTAACGTTAAAATTGTCTGTTATGATCACATGGTAATTTTATGTACCCAGCATCTCTTATCAAATTGATGATATGAGAGAAATAGTAATTGCTACTTAATTATACTTACATTGTAAATTCTCACCTCTTATGATTAAATTTATATATGTACATGTATACATATTATTGATAAGGTATAATTTAAGCAATCACTGTATGAAATATTAAGTTTTTTTTTCTTCTTGTTATAACCACCGAAGTGTAAAGACAAATTATTTAAAAAATAAAATTTATATTTTTAAAAAGCAATTATATAGTTCTACATTGGTGACCCCGACGAACTTGAAAATAATAATATATAAAATTAATTTGGAGAATTAATTGAAAAATCAATTAATAATATAATTATTTCAATTTTTATATAATTATTTAAAAAAAAAAAAAAAAAAAATCTAAAATTCAATATTAAATCAAATAAAGTATTTTTACTTAAATTAAAATGGAACACACGTGATTCGTCATACAAGTGAACGTAAAAATCGCACGGTGGTCCTAAATTTTTAAATATCTTTAAAAAAGAACATTTTAAAACAATAAATAATTAAAAATCATTTTAAAAAATGTATAAATTTCAAATTGTGTGAAATTGATGTTTTAAATTATCATGGATTTTTTTTTTTCTCCACCATCCGGATTTCAACAAGTGAGTTTATTATAGCTAATAATATACCGGCAAATAACGGCATCGAATTTTCACCAGTTATAATACATACATCATAATACATATTGAATATTGTCAACATCTTATAATCAATTTTTATTAACTACAATTCTTCAAAAAGTTAAAAATAAAATTCTAAATATATAATTTAAATAACATATCTGGTGAACTGCAACATTTTCAAGATCATCAAAATTCATCATAATTCAACTCAACCTACACAACAAACATCAAAATTTGTTTCAACATATTCATCTCTACCTGACGACCTGATGGTATTCATACGGCGTGGGACCTTTTTTCCTTTTTATCAGATAATTACTCCATATATATTTATAATTGATTTAAATTTAAATTTTAAATTGCATGCATACTATATATAAATACATCTATTATTATATAAGAGTGTAATTTCTTAAATTCAATTCAATTTTCAATGTGGTTTGCATAGGCTGTTTCAGTGAATAAATTTCCTTTTCTCATAACACATGTGTACTATTTTGAAACACATAAATAAGTACAATAAGTAAGTACAATACAATAATAGTTATACTAATTTAATTACTGGTTATGTTTTGTAAATCACATGTGTATGACTGAACGAATTTTATTCATCATACAGTTTAATTTAAAAACTTATGCATTACGACATATTATTTTACATAAAGTGTAAATAAAACATATAGGTACCAACAAATATACTTAACAAATATATATATATATTGACCATACATAATATACACACTGTATTCAAAACATATATATATATATATATATATATATATACATATATATATATATATATATATATATGTATATGACTTTTAAAATAAAATTAAGTGAGTTTAAGTTTTGGATTCAAAATATAATATAAGCGGGTAAGTTTACAAACTTCTATAAATAAGGTATATCAACATTTTCATTTTTATATTTTACATAAAGAAAATTGAAACAATTCATACATCTTTAACTCATTGATCAAACTAAATTATAGTGATATACTAATTTACCACTTACTTAAAGTTTAAATAATACTTTCATAGGACTATATAATTGCTTTTGATATAGTCGTTATCTACCTTTATATACTTGCATATATAATATATTTATAAATACATATTTGATATACATACAGTATATTTATGAATTTCTGGCATCTATACATATAAATCACATTGTTTAAATTTTTCACGGTAACATACAGTTCTACATTTTCTCTATCCCATTTTCTTTTTTCTATTAACCGGCAATCATTCCACTGTATCCATACTCAAAAATGGATTCTTCTAAGGAATCTAATTCTGCAGAAGCTAAGGAGAAACAGAATGATACTCTAACTGAAGACAATAAACTACAAACTCAGTATATATCTACCATGAAAATACCACCATTCTGGAATAATAGGCCTGATTTATGGTTTATTCAGGTAGAAAGCCAGTTTCGCGTAAAAAATATAACTTCATCGGCTTCAAAATATGATTACCTTGTCTCGTCTTTACCAAATGACATAATGGAGACTGTTTCAGACGTTTTATTGAATCCTCCATCTCAAAATAAATACGAAAATTTGAAACAAATTCTTATTACTAGAAATCAAGATTCGGAAGAACGTCGTCTTGACGCAATATTACATAAAATTGAATTGGGTGATTCAAAACCTTCCGAACTTTATAGAAAGATGGAGTCATTAGCATCTAGCAATAGCTTAATGAATACATCACTTCTTAAAAAATTGTGGTTAAGGAAACTACCTACAGCTATACAATCTTGTTTAATTGCATTAGAATCATCACATACCGATGAATCATTGCTTAATATAGCTGATAAAATTTTTGATAACACGTCTTCGATAAATTCAAAAGTCTCGGCTATTCAACACACTTCTGATATGAATCAATTTCAAAATGCAATGAAAAAATTAGAACACTTAATTAAACAGCTAGATTCAAGAAAATCCAGAAGAGACAAAAATTATTTTCAGCATAAATCAAACAGTAGAAGCTCCACACCTTCAAAATCGTCACAAAATCAAGAACTGTGCTGGCATCACAAAAAATATAAAGAAAAAGCAAAGAAGTGTATTCCCCCATGCAAAAAACACAACCAAATTTAAAATATTAATTCAAAAAACGGTTCTTAAAGGTTTCGTCTGCGGCAACGAAACCTAATCAAAATTTCTGCCGATTGTTTATATATGATAAACTAACAAATATACAATTTCTTATAGATACAGGTGCTGAGATATCAATAATTCCTAAAAAACTTTTTCCAAATTCGAAAAAATCCCTAGAATATAATCTCATAGCTGCTAATGGAACTCCTATATCTACTTTTGGATATAAAGCCTTAACGGCTGTTGATCAAGCAATTCTGGGTGCTGATTTTCTTTTTAAATATAAATTACTTGAAGACATCAGACGCAAAATGTTAGTCGATCAAACTACTTTATTATCAGTACAATGCATACAGCGAAAAAGTAAAACAATTCTACCGAAACTCTACTTTTTCAAAGATGAATTCAGCTCCATTCTCAACGATTATCCCTCGTTAATATCTCCACCAAATTTCAACATACCAGTTCGACATGATGTGGTACATCGAATAATTACAGAAGGAACACTTCCTTCCGCTCGTCCCAGACGTCTTAATTCAAAAAGATATAATATTGCTAAATCTGAATTCAATATCATGGTACGAATGGACATATGTCGTCCTTCATCTTCTTCGGTTGCATCTCCTCTTCACATGGTACCCAAAAAGTCACCAAACGAATGGAGACCTTGTGGAGATTACCGCCAACTAAATGCAGTTACAGTTTTCGACAAATATCCTCCACGGAATATCCAAGATTGTAATTTAAATCTAGTCGACTGCAATATTTTTTCAAAAATAGATTTGGTACGAGCATACCATCAAATTCCGGTAGCAAAGGAAGATATTTTCAAGACAGCAGTTATTACGCCATTCGGCCTTTTTGAATTCACACGCATGCCTTTTGGTGTCAAAAATGGAGCACAGACATTTCAAAGATTTATAGACAGAGTCCTTTCAGATTTAGATTTTGTGTTTCCATACATCGATGACATTTTAGTTGCAAGCAAAACGGTCGACGAATACAAAAAACACCTTCGATCTCTGTTTTCTAAATTACAAGATTATGGGGTAAATATAAATCCAAGCAAGTGCGTTTTCGGTACAAGTGAAATAAATTTTTTAGGTCATATTATTTCTCCAACAGGAATAGCTCCGTCAAAAGAAAGAGTCCAGTCCATTCAAGATTTTCCTCCTCCAAATACGCTTAAAAAATTGTAGCGTTTTTTGGGTATGGTAAATTTTTACCACAGGTTTATACCCAAAATGGCCCAGATAGCAATTCCTTTATATCAAGCACTTCAACAGTGTAATTCTAAAAAAAAATCAATAACAGATTTTATTTGGACAGAAGAACTTCAAAACGCTTTCGACAGTATTAAAAATTGTTTTCATAACCGTCTCTTACTAGTACATCCTGACGCAAATGCAAAAATCAGTTTGTTTGTTGATGCATCAAATGATGCAGTTGGGGCAGTTTTACAACAAAAACGTTGTAAAACCTGGGAACCATTAAGTTTCTTTTCAAAAAAATTGAAGCCAAATGAAAAGAAGTATTCAACTTTTGATAGAGAACTTTTGGCAATATATCTTGCCATTAAACATTTTCAACATTTTGTCGAAGCCAAAGAATTAATAATATTTACTGATCATAAGCCCATTACTACTGCTTTGTTGGCTAAAACGGACAAATCTCCTCGGCAAGCCCGTCATTTGAATTTCATATCCCAGTTCACTAATTTCATTAGATATGTTAAAGGCTCGAATAATATTATTGCCGATACACTTTCCCGAGCGTACATCGACTCAATTGACTCTTTCGAAAACGAACTTAGTTTGAAAATTTTACAAATAGAACAAAATAAAGACGATGAACTCAATTCTCTACTTAATGTAGTAGATACAAAAAATAAATCTTCTTTCAAAATAAAAAAAATTTATATCCCGTTAGAAGACATAGAAATCTGGTGTGAAACTACTACAGGTACTAACAGACCTTACGTCCCTTTAAGTATGAGACGTGCAATATACGACAAGATACACAACCTGTCGCATCCAAGTATCCGAGTCACAAGAAAACTCATAACTTCGAAATACTTCTGGCTTAAAATGAATCAAGAAATTAACCTCTGGTCTAAAACATGTATTAAATGTCAAAAGGCAAAAATTAATCGTAACACAATTTCTCCTTACGGAATTTTTCCAGTTCCAAAAGGCAGATTCGAACATATTCATATGGACATTGTTGGTCCACTACCTTCTTCTAACGGTTACGCTTACTTATTAACGATTAGAGACCGATTTTGTTATTGGCCTGAAGCTTTCCCTCTGCGAAACATAACAGCTGAACACATTGCAAATATTTTCCTTCATCAATGGATTTCTCGTTTTGGTGTTCCGCTTACGATCACGACAGATCAAGGCACTCAATTTGAATCATCATTGTTCAAAGAAATTTCTCAAATTTTAGGTAACCACCGCATTAGAACTTGTGCTTATCATCCTCAAGCAAACGGTTTCGTAGAAAGGTTTCATAGAACACTCAAAACCGCAATCAAAACATATAACGATCCTAAAAAATGGTACAATTTTTTACCCTGGATACTTTTAGGCATTCGTTCTGCAATTATAGAAGACGTAAACTCTACTCCTGCTGAATTACTTTACGGCCAATCCCTACGTTTACCTGGAGAATTCATGGCGTCAGAAAGAACAGAAAATGTACTCACAAATGCCATTGCCAAAGACATTAAACAAGCCATTCAAAACATTAAACCACAAGCAAACTTAATACGGACACAGAACAATGTATTTATACCATCAGGAATGAAAGATTGTTCACACGTATTCATTAGAGAAGAGGTTCATAAGGGGAATTTAAACCCACCATATAAAGGTCCTTTCAAAGTATTATCTAAAAACGAAAAATATTATAAAATTCTTATAGATAACAAAGAAGAAATTGTTTCAATTGATAAACTTAAACCAGCATATATCTTGAATCCAAATATATTTACAGATACAAAAATAACTAGAAGCAAATCTAAAGAAAAAGTTGTAATCAAATTATAAAATCATAAGTTAAGTTTATAATTCTAGAACTCATTTATAACACATTTTAAATAAGGGGGGAGAGATATTGCGGTATATGAATTGTGACTTATAAGCATATTTCACTTACCTTATGCATATAATTATAATAGTACAATGTTCATACATATTATATGGAATTTAACGTTAAAATTGTCTGTTATGATCACATGGTAATTTTATGTACCCAGCATCTCTTATCAAATTGATGATATGAGAGAAATAGTAATTGCTACTTAATTATACTTACATTGTAAACTCTCACCTCTCATGATTAAATTTATATATGTACATGTATACATATCTGTGGCCACAAGGCATAACAGCTTAAGTCGACATACGATATTATCGAGTTTTTGGTAGTATACTATTCTCCATAGTGATTTTTACCTTGTGTCAAAATTTGGTTACTGTACGAAGATTCTAGGTCGAGTTATGTTAAAAAAACATAATAGCTTAAGTCACTTCGGCAAGTGCTTGCATATGCCATAACCGCTTAAATGTACTTATTGCGACAAAACATTAAGATCGTAATTTCTTATATTGACTTAAGCTCTTTTTCCAAATTCAAAAACTATATTCTAGCTTATTTTTAGAATTACTAAAGTCGTTTTAAGTTCTTTTTACCATATATAAAATATGCTTGCTTGCTTTCTTATGTGCACTTAGGCTGTTTTTCCAAATCATATGTTCTTGCAGTAATAACACTTAAGTGACTTAAGACGTTTTTCACTAATTGTGCTTGTCATTATCGAATTACAAGATAAACTTAAGCTTTTGATCCAAATGATTTAACAATTTTTTCTCCAACATAAGCGAAAATTCTTGTGTTTTGCATAGCATCATTATCTTATTATATTTAACGGTATTTTACCGTTACACTAAGTAGACAGCAAATAATGATAATTTTTGTATTGAAACTAGAAAGGTTTTAGTTGGTGTTCAACATTTGTTTAGGAAAGAGTTGATTGTGATTTTCTGTAGTACAAATAATTATTAAATTAATTAAAATGTCATTTCGTACTCTAAAAATGCTGGAGCTAGCGCGTAAAAAGTTTTCAGATAATTCGAATTCAATTAATAATACAGCATCAAATAGTAAGTTCATCGTTAATAGTGATGATTTCATTCCAACGTTCTTCGAACCCATTGTTGATTGCGAAACAAAAACATCGGTAAAGGACTTGTACGACATAAACAAACTAAAAACAGCGTTTGCTGATAATTCAAAGGAACGAATAATTAATGACGACTTTGATTCGGATGATTCCTTGAAAGATCCCGATTATAAACTACCAAGTGAACTGGATAATTTAAGCGAAACCATTAGCATTAATGAGATCACACCTACAACGGTGTTGCAAGAACAATATCAGGAGAATAATTCCAACATGAAAGACTCTAGGAAAAGAAAACAACAAAAGCGTAACATGGGTAAATCTTATATCAATAAAGTGGGAAAAATTGTTCCAGAAAGGAAGTGTGAGCCACTCGAAAGTATCAAATGCAGAAAGAAATGTCACACTAAATTGAGCTTCTCTGAGCAAAAGCAGTTGTTTGATCATTACTGGAATTTCGGAACATACAACCAAAGAATTCTGCATATTGGATCTTTGATACGAATTGAAGACAAAAAAACACAAAGGTTGAAAAAAAGCATTCTTAAACCTCGTAACAGACAACACGTTATAAAGTATTTTATAGAAATTCAAGCAAAAATGATTGAAATATGCCAAAAATGCTTTCTGCGGTGTTTTGGTGAAACCGAAAGCTTTGTGAAAAATGTTATTAAAAAAAAACTACTATCACCAAATTTGGAATTTACAGACCGTCGTGGATCAACCACACCTGCTAACAAACTAGAGGAATGGCAAATCGCAGAAATAAAAGAACATATAAATTCATTTCCCATGTATGAAAGTCATTATACTCGCCGCGACACAAGCAAAAAATACCTTCATAGCGACCTAACACTTTCACAAATGTTTAAATTATATTGTGAAAAAACAGAAAAGCCTGCAAGTCTGAGTATATATTCGAGTGTATTCAAAAGTAAGTGTAATAAAACAAAAATGCTAGTTTTCATATACGTATAATATTTTGTTGTGTTACAGGTATGAATTTAAAATTTAAATCACCTAAGGTGGATACATGTAAAACGTGTGAATTGTTAAAGACTAAAATTGATATTTCGAAGAATAACAATCTCGGCGATTTGGATACTCTTAAACAACAACAAGCCTCACATCATCTGGAAGCAGACATGGCATTCAAAGCAAAGGAGAAGGATAAAATGGCTTCAAAAATTAATCCTAAAATAAAAACATACACTTTTGATTTACAACAATGCTTGCCAACTCCTATGCTTCAAAACTCTTTATCTTTTTATAAGAGGCAGTTATGGACATATAATTTGACCGTTCATGACTGTTCCACAAATGAAGCATTTTGTTATATGTGGCATGAAGCCATTAGCAAGCGTGGTGGTAACGAAATAGCTTCTTGTTTGTTTAAACATCTGAACTTTATTTCCGCAAATTCTGCTATAGATTCAGTAATATTTTACAGTGATTCATGTCCAGGTCAAAATAAGAACTCCCACATGAGTGCAATGTTCACAGTTTTTATTCAAAACAACGAGCATATAAAGACCATTGATCATAAGTTTTTAGTTCCTGGACATACTCATATGGAGTGTGATGTGGACCATTCGGTGATTGAAAGAAAAAAGAAAAAAACAAATATGAAAATCCATCATCCTCATGATTGGTACAATTTTGTACGATCTGTTGGCACAAAGAAAAACTTCAATGTTGTTGAAATGTGTTCGGACGACTTTTTTGATTTTGCAGCTCTTTTAAAAAACAAATTATTGTGGAGAAATAAAAACGAGTGCAACGAAAAATTTGTCTGGCATAGCATTAAATGGTTGAGGTACACAAAGCAACATTTTGGAAACATTTTTAACAAAAGATCGTTGGAAGAAGACGAACCATTTAAAATACTGAATATAAAAAAACGTGGAATAAATTCAATATCTACAATTCAATTAATAACCCTACCAAAGGAAAACAAAATAAGTGAAAGCAAAAAGAAAGATCTTTTGGACCTTCTGCCTTTTATTGATCCAAATTTTCACAGTTTTTACAAAGAGCTTAAAACGCATGATGCTCTCGACATACATCCTGATTTAATAGATGAAGACGCTGAAGAAGATGAGTCTTGATTTTTTTTTTCAATGTAAAGTTGTACAAATGTATTTCATTTTTTGTTTTATTATGTTTATGTTTTTTTTAAATGTGAATCCCTTTATTTTCTATACTTTCACTGAAATATAATATGAATTTTTGCCAATGAAAACTAAAGTTGTTTTTATCTTAAATTAAAAATTAAGAATAAATGTTTAAATCCTCTGAATGGAATAACAACCAAAGTGAATCTAAGAAACTGTGTTAGGTGAAGTCTGTTTTGGAAAAAAAGCTTAAGTGAGATAGAATTATTGACATTTTGATAGAAGTGATTGGAACAATCGCCTATGTCACAAATTCTAGTATTATTAAGTAATTAAATTCATTTCTAATTCAAAACACATTTAATGTTAAAATCTAAAGAATAATTTACTTTATTGCGAAAAAAAAACTCAAAATTAGTTTGTACTTTTTATAAAAATCAAGTTTGAATCTTATAATCGCTCTCCTTAAAAACGCTGTTTTTCGACTTAAGCTGTTATGCCTTGTTGCCACAGATATTATTGATAAGGTATAATTTAAGCAATCACTGTATGAAATATTAAGTTATTTTTTCTTCTTGTTATAACCACCGAAGTGGAAAGACATATTATTTAAAAAATAAAATTTATATTTTTAAAAAGCAATTATATAGTTCTACAACAGGGTTCAACATAGTCATGGAAGCATCCGTGTCTCGAATTTTTCTCAACCACCTCTTTTGCTACCACAAAAAATCAGTTGTTCCACAACAACACAATTCACATCCATTCCAAAAAAATAATTTCCATCCCGAATTGTTACACAATCCACAAACGCCTCAAGTCTACTCTAGACAACAGCAATACAGGCCAACACCAAACCCTAATTACTTTCCCAAGACAGATCAACATACTCAGAAACAACCTCAGACAAGTCCTAGAAACTACCTTCCCAAACCAGAGCCAATGGATATTGATAGGTCCATACATTCGCGTGCAGTAAACTACCAGAATAGACCACAATTTAATCAACAACCATTCAAAAGACCACAATCTAACCAGATACGCCAACAACAGCCAGCGAAATTTCAAAGAATATTTCATGCTGAACAGTCCTTAGAAGATGAACAATGTGAGTTGGCCTTAGAAAATCCTGATCTACAGGAATATCAAGAAGCTTCCGCCAATTACGATGACGAATATGATCAATCATTAGAAGAATACTCAACCCCAACACGAAATTTTAGATGACATTAATTTTTTAGACTAAGTAGCTCTTCGCTTCCGTATTTTGAGTACAAGGCGAAGAGCGGAGAAATTCTTAAATTTCTAATAGATACCGGGTCCAATAAAAATTACATTCAACCTCAACTTGTCCGTAACCCACTCCCCAATAACAAACAATTTTTTGCAAATTCAGTCACAGGAAGTATCATAATCACTCATCACACAATGTTAGATCCCTTGGGGTGTGGAAAAAAATTAAAATTCTTCATTCTGCCCAGCCTGAAGTCTTTCGACGGTATCATTGGCAACGATAGCCTTAAGGAACTTCAAGCCACTATCCACACAAATGAAAGTTATATGACAATATTTCCTAACATCCAGATCCCACTAAAACAAAGACCTTCAGAATCAGTCAACTCTATAAACCTTAGAATTTCACACCTTTCGGAACAACAAAAGCAGAAGTTAGAAGGACTTATTAAAGATTGTCCCAAATTATTTGCTGATCCGGACGAAAAATTAACTTATACCACAACGGCAATGGGCGAAATCAGAACATTTAGTACGGAACCTGTCTATTCTAAATCATACCCTTACCCCATGTCTCTTAAAAATGAAGTCGAAAACGAAATAAAAAAATTGCTTAAAGATGGTATAATTAGGCCTTCCAAATCACCGTACAACTCACCAGTTTGGATAGTCCCTAAAAAAGAAGACGCTTCTCACGAAAAAAAATATAGAATGGTAGTCGACTATCGTAAACTCAACTCTGTAACTGTCACAGATAAATACCCAATACCTGAAATAAACGATGTTCTAGCTAATTTGGGACAGAATATCTTTTTTACTGTAATCGATCTAAAAAGCGGTTTCCATCAAATCCCTTTAAAAGAAACTAACATTGAAAAAACTGCATTCTCCGTTAATAATGGAAAGTATGAATTCACTCGACTTGCTTTCGGTCTTAAAAACGCACCATCGATTTTTCAACGTGCACTCGATGATATACTTAGAGAACACATTGGTAAACGTTGTTATGTTTACATCGACGATATAATAATATTTGGAAAAACAGAAGAAGAACATTTCAACAATCTTGAATTAGTATTTAAGACCCTTGAAAAAGCTAATATGAAAATACAACTGGATAAAAGTGAATTCCTTAAAAGTCAAGTCGAATTTTTGGGGTTCGTTATATCAAGGGACGGTATAAAAACTAACCCAAAAAAGGTAAAAGCAATAGCTGAATATCCTATACCAAAAACGGTCAAAGATTTCGTTCATTTCTGGGTATGGCGGGGTACTACCGCAGATTTATTCATGGTTATGCTAGACTTACCAAACCCCTAACGGCACTGTTAAGAGGGGAAGATGGACATGTGTCCAAAGGTGAATCAAAGAAAAGATTCATTCATCTAGATGAATCTGCCCTCGATGCCTTTCAAAAAATCAAAAACACCCTCATCTCAGAAGAAGTCATTCTAAAATTCCCAGATTTCGAAAAAGATTTTGAACTAACTACTGATGCGTCAAATTTCGCACTTGGTGCAGTCTTATCGCAGAACAAAAAACCAATAACGTTTCTATCCCGTACCCTCAACAAGACTGAGGAAAATTATGCTGCAAACGAGAAAGAAATGTTGGCCATAATATGGGCCCTAAACTCTCTAAGGAATTTTTTATATGGATCCAAAAAAGTAAAAATTTATACCGACCACCAACCTCTCACCTACGCACTTAGCAATAAGAACACTAATTCAAAAATGAAATGGTGGAAGGCCATCCTAGTGGAATATAATTACGAGCTCCATTACAAAACTGGGACTACCAACGTGGTTGCAGACGCGCTTTCACGTATTCCTCAAAATAACGAAACCAATACATTGTCTGCCACAGAACACAGTCATGAGAGCTCTTCTCACAATTTAATACCGACCGTAGAAACTCCCGTGAACGTCTTCAGAAACCAACTTATTCTTGAAACAGGCGAAGAAAATAGTTACCAAATTTTAAATCCTTTCCCGAATTACACTCGACATATTTTCATCAAACCAACCTATTCAAATTCAGACATTATCGATATTTTCAAGCGTTATCTCAACCCCAATACTATCAATGGACTAAAAGCTGAAAAACATATCATGGGAAAAATTCAGGAAATCTATCCTGTCCACTTCAGAAATTATAAAATCCGTTTTACTCAATTAAAAGTCCAAGACGTTACAAACGAAACCGAACAACAAGATTTAGTAGCTTTCGTTCACAAAAGAGCTCACCGTAATGCCGAAGAAAACAGAATTCAAATAATGGAAAAATATTATTTTCCAAAGATGTCGAAAAAAATTAAATCCTATGTGAAACATTGCATTACTTGTAAACAGAATAAATACGACAGGCACCCTAATTATCAAGTTATAACTCCCACACCTATCCCGAAATATCCTGGCCACACTTTGCATATCGATATTTACTCCACACAAAATAAATTGGTACTAACAGCAATAGACAAACTCACCAAACTCGCCTTTGCGAAACCAATCAAGTCTAGGGCAGTCGAAGACATCAAACAACCATTAAGAGATGCCTTGTTTTTCTTTTGTGTTCCCGAAAGTGTGGTTATCGACAATGAGAAATCATTGAATTCCGCTCCCATTGTCTCAATGTTGGAAGATGGTGTCAGAATTAAAATTTTTAAAACACCCCCATACAAGAGCGAGGTTAGTGGTCAGGTCGAAAGATTTCATTCCACTCTATCAGAGATCATGAGATGCCTAAATTCAGATGGAATAGAAAGATCATTCGAAGAACTATTAGAAAGAGCCGTTAACGAATACAATCATTCCATACACTCCACTACCGGTAAAAAACCAGTCGAACTATTTTATGGTCGTAATCCAAATGTCAGCCCTGAAGACTTCGAAAGAATCCGTCTAAATAACATCTAAAGATTAAAACAGAAACAACAAAAGGACATAAAATTTCACAATAAAAATTGTAAACCCATTAAGAATTACGAGGTCGGACAAACCATCTATGTTAAGTTTAATAAAAGACTAGGTTCAAAACTCACGGTCAGGTACAAACCAGAAATAGTCAAAGAAAATAAAAATACTGTAGTTATTACACAATCGGGCAAAACTATTCATAAAAGCAACATCCGAAATTAAAAATCAAAACTCTATCATCCTATCTTTTATTTCCAGGAGTGCTCTGTGCACCGTTTATTGCGAATTTCAAATATTGGACTACTCAAGTTCCCAAATTTTCTCTATAAGTACTGGCAGAGCAAAAATTCAAGATGGCAATTTCAAACTAATCCATGTTATAGAATTAGAAAATTATCGTAAATTTATTGAAGTCATGACTCAAATTTTCAACAAACATATAACGTCCAAACATCCTTTCTACCCATATCTAAATCATGAGCTAGAACAAATCCAGTCGTTATTAGAAAACTTACAATCTCACAAAAGCAAAAGATCATTGAATTTCATAGGCAGCGCATGGAAATGGATTGCAGGAAACCCTGACCACGACGATTTTGTAGTCATTAGGGATAAAACGAATAACATTCTAGAGAATAACAATAAACAGGTAATAATTAATCAATTGTTTAACGAAAGGATAAATAACATAACAAAGATGGCAAACCAGATAATTAACTTAATACACGAAGAAAGTACGATTAATGATCAATTAAGCTTAAAACTTCAGTATAAATTAAAATTAATTAAAGAGGAATTAATAAACATTAAATATGCGATACATTGGGCAAGATTAGGCATTATAAATTCATTAATTCTATCAGACTCCGAAATAAAATTAGCTATTAAGAAATTAGAAAATGAAAATTTACCGTATGCTACATCAGAAGAAGCACTAGATTTTGCAAACATAAAGATCATAAGTAATAGTTCCTGTTTACTCTATATTATTGCTATTCCAATAACTACTAATGAAATTTATGAAAAGCTACTAATAAAACCAATAAAGAAAAAGGATAAAATAAATGAAATATCATATGAAAAGATTTTGAAAAACGAAAATAACATTTTTGGAATTATTAATAATTGGAAAACCATAAATAATTTATCAATTTGTAATAGAAAGGATATTTCAGATATTAGTAACTCAACTTGTCTACCCAAACTACTCAAGAGTCAAATTTCAAAATGTAACAAGATCAATAACCAGCATATTCCAGCAATCGAAGTGATACTCGAAGGTGTCATACTATTGAACCAATTTATCGGTAATGTGGTCATAGCAAACGAATCTCACCGTCTGAATGGTACTTATTTGCTAAAATTTCACAACGCATCGGTAACTGTAAACGATAGAAATTTCATCTCTAAAGAATTAAATTAAACCGATTAAGAGAATTAAGAATTAAACCGATAAGAATTCTCCCAGCCATTTTACAACCAACACCAAACGAAAGTCAACTTAAAGAAATCCTTTCTCTAGAAATGCTCAAAGATATTCATATTAATAACACAAATCAAGTCGAGCTGCTACGCAATGACAACACTATCCATCAGTATATAAATTTCAGCATAGCTTCAATTATCATCTTAATTATAATCATCCTAGTAACATTAAATTGCAGAAATGGAGGCACATTAAAAATCATTAATAAAACAAGAGAAATCATGACAACCGAAAACTTGCAATCAAGCGCATCAATAAACTCAGAGAATATCGGAGATAGCATGGAAAACAGAGATTTAAATAAGAAAATCGCTACCTCGACACAAACTATACCTACATCTTCCAGAAGGAAATTTTATGACACTTCATTCTTCTAAAGCGACTGAGGACATCCGCACTTAACAGGGGAAGAGTTAACACGCGCAACATACTTTACGCAACATACTTCAAATTTTATACTTTAAACTTTCACACACTCGGACTACATGTGAATTAAAGTCACGTTGCAGTTTCTGTTCCCACAGAAATTTGTTTACGACAAATGATTCGTATGCAATTTTAAATTTATAATTTAGAAATTAAGTTTCTTTGTAATTTGGAAAAGTAATTATAATCAGTTGTAATTTAGAATTCAAGAAGAGAATATAAAAATAAAGTTGGTTAAAATTAAAATTTTGGTGTCCATTGCGAGTGTCGATTCGTCATTCGATTATCGAATATCTCTTCATTCGATTAAATATGGTTTTGGTATTGTGTAACTCAATCGAATGGAATAAAAATGTTACCGTGTAAAATATTAAATTTAATGGAATTATGTTACGTTATTTTGAATTATTTTGATTGACATACATATGTCTATTTTACAAATTCAGTTTTCTTTTTTTCAGTAAAAGTGAAATTGATTATGTTTTAATTATAAAATTGCATTGTAAAATAATAAAATAATAGTGAATTTTGAAAATGAGTTTAGTAGAGTTATTTTTTGACGAAGATGTAGAGGAATTAGAAGGAAATAATATTATTAATACACTTTGATTAAGACGGCGTATAAGAGATGCATCTAATCCACTTGACATGGATGAATATTGGTAAATTTTCTATGGTCATAAATTCTTAATTATCATAATAATGATATTTTTGTGTGTTTAATGTGTCTTTTAACAGTTTCGTACAAAATTTTCGCTTGACAAAAGAAGCTTTCATCGACCTTCTGAGTGATATAGATTCCCATTTGTTTCTTGTTTGTGATGTTTTTCCTACATTCGATATTTGAGTTTTATTAAAATAATAAAATTAAATAAAATAATCCTTTAACTTAATAATTACTTACATTTTAACAAATCTTATATTTTTTCGAAACACAATGCACTTAACTCAATTTGTTTTTTGACATTCGAATCTGACATTCGATAATATCAAATGTAATCGACACTCGCAATACCGAATTTTAAAATTGACATTCGATAACTGAATAATCGACACTCGCAATGGACACCTTTGTTTTTTTATAAAAGTAAGTTAAGTAAAAATTAACTTAGACCATTGACACATTACCAAAATAAACCATAGTTATTTATAGTGGTTTATCGATAAACTGATTGCGATGACACATTAATTGATAAAGCACTGGTTTATCGACAAGTACGACATCTGTAGAAATTTAAATCAACTGTGGTTTATTAAAGCAATCATTGTCAAAAAAGGTTGTCAGAGAAATGTATAAAATATTTTTGTGAAAATAATAAAAGTAATTATATTGTGAAAATAAACAAATTGTTTTAAACATTATAAAAATATAAAAAATTGTGTTAGTGATAAAGATACAAAATGAGTGAAAAAAAAAGTGATAGGAAAAAACGAGTCGGATGGAATGATAGCGAAATTGAATATTTATTGGAGTTATGGGTGCAAAACATAACAGATTTAAGGAGAGCAAAAAAAAAAAACAAAAATTTTTGAAAACATGTCGATAAAAATGAAAGAGTTTGGTGTGGATAAAAGTGGCGTTGAAATAAGCACCAAAATAAGTAATTTGACAAAAAGATTCAGGTAAACAGAAATACTTATAAATATTCTCTCTTAAATACATACGAATTTATAAATAATTAATTATAAAATTAAATATAATATTTAATTTTTATTCTTGTAGAGATGAAAAGAAGAATATCGGCCCTTCAGGAGGATCACCATCTGAGTGGAAGCTTTTTGAAAACGTGAATCAAATAATTGGCTGCTTTCCATGCAATGATGATTCCCTCGTTCAAGAAACAAAAATACGTATGGTAAATTTTTGTTTATTTCGTTTTTAATAAATTGCTTTTCAAAACGAATTTTCCATTGCAGAACTTGAAACCAGAAACCGTCACATTTCCAGCCACATCAACTCCAGAGCAGCCAAATATGTCTGAAGAGTTTCTAGAGACACCAAGTGCAATGGTTGACCTGAACTTGGAAGCAATAAACTCTATTGCTGAATCATCGACTTCGACACCAACAAGAAATATTACAACAACACCGTCGAACTTATTAAGAAGTAAAAAAAGAAGAAACAATTATGCTCTGCAGAAAGAATTGTTGAAAGAAATAAAAAGAGCAAATCAAGTATCAGAAGAAGAATTGAGAAAATCAAATTCATTAGCCGAGAAGAGCCTAGACATTCAAAAACAAATTTTGGAATTATTTAAAAATAATAAATAATGTTTTATTATTTATAATTATTTTTAAAATTGATATATTATATTTAAAATTCATGTTTATATAAATATACATATATATTTTTATTTGCCATTAGCCATCATTTAATCTAGAAGACGACGAAAGGTATTCCATTATAGAATTTCGAATGTCATTAGCTGTTCCATCCAAATTTCCTGTAGATGTTTCAAAGTGTGGTTGCTCTCTGCTTGTATCATCCCTCTGGACCTCCTCCAACCACATTTCATTTATTTCGTCATTTCTTTCATTTAGAATGTTATGAAGTATGCAACAAGCCTTGATTATTATTGGTGCATTTTCAATTTTAACTTGTAGTCCTCGTCCTATCTTGCGAAAACGTGCTTTTAGGTGCCCGAACGCATTTTCTACAACACGTCTTGCACGTGATAACGCAGTATTGTAATTAATTTGCTTTTCCTCAGTACAAGTTATGGGAAAGGGTTTCATCAAATGTTTACTAAATTTAAATGCAGAATCGCCAATCAGTAGAACTGGTACTTGAGTATTTGAAATTTCCTTCGCATTTTCGGTAAAAAGAGGATGATGTTCATGACACATTTTTAATGATGAACGTTCAAACACAAATGAATCATTATTTCTTCCCGGAGAACCGATATTTATGTACGTTAATCTGTATCTGAAATGAATGAGGATTAATATGAAGTGACCTTGAAAATTTTTTTTTTATTTTAAAATATCACATCAAACATGCCACAAAAACAAATCATCTTTTGAATAGAATCAAAATTATTGTAAATTAATGTAGTAATTGACCCTTAAATTTGGACGTGATACTTACCTATAATCAAATGCTGCCAATAAAATAATAGAATACCATCCTTTGTAGTTGTAGTAATCTATAGCTGCATCCTTTGATGGACTAATTTCAATATGACATCCATCTTAATTTTTTTTTTCTCATAAGTACATTCATCATACGGAAAACCAAAACTTATCACACTTACCAACAGCGCCGTAAGTATGAGGAAAACCCCACTTTTCGAATCCTTTCACTATTTCGTCAATTTTCTCTTGTGTTGGTGGATAGTAGTTTAAATACTGATCTTCAAATACGTCGCAAACTGTTTGACAGAACTCTAATACAATTTCTCCAACTGTCGTTCTTCCGATTCCAAAAATATTAGCTATTGTCCTATATTCTGAGGATGAAGCAAGTGCATAAAGTGCAACAGCAATTCTTTTCTTTAAATTTATAGAAGAACGAAAACTGGTGTCTTCTCTCTTCAAATGCTGCATTTGTTTTGCAAGCCAATCGAAACTCGATCCACTCATCCTATAATCCTCTTTGAATTTTTTGTCTCCGTTACGAGGGACTTCTTTTTCCCAAAAAATGCTTGATCGATACTGCAATAATATTCACAAACAATAAGTCATTTCTACCTTTTTTGACTACATTTTCATATAAAGCTGAAGAATGTATTATACATGGAATACGATCTTCAACTAACTTAAGTAAAACCATTATGCTAAATCTAACATTTCCAACTCAATACATAAATTAAATCTATACAAAATACGTACCAATGACCACATTGAGCGATTCGTTGTAGGAGAAGAAAGTAAAAACAACTGTTGAGTTAATTGTTCTGCTTTTCTTCTGTGGATAAACGCTTTCTTTTTATGGTAATTTATCATCTGTTCATTTTGTTTTAGGGATATGAACAGAGAGTATAATTTACTACATTTGGTAATATTTTCCTGTGCAATTTGCATTGATGTTGGTTGTTCTTGATCAATAGTTTCGACTTGATTTTGATCCTGTAATTTAATAATATATTAAATTGCACTATAGGTGTATACATCAAACATAATTTGTAATAATTGAATATGTACATACTACATACCATAATATATGACTAAATTATTAAAAACTCAAATCTGTGGTTTAAAATGTACAAATATTTAGGAAATCACTTGAAAACTACAACACTGCGACAGTTATTATTATTATTATTATTATTATTATTATTATTATTAAAACGCCTTTATGATTTATTATTATTATTATTTACAACAATAATGTTAACATAAGGATAAACAGTCTACTACACTACAATGACAGACAATTTTCAGCATTCAGCAGTCAGCACTCAGCATTAGTGTCAAACAACTCAGTTATCTCGATAACTGAGTTTGATAAACTAGTTTATGATAACTGAGTTCCCCAAGTCGTTTATCTCATATATAAACCAGAAAGCCGAGATAAACGAGAATTATCTTTGTAATGTGTCAATGGTCTTATATAACAGCATTACAATACACCAGATGGTCAATGTGACCAAACAGATTAGTGTATATACCATAGAGGTATATACTAGTGCAGGGTACTCAACCAAGTACTAAGTACAGGATGACTATAGTACCCTCACATTACAATTATTTTTAATAATTTGCATAATAATAGCCATTAGTATACATTGTGTTAATTATTTGGTATATCTCAATAATGCAACAGATGAGGATAAGTTAATACCGTAATAACAAATATTAATTTTTTTTATATTATTTTATTTCTGTATTCATATTCATAACTTTATCATTCCATTCATCCTCAATCACCAAAACTTCTTAAATAAAAGCAAAGAAAAATTATTTTATTATATTGAAATTTTTATAAAACAAGAACAGCAATGAAATTGAAATAAAAATTAGTTGTAATCAAAAGTATAAGATATTATATTTAGTATCAAAGAATTATCAGTTGGCCAAAATATATTACATTTCTAAGCATAAATATCTTAAAAAACGACCAAGATCAGAAAATAAGTACAATATTATATTTAAAGTATGTATTTACATACAAAATGAAGGTATGTATTGCTTTTATAATAATAACGAACAAGAGATGTGTGTTTAAAAAAAAACAACGATGATAAGAAAAAAAAATGCAATGATATAAAGTATTAAATTTTTATTTATATCTTTATTTCAATTAACTCATTTCCACATCACCTTTGAGTAAAATTTTTCATAAAAAAAGATTGAAAAGTAAAAAAAATTGCGCTTATGTAAAACAAAGTTAACAATTGAACAATACAAATTGTAAAAATTTTAAAATTATAGTATCTTCGAAGCATCATAATCGTCGTAATCTGGTAAATCGTAAACTATCGTAATTGATGGTAAAAATTTGGCTGAACTTCCGAACAATAATAATACTTTGGAATGTCCTCTTTAACATGATTACATATCTTTATTGCCGCAAATTCATTTAAAGGATGCAAAGTACCCTTACAAATTGTTGGTCCAAATTGGCGTCTTTTAAAGAAACCATTATTTCTCCGAATAACGATCCTGGATTGTATTAATCAATATATACCATTTTAAAGAGGACTTTATACTCTATTTGCCACAGTTTATTTCACTTTGATTACATTTGCGGTTCTCGAGATATAAGCACTTAAAATTTCGTGTTTTTTATAAATCACTTTTTCAACTTTTTTTGATAACGGTTGAACTACAAAACTTGAAGGATGGCAGTTATATATTTTATTATATCATTCAAAAGGTTTTTTGTCATCTTTTTTAATGATATCACATTTCTGCATAGAAACTGTATAAATAAAAGAAAAACGCACAAATATACAAAAAAAAATGCGAAAAATACACGTTTTTCATACATTTTTGAGTAATAATTTCAAAATTTAATACTTTTCATGGGAATTTTAAAATTTTAGTAAAAGGTAAATGAAACTAAATTTTTTTACTAAAACATAGGTATATACATTTTAGCAAAAGGGGTAAACATAATATCTATATATATATTGTCGGTATTGACGGGAATGAGCAGGCGGACCAGGCAGCCAAAGCAGCCATTGGTGTTGTACAAGAGTCGAACCTGCTTATCCCGCCAAGCCCGAATGCCATATGCAGAATCGGGCTGGACCAATTGCACAAGCGAAGACAGGCTAGATTTCAGGATATTGGTTCAGACACTGCACGGGATTACTGGGAGATCAACTGAGATCTCAGAGCTCCAAAATTCAACCCTGCGTTGAGTAGAGCTCGTCAGACCTCGCTGTTAAGATTTCGGGCGGGGCACACGAGATTGACGCATCCCTTCTCAACAAGCAGAGAAGTTGGGTCAATCTGCCCTCGTTGTAGAAACACCTTACACATGAACGCGACATGACTGTTAATGGACTGCCCGGCTGTTATATCCAGACTGGCAGTCCTAGGACAACAAGACGTAAATAGGGAGGAGTTGCTGGATCCTTCACAGGGTGCAAACTCCACTCTATTTACAATACTGACACAGTACAGACTGACGGACAAATTATAAGAGGAAGACATAATTCGTGCCAAACCACCACATAGCAATAGAATACTCAAATGACAAATTGTATATGAAAACTGTGTGCGACAGAGGTGCCGACATCACTTCTCACACTACAGGTAGTGGACGGAGTGATGGCGTGGCCGAGGCCGGAGACAGTGATTACATTGTAAGAATTTTTGGTCCCCTTCATCTAAGGGGTTACTACACCTAAGTACTAACAATATTTGTAAGCAATGTTTGATACTAACGATAGATATAAGAGCCTGTGTACCATAGGTGTGAATTTATGAAGCCGCTACCGTCTCTCCCACCACAATAGTGATGGAAGAGGGGATAGCGTGGCCACACACCAAACACAAATGGTGACACAGAAAAATTTAGTATAAGTACGTTTAGTAATTAGTAATAAGTGATCGCCAAAAGACCCTGGTGGGTCATGGTGTGGGCGGGGGTGAGGCAGTTTACTGTCCTCACAGCCATAATAAATAATAATAATAATAATAATAATATACATATATATATACATATATATATATAATATATATATTTAAATACTTACCATATTGATAAAATAATCACTTTTAAAAACACAAATAATTGAAAAAATCACTTTTTTTAAACTAAATTTCAATAAAACACTTATAAAAAACTCTTGTCCTTATAAATTTAAACTACATTCACAAAATTAAAATCAGTATTACTGTACGTATCAGAAAACCAAATTGGCAAATTATGTAAAAATTATAAATTTAAAATTTAGAGTATATAAATGTAGAAAATAAAGTATTTAGGTATAAATTTCCTGGAAAGATACAAGGGCATAGATAACATAGGCCAATCCAATCATGAATAATTAAATATATCTATAGATATGGAAATATAATAAATGTTAGCAAATATTAATAAATACAATTCAGAGAGAGAATGTGGTAGGCAGAAGTATTTTTACGACTTTTTTCGTCGAAGAAAAAATTTAAAATCGTATTTTTTTTTTATTTTTGAATGAATCATTTCGATTTTTTTGCATTTACTTTGGAAATATGTGTAGATAAACTGTGCGAATATGCAAGCTAAATTCAAGAAATAAAATACATTACTCAATTTTTAATTATTATTTATTATTAAAGAGATAAATTAAGATGAACGGAGTTTTTAGAAGAATTAAAGTTTTTAGAATACAAAACAATCATGCTTACTCGACGGCTATTACATAAGAACTGAAAACTAATATATTATATGTAGCTAATAGCTGTAATTGTATATAATGTTGCCTACTTAGTTTAAATTTGAACATACTCCGCCCACCTTGAAAAGATACATCTTTTCAAACCAAATGAACATTATAAAAATTTATTGATTTATATTATTGTTGTTATCCTCCAGTAACAAGATCAATTTTGTAACTGGCCTTATTATGGTACCTCTCTGAGTTCGAATTGTTACTACTCGCACTAAATCATCTTTACTTGGATGTATTTCTGTGATTCTGCCAACTAACCAACTACCAGGAGGAAGATTAGATTCTGCCACTAATACGATGTCATCAATATGTAAATTCCTCTTCAGTTTCAACCATTTGTATTTCTGTTGTAGTGTTGATAAATATTCGGTTTTCCATCGTTCCCAAAAATTGTTGATTGTTTTCTGTACAATTTGATAACGTGAGCGATAATATTTTATGTTGTCATCAACTGGAACTTCTGGAACTTGCATTATGGGTTTTCCAGTTAAAAAATGATTTGGTGTAAGGATTTCATAATCAGATTTATCATTTGATAATGTCATCAGTGGTCGTGAATTTAAACAATTTTCTATCTGGCACAATACGGTATAATACTCGTCGTAAGTCAATGAAGAATTACCAACAATTCTTCGCAAATGAAATTTAACTCTTTTAACTCCTGCCTCCCAAATTCCACCAAAATGGGGAGCTGAAGGTGCAATGAACTTCCAGTCGATTTCATTATCTACCAGATATTGATGAATTTGAATTGTTTCAGCTTTCTGCTTAAAGTAGTCATACACTTCCTTTAGATGCCTAAAAGCTCTATGAAAATTGGTGCCATTGTCACTGTAAATGGTACGAATTTCTCCCCTTCTAGCAACAAATCTTTTGAACGCTGCTAAAAAACTTTCTGATGATAGATCTGCTACTAATTCTAAGTGAATTGCCTTAGTTGACAGACAGACGAATAAAGCAATGTACCCCTTGTGTGATTTTGCTCCTCTTCCTTTTCGATTTAAAATTATAACTGGACCTGCATAATCAATTCCTGTATTGTAAAATGGTTTTCCAACTTGAAATCTTGATGATGGTAAGTTAGACATCTTTTGTTCACATAATTTAGCTCTATGACGAATACATGTAACACAATTGTGTGTTATTTTCTTAATGAGATATTTCACGCCAATTATCCAATATTTTAATTTGATATTGCTTTCTAAATGTTGCCCAGTAGAATGAAGTAATTTTTTATGATAATATTCGACGATCAATTTACTAATACGATTATCCTTGTGTAAAATGATTGGATGTTTCTGGTCTTCAGGAACACATGTTGCGTGTTCAAGTCTTCCTCCCAAGCAATCCAAGTTTATCAATAAAAGGATCAAGCGTACGCAGTTTACTATTCTTGGGTAACATCTGTTGAATTTTAATTTGTTTTAGTTCATTCTTAAATGTAGTTTGTTGTGTTCGTTTCATAAAAATATTTAAGGAATACTGAATTTCGTTGATTGTTATATAATCTGGAAAATTGTTTCTTATATTTCTAATTTTATCATAGCAATTTTTTTTATATCGAAGAATCCAAGAAGTGATTCTTAACATCTCCATTAGATTCGAAAATTTCTCCATCATGAAATCTATAATATTATTACTATCACAATTTTCAACTAGAAAGCAATTTTTGCATTTTTCTTCGTCTGTGTTAAATGTTATATTATGTTTATTAAAATTGTTATCTTCTTGTAAAAAGGCTGGTCCGTTCCACCATAGATCACATTGTAGTAATTCATCTGCGTTAATTCCCCTGGAAGCGATATCTGCAGGATTATCGATTATATTCACATAATGCCAATTATCATACGGTATGACAGATAAAATATTGGATGTTCGATTTCCTACAAAGGTAGTCCAACGTCTAGGAAAATCATTCGACTATGCTAAAACCGTAGTGGAATCAATCCAGGCAAATATTTCGAGACAATTCTTTTCCAATTTTAAAGCATTGTATACTTGTTGAATTAGCTTCGCGAGTAAATGAGTTGCGCAAAGCTCAAGACGTGCAGAAGCAATTTGTCTTATAGGGGCAACCTTCGTTTTTGCAGCTACAACCTTATATCCTTATATCCACTATCATGCCAAACTCGTGTGTATACGATAGCAGCGTATGCTCGTTCTGATGCATCACTAAAACCATGTAATTACAGATAACAGCTTTTCGTTGTAAACATCCATCTATGTATTTGAAGGTTGTTAAGCACATGAAGCTTATTGTAAAAACTATGCCATAAATTCTCGATTTCGGGTGTAATTTTTTCATCCCAGTCAATTTTACTCATCCATAAATATTGCATGATAATCTTGGCCTGAATTGTACATGGTGATAAGATTCCTAGAGGATCGAATATTTTTGAGATGATTGATAAAACTATTCGTTTCGTAAAGTAATTCATCTCAGGAACGTGAACATGACGTGACAAATGGTCGGTTTTGGAGTGCCAATTAAGGCCTAGTGTCTTAATAATCGATTCATTTTCATTATCAAAGGGTTTCACCCTTTCTTGAAGATGATCAGGTATTTGATGTAATATATTTTCAATATTGGAAGACCATTTACGCAATACAAATTTGCCCCTTTTGAGTAAGTTGATAATATCCTCCATATTGAGAGAAGCTTCTTGTAGATCGTCGTCAGATCGTATAAGATCATCAACATAAAAACTTTGTTGCAATAATTCATAACCTCTTGGATGATATGTTCTTTCATCTTCACCAAGTTGTTTTAGTACCCTTAATGCTAAATATGGAGCACATGATGTTCCATAAGTAACAGTGTTCAAACAAAATGTCCTTAGTTGGTCGTTACCAGATTTCCTCCAATAGATAAGTTGGTAATGTCGATCTTCTGGATGTATCAATATTTGACGGAACATCTTTTCGATATCTGCAACATATGCAACAGCCCCCATTCTAAATCTTAACAAAACGTCTATGAGATCATTATGAATTTTGAGTCCTGTATGTAAAATCTCGTTGATTGGAACTCCTGTCGAAGGACGACATGAACCGTCAAATACTACACGTAGTTTTGTGGATGTACTCGTTTTCTTCCAAACACCATGATGTGGTAGATAGCAGTCATTCTTCGACGACTTTTCTGTAAATTCTTGCATGTGATGAAGTAACGAATATTCTTCCATAAATTTTATGTAGTAGTTTGAAAGTTCATTATCACCCTTAAATCTTCGTTCCATATTATAAAAACGTTTGATCGCTTGATTAGAAGTATCACCAAGTAGGTCGGTTGATTTCTTAAAAGGAAGTCTTACCATATATTGTCCAGACTCAAGTCTTTGATGAGTGGTATTAAAATGATGTTCACAATTAGATTCTTCAGTTGTTAATAACATTTTTGAATTAGGCTCTTCTATATTCCAAAATTGTTGTAATATTTCATCTAAATTCAGTTTAGTGGTAACATGATGACATGATATTGATGTTTTGTCAAATGTCCTTCCAGTTATTATCCAACCAAAAATGGTTTTATATAATATTATACCAATATCATCGATGGCCATTTTCTCACCGAGGAGAACCTCAAAAACAACATCACAACCTAATATAATATCCACCTTTGTGGGCAAATTATAGTTTATGTCGTCGATATTATATTCAGCAATTAATCGTTCCTTAATTTTATTATCAATTTTGAATGGTAGTAAATCATTCGTCAGTTGATGTAAAATATGTGTCGTAACAAATATAGATTGGTTACCATTTTCTGAATAAATATGTGTTTGTATTTTTCCTCTAGTTGTAACGTTCTTTGTGCTACCTACACCAGTAATCAGAAGATTTGCCCTTTCTCTTTCTAGCCCTAATCGTTGAATACATGATTCTGATATAAGTGAGACTTGAGAGCCAGTATCAAGTAATGCCACGCATGGCTGAAGTTGGTTGTATTTATCTCGTATAAAAACCATTGCAATAGGAAGAACGCTAACATAAGATGGTGAAATTTGTGTAGAAGAAGTCACATGAACCGATGTTGAATCTATAGTTTGTACAGTTGCTGCAGATTTGTTCTCGTAATGAAGAGTCGTATGATGTTTTTTATTGCATGTCTTACACCTAGAATTAGACTTACAATCACTAGACAAATGCTTACCTCGTAGACAATTATAACAAACCCTCAATTTTGTCACAGTTTGATTTCTTTCTTGTTGTTTTAAACCTAAAAATTTAGGACAATTATACAAGCGATGATTTTCATGACAATGTGGACATGAATCAATTGATGTGGTACAACTCAACTTTGCTTTTGTGTTGACTACTGGTTTTATGTCTTTTAAAACTAACTTTGAAATTGTTGTCAATTCATAAATCCGTTCATCGAGGAATTTTAGTAATATGTCGAACTTTGGTCGTTTTGTAGACGCTATTGATCGACGCCATAATTGTTGTGTTTCCTTATCCAATTTGTTCACCAATAAGTATATTAACCAGCAGTCCCATTCCTTGGTGGGTAGTCCTAAGGCTTGTAGAGCTCGTACGTTTTCTTCAAATGTGTTAGTTATATCGCGAATCGACTCTGCACACGTTGTTTTTAATGAATTATAATTATGCATTGTTTCCAAGTGCATTTCAATTATCATTGCATCCTTATCATATTTTTGTTTTAATAATTCGTAAGCTGCGACATAATTGCTTTCAGATAACTGAAGTTGTTTCAAGGTTGAAGAAGCTTCTCCATATAATGATTGTTTTAAAAATTGAAACTTATGTATAGTTGAGATGCTTGTATTATTATGCACGATTGAGTTATATATGTTGAAAAAAGGTTTCCATTCTTTATAATTGCCACTAAACCTCGGAATTTCTAAAGTAGGTAACTTTATCTTAGATTGTGAATCAGACGACAAACT
Source organism: Villa cingulata (assembly GCA_951394055.1). Classification (NCBI taxonomy): domain Eukaryota; kingdom Metazoa; phylum Arthropoda; class Insecta; order Diptera; family Bombyliidae; genus Villa; species Villa cingulata. Next base: position 30,700,421 of record OX596020.1, on the reverse strand, counting down.
TGAATTTGGTGTTGAATGATAAGCGTTGGATGATAGTTGCTGCATAGCTTGTGTTAGCTGTGTTTGACCTTGTGCTAGTGCATTGAGTGAAATTGTTAAATTGGATGATACATCATCTGTATTTATTGGTGGACCACGTCGTTGATTTATACTAACTAATAAGTTAGCCTTAGTTGAAAGATATTGATCGTCTAAAATTTCTCGATATGTAGTTTGCTCGTCTAAATCATTTTCATCCGTTAATAGATCAATCTCATTTTGAACTTTCGTTAAGTCTTCGTAGATTTTCTCTAGCTTAATTAAGTGCAATTCCAATAATTCAATTCTTGTATCTAATTCAGCAATAATTTCAGCAATTTTATTTTGCAGTTTTGTAAACAGCGTTTTGTTTACCCTTCGTTGCTTTTTCAAATTTTCCATTTTATTATATCACCAAAGTATGCAATTAGTAATATAAGAATAGTAGGCTTGAATATCACTGACAGATTGTTGAAATTGTGGTAAATTGTAATGAAATAACATATATACCTATTATATGGTGTTGTCCTTGTTATTGTCTAATTTGATGAAATCAATATGGCCGACACACAAATTTGATTCGATATATTAAAACATAATATTTATTGTATTATCAAATATTATATTTTAAAACAACACTAATTGTTTTAACAGCACACCTTAATATATATATATATATATATGTTCCAATTGCCTTATACAATCAACCACACACGTTTTGACTATGTTTTCAAGTCCCTGTTCGGGCGCCAAAAATATGTGCGAATATGCAAGCTAATTTCAAGAAATAAAATACATTACTCAATTTTTAATTATTATTTATTATTAAAGAGATAAATTAAGATGAACGGAGTTTTTAGAAGAATTAAAGTTTTTAGAATACAAAACATGCTTACTCGACGGCTATTACATAAGAACTGAAAACTAAAATATTATATGTAGCTAATAGCTGTAATTGTATATAATGTTGCCTACTTAGTTTAAATTTGAACATAAACTATGACAATTTTCGTGACCAGATGTTCAATAGTTTCCAAGAAAATAGCTGTAAAAGATAATCGCTTTGTGGGACAAAAGTATTTTTACAAGGGCATAAGTATTTTTACACACAGAAAATAATGTTAATATTGAAAAATATTTTATTAAAATGCAATTTATATATATAAAAAAAAAAATTTATAGATTATTATAAATGCCTTATTACTAATAGCGCGTGTTACCCCCCTTTGCATCAATTACTGCTTTTAATCGCCTTGGAATTGATTCCACAAATTTATGGATATAATCTAAAGGAATATCTTTCCAAATATCTGATATTTCAATAATTGCATCATTTCTTTTTCTGTTTTTATTTGTTATACACGCGTAATACATCGTCTTTGTAATAATCTTCTTTGTTTGAAATATAAGGTAAACAAACAAAGAAAATTTTCGACTTATTCCTACAGGGTAGGGTGATTGTTTTTTTTTTCTTGTTTTCATAGTTTTATACAAATTTTTTTTTTTATATATATAAATTTTTTTTTTATTTCGTCTTTACCACAGGGTTACAAGTTGATCATTTTTTTTTGTGTTTTACCATCATTAATTTTTACAGGGTAGTCATTTTTCTTCTTTTTGTGGTTAAAAATACAAATATTTTTTTGAATTATTTATTTTTACAGGGTGGTTCTCCTTATTCTCTTATTTTTTTGTTAACAAACAAAGATTTTTCTTTTCGTTGGTAAACATTCATTTTTACAGGGTGGTTCTTCTCTTTCCTCTCCATTTGCTTTTGCGCGTGGGGGAGATATACCAATTTTGTTTTTAATTACATAAATTTTTTTTTAGGTATTTTACACTGCTGGTATATAGTGTGAAATACATTTCTTCGTGCAGCGTTATTCTGTATACAGGGTGTTCATTTTTTTTACACATTTTTATTTTATTTCAGATTTGTTGGCAACAGGTTAAGATACCATTGCATTACATAACTTTATCAATTTTACAGGGTGTCTCGCACTTTTTCTTTTCTGGTTGCATTTTTGACTTTCCTTTTATGTTGAACTTTGTAATTCCTTTCTTTTGCATTCAATCCATTCCTTTCCCGAATTTGGGTACATTTCTTTTTAATTTAGTCCATTTCCATACTCCATTTCTTTCTATCTTTCTTTCCATTTTTTTTACTTTCATCTCTGAGTTATCATGTCTGATACTGATAAATCAACGACACCAGAGGCTGGAGAGAGTCAAGATTCCACACCAAACAACTTGACTGAGTCCACTTTATTAGATCTTGCCTGACAGATGGCATTACAGGTCCAGATGGTTTCTGAAGTGACTAATGCCCTCAGAGGTCTATCACAGAGAGTCGAGCAGATAGAGAGTAAGTATAGGGTAATAGGGTACTCAACTCAGTCAGAGCAGATACAGCGGCCCATTCTACAGGTATACCTACTCCAGAGGTCGTCAGATCTGCACCTACAGTTGCCGTTTTGGATACAGACACTCAAATAAACTCCCTTTTGATACAAATGACTTTATCTGAGACCTTGGGTACTTCTATTGGTGCTCAACCCACCTCTGTAGCTACACAGGTTCTCACAGAACCCTCTCCAGTCCTCCCTTCTATTACAAATCTACCTACCTCTACCCAACGAAACCCAATTAATGAGTTAGTCTCTACCCAAAGTCCTAACCAAATGACAAGCCATACAGTATTTACCAGACCTTCCATTGAGACAGAAATTGCGTTTGAACATGGATCAGACTTTTCTAGCCCATGAGACCAATATAGAACCTAGGCTTTCTACCATAGGTCATCAGACAGACACGTGCGCTCGACAGCTAGAATCCTGCTTTCTGACAAATGTAGACCCTGCTACTTCCAGCCATCGGGTTTATAAAAGTTTGTACGAACCAATGCATAGTCGGGATCGACCAAATGTGCATTTTAACGGTTCTCGTACTAATAGTGGCAGGAGTATTGTGTCTGGTGGCCATCCCTACATGAAAATCAACCCTAAGGAATACGATGGTAGGGAGCCATGGCAAAGTTATAGGTCGCACTTCGACGCGGTAGCGAGGGCGAATGGTTGGCCTGATGAATTCAAGGCTCTTGGTTTAGCACCTCATTTAACGGGAACGGCCTTAGCATTCTTCGAAACACTACCCAGAGCCGTTCAAGACGATTATCACCTACTGGATCAAGCCTTAAATAATAGGTTCAGCATCCAGTATAGGCAATCGGTGGCCCATATCCAACTGCGTGGTCGAATTCAAAGGGACAGAGAATCACTCCCAGAATTTGCCACGCAAGTACAAAAATTAGTGTACCTAGCTTTCCCAGGCTGTCCTGAGACGGCGAGAGACAGGATAGCCCTAGGACAATTTGTGGACGGTCTTCTTGATTTGGAGGTCCAACAGCGTGTCCGTGACGCAGCCCCTGAGTGCTTGGAGGAAGCCCTCGCTTTAGCGAGCAGAATGGAAGCTAGTAGGGATGCAACACGGATAAGCCGAAGAGGGATCCGGGTCAATCAAGTAGTCGTCCAGAACGAGGGACGAAATGGTAAATCCAAGAAATCGGGAAAAGCCTACAGCTCAGCTTAGAGGAGTGCAAGTTGAGCTTCCCTATACAAGACACTCCAACTGGTAGTCCTACCCTAGCGACTGGGGTGACTGGTAGAATCAAATTCTTCAATTCGGAAAAATATTTTGGGTTTATTGTCAGAGACGACACCAATGCAGAGATATTTTCGCATCGCGTTGAAATGAAACCACTGGGGAAAGTAGCATTGCAGCGTGGTGACAGGGTCCAATTTGATGTAGTCTCCACTGCTCGTACTCCGCAAGCCACTAATATAGTTCTCTTGGGTACCAATTCAAGACACCAAAACCCTGCAGTCACTTCATCTACTGCTTCTAATGCTGTTCCTCGTACCAACAATATCGATATTTCTAATCCTAAATGTAACGCATACCCTAGCAGTACAATACCTATCTCTTGTCCTAATGTTTCTAGTTCTGAAGGTACAGCCACGCCTATCCAAAAGCCTATGATCCCTTCTGATTTTAATTACCCTAGCCTTCGAAACAATTTTCATTCCAATACTGCACATACTTCTAATTCTAATTTCACACTCGTTTATAATGCCAGTCCCACAGCCACCATTCCTACCACGCCTTGTTCAAATAGTGTCATATCTGATCCACCTAGCCCTGTAATCACCCATAATCTTAATTCTTCGTTGAAAGCTCACCCTAATTTAACAATCAACAATCTTTCGGATTCTTCAAACAATTATCTAAATGTTACACCCCTACCTTTGGCCAGTCAATCCACTGTAACTACTACCGTTGACGTGACTAAAACATCCCCTCCAGTGCACTGTAACCAATCTGTTATCAGTCCAATGAAGTCCAGTTTAAATGAAGTTACCAAAAAGGACTCCTATCCTCTACCGCGTATTGACCTTACTCTTGAAGCTTTGGGTAAGTCAAAGTGGTTCGCGTCTCTAGATCTCCTTTCGGGATATTTCCAAGTGAAAATGCATCCCGATGATAAAGAAAAAACCGCGTTTAGTATCGGTTCGGGATTATACGAATTTAACGTAATGCCTTTTGGTCTGACCAATGCTCCTGCAACTTTCCAGCGCTTGATGGAGATAGTGCTTCATGATATTCCCTATACGATGTCCTGAGGATATCTAGGCGACCTACTGGTACATGCCGAATCCTTCGATATCCTGTTAAAGAATTTAAGAGTGGTATTTCATCGCTTATCTCAAGCGGGCTTGAAACTATCGCCCAAGAAATGCCATCTATGTCGCCGAGAAGTCAGATTTTTGAGGTATGTGATTTCGGAGCGCGGACTCTCTACAGACCCTGAAAAGATTAAGTCTGTGCGTAACTGGCCTAGACCCAGTAGCAAGAAAGATATCCAGTCTTTTCTCGGCCTGTGTGCTTATTATAACGTTTTGTGCAAGACTTCTCTTCAATCAGTAAGCCACTTACTGGACTTACTGAGAAGGCCTCAAGGTTTGAATGGACACCGGAGTGTGACCGTGCTTTTCAGACCTTGAAGGAGAAGTTGACCCAGGCGCCTATATAAGCACAGCCGAATGATCATGACCCATTTATCCTCGACACTGATGCCAGTCAATTTGCATGGGGGGCGGCCCTGTCACAGTTCCAGCATTTCGAGGAAAAGGTTGTCAAATACTACAGTAAGACGTTGAGAGGACCCGAGAGGAATTATTGTGTAACGCGAAGGGAGCTCTTGGCAGCTGTGAAGCCTGTAGCGCATTTTCGCCCCTATGTCCTCGGACGACGCTTTCCATTGCGCACCGACCACGCATCTCTGCGATGGCTGATGAACTTTAGAGAGCCTGAAGGACAAGTTGCACGGTGGATAGAGAGGCTGCAGGAGTTTGATTTTGAAATTCAACACCGTGCAGAGAAGAATCATGGCAACGCGGATGCTCTCTCTCGTCGTCCTTGCGAGTCCTCGTCCTGTGTCTACTGTAGCAGGCTTGACGAAAAACAGATGTTGCTGGTAAAGACTGAAGCCATACAAGCCATGGATATGGAACATATTCAGGCAACCGATCCGCCCCCGCTTTTAAATCTTATTGGTCCATGTTCTCTTCTCTAGTCCTTAAGGATAGTGTTATCTACCGACATTCCCCCAATCCTCCCTATCAGCTACAGTTGTTGGTTCCTGAGTGTTAACAGGCGGAAGTACTGAAACACATGCATGATAGTCCGGCCGGCGGCCATTTTGTCATAGAAAAAACCCTCGCGAAGATACGCGAGAGATACTATTGGGTAGGGCTATCTGCAAGTGATCGACGCTACTGCCTTCGCTGCACAGTATGACAGCAAAGAAAAGAGCCAATTCCTCGAACTAGGGCACCCTTACAGGTGCGAGTCTCTGGCTACCCGTTCGAGAGAGTTGCTGTTGACATACTAGGAACACTACCTGTAACTGGAAATGGCAATAAATACATCATAGTCATGATGGACTATTTTACCAGGTGGCCTGAAGCGTTTGCGGTCCCATACCAAACTGCTGAAACGGTAGCAGAAGTATTAGTCAGCCAAGTCTTTTCGCGATTCGGATTATGTAAACAATTACACTCTGATCAAGGACGTAATTTTGAGTCTGCTGTATTTAAAGAGATTCTTCATCGTTTTCGGATCGAAAAGACGCGAACCACTGCGCTACACCCTCAGAGTGATGGTCTTGTCGAACGTTTCAATAGAACTATCTTAGACCACCTCTCTAAGTTTTTTGTCAAACACCAAAAAGATTGGGATACCTACCTGCCTTTTCTTCTCCTCGCTTATCGCTCTTCGGTTCAGAAATCCACACAAAACACTCCCGCTTTCTTAAATTTGGGACGTGAACTTCGACTTCCTATCCAATTACTAACTGGGGGGCCTCCAGATCATCATCTACAAGATGTGCCCACTTATGTAGCTAATCTATAAGAAAGACTTTCAAATGTCTATTCTTTCAATCGTTCACAGCTCACAGAAGCTAGTCGTAGGATGAAGGATCGTTGTGATTTGTCCGCGAAAACAAACCCTTTCAAAATTGGAGACTTTGTCTGGCTTTATAACCCTAAGAGAAAGAGAGGCTATAGCCCTAAACTTCAACGAGACTGGAATGGTCCGTACGAAATAATCGAATTAGTTACAGATGTCGTCTATAAAATTAAGCATAAGACTTCGAACCGAACAAGTGTCGTCCACCGCGATCGTTTAGCCACAGCGACTATCTGATGTTATTTTAGCCCTTCTCATATCCGTCTCTTTCCTAATTTTTATTTCCTCATGTTTCAGTTACTTCTTATCAGTCTACCCTTTTTAATTTAATTTTATTTGTGCCGAACCTATTTACTGCGCAAAGCATTTTTTTTTCTTTTCTTTGCAAGTAAGCGCAGCAGCTGGAGGATTTCAGGATCCCACCAAGTCTCCTCTATCCCAAATAATCCCGGCCTGCCAGCCACATTTACACACTCAGTTGGGACTTTGAGCTCATAAACGGGGGGTCTTGTTGTAAACCTGAAAAAGAAAAAAGGATAAATTAATCTTCAAATCAAATTAAAATAATTATAATTTAAAAATTAAAAATAATTTCCATACTTACCTGTAACTTGTCACTTTGTTTATTTACATTTTTGTAATAGAATGACATTTTCACTTTTAAAATAAAATGTCATCTTCTTCTTTTTTTGTATACAGATTCAGCAAAAAACAACGAACGTTACCACTGGAATTTTCTTTCAATCCGTTGACGTTACAGCGGGCGGCGAATTGATAGAAAATTCCAGACTACAACTGTTTACTATTTTTTTTTGTGTGTGACGAGGAGTATATAAACGGACTCGTCACAACAGAAAAAAGTTTTTTTTAAGTCTTAGTTTTTTTCATTTTTTGAAGTTTTCGGGTTTTAGTTTTTTCAGCTTCTTCAATTTTTAAGTTCTTTTGGTTTTTTTTCAGTTTTGTTTTTTTTTGAGCTAGTAGTTTTTTGCTAAATCTTTTTTTTTTAGTTTTTTTTAAATTTAAAAAAAAAGTTTAGTCTTTAAAATTTTTTTAGATTAAATTCAAAATTTTAATTTTCCAGAATTTTTAGTTTTTTTTTTAAGTTTCTGTTTTTTTTTTAAATTTTTAATTTTATTAGTAGTGAAGTTTTTCTTTTGTTCGGATTTTTGTTAAAGTTTTTTTTATATAAAAATAAAAGTAAAAAAAAAACGATAATCAGATTTGTTTTTTGGTAAGTGAAATTTTCCTTTGTCTTATTTATTTTTTTTTTCTAAAAAAAGAAAGACTTGATTTGTTATAATAACCCTTTGCCTATAAAGGGTTAGAAGAATAAAGTTTTTTTCCCTTCCTTTGTTTTCCCACTCCTCATCATTTTTTTTTGTTTTTTTTTCTTTTCAAGGTTCCGCTCGGGCCCTAATTTTCGTGTTCTATTCTTTTTTTTGTACTCTTTTTGGGCTAAATTTTAACACTTTCTTTTGTCTTTCACGAAAAAGGGTTAAGGAAAAGGCATAGAAGAAATTCTCCCCCTCTTCTTTTATAACAATATCATATCAAATAAGTGATGGTACCACTCAAAACCATATAAAATTTAATAAACCAGTCATGCAACTCACAAACTGATTCATCTATATAAATATTCTTATGTTTCTCTCATATTTACATCTCTCCTGAATTATAAACTTTCGCTGTTTTTCGATATTAATTGAAAAACTTTTTCGATCTTTATTTTTGGCAAACAAACAAACATTTAAATAAAAAAAATGAAATGGTTCATCTAGTATACTGTATTATATTTGTATAATACAAATGAAAAAGATAGAAAATAACGCTATAATTTTTTCAAAAAAAAAAGTCTCAATTTTCAAATTTTTGCAAAAACAAACAAGAAAAAAAAATGTAAATCATAAAAATATTTTTGAAAAAAAGTTTTACATTATACCTAATTTAAATATTTTCAATTCAATCAGTAAAATTTAATTTTATGTTATATTTTATTCTTCAATCTTGTGGAAATTTGTTTTTTAGAAATAACACACACACCACACACTCCCGACAAAATATACAAAATCCTTAACACACCTGATAATTTATTATTTTTTTTTTTTAATATGAAAAAGAAAAATTTTCACATTTAATTATTTCAAAATGTATAATTTTCAAATTGACTTTCACTTTATCAAAGAATATACAGGGTGTTCCAGATTTGGTGAATAATATTTCAAGGGGTTAAAGTAGAGTGCATTTGCAATCGAAAATGTTATATGACATTTTCTCGTTTGCGCTTTATTTTCGACGCTAGAGGGCGTTTAAAATTTTGAGGATTTATCATGATCTTTCAACACAAAATCACGTGTAACTTTTTGCACACCCTACGTATCAAAATTTAGCATTCTAGCGAATGACAGAAAACAAAATTACCTTTCTTTTGATATACTATAACAGGTAATTAAGAATTTGGATCCTTGGAAAAGAACATCCTGAAATCAAAATTCATTATGCATTTTCTAAAACCGTTTTTGTTCTGCATAGGATATCTGAAAAAAATTGCAGTACGACAAATGTTCCAAACCTAAAAAAAAACTGTGAGAAAGTGTCTTGTTTCAAACAAAAAAAATCCGACGTCGATTGCATGAGCCGTTTTTGAGTTATTAAGGATCATAGATGAGTGGAAGGGATCAAAAATGTGCTTAAAATCGCACATTATAATCTAGAAAGAGGATTTTTTATCATTACTCATATGAAATTCTTCAACAAACATTCATTAGATCTTATGTTCCAGTTAAAAAAAATTTCTCGACTACCTGCAGGAGGAAAAATTATGCCTGTATATTGAATACTTTCGGATATATTGAGGGAACTTTTTTATAACCCCCTAATACAGATCAATTGTGTGCTTATACCAACATAACATGTAAATACTAATGAACATTATGAAATGTAATAAAGGGAATGTGAATAAAAACAGTTTAATTTTTAAGGTTTTATTTAAATTCTTTTACAAAAAATGTTCAAAATTTCCTCCTCCAGCTTCACAACATGCCCTAGCTCGCCTTAACAAAGACTGTCTTATTCGTCCAGCTGTTAGAAATGCTCTGAATTTTTCAGACGCAGCTCTTATCTTAGATCTTAAATCATCTATATTTCTTATATCTCCTCGATAGACCCTTGGCGTTAGATATCCCCAGACGAAAAAATCTATTGGGTTAAGATCTGGAGATCTTGGTGGCCATCTTATTGGACCAAATCGACCTATCCATCTTCTACCAAACAACTCATTGAGCTTCAATGTTACTATAGAAGCAGAGTGAGCTGGGGCACCGCCCAGTTGAAACCACATTCTTTGTCGTATGCTAATTGGCAAGTCTTATATCAGGTTAAAAAGTTCATTATTTATAAAATGTAAAAATCTGTCAGCGTTCAGGTTTCCTGGGAGCTCAAATGGTCCCAATAAATGGTTCCCAATTATACCAATCCATAAATTTACATTAAAATGATGCTGGAAAGAAGATGATGAGTATAAATGAGGATTTCTGAAGACCACTGGTGCTCATTATGAATATTTAATATTCCTCTTCTCGTGAAAGTAGCCAGTCCATAAAATAGATGTTAGGTCTTCTCTATGCCTAAGAAGCCATCTAGAAAAAGTTACTCGCTGTACAAAATCGCTTTCTTGAATATGCTGTACTCATTGGTAATGGAAAGGTGTTCAAATTTAAACTAAGAAGGCAACATCGTACACAATTTTAACTATTATATATAACATGTTATTTCTTATGTAGTATCCGTCGAGTATACATGTTCTTTGTAATTCTTAAAACTTTTAATATTTCTAAAAATTCCGTTATTCTTTAATTTATCTTTTTTAATAATAAACAATAATTTAAGACTGAAGACTGAATTACATTTTGATATTTGATCTGATACTTATTTTATTATGTATTATGTTTAGTTACATTTATATATTGTATATAGTGATTGTGTACAATTTGTTTTTTTTTTTTTGTATGTATAATTATAATAATTACAAATGTTGTTGTCTTAGTCTAAAATATGTATTATTTTATTGATTATTGATTGTCTAAATTATAATTATAATGAATAGTGGAATGTATGTTGATGTTTGCGTCAATTGTTGAGATCAACATTGAATAGTCTTATTGGACTAATTGTTTATTGTTGAATATTTGACAGTTTATTGTTTATTTAATATTTGTGTTTTTTGGATATATTCGAATGTCGTGAAATTAATTAAATGTGTTGTTTTTATAATTATTATTTATTAAATTTCAATTAAAATGAAGATTTGATTGAATGTGTATTTGATTCATGTAAATCAAAATACTTCATTTTTATTGAAATTTGTTTATTAATGCAAATGCCGTCGGCAAAGTGAAAAACTGTGAAGTGTTTAAATATAAAAGTTACAAATGTGTTTAACTTGTGTATGTGCAATAATTTCTAAATGCAACTACAAGTGTAATTTCAGGTGTTTTTTGGTAGAATTATGGGGTTGATAGTATGTAAATTAATTTGTACCAATTAACCATCATAGTTTTGTCAACACCTGAAAATCAACTAAGAAAAAGGGTGAAGTGAAAAAACTGAGTGATAACGAACAAGGTATATATGTTATTTCATTACAATTTACCACAATTTCAACAATCTGTCAGTGATATTCAAGCCTACTATTCTTATATTATAAATTACATATTTTGGTGATATAATAAAATGGAAAATTTGATAAAGCAACGAAGGGTAAACAAAACGCTGTTTACAAAACTACAAAATAAAATTGCTGAACTTATTGCTGAATTAAATACAAGAATTGAATTATTGGAAGTGTACTTAAATAAGCTAGAGAAAATCTACGAAGATTTAACGAAAATTCAAAATGAGATTTATCTATTAACGGATGAAAATGATTTAGACGAGCAAATTACATATCGAGAAACCTTTGACGATCAATAACTTTCAACTAAGGCTAACTTATTAGTTAGTATAAATCAACGACGTGGTCCACCAGTAATTACAGATGATGTATCATCCAATTTAACAATTTCACTCAACGCACTAGCACAAGGTCAAACACAGCTAACACAAGCTATTCAGCAACTATCATCAAACGCTTACCATTCAACACCAAATTCAAGTTTGTCATCTGATTCACAATCTAAGATAAAGTTACCTACCTTAGAAATTCCGAGGTTTAGTGGCAATTATAAAGAATGGAAACCTTTTTTCAACATATATAACTCAATCGTGCATAATAATACAAGCATCTCAACTATACATAAGTTTCAATTTTTAAAACAATCATTATATGGAGAAGCTTCTTCAACCTTGAAACATCTTCAGTTATCTGAAGGCAATTATGTCGCAGCTTATGAATTGTTAAAACAAAAATATGATAAGGATGGAATGATACTTGAAATGCACTTGGAAACAATGCATAATTATAATTCATTAAAAACAACGTGTGCAGAGTCGATTCGCGATATAACTAACACATTTGAAGAAAACGTACGAGCTCTACAAGCCTTAGTACTACCCACCAAGGAATGGGACTGCTGGTTAATATATTTATTAGTGAACAAATTAGATAAGGAAACACAACAATTGTGGCGTCGATCAATAGCGACTACAAAACGACCAACGTTCGACATATTACTGAAATTCCTCGATGAACGGATTTATAAATTGACAATGATTTCAAAGTCAGTTTCAAAAGACACAAAACCAGTAGTCAACACAAAAGCAAAGTTGAGTTGTGTCACATCAATTGATTCATGTCCACATTGTCATGAAAATCATCGCTTGTATAATTGTCCTAAATTTTTAGGTTTGAAACAACAAGAAAGAAATCAAACTGCGACAAAATTGAGGGTTTGTTATAACTGTCTACGAGGTAAGCATTTGTCTAGTGATTGCAAGTCTAATTCTAGGTGCACGACATGCAATAAAAAACATCATACGACTCTTCATTACGAGAACAAATCTGCAGCAACTGTACAAACTATAGATTCAACATCGGTTTATGTGGCTTCTTCTACACAAATTTCACCATCTTATGTTAGCGTTCTTCCTATTGCAATGGTTTTTATACGAGATAAATACAACCAACTTCAGCCATGCGTGGCATTACTTGACACTGGCTCTCAAGTCTCACTTATATCAGAATCATGCATTCAACGATTAGGGCTAGAAAGAGCAAGGGCAAATCTTTTGATTACTGGTGTAGGTAGCACAAAGAACGTTACAACTAGAGGAAAAATACAAACACATATTTATTCAAAAAATGGTAACCAATCTATGTATATATGTTACGACATATGTTTTACATCAACTGACGAATGATTTACCACCATTCAAAATTGATAATAAAATTAAGGAACGATTAATTGCTGAATATAATATCGACGACATAAACTATAATTTGCCCACAAGGGTAGATATTATATTAGGTTGTGATGTTGCTTTTGAGGTTCTCCTCGGTGAGAAAATGACCATCGATGATACTGGTATAACATTATATAAAACCATTTTTGGTTGGATATTAACTGGAAGGACATTTAATAAAACATCAATATCATGTCATCATGTCACCACTAAATTGAATTTAGATGAAATATTACAACAATTTTGGAATATAGAAGAGCCTAATTCAAAAATGTTATTAACAACTGAAGAATCTAATTGTGAACATCATTTTAATACCACTCATCAAAGACTTGAGTCTGGACAATATATGGTAAGACTTCCTTTTAAGAAATCAACCGACCTTCTTGGTGATACTTCTAATCAAGCGATCAAACGTTTTTATAATATGGAACGAAGATTTAAGGGTGATAATGAACTTTCAAACTACTACATAAAATTTATGGAAGAATATTCGTTACTTCATCACATGCAAGAATTTACAGAAAAGTCGTCGAAGAATGACTACTATCTACCACATCATGGTGTTTGGAAGAAAAAGAGTACATCCACAAAACTACGTGTAGTATTTGACGGTTCATGTCGTCCTTCGACAGGAGTTCCAATCAACGAGATTTTACATACAGGACTCAAAATTCATAATGATCTCATGGACGTTTTGTTAAGATTTAGAATGGGGGCTGTTGCATATGTTGCAGATATCGAAAAGATGTTCCGTCAAATATTGATACATCCAGAAGATCGACATTACCAACTTATCTATTGGAGAAAATCTGGTAACGATCCACTAAGGACATTTTGTTTGAACACTGTTACTTATGGAACATCATGTGCTCCATATTTGGCATTAAAGGTACTAAAACAACTTGGTGAGGATGAAAGAACACAACATCCAAGAGGTTATGAATTATTGCAACAAAGTTTTTATGTTGATGATCTTATACGATCTGACGACGATCTACAAGAAGCTTCTCTCAATATGGAGGATATTATTAACTTACTCAAAAGGGGTAAATTTGTATTACGTAAATGGTCTTCCAGTATTGAAAATATATTACATCAAATACCTGATCATCTTCAAGAAAGGGTGAAACCCTTTGATAATGAAAATGAATCGATTATTAAGACACTAGGCCTTAATTGGCACTCCAAAACCGACCATTTGTCACGTCATGTTCACGTTCCTGAGATGAATTACTTTACGAAACGAATAGTTTTATCAATCATCTCAAAAATATTCGATCCTCTAGGAATCTTATCACCATGTACAATTCAGGCCAAGATTATCATGCAATATTTATGGATGAGTAAAATTGACTGGGATGAAAAAATTACACCCGAAATCGAGAATTTATGGCATAGTTTTTACAATAAGCTTCATGTGCTTAACAACCTTCAAATACATAGATGGATGTTTACAACGAAAAGCTGTTATCTGTAATTACATGGTTTTAGTGATGCATCAGAACGAGCATACGCTGCTGTCGTATACACACGAGTTTGGCATGATAGTGGATATAAGGATATAAGGTTGTAGCTGCAAAAACGAAGGTTGCCCCTATAAGACAAATTGCTTCTGCACGTCTTGAGCTTTGCGCAACTCATTTACTCGCGAAGCTAATTCAACAAGTATACAATGCTTTAAAATTGGAAAAGAATTGTCTCGAAATATTTGCCTGGATTGATTCCACTACGGTTTTAGCATAGTCGAATGATTTTCCTAGACGTTGGACTACCTTTGTAGGAAATCGAACATCCAATATTTTATCTGTCATACCGTATGATAATTGGCATTATGTGAATATAATCGATAATCCTGCAGATATCGCTTCCAGGGGAATTAACGCAGATGAATTACTACAATGTGATCTATGGTGGAACGGACCAGCCTTTTTACAAGAAGATAACAATTTTAATAAACATAATATAACATTTAACACAGACGAAGAAAAATGCAAAAATTGCTTTCTAGTTGAAAATTGTGATAGTAATAATATTATAGATTTCATGATGGAGAAATTTTCGAATCTAATGGAGATGTTAAGAATCACTTCTTGGATTCTTCGATATAAAAAAAATTGCTATGATAAAATTAGAAATATAAGAAACAATTTTCCAGATTATATAACAATCAACGAAATTCAGTATTCCTTAAATATTTTTATGAAACGAACACAACAAACTACATTTAAGAATGAACTAAAACAAATTAAAATTCAACAGATGTTACCCAAGAATAGTAAACTGCGTACGCTTGATCCTTTTATTGATAAACTTGGATTGCTTGGGAGGAAGACTTGAACACGCAACATGTGTTCCTGAAGACCAGAAACATCCAATCATTTTACACAAGGATAATCGTATTAGTAAATTGATCGTCGAATATTATCATAAAAAATTACTTCATTCTACTGGGCAACATTTAGAAAGCAATATCAAATTAAAATATTGGATAATTGGCGTGAAATATCTCATTAAGAAAATAACACACAATTGTGTTACATGTATTCGTCATAGAGCTAAATTATGTGAACAAAAGATGTCTAACTTACCATCATCAAGATTTCAAGTTGGAAAACCATTTTACAATACAGGAATTGATTATGCAGGTCCAGTTATAATTTTAAATCGAAAAGGAAGAGGAGCAAAATCACACAAGGGGTACATTGCTTTATTCGTCTGTCTGTCAACTAAGGCAATTCACTTAGAATTAGTAGCAGATCTATCATCAGAAAGTTTTTTAGCAGCGTTCAAAAGATTTGTTGCTAGAAGGGGAGAAATTCGTACCATTTACAGTGACAATGGCACCAATTTTCATAGAGCTTTTAGGCATCTAAAGGAAGTGTATGACTACTTTAAGCAGAAAGCTGAAACAATTCAAATTCATCAATATCTGGTAGATAATGAAATCGACTGGAAGTTCATTGCACCTTCAGCTCCCTATTTTGGTGGAATTTGGGAGGCAGGAGTTAAAAGAGTTAAATTTCATTTGCGAAGAATTGTTGGTAATTCTTCATTGACTTACGACGAGTATTATACCGTATTGTGCCAGATAGAAAATTGTTTAAATTCACGACCACTGATGACATTATCAAATGATAAATCTGATTATGAAATCCTTACACCAAATCATTTTTTAACTGGAAAACCCATAATGCAAGTTCCAGAAGTTCCAGTTGATGACAACGTAAAATATTATCGCTCACGTTGGCAAATTGTACAGAAAACAATTAACAACTTTTGGGAACGATGGAAAACCGAATATTTATCAACACTACAACAGAAATTCAAATGGTTGAAACAGAAGAGAAATTTACATATTGATGACATCGTATTAGTGGCAGAATCTAATCTTCCTCCTGGTAGTTGGTTGCTTGGCAGAATCACAGAAATACATCCAAGTAAAGATGATTTAGTGCGAGTAGTAACAATTCTAACTCAGAGAGGTACCATAATAAGGCCAATTACAAAATTGATCTTGTTACTGGAGGATAGCAACAATAATATAAATCAATAAATTTTTATAATGTTCATTTGGTTTGAAAAGATGTATCTTTTCAAGATGGGCGGAGTATGTTCAAATTTAAACTAAAGGCTTGTTCATATTATCATGCATTGATCGTTTCATGCACGTAGCGTTTACGGCACGGAATTTTGTGCAGTGTTCATATGTCTCATGCATGCAACGTAACGTATTAGACATTTTATTGCACAGTTTTCAGTTTGATGCGTTATAGAATAGATCGTGATTTTTAAAATGGTTCAAAATTTATCAAATAAAGATTTAATGATTATATCATTGTTATTAGAAGAGGAAGATATGGAAACTAAAAAACGTCGTAGGCGCTTTTCTGTCCACAAAATGCTTAAAAGAATTTCCAATTTTCTTCCAAGCACCTTCCTTTTTATCGATATTGCTATACCTTTTATCATTTAAATCATATAAATAATTATATTCCCAGACAATTTCTATCAATTTTTCACAATCCATAGTTATTAATAAATGCGTATATAAACACTACAAAAAAATTTTGATTTGTCTGATCGGTACGGTCAAACTGTTCATACTAACCGTATTTCATCAGTCATCTTCAGTTCGTACACGAATCGTTCCGGAAAATATTCTCGACGAGAATGCTGTTACGTGCAGGAACGGAACGGAGAATGCATGAACGGAAACGTTACGTTGTATATGAACACCTATATATAAAACTCATTAAAGAATATTTGTCGTGCCGTAAACGCTACGTGCATGAAACGATCAATGCATGATAATATGAACAAGGCTTAAGTAGGCAACATCGTACACAATTTCAACTATTATATATAACATGTTAGTTCTTATGTAGTATCCGTCGAGTATACATGTTCTTTGTAATTCTTAAAACTTTTAATATTTCTAAAAATTCCGTTCTTCTTTAATTTATTTTTTTTAATAATAAACAATAATTTAAGACTGAATAATGTATTTTATTTCTTGACCATCAGCTTGCAAATTCGCACATCTGGTATGTAGAGTTTCTTCCAGCATTCGTCGAACGCGAGAAAAAGTTCCGTAGTTCCGTAGCTGTTCCGTAAAAGTCGTAAAGATGTTTGCAAGAATAATCGTAAGAATGTTCAAACTTCTAATATTTAAATTTTTATAAGACTAATTATTTATAAAGGTCGACTAATTTCTGGTAATTATCTAAAAAAGGCATGATGTAGGCTAAAAAAATGAAATTACTGGAAAGATGAATAAAAAAATTATAAAACATAATCATTGCTTTTACCTGACATATAACAGATGTGAAATTAGGTAACTGAATTATTTGGCACAGAAGGTCTCACTTTCTTATTTTATAAATGAAAGTATTCAATATACAGGCATAATTTTTCCTTCGGCAGGTAGTCGAGAAATTTTTTTTAACTGGAACATAAGATCTAATGAATGTTTTGTTGAAGAATTTCATATGAGTAATGATAAATAATCCTCTTTCTAGATTATAATGTGCGATCTTAAGCACATTTTTGACCCCTTCCGCACATCTTTGATCCTTAATAACTCAAAAACGGCTCATGCTATCGAGACGTCGGATTTTTTTGTTTGAAATAGGGCACTTTCTCACTGTTTTTTTTTCAGGTTTGGAACATTTGTCGTACTGCAATTTTTTTCAGATATCCTATGCAGAAAAAAAACGGTTTTAGAAAATGCATAATGAATTTTGATTTCAGGATGTTTTTTTCCAACGATCCAAATTCTTAATTACCTGTTATAGTATATCAAAAGAAAGGTAATTTTGTTTTCTGTCATTCGCTAGAATGCTAAATTTTGATACGTAGGGTGTGCAAAAAGTTACACGTGATTTTGTGTTGAAAGATCATGATAAAATCTCAAAATTTTAAACACCCTCTAGCGTCGAAAATAAAGCGCAAACGAGAAAATGTCAAATAACATTTTCGATTGCAAATGCACTCTACTTTAACCACTTGAAATATTATTCACCAATTCTGGAACACCCTGTATATATATATATCTACGAACTAGCACCCGTCATTGACTAGTGTTTTTATAGTGCGTTCTGCACTGTGTAAAATTTAAATTTAGTATGAATTAGGTTATGGCTTCTACTTCATAGATGAGTATTATTACTTGAACGAGGAATCTCTGGTTCAAGCAATAATGTTAAATACTTAAAATGTTTCTAACTATTACTTAAAACGAGGAAAACTCAGGTTTAAGTACTAGATGCAATTTATAAGTATACACTCAGAAACTATTACTTAAACGAGGAAACTCAGGTTTAAGTAACAGATGGAGGTTGTATATATTAAACACTCAGTTGCTAATATTGAACTGAACTTCTTTATTAAAATTTCTTTACCTTTATATACAAATTAATTCTTAACATAATCAATAAATTCTTATATCTAAATTACATTTGTGACATACTTATTTATTTCCTATTACAAAATATAAATGGTAACAGCTTTATTTGCACTTTAAATAATTATATAGTAATACATAACAATAATATAAGTTAATTAACAAAATAGTGCAATATAAGCAAAATATGCATGTTAAGCAAATTATTATATATTAATTTAATTCTAAATGCATTGACAAAATTTGACCTATATTTATTTTGTTTGAAAGCAATGAACTTATGTATTAACTATTATGCATATTCTATGTTATACGTTTTGCGTTAACATTTTGCCCCCTTTGAAGTCCCTGACTTCAAAATTATAATCTTCGGATGTTGTAGTTGAAGTTGGTTGAGTTGCTGTCTTCCGTATTATTTTGATTGTTCTGGGTCGATTTTTTAAATATGTTATGATGAGATATAGGATCAATAAGATGACAATTCCTAATGTTGTATATCCAATTGTATATTGATGTATGTCGTGTGCTTGTAATTGTAATTCTTGTAGTCTTATTTCTTCCAGACGTTTGTCTAAGTCCTGAATTAGGTTTGTGTTGTTAGTGACGCTAAATTTTTGAATCTTTGATGACGAGTTTTCAATGTTACTGCTGTCAATCCAATGCAACGACGATAGATTAATTGCCGGTAGAAAGTAATTTATTAGTATTGTTTCTTTTATATGAACCGTACTAATACTTAGTTCATTATCTTCGAGAACACAATCGTCCTTGAGACTTAGAATACCTGATCCTTCTAATGATTTTTGCCAAATTCCATTCTTACATACGAAGGTAACTGCATATATTTTGTCGAGGCTGTACAACCAATTATTAGGTGATTTTAATGGAATCCAAACTCTTGATGGCCTTGTCATTTTTAATTTACATGAAGACGGTAAGCTTAGTTGCGTAAACAGCCCTAATTCACAGTTTTGTTGAGCATTTTTTTTGTAGATAGGCCCACTATGATGGGTTAAATACAGTTCTGCGTTAATTTGAATTTTCTTGAGAATATCTATTTCTGATAACCGGCAAAATCGATCTCGATGTGCACTGATTAATATATACCTTGTCGGTGTTTCTATTGCTACGAACGATTTTTTCCTCTTCAGATCTTTTCATTATATTAACTGTTGTCTCAAGCACTGATGTTTGATTTTGTACGGGTCTTAATAGATGGTCTTCATTTTCTTTTACTTTATCGATTGTTTGACTCATTTGTTCAGCATAATCGTCGTCCAATACTCCAATTAAAGCATGGAAGGCACTTCCAATGAAATTAAGTGGTGATTTTGAACGTCTAGACCGTATTTTGCTTGTAAAATGATCTTCATTTTATATATATATTCTTCCACAATTTTGCGTTGGTATTCATTGTTTTTTATAACAGCAGCAAGTTTTTTCATTCCTATTATTCCTTGGTCTAGTGCTCGAAAAGCTGTCCAATAATTTGTTAAATTGAAGTAAACTATTATTTTCCATTCACTACCGGTTATCATTGCGTTTCCTAATTTTTCAAAATATACTCCTGATTCGTTTTCAAGTTTCTTTACTTCAATTGGTTGTGCATTGTCCCCTAGTATAGGTAAAACTAAGCATGCTAATAAAAACACCTTTAAACCATTTCCAGTGCATTTTCTGACATTACGTCGTTTTCTTGTTTGTCTTCCAGCTCCTTGATATTCATTGTTGAATGTCATATCTTGGCTGTTGTATTCTTTATCTAATACAGGTACTTCATCATCGTGATTTAATTCTGGTATTAATGGTGCTAACTGGTGTATTGCCCTTCGATAAATTCCAGTAGCGGTTTTCACATCTACCACTCTCACCTTTCCATCCCGACCTTCAATGGTTTCAATAACTCTTCCCATTTGCCACTTAAGAGGAGGTTGGTTATCTTCTTTTATTAACACCAGCGCACCTGGTAGGATATTTGGATATTCTTTGGCCCATTTCGCTCTTTGTTGTAGCAAATGTAAATATTCAATGTTCCATCGTTTCCAAAATTCTCCACGAATTTGACTTACTAGAGCCCATCTTGAAGCTAATGACATTTTCGACTGGTTTGTAAATGGATCGGGATTTGACGTCATAGCTTCTCCAATAATGAAATGAGCTGGAGTCAACGGAGTCAAATCATTTGGATCAGATGAAATCGCAGTGAGGGGTCTAGAATTTAATATAGCCTCAATTTCTGCTGTAACTGTACATAATTCTTCATATGTAAGTGATGCTGAAGCTATACTTCGATAGAGTAACTGCTTAGTTGATTTAACTGCTGCTTCCCATAAACCTCCGAAATGAGGTGCACGAGGAGGTATGAATTTAAATTCGATGTTATGTGTACTTGTTGAGTTTTTTATTTTTTCAATTGACCTTTCATCAGTTACTATATGCTCTAGTTCATTCAATTGATTTTTTGCCCCCACGAAATTCTTCGCATTGTCACAAAATATCTTTTGACATTTCCCTCTTCGAGCTATGAAACGTTTTAATTCTGCTATGAAGCCTTCTGTTGTTAAATCGGATACTACTTCCAAATGCGTTGCCTTCGTTGCAAAGCAGCAGAATACTGCAATATATGATTTTAAAGGTCGTTTTCCTCTTATTTTGAAATGAGTATAAACAGGACCGCAAAAATCAACACCACAGTTGTAGAATGGTCGTGCTTGTTGTACTCTGTTCGTTGGCAGATTTCCCATTAGTTGATTCATTAATCGAGGCCTAAATTTTGTGCAGCGTACACAATTAGCTACTGTTGATCTCGATAGGTTTCTACCTTGTAAAATCCAAAATTTCTGACGCACAATTGAATTTAGTGCTTGAGGTCCAGCATGTAAATTAATGATGTGTAGATGACTGTAGATTAATTTTGACACAACGT
Organism: Villa cingulata; assembly: GCA_951394055.1. Classification (NCBI taxonomy): domain Eukaryota; kingdom Metazoa; phylum Arthropoda; class Insecta; order Diptera; family Bombyliidae; genus Villa; species Villa cingulata. The sequence goes on along the minus strand of OX596020.1, from coordinate 30,678,648 downwards.
GTCCTCCCGGCAATAAAAAAGGGTGTTTTGCATCATAAGAAATGTCAGCTGCTTCTATTCTCCCACCCACACGGAGTAATCCATTTTCATCTAAAAACGGTGATAAACTTGACTATTTACTGCTTGAATTCACCTGTTTTTGTTGTTGCAGATTTTTGATGTCATCTTGAAAACTTTCGAATTGAACTTTTCTTATGATTTCTTGTGTTGCTTCCTCTATTTCCTTTGTTGTTAAGTGTCTTTCATATTTTAATGTTGTTCGTTTCATAGCTTTAATTGCTCGACGAATGTACGCAAATACTCTTATTAATTTTGTGAATGAGTTGCCATGTTTGATTTGATACAATGGATGCTCTAAAGGTTCAACAGAGTATGCGCTGAGGATACATTTTATTGTCTTTACTTCTTCTTCAACGTTTACGTTCTCGATATTATTTGGCCAACACGATTTGGGTTTATGCAGAAATTCAGGTCCTGAAAACCATAACGTAGAGTTTATGAGCTGATTTGGCAATACGCCACGTGACAACAAATCTGCCGGGTTGCTTTTGCTTGGTACATGTCTCCATTGTGCAGGTGATGATGAGTCTAAGATGTTTGATACTCGATTTGCTACAAAGGTTTTTAGTCGTGCAGGATCTCCTTTCAACCAAGACAAGACGATTTGGGAATCTGTCCAATAAACCACTTCCTCAAATGTCTCTTCAATCGTTTTAGTGACTCTATAAGCTAAATCTGCAGCTAGTTTTGCTCCACATAATTCTAGTCTTGGTAATGTTGTTGTTTTGACTGGTGCTACTCTTGATTTGGCACATAGCAATCGAACAGTGACAAGTCCGGCTGCGGTTTTTGATCTTATGTATGTGACCGCGCCATAAGCCCTTTCACTTGCATCACAAAATATATGTAACTGCATAGATATTTTTTTTTGATCCCCAAACATGTACCGCGGTATTTGCACTGATGCCAAATTGGGTAACTCTTGCATGAATTTTGTCCATTTAACTCGCAATTCTTCTGGCAGTTCGTCATCCCAATCAAGTTTAAGCATCCACAATTCTTGCAGAAATATCTTACTTGTTACTGCAACAGGGTTTATAAATCCCAATGGGTCATATATTTGAGCGGGATCAGATAAAATGTTACGTTTTGTAATGCGTTGATGTACCTTTGGTTCAACCGTAATTCCAAAGTGATCGATTATTGGGTGCCACAGCAAGCCTAATGTTTTGATATTACTTTCATCCCTCTCGTGAAAATTTAATTGAAGTTCTAACTTGTCCCTAGGTATATTTTTTATTAAATCTGGATGGTTTGCACACCACTTATGCAACTCAAATCCGCCTGATCTTAACATCAATTCAAGTTCTTTTTGTATTTGGACAACCTCTGTAATATCGTTACTTCCGGTCATCACATCATCCACATAAAAGTTTTTAATTGCCTTGCTGGCAAATGGAAATTTCGATGCTTCGTCTTCGGCTAACTTTTGCAAGCATTTCACTGCTAAATAAGGTGCAGCTTTTGTACCATATGTTACAGTACAAAGTTGATAATATTTTATTGCCTCAAACGGGTTGTTTCGCCACATAATTAATTGTAGATTTCTGTCTTCGTCAGCAATTTGAATCTGTCGATACATTTGTTTTATGTCAGCAGTGAATACATATTTTTTCATTCTGAATCTCAAGATGATTGAAATTAGATCATCTTGGATTTTTGGGCCTGCCATCATTAAATCGTTTAATGATAAATTTGAGCTGGTTTTTGCAGAAGCATCGAATACTACGCGTAACTTTGTAGTACTACTGCCTGGTTTCAAAACACAATGATGTGGTAAAAAATAGTGTGGATCACCAATTTGCTCTCTTTTGATTTCTTTCATGTGGCCTAGTTTAAGATACTCATCGAGAAAATCAGTATATTGTTGTTTTAATTCCTTGTCTTTTGATAATTTTCGTTCAATGCTTAGTAATCTTCTGTAAGCAATTGCTTCTGAATTTTTTAATAGATCTGGATTGCCAAGTATAGGTAGATTAACTGTGAATCTACCACTCTCATCACGAGTTGCTGTAGCTTTAAAGAATTCTTCACATTTTTGTTCAGCTAGTGTTAGTGTTGATTTTTCACTATATTCTTCTAAATCCCAGAATTTTTGTAAAGTTTTTTCTAAGTCTAGATTAGTAATACCACAGAATGTATCTCTATTCTCTTCAATTGCAGCCTTACCAAGAACAATCCATCCTAATACAGTATTTTGCAAAATAGGTAATTGTTTGTCAAGCTTAATTTGTCCGGATCTCATCAGTTCTCCATATACTTCAGCTCCTAGCAGAATGTCTACTTCTTGTGGCATGTTGAATTCTGGATCAGCAAGCCTTATGTTTGATGGTATGGTCCACTGGTCAATCTGAATATGTCTTTGTGGTTGATATGAAGCTATTTCCTTAATAACATAAGCTTCTAATTGAGTGCTGTAATTTGTGTTCATTGAAGTAATTGTAATAATTACTCTGTTGTTAATTCTTATTTGTGATTTTCCAATGCCAGATATATTAATTGGTGTTTCAATGGTGAACATTCGTAATTTCCTTCTCAGTTTGTCCGTAATGAAATTGAGTTGTGATCCGGAATCTAATAGAATACGACATTTTATTTCATCACCTTCACGATTTTGAATTGTAGCTAATGCTGTGCCCAAAAACACGTAGCTGCTTATGATTTGTTCGTTGGTTGCTGTTAATGCTGCTGCTGATTTTGGCGATGATGTGTCATTTCCTGCTTGCACGTTATTAGACCGATTAGAAATTTCTCCTTTTGTATAAAAATGTAACAAAGTATTGTGCCTTTTATTACATTTTAAACACGATCTTGAATTACATTTTGATGCAGCATGCCCTTGTTTTAAACAATTTAGACACAAATCTAGCTGTAATGCCTTCCTTTGTCGTTCGCTAGGTGTTAGTTTCAGGAATTTGTTGCACTGATATATAGCATGTTTTTCCTTGCATAACAGACAGTTACCAAATTTAATCGAAACTAATGCTGTTGATTTTGTCCTTTCAAGATTCTTATTGTTATTTTTATTTCCTAGTGCTTCTAGTGATTGGAATCTGTTTTCTAAAAAGTTTAAAAATTCTTTTAGGCTTTGTAATTCCCTAGGAATTTTTAATGTCTGTTCAAACAATGAATGTGTATTTCGATCTAATTTTTTTGTTAGAATATGGATTATTAAAGGATCCCAATATTCCATCACCTTTAAACCCAAATTCTCCAGACTTAATAAGCATTCTTTAGTATTGTCATGCATGTTTCTTAATGCAGATGCTGATTCATTCACTATTGTAGGTTGTGTTAATAACTTATCAATCAATGATGTTACAATCAATCTCCTATTATTGTATCGTTGATTCAATATGTCCCATGCAGTGTTATAGTTGTCTTCAGAAACACTCAAATGTTTTATAAGTTTTTCAGCTTCACCAGCTAGATTCGATTTTAAATACCACATCTTTTGTGCGTTACTAAGTGGCTGACTGTGCACCATCTGATTGTATAGATCATGAAATTGCTGCCAGTTAAGGTAGTTACCGTTAAATTTTGGTAATACAATTTTCGGCAATTTCATTAAAGCTTGCGTTGTTGAAGAGTTGTTAGACGTTTCAGCAGTTACAGATATTGATTGATTTGACTGTTGAATTAATTCGATACATTTCAATAACTCAATTATGACTGTCTGTACCTTGTTTTCAAGATCAAAATATATTTGCTCGTCATATTGGTATTGTTGTGTATTTATCAATTGTTCACAAATCAACTAATGTTGAATTTCAATTTGAGACCAATATTTATTGATTGTGGCGAGCTTAAAATCGTAATATGATTTTAATTGCCCAGGGATAGTGCTTGTGGTATTTAAAATATTTTCTAATGCATTGATTAAAAAAAATTGTTTTCGCATTTGTTTAGTGTCAGTTGTGTCAGTATCATCGACTGGTTGATTCTGATTGATTGTAGTATTGGTTGAGTCAGATTTTGAAGTTTTCGAAGTCATTGATTTGACATTGCCAATATTATCTTGACTGCCTTTAGCTCTCTCAATTTTATGATGTTTCAAAAGATTTTTTAATTCGTTTACAATTGTATGACATCCAGTTTCAACCATCTTATAATAATCCTTTTGAAAATATAAATGATTGATAGAATCTGAATGCCTTTCACGAATATTATTGTCGTTGGTTTCAAATTCATCCCACAGCTTTTGCAATTGCTGTAGTTTTTCCTCCAAGTAGTTTACAGTTTTTCTTTCAGGAGCATCATTTCTAAATTTGTTGGTGATTTTTTCTGTTTCTTTTCCAATGACAACTTGTTTTGCAGCTAATTCTTCCATGATTAATCTCAATGAATTAGACAGGCTATATAACTATGACGAATTGTGTAAAATTTGTATTATGGTATGAAAAGTTATGGTTTGAAGTTTGAAAAATACTTTACTTTCTCGTAAAGTATCACGTCGGGGTCACCAAATGTTTTTTATAGTGCGTTCTGCACTGTGTAAAATTTAAATTTAGTATGAATTAGGTTATGGCTTCTACTTCATAGATGAGTATTATTACTTGAACGAGGAATCTCTGGTTCAAGCAATAATGTTAAATACTTAAAATGTTTCTAACTATTACTTAAAACGAGGAAAACTCAGGTTTAAGTACTAGATGCAATTTATAAGTATACACTCAGAAACTATTACTTAAACGAGGAAACTCAGGTTTAAGTAACAGATGGAGGTTGTATATATTAAACACTCAGTTGCTAATATTGAACTGAACTTCTTTATTAAAATTTCTTTACCTTTATATACAAATTAATTCTTAACATAATCAATAAATTCTTATATCTAAATTACATTTGTGACATACTTATTTATTTCCTATTACAAAATATAAATGGTAACAGCTTTATTTGCACTTTAAATAATTATATAGTAATACATAACAATAATATAAGTTAATTAACAAAATAATGCAATATAAGCAAAATATGCATGTTAAGCAAATTATTATATATTAATTTAATTCTAAATGCATTGACAAAATTTGACCTATATTTATTTTGTTTGAAAGCAATGAACTTATGTATTAACTATTATGCATATTCTATGTTATACGTTTTGCGTTAACAACTAGAAACGATTAATAACTCCAATCTCCAACGAAAATTTAAACACGAAGTGAAGTGAGAACAACGGATGGAAATGAAAATAGAAATGGAAAATTTCGAAAAGTTCCAGTTTTCAATGCGAAGCACTAATAGCGAATACCCAATGTACGCTGTGCTTGCTTTGCTTGCTTTACTTGCTTTGACAACTAAGTAGAAATAATGTGTTTAAACGAGAATGCCCCCAATGAGCAAAGCAAGTAAAGCAAGCAAAGTTGAAAGTTGAACTTTGAACGCTCTGACAATTAATACATGTTTTAATTGATTATTGGTGTTGGTGTGACGTATTACCTTAATGAATAAGAAGTGTAAAGGTACGTATACACGACAAGAGATTTTGGTCTCCAGAGTCCAAAAAACGGTCTCCGGAGTCCAAGAGATGTGTGTATACACCAAAGAGATCTTCAAAATTTCAGGAGACCAGTGTTCTCTGCAGTCCATTTTGGTCTCTTGTTCTCCTGCCGTGTATACTGAAAAGAGGTGGACTCCACACGTGGACTCTGGTTTTCAAAATGTTTTGATATTTGACTCTTGGACTCCGGAGTCTAAAAATGACATTTCGATTGTTGGTGTTTTAAACAATAGTGTGGTTTTTTATAAATAATATTAAAAAATATAAAAATATAATAAATTAAATAAATACAATAAATAAATTAATAAATTTTATAATAAATAATATTCAATAATTTAAAATATAAAATATAGTCACATATATTATATTATATAAATATATAAATAATATACATAATATATATAATTACAATATGTGGACAACAGAAAAAGTCAAAGAGTTGCTGCAATTAGTTGAAATTCGGCCAATTCTATGGGATGCCAGTGATAAAAATTATAAAAACAAGATTTTTCGCACTAAAGCCATAGATGAAGTATCTGAAATCATAGGGATTAAGAATAATGAGATAAAAAAAAATACATAATTTGAGATGTACTTTTCGAAAAGTATTAAAATCATCAAATAAGAAAAAAAGTGGAAGTTCGACAGATGAAATCGCAACTTTATGAAGACATGAAGTTCATGGACAAAGCAGTAATAACTGAAGCCGGCGAGATTGATGTAATGGTAAGGATTAAGTGAAATACATCTTGTTTATTATTATTATTTATATTTATTTAATATTTTGTTCAAACAACATATTGTGTTTTCATAATAATGAAACAAAATTAGATAAAATTGTATTGCCACCAAACTTCACCCTCTCGTCCAAAATAATCTTTTAATTCTAAATGCACTGTTTTTGCATCCATTGATGGGTTTCTATTGTACTCGTTCTCATTTGAAAGTGGTGTCATATAAGAATTTTCATTCCGCCATGAACCTGGCTCTATAGTTCCATTATTTATATTTTCTTCGTCAAATGTACCTTGTGTAGCATATACTCGCTCAGAATTCACCATGAGAAAATTATGTAAGACGCGTACTGCCGATATTATTTTATTGACACTATCAGGAACAACCTCAATAGTTCTTCGTAGAACTCGGAATCTTGCAGAAGCGAATCCAAAAGTATTTTCAATTATGCGACGCGCACGGGACAATCTATAATTGAAAATTCTTTCCTCCACGCTTAAATAAGTGCGGGAGAAAGGTTTCATTATATATGGTTTTAATACAAATGCATCATCTGCTACTACTACATATGGGACTGATTTAGTTCTACCTGGTAGCTGTTTTGGCAATGGAATATTTAGTGTGTTATCTTCTAGTGATTCTGCTAAAGGTGTATTATTAAAGATTCCACCATCTGATGCTCTGCCCTTAGCACCAATATTAACATATGTAAATTTATAGTTAGCATCTGCCATTGCCATTAGTACCACACTATGAGCACCTTTATAATTAAAGTATAAGCTTCCAGAATTTCTTGGTGCTTTTATATTGACATGTTTTCCGTCGAGAGCCCCTATACAGTTTGGGAAATTCCACTTTTCACTAAAATCTTTAGCAATTTGTTGCCAATCGAATTCTGATGTAGGCACCTGAAAATTAAAAATATTTATGTTAAATTATATTAAAAATTAAAATGCTGTATTATAAAGAAATTATTTTTTCTTATAGAATGAAACGTACAAACATCATACAGAATCACCTGAAATATCAGATGTTATTTCAAGAACAATGGGGGAAGCGACAGAGAATTTATCTTCATTTTCTTCGACTCCAGTGAACAGTCCAACTCCGCTAATAAGAAGTAGAAAAAGAAAAGTGTATGTGGAAGAACAAGCCTTGCTAAACCGTTGCATGGCAATTATGTCCAACCCTAAGGATGAATATGGAATATTTGGCGAATATATTGCATCAGAATTACGAGGTATGCCAAGCAGTATTGCAAAAAGGACCAAAATTAAACTACAAGCACATATAAAATAAATACTCATATGTCCAACGTCCATATAAAGAAGTGTAACCAATTTTTTCCAGCAACCGACACGACCAACCGACAAAAAGCACAAAAAGCAACCGACAGAAGCTTTCGTGAGAAAGGCTTTTTCTTTATTCTCTCTGTTTTCTCAACTTGTTATACATTCACATAACATTCATTCAATTCATACATATTTTGTTATATGAACAAAACATAGGTACATTTCAATATCTTCAAATGATCATGTATATAATGTAAGGATCAATATTGAGTTCATAATGATCTGGTATATAAATATAATATACGTTTATTCATATACATGAATAAACAATGTTTGTATACATGATAACTGTGTATATGTATGTATGCTTTGGTGATAACGCGATAAAAATAATAGAAATCCATTCTAATACAATTTTAAAAATTAGAGAACCGGTTTACATAATAAATTGTAAACATGCAGTACAACATGCTGCTGCTTATGGATAATAGCAAATACTATATAAAATGAATAATATGTGTCTATTAGAATCAAAAGGGGATCATAGGAGTGTTAAGTGAAATTGAGATAATCATGAAAATGTTGTCATATCCATATTACTTCTATTGTCACACATTTTTAAAACCTATCCTTTTCTTTAGCATAAATAAACACGATTCAACAAAATAAAAAAAAAAATATTTCTTACGGTTTTAGTTAAAACTACATATAAAATTTGGAAAGGTTACTTTTTGAAACTGATACATGGAAAATGCTACCTTTTGAAATTAAATATCTAAAATGAAACTCGTGAAAAAGAAGAAAACATATATAAAAAAATTCGAAACTTAATTATTTTTTATTAATAATTCATAAAAACAAAAAAAAAATAACAAAAAATAATGCCTACAAATAAAAATAATCTTTTTGATACTTAAAAATAAGGAAATGGTTACCTTTTGAAAAAAAACACTGATTTTCGATTCGATTTTTAAAGAAGAAATGGAAACTTTTTCAAATTATTTAAACTATTTCTAATAGAAAAAAAAACTAACTAACAAACTGGCATATCTAACTCTTTTTTGAAAAACTCCTATGATACCCTTTTGATTCTAATAAACACATATATACAATTTATGTGATATACATAAATTGAATGAATGTATACATCTATATAAATATGATCTTTTGTACACATACAAGTGTAATGATTATAAAAATATAGATTATTCAATGATATATACCAGGATCTGTAATGTATACAGTATTCATGACCTATCTTAATATATTTATTCATGCCAAAATACTAGATCCACTAGGAGTGCGTTCATAAACGTTACTATAGTTAACTATAGTTAACCATAGTTATCATTCGTCGTTCAGAATGGTGGTGGTGTAGTAAAACATAACTACCAACATGAATTTTTAGCGTTCATAAACATCTGTAGTAAAGTAAATTTTTAACTATTTGATGTCAAAAATTAACCATGCTCGAGAGTAAGCATGTACGTAGTAAGCCTTTAAGTGGTAATGACATTGACAATAAAAAAATCGTTTGTCATTTAATTTTGTGTTGTGAATTTGTGAAATTTCAATTTAATTTATTTGAAATTAATTAATTTTGTTTTAAACTTAATTTTTAAAAATTAATTAATTTTTGACAAACAAAAAATATAATTATTTATAAAAATTTTTTTGAAAATAACTATGGCTGTAGTACAACATAACATTGCTTAAACTATACCATACCATGACTATGGTTAAAGTAATATTTATGAACGCACTCTAGATCATGTTAAAAAAGGTTAAAAATATGAAAATCCTTTTCTCAGCGATTGCATTTTTTAAATATTTTGTTCGTAGGTTGAGGACTAATACCTGCCCAAATGGCTATTCAATTTTAGATGTATACATTCATTCATGTACATAAATCACATAAACAGTATACATATACATATATTCATTCTATATAGTATTTGCTATTATGCATAAGCAGCAGCATGTTGTACTGCATGTTTACAATTTATTATGTAAACCGGTTCTCTAATTTTTAAAATTGTATTAGAATGGATTTCTATTATTTTTATCGCGTTATCACCAAAGCATACATACATATACACAGTTATCATGTATACAAACATTGTTTATTCATGTATATGAATAAACGTATATTATATTTATATACCAGATCATTATGAACTCAATATTGATCCTTACATTATATACATGATCATTTGAAGATATTGAAATGTACCTATGTTTTGTTCATGTAACAAAATATGTATGAATTGAATGAATGTTATGTGAATGTATAACAAGTTGAGAAAACAGAGAGAATAAAGAAAAAGCCTTTCTCACGAAAGCTTCTGTCGGTTGCTTTTTGTGCTTTTTGTCGGTTGGTCGTGTCGGTTGCTGGAAAAAATTGGTTACACTTCTTTATATGGACGTTGGACATATGAGTATTTATTTTATATGTGCTACAAGAAGTATTATTAGAAGCAGTCAAAAGTTCAGAAATGCATATTGATGACCAAGATTTGTTTGTGGTTTTTACACCTCAACCTGAGACCGAAGCAGAAGCACAAAATGAATCTGTTAAATCCGTAAAATTTAATTTAACATTAAACTGTAGAAAGGTGCAAATTCAAAAAAAGAATATAAAATAAAAACACAATTTTTTCACAAACTTTATAAATTTTATTTAATTCAATATCTTAACCTAACAATTTAATCTTAAATCTTATAACAAATCTATTAATCTATTTAATAATAAAATGAAAATATTATACTTTAAAACGGAAATACAAAAAAAATTAAAAATTTTTAAATATACAAAAAAAATTCAAATTTTTAAAGTATGCAGCAAATTTAATAAAAAATTTACAACGGAAATAAAAAATTCAAATTTACAAAGGTATGCAATAAATTTAATAAATAATTTACAACGGGAATAGGTAAAATGAAAATTTATCAAAATAAAAATTTAATTATAAATGATTATAAATTTTTTAAATTTTCAAATTTTAATTTCAAATTTTAATTTAATTTAATTTATTACTTAAATTTAAATACCGACGGTATAGATCGATCTATACGTTGAAATGTTGATTGAAGATTCAGTTTCCGGTTGTTGAAGTAGTTTCGGTTTGAAATGGTTGCCCTCTAATGTGAACGGCGATCAATAGATGTTCTGTATAGGCTGTATACAAATTGTAATTTTCCCGACGGCGATTCAAATTATTAGTTATCAAGCAGAATCGAATGTTTTTTTTTGATAGATCAAATTTTCTAAGTGTTTGTTGATTTTCAAATTACCCCCAATTTTGTAATTTTTCTAAGTCTTTTTTAAAAAATTCAATTTCTCAAAATTTTTCTAAGTATTTGATATACAATTTTTCCTTCAATAAAATTCGTTGTCCGCAGCAGAAATTTTCTAAGTGTTAGAAAATTTCTCAATTTTAAAATTTTGTTAAAAATTTGCTAAGTGTTTTCCAATTTTTACACTTAGCCGATAAATTTCTTTCGATGATTTTATCCCAAAATTTTCTAAGTACTCTGTTAATTTAGTACTTAGCCGATGAAAAATTCTACCGATTTTTTCCTAAATTTTGTAAAAAAAATTATAAGTTTTTTTTACAAAATTCCTAACAACCCTATTGTACTAGCTCAATACGCTAGATTTTAAGTAGGACTCAATACGTCCAAGCTGATGAGGCGATCTTTTGTTTTCCCTGATTCAGTCTCAATACGACATTTAGGCAGGTAATTGCAAAAGACGAATTTTTCTGCGAATCGCAACCCTTTATATACAAAAATTTGCAAACTCTGGAATTTTCTATTTTCCCTGTTGTTGAAATGTTTTGCTATTTATCTCATGTTTCGTCTTTTTTATAAAACCGTTTTGTTCAAATTGTGTCTGATGATTCAAATAACAATTTATGGTACATTTTTTCGATTGTGAATAACTTTATTGGTAATATATTCGGCTGGTACATTTTGACAATTTGACATGGTTACGTAATATATATTATATATATATTGTATCATTGTATGTATAATATTTAGTATTTATAATGTATATTTATAATATTTATAACATTGATATTTATATAACATATATATTCAAATGTTTTTATTTTAGGTTAGTGTTCATTGTTTATGTAATGTAATTAAATATTTGTGTTTAATGTTTTATGTTATATATTTGTGCTATGTGAATCGTTTTGTTTTTTTGTTTTGTATGCTATGTCTATAGACCTTTTTATGTTACCTGCTTGTGCATATTCATGTTATAGGTTCTATATTATTGCATATATTTCTGTGTTATATGTTTGATTTTGTTGATTTGTTTACATTTTTTTGTTGTTCTTTTTTCTATGTAATATTATATTGTCGCATTGTCTGTCTTGAATTGTTTGTAACCTTTTTTTTATTATATTTATATACATATTTTTCGACACTGCCCTTTTTTTTTTTTTTAATTATATATTCTTTTTTCAGCCTATGTTGACTGGAGTCAACAGAATCAAATATTTAATTTATTTGATTTTCATTTATCATAATAAATATTCGTTTAAATATTCATCCTTTAGTACATCAAATAATGCAGCACATACTTCAGGTATAATTTTCCAAATCGTACATTTAGGAATTCGGAAGAGATACATGAGAGATTGGTAGCTATCTCCTGTAAAATACAACAAAAGTTAATTCATTTGTGTTGTTTTTGTTTCTCATTGTTAAATTCTTTACCTGTTGCAAGGAATCGTAAAGTTACAACAAGACGTTCCTCAGGTGTTATAGCTGTTCGCATGTTTGTATTTTGTTTTTGAATTCTTGGTTTAATTTTTTGGAGCAATTCATTGAAGTCATTGTGAGACATCCGAATAAAATTTTTATATAATACAGCATCCTCATCTTTCAGTTCTTTTAATAAATTCACAACAACACCACTTTCATCTCTTTTTTTAATCCACTTTTTTACCCACACACTTCTTTTTTTTGTTTTTTTCTTTTAATAATAATATAAGCAGCAACTGCTGCCGCAATTTCAACTTGTCCATCCGAAAAATGCATTACGACTGGAATGACGGCAAGTAATATCAGGAGAAACATCAAACAGGCCTCCTGAGATTTAAACCAGAGACCAAATGCGTATTCCACGTATACACTAAAGAGACTGGTCTCCAAGAGTCTCCTATTGTCTTGCCTCCGGAGGCCTAATTTTGTGGTCTCCTAGCACCAAATTCTCCCGTCGTGTATACGTGCTTGAGATTTTGGTCTCTAGAAAACGGAGTCCGGAGTCCGAAGACTCTCGTCGTGTATACGTAGCTTAAGTGTAATTAAGTGAAAAAGATATTTTATAAATATAATTAATATAAAAGTGCAAGATATTTTGAAAAATCTAAGAAAATTAGTAATATTAAGCAATAATAATAATAATAATAATATTGTGTTGTGTGGTGTATATTAATAAATTATAAAAGTGTAAGACATTTTGAAAAATATAAGAAAATTAGTAAAAATAAACAAAAATAATAATAATAATAATATTGTGTTGTTTTGTGTATATTAATAAATTATAAAAGTGAAGGACATTTTGAAAAATATAAGAAAATTAGTAATAATAACACTAACAATAATATGTCTACAAGGTAATATTATTACGATTCCCATATTATATTCTCATTACAAAGAAATTATTCTTATATATATCAATTTTTTTTACATATTTTCAGCATATTTGAGGAAGAGTTAATACCCATGCCTCTATGATAAAAGAAATAAAACATGCAGAAATAAATTTTTAAGAGCTAAAGCGTGGGATTCAATCACAAAAGCCTTAGGACATTCAGGTAAAATACATTATAAAAAACAATCATTTTGAAAAATTTAATTTATAAACAATGAATTTCTTTCTTTTTAATAGACGAAGAATGTAGAAAACGGTGGAAGAGCTTACGAGATAGGTTTGTTATGGAGAACAGAAAATGAGACATACCTTCCGGCAGTGAAGCTGAAGAAACAAATAAAAAGGAATGGGAATATTACCATTTACTTTTATTCTTGTAAGAAGTAAAAGTTTGAAATTTTTGGTCAGTCCACATATTATCAATACACTTTTGTTTTTACATATAGAACTTCAACCAGTATTCAGGCTCAGGAGAATCATTTGCAGAACGACGAAAATGTTCCTCCGAACATTGATGTCTATCACCTACAACATTTTCTCCATTTTCTCCGTCGTCACTGACTGCACAATCTCCATCTGCTTCCACAGAGGAAAATGTAATAGAAATTGAGAATACAAGACGTAAGAAGAATAGGAGTGAGGCAGACACTAGATTTTGTGAATTTTTGGGTATGGTGGAGAATGTAATAGAAAAAAGGTTCGCACCCGAAAACCAAGCGGATCGTCACGTCCCATTTTTGGAAATCATCAGGGGCTATTTCAATAAAGTTGACGAAGAAGATGAGGATGAATTAAAATTAAGTATTCACAACTTCATACATAATAAAATAAATGAAATTAAAAACCAAAAATGTATGAAATTGTAATTTATTTTTTTTAATTTTTTAAATTGTTTTAATTAGCTTTGAACTATACTAAAGGAAAAGAATGACAACAAATAAATTTATACAATAGAATACACATTTATGCAAACATTTAATAATGTCTAGTGCCAGCATATAGCATATAGATATAGAGTGAAATATAAAAAATAATACTGCCTTATTCCTTATTACAGGTATGTATGTGTGTACATACAATTTATATTAAAAGCACATTTCAGCATTACACTTTTCACCAGCCGAATAAAATATTGAACAAACATTTATTTTGTTTCCAAACCGATCAACGTTATGCATTTAAACTTTATGGTGAAAATGTGAAATGTGGAGGTTCGATTATGCTGATTTGGTTGTTGAAACTACACACTGTGTTAAATCCGTAAAATTTAATTTAACATTAAACTGTAGAAAGGTGCAAAGTTCAAAAAAAGAATATAAAATAAAAACACAATTTTTTCACAAACGTTATAAATTTTATTTAATTCAATATCTTAACCTAACAATTTAATCTTAAATCTAATAACAAATTTATTAATCAATTTAACAATAAACTAAAATGAAAATATTGTATTTTAAAACGGAAATAAAAAAATTTAAAGTTTTTTTAATAAAATAATTTCAAAAATTCAAATTTTTAAAGTAACAAATTTAATAAAAGAAATGTACAACGGAAATAAAAATTCAAAAAAAATTCAAATTTACAAAGGTATGCAACGAAAATTTATCAAAATAAAATTTTAATTATAAATGATTATATATTTTTTTCAAATTTTCAAATTTTAAGTTTCAATTTTAATTTCAAATTTTGATTTAATTTAATTTATTACTTAAATCTAACTATCGACGGTATAGATCGATCTATACGTTGAAATGTTGATTGAAGATTCAGTTTCCGGTTGTTGAAGTAGTTTCAGTTGAAAATGGTTGCCCTCTAATGTGAATAGCGATCAATAGACTGATGTTCTGTATAGGCAGTATACAAAATGTAATTTTCCCGACGGCGATTCAAATTTATATTTATCAAGCAGAATCGAAGTTTTTTCTGATCAAATTTTCTAAGTGTTTGTTGATTTTCAAATTGCCCGCAATTTTATAATTTTTCTGTCTTTTTTTTTTAAAAAATTCAATTTCGCAAAATTTTTCTAAGTATTTGATATGCAATTTTTCCTTCAATACAATTCGTTGTCCGCAGCAGAAATTTTCTAAGTGTTAGAAAATTTCTCAATTTTAAAATTTTGTTAAAAATTTTCTAAGTGTTTTCCAATTTTTACACTTAGCCGATAAATTTCTTTCGATGATTTTATCCCAAAATTTTCTAAGTACTCTGTTAATTTAGTACTTAGCCGATGAAAAATTCTACCGATTTTTCCCTAAATTTTGTAAAAAAATTATAAGTTTTTTTACAAAATTCCTAACAACCCTATTGTACTAGCTCAATACGCTAGATTTTAAGTAGGACTCAATACGTCCAAGCTGATGAGGCGATCTTTTGTTTTCCCTGATTCAGTCTCAATACGACATTTAGGCAGGTAATTGCAAAAGACGACTTCTTCTGCGAATTTCAACTCTTTATATAGCAAAATTTGCAAACTCTGGAATTTTCTATTTTCCCCGTTGTTGAAATGTTCTACTATTTTTCTCATGTTTTCGTCTTTTTTATAAAACCGTTTTGTTCAAATTGTGTCTGATGATTCAAATAACAATTTATGGTACATTTTTCGTTCGATTGTGAATAACTCTATTGGTAATATATTCGGCTGGTACATTTTGACAATTTGACATGGTTACGTAATATATATTATATATATATTGTGTATATAATATTTAGTATTTATATAATGTATATTATAATGTTTATATAACATTGATATTTATATAACATATATTCAAATGTTTTTATTTTAGGTTAGTGTTCATTGGTTATGTAATGTAATTAAATATTTGTGTTTAATGTTTTATGTTATATATTTGTGCTATGTGAATCGTTTTGTTTTTGTTTTGTATGCTATGTCTATAGACTTTTTTATTTTACCTGCTTGTGCATATTCATGTTATATGTTCGATATTATTGCATATATTTCTGTGTTATATGTTTGATCTTGTTGATTTGTTTACATTTTTTTGTTGTTCCTTTTTTGTATGTAATATTATATTGTCGCATTGCCTGTCTTGAATTGTTTGTAACCTTTTTTTTTTTATTATATTTATATATACATATTTTTCGACACTGCCCCCTTTTTTTTTTTTTTAATTATATATTCTTTTTTCAGCCTATGTTGACTGGAGTCAACATCTTCCACGGGCCAGACAGTGAGGAGTATATATGTTAAAGAAAATTTGTATTGAAACTGAAATAAAATGTAATTACATATACAAAAAAAACATTCCTTTCTTTTCTTCTTCTTCTTTAGTGTTTGTGTGGGGTGTATGTCTTAATTATCTTCGATCGGTAATTTGTGTAATTTAACGATGGGTCGTAGAAAAGTTTTTTGCCCGATTTTGACTAGAGCTGTTCTAACCAACCCATCCTTTCCAGGATATACTTCTATGACTCGTCCTAACGGCCATAATAAGGGAGAAAAATTTTCTCGTTTTACTATAACTAAGTCGTCTAATTTCAGATTATCTTGAACATATTTCCATTTATTCCGTGTTTGTAGTTGCTGTAAATAATTTTTTGACCACTGATGCCAAAAATTTAATTGTAATTGTTTTAAAAACTGCCACTGCTTAGTCGGCGATTTGTCTTTAATTTCATATCTCTCTGGAATGGTTTGTAAATTTCGATGTACTAGAAAGTGTCCTGGTGTAATAATTGCATTGCTATCAGGGTCGACATTGATCGGGACTAGCGGTCTCGAATTAATGCAGGCTTCTATTTTACATAAAACAGCATGTAAACATTCATATGTGAGTTTGGTATTTTGTAATGTTTTCTTTAAATGTATTTTGACTAATTTAATATGTGATTCCCATAAACCACCAAAATGTGGAGCTGAAGGTGGATTAAAATGCCACTTTATTCTTTCATTTGATAATTTTTCAGCTATTTTTTCATTGACCTCATCAGAAAATAAAATTTTATTGGCTCTGACGAAATTTGTTCCACAATCAGAATAAATATCTGAACATAGACCTCTTCTGTCTGTAAATCTATGAAAACTTGCAATAAATGCTTCAGCGCTGAGGTCTGAAACCAATTCTAAATGTACTGCTTTAGTACATAAGCAAATGAATAAACATATGTATACGGGAATTATTTTTGCATTGCGAAGAGATGATGCTTTCATATCTATTGGTCCAGCAAAGTCAATACCTACATGCTGGAATGGAAAAGATTGAGTTACTCTTGCTAAAGGTAAATCTCGCATCAATTGTACATTTCCGGTGGGTTTCACTTTGAAACATTTCAAACATTTATGTAATTGATGTCGCACAGTACTTTTTGCCCTTATTAACCAATATTTATTTCTGAGCGTATTCAATACAAGCTGAACACCTCCATGACATGTTTTTTCGTGTATGTGCGTAATTAATCGCTTTGCAAATATGTGATTTGATGGTAAAATGATTGGATGTTTTTCATCATAAGATAACACGGAATTTTCTAATCTACCGCATACACGTAATAAATTTTGATCATCTAAGAATGGGTTTGATTTTAATATACTGTTATTAACATGCCATTGCTGTGGTTTGTTTTTGATTTATGGTGTTTATAATTGTTCGTTTGTCGAATTCTTGGCAGTATTTTCACAACAATTTCATTTGTGTTCCAATATGTGAATCGAATGACTGTTTTATCATCCACCCTGTGTCGGTATGATTTTTTCATTGATTTAACCCTTTCCCATGGAATAGGGAATTTTTGAAGCATTTTGCTAATACTTGCTGCCTTTTTATGACTTTCTCCAAGTTTTGGACCGTCTTCTGATTTACAAGGTAAATCAACTTGGTAACTTCCATCTGTAAGTCTCTTTGTAGTTTTTCTGTATATCTCTTCGCATTGTTTATCTTCTGGATTTTGATGAGCAATGTTTAAGATTTCCTCTTGTTCCCAAAATCTTCTTAATTGTTCATCCAAGTTATCAGCTTCATGAACATGTATCAGGAAATTTTTACTGGATTGTTTGGCATGTCCTACATTGCCCAACACAATCCAGCCTAATGCGGTATTTATTGCCACAGGTTGATTTGGTTTTGTAGATTTTATAATTCCTTCTTGAATTATATTAGCATAGACTTCTGCTCCTAGTAATAAATCTATTTTTCCAGGACTTTCATAATTAGGGTCAGCTAATGTTAGATTTTTTAAATGATTGAAACCTTCAGTTTCAATCCTACATGTAGGTAGATGATTGGTGATACTCTTTATCACTAGAGCATTTACCTTTTGTTTATAGGTACCATGTACCGCTTCCATTGTGAATTCAGTTTCAGAATTAGCCACCGTGGCACTGCTTTGATTGAGCCCACTGATGCGCTGATTCGTGTGTATGTTTCTAAGTTGCAACCGTTTTGTTGCTGCTGCAGTAATAAACGTTACTTGAGACCCTGAATCAATCAAAGCTCTCAAGATTTCCTCGTGACCCTGTGCATTACGTATCTTGACCAATGCCGTTGATAGCAATGCCTGCTTAGTGTTTGTAGAAAAGAAGTTCTTTACATCTTTTTCTACCTCAGTTTTGTTAACTGGCGGATTTGAATCCCCATTTTTATTTTCATTTGTTTGAGCAGTTGTCTTAGATTTCGAGTTTGATACAATGTTGAAGCTGGAATGTAATATTGTGTTGTGTTTCTTTTTACATATATTACATGTAAATTTGCTTTTGCAATCTTTAAATTGATGGCCTCCTGCCAAACAATTCAAACATAAGTCCTTTGACTTTACGAATTTTAATTTTTCATGTGCGGACAACGATTTAAATTGTATACAATTAAATAATCTATGGTCTGAATTACATTTGCAACATTTCAAAATTTGAATTTTATTGTTTTGTGTGAGAAATACTTTGTTTTGTTTTTGTTGTGTTTTACTTTGCACTGCTTCCAGAACTCTAAATCTGGCTTCTAGGAATTCAATTAATTCTTTAAATGTAGCTACCTCGTTTTTCTCACTTTGTTTTATTTCCCACAACTCTCGCGTTTCATGTGATAACTTTTGTAGAGTAAGATACACAATAATTGGATCCCAGTTTTCTGTATTAACCTTTAGAGTTTTTAATTCATGAAGGATTTCTTCAGTATTACTTAAAACATCTTTCATAGATTGAGCGCTCTCGGATTTTACTGTGTTTATTTTACATAATTTTTCTATTTGTGCATTGATCAATACTCTATTGTTGTTAAATCTTTTTTCCAGTGTTTGCCATACTTTATAATAATTAGTTCCAATAATTTCGAATGGTTTAATTAATCTAGCTGCCTCACCAGAAACACAAGTTTTTAGATAATGCAATTTTTCAACTTCTGATATTTCATTATTATTGTGTATTAAATTGGTATATAGATCTTTAAATGATCGCCATGATTTATATGTGCCATCGAATTTTGGTAGTGAAATAGGAGGTAACTTTATTTTAGCCTTTTTCGGAGATACAAGTGTTGTAATATGTGTAGAATCTTCATTCGACGCATTATTAACTTTAGTTAAAGAATTAATTTTTTCTTGTAACTCGGTAACTAAATTGAAACACGTTTCTTCAAATTCGTCATACTTGTTTTGATCAAGGTATTCTGTAGTACTATTACAGTCTTCTGCTTGACATATTAAATAGTGATTGTCTTTGAATTTATCAGTTAATTCATTCAATTTTTGAATTCTGCGTTCGTAGACATTAACCGGTTGATCTTCAGTTAGATTCTTTTTTATTCTGATAGTTATGTTGCCTAATTCCTTTTCTAAATTTTTTTGCAATTTGATTAAACTCTGAATATTATCCATTTTTTTAAGTTTTATAATTGATTTAAAATTAAATTGTGTTGTTACAAATTTTTCTAATAAAAATTGTGTTCTTATTTTATCCGGCTCGAAGGACCAAATGTTAAATCCGTAAAATTTAATTTAACATTAAACTGTAGAAAGGTGCAAAGTTCAAAAAAAGAATATAAAATAAAAACACAATTTTTTCACAAACGTTATAAATTTTATTTAATTCAATATCTTAACCTAACAATTTAATCTTAAATCTAATAACAAATTTATTAATCAATTTAACAATAAACTAAAATGAAAATATTGTATTTTAAAACGGAAATAAAAAAATTTAAAGTTTTTTTAATAAAATAATTTCAAAAATTCAAATTTTTAAAGTAACAAATTTAATAAAAGAAATGTACAACGGAAATAAAAATTCAAAAAAAATTCAAATTTACAAAGGTATGCAACGAAAATTTATCAAAATAAAATTTTAATTATAAATGATTATATATTTTTTTCAAATTTTCAAATTTTAAGTTTCAATTTTAATTTCAAATTTTGATTTAATTTAATTTATTACTTAAATCTAACTATCGACGGTATAGATCGATCTATACGTTGAAATGTTGATTGAAGATTCAGTTTCCGGTTGTTGAAGTAGTTTCAGTTGAAAATGGTTGCCCTCTAATGTGAATAGCGATCAATAGACTGATGTTCTGTATAGGCAGTATACAAAATGTAATTTTCCCGACGGCGATTCAAATTTATATTTATCAAGCAGAATCGAAGTTTTTTCTGATCAAATTTTCTAAGTGTTTGTTGATTTTCAAATTGCCCGCAATTTTATAATTTTTCTGTCTTTTTTTTTTAAAAAATTCAATTTCGCAAAATTTTTCTAAGTATTTGATATGCAATTTTTCCTTCAATACAATTCGTTGTCCGCAGCAGAAATTTTCTAAGTGTTAGAAAATTTCTCAATTTTAAAATTTTGTTAAAAATTTTCTAAGTGTTTTCCAATTTTTACACTTAGCCGATAAATTTCTTTCGATGATTTTATCCCAAAATTTTCTAAGTACTCTGTTAATTTAGTACTTAGCCGATGAAAAATTCTACCGATTTTTCCCTAAATTTTGTAAAAAAATTATAAGTTTTTTTACAAAATTCCTAACAACCCTATTGTACTAGCTCAATACGCTAGATTTTAAGTAGGACTCAATACGTCCAAGCTGATGAGGCGATCTTTTGTTTTCCCTGATTCAGTCTCAATACGACATTTAGGCAGGTAATTGCAAAAGACGACTTCTTCTGCGAATTTCAACTCTTTATATAGCAAAATTTGCAAACTCTGGAATTTTCTATTTTCCCCGTTGTTGAAATGTTCTACTATTTTTCTCATGTTTTCGTCTTTTTTATAAAACCGTTTTGTTCAAATTGTGTCTGATGATTCAAATAACAATTTATGGTACATTTTTCGTTCGATTGTGAATAACTCTATTGGTAATATATTCGGCTGGTACATTTTGACAATTTGACATGGTTACGTAATATATATTATATATATATTGTGTATATAATATTTAGTATTTATATAATGTATATTATAATGTTTATATAACATTGATATTTATATAACATATATTCAAATGTTTTTATTTTAGGTTAGTGTTCATTGGTTATGTAATGTAATTAAATATTTGTGTTTAATGTTTTATGTTATATATTTGTGCTATGTGAATCGTTTTGTTTTTGTTTTGTATGCTATGTCTATAGACTTTTTTATTTTACCTGCTTGTGCATATTCATGTTATATGTTCGATATTATTGCATATATTTCTGTGTTATATGTTTGATCTTGTTGATTTGTTTACATTTTTTTGTTGTTCCTTTTTTGTATGTAATATTATATTGTCGCATTGCCTGTCTTGAATTGTTTGTAACCTTTTTTTTTTTTATTATATTTATATATACATATTTTTCGACACTGCCCCCTTTTTTTTTTTTTTAATTATATATTCTTTTTTCAGCCTATGTTGACTGGAGTCAACATCTTCCACGGGCCAGACAGTGAGGAGTATATATGTTAAAGAAAATTTGTATTGAAACTGAAATAAAATGTAATTACATATACAAAAAAAACATTCCTTTCTTTTCTTCTTCTTCTTTAGTGTTTGTGTGGGGTGTATGTCTTAATTATCTTTCATCGGTAATTTGTGTAATTTAACGATGGGTCGTAGAAAAGTTTTTTGCCCGATTTTGACTAGAGCTGTTCTAACCAACCCATCCTTTCCAGGATATACTTCTATGACTCGTCCTAACGGCCATAATAAGGGAGAAAAATTTTCTCGTTTTACTATAACTAAGTCGTCTAATTTCAGATTATCTTGAACATATTTCCATTTATTCCGTGTTTGTAGTTGCTGTAAATAATTTTTTGACCACTGATGCCAAAAATTTAATTGTAATTGTTTTAAAAACTGCCACTGCTTAGTCGGCGATTTGTCTTTAATTTCATATCTCTCTGGAATGGTTTGTAAATTTCGATGTACTAGAAAGTGTCCTGGTGTAATAATTGCATTGCTATCAGGGTCGACATTGATCGGGACTAGCGGTCTCGAATTAATGCAGGCTTCTATTTTACATAAAACAGCATGTAAACATTCATATGTGAGTTTGGTATTTTGTAATGTTTTCTTTAAATGTATTTTGACTAATTTAATATGTGATTCCCATAAACCACCAAAATGTGGAGCTGAAGGTGGATTAAAATGCCACTTTATTCTTTCATTTGATAATTTTTCAGCTATTTTTTCATTGACCTCATCAGAAAATAAAATTTTATTGGCTCTGACGAAATTTGTTCCACAATCAGAATAAATATCTGAACATAGACCTCTTCTGTCTGTAAATCTATGAAAACTTGCAATAAATGCTTCAGCGCTGAGGTCTGAAACCAATTCTAAATGTACTGCTTTAGTACATAAGCAAATGAATAAACATATGTATACGGGAATTATTTTTGCATTGCGAAGAGATGATGCTTTCATATCTATTGGTCCAGCAAAGTCAATACCTACATGCTGGAATGGAAAAGATTGAGTTACTCTTGCTAAAGGTAAATCTCGCATCAATTGTACATTTCCGGTGGGTTTCACTTTGAAACATTTCAAACATTTATGTAATTGATGTCGCACAGTACTTTTTGCCCTTATTAACCAATATTTATTTCTGAGCGTATTCAATACAAGCTGAACACCTCCATGACATGTTTTTTCGTGTATGTGCGTAATTAATCGCTTTGCAAATATGTGATTTGATGGTAAAATGATTGGATGTTTTTCATCATAAGATAACACGGAATTTTCTAATCTACCGCCTACACGTAATAAATTTTGATCATCTAAGAATGGGTTTGATTTTAATATACTGTTATTAACATGCCATTGCTGTGGTTTGTTTTTGATTTATGGTGTTTATAATTGTTCGTTTGTCGAATTCTTGGCAGTATTTTCACAACAATTTCATTTGTGTTCCAATATGTGAATCGAATGACTGTTTTATCATCCACCCTGTGTCGGTATGATTTTTTCATTGATTTAACCCTTTCCCATGGAATAGGGAATTTTTGAAGCATTTTGCTAATACTTGCTGCCTTTTTATGACTTTCTCCAAGTTTTGGACCGTCTTCTGATTTACAAGGTAAATCAACTTGGTAACTTCCATCTGTAAGTCTCTTTGTAGTTTTTCTGTATATCTCTTCGCATTGTTTATCTTCTGGATTTTGATGAGCAATGTTTAAGATTTCCTCTTGTTCCCAAAATCTTCTTAATTGTTCATCCAAGTTATCAGCTTCATGAACATGTATCAGGAAATTTTTACTGGATTGTTTGGCATGTCCTACATTGCCCAACACAATCCAGCCTAATGCGGTATTTATTGCCACAGGTTGATTTGGTTTTGTAGATTTTATAATTCCTTCTTGAATTATATTAGCATAGACTTCTGCTCCTAGTAATAAATCTATTTTTCCAGGACTTTCATAATTAGGGTCAGCTAATGTTAGATTTTTTAAATGATTGAAACCTTCAGTTTCAATCCTACATGTAGGTAGATGATTGGTGATACTCTTTATCACTAGAGCATTTACCTTTTGTTTATAGGTACCATGTACCGCTTCCATTGTGAATTCAGTTTCAGAATTAGCCACCGTGGCACTGCTTTGATTGAGCCCACTGATGCGCTGATTCGTGTGTATGTTTCTAAGTTGCAACCGTTTTGTTGCTGCTGCAGTAATAAACGTTACTTGAGACCCTGAATCAATCAAAGCTCTCAAGATTTCCTCGTGACCCTGTGCATTACGTATCTTGACCAATGCCGTTGATAGCAATGCCTGCTTAGTGTTTGTAGAAAAGAAGTTCTTTACATCTTTTTCTACCTCAGTTTTGTTAACTGGCGGATTTGAATCCCCATTTTTATTTTCATTTGTTTGAGCAGTTGTCTTAGATTTCGAGTTTGATACAATGTTGAAGCTGGAATGTAATATTGTGTTGTGTTTCTTTTTACATATATTACATGTAAATTTGCTTTTGCAATCTTTAAATTGATGGCCTCCTGCCAAACAATTCAAACATAAGTCCTTTGACTTTACGAATTTTAATTTTTCATGTGCGGACAACGATTTAAATTGTATACAATTAAATAATCTATGGTCTGAATTACATTTGCAACATTTCAAAATTTGAATTTTATTGTTTTGTGTGAGAAATACTTTGTTTTGTTTTTGTTGTGTTTTACTTTGCACTGCTTCCAGAACTCTAAATCTGGCTTCTAGGAATTCAATTAATTCTTTAAATGTAGCTACCTCGTTTTTCTCACTTTGTTTTATTTCCCACAACTCTCGCGTTTCATGTGATAACTTTTGTAGAGTAAGATACACAATAATTGGATCCCAGTTTTCTGTATTAACCTTTAGAGTTTTTAATTCATGAAGGATTTCTTCAGTATTACTTAAAACATCTTTCATAGATTGGGCGCTCTCGGATTTTACTGTGTTTATTTTACATAATTTTTCTATTTGTGCATTGATCAATACTCTATTGTTGTTAAATCTTTTTTCCAGTGTTTGCCATACTTTATAATAATTAGTTCCAATAATTTCGAATGGTTTAATTAATCTAGCTGCCTCACCAGAAACACAAGTTTTTAGATAATGCAATTTTTCAACTTCTGATATTTCATTATTATTGTGTATTAAATTGGTATATAGATCTTTAAATGATCGCCATGATTTATATGTGCCATCGAATTTTGGTAGTGAAATAGGAGGTAACTTTATTTTAGCCTTTTTCGGAGATACAAGTGTTGTAATATGTGTAGAATCTTCATTCGACGCATTATTAACTTTAGTTAAAGAATTAATTTTTTCTTGTAACTCGGTAACTAAATTGAAACACGTTTCTTCAAATTCGTCATACTTGTTTTGATCAAGGTATTCTGTAGTACTATTACAGTCTTCTGCTTGACATATTAAATAGTGATTGTCTTTGAATTTATCAGTTAATTCATTCAATTTTTGAATTCTGCGTTCGTAGACATTAACCGGTTGATCTTCAGTTAGATTCTTTTTTATTCTGATAGTTATGTTGCCTAATTCCTTTTCTAAATTTTTTTGCAATTTGATTAAACTCTGAATATTATCCATTTTTTTAAGTTTTATAATTGATTTAAAATTAAATTGTGTTGTTACAAATTTTTCTAATAAAAATTGTGTTCTTATTTTATCCGGCTCGAAGGACCAAATGTTAAATCCGTAAAATTTAATTTAACATTAAACTGTAGAAAGGTGCAAAGTTCAAAAAAAGAATATAAAATAAAAACACAATTTTTTCACAAACGTTATAAATTTTATTTAATTCAATATCTTAACCTAACAATTTAATCTTAAATCTAATAACAAATTTATTAATCAATTTAACAATAAACTAAAATGAAAATATTGTATTTTAAAACGGAAATAAAAAAATTTAAAGTTTTTTTAATAAAATAATTTCAAAAATTCAAATTTTTAAAGTAACAAATTTAATAAAAGAAATGTACAACGGAAATAAAAATTCAAAAAAAATTCAAATTTACAAAGGTATGCAACGAAAATTTATCAAAATAAAATTTTAATTATAAATGATTATATATTTTTTTCAAATTTTCAAATTTTAAGTTTCAATTTTAATTTCAAATTTTGATTTAATTTAATTTATTACTTAAATCTAACTATCGACGGTATAGATCGATCTATACGTTGAAATGTTGATTGAAGATTCAGTTTCCGGTTGTTGAAGTAGTTTCAGTTGAAAATGGTTGCCCTCTAATGTGAATAGCGATCAATAGACTGATGTTCTGTATAGGCAGTATACAAAATGTAATTTTCCCGACGGCGATTCAAATTTATATTTATCAAGCAGAATCGAAGTTTTTTCTGATCAAATTTTCTAAGTGTTTGTTGATTTTCAAATTGCCCGCAATTTTATAATTTTTCTGTCTTTTTTTTTTAAAAAATTCAATTTCGCAAAATTTTTCTAAGTATTTGATATGCAATTTTTCCTTCAATACAATTCGTTGTCCGCAGCAGAAATTTTCTAAGTGTTAGAAAATTTCTCAATTTTAAAATTTTGTTAAAAATTTTCTAAGTGTTTTCCAATTTTTACACTTAGCCGATAAATTTCTTTCGATGATTTTATCCCAAAATTTTCTAAGTACTCTGTTAATTTAGTACTTAGCCGATGAAAAATTCTACCGATTTTTCCCTAAATTTTGTAAAAAAATTATAAGTTTTTTTACAAAATTCCTAACAACCCTATTGTACTAGCTCAATACGCTAGATTTTAAGTAGGACTCAATACGTCCAAGCTGATGAGGCGATCTTTTGTTTTCCCTGATTCAGTCTCAATACGACATTTAGGCAGGTAATTGCAAAAGACGACTTCTTCTGCGAATTTCAACTCTTTATATAGCAAAATTTGCAAACTCTGGAATTTTCTATTTTCCCCGTTGTTGAAATGTTCTACTATTTTTCTCATGTTTTCGTCTTTTTTATAAAACCGTTTTGTTCAAATTGTGTCTGATGATTCAAATAACAATTTATGGTACATTTTTCGTTCGATTGTGAATAACTCTATTGGTAATATATTCGGCTGGTACATTTTGACAATTTGACATGGTTACGTAATATATATTATATATATATTGTGTATATAATATTTAGTATTTATATAATGTATATTATAATGTTTATATAACATTGATATTTATATAACATATATTCAAATGTTTTTATTTTAGGTTAGTGTTCATTGGTTATGTAATGTAATTAAATATTTGTGTTTAATGTTTTATGTTATATATTTGTGCTATGTGAATCGTTTTGTTTTTGTTTTGTATGCTATGTCTATAGACTTTTTTATTTTACCTGCTTGTGCATATTCATGTTATATGTTCGATATTATTGCATATATTTCTGTGTTATATGTTTGATCTTGTTGATTTGTTTACATTTTTTTGTTGTTCCTTTTTTGTATGTAATATTATATTGTCGCATTGCCTGTCTTGAATTGTTTGTAACCTTTTTTTTTTTTATTATATTTATATATACATATTTTTCGACACTGCCCCCTTTTTTTTTTTTTTAATTATATATTCTTTGTTCAGCCTATGTTGACTGGAGTCAACACACTGATTGTTACTTCTTTTTATTTATTCTATGATAATAGATAATAAATTGATATAAAATATGTTAATTTATATTATTATATGTATTGCATTTATATATTTTTGGAATTTACCGATTCTTAATAAGTGTTAAAAAGGAGCAACCATTTTGTCCCTTACTGTAGACTGAAAACTAAAATACGAAAATTAAATTCAAACAGAAATCATTGATTTAAAAATAAAAATTTGCTGTTCAAAACCAATAGAAAATATATTGGTTCGAAGTGAAGGGGAGCGGTTAGGTAATATCACAGCATAGCAATACAGTATATATATGGTATATAATATACACACATAATAATACTTTACAGTTTCTATGTATTGTTATTGAATAGTGTAAGGTGTATTGTATTATTATATGGTATTATATGTATTATGGTATTATATTATGAAATGCCACTCATACTCATATAATGTTTATACATTATATATACTGCAAAACGAATGAAAATAATAACAAAACATAACAAATTAAATATATATTGGTTTATATCTTTGTATATGCATAAAGCCATAAAGCTCAAATATACAAAATATATAAATATAAACATTGAACAAAAATACATCCAAAGAGTATATAAAAGTAGGAGAGAAACTGATTCATAGGAGCATTCGGACCAAAAAATGTTTCAACAATTGTAGGTGTCGGTAGTGATGCCAGCGTAAAACTCAACATAAAAAAAGTAGCATCACTTTATGCCAAGCTCCCAACTCCATATAAAAATAACGGGATTTCTTTTTGCCAAGCCCAAACTTTTTCAGTATAAAGCTTTTCTCTCTTTATATGGAGTTGTATAGGAAAAATGAGAAAATGAATAAATTTGTTTACAACAGCTGATATTTTATCAGTTGTCATTTTGCTTTATTTATAGGTTTTGCATGTTTCGCGTGCAATATAATATATATACAATATAAATATATAGAATATAGGGTAAAGAGAATAGAGAAAATTATATACCAAAAACCAAACACAAAACTTTTTCATATTATATTTGTTATTTGTTTATATGTATGTAAGGCTACACAGCAACCAGACCAGCAACATTAAAGTATATAATACATAAATCCATTCGCATGTATGTATTGTATTACAAATGCCATATATAATTTATATGCATGCTTTGACTTTTTTGAATACAACATGCAATATATAAATATACTTGATCATTATATTTATATATATGTATTTTATATGCAAGTTTGTATGTATGTTAAGCACTTTGTTTAAATTTTTATATATTTATACCAAGTATTTGTATGTATACATACTAAATAAATACGTTTTAATTTTAACATTATGCAGTTGTATTTACATATAAATTGCTAATTCACAGGCGTGAAAAAATTATGGGACTAGCAAGACTTTTTTAAAAAAAGTACTTTAAAACGTATTATGTAGATTATTAATTAATTTCTATAATAATTATTATTTTTATTTTTAATTAATTCAGAAATATTAAAATATAATAAAAAATAGAAATATTGTTAATTTCGTTATTCCAAAAAAAAAAAAAAATAAAAAAAATAAACATTATAACAAAACTACTTTGAGTAAATGATAACCTTTAAATCCAACAGACCACCTCTAATCGTCGCTATTAACTCCGCAAGGATTTTACGAACTTTTGTAGATTCTTTCCTGTTCCCTTACTCTTCTTGTAATAATTTTTCTTAAAAATTAACTGATTTATCTTGATATATTTTTCCATTTCTTTTAATTGGCAATAGATGTTCTATGAAATTTTTATGAAAGCAATATGTTTTTACATTTTGTTTTTTTATGCTGAATATCGAATATCCATATATCAGTGTGATTATGTTTTCTAATGATGAAAGATTATGTTTGTCCCATAACTTTTTCACGTCTGTGTGAAAGAGTATTATCATAATTAACTCTATATGTATATATACATATACTTAGATATTTATTATCATTTATTTTATACATACTATATTGCTAAACTGTGCAATGTTGTCTGTTTGCTGTTTAATATTTGATAATTTTGGTTATGAGTGCTATGTTTTTTGTTAGTGTACAGTCTACAGTCCGCGACAGAATTATGTGTTATAATACATTTTATAACACATTGTGTAAACAAAAATATCCTTTATAATTTTTTAAAAATTATATTTAATAATTTTTTTTTTTTATTTAAAATTTTTAATTTGTAGTTTTTAATTATTTTTTTTTTTCAACGAAATTTTTCAGTCTAATTTTATCTTAAAAATATGTTAAAATGAAGATATAAAATTGTGAGTGAATAATAGATTATAAATTGATATAGAATATGTTAATTTATATTATTATATATTTTGCATTTATATATTTGGAAATTACCGATTTTTAAAAAATGTTAAAAAGGAGTAACCATTTTGTCCCTTACTGTAGACTGAAAACTAAAATACGAAAATATTAAATTCAAACAGAAATCATTGATTTAAAAATAAAAATTTGCTGTTCAAAACCAATAGAAAATATATTGGTTCGAAGTGAAGGGGAGCGGTTAGGTAATATCACAGCATAGCAATACAGTATATATATGGTATATAATATACACACATAATAATACTTTACAGTTTCTATGTAATGTTATTGAATAGTGTAAGGTGTATTGTATTATTATATGGTATTATATGTATTATGGTATTATATTATGAAATGCCACTCATACTCATATAATGTTTATACATTATATATACTGCAAAACGAATGAAAATAATAACAAAACATAACAAATTAAATATATATTGGTTTATATCTTTGTATATGCATAAAGCCATAAAGCTCAAATATACAAAATATATAAATATAAATATTGAACAAAAATACATCATTGTTATGATTTATGACTGCAAGGCATGACTACATATACACATATACATCTCATGTATGTATGAGTTGATGATGTGTATAATATACAATACAACAGGTAACAGCAATATAATATTAATATTAATATATATGACTATATATATTGTTATTATGAAATTAATTATGTTTGATAGAGTATTTAATTTTAAAAAATATTTTATAAAAATACATTTTTAATTAATTTCATAAAAAAAATTAAATCATTGTACGTTTTTTCATAAATTTCAGGTGTTGTCAGTTATAAACGGAAAAATTCAAAACAATTCAACCGTCAATTCCAACAATTCTTCGTTTCCTGTCTATTCGATTTTTGATGTTTTGTTTTCAGGTAGAAACTCTCTTTCTTTTATATACTCTTTGTACATCATTGTTATGACTTATTTATGACTGCAAGGCAAGTGGATATAAAATAAACTCATTTCATGTATGTATGAGTTGATGATGTGTATAATATACAATACAACAGGCAACAGTAATATAATATTAATATTAATATATATGACTATATATATTGTTATTATGAAGTTAATTATGTTTGATAGAGTATTTAATTTTAAAAAATATTTTATAAAAATACATTTTTAATTAATTTCATAAAAAAAATTAAATCATTGTGTTTTTTCATAAATTTCAG
This sequence comes from Villa cingulata, assembly GCA_951394055.1. NCBI lineage: Eukaryota > Metazoa > Arthropoda > Insecta > Diptera > Bombyliidae > Villa > Villa cingulata. The sequence continues at coordinate 30,647,319 of OX596020.1, read as the reverse complement.
GTGTTGTCAGTTATAAACGGAAAAATTCAAAACAATTCAACCGTCAATTCCAACAATTCTTCGTTTCCTGTCTATTCCATTTTTGATGTTTTGTTTTCAGATAGGAACTCTCTCTTTTACATACTCTTTGTAGTTTCCTTTCGGTCCGGTTCGTTTCATTTTTACTCATCAAAAAGTGTGGAACACATTAGCTCTGTTCCAATTGATACGAATTTTTTAGAACTTTAAGAACTTTACAGAAAGTTAAGAAAATTACAGCTGGGGCGTTCCAATACAATTTGTTCTATAAAATTCTTACATTTCCCCTGTTTAAGAAAATTACAGAATTTTACAGCCAGATTTATCTTACTTATTATGTCTTTTTCTTTCTTTTTTCTTTAAATATTTAAATTTTTCCGACTACAAATTTATTAAATGTCAAGTGTAAAGTAGACGACAGTAAATTTTAATAGGATGTACTTCCGTTTAGCGGAACCCGAATTATCCAATTCTGTCTATGCCTATCGATAGATAATAACGTCCTGAGCAAGGTTAATACGGACCATTTTTGGCGCAAATGCCATCTAGTGGTCGAAAAATGCAATTGAAAATTTAGTATGAAACACAAAAAAATGAGTATTATTTAATAACCAGAGATCGTACAGACACTTTATGTATCTCAAAAGATAGATAATAACGCCCTGAACAATTTTTGTTTCGCCATTTTTGGTAGAAATGCCATCTAGTGGCAGAAAAATGCAATTGAATATGTTGTACACAAATCAAAGAAATGAGTATAATTCAATAACCAGAGATCGTCCAGACATACGTACTTTATCTATCCCAAATGTACGTGTACATGTGTGCGTATGTGCATATGTAAAAGGCAAATCTGAGGGTGTGTGCATTGTTCATGTGTGTATGTGTATATATGTCGAAGGAAATCTGACAGTGTGTGCATTGTTCATGTGTATGTATGTGTATTTGTAGAAGGCAAATCTGGCAGTGTGTGCATTGTGCATTATTGTAGAAGGAAAAAATGAAATTTGAGTAAAAATTAAATTTAAGTATAATTTAAAATTAAATTATACTTAAATTTGAAAGATACAGAAGATATTGGTATGGGCCCCTGCGCAAGAATGACACACAAAATTGCATACATATACTTAAATTTGAAAGATTCAGAAGATATTAGCATGGTCCCTACGCAAGATAGACGAATAAAAAATAAAAAGAAAAATATTTCTTTTAAAACGTTATAAAATTTAATAATAGTTCTATTATGTAGATAAAATAAAAAACAATATATCAAAAACATAAAACAAGAGTAACAATAACACTTAAAATTTAATACTTACTCATAATTATATATTAAAAACTACAAAATAAAAAACCAAATTACAAAAAGTTATATGTATACAACGTATTCTCTACCTATATAAACTTTTTTGATATCGTCTATTAGTTGTTGAAAAGGATCAACTTTATTTTTTTTTATTTTACGACGCCATAAAAATTCACACAATCTCAAATCAAAATTTTCACTTCTAAACCCTCCTTTTCTAAAACTATTTTTCAAAAATCTCCAACTTGATTCGATATTTTGTGTATGTGCTCCACTCTCGGGATCAACAAAATTGTCACTGTGGTTTACAGTTTGGTGTACATAACCATATTTATTCAAATCTACATATCCTTTCCAACAATCTGTAACCACAGAGGTTCCAGGAAGAACATGCTTCCTTACAATATTTGTCAAAGTTTGTTTATCCCACAAGTTATTTTCGCAAATTTCTAATCTATATCTGTTCGATCCTCTTTTAATTAACCCGACTATCCAATTTCCTTCCACTATTCTAACCCGCTCTATTCTACTTCCTACGCCCAATTTTAGTTTCATCTACTTCTACAATTTTGTTGATACCGCCAATCAATCCTTCTTCTACAAATGAATCATCTAGCGATATCATACAAACTTCTCTTGAGAAAGAGAACCAATCAGATATAGTTTCACTAGAAACTACAACTCCAGTTATTGAACACTCTCTAATAGTGTCCTCATAACTGCAGTTGTATGCAAAACAATATGTTATCAACATACATACACTAGGAGCAACATGACACCTCTCGAACCAAGTATTTTCCGCTCTAGAATACTTATGGCGTCTTTTGTTTTTAATACATAGGAAGAGGAAGTATCCGGCGAAATTGTCCTTTTCAACTAACATATTTCTCCTATGTTTTTTACAATGTCTCGTTCTTGGGATCATTTCTATTTCCTCCAGCCATCTTATGGTTTCTTCTTTAGTTATTAGTTTCTGCAACAACTTGTGCAAATTCCAGATATTTTCTCTGAAAATTTTTTTTTCTTAATAAATATGTCTAAAATGAGGATAAAATTTAGATTTTTGAGAACTATATATACCGTGATGACATTTTATTTAATTCCAAATTCAATTCAAATTCGAAAAAATAAAAAATATTTTTAAAAACTCACAATTTAAATTACTATTCAAAAATTTCAATTTTGCTCTTGCAAATCAAAACTGTATACTTATATACGTTTAATAAATTAATTTAAAAAAAATTTAAATATTCAATTTATTTCAATAATTATTTTAGAAATATTTAGAAACTTTCACTAATAATGTTTACTTGCCAAAGCGAAAAATCCAACTTTTTTTATATTAATTTTCAGAAAAAAGTAATATTTAATAAAATATGCACAATTATTATCAAAAATTAATAAAACATAATTGTATAATTGAACCTAACTGATCACATAATAAAACATTATATAAAGTATATAATGCTATCAGGTAGAAATGTAAAATTAAAAAAAAAGATCAACAATACAAGTACCTAGGTAGGTAGGTAGAAAAAATATGTAATTCAATCAATACAATTAATACAACATTATTTTTGTATTATAAAAAATTTTTTAATGTAAAATTAAGTGTTATTTGTTCTCAAAATATATGTAAATATTATATAAATTTTTTGACAATTTAAAATAATAATAAAAAAAAAACAACATGTAAAGTAACGACTGTAACATTCATTTTAAATTATAATTTACATATATTTTGAGAACAAATCGTCAGATTAAGAAACAAGTGGACTAAACTCAAAGGATATTTTACGCATTTTCGATAGTCTTCATTCTTGAACATGTGTATGTCTTTTATTATACTTCTGTTAAGTCCTATATATGATATTATAGTAACCAAAAACCTATTATAGTAACCAAAATCCATAGCTTTAAAATAACTTAATAATAAAACATTTCCTTCAAGGACCACGATCTAGCGTTTGCCTGGAAAAATTTGTTCTGATGTCCTTTTTCAATTACGAAAAATTCGACTCAGATATCTTCACTTGTTTATGAGAAGTTGGCAAAAATATAAGAAATAGTCAAAAATCATAAAATATCCTTTGTTATCCTTGTGGTAGGACCTTTTGCAAAAATTAAGTATAGAATATCCTGTACCCTTTCATTTGAGCCATTATTCTTGCCTGTACGATCTCTGGTTATTGAATTATACTCATTTTTTTGTATTTTATACTAAATTTTCAATTGCATTTTTCGACCACTAGATGTCACTTGCGCCAAAAATGGTCAGTATTAACCTTGCTCAGGACGTCAATATCTATCGTTTAAAGTTGGTTTGGTTCCAATATTCGGGTTCCGCTAAACGGAAGTACACCCTTTTAATAAATTAATTTTATTATTTTTTATTATAAAAACTTCGAAATTAAATTTAAGGTAAGTATTTTCATATTACTAAATTGTTAGTGAATAATATTAAAATAAAAAATTGTGAAAATTTGTGAAATATTTAAGATAAAAATTAAAAAAATTGTTTTAGGGGTTAAGGTGTTTATATATTTTCTTCATAGAATAATGTACATAAATATAAAATAACATTAATTTATAAAATGAAAAGTGAATTATTATTGATTCATTTTATAAACAGTGATTAATAAAAGAATATTGAATAATATAATTATTTAATTTCTTGAAAAAATTTAATTTTCTTATAAATATTATAAAAAAAATCTTTATGTTATGTATCAATTTTTGTTCACATATTTTAGAAAGTGAAAAAATAATTATTACTGAATTAAATATGAATATATTTAATATTCATATTTATTGAATTAATATTAAATTACATCAGAACAAATGCATGTAAATTATTTATGAATTGGTATTAAAGTAGAATTATGTATGAATGTGCAATAAATATTAGATAAAGATAACTGTGTATGAATATAAATAAATATGTAGTATAGAATAAGTAATGTTAATATAAAGTACTTGATTGATAAATTTGGAATTTTATGTATTGTGTAAACCATGATTTAGGGCATGATTTATGAAAATTAATTATGAATAAAATAATTGATCTTTAAAGACTGTATTATACTTAGTTATAATTATGTTCTGTATAAAGAAATTGTGTGATAAATTAATTGAACAAATGTGATACCTATTGATGTATTGTTCTAGAAATTGTATAAATATAAAAATGATAATTAGATAGTATATATAAGAAATATAGTATATGATAAATTTATAGAAATAATAAATATGATAACGTACTCTAAGACTAGGTACTGAGCTGTTTGAGACGTAATTATATAAGATAAAATAATGTATTGATGAGAATAATGTAGTTAATATAAATCGACCCTAATTGAACTGTCGAAATTTGCGTTTGAAATATTAACCCATTAACGCCTGCTGTACTCAATCGAGTACATTACTTTAAAATGTTATATAAAAGTTATGGCTAACGGTATCTTGTTTGTGTTTGAAAACATAATAGCGGGTTCTATATCCTTATTAATAATTTGCATTCATCAAGAGGAGCACGTGCAAAAATCATTACTTGTTACTCAGTTTTTGAAGTGTGCAAAAGTTTCATTTGAAGGCAAATTTTTGAATATTTTTCAAAATATTATATTATTTTATTTTTTCAATAGTGTTGTACAAAATTATTCATATTTATCTGAAAAAAAAGATTGCGTTATTTATTTACAAAAATGTAAGTAAACACCTGTTTTCTCAAACAAAATTCTTGTCTGTACTCAAATGAGTACAATGGGCTCTGACATGATTTTCCATTTAATTTTTTTCGGGAATACTCAGAACTGAATAACGGATAAAAACAAAGTTTTTAGTAGCAATAATAATTTTAAAGGGCTTGAGGAGGCTGTGAATTCAATTTTTGAAGAAAATGATGATAATCTACATGATCTGATTATTATTCCACCAGAACCTGCTTCAGTGACGGATGAAGAAGAGGGTTGAAATGGAAATCTGCTTTTGCCTAATGATGTGCCTGGTACTTTAGAAGTTATGACTCGTCTCAGTAGGAAGGAATTTACAGATGACCACGATAAATGGAGTGACAGTGATGAGGAGCCATTGTCCAGTACTAAGGTACGCCGAACTAACATAGAGGCAGAAAATCCAAAATGGAAAAAAAACAGCCATCATATAGTCGATATTTTGAATCTACAGACGGCGTAAGTTCCAGAATATCTCATATGTGCGAGCTTATAAAAGGGCTTTCACTTTAACAAATATTTGAAAAATTCATTGACAATAAAATTATAGATCTAATTATTGAACAGACGATGCTTTACGCTGGACAAAATAGTATGCACTCATTCAACAAAAACAGAGAAGAGTTGCAAGGTTTTATTGGAATTCTACTCTTGACGGGTTATAAACTACCAAGAGAAAGATTCAACTGGTATAGGATATAGGTTTAGATATTGTTACGAAATGTTTGTCACGTAACAAGTTTTCCGAAATAAAAAGAAATCTACATTTTGCTGATAGTTCAGCAGCAAATAAAATTGACGACAAATTATTTAAATTTATGCCTTTGTTCAATTTGCTCCAACAAAACTTTTGCCAATTGGGTATTTTTCATGAAAATTTATCTATATCGATGCATCAACGACTAAATATTTTGGACATCATTCTGCAAAGCAGTTTATCAAGGGAAAGCCAGACGATTTGGTAACAAAAATTGGGCGCTCACTAGTTCAAACGGATACTGCTACAAATTTGATATTTGTTGTGGTAAGGCACCTGGGAAAAATATTCGAAGCAAGGGCTTAGTTGTGACTGCTCTTCTGCAGGCATTACCTGGTGATCCTCACGATCACAAAGTTCTTTTTGATAATTTTTTTACTATTTACACCCTTTTAAATGATTTGGGTCGAAAAGGTTATCGCGTCACTGGAACGATAATGGAAAATCGTACTCGACAATGTCCCCTTTTATCAAAAAAAAAAAACAGATGCAAAAGAATAAGAGAGCAGAATATGATTACAGATTTGACCATAATAACGAAATACTTATTGTGCGTAGGAAAGATAATAGTGTATGTACTATAACTACCAACTACGACACTATTGAACCAGTTGGTAAGGTGCAAAGATGGTACAAATTATCAAAAGAGAAGAAAGAAATGGATATTTCACGTGTTTTTTAAACCTATAATAAAGGAATGGGTGGAATGGATGAGATGGAACAGTCTATTTCTCTTTATAGAATTGCTATCCGTGGAAAAAAGTGGTGGTGGGTCATACTCACTTATTTGATTGATATGGCGGTATTGAATGTATGGCGTATTCATGTAATGGCAGAAGATACTCCAATGGATCAGCTTGATTTTAGGAGAAGAATAGCAAGAACTTACCTGCGCCAGCATAAGCCCAATTCTATAAGATTACGACCTTCGCCGGCTAATTTTAACTATATGTTACGAAACAATAATGGCCATAATTCAGAAAAATTGGAAAAACAATTAAGATGTGTTCTCTATCATTCGCGCATAAGGAAATACAGGAGATGCGATGTTACATTGTGCGTCGAAAAAAATTTTTTTAAAAACTTTCACACCTGAATGACCAGTGTACTCATCAGAATGCACCATAATATAACATGAAAAATGTTAAAATAAATTTTTTAATCCCATTTTTTTGTTTCTTTTACATATTTTGTACTTGAAAATATAATTATATTTGAAACTAACCGTTTGGATTTATCATGGGCATTAATGGGAAATGAAATATATTTTACTCGGAAATCTACAAACGCATGATTTGGAAGGCCGATTCCGACTTTATCGTTCCTTGACAGGATGTAACTACCATATTCCTTATTCAGAATTATTAGAATCGGAAAAAAACATTCGAATCCATAATGTATTCGCACATAATAAAAAAGATTTTATAAAACTTCCAAAAGAAAATGGTGAAAATTGCCTTCGCGAAAATATCGACACATCGGACTTGAAAGAAATTTTTGATTCGTTGTACAGGGTGGCCCAAATGAGACTGAACGATGTAAAACACAAATAACTTTTACAATTTTTATTATTGTTTTTTTTTTATTTTTTTTTTTAAATATAATTCGTGGAAATTTTTTAGACCTAAATATGAAATATGACATCTCTCAAATGCCCTCCATTTTCTTGCTCACAATTATTGGCTCTTTCAAGAGCATTTTCCATTACTGAATGCAAAATTTCAGGCTGCAAGTTTCTTATTTCTGCATGAACATTACGCTTAAGTTGATGAATTGTTTGAGGCTTGTTCACATAAACCAGTCCCTTCAAATAACCCCACAAAAAGAAGTCAGGAGCCGTCAAATCTGGCGAACGAGGAGGCCAAGGGAAATTTGAATTTCTCGAAATTATCCGTTCACTAAAGAGTTCACGGAGGAGCTCCATTGTGGCTGTTGCTGTATGCGCCGTGGCTCCATCCTGCTGGAACCATATATTCGGATTACTTTCCACAACCGGACGCAAAAAGTTGTCAAGCATAGTCCTATACAGAGCCCCGGTGACGGTTTCTGCCTGACCCTCCTCATTTTCGAAAAAATATGGACCGATAACTCTGTCAGCCATAACACCACACCAAACAGTGCATCTGGAAGGGTGTGATTGGCGTTGATGTAATGCCCTTGGATTCTCGTTGCCCCAGAATCTGCAATTTTGCTTGTTCACATAACCATTCAAATGAAAATGAGCCTCATCGCTCATCAAAAGGTTGTTTACAAAGTTGTTATTTTCTCTTGTTATCTGTGCAAGACGAATGGCATATTGAAGGCGTTGTTGATGGTCTTGGGGCAAGAGTTCCTGCACCATTTGAATTTTATACGGAAACATTTTAAGGTCCAGTTTCAAAATTCGTTGTAGCGATGTTCTAGAGATGCCTAATTGGGTACGACGACGAGTAGAGACAGATGCATCATTGTTTACGCTCTGTCGCACAGTTGCCACAACTGCTTCAGTACGTACAGACCGATGAGCACCTCTTCCAGAAAGCTCTGCCACGGAGCCCTGCTCCTGAAAACGGGAAACTAGGTTCCTAATCATGTTGCCACTGGGAGCTGTTCTGGCATTAAAATGCTGGCGGTACTTTCTTTGAGTTAAAATAATTGACTTTTCAGAAGAATAAAAAAATTCAATCATTTTGACACGTTCTTGCACACTGTAAGTAGCCGTATCAAATCTTCAAAAAGTGCTTTATAATCTGCAAAAAGAAAAAACAAAAAATTACTAAAAATAAATACGCTATGAATTTTTTAAATGCTTCAGTCTCATTTGGGCCACCCTGTATTTAGAAAATTTAGAAGTAGATTCTACCGCTAATGTATACACATACGGATACGCGATTTAAAGATTTTATCCGTGTTTATTAAAAAAAAAAAGAACTTTTGATGTTTTGATTTAATACACCTTTATTTCTTTATATTTATTCATAAACACTTTACAAAAATATTACTTAAAAGTATAACAATTATTGTACCAAATATCATTTATTTCTTTATATCTATTCATAAACACTTTACAAAAATATTACTTAAAAGTATAACAATTATTTTACCAAATATCTTTAACCGAAATAGAACCAACTGTACTCTTTGAGCTTTAGACCAAGAATAATCATTTTTATGAATTTTTATTATAATCCAACTTAAAATTGTTCAAGACAAAAAATTAACAGAAAACAAATATCAAGTTACCATTTTACATTTTCTCATACTTTACTTAATAATTTTAATTTATATGTCTTATCAGCATATTTTATGAGAACGGAAAAGGTAATTATATACTTTTTACTAGCTAAGAAAATCAGCAAAATTATTAATTATTTACCATGACATTGGTTTTGTTTGTCTTTTTATTTTATATGATTCCGGTAAATCCAGAGATTCTATGTTTTTTTCTTTACATGGGGGGTCTACATATGTAACTCGCGTAACATTAGTTGGGAAAATGATTTCTTGTTCGTCTTGTAAGTCATTCGTTTTATATACAGACGATCAATTCCAATTTGAATATTTTGAACATTTACAACGAGGAGGTCTGTCTATTCCGACGGTTTCAGTTAAAATTCTTGGAAATAACATGTGCGCTTTATTTCAGGAAATTACGCGGATCAAAAGTTTATATTCTAAATTTTTCGGTAGAAAAAAATCAAAAAGGTTTTTTGTGTAAATTAACAATAGAATCGTGTTTATCGGGTAATTTTTATATCGATTTTGATATCTTTTGTCCTTACGGTTTGACCAGCTATGAAATTTATTCTAGAATATGTTTCAAACTGGCAAATATTTTACCAAATAATTTCGTTAAATCCGAAAATATCTTCAACAAATACGAGAAAATTAAGAAATTTTTTGACTTGAATTTTTACATTTTTTTCGGTTATTTAAATTTTATTTTCGTTATATTTTTTCCATTATTTTTGTTCTTTGTTATATGTTTTCCATTAATTTTTGTTGTATTTTTCAATGTTGATTTTCATTTTTTTTTTATTTAATTATTTAATAATTTATATATATAATACTATGTTTTAGTAATTTATGTAGTATATAACCAAAGAAAAATTAAAAATTAAAAAAATATATATAAAATGTTAAAATTAAATTATTTTTGATTATTTTTTTTTATTTATTGGGAAATAAAGTGAACATATTATAAAAAATAATATTTTTAATTTATATAAAACCCATGACACTTCTAATTTTAGCTTTTTAATACCCTAGGTGTGAACAGATTTAAAATTAAAAGTTAGAAAAAAAATAACAGGAAACAAAGCAGAATTTAAAGCAACAGGAGGAGGAATAATTAAAATATATCAATTTAGTAATCTGGAGGAAGAAGTAATAAGGATTTTGCAGTTAGATAAAATAGCAAATGTAGGAGGAAAAACTTTTGGACTGGAAGAAGAGGAAAGAGAGGCTCAGGCAGAAACCTGTAAAACATTAGAAGGAACCAATTACGATAATGTGATAAACGAATGTGATAATTTTATTATTAATACTTCTAGTAGTGAAAACAAATTATTTTTATATATTTTTGAATATTTTAATTTCACTTTTTATACTTATACACATAAACTTTGATAAAAATATTTATATTTATTTAAAATTAATATTTAGTATTTTTTTCTCGATTTCAATTATAATATTTCATAAAATTATTGTTTAAAACAATAGACAATTTAAATTTTTCAATCAAATTCAAAATTCAAGAAATGTCAAAAACATGAGTTACCATTGACCTAGCAATTTTTCGTCACGCCTTTTTTAGTGACTATGGGAATAGCATTAAGAAAATGACGTGACAAGAATAGTGACAACTCTCACGGCGTGACGTGACTATGTGAATCGGACTCTAAGAAAAAATAAATAAGAATAAAGAAATAAAACAATTTTATGAACGAAACATAAGAATTTGTATTTTACTTTACACCAAATAAATAATAATAATAATATATTTTTTGACAGCTCAGACTAAGTAGTCAAGAAATGTAAACAAAAAAATTCCCGACTACTTAGGCCTTTGAATGTGTGTGTAAGAAAAATTTTTTCATGGCTACTGTCTGTAAGAGAGAGATTCTTTCGGAGGTTTTGCTTCAATAGATTTTCCCTTTAGTGTAAGTGGTAATTTTTCCAAAAACGACACACTCACATAAATGATAAAGATCGAAAAACTTCATCAAAATCAAAAAAGTTTTTCAAAATTTTTCGAATTGCTTTGAGTTATGTACCCTGTACACAATTATAATCATTTCAATAAAAGTGTCTGACACTGTCTAATAATGGAATTGTTTTTGTATATCGAGTTATCAAAACTAATTGTGTAGACGGACCATAGTGTTTCGAATTTGTTCTCATTTATTATAAATATTTGCTCTCACTAAATGAAATGAACACCTGTCAATGTTTTGCAGCTCTAAACTATACACAATGCTATTTAAAATGTACATTTAATTCCTATGATATTCCACATATATAAGTGTTATTTATATGTAAATGTATATTTTGAGTATTGAAAATAGAATAAATTAATATCATTGGCTGGAACATATATAAATATGAACATTTTTGAGAGATGTTGATCATATATGTAGTATATTTATTTTCCATGTATGGTTTATGCTCGTGCATAATGATATGTAAGGATCCATATTGAATTGAACATTGAACACGATCTCGTATACATACATACATGAATCATATAATATGAATGAACAACGTTGATATAACCAAATATACTAGAAATACAGTATTTCTAGTATCTTTGATATAACCGAAGACCGATATATATAATATAATATAATAATAGCATAATAATAATAGCATGCTGCTTGCTTATGCATAATAGCAAATACTATATGTATGAATGTACTATTTATTTGATATATACATGATTGTATGTATACATCGTATATATGTGCTTTTGTACACATAAAAGTGTAATTATAAAAATGGATTATTCAATGATATATATCAGGATCAATAATGTATATAGTATCCACGACCTATCTTAATATATTTCTTTATGAAAATATTTCTATGTAATGTTAAATATGAACCTCTTTGTTATTCGTTGTAAAGGGATAATTTCAAGTATTTTATTTAAAAGTTGTATCAATTCATTTTATATTATACAAACATAGATATATGAAAATAAATACATACTTAGTAATTACATATATACTTCCGCTACCAGCTGGGTTTTTACTCATAAAAAATTGAAAGGTCAACCTTTTTGCAATTTTTTTTCAACTTTGGTTTGATTTCGGATTTATGAATAGAATATAATAGTGGCTGTTTAATACAGGGGAGTGTTGAGTACTCATGAGTAATTTTTCATTAGTAAGATTGAAGAATTTTATTGAATGAAAAATAAAATATAAATGAAAAAAAGGGAATATTGGCAGATGGGAGCGGAGGTGCTAAAAAACTATATAGAGTGTTGTATAATTAGCGTCATTCGTTAACACTGATAAACATTTTTGAACTGAATTAAACTGATTTTTTCATATGCTCTTTTAACAATCTACCACACTATCCTACGCAACAAACTGTAACTATTATATTTTTTTTATAAATCCGAAGATAAATGTAACTTTTTGAGACTAGAATCATGAAGATTCATATATATTTCGTTTTTTAATGTTTAAAAAAACTAGCTGACCGCGAAGGTTTATAATTATCAAATATTTATCAATTACACTGCACTACGATGGTTTTCCTCTAAAAAAAATTAAATAACAATTTTGATAGGTAACAGCCCTCAACCAAATATCCTTTTAAGGTACCACAATATCTATATTTGAAGAATATATCATTCATATACTACGTTACCACTATTATTCAGGTTGCGTAAATGCAAAATCCACTTTGATCGTAATCAAAATTTTTCTTCTGCTTTGCTATGAATTTCTTAGATATTTTTATACATAATTTTCATATTAATATTATACTTTATAAATCATATATAGTAATATATTTGATTTTAAAATTTTTAAATTTGAAAACTGTCTTCCAACTATGGTTAAACTAAAACTGGATGTACAGTATTGGTCACAACTACTTTTACACGGCATTTAATTTCTAATCAATAAATAATGGGAAATGCATCCTCGAAATATTATAAATCCATAAATTTGTTTAATGTGCATATACTATAATTATAATAATAAATAATTAAATATAATTTCAACTGTATTATAATATTGTGAGAACAATTGATAATTCATCGCTCTTTTGTCCGAATTCATTAGGATCATTTTAATTAAATGATCAAAACAAAGTTACATATATAATATTTTATAGAAAAAAACATAATTAAAAATTAAAAAAGTAGGAGTTTATTTTATTTATATAAAAAACATTAAATTTTAAAACTTTTGTTTAAAAAAAATGCTGTATAAAAATATTTATGACTAATACTAAATGTCAGAGGCTATTCAAATTTCTGATAATATATTCTAAAGTAGAGGCAGGTCAGATTAACTTCCTCTTTTTTGCCAACTTCATGATCGCACCATGCAGAACAGATCAGTTCTCGCGTGTTTTACATGAAAGTTCAAATTCAAATTAAAAATTTTCATTAAAAGTTATATGTAGGTAGAAAAATATTAAAGATTTTACAATTTTATTCTTTTTTGTCGGCAATTTGGTTTAAGAATGATATTAAATAGTTGAGCTATCAATTTAATAGAAATGTTAAAAAAATTAATTGAGCAATTATAATTTACTATACGTAAACCTATTCCACGTTATTTTGAAACATAATTTTTTGAATCACTACTGAAGATATTTTGATAATACGGATTTCCAAAATATTTCTAGGACTAGAATATTATAGGCACATTCTACTTAATAATTTATTTTTAAGCAAAGTCTCTGGCCAGTAACAGAAACGATCTTTTATAGTCAATATATATGAATATCCGTTTGAAGGAGGCAAAGGGTCTACTATATCCATGTGGATATGTTCAAATCGGCCTTCGGGGACTTTGAATGATCCGTGTGGAGAAATGATATTGCGATTAATTTTTGACTTCTGACATTTGAGACAAGTTTTGGCCCAAAGATTGATTTCTTTATTCATTTTTGGCCAGAAGTACTTGGCTGTAATTAGTTTCCTGGTGCCTCTAACACTTGGATGTGAAAGGTTATGTAATTTATTGAATATGATTCGTCTCATGGTCAGTGGAACGAATGGTCTGTTTTTACACCATATATCAAGGTCTTGTAATGGTATGAAAATTTTTTTTGAGATTGAATGAATTTTTTGATTTTTCTTTTGAATTAATTAATAATATTTGAAGTTCTTCGTCTTTATTTTGTTCCTGATGTAAGTTCTTGATATTAAGATTGAGTTCTGGATCAATGGCGTCAATATAAGCTGGAGACAAGGTATCGGCTACGACATTTTCTTTTCCTTTGACATATCGGATATCATTTGTGAATTGAAAAATAAAATTTAAATATCCGGACTGTCGAGGAGATTTTTCAGCCTTTGACAATAGAACAGTTGTTACAGGTTTGAAATCTGTATACACTGTCAGTTCTCTAGCTTCGATGAAATGTCTAAAATGTTTTGTAATGTATGAAAGTATATGTGTGTCATACGGTCATGGCATCAACACTTTTCGATACAAGGTGTGAATACATCTGTGAATGAAAGCTGAAATAAAATTTCAAAACAAAATATTTAATTTTATATACATACTGTCTAATGACAATGCAGTAAGTATATTCTACAGCTAGTATAATACATATATACTAGTTAGTACATATAGAATTAGTATACATATACATGTGTCGATACTCTAATAAGAAAATTATAGTATTGACACACATAACGACATACTTACTTCATGGGTTTAAGGCTGGTGGAAGGGACTGCTGCGCTTGCCGGCTAGCGCGAACTAGCTCGACGGATGGGGCGTGAGTTTGTCACTTTTCCTTAACACTTTTATTTTCGCAGCTTGGAGCAGTAGAAGGTTGTGAAATCCTTCTACTTAGAGTGCTCCAAATCTAATTTTAAATAGAAAAAACAACACCCACACCGTAGAACTGAAAAGTATGGCCCCGCACTGGCCCCGAAAACAGCATCTACCATCGTCGGTCCTGAAAATTTTAAAAGAATTGCCTCGCCCAACGATGATAGAATATCTTACCCACCTCAATAAACATAGTTTGCTGTTCGAAAAAAAAAACTATGTTCCCATCCTTGATAGCAAAAAAAAAAACGGAATAGTGAAATTAATAAGGAGAAAAGGGTTTACAATACATTATTGGAATTAGTTTTGACAGGGGGGTGTGAAACAATAGCCAGAATTTGTATAGTTTACAGATACATTTTATTCCACTCCAATATCCTAGCTTCAAGTTCATATAACATTTCTTTAAATTCTACTTACATATATGGGCATACAATTGATACATATATCAACTCTTGAACATATAAATTCTTTTGTTTCGTTTTCTTTTTTTTTGTACATTATTAACAATATGAAACTTCCATTTCGATAGCGCAGAATCTTTTTTTTCTTTTTTTTTTTATTTTTTATATTTTATATGACGTTGTACATATTTGTTTACAAAAAAAAATCAGTTATTATTTTAAAAGAAAACATGCTTAAAATTATTTCTTATTTCCAGTACTTTGTTTATATGTTAATGAAAGTTATTCTGTATCAATTAAGTCCCTTCTACATCAAAAAATTCCTACCCTAATTTCCTATTTAACATAAAATTACTAATAATTCTTGCTACTAACAAATAATTTCTTTTCTTTTTTTTTTTGTAATTTAAGTTATGAATGTATATATATATTTACATTTTTTTTTCTTTATTTATTTATTTTTTTTTTTTTTTTTTTTATATGAAGAAATTTAAAGTAAATTGTAGATAATGGTTAATTGGGGCCCCTATAATATTTTCTTTAGTTTTATTAATTTTTGTTTTTTTTTTTTTATTTGGCGCGCTTACCAAGTTAAATGATGCTGATGATGATATTGCTGTGATGGAGAATGTTACAGTTGAGAAAATTAACGATAATTATGTCGTGACGCAAACATCAACATACATTCCACTATTCATTATAATTATAATTTAGACAATCAATAATCAATAATATAATACAAATTTTAGACTAAGACAACAACATTTGTAATTAATTATACATACAAAAAAAAAACAAATTGTACACAATCATTATATATAAAATGTAACTAAACATAATACATAATAAAATAAGTAACAGATCAAAGACCAAAATGTAATAAATGTACCTAGCAACAATTACTTACAATATCAATATTATTATTTACAATTCAATATACAAAGTCCAATTAGAATAATCATAATTATGCAAAAAAATTGTTATTGTAACTATTATTATTATTATTAGTAAAATTAAATAATTGTATTATTTTTTTTTTTGTTGCATACTATTGGGTGACAAAAATAAATTTCAAAAAAAAAACAATGACAAATAAAATAAATAATTAATTTTAAATATTCAAATAATTACAATAGGGCTCAAAAATAATAGACACCGTTAATTTTCTAGAAATTTACTTTTGTTCACAAAAGTATATAAACCGAAGAAATCAAGCATCTTCACCTTCATTCCTATCCTAACTAACCAAGTGTAAATTACTGGGTGCTGACTAGCAATTTACACATTCTTCCCAATTCCAAAAACTTAGTAGATATTCTGGGTGCTGACTAGAAGTTTACTAAGAAATATAAATTTCGGGTGCTGACTGAAATTTATAAATACTTAATTATTCCCATACTAAAACTTAGTGAATTTTCTGTGTGCTGACTGGAAATTCACTAATAAAATAAACTTCGGGTGCTGACTGAAGTTTATATTCAACATATATTCCTGGTGTTGACGGGAATATAAATACTAACTATTTATCTTACTCTGGGTATTGACTAGAGTATTCATATCATAATATTCCTGGTGCTGACGGGAATATTTACATACTAACTACTCCGGGTGCTGACTGGAGTTTCTATTAATATTCCTGGTGCTGACGGGAATATTAAACTATTTTTTTTTTCTTTACTAGAGAAATTGAACTACTCAGCACAAATAAATACTTTGTATTTATTAGTTATTATAATACTGAAAATTTAAGACTATCAATTTAAGTTTGGAATTACTTTACCATAGATTAAGCAGATAATTTTAATTATTTTAATTATTGTATAAGTTGAATTTGAAGAGAAATAAAACATAAACTCAAAAAATATCTATCTTTTTATTTTTTGAACCAGCACCTTCTTAATCGTGTACTAACGATTGTAGGTGTTTGTCATATATACAAACAGAAGGAGATATTCCTTTTGACGATATAAGATGACCGAGAAATTTTATTTCGCTGGCACCAAAAATACATTTACTATGATTGATTTTAATGCCGTGTTCTTGAAGTCTTAAAAATACGAGATGAAGATGGCGTTTGTGTTCATCATGATCCTTTCTATCAACGAGAATGTCATCAATATATGGAAAAACGAAATCCAGACCTGACAAGATTTTATCGACAAACCTTTGAAAAGTTTGTGCACCATTCTTGACGCCAAAAGACATTCGCACAAACTCAAATAATCCGAATGGTGTTATAACCGCTGTTTTATATATGTCCTCTTTCGCTACCGGTATTTGGTGATATGCTCTCACCAGATCTATTTTTGAATATATTGTGGTACCTTGTAGGTTCAAATTGCAGTCTTGGATATTACGAGGAGGATAATTATCAAAAACTGGAGCTGCGTTAAGCTGACGGTAGTCTCCACAAGGTCTCCATTCATTTAGAGATTTTTTGGGAACCATATGAAGAGGAGAAGCGACGGGGGACGAAGAAGGGCGGCAAATGCCTAAACAAACCATTAAATGAAATTTTGATTTAGCTATTTTGAATCTCTGGGGATCCAGGCGTCGCGGATGTGCCGTAGGTAATGGTCCTTGTGTGATTATACGGTGCACTACATTATGTCGCACTGGAGTATTAAAATCAGGGGGTGAAACTAGATCCACTGTAGGATACCACTGCAGTCACCTTTTATAGGACTTAATTTAGGTAATAATGACTCGATCTTCCGTTCGATACATTGTACAGAGAGGTTAGTAATTGAATCGATAACCCTTGTGTTACGGATGTCCACTAACAATTTATATTTATGAAGAAAGTCAGCACCTAGAATGGCTTGGTCGACTGCAACAATAATAAACAAGTGATCAAAATTACGGCGTAAGTTAAGGCTTAATGTTAAAGCTTTGAAACCCAAAGTTGCGATTTGTGTCCCATTTGCAGCTATAAGGTTAAAATCTGGATCTCTATTGCGTGAATGGAAAAATTTTTTAGGGACAATGGACACCTCTGCACCTGTATCAACTAGAAATTGAATTTTAGTAAGTTTATCATGAATAAACAGACGGAACGACTTCTTAATAGGTTCCGTTGCCGCAGACGAAACCGTTATGCGGCGTTTTTTGAATCTGAATTTAAATTAGGATTTTTATAGTTACAAGGTGGCGTACATTTTTGTGCTTTCGTGCCATATCGTTTATGGTACCAACATAAATTTTGATTAATGCGAGAGGGTGTAGATTTCCTGTTAAATGTTCTATTTTGCGATTGACTTCTATTTCTGGATCTAGACTGATGTGATTCTAACTTTTTTAATCTATTCTCAATTTTTTTTTAAAGTGTTTGCAATATGTTCATTGTTATTGTCGTTAGAAGGGTGTTGAATTGCCAACATTTTTAAATTTGTGGAAGAAGCACTATCAAAAATTTTATCACTTATAAGAAGTAAATCTTCAGTTGATTGTGAGGACTCTAATGCCACTAAACAAGATTGCATTGTTGCTGGCAATTTACTTAACCAAAGTTTTTTTAAAAATGGTGCATTAATGAGACTATTACTAGCTGCTAGGGATTCCATTTTCCTGTATCATTTAGAAGGTTTAGTATCTCCTAGCTCTATCTTATTGAGAATTGCGTCTAGACGACGTTCTTCCGAATCCTGACTTCTTGTGATCAAAATTTGTTTCAGACTTTCATATTTGTTTTGTGTTGGAGGGTTTAAAAGGACATCTGAAACTAGCTCCATTGTTTCATTAGGCAATGACGAAACAAGATAATCATATTTTGTGGACGAGACCGTTATATTCCTAACACGAAACTGACTTTCAATTTGTAGGAACTATAAATCAGGTCTATTGTTCCAAAAGGGTGGAATTTTTAATGTGGATACATATTGCGTCTGAATTGAAGAATTATGAAGAGATTCACTTTGTTGACTTGCAACCGAATTGTCTTCTTTTTCTGAGATTTTATTCATTTTTGTTATAATTAAACTTTGTAATTTTAAAGGTATATATACGTATATGATAAATAAGACCAATGAACAAACAGAAATATTGATAATGTTAGGTTATGTTATGCGATTTAATTTGATTCTGAAAAAAAAGAATTATAACCGATTCCCGAAAGTTTGATATGTATATTGATATTATATAGTATATATACACTACACAATACACATGTAAGCTACATAAAATATGTAATATGTATATGTGTATGATAAATAATATGTAAATGTATATAAATATAAAAATATATACATTTATATATATTTCCAATTTTTTAAATACCAATGAACTATTTCAACCAAATGCTAGAAATTAACTATTAGACTTCGATAATATTAAGTATTACTGAATAAATATTTATTTTAGTTCGAAAAAAGAACCGTTACATTGCAGGAAATAGTTAGTTTTTATAAAAAAGTTAGTAATTTAATGAAAATTCTTTACTGTATACTTTTTTTTGACTCGTGAAAATTGGAGTATTTTATTTTGTTGTTCTAGAAAAATGTTTTTTTTTTTTTTGAATTTGATATTTTTATATTTTATTAAGAAGAAATAGAGGTTTACATTTATATATTTTATAATAATATTGCATTATTAATTATTTTTTTATTTAACTTGAAAGTAAAAATTTACTACTGTATACTTATTTTTGACTCTCATAGTATATAGAAATTACCCGAAATATTTATATTAAAGTGTTTCAGATTGCATATTTTTTTTTTACGTACAGTTGTTTTCAATATTAACATTATATGTACATATGTATGTGGGAGTTGAGAGAGTTTTGTTTAATTTTTTATTATTATTCTATTTTTTTGAATTATTGTGTCAGGTAGAAAAAATTTAAATATAATAAATGGTAGCATATAGTAATAGAAAAGTAGAAAAGTGATAGTAAAGTAGCAAAGTAACAGAAAAAGAAAAGATTATAAAAAAAAAAGAAAAGATCACAGTCAAGAAAAGATCACAGTAAAGTAAAGTAAATTCCGTAATTTATTAGTTAAGCGATTAATAATTAAATATTTAAATCTTAATAAGTTTTCATATAGTTTTCTTTATAATATATGAACTATATCTTTTCACTAGTTTTATAAAAATTGTATATTTTTTAATACAATATTGAAATAAAAAAAAAGTGTTTTAAAAGTTGTTCTTTTATTTCAATTATTAATCCCACAAAAATGGGGGCTCAACCGGGATTATGATTGAAAATCGTGAAATTTTTTGAGCATAAAAACTAAATTTTTTGTTAATTATTTGAACCTATATAATTGAGTCGTGCTAAAACTGTCAAATTAAGGTTAAAAGAAAACAGTGAATTTTTTTTATTTAACTTAAGAGTCAATTAACCAAGTAGGTATTCAAAAATAGTATAAAGATTATTAATTTCTCAGTTAAAAAAAAAAAAAATATCATCCAAAAGTGCTATACAGTATTGAAATTGGTCCAGTGAACTTTGTATAGTGATGCGAGAAGAAGAAAGAAAAAACACATGTACTTCATCTTCCGATAGTACCGTATGTTATTAGATAAGATTTACGATTATTGCAATTCTACATATTTGAAAATCATTTTTCATTGTCAAGATTATTAAATTAGAAATATTGAAGTGATAAGTAATTGGTATTGACGTCATTTATGTAATTCTATTATATCGTAATATAATATATTTTTATACAAAAAAAAACTATTGCTTTGTACCGGCTTCGATATGAAAGTGTATACGCATTTATATGTAGTTTTATTGTATTTTATTTCTTTTTACGTACATGGTGGACCATAATTTAAAGAACATTTTATTTAGTGAAAATTTTCAATTTTCTTTAAAATCATCAAAAAAAAAAATATTTTTTTTTTATGGACGGGTTGGATGAACTAACAACTAGAGAATTACAAGATAAGTTAAAAGAACAAGGTTTACCTATCTACTACAAGTTAAAAACGGACCTCATCACCAGATTAAGAGCAGCAATACTTTCATGCGGAGATATTAATGATAAAGAAAGTGAGTATAAAGGAACAGACGACGAATATCTTGATGCTAGAGAAAATATTGAAGAAAACAGTAAAGAGGTAGGCAAAAATTATTCTAACATTTCTGAAGATAAAAAAATTGTTGTCAGTGAGCAGAATAGAGAAGACAGGAAATCCGATATGGCTAGTCAATTTTTATTTAGAGATGTTGAGGATTCATTAGAAGTTTTTAGTGGTGAAAGATCAAAAGATGTTGAGCTATGGTTTAAAGATTTTGAAGACATTGCGCAAGTGTGCACGTGGAATGAAGTACAAAAATATTTATATGCTCGGCGTCTTCTAAAAGGAGCAGCAAAACTTGCTGTTGAATCTACGAGTGAAATCAAAAATGTCTCTGACTTAAAAGATTATCTCACACAAGAATTCGGCGAAAAACCAACTAGTTTAAGTATACATAAAGCTTTAGAAAAACGAAAAAAGAAAAACGATGAATCTTACTGGGAATATATGTTCACTATGAAACAATTAGCTAAGAAAGGGTCTATTGATGAAAAATCTTTAATAACTTATATTGTTGATGGCATACTAGATGATGTTAATAATAAAATTATATTATATGATTGTAAAAGTTTTGAAGAATTGAAAGAAAAGATTAAGATTTACGAAGAAGTTGGAGAGAAGAGAAGTAAAGATGAGAGGAATAAGATAAAAAAGATTAGCTTGCATAAGAAAAATGCTGGTAAAGATAATAGATGCACTTCGTGTGGTGGAAAAGGTCATGATTCAAGCATTTGTAGACATAAAGGCAAGGGACCGCGCTGTTTTAGCTGTAATGAGTTTGGCCATATTGCACCAAATTGCCCTAAAAGGAATGAACCTTCTACTTCAAAAAATGTAAACTTTGTAGCCATCCCTCAAATGCATGTCAAGGTCGGAATAAATAACAAAAGTTTTTCAGCTTTAGTAGATACAGGAAGTGATGTCACTTTGATTCGTGAAAAGGTTAAAAACATTATAGGTTGTGGGAATGTTGCTCTAAACGATGGTACAAATTTAGTTGGCTTTGCTCAGAACCTTAGAAAAACTTTAGGATCAATCGTACTAGATTTAAATGTAGATAACCATGTTTTCCAGGGCATTAAATGCCAAGTAGTTCCGAATTCTTCGCTCTCATCTGACATACTTATTGGAAAAGACCTGCTTGAAAATGCAATCGTTATTATGAAAAATGGTATAGTTTCATTAGAAAAAGCAGAATCGAATTTTGAAAAAAAAGAAGAAAATCCTTTTTCAAAAATTGATGTACTTGCACTAAACAGTTATAATACGACAGATATTAATCTAGAGAGTATATCGGATGAAAGTATCAAAAGAGAAGTAGAAAAAATGATATCGGATTATCAACCTTTAAAACCAGTAAAGTCGCAAATAGAAATGAAAATTTTACTTGAAGATAATATACCTGTCTATGATAAACCACGTCGATTGTCTCCTCATGATAGAAGTATAGTAAATTCACAAATCAAGGAGTGGCTAGAAGAAGGTATCATTGTTGAAAGTTGTTCTGATTATGCAAGTCCTATCGTGTTGACAAAAAAAAAAGATGGATCACACAGATTGTGTATCGACTATCGAAAGTTAAATAAAAAGGTAGTAAAAGATCGTTATCCACTTCCAGTAATAGAAGACATTCTGGACGAACTATACGATGCAAACATTTTTACAAACTTAGATCTAAGAAATGGTTTTTTCCACGTCGACATCGATGAAGATTCACGAAAATATACAGCGTTTATCACTCCTGATGGTCAGTTTGAGTTCACAAAAGCTCATTTCGGTCTTTGCAACTCTCCTGCCGTATTTCAAAGATTTATTAATGCAATATTTGAGCCGTTGATACGTAAGAAAATTGTGCTTGTCTACCTTGATGATGTAATGATTCCTGGAAAAGACGAATATGATAATTAAGAAAAACTCAAGTGCGTATTGAAGGTAGCTCAAGAAAATGGGTTAATTATAAAATGGAAGAAATGTAACTTTTTAACAAGAAGAATTGAATTCTTAGGGCATGTACTTGAAAACGGAACTATAAGACCTTCAACAGAAAAGATTAAAGCAGTTAAAAATTTCCCAGTTCCAAAAAATGTGAAGCAGATACAGAGTTTCCTAGGTCTGACAGGATTTTTTAGGAAATTCATACGTGATTATTCAAGAATAGCAAAACCGCTATCAGATCTTTTAAAAAAGGATAATGATTTTGTATTTGGTCCACAACAACATGAAGCATTTGTTTATCTAAAGGAGCTGTTATGTGCTGATCCTGTTTTAAAATTATTTAACCCTCGATTAGAAACCGAATTGCATACTGATGCAAGTCGTGAGGGATACGGTGCTGTTCTATTTCAAAAACACGAGGACATGCAATTTCATCCCGTATTTTACATCAGTTTTAAAACTACAGATGCCGAAAAAAATTACAGCAGTTACGAATTAGAAATTTTAGCGGTCATAAAAACATTGATAAAGTTAAGAGTTTATTTATTCGGTTTAGAATTCACGGTTTATACGGATTGTAAAGCATTCGAATTAACTATGAGAAAGAAAAGTTTATCTAGTCGTGTTGCGAGATGGGCGCTCTTTCTCGAAGAATTTAATTGTAAGATTCGACATCGGTCGGGGTCTAGTATGCGCCATGTCGATGCGTTAAGTCGATTTCCGGTTGTATGTATGATCGATGATGCCATTTTAAAACAAATACGCAGAGCACAAAACGAAGACGAATATTGCCAAACAGTTTTAGAAGTTCTAAAAGAAAAAGAATATAAAAACTTCCTTTCCAGAAATGATGTTCTTTATAAATTTTCAGATGGTGATTACTTATTAGTCGTACCCAAGATGATGGAGAAAGGTTTGATAAGGACATTACATGAATCTGGTCATATAAGTAAGCACAAGTTGGAAGCCATGATGAAACACGAGTATTTTATTCCAAATATTGGCAAGAAGATTGAAAAGGTCATAACAAATTGCGTCCCATGCATATTATCTGAAAAGAAAAAGGGTCTTCAAGAAGGTTTTTTAAACCCTATCGAGAAAGTAGACACCCCACTTCATACTTACCATGTGGATCATTTGGGTCCTCTTCCATCAACCTCGAAGCAGTATAAATGCCTATTTGTCGTAACTGATGCGTTCACAAAGTTTTGTTGGATATATCCTGTAAAAGACGTGACATCTGAACAAGTGATTAAGAAGTTAGAAATGCAGCGTGAAACATTTGGAAACCCTTTTAGAATCATCTCAGACAGAGGAACAGCCTTTACTTCCAACACATTTCAAGATTATTGTAAAAATAATTCAATTAATCATATACTTGTAACTACAGGTGTACCTAGAGGGAACGGACAGGTTGAAAGGCTAAATCAGACTATCATCCGTGTGTTAACCAAGCTGTCAGTAGAAAACCCAAAAAAATGGTATCAGTATGTCCCGAGGTTGCAGACAGTACTAAATTCGAATATAACCAGAGCTACCGGAAGAAGTCCTTTTGAACTTCTTATGGGTATCAAAATGCGAAGACCAGAAGATGTTGAAATGGGAAGAATGATTGACGAAGAAATTATAGAACAGTTTGATCAAAATCGAAACGAATTGCGAAAAGAGGCAAAAGAACAAATTGTTAAACTCCAAAACGAGAATAGAAAAACATTCAACAAGACAAGAAAAGAAGCACGCAAATATGCAGTTTCAGATTTGGTTGCTTTAAAAAAAACACAGTTTGCGCCAGGTTCAAAACTTTATCCGAAATACATTGGTCCATACGAAGTCGTCAAAGTGAAACGTAATGATCGTTATGATTTGAAAAGAGTTGGGATACACGAAGGGCCGTTAGTAACAAGTTCTGCAGCAGATCATATGAAGCCTTGGAGTGACGTAACTGGAAGTTCATCCGGGTCGGATGAAGAATAGGATGGCCGATTGTGGGAGTTGAGAGAGTTTTGTTTAATTTTTTATTATTATTCTATTTTTTTGAATTATTGTGTCAGGTAGAAAAAATTTAAATATAATAAATGGTAGCATATAGTAATAGAAAAGTAGAAAAGTGATAGTAAAGTAGCAAAGTAACAGAAAAAGAAAAGATTATAAAAAAAAAAGAAAAGATCACAGTCAAGAAAAGATCACAGTCAAGAAAAGATCACAGTCAAGAAAAGATCACAGTAAAGTAAAGTAAAGTCCGTAATTTATTAGTTAAGCGATTTATAATTAAATATTTAAATCTTAATAAGTTTTCATATAGTTTTCTTTATAATATATGAACTATATCTTTTCACTAGTTTTATAAAAATTGTATATTTTTTAATACAATATTGAAATAAAAAAAAAAGTGTTTTAAAAGTTGTTCTTTTATTTCAATTATTAATCCCACATGTATTTAAATTATTTTATGAATAAATATACATAGCTGCGATTAACGTTTTGATTGATCAAAGTAATTCGCGAATTTATTGATAATTTTTATTAACTATTGTCACTATCTTTCCTATAAACATGTCTGTTGACGATACAAAAACTAAGGAATCAACGAGTAATAAAATGGATGAACATTCTTCACAGTTTATATCTACCCTTAAAATCCCTCCATTTTGGAGTAGTCGACCTGATTTATGGTTCATCCAAGTTGAATCTCAATTCAAAATCAAAAATATAACAACATCAAATACGAAATACGACTATCTAGTTTCATCGTTACCCACCGAAATAATGGAATTGGTAGCAGATGTATTGATTAAACCACCTGCCAATGATAGGTATGTGTTGATTCCAGCATCAACCTGAAAAGGAAAATAATTTTAATAATTGTAAAAAAATGAAAATATACAACACAAATTACATTTAACACACAAACAGAACACAACACGAAATATAAACAAACCACATAACCAAAACATTGAAATACAAAACGTACACAAAGCACCAATTAGAACATCATAGTCACAATACAATTCAACAATTAAACAAAAACAATACAAAATAAAACTACTTCACAAACAGTACAAAAAAACATCACTTTAACACCACATATTTTTTAAACAATTAACAAACCATTTAATTCCAATTAAAATAAAAGTATAAACAAAAGGGGTAACATTAATTACCTCTTCACAAAATGGTTGTCAAAATTCAACATCATACATCAATGTCAAATTATCAACAACATCATTCACAATAGATAATTTCGACTAATTAGTGTACCAATAAAAAGTCTCCAATAATTGTGGAATCTGGAATGTACCAGTCCAATAAAAAAGACAGCAGATGGAGATAAATAGTGAAGACACAATAAAACGGGGAAAAAAGAAATTTCTCGAAACAGTGAAAATCATATAAAAGGCCAGACGAATTTCAGAAAAATTTGTCTTTTGAAGAACCGAACTATAGCGTATTGAGCTAGAAAGCGGCAGAAGCAAAAGGCCACTCTTGAAGGACGTACTGAGTCCAAATTTCAAGTTTTTTAAAATTGGAATTTTCCAATCACTAGCGTATTGAGCTAGACCACCAAAAGTACGTATTGAGTCTTTTGGTCTAGGAATTTTTTACAGAAAATACTTAGAAAATTTTCTGTAAAAAATTAGGGAATATAGGCGGTATTTTACACTTAGGCAAATTTCGTCGAATATTTTAATAAAAACTTAGAAAATTTTTCATTGGAGGAAAAATTTTACACTTAGAAAATATCGGCGAATATTTTAATAAAAACTTAGAAAATTTTTCATTGGAGGAAAAATTTTATACTTAGAAAATATCGGCGAATATTTTAATAAAACTTAGAAAATTTTTTCATTGGAGAAAGAATTTTTAAAACTTAGAAAATATTTCAGCAACAACAGAAATCTAACAAATTAATAAATAGTTTACCGACGGGATAATTCATTTAATTTCATTACCGGAAATATTCAATCGTGGCAGTTACTATATTTGAAATTTAAACTTCATCATCGTATTAAACAACAATCAACTAAATCTGCATTTTCATCAAGATTCAGCAGCGACATCTCGCGTATAGATCGATCTATACTGTCGACGAATTAGTTTAAGTTTTAAATTATTAAATTTTAGAATTGTTGATTATTGGAATTAAAATTATTAAAATTATATATTGTAGAAATCAATTTCTTATTTTTTAATTTTTAATTGCCGAATTGTATGCAAAATTGTAATATAATTAATTGCTTTTAAATAATTCAAATTGATTTTTTTGAATTTTGTATTTTATTTTTTTGAAAATCAAGATAAAATTTTTGTATAATTTAAGGTTTGCATATTTTTGAAAATTTATTTACAATTATTTATCAGTAGTTAATAAGATCAAAATTGTTAGTTTTTAAGTATTATTTTTTTCAATAAATTTTATAACGTAAAATTGTAAAAAAATTGTGTTTTTATTTTATATAACTATTTTGATTCAGCACCTTTTTTCATTTAATGTTAAATCAAGATTTTCCTTTTAGTGGATTTAACATTTGGTCCTTCGAGCCGGATAAATAAAAACACAATTTTTATTTTTTTTTGTAAAATTTGATAGAATATACTAATTGATGGTTAAAACAAAAAGTTCGAGTAGTAAAACAAAAAGTTCGAGCAATAAAAAGAAAAAGGAAACAATGGAAAAGGTTCAAGTTTTAATTAAATCGCAAGACTTATTAATTGAAGAATTAAATAACATTACTATCAGTATAAAGAAAAATCTTGATGAAAATAAACCTATAGTAGTATATCAACGCAGAATAGAGAAGTTAAAGGAATTATCCCAAGAGTTTCGGAAAAATCATTATGAGATTTGTCATGCTGAGGACGCGAATAACACCACCCAGTACTTAGAACAAAATTCATTTAAAAACTTCGAAGAACAATGTTTCGATTTAATTGTTGAATTAGACGAAAAAATTGGATTATTAACCACAGCAAATATATCAAACGAAACTACAAACAATAATATAAATTTACCATCATCAGCAAAACCACAAATTAAACTACCACCTATACAGTTACCAAAATTTGATGGCACATATAGATCATGGAGATCATTCAGAGATCTATATGTGAATTTAATTCATAACAATAGTGAAATTTCTGAAATTGAAAAATTACATTATTTGAAATCATGTACGTCTGGTGAAGCAGCTCGAATCATTAAACCTTTCGATATCATAGCAGCAAATTATCAAAAGGCTTGGTTCGCTTTGGTCAGTCGTTTTAACAATAACCGAGTGCTAATTAATACTCAACTAGAGAAGTTATGTAAATTCACACCTATGAAAACAGAAAGTGCACAAGCTATGAAAGAAGTCTTGAGTAACGTTGAAGAAACTCTGCATGAAGAAAACTGGGATCCAATAATTACTTATCTAACACTACAACGATTACCACCTGAGACCAGAGAACTTTGGGAAATAAAACAGAGTTCGAAAACCGAAATGTCTAGTTTTCAAGAATTGATCGAATTTCTGGAATCCAGGTTTAGAGATCTAGAAGCAGTAAATCCGCCGAAACGTAGCAACGTATTCTTGTCGCAAAACAATAAAAATAATAATCAAATTTTGAAATGTTCTAAGTGTAATTCAGATCACAGATTGTTTAATTGCACACAATTCAAAACATTATCCGCAAATGAGAAATTAAAATTTGTTAAAGAAGCAAATCTATGTATGAATTGTTTGGCAGGTGGCCATCAATACAAAAACTGTAAAAGTAAATTTACATGTACTGTGTGCAAAAAGAAACATAATACATTGTTACATTCTAGCTTCAATACCGCATCTAATGTAAAAAGAACTTCCGCTCGAGCAAAACAGAATAACAGTGAATATGCAGATTCGGCTGTTATTAATAAAACTACAGAAGAAAATGATGTAAAAAATTTCTTCTCTACAAATACTAATCAGGCATTGCTATCTACGGCATTGGTCAGGATACGTAATGCACAGGGTCACTTTGAAATAATGAGAGCGCTGATTGATTCAGGCTCGCAAGTAACTTTCATTACTGCTGCAGCAACGAAACGCCTGCAACTAGAGAATAAACGAACGAATCAGCTCATCAGTGGACTTAATCAAAGGAGTGCCACGGTAGCTAGTTCACAAACAGAATTTGTCTTGGAATCGGTACAAGGTACCTTCAAACAAAGAGTAACTGCATTAGTGATAAAAAGTATTACTAATGAGTTACCAACATGTAGGATTGAAACAGGAGGTTTCAATCATTTGAAAAATATACCATTAGCTGACCCTAATTATAATGTTCCAGGAAAAATAGATTTGCTACTCGGAGCAGAAGTATACGCAAATATAGTTCGAGAAGGAATTAAAAAATCTAAAAATCCTACTCATCCAATAGCACTAAATACAGCATTAGGCTGGATTGTAATGGGCAGTGTGGGACGTGCTACACAATCTAGCAAAACATTTCTGGTACAGATTCAGGAATCTAATACATTGGATGAACAGTTGAGAAGATTTTGGGACCAAGAAGAAATCTTAAATGTTGTTCATCAAAAACCAGAAGACAAGAAATGCGAAGAAATGTATCAAAAAACAACAGTAAGGCTTCATGATGGTAGTTATCAGGTCGATTTACCATTTAAAACACCAAGTAGTCCAGAACTTGGAGAAAGTAGAAAAAAGGCAGTCTCGCAGTTTCTCACATTAGAACGGAAATTTATACAGAACCCTGAATATTATGAACTATATAAAAGGAATATTGAAGAATATTTAACCGCAGGACACATGATTGAACTTAAATTGAACAACAATGTTAAAAACCATTACTACATGCCACATCATGGAATTCTAAAAGAAAGTACTACTACAAAATTACGAACTGTATTTAATGCATCAAGCAAAACAAGTAACGGAATGAGTCTAAACGAACAAATGTTCATTGGTCCCACTATTCAACCAACCTTGGCCACAACTTTATTAAGATGGCGACGATTTAAATACGCGGTTACGGCAGATATCGAGAAAATGTATCGTATGATACATATTAATCCAGAACAGTACGACTTACAACGTATAGTTTGGAGAAATTCAACTTCAGAATCTATCAAAGATTATGCATTGACCACAGTAACGTTTGGAACAGCTGCTGCACCCTTTCTAGCAATAAGAACATTGCATCAATTGGCTGACGATGAATATGAAAATTATCCAAGGGCTGCAGATATTATAAAAAGGTATATGTATGTAGATGACCTATGTTATTCACATCCAGATTTAAACGAGCTATTGAACATACAAAAAGAATTATGTGCAATATTAAAAAGAGGAGGTTTCAGATTACGGAAATGGATAGCCAACGAATCAAAATTATTAGAACAAATTCCATTAGAAGATCGTGAATTAAAACAATCATTGACAATATCTGATTTTTTTAATGTTAAGACATTAGGTATCAAATGGAATCCTGCTTCTGATAGTTTTACCATTTGCGTAAAACCTATTAATGACCACGAAAAAATTACTAAAAGAACTATCCTCTCCGAAATTGCATCATTATTCGATCCATTTGGATGGATATCACCATGCATAATGACAGCAAAAATTATTATGCAGCAATTATGGGCATCGAAATATGATTGGGATGAGCGACCTTCAGAAGCATTAGTTACCAAATGGAAAGACTTTGTAGAAAAATTATATCACATATCGAATATTACTATACCTCGTTGGTTAAATATTGTTACAAAAGAAACTCCTGTCACTTTACACGGTTTCTGTGATGCTTCAAAAGCTGGATATGCAGCTGTGATTTATGTTCAAGTTAAAAATGATTATGATTCCAAAGTATTACTTATAGCGTCAAAAACTAAGGTAGCACCCATTAAACCAGTGTCATTACCTCGTCTAGAATTGTGTGGGGCTACATTATTGGCTAAATTATGCAAAAATATAAAAACAGAATTAGAGTTAGAAAACGTATCAACAGTACTTTGGACAGATTCCATAATAACATTATCCTGGATTCAAAAGCACCCTAGTCATTGGAAAACCTATGTGGCAAATAGAGTAGCTGAAATACACGAGTTTAGTTCACCTTCATCATGGCATTACATACCAGGGAAAGATAATCCAGCAGACTGCGCTTCTAGAGGTCAAATGCAAAATGAATTAACAGACAACAAACTATGGTGGAATGGACCAAAATGGTTGCACAATAAAAATGAATGGCCAGAACAACCGGAAATATTAGACTCAAATGAAGAAGTCAGAAAAAATAAAGTATTTGTAGTAACAACAGAACCTGAGTTATTAACGACATATTCATCATATTTAAAAACTCTAAGAATAACAGCCTTTTGCTTACGATTTATCAACAACTGCCGTAACAAACAAAAAACTACTTCACAGTTTCTTAATAAAAATGAAATAGAACAAGCTGAAATTTCGATCATAAGAACAATACAGAAAACACATTTTGCAGTAGAAATAAAGCATATCGAAGATAATCGACAATTACCAAGCAACAGTAATATTTTAAATTTAAATCCGTTTTTGGATAGCCAGAAATTGTTACGTGTAGGTGGTCGATTGGAAAACTCTGCATTGTCTTATAATGAAAAACATCCATTGATACTACCAGCGAACCATGCATTTTCCAAATTATTAATTAATTACATACATGAGAAAACATGTCACGGAGGTGTACAGCTTGTCCTAAGCACTCTAAGAAACAAGTACTGGTTGATAAAGGCAAAACACGTTATCAGGCATCAAGTACATAAATGTTTAAAATGTTTTAGAGTTAAACCAAAGGAAAATACACAATTAATGCGAGAAATGCCAACAGCGAGAGTAACACAGTCTTTCCCATTTCAACATGTAGGGATTGATTTTGCTGGCCCAATAGATATGAAAACGTCATTTCTTCGCAACGCGAAAATTGTTCCAGTATATATATGTTTATTTATTTGCCTTTGTACCAAAGCAGTGCATTTGGAATTAGTATCAGACCTCAGTTCAGATGCTTTCATTGCAAGTTTTCATAGATTCAGCGATAGGAGAGGTTTATGTTCAGACATTTATTCCGATTGTGGTACAAATTTTGTAAAAGCCAGTAAAATTTTGCTTTCAAATGAAGTCAGCAAAGGTATTGCTGATAAATTAGCTAATGACGGGATAACATGGCATTTTAATCCACCTTCAGCTCCACATTTTGGTGGCCTATGGGAGTCACACATCAAAATTGTTAAAATACACTTAAAAAAAACACTACAAAACACAAAATTGACGTTCGAAGCACTTTATACCGTTTTGTGCAAAATTGAAGCATGTATTAATTCAAGACCTTTAGTTCCTATCAATGTCGATCCTGATAGTAATACAATCATTACCCCTGGACATTTTTTAATTAATCGAAGTTTGCAAACAGTACCAGAAAAATGTGATATAAAGACAGAAGCTCCAACTAGAAAATGGCAATTTTTAAAACAGTTACAACAAAACTTTTGGTATCATTGGTCTAAAGATTATTTACAACAATTGCAAGTACGCAACAAATGGAAAAAAACTCAAGAAAATTTGAAAATTAATGATTTGGTTTTAATTAAACGAAAAATTTTCCTCCACTATCATGGCCATTAGGACGAATATCGGCTGAGGACACTAATATCGGCGATAAACGGAAGGCAACAAAGATTAAGGCCTTTACCGCAGAAACGCAATTCTTTCGACGTCCCTTTGAGGCCGAAGGTGTGATCGCCAAGTCGCATAGCGAAATAAACACTATGATACCAGAATGGTTGGATGCCCCAGAAGGTATCAAACGGATTTTAGCAGAGTGGCCAATACCTTGGGACCGGATCAAGGGAAGGAAAAATTTTAGATGGCCCTATAATAATATAGTTCTGAAATTTCAAGAGAAAAATGGGAAAACAGTAGTACGACTCGTTAAACGAAATTAATTTAATTCAAAAATTATAAAAAGGGGAGGTAATAAAAAATAAATACAACATAAAATTTTGGAAAAAATAAACATGCATTTCATTTAAACCATAGTCTAATTTAATAATTAATTCAATTTTTTTTTGCTGCCCGGGGAGGATGTTGATTCCAGCATCAACCTGAAAAGGAAAATAATTTTAATAATTGTAAAAAAATGAAAATATACAACACAAATTACATTTAACACACAAACAGAACACAACACGAAATATAAACAAACCACATAACCAAAACATTGAAATACAAAACGTACACAAAGCACCAATTAGAACATCATAGTCACAATACAATTCAACAATTAAACAAAAACAATACAAAATAAAACTACTTCACAAACAGTACAAAAAAACATCACTTTAACACCACATATTTTTTAAACAATTAACAAACCATTTAATTCCAATTAAAATAAAAGTATAAACAAAAGGGGTAACATTAATTACCTCTTCACAAAATGGTTGTCAAAATTCAACATCATACATCAATGTCAAATTATCAACAACATCATTCACAATAGATAATTTCGACTAATTAGTGTACCAATAAAAAGTCTCCAATAATTGTGGAATCTGGAATGTACCAGTCCAATAAAAAAGACAGCAGATGGAGATAAATAGTGAAGACACAATAAAACGGGGAAAAAAGAAATTTCTCGAAACAGTGAAAATCATATAAAAGGCCAGACGAATTTCAGAAAAATTTGTCTTTTGAAGAACCGAACTATAGCGTATTGAGCTAGAAAGCGGCAGAAGCAAAAGGCCACTCTTGAAGGACGTACTGAGTCCAAATTTCAAGTTTTTTAAAATTGGAATTTTCCAATCACTAGCGTATTGAGCTAGACCACCAAAAGTACGTATTGAGTCTTTTGGTCTAGGAATTTTTTACAGAAAATACTTAGAAAATTTTCTGTAAAAAATTAGGGAATATAGGCGGTATTTTACACTTAGGCAAATTTCGTCGAATATTTTAATAAAAACTTAGAAAATTTTTCATTGGAGGAAAAATTTTACACTTAGAAAATATCGGCGAATATTTTAATAAAACTTAGAAAATTTTTCATTGGAGGAAAAATTTTACACTTAGAAAATATCGGCGAATATTTTAATAAAACTTAGAAAATTTTTTCATTGGAGAAAGAATTTTTAAAACTTAGAAAATATTTCAGCAACAACAGAAATCTAACAAATTAATAAATAGTTTACCGACGGGATAATTCATTTAATTTCATTACCGGAAATATTCAATCGTGGCAGTTACTATATTTGAAATTTAAACTTCATCATCGTATTAAACAACAATCAACTAAATCTGCATTTTCATCAAGATTCAGCAGCGACATCTCGCGTATAGATCGATCTATACTGTCGACGAATTAGTTTAAGTTTTAAATTATTAAATTTTAGAATTGTTGATTATTGGAATTAAAATTATTAAAATTATATATTGTAGAAATCAATTTCTTATTTTTTAATTTTTAATTGCCGAATTGTATGCAAAATTGTAATATAATTAATTGCTTTTAAATAATTCAAATTGATTTTTTTGAATTTTGTATTTTATTTTTTTGAAAATCAAGATAAAATTTTTGTATAATTTAAGGTTTGCATATTTTTGAAAATTTATTTACAATTATTTATCAGTAGTTAATAAGATCAAAATTGTTAGTTTTTAAGTATTATTTTTTTCAATAAATTTTATAACGTAAAATTGTAAAAAAATTGTGTTTTTATTTTATATAACTATTTTGATTCAGCACCTTTTTTCATTTAATGTTAAATCAAGATTTTCCTTTTAGTGGATTTAACAGTATGAGAAACTCAAAGAACAATTATTATCTAGAAGTAGGGATTCTGAAGAAAAAAGGCTCGACGAACTTTTAAATAAAATGGACCTAGGGGATTCTAAACCATCCGATCTGTATAGGAAAATGGAATCGTTAGCTGGTGACAATACATTAGTAAACCAAAACCTTTTTAAAAAAACTCTGGCTTAATAAATTACCTACAAATATACATACCTGTTTAATTGCAATAGACGGTTCACATTCTTTACCAGAGCTTTTTACAATAGCTGATAAAATCTTTGATTCTACCGCTCCGAAGTCAGTTTCAGCAATCATGCATTCAAACACAACCGAACCTAAAGTCGATGTCTCAACTCTTATTCAAAAACTTGAAGATAGAATTAAAAAATTAGAAACTCGTCATTCAAAGACAAGATATAGAAGTTCTTCACGAAATCGTAGCAAACCAAACACATCTAAAGAAAGAAAAGCTCCTTGTTGGTATCATAGACGTTTTGGTGATAAAGCAAGCAAATGTACACCACCTTGTTATAAACAAAACAATACGAAACCGAATAATAATCCAAAAAACGGGTAAATACATCTTCGTCTGCGGCTACGAAGAGCAAGAAATACCCTTGCCGCCTTTTCATTGTCGACAATCTTACAAAAATTTCTTATCTTGTAGATACAGGTGCAGAAATATCCATACTACCAAAAAAACTTTTTCCACAAAATGCTGTGCAGTCTGAATTCAAGCTTATAGCTGCAAATGGTACGCTAATTAGCACATTTGGTTTCAAATCATTAACATTAAATCTTAATTTGCGTCGTACTTTTGATCATGTTTTTGTTGTAGCCGCAGTAGACCACGCAATCCTTGGGGCTGATTTTCTTCACAAATTTAAACTTTTAGTAGATGTTCACAATAAGAAAATTATTGATGAAAAAACCTCTCTAAAAGTACATTGTATTTCACTACACGTTGATTTTTCTTCACCTAAATTATTACCAATGCAAGGCGAATATGGATCTCTCCTAAGTAAATTTCCTTCTCTGATTTCACCTCCTGACTTTAATTCTGACGATCGTCACAACGTAATTCACCGCATAATCACTCAAGGTGCTTTACCTTCGGCACGTGCTCGACGTCTCGACCCTCAACAATTTAAAATAGCAAAAGCAGAATTTGATCTTATGGTAAGAATGGGCACAGGCCCGCACCCACCATAGGAGCAAGTGGAGCACTTGCTCCGGGCGCTGCAATCTTGGGGCGCCAAAAATAGTCTACATTTTTTTATATAAATATTAAAAAAAAAATATTTGTCTTATGCAAATAACACAAAAATACATTTCTTATGTCTATATGTTACTATCTATGTGTTCTAGACCATTAATGATATATGAATTTATATCAAATTTAGAAAAAAATTCAAAATTTTTTTTTATATGTAATTTTTATGTGTATGTATAATATGGGAATGGGAAGCCAAATCCAAAATGATATTAAAAAAAATTAAAACTAAAATATAAAATCATTCTTATATAAGTATGATATACATATTAAAAACATATGTACTACATTTGAATATACGTATGTATATTGTATACCTACATAATATCACAGACAATATATTGTCTGTGATAATATGTAGATATAATTTCTTATATTGCTATATCCCATCCCCATGTACTCGTATATCTACATATATATAAATATTCAAACATCTATTATCATTTAATGTATGTATATTGTCTGTCTTGTCTATCCATATTCAAAAGCAACATAATTCGATTGATTATTATTTCTATTTATTAGACTGCAAAGCAAACAGTCTAAATCTAAATTCATAAATACATTGTAATGGAGCACTAAAATTATCTGCTCCAACGCATGAAAAAATTTTAATATCTACATATTAAAACAGAAAGCATCGCATACAAATATTATTAAGTTTTTTCTATGAGTTATGCGTTAGGATGGAGCACTTAGAAAATTTGCTCCAACGCATGAAAAAATTTTAATATTTACATATTAAAACAGAAAGCAACGCATGCAAATATTATTTAGTTTTTTCTATGAGTTATGCGTTAGAATGGAGCACTCAGAAAATTTGCTCCAACGCATCAATTTTTATATTTATAATTTAGTGCTTTCAATGGTTAGGTATACACAAATGTATGTACAAATTAATGTGTATCTTTATACGTATGTTTATTGTTTGTGGTATCATTGGTATCATGCTGTACACGTACAGACTCTACTATAATTGTTATTTCTTTCATTCTCTTTCTTTTCTTTTTTCTATGTGCATTGATATTGAGAAGTGTATATATATTGTTTTGCTCAAAATATTTTGTTGTTGCAATTTATTATAATTGTTATTTCTTTCATTATCTTTCTTTTCTTTTTTCTATGTGAATACTATGAGTACCATATACTATGTACTTTATCAAAAAATACATCGTAATATTGTTACTTTAATGTTATATATACAATTGCACAGTACCCGACGTTAAATAAGACTAACTGATATGATATTTGATAATAATTTTTGTGTGAGAAATTTTACAGCATTTTAGTCGTTTGCTTCTATATAATCTAGATGATATTTGATATACTACTCAAGAGAATTTGTTTGAAAAAAAAATAGATATTTTAAAACATTTTTAGCAATTAATATTATTTTCAACCCAATGTATAAATTATATTCTACATCTTTTTCTATAAATTACATTCTTTCAACGAAATAAGATGTAGAATATAATTTTGTGACGCCGACTATAACTTATATTTCATATTATTTATACTATTTTGTACACTGTGTGTTCTAAGTATGATATTCAAAATTTTAATGATAATAAAAACTTTTTAAAAATTTAAATTTTGAATTTTTTTAGGTAGGAGGGTAATTTATGATCTTAAATTTTAGCCATTAAACGATGTGAAATTTTCTAAATTTTTCTTTTTTTTTATTGGTTTCCGTTTTTAACCGTTCAACGTTCAAGTCATTTTTAAAATTCTTTAATAACCAGATGAAACACCCTATTACATATTTGCATTTTTATTTTGCATGTTTGAATAATTTTTTTTATACATGGTAGAGGGTTTATCAGTATGTATTTGCATGCAAGTTCAAAAAATTATATATAATATAAAATTATTTTAAATTAAGTTATTGTTTTTCAAAAATTAAATTTGGTTTTTTTTACGCGTATTTTTATTGCATAACAAAAATTAATAAGATTTTTCTTTTTGAATATTCGAAATGAGTGCAATATTGAAAAAAAAATTAACCCCTACGG
This sequence comes from Villa cingulata, assembly GCA_951394055.1. NCBI lineage: Eukaryota > Metazoa > Arthropoda > Insecta > Diptera > Bombyliidae > Villa > Villa cingulata. Next base: position 30,609,040 of record OX596020.1, on the reverse strand, counting down.
GGAACCCTCATTAAAAAAAACGCGTTTATCAAGTGCTACCTCTTGGGTGGAGTTGAAAAGAACATACAGGGTGTCCTGAGTTCGGGTGCAGGCATTTTGCCAGCATATATTTTATTCAATTATAAAATATATTATATATATTATATATTAAATTGGTAGAACCCACAGTTACATTTTTTTTCCATAACTCAAAATCCACGACAGATAATTGAATAAAATAAAATACTAACGAAAGGCAATTTATTGGGCAATATTTTAAATACAGAAAATTTAAAAAAAATAGTGCAAAGTTTTGAGATATTTAACCTTGAACTCAAAATTTTGCATTTTTTTCTATAAAATTTGAATTTGATGTACCATATCTTTGGCATCACTGGACCGATCTGTACAATTTAAGTATCAAAGTAAAGACTGATTGATTATCTTTCCAATGAATGCAAAATAAGTCGAAACGACCAATTTCGTGAATTATGACCACAAATAGGAAACAAGTCACTTGACCTCAAAAAAAACTTCTGAGCTCTCTTTCTACTCACTCGTTGATATTAGAACCAAAATTCCCGCCCCTCGCCTTACGATTTTTTTCGTTTCTCAGCAAGACCTATCGACTGGAAAAATTCCTGCATCCGAACTTAGGACACCCTGTATACATAAACAAAAAGGGCGCAAAATTTCAAAAGTGCGCCGGGCGCCAAAATTGCTAGGACCGTCCTGAATGGGCATATGTAGACCTTCGTCTTCTCATGTAGCATCACCAATTCATATGGTTCAAAAGAAAACACCAAATGAATGGAGACCATGTGGAGACTACAGGCAACTGAATGCAGTAACTATTTTTGACAAATATCCTTTGCCGAATATACAAGATTGCAATCAAAATCTTAAAAATTGCAAAATATTTTCAAAAATAGATTTAGTTCGTGCATATCATCAAATACCAGTTGCAAACGAGGATATACATAAAACTGCAGTTATCACACCTTTCGGTTTATTTGAGTTCGTACGTATGCCTTTTGGAGTCAAAAATGGGGCACAAACGTTCCAAAGATTCATGAATGAAGTACTTTCTGGTCTAGATTTTATCTTCTGCTATCTAGACGACATTCTGGTTTCAAGCAAATCTGCTGAGGAACATAAAGAACATCTTCATGTTTTATTTTCTCGCCTGCATAAATACGGGATAAATATAAATCCGAGTAAATGTATTTTCGGTGTAGAAGACATTGACTTTTTAGGTCATATTGTTTCATTTCAAGGAATTTCCCCTGCGAAAGAAAGAATAAAAGCCATTACAGATTTCCCAACTCCAGATTCTCATAAAAAACTCCAACGTTTTCTAGGAGTAGTGAATTTTTATCATAGATTCATTCCTAAAATAGCGGAGTTTTCAATACCCTTGTATTCTCTTTTAAAAAACTGTAATATTAAAAAACGCGTTAAACAAGAATTCGTTTGGTCTGAGGTTCACGAAAATGCATTCAACAAAATCAAAAAAAGATTTGAAGATAAATTACTTTTAGTACACCCTGATCCCAATGCAAAGATTAGTTTATACACTGATGCATCTAATGATGCAGTGGGAGCTGTTACAACAACTTAACGGTTATAAATGGGAACCCCTTTCATTTTTCTCTAAAAAATTAAAGCCAGCAGAAACCAGATATTCTCCTTTCGATAAAGAGTTATTAGCAATTTATCTGGCTATTAAGCACTTCAGGTATCTGATAGAAGCGAAAGACCTAATTGTATTTACAGACCACAAACCGTTGACCAATGTTTTGTTTTCCAGAACCGATAAATCACCAAGACAAACACGACATCTTGATTTCGTAGCACAATTTACAAACGATATCAGATACATCAAAGGTAAAGATAATATTGTAGCTGACACTTTGTCACGTGCATCTATTGATTCTTTAGAACAACCATCACTGAGCATTCAAGATCTGCACAAAGAACAGTCTCAAGATAGCGAATTAAAAACAATCATTGAAAATGAAAATCACACAAGTTTCACTCTTAAAAAAGTACACATACCATTTGAAGAAAAAGAAATATGGTGTGAAATATCCACAGGTGTGAATAGGCCTTATGTCCCTGGGAGCATGAGAAAAATAATATTCGATAAAATTCACGGTTTGATACACCCTAGTATACGTACAACTAGAAGGCTCATAACTTCGAAGTATTTTTGGCCGAATATGAACAAGCAAATTAACGCTTGGTCTAAAACATGTATCAAATGTCAAAAAGCAAAAATAAATAGACACACAGTTTCTCCTTATGGTTCGTTTGAAATACCTTCTGGGAGATTTGAACAAATACATATTGACCTTGTCGGCCCACTTCCTCCTTCTAACGGTTACACATATATCCTTACTATAAAGGATCGATTTTGTCAATGGCCAGAGGCCATTCCTCTTAGAACAATGTCTGCAGAGACAGTTGTCAATGCTTTTATTCGAAATTGGGTTTCACGTTTCGGTGTACCTCGCTCTATTACCACAGATCAGGGAACACAATTCGAGTCATCCTTGTTCAAGGAAATGTCCATGATCCTCGGAAATCACCGGATCAGGAGGACAACATATCACCCTCAATCTAATGGTTTCATAGAGCGATTCCACAGACAACTTAAAACGGCAATCAAAGCTTCTGATAACCCTAAGAAATGGTACTACACTCTACCCTGGATTCTCTTAGGTATCCACACTGCCTTAATTGAAGTCCTTGGAACTACACACGCTCAACTCATTTATGGCCAAACACTTCGCCTCCCAGGAGAATTTTTAGTATCTGATATGCCACAAAATGCAATCAATCACTCTACAGCGAAAGAATTACAAGAATCAATCAAAGCAATCAAACCACAAATCAAACGACAAAGAAAACAAAACAATATTTTTGTACCAAAAGATATGAACAATTGCACCCATGTATTCGTACGGCAAGAAATATATAAAGGTACTTTGAATGCGCCATATGAAGGCCCTTATGAAGTTATCGCAAAACACAAAAAATTCTTTAAAATTCTTAGAGAAAACAAAGAACAAGTAATCTCGATTGATAGACTTAAACCCGCATACTTACTAAACCAGAATGTACTCACGGATGATACTATTATATCAACTAGAAATCAAAATAAGAAAAAAGTTCATTTCGTACTTTAAATTCATAATTTTCTATGATTTTTTCTATAATTTAACTTTAAAAATTTTTTATTTAGTTTATAATTTCGAATTGTATTATATTTCTTTTTTTTTGTAATTTATATTGCGCTTGCTAGTTATTTAGTATGTTTATATAAGTAAATAGTAAATTATATGTAAAGAATATTAAGAAAACTACATATAGAGATGATCTTTTTGATAAGGGGGAAAGAATGTAGCGGTAATACAAAATATTACATACACCATATTATGCACCCTGTTAACAACAACTACTCATCATCTCTTATTAATTAGTAACAAGAGATGAGAATAGTACTAGATCATCCCACTTCTTTCCCAAACGTCGACAAGTCAACAAATATAATTATTAAATAAAAGTTATTATACCTATTTATTGAAAATACGGAGTTTTATTTATTACCACGTTTGTGATATCCAACAGACTGTTCATTTGGTACAAAATGAAGGAGTTAACGACAGTTGCATCAACGAAGTACCAGACAATTCTGTGCCACCATTTGTGGGATTTGCGGCTGACTTTTATTAGCTGAGGACACCTTACTTCTAGCGATGTTCCTGTTCGTGTTTTCCTGCATATTACTCCATTTTGTGAAGGATCATTATGATTCCCCAGAAGCAAGACACTGCGATTATCCATCCATTTTATGCAAACTAATCCATCTGTTGACACATTCCAATCGTTGTCTCCTCTTTTCATTTGCTTATCTGCTAGAAACTCAGGTAATAATTTTCTCCCACGACGAACAGTACCCAGTGCATATATATTGTCTGATAAAAGATTTCTTTGCAGAGAAACAGAGTTGAAAAAGTTATCAAAATAAACTTTATGGAAATTTCCAACGAGTTTTCTAGTGAGATCATTTACTACACGAAGACCCAAATTTTTCTCAGGCTTATCATTTATTTTACCAGTATAAATTTGGAATTCACACATGTATCCTGTTTTATCTGCTCTGACCCAGACTTTGTACCCTCTTTTAATAGGTTTCATGGACATGTATTGTGTGATACTGCTTCGTCCTTTAAATCTGATCATAGATTCATCAATTGACTGGAACTCATTGGGGTGCAAAGAGTTTAGGTATGTTTTAGAAAGGGTGCTAATTAGTAGTCTAATTTTATATAATTTGTCATTTTCATTTTCATTTTCATTTTCTAGCAACCACTAAAATCTGTCCCTCGACATAACTGAACATAGGAATTGATCTCTTAAGTCATCTCGTGAAGACCAGTAATCTCGGTAGCTTGGCAATTTCTTGACGCCCATGAATAAATTTAATGCTAGAAATTTCTTGATTTCGTCATTTGTTGTTGGTAATTTCAAGCCCACACCACCACTGTTTTGAGTAGCGTATAGGTTAGTTTGGAAAACGATTTCATCTATAAAATTTTCCGGAAACAAATGTAAAAATATATCCGTTGGACTGTCTATATTATCTGGTACATTCGTGCCCTTTTCACCACGAAAATCATTCAATTGTTTAATATAATTGTTATTTTTTGTCCAAAATACCTTGTCTGCGTTTAATTGTGCTGCTAAAACGCTCAGTGGTGTATCATCTTCACTGTCCCATTGAGAGTTTAGCGTGATATCATTTTCATTCTGGTTATTATCATCATATATAATATCCATTGCCATGATGTCAAATAAATCAGAATAAGCATTAGCTTGAGGATTTTCTGAAACCGCAATTTCTTCATCTTCACCATCTGATGCCTCAGAACAACAACCACTTGGAATTTCATCTAGAAATGCTTCCAACTGGCTATCTGGCATGTTTTCAAATTCTTCAAATGTCCAACTTGTTTTGCCTGGTGGTTAGTCACAAGAACCATACATTTTAGTGACATTATATACAAATATATTGCACGAAATTCAAATAACAAAATATGAATTAATAAACTATATAGTATGTTATAAAACTACTTACCAGGCATTTTTCAAAATAATACACAGCTATTATTATTTTTTTGTTAAAAATTTTTATATGTCGCTCAGTACTCCAAAACAAACAACTTGCACTGTAACTTACTCAATTCTGTGACTAATACAGGTCGATTTCAAGAAAAAACTTGAAAGACCAGATGTAACTGTAAGTATTTTTTATCATGGTAATAACAGCAAACCACTAGGCACATTTTTAAAGAACAATTATTATATGGTATCGAAAGCTAACCACTCGTCTCCAAAGGGTTAAGTGGTACATAGTGGTACAATATAAATCCCTTATAAAAACGAAGCTTTAATGTTTAATTCATACAATTTCCAGTTTTGTTGTAAGAAAAAAGGGTTCGATGTCATTTCTATTATTTTGTTGATGTTTTGAAATATCATTTTCAATAATAATTTCCATTTTTTTAAAAAAATTAATTTAATATTAATATTCACAAATATTAGTAATATGCTTTAAATAAAAAAAATTCTATTAAAAACCAAAAAAAAAAAAAAAAAATAAATTTATATGTAAACGATGAACAAAATGCTATCGACTCAGTAGACGATGAAAATCGTTTGAATTTGGACCGTTTCGAATATCATGATCGCGTTTTTAACAAGACGATACGAAACGTTTCGTTTTCGAATATCATGATAAGGCGGTATATAATATATATATGTATATGTATGTATATAATATATATTTTATATGATGATTGTATACAGGGTGTCCGGTTTCGGGTGGTCATCCGGCACACAGTAGATAGGTCTCGCCGAGACAAACAAAAAATCGTTGTAGAGGGAGGGGGGTAATCTCAACCATTTAGCCGCTAGAGGGCGATGAAGATTTTTCGCACTCAATCTACGAAACACCCTTTAATAGCTACGGTGTACTAGCTAGAAGAATCTGGTCTGAGAAAAATCTGAAGGAAACTCCCCCCTCTCTTCAATGATACCTAATATGCTTCTCTACCTTCTTTGTTTCAAGAGTTATTGTGCTTCAAATTCAGAATTTAGTGATTTTTTGCCATTTTTTTCAGAGATAATACAGGCTGTGGAATTACAGCCCCTCTATATTAATTTTTACTTAAATTAGCAGATAGCCCAGAATGTCCGCTCCATTTTAGTATTGTACAGTAAAGATCTATCTCTTACCAATTCAATACCAGCGCATAATAAACAATATTTGAAAAGCCATTTTTTAATAAAATACGGTTATTTGATATGAGTTTTACATGATTTTACATGATTTTACACAATTCAAACACTAAAAAGATAGAACATGGAAAAAACTGTGAGAGATAGACCTTTACTGTAAAGGGCAAAAATGAAGCAGGTGTCTTAGGCCTTCTGTTTTTGTAATTTTAAATTAATATAGAGGGCGCTGTAATTCCACAGCCTGTATTATCTCTGAAAAAAATGGCAAAAAATCACTAAATTCTGACTTTGAAGCACAATAACTCTTGAAACAAAGAAGGTAGAGAGGCATATTAGGTATCATTGAAGAGAGGGGGCAGTTTCCTTCAGATTTTTCTAAGACAAGGTTCTTCTAGCTAGTACACCGTAGTTATTAAAGGGTGTTTCGTAGATTGAGTGCGAAAAATCTTCATCGCCCTCTAGCGGCTAAATGGTTGAGATTACCCCCTCCCTCTAGAACGATTTTTTGTTTGTCTCGGCGAGACCTATCTACTGTGTGCCGGATGACCACCCGAAACCGGACACCCTGTATAAATCTGTTTTACCCAAAATTTTATTCAATATGTGTATATGTATAGTATATAAGAATGTAATATAAATGTACTTACAATATTATTTGAGTTAGGTAAAAAATTTTTAGATCCGTACTTATAGATGATGTTTTTATATTATTTTATTGTTTTATTAAATATTAATTATATTTTGTTGCATATATGTGTATAATTAATGTTATTGCTGTATATTATATTATATTATATTGCTGTGCTGTATATGTGTATGTGTATGTATATGTCGTTTTTTATATAACTACTGGTTTATGTCGTTATGTGGTGCAGAAAATCCACGTTCATTCGGGTTTTCAGGAAAGAATCGGTTTTGTTGGATATTCGATTGATGTTCCAAGATGATGATGAATTTAAGTCTTCATATATTTTTGTATTTCAGCCTTTATGGCTGGAGTTCCGAATAGGTGTTCCCTCTGATCCTCTTGAAATTTTGAACACAGATTCTACTCGACAATATCAGAAAAGTCACGGAATATTTTTTGTCGGAAAGCCCTCTATCGGCCACAATTCGCATTTAAAATTTTTTGTCAAAATTCTTATTTTAGCAATATCTCTGTAACGGTACATGATGCAGGTATGTTTTACAGCTCAAAAGATGCGTCTTAAGATGCTCTATATTCTAAAAAAAAAGAAACTTTCAAAAACTCCTAGTAGAAGGATAATAAAGGACATTTTGTGATTTTTGGCTATTTTCACATTTTTGACAATTTCTCAGAAAGGAGTAAGGATAATCGGTTCAAATTTTTTGCAAATAAAAAAGGACATCAGGAGCAAGATTTTTCATTCATTACTTTGGTCCTAATGAAAAAGGAAAATGTCCTGCAGAGAAATAATTTTAATAATGCTGAATTTTGCAATTTTATGTTCGTGTGCACGTGTATGTATGTGAGTATGTGTATTTGTAGAAGTCAAATATATGATATTTTTTGTATGTGCGTATATATGCGTGTGTATGTGCATTTGTAGAAGGTAAATCTAACAGTGTGTGCATTAAGTATTTTCTATACAGGCATACATATACACTACGCGTATATGGCAAATATGATAGAGTATGCTTGCGGTTGCGGGCTTGTGTGTGTATGCATTTGTAGAAGGCAAATATGGTAGTGTGTGTATGTAAGTGCATGTGTGTGTACATTTGTAGAAGGAAAATTTGATAGTGTCTGTATGCACTTGTAGAAGGCAAATCTGATAGTGTGTGTATGTAAGTGCATGTATGTGTGTGCATTTGTAGAAGGAAAATCTGGTAGTGTGTGTATGTAAGTGCATGTGTGTGTGTGCTTTTGTAGAAAACAAATCTGATAGAAAATGCTTAATGCACAAATTATCAGATTTACCTTTTACAAATGCACATACACAGCACGCACGCACACACAACACAAACGCGCGCGCGTTTAGTCTGATAGTGTTTGTATGCACGTGTATTTTCAGGCATACATATACACTACACGTATATGGGCAATTATGATAGAGTACGCTTGTGTGCGTGTGTGTGTGTGTATGAATTTGTAGAAGGCAAATCTGGTAGTGTGTGTGTGCATTTGTAGAAGGCAAATCTGATAGTGTGTGTTTGTAAGTGCATGTGTGTGTGTGCATTTGTTGAAGGCAAATCTGATAGTGTGTGTATGTAAGTGCATGTATGTGTGTTCATTTGTAAAAGGAAAATCTGATAGTGTGTGTATGTAAGTGCATGTATGTGTGTGCATTTGTAAAAGGAAAATCTGATAGTGTGTATATGTAAGTGCATGTGTGTTTATTACTATTATTTTTAGATATAATTTTATATTATATTACATTTATTTCAATGACTGGAATAATACTCTTCAAACAATCTGAAAATACACGTGCATACAAACACTATCAGACTAAACGCGCGCGCGTTTGTGTTGTGTGTGCGTGCGTGCTGTGTATGTGCATTTGTAAAAGGTAAATCTGATAATTTGTGCATTAAGCATTTTCTATCAGATTTGTTTTCTACAAAAGCACACACACACATGCACTTACATACACACACTACCAGATTTTCCTTCTACAAATGCACACACATACATGCACTTACATACACACACTATCAGATTTGCCTTCTACAAGTGCATACAGACACTATCAAATTTTCCTTCTACAAATGCACACACACATGCACTTACATACACACACTACCAGATTTGTCTTCTACAAATGCATACACACTCAAGCCCGCAAGCATACTCTATCATATTTGCCCTATACGCGTAGTGTATATGTATGCCTGTATATAAAATACTTAATGCACACATTGTTAGATTTACCTTCTACAAATGCACATACACACGCATATATACGCCCATACAAAAAATATCATATATTTGACTTCTACAAATACACATACTCACATACATACACGTGCACACGAACATAAAATTGCAAAATTCAGCATTATTAAAATTATTTCTCTGTAGGACATTTTCCTTTTTCATCAGGATCAAAGTAATGAATGAAAAATCTTGCTCATGGTGTCCTTTTTGATTTGCAAAAAAATTTGAACCGATTATCCCTACTCGTTTCTGAGAAATTGTCAAAAATGTAAAAATAGCCAAAAATCACAAAATGTCCTTTATTATCCTTCTACTAGGAGTTTTTGAAAGTTTCTTTTTTTTTAGAATATAGAGCATCTTAAGACGCATCTTTTGAGCTGTAAAACATACCTGCATCATGTACCGTTACAGAGATATTGCTAAAATAAGAATTTTGACAAAAAATTTTAAATGCGAATTGTGGCCGATAGAGGGCTTTCCGACAAAAAATATTAGAGTTCTGTGCTTTGCGTCACAAGGACTATCTGTGGTCAAAATTTCAAGAGGATCAGAGGGAACACCTATTCGGAACTCCAGCCGCCTTTATAATTATTGATTCATGCAAATTGCACGTGATGACTCTTTACGTTGCAAGTATGAAGCATGGTTGTTTTTGAATGTAACTTTATTGTTTGTTGCGATACGCAGATAAATTCGGTTCTCTATTTCTAGAAAACTGGGAGTTTTATCAAATTTAGAAATTAGGTTACTCTAATTCTAAGTACTTGTATATTTCGCGAAATTATTTCTTTAAGAACGAGTGTTACACTGATTCTTAAAGAGCAAGGCAGAGTTAATACAGAAAATAACACTTTTTGTGGTTTCTGATTAACTGATTTATTGTTAAAAAATTCTTCTTTATATATCTAAAATTTACAATACATTTTCATACAAATACAAAGTTCATAGCATAGTTCACTGAACTAATTTCAACTCAGCATTAATTTTATGCATTGTACATATGAGTTATAATTACTTAACAAAAAATTGTTTATATATTTTATTTTTTTTATGTAAAAAATGTTCAATGAACTGAGCTATTTACAAAGTGCAATACAATTTACGTATATTAAGAATTATATGTAAAGAAAATGTATATGTCAACATAAATGTAAAAAAATTAAATTTAAATAGGTAGCACAAATGAAATTTGAATATATAGTACATAAACAAAACAAAAATAATTACAACTTAATCTATTATGAAGTAATTTAATTTGCTTCAACATCTTGGCCCGCCTTGAAGTCTGTGACTTCAAAGGTATAATCAGCTTGTGCCTTCTGTGGTTTTGATTGTATTTTGATGGTTTGTGCACGATTTCGACAGCATGTTGTAATTAGATATATGATAATAATAAGTGCAATGCCCAGGGATACGTAACTCGTTGTTAAATTATGTAGATGATCAGGTTTCAATTCTTGAAGTTTATTTTGATGTTCTTTAATAGTTTTTATTTCTGAATTTATGTTATTAAATTCTGTAGTGTGGTTGGTCAGTTTTGCATGGATAAATGGAGAAATATTGTCTCGTGGTGCTTCCAATGTAAAATCGATAGAGAAGTTTAACTTAGGTTGAAATGACTCAGCGGATAATTGGCTGTTAACAAATTTATATGATTGAATACTTAAATCATCATCCTTCATAACACAATTGGGCAATTCCATTTGTAACGGGTGTGACACTATATGAGATCAAAATATTGAATTACTTCTTCAGATGATAATTTTTTCTTATGTTTTCAATATTAAAATAAACTTCTAAATAAGGGTAAATGAAAATTGAAATTTAAATTTGAAAATCAAAATCTGCTCTTTTAAAATTGACTTTTAAATAGCGTAACGGGTGTGACTTTAATATTTTACATTTTTGTACCTCTTTGTGTTTTTTGAAAAATTGCCTAAAGTTTTTCCAAGATCGTTTTAAAATATTTAATGAAAATATATTTTAAACAATATTATTAATCATTTAAATGTAATTTTACGTGAAATAAAATGAAATTATCGACGTAGTTTTTTAACATTTGACGTAACGGGTGTGACGTAACGGGTGTGACAAATTTTAAATGAAATGTATTGAATCCTTTTTTATACTATTATATTTAAAAAAAAAACTCTTCGATATGTTGGACTTCAAAAAGAATTATTCGAACCTTTTAGAAGGGAAGTCAAGAGAATTTTTTAGTTTTATTTGAAATAAAAAACAAAATCATATAACTAACATTTGTAAACATTTATTTTCATTATAAAATTATACTTAATCCTATGAACAAAAAATTTTTTATTGCATTTATTTTTTTGTTTTTATTTTATGTAATTCTAAAGAAGAGAAACCTGTTAAAGCACTGAAAAGTTTTCTATTATCTAGCGTGCAGAAATAATGTCTTTTCTGCAATTTCGCCATTGAAGTGATTTTGTTCCATCTCTCTTCCAAAAACTGTCTGTCTGTTTTGATGTCTTCTTTTGAAATATAGAAAAAAAAGGTATTTTTTACATTTTGTTTTATTAAAAAACGATAGCATTCTTCAGAAGAATTTGGTGCTATTTTTCTTGCTTTTATAGCAGTCCAGAGCATTCTTTTGGCTTGAGCTCCAATTCCATCAACAGCTCCCTTGCCATGTCCAGTTGCAAAAAACGCCCACTCGATTTGGACGTTAAAATCTTCTAATGCAGTACAAATGTTGTTCAGATTGTACTTATTTTTGAACTGACCTGCACATCCATCGGAAAATATTGTAATTTTTTCTATGTTCTTTGTTTTTTGCAAATCAAGAATTAAAGTTTTTAAATAAGTCCAAACTGAATATTTATCGTGTGAAAGTTCATTACTTAATATAGCATATGAACGTGATTGTAATAAACCATCTTCCCCTGTAATCCATGCACATCCTGTAAAAATAGTCACTTGTGAATATCGCCAATGTGCGCTTTGAACTTCATCTTGAGAAATAATTGCAAAATTTTCGGCAAAATCAATTTGTAGTACTGCTTCATTGTTATTCAGATTTTGTTTCTTAAAATTGAAAAATTTAGATTGCGTGTTTTTTATGTAGCTGTGTCTTTTAAAATTTGGAAGTTGATGATAAATTTCTTCAATTAATTGGGAAATAGTTCCTTCTTTTTTCACTAATTTAACTCTATTATCATCGCGTTCCCACTGTTTCCAAACAACTTTGATCTCAGCACATTTTAATTTTAATGGTATTACATCTGAAAAACTGTAGCACCGTTTGCAATTATTTGTCATACAGGTTTCATTTTCTGTATCACAACATAGAGCAACTAACAATTCTTTATGATTAGAAAATATATTCGGTATATACTTTTTTATATTTTCAATAAGGTATATAAAATTTGAGTGGTAAATGCACACGCACATATTATGAGGTGTTTTTAAAATTGAACCTATATGTTTTGGTCGCAAAGAAAAAAATTTGGACTTGCCAATATCCATATTACTTTCTTGTTTAAAAAGTCTGTAGGCTTCAATAATACTCATAACCATATACCGTTTTTGCACTTTTATTCTTTTCCCACTTTCACTTTTTAATGATATCCACTCTTTTATTCCTGCTGTCTGACAACTTATGTCATCTCTCTCGTAGAAATCTTTAACTTTTTGCACTACTGTAGGAACAATTTCTGTTTTTTTTTTTATTTAAAGGTGAAAATAATAAACGCGATACAGTAGGTGGAAGAATTTCACTTGCTATTTTTTTCACAACAGCTTCCTTTTTTGATGGACTGGTGGGAAGTGATTTTTTCACCTTTGTCACAGCTCGAAGTAAGGAGCGTGTCGTTTTATATGTGCCTATTGATGAAACAGATGGGTTCACTTCTTCAGATTCTGCCATTGATATCTTACTTCTTCTACATTTTCTTTGCCGTTCTTTGTCATTTTGACGTTTTATGGCTAAAGATTTCTCATCAAGTTTTTGCTTTTTCGCTTCCCTACGCTTCTTCTCCCTTTCTCTCTCCTTTTCCAGATGTAATTTCCTTTTTTCCGGATCACTTTTCAATTTTGCTCTATATTTTTGCATTCTGTTTGTAAATTCCATCTGCAATATTATTTATTTATGATTTCATATTTTAATTAATACATTTTTCATATTTCATTCTTGCTTTTTTAAAAAAAAATCATTGAATTTAATGTGGAATGACAATATGTAACGGGTGTGACATACGTACCTTACTAAAATTTTTCAATAAAATAAATAGTTTAAATTATAAAATCAACTTTAAATTAATTGTCTATAAGAACTTCTTATGTCGCTAAAATTTCACCGATATATTCCAATTTCTTTCACATTAATTTTTAAAAAGTCGTCTTTAATGTAACGGGTGTGACAAACAACTGTGGCCTTTTTACGAAATTTTTTTTCAAGTTATGACTGGATATTTACAAAAATATAAGCTCAGGTATGAAAAATTAGTTTATTGCCTATCGAAGACGAATATTCAATAATTGAAATCATATAATAAACCTTTAAGATATAATATACAACTTAAGTACTTATAATACTATAGACAATTATAAATAAAAAAGGACAACTAAAAACCCAAATGCAAAAAATACGATGCAGGTAAAATGGAAATTTCTTGTGAAGATAATCGTTTCAAGATGTTTTTTATCTACGAGACCTTTTTTTTTAAATTTTGAATAATTTTATCTTTCGACCATATGTGGTATATCTTGGTGGAATTGCCCAATTGTAGGATTATTTATTTAATAAAAAGTATAATACGAATATGTTAATACAATTATTTATAATTTTAATTATAAATGTTATTACAATAGCTTTCAAATATTAATATTATAAGAAGTAGGATGATGATGTTAATAATACAATACCGCTGGTGAAAAGCAACTGAACTCATTCATATAGCTAAATGAATGAATGTTAATGCTACGGCTACTGCTGTTCGCTTTTTATTTATTTCTTGGCAAGAGAATTGTCAGCTCCTACACAATCATTGTTTAATGTTAAAATTCCGGTGATAGGTAATGTTATTTTTAGAAGTTCATTTTCACATAGAAATACTACTTCTGTTTCTTTGTCGAGAGAGAAAATCCATTGTCTTTGATTGTTCAATTGCGTCCAAAACTTCTTAACTGGAGAAAATTTGATTGGACATGATGGTATGATTTTCTTTTGTAAGAATAGTTCAATTTCACACAACTTGTTGAATGTTGTCTTATATAAAATTGGTCGAGTTTGTTTGCATAAATGTTGACCTTGCTTCCACTGTACACACTGTGAATATTCTTCTGTTTTCATTAAATAAAATTTGTCTCTGTAGATGGTTGTCATCAAAATGTCCAATTCGGTATTAATTGATATGAATGTATTGTTGATAACTACTGGAAATGAAATAAGTTTGTATTTCAATACCAAACACAACGTAATTATCGATTATTGGGCAGTGTATATCCATTAGTGTGTAAAGCAGTGAAAGTTCTTCTTGTTTTACTATTGGAACCATGACTCCAGATGGAAGATGTGCCTTGATGATGAGTATTTGCTTTCGAAGTTGTGTTCGTGAAATAATCAATGGGTTTGCTCTGCCATGATGTACATCTAGAAGAACGTCAAGAATGTTTGATTGCATATATCCGCATTCTCTTAGTAATGTCATGACGAAAATTGAGAGTGTATTGAAGGCTTGAATCAATCCTTGTTGTTTGCTTTCTGTATTCATATTACTTAATTTGTCCAAAATAGTGTTTAATCCTGCTTCGATTTGCTTTATTTGATTTGTTCGCTCGTTTTCAGTCTTTTTTATGACATTAACTGTTGTTTCTAACACTATTGTTTGGTTTTTCATGAGCTCATTTAGATGATCTTCATTTGTCTTGACTTTTGTGACTGTTTCTGTTATTTGTGCAGGATAATATTCGTCTAATACACCGAACAGTTTATTGGCAATTGTTCCAATTATATTTAGAGGAGCTCTTTTTTTTTCTAATATGCGTTTTATATGATTTATGTATGTTTAACAATTCATCTTTGGCCTTTATTTCTAATAACTGATGCTGGTATTGTGTTATGATTTCATTGTAGTTATCGTTTTGTTTTATAAATCTGCTTATTTTTTCAATTGTTGTATCGAATTTTCAATTGTATTTATAGACGTTTGATAGCCTTTTAAATCGTAATATACCATTAGATGCCAATTGCTGGTTATTATACTTGTATCTGATAACTTTTCTAAATATACCCCGGCTGTGTGATTAAAACCTTTTACCTCAATAGGAGCTGAATGCGTTAATAGTGGTAATGTCAACATTGTTAACAAGAATACCTTTAATGGATTTATGCTCGTAGAACCCTTTCTTTTGCGTAACTGTCTTTCATTCTTATTGCTCACTTCTGCCTCTTCACTAGTTGATGGCATTACATTATCTTCATTTATATCCACAGGTAATGGCGCAAGTTGTTGTATGGCTCGCCGAAATATGCCAGTTGAAGTTTTTACATCAGCTACTCGAACTTTTCCATCACTGCCTTGAATTGTTTCCACTACTCTTCCCATTGACCACTTGAAGGGAGGTAAATTTTCATTTTTTACTAGTACTAATGTACCAACTTGTAAATTTGGATACTCAGTGGTCCACTTAGCTCTCTTTTGCAACTCTATTAGATATTCTTGGGACCATCGTTTCCAAAATGATTGTCGTAACGCACTGACTAATGCCCACCTTGATAAAAGCGACATTTTACCTTCATCACGATGTGTATCAATAGTTGCTGTCATTGCTTCTCCAATCAGAAAATGTGCGGGTGTGAGTGCTTCAAGATCATTTGGATCGGAAGATAAGGCGGTAATAGGTCTTGAATTTAAAAGTGCTTCTATTTCTGAAGTGATGGTACACAATTCTTCGTATGTTAACGCTGAAGAAGCCATAGTATGCCGTAGAAGATACTTCGTGGATTTCACAGATGCTTCCCACAACCCTCCAAAATGAGGTGATTTGGGTGGAATGAAATTGAATTGTATATTCTTATTAGCACACATGTTCACAATCTTTTCTCGTGATGACTTATTATTGAAGATTTCATAGATTTCATGTAGTTGATTTTTTGCGCCGACAAAATTTGTGGCATTGTCACAAAATATGTTTTCACATAAGCCTCGTCTTGATATGAATCTTTTCAAGGATCCTAGAAAGCTCTCTGTTGTCAAATCGGACACAACCTCTAAATGGATCGCTTTGGTTGCCAAACAGCAGAATATTGCGATATATGTCTTCTGAGGTTTTCGTCCACAAATTTTGAAATGAGTGTATACTGGACCAGCAAAGTCTATTCCGCAATTAATAAACGGCCTTGCCTTTTGAATTCTTTCTTTTGGAAGATTTCCCATTTGTTGACCACATAGTCTTGGTCGCATTCTGGTGCATTGTACACAATCTGCAATTACTGATCTTGCTATATTCCTGCCTTGCAAGATCCAAAATCGTTGTCGTGCTATGGAATGAAGTGCTTGCGGTCCTGCGTGTAAGTGCATGATGTGCAAATGGTTCATCAATAGTTTCGTCACAAAGTTATCTGCAGGCAGTAGCAATGGATGTTTCGCCTTATAATGTAGATCTGAATTTTCAAGTCTGCCTCCGACACGAAGTAGACCTTTGTGATCTAAAAATGGCGTGAATGAAGCTAGTTTGCTGGAATTCGCTACCTTGTTGTTGTTTTTCCGATTTTGAATATCTTCCTTGAAGTTTTCCGCCTGCACGGTTCTGATTATTGTTTCAAGCGCCTCTTCTAACTCCATTACGGTTAAAAATGGATTTGAATTTCTCCTTTGATCTTTGGTTTTGAAGCATTTGATAAAACGAAGAACAAATGCCATTACTCGTTGTAATTTTAGGAACGAGTTTCCATGTTGAATTGAATGTAGTGGGTGCATGTAACTGTCAATATTTGCGGACAATGCGCTAAATTTGAACTGTTTTTCCTCTTCTTCAATTTTTATGTTGCTTATAATACCTTTTGGCCCATGCATTTTGGGTTGTTTAAGGAATTCTGGACCCTCATACCATAATTTTGAATGCAATAATTGTTCAGGAGAGGTACCTCTTGAAACAAGATCTGCTTGATTTGTGTTGACATAATTCCATCGTTTTGGCTCTTTGGATGTTGGATCACTTTCTAATTTTTTTCTAAACTTAAAAATCTTCTATGTGCTATGTATTGTGAATCACCTAAGAGCCTTGGATCGCCTAAAATTGGTAGATTTACTACAAATCGTCCAGTGTCATCTCTAAATGTCGTGTTTTCAAAATATTCTTCGCATTTTTTATCATTTACTGACATTGTTGTGATTTCAGGACACTCATGAACCTCCCAAAATCGATGTAGTTGATTTTCTAATTCAGCATTAGTGATTCCGCAGAATGGCTTGATATGATCAGTGTTGGATACTTTGCCTAGGACTATCCAACCAAAAACAGTGTTTTGCAAAACTGGAAGTGCATCATTTAATTTCTTCTGCCCATTCCTCATAATTTCTCCATATACCTCCGCCCCCAAAAGAATGTCGACTTTTTGAGATTTATAAAATTCTGGATCAGCTAACATAATATTATTTGGTAAATTCCAATTATTAATATTTATGAATTTTTGAGGTTGATTTGATGATATATCTTTTATCACATGAGCTTCTATTTGCGTAGTGTAATCATTTATTCTGGATTTTAAAGTCATATTTATACGATCAGTTATTTTTAATGTAGATTCACCTATGCCCGCAACATCTAAATTTACATGGGTGTTATTTAGTCTAAGTTTTTTCTTCATTTTTTCTGTTATAAAATTTAACTGTGATCCGGAGTCTAATAATATTCTGCAAGGAACTGATTTTCCATTATTATCTGTTGTTTCAGCTAGTGCTGTTCCTAAAAACACATAACTTTCTTCTTGATCTTTGTTGTGTGCAGCAAGACTTGTTGTTTTTACAATTTGTTTTGGCTTTTATCCAAATGCTTCTAGAGCCTGAAATCTTAACTCTAAAAATTTCAGCAGTTTATCTATTGGCTGTAGATTTCTTGGTGAGGTTAAAGATTGCTCATATAATGAATGTGTATTTTTGTCTAATTTTTTCAACAGAATGTGTACAATTTTAGGATCCCAACTCTCTTGTACCGATAAGCCTAAATTTTTTAATCCCATTAGACATTCTTTTGTCGTATCATGCAAAGTTTTCAGGGCTGAGGCAGATTCATTAACTAACATTGGTTGTTCTAGTAATTTATCAAGCAGTGCTGTAACCAACAGTCTTTTATTGTCATATCTGCTTTTCAAAATTTCCCATGCCACATCATAATTATCATCCGATACTTGTAAATGTCTGATTAACTTTTCTGCTTCGCCTGATAAATTTGATTTTAAATACCACATCTTCTGAGACTTTCCCATTGCTTGATTATGTATCATTTGTGAAAATAAATCATTGAATTGTTGCCATTTTAAATAGTCTCCATCAAATTTCGAAACAACTAAAGTAGGTAATTTCATATGTGTTTGTTCACACTGTTGCTTACTTTGCATATTTCTATCATCAACTGATACTATACTTTCAAGGTTTTCTTGCAATTGAATTAATATTTCTTGTACCTTATTTTCTAAATCAAAGTAATTTTGTGGATTGTATCCATATTGCACTGAATTTTCTGTTGTTTCCCAAATAGCTAAATTGCTTTCTTCGATTTGAGACCAATAATGATCAATTGTCGAAATTTTACGTTGATAATACTGCTTGGACTGTCTCTCAGTCATACAAATTTCAGATAAAATGTTTTCCAAAGCAGCAATTAGATTGTTTTGCTTTCTAATGAGACGTAGAGTATCTATATCAATATTGCTATCATTCATATTGTTTCTGAATTCAGTTGATGATGATTGTTTATTGATTTCTGCAGTTAATCCTTCATTTTCTGCAGCTCTTGTTTGCTGCTGCGAGCTCTTTTTTAATTCTTCTTTCGAAGATTTAACATATGTTATTAATCCATTTATTTCTTTTTTGACTTTTTCATAACATTTTTTAACCGTATTGTAATAGTCTGTAGCAAAATACGTGTGAACTGTAGCTTCTTGACAAATTTTTCGGATCTGATCATCATTTTCTTCAAATTTTTTCCAATAATTATTCAATACTTGTAATTTTTCTTCTAAATAAGACAAAGTTTTCTTGTCCGGAGAATCATGATAATAGGAATTAACCAATTTTTCGATTTCCTTGCCGATAAGTGTCTCTTCTGTTGCAATCTTATCCATTATTGTTTTTATTTTTTTTTCTTTTTTTTTTTTAATAACGTCAATGAAATAATGTATATTTTTTGATGGTTTCAAACGCGTGTGAAAGTACTGTAGAATGTGTTAGGATGGATTTGGGCGAGTTAAAATTAAACGAACTGTTCTCTCTGATTCTAGATTACTAATTGAATTTTATTTTATGTGTTGTATCTTTTTATAATAATTTGTACGTGAGAATATATCTTAATGTATGTGTATCTTAATTCTAATAGAATGCGCACGATCATCAGTTTTATCTTATGATCGATAAGCATTGATCTTAATTCTTAAGTACCTTACATTATCTTATGTATTAATATGAAAGAAATCCATTGATCATAGTTTTAAGTATCTTATACATTATCTTATGTATTTTAATATGAAAGAAATCCATTGATCATAGTTTTAAGTATCTTATACATTATCTTATGTATTATACATTATCTTAATTCTAAGATTGTCTTATATATTTCACACGGGAATTTGAAGATAACGAAGAGGAATTTTAATGAAGTGTTTTAAAGTGCCTGATTGCTGATATGTAGATTTTGTAGAGGGTGATGACGGAAATGTGTAGGGTGTACATAACTTCCCTCCCCCCTTAAAAGAGAAGATTAGTGAAATAGTGTGAACTAATCTTCTGTTGAAAATCCGGCGTGACTATCGGATTGTGATGGAAATGATGTAGTGATGGATCTCCTGCTGCTGACTCGAATAGGTCGAGGTCGTTCAGAACGATTTATAGTTGCTGTAGGATCGTGTGGAGTAAATAAAGTAAGTTCGTGATGAGTTGATGTCGGATTTCTGTGATTGTTGCCAAAGCATTGGTTGTAAATGTTTACAAGACAGCCACTGGATGAATTTCTGCTTTCTCTGTTAAAGCAGCATAAGCGTTTAATTAAGGAATATAATCCGATGTATGAAAAGAGTTTATGTAGGATTGCAGATGATAAAATGAATCCGATTATCTTGAGTGCAATTATGAAGTAATTTCCGTGATGTAATATTTCATGTTTTTCGAACATTTTGTTCATACGTTTATCAA
Source organism: Villa cingulata (assembly GCA_951394055.1). Taxonomy (NCBI): domain Eukaryota; kingdom Metazoa; phylum Arthropoda; class Insecta; order Diptera; family Bombyliidae; genus Villa; species Villa cingulata. Next base: position 30,588,484 of record OX596020.1, on the reverse strand, counting down.
TAATGTTTAAACGATGAGAAGCATATTTTAGGTCATCCAATTTAATATTGGTCAGATGAATTGGAGATAAATGGACATATGCTTTACTTTTATTTATATTAGATTTTGAACAGCAGTCATCTTCGAGTATATTGAAATCAGGGGTTATGTTGATGTATTCTACAGTAGTAATGCTTGATGCAGTTAACTGTGCAAATCTTGAATAAGCACGGCAATTTTTATCAAGAGTAAGTATTCCAGTATTATTTATTATTTTATCAATGACTCCGGATTGCGGGCAATCGATGACAAGACGTTGTGGTTCACTGACTACAAAAATCCAGTTGTTGAATTTCAACGGATGCCAAATTTCTATAATTCCTTTGATGGTATTGATTTTGCATGATTTAGGCAAGATTTTGGATATGGAAGTTAAAAGCGTTGTTTCGCAAAGTGGTTTGTCTTTTGTTGAGTATACAAGTTGATTTTCGCAGAGATGATCTTCTTCGGACAACTTCATACAATTTTCCAATGTAGTGAATTGCACATAAGTTTGTTTGTTTCTGGACATTGCAATATAAGGAAATGTAGGATCTATATATACGTAATGGGAATTATCTTGGGAAATAGGTAAAGGAATGACCTTATACAAATTATATATTTGTTCGTTACTTATCGGTATCATGATTACAAATACAAGTTTTCCTGACTTATAAAAGACTTTTAAAGTACTTATTTCTAAAAGTTTATAAGCATAATTATATGTTAAAGGTACTGGAAAATTTTTTCCGTTTTTTAATACATTTGAATTTTTATTTAGTACATTTATAAGATTTTTTGGTGTGATTACACATGGATGAATAACATTAGATTTAGTTAAAATGATTGCATCTATTAATAAATCAAGTTGTTCGTCTAGTTCATTAGCGAGATAAGTGAGGAAACTTAAATTGTCTAATATTACAATAGAGTTTTCTAAATTTCGATCGGTATCAACAATGTGGTCCATGAATTCATTTAATCTTCCAATATTTTCATTGAATTTTTCTTCATTTATTTTTAATCTAAAAATAGTATCATTAAAATTTGAAATAGTGGAAGTTATAACCTGGATTTGTTCTTTCATTAGAGTTTGTAAATTTTTATCGTCTTCTTCGAATTTGTTAATGGCTTCATTGTACCTTTCAGCGTCGTCCGCATCGGGTGTGCCAAAGAGGCAATTTAAAAGATATCCACCACCGTTAAAGATACCACGTTTTTGTCTTTTATTATGATCGATTAAGTGGAGTAAGGTTTCTTCTTTTTGATAAAGTTGAGGGATTCTGAGTGAAAGTAAGTGTATGGTTTGTCTGCAATGCGAGGTAAACGTATTGTTGTAAAAAGAAAAGAAATTTCCACTTCTGTTCCTTAAACCTTTTAAGGGGTTAAAAAAAAAAGCACTAAGGTAAAAAAAAATGACAATTAGGGGCCGAGCGGAGCCTTGAAAATAAAAAAAATTGTGTGGTCTGGGAAAAACAAAGGGAAAAAAAAAACAAAAGCAAAAGTCTTTATTCTTCTAACCCTTTATATGCAAAGGGGTTATTAGAACAAAGCAATTTGAAAAAAAGTATGGGACAAAGGAAAATTTCACTTACCCAGAAAAAATAATAAAAAAAAACCGATTTTTATCTAGTTCTTTTCCACTTTTATTTTTTGTTTATAAAATAAAACTTTAAACTAAATTAAATTTAAACTAAATTAAATTAAATTAACACTGAACTAAATTTAAACTAAATTAAACTAAATTAAATTAACACTAAACTAAATTTAAACTAAAAGAAATTTTTTAAAAAAAAAACTACACTTCTTTCTAAAAAAAATTTAGCAGAAAAAAAACCACGAACTCACAACAAAACTTTTCAAAAACAAATCAAAACTAAAAAAAGAACTACTGTGTTGTGACGAGCCCGTTTATATATCCCTCGTCACACAAAGAAAACAAAGTAAATAGTTGTGTTCTGGAATTTTCTATCAATTCGCCGCCCGCCGTAGCGTCAACGGATTGACAGAAAATTCCAGTGATAATGTTCGTTGTTTTTTCTCTTTTCTTGCTGAATCTGTTACAAAACAAAAAGAAAGAAGAAGATGATGACATTTTATGTTAAAGTGACAATGTCTATGCTTATTACAAAATGTAAACAAAGTGAGTGACAGGTTACAGGTAAGTATAAAATTTTAAGTTAATTTTAATTTTTTATAATTATAATTATTTTAATTTTGATTGTAAGATTAATTTATTCCTTTTTTTCTCTTCCAGGTTTACAACACGACCCCCCGTTTAAGAGCTCAAAGTCCCAACTGAGCGTCTAGATGTGGCTGGCAGGCCGGGATTATTAGAGGAGACCTGGTGAGATCCTGAAATCCTCCAGCTGCTGCGCTTACCTGCAAAGAAAGAAAAGAAAAAAAACAAGCTTTGCGCAGTAAATAGGTTCGGCACAAATGATATTAAAATAGTTAATTAAATTACACATCTAGGCTGGTCGGAAAGGAGGAGGGAGTGAAGAGGGTAGACCAGTAAGAAAACATGACAAAATAAAAGGTTAGGAAGGGAACGGACATGAGGAGGGGTAAAATAGCGTCCGATAGTTGCTGTGGCTAAACGATCGCGGTGGACGACACTTGTTCGGTTCGAAGTCTTATGCCTAATTTTATAGACGACATCTGTGACCAATTCGATTATTTCGTACGGACCATCCCAGTCCCGTTGTAACTTAGGGCTATAGCCTCTCTTTCTCTTGGGGTTATAAAGCCAGACAAAGTCTCCGATTTTGAAAGGGTTTGCTTTCGCGGACAAATCGTAACGGTCTTTCATTCTCCGACTAGCTTCTGTGAGCTGTGCTCGATTGAAAGAATAGACCTTCGAAAGTCTTTCCTGAAGATTTTCTACATAGGTGGGTACATCCTGCAGATGTTGATCTGGAGGCCCACCAGTTAGTAATTGGAAAGGAAGTCGAAGTTCACGTCCCAAATTTAGGAAAGCGGGAGTGTTTTGCGTGGACTTTTGAACCGAAGAGCGATAAGCAAGGAGAAGAAAAGGCAGGTAGGTATCCCAATCTTTTTGGTGTTTGTCTACAAATTTGGAGAGGTAGTCTAAGATGGTTCTGTTGAAACGTTCGACAAGACCATCACTCTGGGGGTGTAGCGCAGTGGTTCGCGTCTTTTCGATCCGAAAACGACGGAGAATCTCCTGAAATACAGCAGACTCAAAATTGCGTCCTTGGTCGGAGTGTAATTGTTTATATAATCCGAATCGCGAAAAGACTTGGCTGACCAATACTTCTGCTACTGTTTCAGCAGTTTGGTCTGGGACCGCAAACGCTTCAGGCCACCTGGTGAAGTAGTCCATCATGACTAGGATGTACTTATTGCCATTACCAGTTACAGGTAGTGGTCCTAGTATGTCAACAGCAACTCTCTCGAACGGGTAGCCAGAGACTCGCACCTGTAAGGGTGCCCTAGTTCGAGGAATTGGCCCTTTTCTTTGCTGACATACTGTGCAGCGAAGGCAGTAGCGCTTAACACTTGCAGATAGTCCTACCCAATAGTATCTCTCGCGTACTTTCGCGAGGGTTTTCTCTATGCCAAAATGGCCACCGGCCGGACTATCGTGCATGTGCTTCAGTACTTCTGCCTGTAAGCACTCAGGAACCAACACTTGTAGCTGATAGGGGGGATTGGGGGAATGACGGTAGATGATACCGTCCTTAAGGACTAGGGAAGAGAACATGGACCAGTAGGATTTAAGAGTAGGGGCGGCCGAGCTCAACGTTTCGGCCTCAGGTCTACCGCTAGAACTTAGCCACTGTCGAACTGCTTGCAGGTCCGGATCGGTTGCCTGAATCTGTCCCATGTCCATGGCTTGTATGGCTGCAGTCTTCACCAGCAACATCTGTTTTTCGTCAAGCCTGCTACAGTAGACACAGGACGAAGACTCGCAAGGACGACGAGAGAGAGCATCCGCGTTGCCATGATTCTTCCCTGCGCGGTGTTGAATCTCAAAATCAAACTCCTGTAACCTCTCTATCCACCGTGCAACTTGTCCTTCAGGCTCTCTAAAGTTCATCAACCATCGCAGAGATGCGTGGTCGGTGCGCAATAGAAAGCGTCTTCCGAGGACATAAGGGCGAAAATGGGCTACAGCTTTCACAACTGCCAAGAGCTCCCTTCGCGTTACACAATAATTCCTCTCGGGTCCGCTCAACGTCTTACTGTAGAATTCGACAACCTTTTCCTCGCCATGCTGGAGCTGTGACAGGACCGCCCCCCATGCAAATTGACTGGCATCAGTGTCGAGGATAAATGGGTCATGATCATTCGGTTGTGCTAGTACAGGCGCCTGATTCAACTTCTCCTTCAAGGTCTGAAAAGCACGGTCACACTCCGGTGTCCATTCAAACCTTGAGGCCTTCTCAGTAAGTCCAGTAAGTGGCTTACTGATTGAAGAGAAGTCTCGCACAAAACGTCTATAATACGCACACAGACCGAGAAAAGACTGGACATCTTTCTTGCTACTGGGTATAGGCCAGTTACGCACAGACTCAATCTTTTCAGGGTCTGTAGAGAGTCCTCGCTCCGAAATCACATGCCCCAAAAATCTGACTTCTCGGCGACATAGATGGCATTTCTTGGGCGATAGTTTCAAGCCCGCTTGAGATAAGCGATGAAATACCACTCTTAAATTCTTCAGTAGGATATCGAAGGATTCGGCATGTACCAGTAGGTCGTCTAGGTATCCTAGGGACATAGTATAGGGAATATCATGCAGCACTATCTCCATCAAGCGCTGGAAAGTTGCAGGAGCATTAGTCAGGCCAAAAGGCATTACATTGAATTCGTATAATCCCGAACCGATACTAAACGCGGTTTTTTCTTTATCATCGGGATGCATTTCCACTTGGAAATATCCCGAGAGAAGATCTAGGGACGCAAACCACTTTGACTTACCCAAAGCTTCGAGAGTAAGGTCAATACGCGGTAGAGGATAGGAGTCCTTTTTGGTAATTTTGTTTAAACGCCGATAATCGATGCAGAAACGGAGTGAACCATCTTTCTTTTTCACCAAGACTACCGGAGAACTCCAAGGGCTGGTGGAGGATTGAATGACACCTTGTTCTTTCATTTCCTTAACCATTTGTTCAGCCTCAACTCGTCTAGAGAAAGGGATACGACGAGGAGGTTGTTTAACGGGTTGTGCGAGGCCGGTGTCTATTTTGTGTCGAAGGATACTAGTTCGTCCGATGTCTTCTTTAGATTTAGAAAAGACAGATTGGAATTCGATAAGAAGATCTCTTAAAGCAGATTGTTGGACAGGTTGAAGTCCTTCACTACTAGATAGGAAGAGATCATTTAAATGAGAAGGCAGTGTAGTAGCAACAGGAATTTCTCGAACTTCATTACACAGGATAGTCAGGTCAGTATCCAAACGGGCCACAGGTAAGCGACTAGGTAGGGTAATAGTTTGGTAGGATAGATTAGAAATCCTAGTCCATACCTGGCCATTGGATACACGAGAAATAGAAGAAATCAGACACATCTGTTCCGGCAGCAAAGAGGAAGCTGAGAGGAGAACATCCGTGTCTGTAGGAAGGGTTGTGTAGAGGGGAATTAAAATCTCCTGAGAGGGATGAAGTTCGAGGGTTTTTAAAGTTTTTGCTAAGAAGGAAGGTGAATGGTTTAAGGGCACTGCTTCTTCTTGTATATGAAGTAGATCTTTTTCCAAATCTAGGATACAGTGGTGTTGCTTTAAGAAATACATTCCCAGGATGCAATCGTCAAAGATTTCGGCAGAGTAGACAGAGTGTTTAGTAGAGAACTTACCTACCATAAAATCAACGCGAACTGTACCTTCGACTGGGATGGTTTCACCAGTAACACTTTGTATTTGTGCAAATGAAGGCATGACTTCGACCGGACAAGAGCATCTCCGCAGTACTCTAGGATTTACTATAGTCCTAGTAGCACCAGTATCGACTATCATCATAACAGGGACTCCATTGACAGAGCCTAGGAGGTTAAGGTTAGGACCAGCTGTGACAACTGTGATAGGAATTAAGGATGGGGCCTTATCCTCCACTAACTTCGGCCCCCATAGGTCAGTGGAGATTAGTTTAAAGGATTATTAAAGGTACTCGAAGGGTCATCAGAACGACATAGGGCTGGTATGATCCTAGAAGTTGACTCTGATGAAGAGGGTTGTTCGAAAGTCGAAGAAGTGGAAGGTTTGGTAGAAACTGATTGGTTAGATGCCGTAGATAAGTCTGTCGAGTATGTAGGTGGACTAGATTTAGGTATAGAATCATTTGTATACCCAGAAATTGTACTGATAACCAATTGGTTACAGTGCACCGGAGGGGATGTTCTAGTCACGTCGACAGTAGTAGTTACAGGGGATTGACTGACCAAATGTAGGGGTGTAGCATTTGGATAATTATTTGAAGAATCCGAAAAATTGCCAATTGTTAAATTAGGGTGAACTTTCAACGAAGAATTATGGGTGATTACAGGGCTAGGTGGATCAGCTATGACACTATTTGAACAAGGGGTGGTAGGAATGGTGGCTGTGGGACTAACATTAGAAACGAGTGTGGAATTTGAATTAGAAGTATGTGCAGTATTGGAACCAAAATTGTTACGAAGACTAGGGTATTTAAAGTCAGAAGGAATTATAGGCTTTTGGATAGGCGTGGCTGTACCTTCAGAACTAGAGACATTAGGACGAGAGATAGGCATTGTACTGTTAGGGTATGCGTTAGAATTAGAAATATCGATGTTGTTGGTACGAGGGGTAGGACTAGAAGCAGTAGATGAGGTGACTGTAGGGTTTTGGGGTCTGGAATTGGTACCCAAGAGAACTATATTGGTGGCTTGAGGAGTACGGGCACTGGAGACTATATCAAATTGGACCCTGTCACCACGCTGCAATGCTATTTTTCCCAATGGTTTTGTTGCATCGCGATGTAAAAATATCTCCTCATTGGTGTCGTCTCTCACGATAAACCCAAAATGTTTTTCCGAATTGAAGAATTCGATTCTACCAGTCACCCCAGTTGCTAGGGTAGGACAACCAGTTGGAGTGTCTTGTATAGGGAAGCTCAACTTGCACTCCTCTAAGCTGAGCTGTTGGCTTTTCCCGATTTCTTAGCTTTACTGGTTTTTTCCCTGTTCTGGACGACCGCTTGACTTACCCGGATCCCTCTTCGGCTTATCCGTGTTGCATCCCTACTCCCAAGTAGAAAATTTTGGTCACATTTTGGTAAATGTGTAGTAACTTTGTGTGTACACACGACACTTAAGTGGTAACAATCTGGTCGCTGTTACGTCGCTGTGTCGACAATGACAATATGAGGTGTTACATTTTTAAAGTCGACACTGTGTTGACACAAAGTGTTTGTTTGGCGACGGTATTAACACGTTTTGTCGTAACAGTTACTAGAACGCGGTTACAACACAGTTACACACAATGTTACAAATTTCTTTTATATATAGTATATACACATACATATAATAATATATAATAATATTTTTTTAAATTAATGCTACTTTCTTTTCTTACATGAATCAACACAACTTATAAATTTAATTACATTTTTTTAAGAATTTATTATGTAGAAAAATTATAGACGAATTGAAGCATATCGAATTTATTTCAATTGTTACATGCATGAGAGTTTATTGCCAGATTATGTTCATCGTCTAGATTTAAAAAATAGGTCCAAAAAATTATCGGTTCTTCTTATATATTTAAAATTTATTAAAAATTATAATAGAAATTAAATATGTCTGAACTTCTGAAAAATGTGAAAATTTGTTTTTGTAATTCAAGTCTTGAAAGACGGCAAAATATCCTGTTACCATGTGAAAAACATTAAAAATATTGGTTTTTAATTCATTTTCTTTAATAAATTTCAAATTATTTGTTTAGGAAATTATTTCAAAAAAATAAATTTCTACTAAAAATGGAGTAGTCACGAAATTTCAAAATTGTGTAAGTTTTAAAACAATGTTTCCAAAAAAGTGAACTCTGTGAGTAACTTTATTTCGTAAAAGAAATTTTGTGTCGAAAATTTTACTGAAAATTACTCTTTCGTAAAAATGTTACCGAAATCACACACAATGTGTAAGAAGAGTAACAAAGTTACGAATAAAGTCCGTTTTGTGTGCAAAAGTAACAAAGTTACTGAATGTGTCTGCTTTGTGTCAAGAAGGTGACGAAGTGTTTGTATGTGTCTCTTTCTGTCATTTTGACGTATATTCTACAGGCGAAAAATGTCGTTCAAAATTGTGATCACAAAAGAAAATAATAAAGACTGTGTTTTAGCTGTGCCAGTTGCTTGGGAAAGCAACGGAATTTTATCTTGGCCTCCTATATTGAAAAAAAGTTTAATAGAAGCGCTTAGAAAAAATGCTGGAAACATTCCTGAGACTAATTGGAAAAGGCAGAAGTGTCGTCTCAAATTAAATAATATTAAAACATTCACGGAGGCTGAAGATCTTGAAGTATATTATTCAAACGTATATACCGATGACGAAGAAACGTATAAGTATACTAATGAGTTTTTCAAACTAACTTTTACATAATATTTAACTACAATAATATTTAACAATACTTCACAGAATTTGTAGGCCAGCTAAAAGTCTAACAAGCAACGACATGCAGGGTGAAGACTTCAATAGTTATTTCACAGACGAAGCAGTGTCAGTGAGAGTGAATGAAATGGTTGATAATCACCCACCTAAGGAAAACACTCCAGTCGTACAACAGAGTGAAACAGCCGCTATTGCTACTGTAGACGATGAACAGCAAACAGAAACAGTGACTCAATTACAGTTAGATTTGCCAGACATCGGTGAAATAAAAAAACAAATTGAAGAACGTAATAAAACTTTAGTTTCTATTAGAATAACGAAATGCATTGCGCACTAGATAATTGCAATCAAAAATACAGTTGGTTTAAATAATCTAGTGAGCAGTGCATACTAATTTTTGCATATTAATTTTTCAGTTAACAATGAAACTTCAAGAATTAATGTAAAATTAGATAGGGTTTTGGAAAACCAGAATACAATTCTTGACATTTTAAGAAAGCTGGAGAATAAATCCATTGATTATCCAACCACTCATGCGGAACAATTCGTCGAAAAATATGGATTTCCACTTGATTCAGTTGAAAAGATGGAAAATCTAGAAAAAGAATTGATGAGCAAGGAAGCTTTCGAAAATATGGTTAGTTGCGACAAATGTAGACATAGTGACTAAACTAAACAGAAATTTCTCGGAATAAATGTTTATTGGCCATAGATGTTTACAGTTATAAATAGTGTTTGTTTTTAAGTTTATTCAAATTTATTTTCTTATTCAAAGGTGATTGTTCTATCACGCATAAGTGGAACAAGTGGCTACTCTAATATAAATAAAGCAGGTTTGCTACTAACAAAATATATGTTCCAAGATGAAGTTTTAATGAAATATACTTGGCGTGGAGTGAGTGGGACAAACAAACTGAGCTTCGTCCAACTACATAATATTAGGAGGCTTATATATAAAGTCCTTTTATTAGCAGATAGTACGTCCGATGCTATAAAAGTTGATTTTTTCCTGCAGCACAGTGCACTTAAGCACTCTGCACAGCGATTGAAAAGAAAATTGTAAGTATTTCTGATTTAGATTTACTAGCATAAAAATAAGTTTTACATTACAATAATATAAAAAACTAACAATATTAAAATTTACAGGCAAAGTGAAAAGTCTGCAACAATGATAAAAAAACAATATACAAATAATTCTTCAATTCCCACTGAAACTGAAGTGGATCCAGAAATTCAAGAAAACATGGAAGAAACGTAAAATTGTGATTAAAAAATATATTAAAAAAAAATTAAAGATTTCGTTAATTAGTTATTGGTAGTCTTTTATTTCAAAACAAATCTAGTGTATGCAACAAAGGTAGAAATACATATTGCGATTTATAAATTATTCTTATCATTTTACACTTTATTTCCTGTAAACAAAATAATTTAGGTTCATTCATAGCTGTTTTAAAAGTCGTATAAATATTTAAATAAGTGGAATTAAAAGGCTTGTCAAAAAAACTGGATTTGTGTTTAACACTTTGACCATAAATGTATGTGATGTTTTCAAGCACAGAAATGTTAATCATTTCAACAATATTATTATCATTGGTTAGAAACCAACAATTTTTCTTATTAGCTGACAGTATACATGAAGTATGCAAATGCAGAGTACGAAAAACTTTATCATTTCCCCTGTGACAGTGAGTTGTGCAATCTTTCTCAACACATTCGTTTTTCACGTAAGGAAATTTCACAGAATTCTTTTGACTGAAACTATATTCAAGTTCGCTTATTCTTTTGACAACCTGAGCTAAAGGTTGATTTCCGCTTCGAATAAGCCTTTTCAGAGTAAAAAGCATATTCTCAAATGGGTAGGATGAAATAGACGGCAAAGGTCCAAATTTTTCAACGTCTTTAACTATGTGACACAAATTATGAACGTTGCTAGAAACACCATCTCGACCATAAATCTCTTTAAATTGCTCAACATATCTATTATACAATTTGGAAGCAAGATCAGTCCATTTTAAATACGCTGATGTAGAACAAATTGTTGTTGCACATGATAGTAAAAGAAAATGGTGATACACCATGGGTTTTAAAAAATCTTTTAGAATTACGATTCCTAAATAAAGTAAGAATGCTCGGAATTCAGAAGCCTTCCAGAATTTCAGAACATCAATTCCTCGAATTTTTCTATGTATTTCAGAAGGCATGAAATTATTACATTCTTGTAGTAATGTGCATATTCCCGCAATGTCGTTACTGGACCACTTTGTTCTGAAATTGAATGATCCTAAACTCCATCCTAGTAAACACTTTTTCATCAGACCTAAATCAAGTAGATGAAGAGAGTCTGCTGTTGGAAAATCTTCAACCATGTCAATAGGAAGTCTTTCAATTGGAGTATCTGTCTTGTGGTGATCTTCATCTTCCCTCCTTCGAAAACTCGCATCAGTTCTCAAAGTAGCATTGATATCAGGAAAGCTAATGTGTCGTCCTTTACGATCATATTCCCCAGTAGTTGTACATTTCAAGCAACTGCTGTAACCGTTGTGAGAGATTGTTCCTAGAAAACAAAAATGAATTAGGAATTGTTTTTGAAGTTCTGAATTTTCCCATATTTTAGCTTTCATATAAGATCTGGCTGGAGTGTCACATATGAAACATCGAATTTTTATTGTCATTAAATAATCGTTGATCGAAATTCCATTTTCAGTTAATTTTAGCAACTCATCCACAAAGGGTTGCAGAAATTCATTAAGTGGTGGCTTTGTATCTCCACAAAAAATTGCTACAACAAACGGTTGTAGTTCATGATAACCATCTATAGCACATAGAATGGGCCAAAATTGCAGTTTTGAGCTGTTATATATTGGAAGACCGTCAATATTAAACGTTAGCGATAAAATGATATCATTTCTTAGATGGGAAAATAATGACTTCAAGAAGATTGTAATCGACTGATACCAATAATGACCTTTTCCCATTGAAATAATTTTGACAGACGATGGAGTTTTCAAAAAAGTTTTACTGTTTTTAGGTAGATCACTTGATTTATTATTTTCTTTCAAGAGAACTAACAAATCGTCTAATGCGGTATGTTTTATTTGATGTTTCAAAGCCCACATTCTTAATTTTTCTGCGAAAGAAGTTTTTTTTTCACATTCGATTTCAGTTTCATCAATTTTTGGCAAATCAATATCTTCTTCAATAAATACAGGATTTATGTTTTCCTGGCTGAAATCAACATCTGTGTTTTCTCCATCGTTAATAATACCCACTCCAGATGTATAGCAGCACACACTATTTTCTATTTCTTTAGTGGATTCCAAATTTTCTCTGCCTTGTAAATTCCTTTGTTTTAATTTTCTGTAGAATGTTTTCGAATATTTGAAAGGAACTTCCTTATTTGTTCTGTACATACTTATTTTTCAACCACTATAAATAAAAATCAAACGAAAAATTTCAAATTTAGCACAATGTTTCGATTTGGGGACTCAAAAGTGGAAACTTTGTTTCTTAAAAATTACGACAATTAATGTCGACACTTTTACTACGAAAAGTGGTAACATTGTTCTTTTTTGTTTCTCTTCAGAAACAAAGTTTTCAGTCAGTCACAACTCAAACACACTCAGTAACTTTGCTACCGGCAATCATCAGATTTAATATTTGGACACAAAATTACGTATCAGTGTCGACACATTTGAAAACATAACTCATGTTTCACTCTTCGACACTTTGTTCCGTTTTGTTACGTAACTGATACACACTTTTACTAAAATTTGTCAATGTTTCTAGAATGCGACCTTTTGTTACTAAAATTTCTACTTGGGCTAGCTTCCATTCTACTAGCTAGTGCCAGGGCTTCTTCCAAGCACTCAGGGGCTGCGTCACGGACACGCTGTTGGACCTCTAAATCAAGGAGACCGTCCACAAATTGTCCTAGAGCTATCCTGTCTCTTGCCGTCTCAGTACAGTCTGGAAAGGCTATGTACACTAATTTTTCTACCTGCGTGGCAAATTCTGGGAGTGATTCCCTGTCCCTCTGTATTCGACCACGCAGTTGGATATGGGCCACCGATTGCCTATATTGAATACTGAACCTATTATCTAAGGCTCGATCCAGTAGGTGGTAATCGTCTTGAACGGCTCTGGGTAGTGTTTCGAAGAATGCTAAGGCCGTTCCTGTCAAATGAGGTGCCAAGCCAAGGGCCTTGAATTCATCAGGCCAACCATTCGCCCTCGCTACCGCGTCGAAGTGCGACCTATAATTTTGCCATGGCTCTCTACCATCGTATTCCCTAGGGTTGATTTTCATATAAGGATGGCCACCAGACACAGTACTCCTGCCACTATTAGTATAGGGCCCGTCAAAATGCACATTTGGTCGATTTCGACTATGCATTGGCTCGTATAAACTGTTATAGACCCGATGGCTGGAAGTAGGAGGGTCTACATTTGTCGGAAAGCAGGATTCTAGCTGTCGAGCGTACGTGTCTGTCTGATGACCTATGGTAGAAAGCCTAGGTTCCATATTGATCTCATGGGCTAGGTAAGTCTGGTCCATGTTCAGACGCGAGGAGGCAAAAGCGATTTCTGTCTCAGTGGGAGGTCTGGTAAAGACTGTATGACTTGTCATTTGGTTAGGCCTTTGGGTAGATAACTCATTAATTGAATTCCGTTGGGTAGAAGTAGGTAGGTTGGCAATAGAGGAGAGGACTGGAGAGGGTTCTGTAAGAACATGTGTAGCTACAGAGGTAGGTTGAACACCAATAGAAGTACCCAATGTCTCAGATAAAGTCATTTGTCTCAAAAGGGAGTTTATTTGAGGGACTGTATCCAAAACGGGAACTGTAGGTGCAGATCTGACGACCTCTGGAGTAGGTATATCTGTAGAATGGGCCACTGTATCTGTTCGGGCTGAGTTGAGTACCCTATGATTACTCTCTATCTGCTCAACTCTCTGTGATAGACCTCTGAGGGCATTAGTCACTTCAAAAATCATCGAGACCTGTAGTGTCATCTGTCGGGCGAGGTCTAATAGAGTGGACTCAGTCAAGTTGTTTGGTGTAGAAGCTTGACTTTCTCCAGCCTCTGGTGTCGCTGATTTATCAGTATCAGACATGATGTAAAAGAAGGAAAAAAAAAAAAAAAAAAATGGAAAGAAAGATAAATAGAAAGAAATGGAATATGGAAATGAACTAAAAGAAATGTACCCAAATTCGAGAAAGGAATGGGTTGAACGCAAAAGAAAGGAATCACAAGGTTTAACTTAAAAGGAAAGTCAAAAATGCAACAAGAAAACAAAAGTTTGAGACACCCTGTAAAATTAATGAAGTTATATACTGCACTGGTATCGTAACCTGTTGCCCACACAGCTGAAATAAAATAAAAATGAAAAATGAACTGTCTGTATATAGAACAACGCTGAACGAACAAATGTATTCCACACTATATACCAGCAGTGTAGAATACCCAACAGAAATTTTTTTTTTTTTTTTTTTTTTTTTTTTTAATTAAAAACAAAATTGGTATATCTCCCCCACGCGCAAAAGAAAACGGAGAGAAAAGAAAAAAAAAACCACCCTGTAAAAATAAATGTTTAACGAAAAGAAAAATCTTTGTTTGGTACGAAAAAAAAATAAATAAATAAATAAATAAGAGAAAGAGGAGAACCACCCTGTGAAAATTGAAAAAGAAAAAATGTTTGTATTTTTAACCACAAAAGAGATAAAAAAAAATGACTACCCTGTAAAAGAAAATACTTGTAAAACGCGAAAAAGAGGGAAAAAATGATTAACCTGTAACCCTATGGTAAAAACAAAATCAAGAACAAAAAAAATACAAATTGTATATAAAAAAAAAAAAAAAAATTTGTATACAATTATGAAAACAAGAACAAAAAAAAAAAAACAATCACCTTGTAGGAATAAGTCGAAAATTTTCTTTGTTTGTTTGCTTCATACTTCAAACAAAGAAAATGATTATAAAGACGACGTATTACGCGTGTATAACGGCGGAAAAATACGCGCGTAAAGATTATGATTTTTTTTTAAAAAAAAAAAAAACACCGTTTTCCACTAAAAAAATAAAAGAAAAGAAATCAAGGGCACAAATAAAACACTGTTTTTTTTTTGTTTTGTAAATTTATTTTTTCCAGAAAAAAAAATGATTTTTGGTTTCTTTTTTTTTTTTCACACAAAAAAAAAATTCTTTTTTATTTTACAATTTTTCTTTTTTTGTTTTTTTTTTTTTGTTTTTTGCACTTTTTCTTTATTTTCCCCTGTAAAAAAATAAAAAAAAACAAAAAAAACGACAATTTTTCTAAAAATTTTGTTTTTCTATAAAAAAAAAAGAGAAAAAAAATGATGTGTGTAGTGTCTTTACTACACTTTTTTTATACTTTGTACACACAGTACAAAGTAGACGAAAATAGAAAAATAAATGCTGCTTTAACTACAATGGAACAGCAAAGCGTCGTCAAAAAAAAAAATTATTTTTTCTTTTCCTTTTCTTTTGAAGAAAAAGAAAAAAATGATCCTGAAAAAAGGATAATAAAAGTAAAAAAATGTAAAAAAAAAAAAAAAAAGGTGGTAAGATCTTATTTCTAAGATCGTTCGAAATTATACCACCCCACACCTGACACCAATGTTGTAAAAAGAAAAGAAATTTCCACTTCTGTTCCTTAAACCCTTTAAGGGGTTAAAAAAAATAGCACTAAGGTAAAAAAAAATGACAATTAGGGGCCGAGCGGAGCCTTGAAAATAAAAAAAATTGTGTGGTCTGGGAAAAACAAAGGGAAAAAAAAACAAAAGCAAAAGTCTTTATTCTTCTAACCCTTTATATGCAAAGGGGTTATTAGAACAAAGCAATTTGAAAAAAAAGTATGGGACAAAGGAAAATTTCACTTACCCAGAAAAAATAATAAAAAAAAACCGATTTTTATCTAGTTCTTTTCCACTTTTATTTTTTGTTTATAAAATAAAACTTTAAACTAAATTAAATTTAAACTAAATTAAATTAAATTAAATTAACACTAAACTAAATTTAAACTAAATTAAACTAAATTAAATTAACACTAAACTAAATTTAAACTAAAAGAAATTTTTAAAAAAAAAACTACACTTCTTTCTAAAAAAAATTTAGCAGAAAAAAAACCACGAACTCACAACAAAACTTTTCAAAAACAAATCAAAACTAAAAAAAGAACTACTGTGTTGTGACGAGCCCGTTTATATATCCCTCGTCACACAAAGAAAACAAAGTAAATAGTTGTGTTCAGTGATGGGACCCTAGAAGGAAAAAAATGTAGTAGTTTGCCCCAAAAAATGTAGTAGATTGAACCAAAATGTAGTAGATTCGGAGAATTATATGTTTATATGGTATATGGTTAAAATAATCGTTAGACTGATTCGGTTTTAAGTTTTGAGCAACATTCCTTCGCTTAATTATAATGGAGAAATTTTCATAAAAAAATTATCAATATTTTTACTGAACTTTTATCTTAATTAACAAATTTCTTGAAAAACAGTATAAAAAGAAATGCAATGTTTTATTTATAACTATCATTATGCTAAATAAAATTTAAGATAATTTCAATGTATCAAATTTATTATTATTTTTATCGACATATAAAAATATAAACAAACAAATAACAAAATTTCTCAAAAAATTGTAAAGAAAGAAAAAGGAATAAAGTGTTTTAGGAATCAGTACTGCCACTCGTCAATTTTTTTCCGTATCCAAATGGAGACTAAAATAGTATCTAGCTATTGATTAGTATAAACCATTGGCTATTGGCTTTGGCTTTATATTCTTTGGTCAGTGTCACCAATGTAATGTAATATTAGTTCCCAAAACTTAAATTTCAAATATGTAGTAGAGTCTGAATAGTACGTAGTAGGTTTTTCGGACTACTCAGATGTAGTAGATCTACTACAATTGTAGTAAAGGTCCCATCACTGGTTGTGTTCTGGAATTTTCTATCAATTCGCCGCCCGCCGTAGCGTCAACGGATTGACAGAAAATTCCAGTGATAATGTTCGTTGTTTTTTCTCTTTTCTTGCTGAATCTGTTACAAAACAAAAAGAAAGAAGAAGATGATGACATTTTATGTTAAAGTGACAATGTCTATGCTTATTACAAAATGTAAACAAAGTGAGTGACAGGTTACAGGTAAGTATAAAATTTTAAGTTAATTTTAATTTTTTATAATTATAATTATTTTAATTTTGATTGTAAGATTAATTTATTCCTTTTTTTCTCTTCCAGGTTTACAACAGTATTATTTGGTGTTGAAGAACATAAGTGTTTCGTTCCTTCGTAAATCTTTTGGATATGTTGCAATTTTGACGAGTAAAAGCTAGTATTTGTATAAACTAAAAGATGCCAATGGTCATTGTAAAATTTAGCATGACCTAGCTGTTCGTAGAATATGCCACTGCCATTAGTTACTGATTCGATTTTAAATGAGTGCGCTTTATCAGTTAAGGTGAAGAGTAACCTGGAATAGAAGTGCAAGGTTTTAATCTATTTACGTGAACACGAGTTAATTTGTTTTTTATTTTAATTGTGACGTTTTAAATATTATGCAATCGAACAATTTTATACGGTCCTTTATAGTTTGAACTTAGTTTTTTACTTTGACCGGATTTATTTACTTCTGGTGGGTCATGGTGTGGACGGGGGTTGGCAGTTTACTGCTTCCACTCCCACAATAAATAAATAAATAAATTTACTTCTGATTGTAAATAGACTTGATCTCCGATTTTGTAACTAGGATTCAGAATATGTTTATCATAGTGAGTTTTTGATGTTTGTTTTTTTTGAGTTTTGAGTTTTATTGAGTCTATATTTTAATTGATCATAGTATGATGGGTATGAATATTTCATTTCAGGATCTGAGGTCAAAGAACTAGGAAGTATTGGTTTATGGCCAAAGAGTAATTCGTATGGCGTAAATTTTGTTGAAGAATGAACATTTGTATTATAAGCGAACATAGCTAAAGGAATATAGATGTTCCAATCAGTCTGATTGTCATTTATAAAGTGTTTAAGATAATCCTTAAGAGTAGAATGCGAACGTTCTAGAGCACCGTTTGACTGAGGATGATAGGCGGTAGTGAAAATGTTTTTAATACGAAAGAGTTTAGTGACCACTTTTAATAAATTAGACGTGAATTCAGTTCCTCTATCGGTTAATATTGTTTTTGGTATACCGAACATAGTAATGAATTTTACGAGATTGTCTGCTACAGTTTGAGCTTCGTGATTTGGGTCGTGATTAGGTCATCTTGCATAGTGAGTATAAATTTATGACCATCTTCACAGAGGGGTAATGGTCCTACGATATCAAGTGATAGTTTTTCGAAAGGTTGAGAGCTTGTGCTTGTGATTTCCATGGGAGCTTTATATTTTTTTCTTAGAGTTTTATTCAATTGGTAAGATTGACAATTCTTTATGTAATTTTTAATATCTTTTCGCATTTTATGCCATTTGTAACGCTGAGAAATTCTTTTCAATGTTCTGTGGTAACCATAATGTCCAGAGAGTGGTGAATCATGGTTTTCTTTTAAAATTATCGGAATCTGATCCTTTGAAGGATTAATAATTATATTTTTATATAGAACAATTTTTATTTTAGAATTTCGAATATAAATAGAATTATGTCTTTGCACTTTTGGTAATTAAATTGATTGAATTGATCTACTGGATTTGGCATTGAAATAGAAGTTATTTTATCATTTTCTAAACGAATTCGAAGATTTTGCATAGTATAGAAGAAATCGGAATACGAAGGTTTTTCGAAAAATAGTTTCTTGACGAAACAGTGATAAATATTTTTACCATTTTTGTTTTGAGTTTTCGATACAGAATATAATTCATGAGTAGCATTTTGTAAAGATTCTGGATTAGAGGATACTGAAAGTAGTTCATGTGTATAAACGTTTTCTTCGTCAAGATCAATAGCAGTTAGATAGCTTATATGATCGGTAGAATTGAGAATAGTTTCATGGCTTTCATTGAAATCATAGATGTTCGGTACCATAGAATTATAGTAAAATTTTACATAGTCTTCGAATGATTCTTTAGTATTTTCCAAATACATTATATGAGTTTGAGTTTCTTGAGGTATACGCGATAAACAATCGGCGTTCGTATTAATTTTTCCAGACTTATACACGATTTCGTAATCGTATTCCTCGAGTTTTAGTCTCCATCGGACTAATCGGGAACCGGGATCTTTGACATTAAAGAGCCATACTAATGGTCTGTGATCGGTAACGATTTTGAAGTGTTAACCGTAAAGGTAAGGGCGGAAATGATTAATTGAACAGACTATTGCTAAGAGTTCTCTTTCCGTAGTATTATAGTTTGATTCAGCTCTGTTTAAAGTTCTACTAGCGTAGGCAATAGGAGCATCAGAACCAATTTCACCTTGACTTAATACTGTGCCTATAGCAAAATTTGAAGCATCGGTTGAGAGAATTAATTCTTTTGAAAAATCTGGATAAATTAGTAAAGGTTCGGAAGTTAGTTTAGTTTTGAGGGTATCGAAGGCTAATTGTTGTTCATTATTCCATTTGAATTCAGAATCTTTTTTTAAAAGATTAGTAAGAGGACTAGTAGTTTTAGAGAAATTTTCGATAAATCGTCGATAATAACCAGCGAGGCCTAAAAATGATTTGATTTCTTTAGGATTTTGAGGAATAGGAAAGTTAGTTACGGCTTTTACTTTATCGGGATTTGGTTTAACTCCATGATCAGTGATAATGTGTCCTAAGTAAGCTACTTCTTTTCGCATGAATTCGCATTTATCAGGCTGTAACTTGAGGTTATTAGAACGAAGTCTTTGAAACACATTACGGAGTTTTTCGTCATGATCCTTAATGGAAGATGCGTAGACTACGATATCATCGAGGTAGACAAAACATTGAGAACCTTGTAATCCTGTTAGGACGTTGTTCATTAATCTCTGAAAAACTGAAGGAGCGTTTTTCAAACCGAAAGGCATACGAACGAATTCGTAATGTCCGGTTGGTGTTGAAAAAGCGGTTTTATTTAGCGACTGTTCCTTAATGATAGAGACACTAGCACCTGTATCGATTAAAAGTTTGATTCGTTGATTGTTTGAACCAGGGGATGGGATTTATATGAAAGAGTTTGTTTCAGAGAATAGGATTAGATTTAGTTTTGAATTGACATCGCCTCTATTGTCGGGGGATGCTCCAGTTGGACGACTTGAACTGGGGCGAAATTCCCGGTTTTTGAATTTTTAAATGTGTTTTTCTTTTGATTGTTGAATTGTCGTTTACGACATTCTTCGATTTCGTGTCCATTCTTTTTGCAATATCGACATGTTTTTTCACTTTGTGATTTGGGATTTTGAGATGATTCAGTAGATTTATTCGTGACTTGATATACGCGAGATTTTGAATTAAAATGATTTTCTTTACGAGGGCTGTTATTTGTGTAATTATGAAAAGGTTTTGTAGGAGGGTTTCGAGGGTAATTATTAAAATTGTTTTTAGCTGATGATTTAGTGTGATTATACATATTTTGGACTTGTTCTTCAGCAATTGCGACGGAAATAGCCTCATTTAATGTTTTTAGGTCTCGAATACGTAAAACATTGGAGATAGTAGGTAATGTGAAATGTATAAAACGGTTTAATGCTATTTCATTTAGCATTTCAATTTTGCCTTCTAGGTTAGCAGGATTAGAAGTTTGTTGTTGTGTGGCATTCGTGGTCCTTTTGAGACACGTTTCTACACGGCACACAAATTGCGAAATAGATTCGTTTTGATTTTGTTTGAGAGTAGTGAGTTCGCACAAAAGTTGAGAGTAGTGTTTTTTATCTTGATACATAGTTTTTAGGAAATTTTTTAATTCATCCCAGTTAGAAAAGTTTCGATTTATACAGGCTGTTTTAGCTTTTCCAGAAATTTGAGTAAGAATGTAGTCTAACAAAACAAATTTTTGGGATCGAGCGGCTAATGAAAATGCCTTGTTACAATCGGATATGAAAGATGTGAGTTCATCTCTACTTCCATCGAAAGGTTCAATGAATTTTATTAGAAAAGTGATAGGTAATTCAGCGAACTCTGTAGAAACCGAGGATGCGTTATCATCCATAATTTGTGGATCATTAATTTCGTTTTGATCGGCGTTATTCACTTGATTAGCGATATTCAAATTTTCGCGAGACATATTTTTTTATTTATGAAGAAAAGATTAAAACGACAAAATTTGTATTACCGAATTATAACTCTCACTATTAAACAGATTTAACAATAGATTTGTTTCAAAAATTTATTTTTATGCGCGATGAACTTGATTTATCAATAAATAATATTACACTTGTAATTATGAATATGCAGTTATGTATAATAATTTATTTTCACTCTTATAATTAAAATTTTATGCAAAAATATATTTTACAATAAAATACGAAATATGTTTTTTTTTGTTTTTTTTTTTTATTTTAATTTGAATTAAAGGAAAAATTTTGTTTTTAAATTCATTTTAAGGAAAAGGAAATTTTAAATAAAGGAATTGCAATGCTTACATGAATATGATGTTTAGAGTTTGCATATCGTTGATGCTGAAATTGTTGAGATTTCCCTCGATTGAAATAAAGAAGATGATGAGAGTTAAAGATGAAGTTTCCCTCGAAGAAAAATGAAGTTGATTAGTAATGTTGTATGAATTAGTAATTTGTTGTTGATAACGTTTTATTAAAAAATTTTTTGAATAAATTCAAAACAAAAATTCTCAAAATTTTAATTAAAACAATAAAATATTTTTTAAATGTAAAGCACTTTCACTTTAGATTTTGAATGATTAATAATTTTATTTAGATTTCACTTTAGATTTTGAATAATTAATAATTTTTTTTTTATTTAGATTTCACTTTGAATTTTACTTTGAATTTTACTTTGAATTTTACTTCTGACACCAGTTGTTAGGATGGATTTGGGCGAGTTAAAATTAAACGAACTGTTCTCTCTGATTCTAGATTACTAATTGAATTTTATGTGTTGTATCTTTTTATAATAATTTGTACATGAGAATATATCTTAATGTATGTGTGTCTTAATTCTAATAGAATGCGCACGATCATCAGTTTTATCTTATGATCGATAAGCATTGATCTTAATTCATAAGTACCTTACATTATCTTATGTATTAATATGAAAGAAATCCATTGATCATAGTTTTAAGTATCTTATACATTATCTTATGTATTATACATTATCTTATGTATTTTAATATGAAAGAAATCCATTGACCATAGTTTTAAGTATCTTATACATTATCTTATGTATTATACATTATCTTAATTCTAAGATTGTCTTATATATTTCACACGGGAATTTGAAGATAACGAAGGGGAATTTTAATGAAGTGTTTTAAAGTGCCTGATTGCTGATATGTAGATTTTGTAGAGGGTGATGACGGAAATGTGTAGGGTGTACATAACAAATGTATGCTATTTGAAATACAGTTGCTTGACCCTCTCGTGTATTAATACAATTTGTTACGAGTATTGAATGTTAATGCGAATTTTAATAACGCCATAAATTTACAAAATGCAGAATTAGGTTTCTATAATTCAGGAATAAAGTAAATTTATTTATAATACTTAGAAATTAGGTTTCTCTAACTCTAAGTATATGATTTTGTTATATTTTATGATTTATCACGTCACCAATGTTTGTTGCGATACGCGGATAAATTCGGTTCTCTATTTCTAGAAAACTGGGAGTTTTATCAAATTTAGAAATTAGGTTACTCTAATTCTAAGTACTTGTATATTTCGCGAAATTATTTCTTTAAGAACGAGTGTTGCACTGATTCTTAAAAAGCAAGGCAGAGTTAATACAGAAAATAACACTTTTTGTGGTTTCTGATTAACTGATTTATTGTTAAAAAATTCTTCTTTAATATATCTAAAATTTACAATACTTAGTTCACTGAACTAATTTCAACTCAGCATTAATTTTATGCATTGTACATATGAGTTATAATTACTTAACAAAAAATTTTTTATATATTTTATATTTTTTTATGTAAAAAATGTTCAATGAACTGAGCTATTTACAAAGTGCAATGCAATTTACGTATATTAAGAATTATGTTGAATCGTCATTCAACATTTTTAATAATCAAAAAAAAAGGGGGCAGTGTTTAAAAATATGTATAATAAAAAAAAAAAAGGTTACAAACACTTCAAGACAAACAATGCGATCATATAATATTTCGTACAAAAAAAATGTAAACCAATCAACGTAATCAAACATATAACACAGAAATATATGCAATAATATGGAACATATAACATGAATATGCACAAGCAGGTAACATAAAAATGTTTATAAACATAGCATACAAACAAAAACAAAACAATCCACATAGCACAATATATAACATAAAACATTAAACACAAATATTTAATTGCATAACATAAACAATGAACATTAACAAAAAATAAAAACATTTAAACATATATGCATAATATATAATATACATACATATATATATGACCATGCCAGTACTGTCAAATTGTCAAAAAGTTACCAGTGAAATAATTACCAATAGAGTTATTCACAATCACCATAAATTGTCATTCGAATTAGCAGACACAACTTGAAAAAAAACGGTTTTATAAAAAAGACGAGTGCATGAGATAAATAGTAGAACCTTTCTACAACGGGGAAAAAGAAATTTCCAGAACCGCGAAAATTTGGTATATAAAGGGTTGCGATTCGCAGAAAAATTTGTCTTTTGCAATTACTTGTGTATACTGTCGTGTTGAGACTGAAGCAAGGAAAACAAGAGACCAAATCATCAGCTTGGACGTGTTGAGTCCTATCAAAATCTAGCGTGTTGAGCTAGTACTTAGGGAAAAGTTAGGAATTTCTGTAAAAATACTTAGAATTTTTACAGAAAATAGGGAAACGTCGAATTAAATCATCGTCGAAAAAATACTTAGAAAATTTCTTATACAGAAATTTTCTAACACTTAGAGCCGAAATTAATCATCAAAAAAAAGTACTTAGAAAATTTTTTTCTTACAAAATTTTCTAATACTTCGGGCCGAATCATCGGAAATTGTTAAAGTCGATTTTTTAAAAAAGACTTAGAAAATTTTTTTACAAAATTTTCTAATACTTGGAACAAATTCATCATCGTTAAAGACTTAGAAAATTTTTTTATAAAATTTTCTAATACTTCGAGCAGAAAATCAACACAAATTTTCTAAAGTTTCGTCACTGAAAATAGCATCAGAAAATTGAATTATTTTGGAAAATTAGAAAATTCATCGAGACAGTAAAAAATATTTCATCTCGACAGTCGTCAGTTCCCGTCGGAAATCTTCAGCTTTACATAACGAATTTTTTTGAAAGTTTGAAAATTCGAATAGTCATCGTTAAATTGATCTCATCATCGTTCTTCAATCAACATAGTGTCTACAACGCCATCTATTCGTGTAGGTCGACCTATGCCAACGAATAATTATTAGCTAATTAGCTCTTAGTAGTTAAGAACATATGTAAAATCATAATTAAAGTAGATTTGATAAATTTCTTTTATAAATTCATGATTTTATTTCAATTTTGTTAAATTTCTTATTTATAGTTACTTCCGGTTTAACTGAAATATTGTACATATACAAATTGTTAAATTAAAGTAAATTTTATATATTTCATAGATTTAAATTTGTTTTGTATTAATTGCATACTTATTTCCGATTTTGATTGAAATATTATTATATAATTAAAAATATTGAATTTTATATAAATTGAATTAGATTTATTTAAAATTTAAGTATACACGAATTTAAGTAGATTAGAAACTGTTTGTAATTTAGTTTAAGAATTGAATTGTTAGATTTAAGAGAATATTTTAAAATAAAATTTGTAACGTAAATTGAAAAACATTGTGTTTTTATTTTATTAAACATTTGAACCGGCACCCTTTCTAATTAATGTTAAATTGAAAAATATTTTTATATTTATTTTTTGGTGGATTTAACATTTGGTCCTTCGAGCCGGATAAAATAGAAACTCAATTTTTTTCAATTTATAGATAGACTCTATAAAATTTGTAAAAATGCATAACATTCAGAATTTAATTAAATTACAAACTGCTTTGGAAAATTAATTAAATACTGTTACAATCAGAATAAAACAAAATTTAACTGAAAATCAACCAATTAATGTATATGAACGTAGAATACAAAAATTAAATGAATTAACTGATAAGTTTAGGGATAATCATTATTTAATTTATCAAGCTGAAGATTGTAAACTCACTGCCGAGTATATTGAGCAAAATAAATACGATGTATTTGAAGAAACTTGTTTTAGTTTAATCACAGAGCTACAAGAAAAAATTACTTCGTTAGCCAAATCAAGTAACGTTTCAAATGACGGTGGTTCCACACATGTTACAACTCTCGTATCTCCACAAAAATCGAAAATAAAGTTACCTCCTATTTCTTTGCCTAAATTTGATGGTACCTACAAATCTTGGCGATCATTTAAAGATTTGTACACAAATTTAATTCATAATAACAAGGAAATTTCAGAAGTTGAAAAATTACACTATCTAAAATCTTGTGTTTCTGGTGAGGCTGCACGAATTATTAAACCATTTGAAGTCATTGGGACTAATTACTACAAAGCATGGCAAACCTTGGAAAAGAGATTTAATAATAATAGGGTATTAATCAATGCACAACTAGAAAAATTGTGTAAAATAAATTTGACAAAAACCGAAAACGCTCAATCCATGAAAGACATACTTAACAACACTGAGGAAATCCTTCATGAATTAAAAACATTAAAGGTAAACATTGAAAATTGGGACCCTATTATTGTGTATATTACGCTGCAGAAATTATCACCAGAAACAAGAGAATTGTGGGAGATAAAGCAAAGCGAGAAAAACGAGGTGGCTTCATTTCAAGAATTGATAGAATTCTTAGAAGCCAGATTCAGAGTATTAGAAGCTATACACCCGTCAGGTGAAACCAAGACTTCTTCAAATCAAAATATTAAGGGTACCAATCAGGGTACACATTGTCCACAGTGTAAGTCTGATCATAGACTTTGCCATTGTTCGAAATTTAAAACATTATCAACAATAGAAAAATTGAACTTCGTTAAAAAACATAACTTATGTACAAACTGCCTTGAATCAGGCCATAGATTCATCAACTGCACAAGCAACAGTTCATGCAAGAAGTGCATGAAGAAGCACCACACTTTGATACATGATAATTTTTCGGCGAATTTATCAGCGACAAATCAGACTTCTGCTCAACTACATGAAAAAGAAGATTCACTCAAGAATTTCTTTTCTACGAATGTTAATGAAACTTTGCTAGCAACAGCACAAGTAAAAATACGAGACGGTAATGGTCAGCTACAAATTCTGAGGGCTCTGATTGACTCAGGGTCTCAAGCTACTTGTATCACCGCTGCGGCGACAAAACGTTTGAAGCTCTCTCATTCACGAACCAATCAACTCATTAGTGGACTCAATCAGAGCAGTGCCACTAGAGCCAAATTACAGACCGAATTCACGTTGGAATCGGTAAACAGAAACTATAAGCAGAGAGTCAAAGCGCTAGTGGTAAACAGTATCACTAGCCAACTACCTACACAACGCATTGAAACATCAGGTTTCAATCATTTGAGAAATTTGAAGCTAGCTGATCCTGATTATGCTATTCCAGGAAGTATAGACTTACTACTGGGAGCAGAAGTATATACTAGTATTATTCAAGACGGAATAATACGATCAAAACACTTAGATAAACCAATCGCATTGAAAACAGAATTGGGTTGGATTGTGATGGGCAACACAGGGCGTGCCACACAATCAACAAACGTATTCATGTTACACATACATGAACCACATATTCTCAACAAACAACTACAACAATTTGTAAAACGAAATACTGAACATAGAAAAGCAGCACGCATTAGCAAAATGCTTCAAAAATCTCCTATTCCATGGGAAAAAATTAAATCGATGAAAAAATCATACCGACACAGGGTGAATGATGAGACGGTAATTCGATTCACATATTGGAACACAAATGAAATTGTTGTGAAAATACCGCGAAAATTTCGACAAACGAACAATTATAAAGACTAAAAATCAAAAACAAAGGATGGCATGGTCAGAGTAAAAAGTTTAAATTTTTAAATAAATCAAAGGTGAATTTTATGGTAGAAAATAAAGAAAACTAAAATGATTCAACATGATATTCATTTGTTACATAAATAAAAATTAAAATAACAATACATACAATAAAATAAGTTAATTATTTTTTTGCGCGTTCCGGGAGGATGTTGAATCGTCATTCAACATTTTTAATAATCAAAAAAAAAGGGGGCAGTGTTTAAAAATATGTATAATAAAAAAAAAAAAGGTTACAAACACTTCAAGACAAACAATGCGATCATATAATATTTCGT
The DNA here is from genome assembly GCA_951394055.1 of Villa cingulata. Taxonomy (NCBI): domain Eukaryota; kingdom Metazoa; phylum Arthropoda; class Insecta; order Diptera; family Bombyliidae; genus Villa; species Villa cingulata. The sequence continues at coordinate 30,561,398 of OX596020.1, read as the reverse complement.
ACAAAAAAAATGTAAACCAATCAACGTAATCAAACATATAACACAGAAATATATGCAATAATATGGAACATATAACATGAATATGCACAAGCAGGTAACATAAAAATGTTTATAAACATAGCATACAAACAAAAACAAAACAATCCACATAGCACAATATATAACATAAAACATTAAACACAAATATTTAATTGCATAACATAAACAATGAACATTAACAAAAAATAAAAACATTTAAACATATATGCATAATATATAATATACATACATATATATATGACCATGCCAGTACTGTCAAATTGTCAAAAAGTTACCAGTGAAATAATTACCAATAGAGTTATTCACAATCACCATAAATTGTCATTCGAATTAGCAGACACAACTTGAAAAAAAACGGTTTTATAAAAAAGACGAGTGCATGAGATAAATAGTAGAACCTTTCTACAACGGGGAAAAAGAAATTTCCAGAACCGCGAAAATTTGGTATATAAAGGGTTGCGATTCGCAGAAAAATTTGTCTTTTGCAATTACTTGTGTATACTGTCGTGTTGAGACTGAAGCAAGGAAAACAAGAGACCAAATCATCAGCTTGGACGTGTTGAGTCCTATCAAAATCTAGCGTGTTGAGCTAGTACTTAGGGAAAAGTTAGGAATTTCTGTAAAAATACTTAGAATTTTTACAGAAAATAGGGAAACGTCGAATTAAATCATCGTCGAAAAAATACTTAGAAAATTTCTTATACAGAAATTTTCTAACACTTAGAGCCGAAATTAATCATCAAAAAAAAGTACTTAGAAAATTTTTTTCTTACAAAATTTTCTAATACTTCGGGCCGAATCATCGGAAATTGTTAAAGTCGATTTTTTAAAAAAGACTTAGAAAATTTTTTTACAAAATTTTCTAATACTTGGAACAAATTCATCATCGTTAAAGACTTAGAAAATTTTTTTATAAAATTTTCTAATACTTCGAGCAGAAAATCAACACTTAGAAAATTTCTAGGACTTAGAAATTTTCTAAAGTTTCGTCACTGAAAATAGCATCAGAAAATTGAATTATTTTGGAAAATTAGAAAATTCATCGAGACAGTAAAAAATATTTCATCTCGACAGTCGTCAGTTCCCGTCGGAAATCTTCAGCTTTACATAACGAATTTTTTTGAAAGTTTGAAAATTCGAATAGTCATCGTTAAATTGATCTCATCATCGTTCTTCAATCAACATAGTGTCTACAACGCCATCTATTCGTGTAGGTCGACCTATGCCAACGAATAATTATTAGCTAATTAGCTCTTAGTAGTTAAGAACATATGTAAAATCATAATTAAAGTAGATTTGATAAATTTCTTTTATAAATTCATGATTTTATTTCAATTTTGTTAAATTTCTTATTTATAGTTACTTCCGGTTTAACTGAAATATTGTACATATACAAATTGTTAAATTAAAGTAAATTTTATATATTTCATAGATTTAAATTTGTTTTGTATTAATTGCATACTTATTTCCGATTTTGATTGAAATATTATTATATAATTAAAAATATTGAATTTTATATAAATTGAATTAGATTTATTTAAAATTTAAGTATACACGAATTTAAGTAGATTAGAAACTGTTTGTAATTTAGTTTAAGAATTGAATTGTTAGATTTAAGAGAATATTTTAAAATAAAATTTGTAACGTAAATTGAAAAACATTGTGTTTTTATTTTATTAAACATTTGAACCGGCACCCTTTCTAATTAATGTTAAATTGAAAAATATTTTTATATTCATTTTTTGGTGGATTTAACAAATTATATGTAAAGAAAATGTATATGTCAACATAAATGTAAAAAAATTAAATTTAAATAGGTAGCACAAATGAAATTTGAATATACATAAACAAAACAAAAATAATTACAACTTAATCTATTATGAAGTAATTTAATTATCTTCAACATTTATTTTGTTACGTTTCCATTTTTTATAATGGATAAATTTCCACCAAATTAAATATTTTAATTAGGTTTTTTAATTAATTTATTTTCTTATTTTATGTTGAGAAACCAATGCAAAATTTTTTAAAATGTACCAATTTATTATTGCAAATTTTATTAATATAAGTCACTCAACTATTTAAAAATTTCACAATAATTGTTATTTGTGTAAACTAAATTTTTCAAATTTTTAATTTTAATTGATCTAAATTTTTATATTTAAACTTTTGTCGGGGTCACCAATTATGTAGCGACGTGGAAATAAAAGGAAATAAAAATACTTGTATGTTGATTTTAATATTTTAATGTTAACTCGATGGGTTCTAAATTCAGAAAAAAGTATACAATTTTATATAATAAAATTTTGATCTTAAATTTAAAACTTAACATCTATATATGTATTACTATATATTATACTATATGTAATTGTTACATTCTATTATACATTATATTTTAAGTAGCAGGTATACAATATCAATGTGATATTAACTATTGAGTATAATATGTATATAGGGAAATGTGATGGAGGTAGTGCATATATACTTATTCTCATCTCTTCTTTAGCGATAAGATATGCTGAGTATGTAAGTTCATTTGTATATGCGTATATGTATGTACAAATAATTATTGATATTGTCGTGTACTTAAATGTACATGTTAAATGTAATAAATATTATGTTGGTGATGATGACATCACTAATAGAAAAGTGTACCGCTACAATTACTATGTGATATTATATGATATATATTAACTACTATTACTATATGATATTATTATGTAAATCCCACATTCGGCCATCCTGTGGATTTATCTGTTTAGATTGAATCATCAATATTATCTGTAACCATATCATCTATTATCATCTGTTTCGTCCCAGTATTTCATCCTGTCTGCACTAAAAGTTGTTACATTCGACCCTTCGTGCTCTCCTTCCTTTCGTACTTCGTAGCGATCAAAACCTTTTATTGCGGTAACACGATATGGTCCTAAAAATTTCGGTCTTATATTCAACCCGGTAACATACTGAACCCTTTCTATGGCTACTTTGTCTCCGACTTTATATGTTCTGGCTTGTTTTCTTTTTTTGTTGAAATTTCGCTGATTCTCGTTCGGGATTTGTTTTATCGCCGCTTTGGCTTGTTGCCTCAGTTCTTCTCGTGAGTCAGTGAATTGTTTTATATATTCTTCTTCAATGATTTGCTTTATCTTCACATCTTCTTTCGTTTTCATTTTTGTTCCAACCATCAGTTCAAACGGTGTCATTTTTATAGCGCGATGATAGGTGGAATTTATCATTTGTTGAACTGTCTTCACGTAACTGAACCATTTATCCGGATCATTGACAGATAATTTTGTTAATACTACAATCACTGTGGAGTGCAACCTTTCAATTTGACCTTTACCTCTCGGTACACAGGCAGTAATTAAATGATGCTTAATTTCTCTTTCCCGACAATAATCGTTGAACGAATTACTGATGAATGCTCCTACACGATCAGAGATTATGCGTCTTGGATAACCAAAAGTTTCTGCTATGATTTCTAACTTTTGGATGACTTCGTAGGCATTCAAAGTCTTCGTCGGGAAAAACCAACATTACTTTGTGAAACTGTCGATTACAGCAAAAATGTATCTGTAGCTCTTTTTGGTTTCATACAACGTGCCCAAATGGTCCACATGAAATGTATCTAGAGGCTGTTCGCCTTTTGGAACCGGATGTAACATGCCTTCTGCTTTACCACCTTTCCGCATAGCTAATATACATCTTATATAAGCAGCTATGATTTTCTTAGCTCTTCTTGAAAATCAGGAATGTAAAATTCTTTGTCGACTAACTTTTTCATCTTTTTTAGTCCGAAATGTCATTTTTCGTGGATTTGCTTAATTATGTTATTTTTCATCACATCTGGAACGACAAAAAGGTTAGTACTATTTATATTTTTATACAATATACCATGAATTATCGAGTAGTCTTCAAACGGTTCCTTATTTAATAATTCGCTAATTGCTCGTATATGAACATCTTCTTTTTGTGCCTCTGCTAACTTTTTCAGGAAACTGGTATTATGCTCTATGCACATTACAACGGGGTTTCTGCTTAAGGCGTCTACGTGTGCCATTTTTGATCCTGAACAATGCTGAATAACGTAATCGTATTCTTATAGTAGCAAGACCAACCTTGCTACTCTAGTTGCTAAATCTTTCTTTTTCATCGTACACTCGAATGCTCGACAGTCCGTTACCAGCTTGAACTTCTGCCCCAGCAAATATACTCGAGACTTTTTTAGTGCTTCGATGATGGCTAATACTTCTAACTCGTAGCTCGTGTAATTTCGTTCATGTTCAGTCGTCCTCTTACTCATGTAGAAGACTGGATGTAAAGTATTATCATCAGGATCTTTCTGTAAAAGTACTGCACCATATCCTTCACGTGATGCGTCGGTATGTAGTTCAGTTGTAGCTCCGTATGTGAAAATTTTTAGAACAGGTCAATTAATAAGCTCACTTTTTAAATCGTTGATTGCTTATTAGATGTCCTTCTTCAATCTTAAATCGAGAATTTTTTTTTAATAAATCTGTTAGTGATCTAGCTCGAACTGCAAAATCGGGTATAAATTTCCGAAAATAATTGGCTAAACCTGTAAAGCTTTGCAATTGTTTCTGTGTCGAGGGAATAGGAAAATTTGCTACAGCCTTGACTTTGCAGCGGATGGTAATACAGATCCAGCTCGTATGCAGTGCCCAAGATATTCAACTTCAGTTTGCAGAATATTACATTTACTCCACTTTATTTTCAGTCCATGATGTTCAGCACGTTTTAAAACCAATTTCAGTTTACTAAATCCTTATTCAATGGTGCTGGATGGAATAATAATGTCATCAATGTACACTACAATAATATTATCATTAAGGAAATCTTTAAATATAAAATTAATATATTTTTGGAAGACACAAGGAGAGTTACACCGGCCAAAAGGAACTCTGTTGAACTCATATTGTCCGTTTTGTGTCACAAACGACGTATACTTGTTGCTACTCTCTTCTACGGAAACGTGGAAGAACCCGTTTTCTAAATCCAGATAAACCCAAAAATACTTCGCCCCTTGAAGCTTATCGATTTGGTCTTCTATATTAGGTAAAGGATACCTTTCCTTATAAATGTTTCTGTTGATCGCACGATAATCGACGCAAAGTCTATATGTCCCATCCTTCTTTTTGACCAACAACATTTGGCTGGAGTAGTCTGAAGTGCTTTCTCGTATTATTCCTTCTGTTCATTAATTACAAGAAAATGTTTTATTTCAAAATAATTTTAAGTTTTCTAATATTTTACAATATTAATTCCATATATAAATTCACAATATAAATTTTGTTTGATTTAAATTTTGTACAATATAATTTTATTACACTGATATTTTATTATTACTGTTTTATACTACTATGTTTTAAACTGATTGTGCTGAAGGCCAAAATGCAAGTAAAGTAAATATTCAAAAAAGGTTAAAATTTTCTAAATTTAGGTAAAAATTTAATTTCTTTTATATTTGATAACAATTGATAACTGATAATGATCATGTGAAAAGTAGAATTACAAGTGAGAATCAAAGTGTAATATACATAATACTATATGTAATATATTTATATAAAGAAAGTGATAGCTAATTACAATAATAATAATATAATTTTAGTACTATAAAAGTTATAAAAAAAAGTAATACAGTTGATGAATTCACAACACCTTCCTTCAACCATTCGGATACTTGTTTCTCAATGGTTTTCCTTTCTTCGGGTGGAAATCTTCTCGGCGCACGATAGACTGGCTCATCATCTGTAGTTATGATTTTCATTTGAATAGGTGAATGCGGCGGTATACGGCAGGTTTATAGCGTTTTATTAAATTGTTGATATCTTCGTTAACATTATTGTCATTTAGGCTACCAAATTGAAAGTAAGTATCGGCTTGCATATCATCGTCATCAACTTTTATTGAAGCTAAAAAGCAAATAGATGTTTCTTCTTCGGGTTTATCATCTTTTTCTTCTTGGTTTCTTAATTTCATTATTGTCATCTTACCACCACTAATATTTACATCAGCACGGCTCAGCATGTTCATACCTAAAATAAAATCTGGTATTATTTGATTAGAGGAAACAACATGAACCTCAACATCGTTATAAATTTCATTATTTATCTCTATAGTCACTCCACAACATCCTTTAGTAATAATATTTGTACCTAGTCCCGAAACATTGATACGGTTTAACCCGGAAAAATTAATTGGTTTAATTAAAGGTAAGTAATTTTCTTTAATAACACAAATTTCGCTGCCTGTATCGACCAAACACGTAAGTGAAACGTCATTGACTTTAATTTTGCAGTACATGTTATTTTTCGTTATCATATTGCTAGACACAGAAGACTTTGGTGCCACCGAACAATCTGTTTGTCTATGACCGTAATTGTTACACTTAAAGCACTTTGGTCCTCGATCTTTCTAAGGTCATTCGCGAACCGTATGATCACGTGAACCGCAATTGTAACATCGTCTCACATTCACCACGTTTTCATTTTTCTGTGCAGAGTTTGAATTGCTCGCTTCTTTATTCGTCGAAATATTTTTTCTTACCGTTTCACTTTTAATTTTTTCATAAATCATTAGCTTTTCTTTAAATTCTTCTATAGACTTAGCACCGTATAAGATTACTTTATTATGACCTAAATCGTTTATTCCATTGATGACGTATGTTATTACCGATAACTCATCAATTTCCGTTTGTGAAGCTATACCAATCATTTTATAAAGGTATTCACGATACGTTTCATCAGGTTTTTTCTTTCTCTCTTGCAACCTTTTATGTACTTCTGCCGCACATATTTTTGGTAAAAATTCCCCATACAATGCAGTTTTTAAATTATGAAAAGAGATATGTTTAGCTTCACACTCAATATATAATTTAGCCGAACCGCACAATAACCTTTTACAAAAAATGAACTTTTCGAGATCATTCCAACGGAACGTCTGTGCATAAGGTTCGAAATCTTGCATCCAAATTTTAACACTAATAGTTTCGTCACCCGAAAATTTACGAAATATTCCCTCGAAATCAGAAAAGTTAATTCGCATATTAGACTCATTAGATAATGAACCAATTGACCTTGAAAGATCTTCATCAAAGTCAACGGTAGATTGCCTTTTTCTTCGTGAACTCATTTTTTTTTTTTAATTATTATTTTATAAATTTCACTGGTTATAATAGAAATTTCACTAATTTTTAATAAATTTCACTGATTATAATATTAATATTGTAATCATATATAAATTTTGGAACGAATCCCACTTCTGACACCAAAATGTGGTACATAATTAAGTTTAACAATTATTAAATAAACGCAATTTTTTTTAAATTCAAAAAAAAACAATTTATCTACATATATATATATTGTTAAATCCGTAAAATTTAATTTAACATTAAACTGTAGAAAGGTGCAAATTCAAAAAAAAGAATATAAAATAAAAACACAATTTTTTCACAAACGTTATAAATTTTATTTAATTCAATATCTTAACCTAACAATTTAATCTTAAATCTAATAACAAATCTATTAATCAATTTAATAATAAAATAAAATGAAAATATTATACTTTAAAAAACGGAAATAAAAAAATTTAAAGTTTTTAAATAAATAATTCAAAAAATTCAAATTTTTAAAGTATGCAACAAATTTAATAAAAAATTTACAACGGAAATAAAAATTCAAAAAAAATTCTAATTTACAAAGGTATGCAATAAATTTAATAAATAATTTACAACGGAAATAGGTAAAATAAAAATTTAATTATAAATGATTATAAATTTTTTTTTAAATTTTCAAATTTTAATTTCAAATTTTAATTTAATTTAATTTATTACTTAAATCTAAATATCGACGGTATAGATCGATCTATACGTTGAAATGTTGATTGAAGATTCAGTTTCCGGTTGTTGAAGTAGTTTCGGTTTGAAATGGTTGCCCTCTAATGTGAACGGCGATCAATAGATGTTCTGTATAGGCAGTATACAAATTGTAATTTTCCCGACGGCGATTTAAATTAATAGTTATCAAGCAGAATCGAATGTTTTTTTTGATTGATCAAATTTTCTAAATGTTTGTTGATTTTCAAATTACCCGCAATTTTGTAATTTTTCTTAGTCTTTTTTAAAATTCAATTTCGCAAAATTTTACTAAGTATACAATTTTTCTTTCAATAATTTCGTTGTCCGCAGCAGAAATTTTCTAAGTGTTAGAAAATTTCTCAACTTTAAAATTTGTTAAAAAATTTATGAAAAAATTTGCTAAGTGTTTTCCAATTTTTACACTTAGCCGATAAATTTCTCTCGATGATTTTATCCAAAATTTTTCTAAGTACTCTGCTAATTTAGTACTTAGCCGATGAAAAAATTCTGCCAATTTTTTCCTAAATTTTGTAAAAAAATTATAAGTTTTTTTTTACAAAATTCCTAACAACCCTATTTTACTAGCTCAATACGCTAGATTTTAAGTAGGACTCAATACGTCCAGGCTGATGAGGCGATCTTTTGTTTTCCCCGATTCAGTCTCAATACGACAATTTAGGCAGGTAATCGCAAAAGACAAATTTTTCTGCGAATCGCAACCCTTCATATACAAAATTTTCGCGGTTCTAGAAACTTCTTTTTCTCCGTTGCTGAAATGTTCTTCTATTTATCTCATGTTTCGTCTTTTTTACAAAACCGTTTTTTTTTTCAAATTGTGTCTGGTTATTCGAATTATAAATTTATGTTAATTGTGAATAACTTTGATTGGTAACTATATTCAGCTGGTACCTTTTTGACAATTTGACATGGTTACGTAATATATATTATATATATATTGTATGTATAATATTTAGTATTTATATAATGTATATTTATAATATTTATATAACATTGATATGAGGAGCATCGTTTCAAAATGCAAATACTCCATTAAACGAAAATTTTCTTTTTGATGCGTACTTCAGTTGATAAAGAAGCAGGCTTTTATATTTTAATACGGCTTCGTTTCAATATGCAATATTCTCTATGATATTTACATTATAAAAACGGCTCTTGGTTCAAAATGTAAAAATTGATTTCGTTATTTATTGATTATTTTTCTCCATAACAATGATTATTTCAAAGCTTTTTTGTATTAATCAATTTCCCAAAAGAAAAAAAGTTATTAATAAAGTTAGTTTTTTGGAAAATAAAACATTATGGAGAACTTGCATTTTGAAACGATGCTCCTCATTTATATAACATATATATATTCAAATGTTTTTATTTTAGGTTAGTGTTCATTGTTTATGTAATGTAATTAAATATTTGTGTTTAATGTTTTATGTTATATATTTGTGCTATGTGAATCGTTTTGTTTTTTGTTTTGTATGCTATGTCTATAGACCTTTTTATGTTACCTGCTTGTGCATATTCGTGTTATAGGTTCTATATTATTGCATATATTTCTGTGTTATATGTTTGATTTTGTTGATTTGTTTACACTTTTTTGTTGTTCTTTTTTTGTATGTAATATTATATTGTCGCATTGTCTGTCTTGAATTGTTTGTAACCTTTTTTTTTATTATATTTATATATACATATTTTTCGACTGCCCCTTTTTTTAATTATATATTCTTTTTTCAGCCTATGTTGACTGGAGTCAACATCTTCCACGGGCCAGACAGTGAGGGGTATATATATTAAAGAAATTTTGTAATGAAACTGAAAATAAATGTAATCATACAAAAAAAAACATTCCTTCCTTTTTCTTCTTCTTTAGTGTGTGTGTGGGGTGTGTGTCTTAATTATCTTCGATCGGTAATTTGTGTAATTTTACGATGGGTCGTAAAAAAGTCCTTTGCCCGATTTTAATTAATACTGTTCTAACTAATCCATCCTTTCCAGGATATACTTCTATGACTCGTCCTAACGGCCATAATAAGGGAGAAAAATTTTCTCGTTTTACTATAACTAAGTCGTTTACTTTCAGATTATCTTGAACATATTTCCATTTATTGCGTGTTTGCAGTTGTTGTAAATAATTTCTTGACCACTGATGCCAAAAATTTAATTGTAATTGTTTTAAAAATTGCCACTGCTTAGTCGGCGATTTGTCTTTAATTTCATATCTCTCTGGAATGGTTTGTAAATTTCGATGTACTAGAAAGTGTCCTGGAGTAATAATTGCATTGCTATCAGGGTCGACATTGATCGGGACTAGCGGTCTCGAATTAATGCAGGCTTCTATTTTACATAAAACAGTGTGTAAACATTCATATGTAAGTTTGGTATTTTGTAATGTTTTCTTTAAATGTATTTTGACTAATTTAATATGTGATTCCCATAAACCACTAAAATGTGGAGCTGAAGGTGGATTAAAATGCCACTTTATTCGTTCATTTGATAATTTTTCAGCTATTTTTTCATTGACCGCATCAGAAAATAAAATTTTATTGGCTCTGACGAAATTTGTTCCGCAATCAGAATAAATATCTGAATATAGACCTCTTCTGTCTGTAAATCTATGAAAACTTGCAATAAATGCTTCAGCGCTGAGGTCTGAAACCAATTCTAAATGTACTGCTTTAGTACATAAGCAAATGAATAAACATATGTATACAGGAATTATTTTTGCATTGCGAAGAGATGATGCTTTCATATCTATCGGTCCAGCAAAGTCAATACCTACATGCTGGAATGGAAAAGATTGAGTTACTCTTGCTGAAGGTAGATCTCGCATTAATTGTGCATTTTTCAGTGGGTTTCACTTTGAAACATTTCAAACATTTATGTAGTTGATGTCGCACAGTACTTTTTGCCCTTATTATCCAATATTTATTTCTGATCGTATTCAATACAAGCTGAACACCTCCATGACATGTTTTTTCGTGTATGTGCGCAATTAATCGCTTTGCAAATATGTGATTTGAGGGTAAAATGATTGGATGTTTTTCATCTTAAGATAACGCGGAATTTTCTAGTCTACCACCTACACGTAATAAATTTCGATTATCCAAGAATGGGTTCAAGTTTAATACACTGCTATTGACATGCAATTGTTGATTGTTTCTTAAATGTTTAATTTCTTCTGCAAAATGGCTCTGTTGTATCGTTTTAATCGTTGAATACTCAGCTTCATCTATTTCATTTTGGGTAAGAAAACGCGATTTATTCTTTTGTGTGTTGCGACAATTATTTAAAAAACGAAGGCAATAGGCTGTTATTCTTAAAATTTGTGTGTAAGATGAATATTTTGTTAAAATTTCTGACTCTACTGTAGCAACAAAAACATTATTTTTTCTAACTTCTTCTATAGAATCTGATATTTCTGGTTGTTGTGGCCATGCAGTTTCATCATTTAACCATTCTGGTCCATGCCACCAGAGTGAATTGGTTTTCAATTGATCAGGCATTAAACCCCTTGACGCACAATCCGCAGGATTCTCCTTTCCAGGTACGTATCGCCATGATGAAGGAGTACTACACTCATGTATTTCTGCTAATCGATTCGCGACGTACATTTTCCAATAACTGGCATGTTTTTGAATCCACGAGAGTGTGATTGTAGAGTCTGTCCATAATACTGTCGCAACATTTTCCAACTCTAAGTCTTCCTTTATATTTTTTGATAACTTTGCTAACAATGCTGCTCCACACAGTTCTAGACGTGGCAGAGACACTGGTTTTATAGGTGCTACCTTTGTTTTAGATGTTAATAGTAATGCCTTGGAAATCGTATCATTTTTGACTTGTATATATATTACAGCTGCATACCCTGCGTTAGATGCATCACAAAAACCATGTAAAATAACCGGAGTGTCGTTTGTCATTATATTCAGCCAACGCGGTATAGAAATTGTTGAAATGCAGTCTAGATTTTTCACAAAGGCCTTCCATTTAGAAACTATATTCTCTAACGGTCGTTCATCCCAATCACACCGCGATACCCATAACTGCTGCATAATTATTTTAGCGGTCATTATGCAGGGTGATATCCATCCAAAAGGATCAAACAACGAAGCAATTTCAGATAAAATAGTTCTTTTTGTTATTTTCTCGTCGTCTTTCCTTGTTTTGATACAGATATTAAAACTGTCAGAAGCAGGATTCCATTTGATGCCTAACGTTTTTATATTAAACATATCTGATATTGTTAACGATTGCTTCAACTCGCGATCTTCTGGTGGTATTTGTTCTAGTAATTTTGGATTGTTAGCTATCCATTTTCTTAAATTGAAACCTCCTTTTCTCAATATTTCGCATAAATCCTTTTGTAATTTTATCAAGTCGTCTAAATCGTAGTGTGAATAGCATAAGTCATCGACGTACATATGGTTTTTTATAATTTCTGCAGCCTTAGTATAATTTTCATATTCATCATCAGCAAGTTGATGAATCGTTCTTATTGCTAAAAAAGGAGCGGCAGCAGTTCCAAAGGTAACTGTAGTCAACGCATAGTCCTTTATTGGTTCTGTAGTTGAATTTCTCCAAACTATACGTTGAAAATCATACTGGTTTGGATTAATATGCACCATACGATACATTTTCTCAATATCTGCTGTGACTGCATACTTAAATTTTCGCCATTTCAACAAAGTGGGGGTTAGGGTTGGTTGAATCGTAGGTCCGATGAACATTTGTTCATTTAAACTTGTACCATTGCTTGTTCTACTTGAAGCATTAAATACTGTACGCAATTTTGTTGTAGTACTGTCCTTTAATACTCCATGATGTGGCATGTAATAGGGCGTTATAGTACTGTCCTTTGATTTAATTTCAATCATATGTCCAGCCTTCAGATATTCTTCGATATTATTTTTGTATAATTCGCAATATTCGGAATTTTGTTCAAATTTTCGCTCTAGTGCGAGAAATTGTGCGACTGCCCTTTGTCGACTTTCTCCAAGTTGGTTGATTTGGTTTTGTAGATTTTATAATTCCTTCTTGAATTATATTAGCATAGACTTCTGCTCCTAGTAATAGATCTATTTTTCCAGGACTTTCATAATTAGGGTCAGCTAATGTCAGATTTTTTAAATGATCGAAACCTTCAGTTTCAATCCTGCATGTAGGTAAATGATTGGTGATACTCTTTATCACTAAAGCATTTATCTTTTGTTTATAGGTACCATGTACCGCTTCCATTAGGAATTCAGTTTCAGAATTAGCCACCGTGGCACTGCTTTGATTGAGCCCACTGATGCGCTGATTCGTGTGTATGTTTCTAAGTTGCAACCGTTTTGTTGCTGCTGCAGTAATAAACGTTACTTGAGATCCTGAATCAATCAAAGCTCTCAAGATTTCCTCGTGACCCTGTGCATTACGTATCTTGACCAATGCCGTTGATAGCAATGCCTGCTTAGTGTTTGTAGAAAAGAAGTTCTTTACATCCTTTTCTACCTCAGTTTTGTTAACTGGCGGATTTGAATCCCCATTTTTATTTGTATTTGTTTGAGCAGTTGTCTTAGATTTCGAATTTGATACAATGTTGAAGCTGGAATGTAATATTGTGTTGTGTTTCCTTTTACATATATTACATGCAAATTTGCTTTTGCAATCTTTAAATTGATGGCCTCCTGCCAAACAATTCAAACATAAGTCCTTTGACTTTACGAATTTTAATATTTCATGTGCGGACAACGATTTAAATTGTGTACAATTGAATAATATATGGTCTGAGTGACACTTGCAACATTTCAACACTTGAGTTTTATTGTTTTGTGTGAGAAATACTTTATTTTGTTTTGGTTGTGTTTTAGTTTGTATTGCTTCCAGAACTCTAAATCTGGCTTCTAGGAATTCTACCAATTCTTGAAAACTACACATTTCGGTTTTCGAACTCTGTTTTACTTCCCAAAGTTCTCTGGTCTCGGGTGGTAATCGTTGTAACGTTAGACAAGTAATAATTGGATCCCAGTTTTCAGTATTTACACGTAATGTTTCTAGCTCATGCAGAGATTCTTCAACGTTGCTCAAGACTTCTTTCATTGCTTGTGCACTTTCTGATTTTATCGGCGTGAATTTACATAATTTCTCCAGCTGAGTATTAATTAGCACTCTGTTGTTATTAAATCGGCTAACTAAAGCGAACCAAGCTTTTTGGTAATTTGCTGCTATGATGTCAAACGGTTTAATGATTCGAGCTGCTTCACCAGACGTACACGATTTTAAATAATGAAGTTTTTTCAATATCAGAAATTTCACTATTGTTATGAATTAAATTCACATATAGATCTCTGAACGACCTCCATGACTTGTACGTACCATCAAATTTTGGTAGTTCGATTGGTGGCAATCTGATTTTTGGATTCTGTGTAGATACTACGGTGGAGCCATGCGTAGAATTGGCAGAATTGTTTAATGAAATTGTAGATAATTCAGCAACTTTATCTTCTAATTCTGATATCAATTCAAAATATTGTTTCTCAAAATCACGAAATTTGTGTTGATCATTATATGTGGTTGTATTAACATTATCTTCTGATTGACAGATAATGCAATGATTCTCTTGAAATTTATCGTATAAGTTATTTAATGTTGAAATCCTCCGTTCATAAACCTTAATTGATTTATTTGCTGCAATATCTTCGTGTGCGTTAATAATTATATCATTTAATTGTTCGATCAGACCGTCTTGTAATTTAATTATACTTGAAACGTTATCCATTTTTTCCCTTTTCTTTTTTGCTGAACCTTTTGTGTTGTTGCTCGAACTTTTTGTTCTAACCATCAATTAGTATATTCTATTAAATTTTATACAAAAAAATAAAAAATAAAAATTGTGTTTTTATCTATATCCGGCTCGAAGGACCAAATGTTAAATCCGTAAAATTTAATTTAACATTAAACTGTAGAAAGGTGCAAATTCAAAAAAAAGAATATAAAATAAAAACACAATTTTTTCACAAACGTTATAAATTTTATTTAATTCAATATCTTAACCTAACAATTTAATCTTAAATCTAATAACAAATCTATTAATCAATTTAATAATAAAATAAAATGAAAATATTATACTTTAAAAAACGGAAATAAAAAAATTTAAAGTTTTTAAATAAATAATTCAAAAAATTCAAATTTTTAAAGTATGCAACAAATTTAATAAAAAATTTACAACGGAAATAAAAATTCAAAAAAAATTCTAATTTACAAAGGTATGCAATAAATTTAATAAATAATTTACAACGGAAATAGGTAAAATAAAAATTTAATTATAAATGATTATAAATTTTTTTTTAAATTTTCAAATTTTAATTTCAAATTTTAATTTAATTTAATTTATTACTTAAATCTAAATATCGACGGTATAGATCGATCTATACGTTGAAATGTTGATTGAAGATTCAGTTTCCGGTTGTTGAAGTAGTTTCGGTTTGAAATGGTTGCCTCTAATGTGAACGGCGATCAATAGATGTTCTGTATAGGCAGAATACAAATTGTAATTTTCCCGACGGCGATTCAAATTAATAGTTATCAAGCAGAATCGAATGTTTTTTTTGATTGATCAAATTTTCTAAATGTTTGTTGATTTTCAAATTACCCGCAATTTTGTAATTTTTCTAAGTCTTTTTTAAAATTCAATTTCGCAAAATTTTACTAAGTATACAATTTTTCTTTCAATAATTTCGTTGTCCGCAGCAGAAATTTTCTAAGTGTTAGAAAATTTCTCAACTTTAAAATTTGTTAAAAAATTTATGAAAAAATTTGCTAAGTGTTTTCCAATTTTTACACTTAGCCGATAAATTTCTCTCGATGATTTTATCCAAAATTTTTCTAAGTACTCTGCTAATTTAGTACTTAGCCGATGAAAAAATTCTGCCAATTTTTTCCTAAATTTTGTAAAAAAATTATAAGTTTTTTTTTACAAAATTCCTAACAACCCTATTGTACTAGCTCAATACGCTAGATTTTAAGTAGGACTCAATACGTCCAGGCTGATGAGGCGATCTTTTGTTTTCCCCGATTCAGTCTCAATACGACAATTTAGGCAGGTAATCGCAAAAGACAAATTTTTCTGCGAATCGCAACCCTTCATATACAAAATTTTCGCGGTTCTAGAAACTTCTTTTTCTCCGTTGCTGAAATGTTCTTCTATTTATCTCATGTTTCGTCTTTTTTACAAAACCGTTTTTTTCAAATTGTGTCTGGTTATTCGAATTATAAATTTATGTTAATTGTGAATAACTTTGATTGGTAACTATATTCAGCTGGTACCTTTTTGACAATTTGACATGGTTACGTAATATATATTATATATATATTGTAATGATTGGAGCAAGGGGCTTCGATTGACTTTGTGAATTATCTATATTTGTACTGGCAGGCAGAAATTAATTGCCGACATAAGCCAGAAGTTTATTTGGCAAGAGTGCCGTTATTTATGACTCTGAATATGTTTTTTATTTAAAGGCAGGTTGTGCCAACTAGACTGCGGAGTGCAGTAAAAATTAAAATGCGACTTGATTCTTGGTTGAATACAAGTGACTTTATTGAATAAATGCATCAGTATTTATACATAAATTTTACATTATTTCTTATCTCCCTACTTAAATCTATATCTATAATATTTCCAATATCATTAATCATTCATCATTAATTATGTATAAATTGATATTTAATATATTCTCAATATAACCCAAAATATGTATAAAAATAAATGTCATTTAACTATGACCCACATTATGCATATAATTAGCTAATAATTTTACTACATTTCTATTTTACTCAAGTGGTGTCAGATATCATATTATAACATTGCATTTAAATATTTCTTACATTATTTAACATAATGTAATCTGATTCTAAAAGAATAATTATTTAAATACTTTCACATTGCACGATATATGTAAACATGTGCAATGCATAAATAATACTCATATTACATCAGACCTTTTTCTTTTTCTTTTACATATATTTCGGTCAGTATACTTAAAAGTATTTTATGTTTTTGTTTATAAAATTCTTCATGAATCATTATTATTTTGTTGGTCAGTATTCTGGTGCTCATGTGTGGCACACTTTTGTATGATATATGAGATATCACTACATCCCTTACCGTTATGGAAAAAAAAAATATATATTGTATATGTATATTTTTTTTTTTGTTTTTACAGTTCGCTAATTGTTGTTTATATCCTAGTTTATATTATATTAATATGATACATATTTTGTTACATATGGTTCAAACATTTTTTTTTTTTCTTTCTTTTTTTTTTGAAAATTGCTTCGTCTTGCTTTTTGTTCATATGTCTTTACCTTAATTCTACATACAATATTGTCTTATATTTATATTCTATTCCCTGACCTATGCTAAGTTACATAATGTTTATTTGCATTATTATAATTTTTTTTTTTTTTTTTTTTTTTTTTTTTTTTTTTTGTATGTGTTTTCTATATATATTTTTGTGTATTATTCTGTTACAGCTATTTTTAGTCTATTCTTATGTATCTTTTTAATATCTTGTCCAATCTTAAGATCTACATTTACACCTTGTACTTTTATTACTTCATATGGGCCTTTGTATGCAGGCTCTAATTTTCTTTTACTTCCTACTCTTAACCATACCTTATCTCCTACTTTAGCATTAATTGGATTGGCATATTTATCTATTTCAGTTTTCCTTTTTATCTTTGCATTTTCCAGCAATATTTTCGCAGTTTCATGAGCTCTTTGTAATCTATACTTTAATTCTTTTGAATAATCTTCCAAATTATAAATCGGTGATTTAGTTTCTTTTAGCAGAAAACCTGGTATTTGTGCTATTTTGCCAAATATAAGTTCAAATGGTATCATTCCAGTGTCTGTATGTGGTGTTGTATTATAACAAAACGTAAAATATGGTATCCATTCATCCCAATTATCATTTTTCGCAAACGAAAGTAAATATTCATTAAGGACTCTATGATTTCTTTCGATACAACCTAGACTTTCATGATGAAATGGTGTCGAAACATTATGTTTTATTTGGAAAATTTCACATACATTCTTCATCGTTTCGTTGATAAATTCTGTTCCCATATCTGATTTTAATACTTTAAATGATCCATATTTTAAAATGAATTGCTCACACAAAACTCGTGCAATTGTTTTAGCTTCTTTGTTTTGTATAGGTATAGCTTCTACGTATTTTGTTAATTCGCATTGTATCGTTAGTATATATCTATAATCCTTCGCTTGTCTTAAAGGTCCTACTGTGTCTATTTGTACGATTTCAAAGCTTGTTCCTGGAGTATCTGTTTGTATCATCTTTTCTCTTATATGTTTTGTCTGTTTATTTTGTGCGCAGAATGTGCAGTTATTTATGTAATTTTTAACCATTTTATTCATGTTTTTCCATACGAATCTTTGTTTTAATTTATTAATTGTTCTTTTGACGCCTGTATGTCCTCCTATATGTGGAGAGTCATGGAATTCCCGAATTATTTTCAATTTTTCATCTTCATTTTCAATTAATTTTGGAGGTTCATATATAATAATACTAATCATTCTATGCCCATTATTAATCATTTTATGCTGCAGCTTATTATAAATATCTTTAAATTCTTGTATACATACATTATCAAATATCATATCATTATTTGCTATAGCGATTTCATAAATTCCTTTTTTATTCATATCAAGAATAAGCTTCTGCAAAATTAATCCTAAGTTTAATGATGCATTATCGCTGTATTCTATTATAACCTCCTTTTTATTTATATGAAATTTGGGCAAATATTTTTCTTTTACGTGCACGTTTTTAAATTTCAATTTCTTTATATTTCTTACATCTGAAATAGATGAACATTCCCAAATGGCGAGATGGCCAGTCTCTTCTTGGTCTGTTCCCTGTGTTTCATTCGTAAGCTTTTCATTTATTGCCATGTTTCTTGTTACTATCTTAACATCATTTATTTTTGGAATCATGGCTTTCAAAATTTCGGAATCCAATTTTATTCGTGATAGTGCGTCTGCATTTGTATTTAACAATCCTTTTTTGTATATTATTTCAAAATCATAATCCATTAGATCTATGCGAATACGTGTCATTTTCGAGGATGGATTTTTGTGTGTAAACAGGCTCACAAGTGGGCGATGGTCTGTTACTACTGTAAATTTTCTACCATATAGATAAGGTCTGAAGTGTGATATAGCCCAGTGTATAGCTAATAATTCTTTTTCTATTATAGGCTTGTTTAATTCATATTTGTTTAAAGTTCTGCTTGCGTAGGAAATTGGCATGTCCTTACCAATTTCTCCTTGTGACAATACAGCACCTAATGCATAATTTGATGCATCCGTTGTTAATATAAATGGTTTATCGAAATTTGGATATTTAAGTATAGGTGGATTCATAAGTTTCTGTTTTAACGTTATGAAAGCTTGTTGACAGTCATCTGTCCATACAAAAGGTATGTTTTTCTTACATAAAGAATTTAAAGATTTCGCAATTGCTGCAAAATTTGGTATAAAACGTCTGTAGTAATTACAGAAAGCAACGAAACGTTTTGTTTCATCTGCATTTGTTGGAATTGGATATTTGACGATCGTTTCATATTTTTGAGGGTCTGTTTTTACACCTTCATTTGTTATTAAGTGACCTAGATAAACTACTTCAGTTTGCAAAAAATTGCACTTTTTAGGATTTAGTTTTAGATTGCATTCTCGAAATCTGTTAAAAATTTTTTTTAGATTATTGTTGTGATGCTGAAGACTACAACCAAAAATGATCACATCATCTACATATAAAAATGATTCTGCATCTAGGCCAGCTAATGCTATGGATAACATTCGTTGAAAACTATTAGTTGAAATTTTTAGACCGAAAGGTAGCCTTTTAAATTGAAAATGTCCTTTGTTTGTTGAAAAAGCTGTTAATGGTCTTGAATCTTTGTGGAGTTCTATCTGGTGAAAGGAGCTTGTTAGATCAAGCGTGGAAAAGTATTTAGCTCTACCAAGATTATCTAGAATGTCTTCTAATCTGGTTAAAGGAAATTTATCATCAACAATTTTCTTATTGAGTTTCGAAAATCAACGACTAGTCTCCATTTCTTGTTTTCTTCTGTCGCTTTCTTTGGTACAATTAGTAGTGGAGAATTATAAGGGCTAACTGAAGGTTCTATAATATCATCTTTTAATAACTGATCTACCTGTTTGTTTATTTCTTCTATCTGTGTTTGTGGTAGTCTAAAATTCTTTACATATGTAGGATTGTTGTCTGTAGTGCGTATGGTTTGTTTGTAAAAATTGTTTATCGTTAGTTGATCACCATCCAAATAAAATATATCAGTGTAATCCTTACAGATATCAAGGAGTTTTTCTCTTGAGTGAGGATCTAAATTTTTTATATTTAATTCGTTTTTTAAACGTTCAAATCTTTTTGCAGAATTTTTGTATTTTATTTGCTGTATTATTTCAAAGTTCTTGAGAGGTAGTATTTGCAAATTTGGAATTTTTATTTCTACTTCTTTATCTAAAGTGTTTAAGATTTTTATGTGTGGTACGCCTTTATGCGGAATTATCGTGTTTGCTATATGTACACCTTCTTGAATTTCTTGATTTAACACTACACTATCTTCAGTTACCTTTGTGTTTATAGCTTGAATCATCTGCGTTCTAGGTGGTATTATTATTGTATTTATTTGTGGATATTTCGCGTATATTGGTAGAATTATGTCTGAGTTGTCGCCACAGATAGTTATCACAAATGTTTCGTAGTCAATTTTACACCTGTTTTTTGCTAAGAAATCTCTTCCTAAAATACCATCAGTTTGAATAGGAAAATTTTTATTTACTACCTGAAATTCCTGTTTAATCTTTTCATTTTCAATAAATTAATTCGCCATTATAGATCCTAGAGAAAATGTCTCATTTTTTGTTACTCCCATTATTCTACATGGATTGTCTTTTATATTCCAATTTTCTTTAATTACATTCTGCTTTATTATCGAAATATCTGCGCCTGTATCTATTAAAAAACTGCATCTTTTATCAGCTGCATTTGTTTCAATTTTTACATAATTTGTCAAACTTTTGACATTGAGATGAAATATATTTATTTTCTGTTCATTTAACACTCCTCGTCCTCCGATTGATGGGCTTCGGGGACGGTCTCTACGTTTCCCGAATTTATTACATTTTCCCTTTGAGATCCCCTATTATTCATATTACTTGTGTTGCCATTTCTGTAGTTGCTATGATTTCTGTTGTTGTTTTTAGAGTTGCTGTTATTGTTGTAGTTTCTGCTGTTGTTATAATTTCTGTTGTTGTTGTAGTTTCTGTTGTTGTTATAATTTCTGTTATTGTTGTAGTTTCTGTTGTTGTTATAATTTCTGTTGTTGTTGTTTATATTGGTATTTTGAGTAGAATTGTAGGATGGATAATTGCTGTTAGCGTTTGTTCTATTCTGGTTGAATCGTTTGTTATTATTCTTTTTGTTATTAAAACGTGAATTATAATGCAATACTTTATTATCTGTTTCATTATTAATGTCAGTTTCTAGTGCTAATCTTACGGCTTCTGAAAATGTTTTGGGTTGAGCAGCAAATACCATAGTTTTTATTGGCTCTTGTAAGCCAGTTTTAAAAGCATTGAGAGCTAATTGATCATTTAATTTGATGATTACATTCCTACTTTCATCCCCTTGTTCTGATATTTGTATATTATTTAACTCAGCAATTAATTTTTCTATGTGTGATGAAAAATTATTCACACTATTATATTGTTTTACGTTTGCTAATTCATTCTGAATTTTTAATGCGCTTTTCTTTTGTGCAAATAGTTTTGTGAAAAGTTCTTTGAAATCTTTTAAATTTTCCGGTTTTACTTCATTTGCTATTCTATTCCGTACTCTATCCGTTATTCGTGTACCTAGCACAAATTTAATTAATTTTAATTTTTCATTATCATCTTTTAATGTGTCCGCTAGAAACTCAATTAAATTTAGAAAATTATTCAGGGATTTTTGATCGCCAGTAAATTCTGGTATCAACTTTGCTGATACTGAAATATCAAAATTTGCCATTCCGTCGTAATACAAGTTAGTAGTAGTATCAGCGTATTAACATAGATAAATAAAAACAAAAGATATGACAAGTAGTGTAAGAGCGTAGTCACGATAAGCCCGTTCCGTAAAAAGAAAAAAATTGAATATTTGACATTTCCATGTTATTTATATAGATTGACCGAAAAGCTGTTATGATTGACGGAACGCAACGGTGCCGAAAGTCGGAGTTGAACAAATTTCACGGACAACATAACCTGTTTCCATATAAAATTTCAATATTAGCTTTCAACTTTACTATATACCGTTCCGTTTTATTATAACAGATATGTTTTGAAACGTGTCGGAACAGAGCGGGACGGGACGGGACGGGACGCGACGGGACAGGACGGAACGGGACGGGACGGAACGGGCTTATCATGACAACGCCTGAATTCAAATTTTTCTTCGATTGGAGCTATCGCAATCACGATAACTCCGCTCACCACACAATATACATAATGTACTTTACTTACAACGATTCTAACTACATACGCGCATGGTGTACATAATAAACATGGTGTACATACACATACACATACACCTGCATATACTATTATACACACTAATTTTCATTTATCATGCACGATACCAACCATCAAGCGTGTGCAACGCATATGCGCATGTAACTTCATCGTTTCGTACGTTTAGTGGTGCCATATCAAATTTTTACACAAACGAATTTTTCAAGTTGACTGGAATTATATTAAAATATTTTGTGCTACGTGGTTTTTTTAAAACATTTAATTTTGACATTATGTATTTAAAAATATTAAATCAATTTAGTTTAATAAAAAAAGAACTATCCAAACAATAACAAAACGTTCAAAATATAAGTAAAAACGATGAACAAAATGCTATCGACTGAGTAGGCGATGAAAACCGTTTGAAGTTGGAACTTTTCGAATATCATGATCGCGTTTTTAACAAGAAGATACGAAACGTTTCGTTTTCGAATATCATGATAAGGCGGAAAATATAGTCGAATTTCTTTATTTTTATTTTAGTTAGCCTTGCAAGTGTCAAAGTTTATATTCAAATAAATATACAAATCAAGATACAGCCATATTTAAAAATTAAAATTTAATCAGTATAAGAAAATAATATAATAAAAAAAATACTTTTTTAAAATAAATTAAAATGTAAAAAATAAAATACAAATAATAAAAGTTGTAATAAAAAATATAAATCACGAGGTAAGTAAACTATTGAATCGTTTTATTTATATTTTTTTAATTATTGTTTGAATATTTATTAAATATATAAAATTTATTAAATTTGTAGTCTTTTAAAAAAAAAATTTTGTAAAGAAAATTATATATTGTCAATCACTGTAGTCTCTCCTCTACCTTACCTATAGTGATTTATTTTTGGATAGTTTTTCATTTTTCTTGTATATACAAAAAAAATATAATAAATAAATAAAAAAAAAACCGGTACATCTAATTGTTTGATAATTGCATATAATAATATATATTACTCGAATTTTCTTTTTAGACAATTCGAGAAATATTAAAATAATGTACATATAATAATGTAAAACTGAAAATATAGTCATGGTCATAGTCTAATCTTGCATTCGGAGCATTATACATATAGTATGGTGATTAAAGTTTTATTTCGAATAAAATACATTTTTGGAAATAAAAGTAAAGTGTTTTTTTTTTATACTAAAAGAAAATTTTTTTGGTGGTTATAAGTGGTGATTACAAATTGAAATTTAAAATATTTCAAATAAATAAATTGTGTTTAATTTAAAATTTAAAAAAAAAAAAACAATGAGTCCTATGTTTGATTTTTTGCAAGCAAATTCTAATAAATACAAAAATGCTGTAAAAAAAATTTTGAAATTATTAATACGAGAATAAATTATTAATAAATGAATAAATAAAAATATTATTGATTTACAGCTGAAGAAAGTAATTTGAAATAAGTTTTATTTAACCCCAAAATTATGCCACCAAAGTGAAGTGTAATTGGTCGATCTACAAAACAAGCAAAAAGGAGAAGAGAAGAACGAGCTTTAGAAACAAGTGAACAGAGACAAGCTAGGTAAGAAAGAGATCGAGTTCACACTGCTCATGCTCGATCATTAGAAACCAGTGAACAGAGGCAAGCAAGGCAGCAAAGGAATCGAATCCGCAATATAAAGACAAGACGTATATATAAAGTGTACGTATTGTGGTGCTCAAAAATTTAAAAATGAAACACTAGGTATGTGCTGTGCAGGTGGAAAAGTAAAGTTACCAGACTTGCGTTCACCACCTGAACCATTATTAACTTTAGTATCAGGTGACACAAGTCAATCAAACAAGAAATCATTGGAAGCACTCAATCGCACATTAAAAGATTTGAGAGGAAATAAGCAGCTCTTTGGTGGTTCACTCATTTTGCTAGCTGGTGATTTTCGACAAACTCTACCAGTTATACCACGTTCAACACCTGCATATGTTTTGAATGCATGTCTCAAATCAGTATTATGGCGGTATGTGGAGAAAATATTTTTAAAGACAAATATGCGTGTTCAATTACAATAAGATGAATCTTCTGAACGATTTGCAAAACAATTGTTAGAAATTGGGAATGGTAAAATGGAAATGGACGAATCCACACACTGTATTACATTACCAGAAAACTTTTGTTACATTGTAAAATAATCTGATGAATTGATTGCCTAAATTTTTCCAATTTTTCGCAGAATTATAAAAATAATCAATGGATTAGTGAGCATGCTATATTGATGCGAATTCAATAAACTGCACAATTCAAAATGAAATACTAGGCTATCAGTAAAAAAATTAATGAAAAACATAATTGAGGCAACCATTTTAAATGGAAAACACCAAGGGGAACATGTACTACTACCACACATTCCCATGATACCAACGAATACTCCATTTGAATTCAAACGTCTACAGTCTTCTGTACGACTAGCCTTTGCAATGACCATTAACAAAGCACAGGGACAATCATTGCAAGTATGTGGATTAAATTTGATAAATCCATGCTTCTCACATGGAAAGTTGTACGTTGGGTGTTCACGAGTTGGAAAACCATCAAATTTATTTGTTCTTGCACCAGATAGGAAAACAAAAAATGTTGTATATTTACAAGCACTTAAACAGGTAAGATAAAGTTCACCATCAATACTCTAATAGTTTAATATATCATCCTCCCTTATGTTTTGTCTATTGTTACAATGCTCCTCCCACCCCCGATTCTGCCAAAGTCAAGTTATTTAATTTCAGCAAAGCTGATTTTAATGGCTTAAATCAATACTTTTCCTCGATAAACTACTCCTCTTTACTCTCAGATGTAGATATTGCTCAAGCCATTACTATACTTTACGGCTCATTATATGAAGGCATCAAATTATATGTCCCTGTAGTAGCCGTTAAAAAATCCACTAATAATCTTCCCTGGATAAATCAACAATTAAAAAAATTAAAAAACCTAAGAAACAAGGCTTGGCAAAAGTATTTGAAGTCCAACAATGACTCAGACTATCAACATTTTGTAGCCTTATTTAACGAATTTAAACTGAAATTGGAGCATTCTTACAAAAGCTATATTACTTCCACTTCCGATAAAATTAAAACTAATCCTAAAACTTTCTGGAAATTCGTTAATTCCAAAAGAAAATCGGATGAATATCCTAATTTTATGAACTTTTCAGGATTGTCTTCTAACGATTCCAAAGAAATTTCTCAATTTTTTCAGCAATTCTTCTCTAACTCTTATTCATGTCCTGTTTTCCAGGTAAATGAAGATGATTTCGATCATCTTGAAGACTATCCCAAGACTTCACTTACAACTATTGAAATCTCTACTGATAACGTGCTTATGCAACTCAATACTTTAAATGGTGACCTCAATCCAGGCCCGGATGGCATTCCGGAAATTATCTTAAAACATTGTTCTCAGTATCTAGCACATCCTCTTTCAATAATATTCAATCTTTCCTTATCTTCCGGAGTTTTCCCCGCTTTGTGGAAAAAAGCTTTTATAAAACCTATTCATAAGAAAGGTTCAAAAGCTGAAATCTCCAACTACAGACCGATTGCTAAGCTGTCTTGCATTCCCAAATTGTTCGAAAAAATTGTCTTTAACTCTGTTTATGATCATTGCACTGGTCTTATTATTGATAATCAGCATGGGTTCTTAAGGCATAAATCAACGGTCACAAACCTAACTGAAACTTCCTCTATATTGCTTAATAATATGGAGGTTGGTCTGCAAACAGATGTTATATATACTGATTTCAGTAAAGCATTCGATCTTCTTCCTCACAGCGTTATTCTGTTTAAATTAAAAAAATCAGACTTTCCGCCTTACTTCATCAAATGGATCTCATCTTATCTCTCCAACAGAATTTATAGCGTAATTTTCAGGTCCATAGAATCTTCACCGTTTGCAGCTAATTCAGATGTGCCTCAAGGTAGTCATCTTGGTTCCCTTTTATTCATCATTGCGGTAAATGATGTAAAATCTGCTTTAAATTTTAGTGACCTTCGTATTTATGCTGACGATATGAAAATTTTCAAAAAAATTGCTTCTATTCATGACTGCTTTCAACTTCAATGTGACTTAAATAAGTTCTATTCCTGGTGTTCTATCAACAACCTTTCGCTTAACATTAACAAATGCGTATTCATGTGTTTCACTCGTCGTATGAAACCAATTCACCACTCTTATACTTTAAATGGTATTACTTTAGCTAAAGTTAATTTGTTCAAGGACTTAGGTGTTTACTTCGACGAAAAACTTTCTTTTCTGCCCCATTTTAATTATATTATAAATAAGGCTTGCTCCTTGTTGGGATTCACAAAAAGGTTATCTAAGGAATTTGAAGATCCTTATGTTCTTAAATCCCTGTTCACCTCCCTTATCCGTCCAAACCTTGAGTATGCTAGCCAGGTATGGTCTCCTCACTATGAGGTTCATAGCAATCGCATTGAAGCAATTCAGAAAAACTTTCTCCGCTTTGCTCTTCGGAATCTGCCATGGAATGATCCTTCAACTCTGCCTCCATACGACAATCGTCTCAGTTTAATTGATCTGACTTCTCTAAAGAAAAGACGGGAATTGGCTGACGTAATTTTTATTACCGAAGTCATTAAAGGAAATATTATCTCTCCTTTCATTCTAGAAAGAATTAAGTTCTGTTCTGACTCTCGTCTTCGATCAAATAATCTTTTCTCTACGTACTTTCACAGAACCAATTATGGTAAATTCGAGCCGATTAACCGTATGCTAATTATTTGTAACATTTACAAAAAGTTGATCGACTTAAACATCTCCAAATCTTCTCAAAAAAAATTAATTTTGATGGCTGGGTCCTAGGCCTACACTATGATTTTTAATTAAACTTTATTATTTTATTTATTAATTAATTGCTATTTTTGTTATTTCTCTAGCTTTAAATATTTTAATTTAAATCTTCTTATTTTAGTTTTCTAAATTTACATTGTAACAACTTGTTTTTTTTTTTTGTATGCTTGATCTAAGCTAAATAAAAAAAAAAAAAAAAAAAAAAAAAAAATCATGGAATCAATTGTCCGATGTTATTGATTTATATTTTGCATATATTTTAGGTTACGCTGTAAAATAACTATAATGTCATCGCTATATCTGTTAGAACTGAAAAGTAGATTACTTATGGGGAAATAAATAAATATAAAAAAACTTGCTTATGTATCACAATGAATATGAATTATAGTAAAGTTATATTCAAATGACATTATAATGGTGTTCATGATGTGTGGTAAATGGTAAATTGATGGTAAATGGTAAAAGTGGTAAAGGAAACATCGTGAGCACACCTTTAACAAAAATGGTAATGAATATGGTAAATGGTAAATTTATGTCAAAAATCACGCATACGAATGATTAAATTGTCCGAATCTATAGATTCAAAATTTAGAAATTTGGATTTATAAAAGTGTAATTCTAAAATAAAATTTATATAAAATTAAAATATGTCAAAAAATAGTAAAAGAATGAAATTAATTAATAATATTGTTGATCTAAATGTATTTAAAATGATCGATTTAGCCGAAAACTCAGGTAAATATAAAAACGTTTTATTTTTCATTATTACTATTATACCATTATTATTGTTTATTTTTTATTTTTGATTAACTAATTTTTATAGATTCTGACGATGAAGAATTTGATGAAATCTTTTCGGATTTATTGCTGGATATATCAGTCATTTTTTCATTTCGATATATTTCTCCTTTCGAACAAGGAAGTCTTGTGAAATCTCGCGAATGGTGCTGCAATGTGCTTTTAAAATTAGATGAACCAAGATTTAAACAAATGTTGAGAGTCAATTGGCATCAATTTAATATAATACACAATTTAATAGAAAAAGATGCAGTTTTTACTGCTCCGCATTCAAAAAAACAATTTCCTGTTGCAATACAATTGGCTATAGTACTATTTCGCTTAGGATCTTATGGAGAAGGAGCCTCAGTAAGAAAGATTGCTGGATTTTTTGGAATTGGCGATGGTGGTACAATTGATATTATAACAAAAAGAGTTTTCAAGGCCATTATGAATTTGCAAAATCAATTTTTAAGTTGGCCAGACAAGGAGGAAAAAATCAAAATTATCAGTAATACTAATCATGAACTTCCATATTGTATCGGCTATCTGGATGGAACTGAAATAAAATTACAAGAGAAGCCAGTCGTCGATCCAGAATCGTATTTTTCATGAAAGCATCAATATTCATTAAAAATGCAAGCAGTTTGTGATTACAATTATATAATTCGTCATGCTGTTATTGGTTACCCAGGAAGTGTTCATGACAGCAGAATTTTTATCAATTCAACATTGATGCAAAAAAGTTCTAGCTATTTTTCCGGTATGGAGTGGATTGCAGCTGATAGTGCATATAAACTTAGCACTACTGTAATAACACCTTACAGATTATATTCAAAAGCAGTAACACCACTTGAAAGAACACAATTCAATGACACATTTTGCAAATATCGAGTAAGAATAGAAAATTGCTTCGCTATGTTGAAAGAACGCTTTTATAGTTTAAAGGAATTGAAACTTCGTTTGCATAACAAGGAATGTTTGGAATATGCTTGCAGATGGTTGAATGTTTGCTGCATATTACATAACATCATATTATTAAAAGCAAAATCGAAAGAAGATGAATTTGTTGGCGAATTACCTACAAGTTCCAATGACGATGACAATGATAATCCTCAAAATGATGGAGACAACAAACTAGCTGAATCGAAAAGAAAAGCCATTTTACATATAATTTTGAACAAATAGTTTTATATATTTATAATAATAAAATATAATATTGTATGAAATTAAGTTTTTGATTTTAATTTTACATATAAGTATTAATTAATAAATTCAATCGTTTTTATTATATTTTAATTGTAATTTAAATTTTTTTATTTCTTGCTCTTTTTCTATTTTAATAACTTCTAATTGTCGATGAGACTCTAATCGGGCTTGCTCTAATTTATACTTTTCCCTTATTTCGAGCTCCTTTAAAATTATTTCATCTTTATGTTTTTGCTTCTCAAACTCGAATTTTTCTTTTTCAAGCTCAAGTTTTTGTTTTTCGATTTCCATATCATAATCGATTTTTATTTTTTCTGCTTTATATTTTTCTTTAATATATAAATTTCTCTGATCCTGAATCTGTGATAGATATGATAATGCATTATTAGGTGTCGCTATTTTTCCTTTTGTTTTTGTTGTCTTCTTGCTCATCAATGATTTAAATCTCAAAAAGGATTCTTCGTGGTCCTTTTGCACTTCATTTGTTTCTTCATTGGCATTGTTATCTCCTACTTGAAAATCTTCATCATTATCCTCTATATCTATTACAGCTGGTTGTTGTTCTTCAGATGTTTCCATTGGTAATATTTCTAAGTCCTCGTTTATTTCATTATTACCGCTATCAAATATTACTAATGGATTAATATTTCTTTTTTCTGAAAAAATTTCATCCAGAATGTCGAAGTAGGGGCATATTTTTAAAATATAGTCTGCAAAAAAGTGAAATAAAATTTTAATAGTATGCATCACGTTTTTAAAACTTATTTTAAAAATATTTACTTTACCTCGAACGGTCTTTCCTTCATTGTTGTCTAGTAAACCAGCTCCAGTATTATTTCTCCAATCTAGTGCTTGTTTATATTTTGCCTTCAAATATCTTATTTTGTGTCTCATGGCATCCCAATCAATTTTTTCCAAGATAATATTACAAGATTTTAATTTGTTGTAAAAATGCTGTGCTGTTGGTTTCTGTAAAAAAAGGAAAAAATAACGTTAATGATTTATGCTTCACATATGGGTAGTTATTTATCTTGACTTAAAAAACAAATGAAAAGCACTTTGTACCTCAAATGATTCCTTGTAATCTTTCACACAATTTAATAATACCACTGTCTCCTCTTCAGTCCAACGTCGTGTAATTTTATTTCTATTTCTTGTTTTCTTCGAACTTGAACATTCATTTTTAACCTAAATTTAAAAAAGGTAAACTATTATTAATTTCTTCATAAAATCAAAACTTTTGATTATAAATTACACTCATTTTAAATTTTTATCTCGATTATTTAATTTATTTTACTTTATACTTTAAAAAATTTTTTAATATTTCACAAAATCACAACCACAACTTTTTTTAATTTATGACACTTCTGACTTGAACAAATGACAGATAACTTCGATTACGATTTACCATTTACCATATAAAAACATGCCTGAATTTATGATAAAAATTTACCACGTCGTAACTCGTTTTCACATATAAAATTTTTACCATCAGTTACCATGGTTTACCATTTACCATAATTACGACGATTACCACGCTTTTACCACACATCATGAACACCATTTATATGTATAGGGATAATTTTATTGTTAATTTTCATTTTGATGTATTGTATACATTTGATTATTAATAAAATGTTTGAAGTATCAAAACTGCCTTTTTGTTCAGATTTTTAATTTGATGCATAACACAGCTAGTATTTTTTATAAATTAGTTTTATAAAATTCACATAAATACTTACTATTGTAAGAACAAATATTGAACAATTTAATACTTCTACAATTATTTAATTTTTTATATACTCTTCAAAAAAATCACTTTAAAATGATAAGTTTTAAAAAATTTGTATGCAACACAACTAGTTAATAGTCAAAATCTGTATAATTGATAACATTTTCATGCATCACTTTTCACTAATCGCTATTTAAAATTTCAGTTTTTTTTTTTGAAAAATTTGAAAATTTGAAAAGTTGTTTGAGAAATTGATAAGAATATTTATAAAAATGGAAAAGTGAAATGTTGCAACAGAAATACTTTGCACTTTTCATATTTTTAAAAAACGAAAATTTGCTAAGAAAAAAGTGAAAAGTGTTTTATGCAATAGGGCCCTGCTCACCTGACATTTCTTTTGTCACATATTCAAAGGTTTTAGAAGGAGCATCAACTCTTTAAGATGATTTTTTTCTATTGCTGAAATCATTACTGGCGCGTTCTGATCGTTTAAAGAAGTGGCGAAATAAAAGGCGCCAGTTCAATAAATCTTTCGATCATATAGAAAGTAGAATTCCATCTCGTTTTTACGTCGAGAATCAAATTTTTTGTTGTAGTTTTTTTTTCTATACACTTTGCTTTATTTAAATCATCTGTTGCCTTAACACTTTTTTTGAAATATGTGACAATATCACGAACTTTCTGAACAAAATTAAGTACACTATTTTCACACAATATCTTTTCAACAACGAGATTGATGTTATGTGCAAAGCAGGGCAAATGTTTTTGAGAGCTATTGAATGAATCTTAATAGTGGCGACCGTATTTGTGCCATTATCAGTAAGAAATGCCATTATCTTAGAATTTTCTATATTCCAGTCGTCTAATACTCCAGATAGCATTCTTGAAATATATTCTGCCGTGTCTTTCGTGCAAATCCACAGTAGCAATTCTTGCAGACTTTAAAGTCGTTTCTTCAAGATAGTGCAGTGTCGACCCCATAAAACTTGACATGGTCTTTTTTCCGTCCATATATCAGACGTTACACAAAAGGCATCTTGATTCTTCAATTTTTCCTTTAACGTGTTTTTTAAAACATTGTACTTATCACACATAAGTTTTTTCATGTCGGAATCGGATGGTACTTTATAATTAGGAGCCAAAACCTTTATTAATTTTAAAAAACCTCTAGTTTTCACAGCATAAAAAGGTTTATAGTCAAGACAAATGTGATACCGAATAGCATTTGTGATTTCAGCATGACGTAATTCACCTTCTTTAATTGATGAATGGGATTCAAACGCTCGTTGTATTGGATTCATTAAATTAAAAGTTATCGCGGGCGCGGCTTCAGTTAAGGAGGATGAAGGCTGTGATTTTGTTTGGGTGCAAGTTATTTTGGAACTTGGTCCACTTTCTTGCATATCTTTTTCAGATACAATTTTCGTTTGTTTTATTTTCACTTCTTCTTTCTTTTTTTCGTTGGTGTAGCCCCACTAAAATATTTAAAAACATTTTCATTGAAAACATCATACACTTATAATCATTTTTCATTATACTGTTTATTCTTATTGCTCAATACTTCATGGATTGTTTGACTAGGAAACGCTTATCTCATTGTCATTACATTTTCATTAGCATTCGATGGATTCACAGTTTTTTCTATTATGTTCTTGTGGTTTCTTTTTAAGTGCTTTATTAAATTTGTAGTATTACCACTTGACTTCAAATTTTTAAAACATAAACTACATTTTGCTGTATCTTTATTAATTTTTGCAAAATATTTCCAAGCGACGCTTCTCATATTTATTGGCTTACATTCATGAAAAAAATGCTAAAACTAAAGAATATTACACTTTATATTAATTATTACTAAAAATTAATATAATATTATTTTAATAATTATTACACTTACACTAGAAAAACATTTAATCACGCCACGCTATCGATGAATAAAAAATGGAATAAGGGAACATTTTCAATGTAACGCTAAGTGAAAGTGAAATTTAAGGAAATAAGGATTTTCTTACACGGCATTAGATGTCTGCGTCACTCTCTAATTGAAATTGAAATTGCCAAAGTAAAGTCATGGTAAAATAAGCTCTTAATAAGGTAGAATCAATTTGAAAGCTCTAACTTTCTGTGACGTAATCGTTTGATAAATTTTGATAAATTGTATGGAAGTTAGTATGTTAAATTGAAAATCAAAAACAATTTTTTCATTTCAGAAATTTTTTTATTTTCTAATTGTAGTTTTTTCTATATATATTTTTATTTTCATGTCTAATATAAAAAAATATCCTATATCTAACAAATAATTTCTTAACATTTGCTTCTAATTCTATTTTGTCGCTTAATTTTAAAAATTTTGCTAATATATTTTTATTTTTTATTAGTTTTGGTTTTAAAATCACAAATATTTCATCCAACTTTTCAAGATTATATAAGAACTGTTGTGATGGCTTAATTAAACCCCCCTCAGACAGTTCATCTACCCATGTCATAGTGGTATTGCTATTATCTATGCAAAAACGTTTATCTAAATTTTTGCATCTTTTTATAAGATACCCCCCTAAATTTTCCAGTGCATCAAAGTGCAATTCGCTAAATTCAATTCCTTCTTCAGATGTTGATGTTTCTAGTGATTCATTTTCGCTCACTTCTTCTATTAAATTATGAAATATATTTTCTGTCAGCATTGGAATTGATTCTACTTCATCATTGTCGTTGTTTTCAATGTTCGATGAATTTAAAATTGTTTTATTTCTTCCTAAAAAATAATTAATTATAAAGCAGTTATCTCATAAAAATAACTTATTATTGTAACATGTAATAATACCAATGTTAGTATAAACCGGACAGTCAGTTAATTATTAGTTATTAGTTTACTACACTTTACACCTTACTTACATAAAACAGTAGACAAACACAATAAAATTGAGACATCACAAACACTAAAATAAATTACTTATCTAAAATACCTAATAAGAATGATCTCAATCGGTATTTAAAATCTAAAGCTGTAGGATGATCATTCAGACCACCTTTCGCACGAATCATACTAAAGAAATTTTCCAACACATCCTGATTCAATCGACGTGTTAAAATGAATTTGATTTGGTATTTTTCTTTCAAATAATTAAATAGATTTTTCATGGAATTTGTAAGGTATGTAGTGGTATGTGTGTCATACTGTTGACTATCCCATGTATATTCACAATATTTTAAATCTGAAATAAAATAGGAAACAAAATTCGAAAAAAAAAAATGTTTCATTTATATGAGCACTGTATATGATGTGTACATAAAGTTAGTTATATGTGTGTCTATACTAGTCGTAGAAAATTAAAGTATGGACACACATAACAACATACTTACTTCATGGGTTTCAGGCTGGTGGAAGTGACTGCTGCGCTTGCTGGCTAGCACGAACTAGCTCGCCGGATGGGGCGTGAGTTTGTCACTTATCCTTAACCCTTTTATTTCGCAGCTTGGAGCAGTAGAAGGTTGTGAAGTCCTTCTACTTAGAATGGTCCAAATCTATTTAAACAAAAATAATACTGCACCCACACCGTTGACCTGTAAATAAATATGGCCCGCTCTGTCGTTGATCGTTGATTCTGTAAAATAAAAAAAAATAATGCCTCGCCCAACGATGATATTGTCTTACCCACCTCAATTAAACTTAGTTCGCTGTAAGAAAAAAAAACTAAGTTCCCATCCTTTTCAATAAGAAATACAATTCAATAGAAAAACTGCAGTTAGATGAAAAAATAGAAAATAAAAGGGGGAAGGGTTGATGCAAAAGCCTTAATTAAATAATTACAAATTCACTTTCATTTTTTCTATATATTGAATATATTCACAAAACATTCCATTTTAAACTGCAAACTATGGATCAAATAGTAATATAAAAGGAAGGATATTAAATCGAATTCTTTCTACATTTTAGAATTTATGTGTACAACGTATTATTACTATTATTACTTAATATGATATATTATGATAACATGTATATAAAAAAAATTGCTAACAAAATTAGTTTTTTTCTTTATTTTTTTCTTTTCTTTTTTTTTTTCTTTTCTTTTTTTTTGTATTCTATAGACATACAAAATTTCCTCTCTAAATTTTCTTAACTAATTTGAAAGATCTATCCTTTCATATCTGTATACCATTTTATACATTTATATAATAGTAAATTAGAACTACAAAACTTTCGTTTTCGATTTACCTTGTATAACTGACAAGATAATATAAACCAAAAAAAGTTAAATAATATTATGATTAACTTCTTAATATATTTACATGGTTACATTAACAATTAACTTTGGATTATAGGTAATTGTGATTCCTTAAGCATAATCCAATATGTACAAATGGCTATCTTTCATATATGAAGCTAATATTTATTTATTTATTATTTTTTTGCATTTCTTTTCTTTATTTTTTTTTTTTATTTTTTTTTGTATTTCAACGTTTTGTTAATTGGGGACCCCTTAAATTATCAATATAAATAATAAAAAAATAACTGTTGGCGCGCTTACCGATGCTGTTGATGATGATGAATGATGTAGGAGTTGATGATGGTGATGTTGAAGATGATGTCGTATGTGTTGTTGCAATTGATGGTATTGATGATGTTGGTGTGGTATACTGCCGTCGATTGTGTTATGGTTATGATGCTGCTGATAATGAAAACAAGGATGTTTGATGCCGTTGCTATTGTAACTGATAATGTTGCTAATGATGACGATGATGGTGGCGCATAATAATCATAAATTATGTGCAAATTCCATGAGAAAAGAAATTCCTGCAATCTGTATATTCACCAAAAAAAATTTTTCTATTTTGTTTCAATTCTTTTTTTTTATCAATCACTTGTTATAATTAGGTTTGATACGTTTTCCAATATATTTTACTGAATCTTCGTCTACGATTTCACAATCAGTCAATTTTTGGTTGATACATGATTATTAACTCTATCATCAGAATACATACTAAGATTGATAACTTTATAATAATTTTTTTTCCTTTTTTTTCTACTTCTACCCTCGTTATAACAGATTTATCTGTTTAATTTTTATTTATTTTTTTTCTTTATTATTCATTTTTAACTTTTCGTTTTTTTATTTTCCATTAATGCACTCATAATATTAAAAGAAACTTACAATAGACACTAGACTAATTTTTTTCTATTTTTTTTTTATACTAATTTATTTCAAATACAAGTTTAGAGTGATAATAGAAAAAAAATTTTCTTTTCTGCTTTCTATCTTTCTTAACATAAGTTTTCCATTAATTTTACTCACATAACTGATAAATATTCTGTTTTCTTTATTTTTTAGTTTTCTTCCTTTCTTTTCTTTTATTTTTTTTTTTTAATTAATTCAATTGAAACATTACGTTTATTATATTTAAATAAGCAATTAATGTAATATTTTCTATATACTTTTTTTTCTTTTTTTTTTACTTAATTCTTTTATATACTATATATATTTTTTTGTTTTTTTTTATTTTAATATTTTCCTTTTTAATAAATTCATATTACTATGTAGGTTATTCATTTACGATTTTATTTTATTATAATTTTTCTCTTAAATATTTTTTTGAACACATTTCTTTTGGTTTTTTTCTTTCTTCTTTTTTTTTTTATATATAATAATTATCTTATTTAATGTACAGTGTGAAATTAATAACTTAATATCACTAATTCTAAATTTTATTTTATATATTTTTTTTTAAAAAAATTTTAAATGCGACTAGTATCCTTATTAAAAATTACCGGCACTTCAGATAACTATTTGGGCAGAGGTTACCCTTGCACTTTAGAATACATAAGAAGAAGGTTAAAAACGCGTGATGCGCTTTTATAGTCCGCCAAAACAATAGATGCATCTTTCTTATTGGAAAATATGAGTGGGGTTTTATGCAAGAAAAATGAAAATTGAAACGATAACTTTACATGTATGTGTAAAGTACCAAATATTTTATCAAATTTCAAAAGATTCTGTGAAAATCTAAAAGAAACTTCCACATGTGGTTATTTATGGAAAAAAAATTAGAATTTTTTAGAATTTTAAGACATATAATTTTAATATTATAATTCAATAAATAGATTTTGTAGATAAATCTAAAATTTTCAAAATTTTAAAAAAAATTGGATTGGCAATGCTGCAGTACATAAGCATTTTCCACTTCGTTTCATGTTGGGCCTACATGATCGACTATGAACTGTATTATCGGGCGATTAAGAAAATGAACAAGTGTAGTCAACAACCGGATATATAAAAAATTAAAAGAAATTGTGTTTATGTCATGGAAAGGATGTACAAAATCATCTAAATATTAAATTAACCATAATTCCAAGTAAACACACATGATAAAAGTAAGGCAATCTAATATACTTTGAAAAATTTTTAAAATTTGTGATAAACATAGAATTTTTTTAAGACCCTTGTAATCAACTATTTAGGGTGGCCATACAGCTTTTGACGTTTGAGGTATAAACTGAAATATGAAAAAAAAATGAAAATTGAATTAATGAGAACTTGGGGAACTAATTTAAAAATAATGGAAATATTGAGAGACTGTATATGTATGCGTGCGCGGCCATTAAAATTTATAAAAGAATATGTATATGTCGTCGGCTGAATATTGGTTTGCCGTATACGCCAAAATGAGTTGTTGAGAAAAATGCATTTTAAACTTGTAGGTGTTATAATATAGAATTTCGCCGATAGAATTTTTTTATTTTCAGCATAAGTAATTTTCAAGCCTTTTTCTCGATATATAATAAGTATTAAATGAGACGCTAGTATAAAATTTCTTAGTTTTTCGAAATAGTTCCTGTAAAACTCGCACCTACGGTAGACCAACACAAAATATTTCTCTTCAGATGTAACTTTAATAATACAACCAAATATACAAAATAATACAACTAGTTGGAAAATAAAATATTCTGCTCTTTTCTGTTGTTATATAATCAAGTTGTTATTGTTGAAATAAACAAATTTGTTGTTTGTAATTTTTTAAAATTCATTTCTTTATTTTTTCTGAGATCAAACTAAATAATACAAAAATAAAAGTTAAACAAAAATAAAATTTCATAGCCTCTACAGCTTATTAGAATATAGAATTAGAATATACATATTTCTTCTTCATTAAATAAATTCAAAAAACAAAACAGTTTTATAATGCAAAAACAAAAGCAAACAAATAAAATAAAAAGTAGTAATAAAAATCATATCATTTCAGTCAATTTTTAAAACTGTTTTATAATATGCTTGGTCATTTGCAGATAGATAAGGCAATAAATCTTTTATATCACTTTTTTTTTCTTATTTATATCTGGTTTATTTAAACCTTCAAGCTTTTGTTTAAAAATATTTAGTGGTGTTCCCAAATTCTTCCGAGTTGGTTTGGCATAAATTGAGACAGTATTGAAGCTTTTCATATATGCTGATTCTTTATAATATACTACAAACTCTTCTTCTCTATCGTATTTTAGAAATTTGACTTTTGAAAACGGCACAATTTGAAAATTTAAATACCCCGATTTTTTTGAGAAAAGATAGAAATCTTCTGTTTTCATTTGAATGATTTTTAATGGTTCCTTTTTTATTTGAACGGATTTTAGTAATCTTATAAGAGATACGATGCTTCCTATTTCCACGTTTTTTAAATTTCTGTCAATCACACTATGCAAACTGTCGACTTCTTGAATTAATGAATGACCGGCTTCAGAAAATTTTTGAATAATTCGTTTTATGTGTGGATATCGTTCAATAAAGTGCTTTAAGGCAGTACTCATAATCTGATTTTTGTTCTGAGGGACACACGAGTCACTCCACAAAATAAATTCAGTTATATTTGAGTAATCACGAACTAGGTTTTCCAGAATTACATATAAAGCGCTTGCCAGATCGTTTCCTGATCGTCCACTTCTCGTTTCATCCCAAAAGCAACAAAAATGTTTTTTCGTTTGGTCGAAATAACTCGCTGTAGCCGTCAAATTATACGTATTTATTTTTCTTTTATAGTAAAAAATAGATGCTGGTCCTTTAGGTAGTGAGAACACAGATTGCAAATCAAAGCACACGATGATTCGATTAGGATCTATGTTATTTCTATCTAGTTCTCTTTCTGCTTTGAGTGCTTTCACCTCATTCTTGTGAGTATTGAAATGAGCTGTCTGTGCCAATGTGGGATTTTGATTTTTATTGAAAACAAAACAGTGGTTGCATTGATCCTTTTTAGGTTTATAAAATGAAAGATTAAATGAGTAGTTGAATACATGTCTATATACAGCATAAGAAATTGGTTCATTAGCATTTTGTAGATAGAAATCGTACATTTTTTTAATGGTTAGTTGTGGATCTAAATATTTCTTTGAAGAACTAGCTCTACAATAATGGGAGTCCAAAACAGGAAAACTATTTATATGATCCCGAACTTCCTTAATTTTATCTTCACTTGTTATTTTTTTGGTATTTTTTCGCTTTTTTCTGGGAAGAGGAACACCATTTTCGTCATGGAGAATCTTGAAATAATAGTAAATTCTTTTTTCATTAATATCAAGTGTGTTCAAAAAAAATGTTTTACACACTTGATAAATACCGTTTTCATTTTCAAAATAATATTTAAAAGAGTTTTGCTTCTTCTTGGAATTTTCAATTCTTCGTCGCTTTATCGAATTTTTTTGAATGAACTTAGAGTAAAATGTGTTTTTCTCTTGATCTGAAAGTTTCCAAAATGCATTGAATATGCTTTCACGGATTTCCGTCGAGAAATTTTCTGTACACATAAAAAAGCAAGAAGATTTACATGGTGGTTTGATTTTTCTTGCAATCATTACATTATTTTTTATATTAATGTATTCTTTGCCCGCTTCTCTTAATTTTTTTCTTATATTGCTTTTCCATAAGTTCGGATTAACTTTTTTCTTCCTTGTACATTTGGGACTATCAGTTTCAGTCTCTATAAAAAATATTTGCATACACATGAATATAACGGAAAAATATAATATTTTTTTCCAATTACCAGTAGTAAATCCAGATGGTATACTCCTTATTCCAGTAATACGAAAATCTGGATCTGCACAGCTATCATCACTGTCTAAAATAAGTTATTTGTTCAATATTAATAGATAAAGATAATAGATAAAGTCATATGCTCAGTAAAATATACCAAAGTCTACTAAAGATGGTGAAGATTCTTTTGTATTTCCGTTCGGGGGATAGTTCTGATTATCCGTTTCCCTTTAAATTTTATTACATAATTATCTGATAATTGTATAAATACATATAATTTATTTTTACCTTAATATATTTGAGGTTCCTGTCTGAAAATCATTACCAGGCGTTAAAATTCCATCCAAACACCTGAAAAACATTCTTTATCTGTATTTAAAAACTGAGCAAATAAACAAGATCTTTTTTACCTTAACACATCCGTAGGAATATCTGGCTCGGACGATGACATGGCATGTATTTACAGTCTAACAGTCTCAAGCTGACTGACTGTTCTTCGCTCTAAACACTAGTATATATACTAATTTGTTATACGGCAAAACAACACAAAATTACAGTTTCATTGTTTTGCTGTTTGTTGCAGAAAAAATACACAAACGGCAAAACAAAAGTAAAAACTCGAAAAAAATTTGTCTTAAGGCAAACCAATAATAAACATTTTCTTTATTAAAATTATATGTCATTTTTGCCGTAAATGCCATACTTATACAGCATACGGTAAAGCAATTTTAAAAATGTGAATATTTGTAGGATATACGGCAAAACTAACACTGTATATCTTGTAAACTAATGGTCGTAGTAAAAAATAGAGTGCACCATTCGAATTAGCGCTGTCTAAAATCTAAGAATCAGTTATAAATTCAAAATCGATAAATTGGCGTATACGGCAAACCAATTTTCAGTCGACGATGTGTGGGCATAATTCAAATAATATATAGGGGAATGGAATAATATGCTAACCTTGACCATGTATTTGTAACAAATTGACAAAAAAAATGGAATGGTCTGGAAATACATTGGAATCACGTGCATAATACATGCAGTTCTTATCTTATGCGTATTTTGTATAAGAACAATGAGAAAAATTTTGCGCGTGTTAAGTAAATAATTTTATTGTTGCGCAATACAACACTTGGGCCTTTTGAAAGGCAATTATGTGTACTGTTAGGTACACATAATTAAGAATAGAAGAAAATATGGTGTGACTGATTACAGTCACACACAAAAAAAATAGTACCCTCACATTACAAAGCAGGCTCGTTAGAAGGCTTGCCTGAAGAAAGAGGCTGAAAAGGGTGAGGCTGCTATGTTTGAAAATATTTAAGGAAGCGCCCAACGTGGGGAAGTCCCATGACCCTGAGATTAAGAGTCTCAGTTGAAAACAAGGAAAGCTGGGCTAGACGGGCAATGCGCAAATAGGAAAGAAGAAGAAAAAAAAATTTACAGTTCGTAAACCGAAGGAAAGTGGTGTGTTCTTGCAACACAAAAAAATAATTTCGTAACACGCTCTGAAACAAAAGGAGAAAAAAAAATTGAAATATGGATAATTCTCGTACTTT
Source organism: Villa cingulata (assembly GCA_951394055.1). NCBI lineage: Eukaryota > Metazoa > Arthropoda > Insecta > Diptera > Bombyliidae > Villa > Villa cingulata. The sequence continues at coordinate 30,519,741 of OX596020.1, read as the reverse complement.
GCTTACTTGTCATTCTCACACACCGGCCAGTGGAAGCTAGTTACACTAATGAGATGTAGTAGTTCCACCGTTCCGGTGAGAAGAACTCCAAGGGCAAGTGTCAAATGGTCATTGATGTTAATCAAAAAAAAAATTGAAAATTACATAATCAACATATATATAACGATTTCAACATTAAATTCCCCCAAGTTCTCATTATTTAGATTGTTGGATGATTTCCTGACAGACCCAGCTCAATGGACATGCGGAAGCTAGTTACACTAATGAGATGTAGTAGTTCCTCATATATATTGGCCCAGATTCGTCATTCAAAAATCCAAAATTAATGTTATGATGGTTCAGAGACCAAACATTGACACGAAGTTGTTCTATGGATTACCATTTTTTTTTTTTTTTTGTTTTTAAAAATTACGTTTCTACAATTCGAATTGTTTATATGGGTCTATTATCTGGTTTCGGTGGTATATGTCAAAGAGAGGGTGATTATCTTCATGAAAATAATCCAAAAATGGATTAGTTCCTGATTCTAGGTCAAGTGTTAATGTTTGTTCATCGACACACACGACAGAATAAATAAACCTTTTATGTAATAGTTTTTGAAGGGGATCTATAGGGTGCACCGTTATGTTGTCGAGATTACGAATTTTTGCCAAAATTGCCTGTCCGGGGTAAATGAGGTCGTGCGGTATTGCGAAGATATCCATTTCTTCACTGTCGTAAGGGATGATATTCCCAAAATCGATCAGTTTTACATAACGTAACTCGGACACATTATTCCTAAATTCGTTTTCCCTTACTGCTCGGAAAACATGACCATTATTAATTATACCAAATATCTCGGTTTCCCGAGGAATGCCTCTGTATGCCCGCGGATTTTCTTTAATCGAATTCACCAACATTTTATTACATTTAATATTAAAAGGGTCTGTTATATCTACTATGTAACTTATATTATTTAGATTGTCGTATATGCATGTTGGAGTGCATTCACCCATATAATCTTCATAAAATTGTGACAAGTCCGGTCTTGGATAGAGGAAGAGATGGTCTCTTTGTTCCATATTGGAGAAAACTGATGATGATGTGATTATCACCATATACAAGTTGTAGATATCTGTTGGTAATAAAGGGAAATAAAATGAAATTAATGCTGTGTTATATCTTGATAAAAGAAGAAGCATTCGACAGGACACTCGTTTAATTCACACCAATTGTTAGGTCAAACTGAAAGAAATAATTATGTGAAAGTCTAACACCATTAGTAATAAAATATATCAGAAATGAAACACACACAAAAGTATTTACAATGAAATAATCTGAATTAATTGCCACCACTCATAATTTCCAATAAGGCGATATGTTTGTATTTAAATCATTTTATTATTGACGAATATCTTTTGCATGATAAACCCCTAATGGTTTACCTTTCATGTCTTCAAGTTCATATTGACTATTACCGACTGATTTTACGATGCGAGCTTTTGCAAATCTGTTGTCCAGTTTAGCATTTCTACCTTGGGCCATATTACTAAGAGAGAATATTCTTCTATAGACCTCTTGACCTGGTACATATTTAACTGGACGACAACGTGTGTTATAAATATTTATATGACGATGGTGTGCTTGAGACAATTTCTCTAACACTCGTTTACGGATCAATTCTATTTTAGCATCAGCAGGTACAACCTCTACATCCATGCCCAAATTTTTGATGAGAGGGTAAACAGATCCGTGTCGTGCCATGTGTTGTCCGAAGAGCACATAATAGGGATTTGCACCGATGGACTGGTGGACAGAAGTACGCATAGCGCAAGCTATCTTGGGAAGATAAACATCCCAAGAGCTGTGATCATCCTTTATGTATGCTCTTAATGCAGATAACACAGATCGGTTTACTCTCTCAGCTGCATTAGGATGTGGAGAATGTACTGCTGTACGAACATGTTTAATTCCATAAACATTCAGAAGATCCTGGAACGTTTTTGATACAAATTGTTTACCGTTATCAGTAAAAATTGTCTCAGGCACTCCATAAGTACAAAATATTACATCTTCAAGGAACTTACATACATTTGCTGCAGTTTCAGCTTTTAGAGGTTCTAAAAATACAAACTTGCTAAACGCATCAAGGACTGTCAGAATAGCTATATTACCAGATTTCGTACGGGGATATGGACCTAAGAAGTCGATGTACAAGAATTGAAATGGTCTAGACGATTCGATTTGTTTACCCATAGGTGGTCTTAACACTTTAGTTGTATCTTTGGTTTCTTTACATACTTGGCAATTCTCTACGAAATGTCGGATCTGGGTAAACATACCTGGCCAATAATAATACTGTCGGACACGATATAATGTTTTATGGAATCCTCCGTGGGAACAATTCGATGGAGAATGGTGTTGTTCAATAATACTATTCGACAATTCGACTGGTACCCATAATTTCCATGCTAGGTCATCAACATCTGGGTCCCCTGAACGTGGCGTTGTGCGCCTGTACACATAACCATCGACGACGCACAGATCTGGAAGTTTATCCTGGTTGCTGATGATAGTTGATTTCAACTCTTCATACTCTTCCGAAGAAAAATATGGAGAATTGAGATCAACTTCAGCTCCATTCAAAACTCCAGAACTGAGTTCGTCGGAATACATACGTGACAGGGCATCGGGAACCACATTCAGAGTACCTTTGCGATGCTCAATCGAAAAGTCGAACCCCTGCAACTTCAAACTCCAACGCGCTAATCTACCACTAAGATCCGATTGATTCATAAGCCATTTCAAACTTGAGTGATCAGTAATGATTGTAAAGGGATGACCTTCAACGTACGCACGAAACTTTTTAACACATAATACTGCAGCATAGCACTCTAGTTCAGTGATGCTGTAGTTCCTCAGAGCCGAATTTAACTTCTTTGAAAAGTATGCGATGGGCTTTTCCGAATCATCATCAAATTTTTGAAATGACACTCCACCAACACCGGTTGTGGAGGCATCGCACTGTATATAAAAATGACGAGCAAACTCTGGGGTGGCCAAAACTGGTGCTTCGCAGAGTGCTGTCTTCAACTTTTCAAATGAATCCTCAGCTTCAGGGGAAATACAGAATCCTGTCTTGCAAGTTTTTAATGCATCCGTTAAGGGAGCAGCTATACTTGCATAGTTTGCGACGAATCGTTGGTACCATCCATTCATACCCAAAAATCTTCTTAACTGTTTTGCCGTTTTAGGCAAAGGAAAATCACGAATGGCCTCAATCTTACCAGGATCTGTTTTAAGAACTCCGTTACCAACAATATAACCTAAATATTTAACTTCTTTCACACAAAATTTACTCTTTTCAACATTTATGGTTAAACCCGATTTACGTAGATGCCAAGCTACTTCTTCCAATAAAGACAAATGTGTATCAAAATCAGGTGATACAACCAACAAATCGTCTAAATAAACGAACACATGTTCCCGTATACGACCTGGGATAACTTTGTCCATTAAGCGACACATACGTTGAGGTGCATTACACAACCCGAATGGCATTACTGTAAACTGGTATAAAGGACGACCTGGTACTGTAAAAGCAGTCTTTTCACGAGATTGCTTTTCAAGAGGGATCTGCCAGAATGCGTCTTTCAAGTCAATGCTTGATATATAACGAGAATCCTTAAACGACTTAATAAACCTGCAATGTGTGGTAGGGGGTATGCATCCTTTTTCGTAACTTCGTTAACTTTTCGCGAGTCCAAACATAGGCGTACTTTTTCAGGTTTCCGAACAAGGACGACTGGGGAATTCCAGGGGCTGTTAGATTCTTCAATGACACCGAGAGAGAGCATCCGGTCAAGTTCTTCATACATTAACTTTTGTATGGCAGGCGAGACCGGATAATGTTTTTGCTTTATCGGCTCAGCATCTCCCGTGTCAATGATATGCTCCTCCATATCGGTCTTTCCCAGTCCCATTTTCGCGAAGGACGGAAACTTAGACTTTACCACTTCTAATCTTTCAGACTGCGAAACAGTTAACTCATGCATAATGTTAACTTCACATTTAAGATTAATGTCCTTTAACGACAACTCCGATATTACATCTGGTGCGATCTTGAACCTCTTCCAGAAGTCGATTCCTAAATACATCTGTTGCCGTAAAGTTGGAACTATATGCAGCTTCATCATATGTGTAACTCCCATAAATGTAACTGGTACTTCAATGTATCCTTCTATCCGTTGATTATTGCCGTCAGCTGTTGCTACCGATTCAGAAAGAGAAATGACTTCGACATTTAATTCTTCAACCAATTTGTTTGCTTGTCGACCTAAACATGAAATACTGGCACCGCTGTCTAGTAAACCTACAATTTCAACATCTGCGTTGACTTTCGCATAAGGGCGATCGTCACAGGGATAGCGTACTAGACCAGCCACACATGTTTTCTTTCTCTTCCTTATTTCTCTTCTGAATGTACGAAATTTTCTCAATCTAACAGCTCGTTTATGACAATTCATTTCTGATACATTGAATATTTTATCTCGAACTTGAAGATAATTATACCATCTAACATGCCATGGTATAATGGGTTTTAACTTTCGCTCAAAGGCATTCTCTTTTATATTTTCAGTCAATATTTTCACATCGTTTTCTTTATTATTAGTAATTGTCAAGTCAGAGTTTATAAAAGTCACATCAGGTTCATTTATATTTGACACATTAGGTAGATTTGTCGCATTTGGTTGTTTTGTATTGTTAATTATTTGGGAGTCAGCTGAAGTCGAGGAGGCTGGTTCGATGGACGATCCGCCTGACTCACGGGATTCATCGTCGAGTGGGACGTCCCGTTCCGCTGTCCACTCGGAACTCTGTTTCCCGAACACTTTGGACATCGAGGAGACGTAGTGTCAGGACATCCGCATTTAAAACAGAATAGTCGACGATAGTTCTCAGGACAATCTTGGAAGTAATGTCCCATTCGACGACAATTCCAACAAATCGCTCTAGATCTACCATTGGCAACCTCATCTACTTCAGCATTCTCTACCTCATAATTACATATCGCATTTGGTAATAGTTCTGCATCAGTTCTAACAGTTGTACATGTATTCATCGTATCTATATCATTTTCAAAATTATAATATGCATCCTGAGGATTCCAAGTATTAATTTCATTCACTCTAGGACGATATGTTTGACGGATTCTATTGGTCTGGGTAGCTAAATATCTCTCAGCTCTCCTACAGACTTCTCTCAACTGTTGAAGTGTCAAAACAGGTGCAGTGAAGGTCATTTGTGCTAACCGTGTATCCATGTTGTCTCTTATTATATTAATAAGATCAACCTCAGGCATTGGATTCCTCATCTGATTCCTATACACGATTAATTTCTGAACAAAGTCATCAAAGCTCGTATTACCTTGTCTAGTGTTCATCATTGCTCCTACTATCTCAAAGTCAGATGTTAAACGTTGATAGTAATTGATAAAACTCCGTTTAAATTCATCCCACGTAAACTCAATGGCATCACGACAGAACTGAGTCCAGTACCAGTCAGATGCTTTATCCTTCAACAACACATGAATGTTTGTACATAATTCTCTATCTGATATTGCATATCTACGTGCCAATGTTTCAACTCGAAACAAAAACTCTTCACAAGGCAACGGATCTGCAAAACCAGAGTACGAGATAGTCCATGAATTCATCACTGACTTGTGATTAACATTTGATCTCTGTACCACATGTGGACGTTGTTGAAGTCTGTTTGAAAAATTTACATTTTGTAATGGATGACTTGTTTGGGACAATGGTGAGTACAAGAATGCTTCTTGACTTCGTTGACTCTGCGATGGAATGCTAAATTGCTGATTAAATTGTTGTCTTCTCTGGTCATATGTTGAACGTTGAATGTAATTCGGATGATCTTCCTCCTCATAATGTCGCGTTGGTGTACCTATTGATTGAACAAGATGTGGGTTTGAAAATGTGACATGTGTGTTTGGATTGTGCTGACTTCTCCTATTTGTTGCTCCAGTAGATAAGGATAACGGAGGATGAGGAGAGCGTTGAAACGTACACGATGACACATTAACATTTCCATGATTTCCTGTTGATGGTATAGATACTTCATGTGTAGGGCGAGACATAGATAATGACCAACTATCGGTGGTTGGCATGTCCGAAAACAATCCAGCGTCCTGTTCGATATGTTGTTGTATAATTGAAGTGGGACCAAAATCTACTTGGCGGTGAGAGTGTACATGCTGGTTTTGTTTAGGCACTGCTCCAGAGGAAGATATACTTAGAGGTAAAGAAAGTTGTTGTGATGATCCCGTAGATACAATAACGTTGTTATTCAGAGATGTAGAAATGGGTGAATGTACGACTCAGGCCTGGCCTTATCCAATTACTATCAGTACTCGTTATTTCTGTTGACATTTGCTGATCCTGATCAAAGCCCATAAATGAAGCTTCTGATAGACGCGATGTGCTTGTTGTAATCGTAGCTACGGTTGTTATAGGGGATGCCAACGATTCACCTGCATCAGCTACATCACTCATTGTATTTAAATCTCTGTTGTCTGAACTCTCTGCCATTTCCAATTCTAAATTTCTCCCTCTAGTGTTGTATTTATGTCCGGATGTTTTTGTTTTTCTTTTATTGTATGCCCTTACTGACATTTAAAATAAAATAATAGAATATATTGGTACACCTGATCACTTCTCTTTATACAACACCACTATCACACAATACTATATAATATGACCATGAAAAAAAATCAATTTCCGAGAACGTCCAAGTGATTAAAAAAAAATATATAAAAGATATTCAGAATTTATTTAAAAGTCGCGACCGGTATTTAAAAAAATAATAAAAAAATTGAAAATTAAATTTAATTTTAATTCTACGATACAAAAAGATTTTAATTATTTAGATTATTATTATTATTATTATTATTGTTATCAGTTCCGTCCGTTATTACAAAGAAAATTCTAAATAACTTGAAATTTACGGTTCTAATTAATAAAAAAATTCAAAAATTGAAAGATATTTATATGCACAAAAAAAATTATAGATTTAGAATTTGAAAAAGAATAGTAGGACCCGATACTTTTGACTTTGACTATAAAATTGTATGTATATATGACTCGAAACGAAACAAACTAAATTGTGTATGAATATGAAAGAAAAGAAAAAAATCACTATAATACGATAATTAATTGAGATTTTATTTATGTAATATTTCGAAAATGTAAGTTAAATTATTTTGAATATCTCGTTATACGTTGGTTTCATAATTTCGATAAGTACTATACGAAAAGTTTAAGAAAAAAATTATCATAGAAAAATTCGTGCGAAAAGATTTTATTATGGATCGCTATTTATGACGCAGACTGTATAAAGAAACGGATTATACTGCCAAAAAAAATTAAAAAAAATTAATATATGAAATACCGAACTGGACTTTGTAAGTAAAGAAATAATTATTCAATTTAATTTGATTTATGATGATACGATGTATACGTCGCGCACAATATGACCAATCTTCGAAATAAGATCGATGAATAACATAAAAAAATTTTCAAAAAAGAAAGTTTTTTTAAAAAAAAAGTTCCGGTACTTTTTAACTGAACGGTAAAAAAAATTGCTATATTATTTGAACGTTATAAATGTAATCGCGAATTGATTGTGCAATAAAAAAAAATTTTAGATAGTTTGATATCAAGATGACCCGTTACTTATATCGCAGAATATAAAAAAAATCGACTTATATGTGACCCGAATAGGTTTATATAAAAAATTACTACTCTTAAGATACAAAAAAAATCAAAGTAGTTCAGATATAATAAATTCCATAATTTAATCTATAACAACGTTCATTCAACACAAGAAGCATTGGTATATATGACGCGCACTATAAAAAAAATCCAAAGATAAGGTAAAATTTTAATACGTACAAAAAAAAAAAATTTTCAAAAAACATGTTATGTGTCCCGGTACTTATAGACTTCACTGTAAAAATATATAGTTCCAAAAATAATTGACCCGAAATGAACTATTTACACAAACCAACTTGTATGTACATATAAAAAAAAATTTTCAATAACGAAACGTCCGAATATAATTTGTTTGAAAAATTAATATAATAGACAAAGTCGTCACATATAACGCGCGCACAATATAAAAAAAATTCATAAAAAAACTGGCATCTAATATTGCCAAAAAAAAATTTTACCAAAAAAAAATTTCAAAAAAAAAATGAAGTGTCCCGATAGTTATGGTACAGTCTATACAAGACCCGTATTGAATGGTCATAGATAATTATGTATAATGATAAAAAAGAATTCAATAAATTAAATACCGAAATTAATTATTATATCAAGCCAAAAAAAATAAAATTTTCAATTTATTTCGAAACGTGAAGAAACGTTCCACACGACGCGTACTGTATATAAAATTTATAATATTAGTTTAATATGACCCGAAAGAGAAAAAAATTATGAAATGTTTCACTTGTCCAAAAAAAATTCACTTTATTTTATAATTCACTGAATACACTTTATTAATTCACACTGCTGAAAGGAAAATTTATTTTGTGTATAATTTATATTATAAATATATTGACGCGTCAGAATTGTACGATAAATTAATAAAAAAAATCAAATAAAACAACAAAATTCTGAGTGTCCTTTATTATAAATTAGTGTACCTGTACTTCCGTCGTTGACTGTATGATATGTCCCAACAGGATACTATATCACTATATATTATATTCAAATTGTATATCAAATATGTGAAATACAATTTTGCTGTACACAATGTGAAAGCAGCAAAAACTTCACGCGCGCGTCAACGTTACATTAAATCTAAAACATAAGGCATGACAAAATACATGTTGAGTGCATATACTAATTCACTGACTATAAGAAAATATAAGTTGCAAAAAAAAATTCCAACTACGAAAGACTATAACGCGGCAGCAACGCTTTATAGTTGTGTATGCACCTCAACTGTATATAAAATTAACATCAGAGATAAAAAAAAATTAAAGGCAAGACTAGAATAACGACAAATCAGATGCTAAAATTTTATTTGATACGCAGAACTTAAGGCAAAATATTTCATGTAAAAAAAATTCAAGAAAACAAAGTATATAGCGAAACATGCAGACTACAGATTTGCAAAAGATCGTTCAATACGCGAACATATAAATTTCCATTTATAACACAAATTGACGAAGTTGCATAGAAGAATTGACGACCTCAAGAAAAAAAAATTTTCAAAAAAAAATAATTGAATAAAATAATCGAAGTTATGTAGTGCTTCAAAAAAAAATAAAAAAAAATCAAAATAATAATATAATTCATAAAAATTGGCTTTTGCTTCATCACTCCCCCTTTCAGAACTTCAGACTATAAAAAAAATTTGTTTATAAAGAAAGCGAGGCTATATAAGAAAGTATGCTACGTTAAATGTAGAGCGGACAAAATATATGGCTGAATTGTAACACAAATGCGTCACTGTTTATAACTTTACGAGGGGATATCAGAAAGTATGAGGTTCAATTCTGGTACCCAACATCGTATTTCGAAACCACGAAGTGGTAAGCCCATCAGAGTTGACCCATAACTTCCATATCCAGACATGTGACCGTCGTGATGGTATGTGATTGACACGATTACTGGAACCCAATTGAATATACTTTTAAGTTATTCAAATGGTAGTCAACAGTAATCCTGTCAATCACACATCGCCACGCGAATGTGTTAACAAATCAACCATCAACTTGGAAACTTTTGGGTTGCATGACCTCAAAGAAGCTTTGATCAAACATCAACCTGGTACCCAACTTTGCAGCTCGAAGACTACAAAGTGGTAAGCCAATCAGGAAGATGAATGATCAAAACAACTTCGAAGTTGATCAACCCAAAATTCCAAAACAGAATGTAAAGATAATGATGACGGTGTATAGTCCGTAAAGGACATTAAGTGCTAGCCTATGCTAACAAGGGTGCAAAAAAAATTTTTTCGTAAAGGAACAAAGTGTTGAACTAAAATCAACAAAAGGAAATTTTGTACATTCATACGAATGTACGAATACCACCAAAGTTTTGTCCGTGAAGGACTAAATGTGACACAGATCCGTAGATCTGTGTCCACGAAAATACCAATAATTTGGGCGCCATTTTGTAAGGTATGTAGTGGTATGTGTGTCATACTGTTGACTATCCCATGTATATTCACAATATTTTAAATCTGAAATAAAATAGGAAACAAAATTCGAAAAAAAAAATGTTTCATTTATATGAGCACTGTATATGATGTGTACATAAAGTTAGTTATATGTGTGTCTATACTAGTCGTAGAAAATTAAAGTATGGACACACATAACAACATACTTACTTCATGGGTTTCAGGCTGGTGGAAGTGACTGCTGCGCTTGCTGGCTAGCACGAACTAGCTCGCCGGATGGGGCGTGAGTTTGTCACTTATCCTTAACCCTTTTATTTCGCAGCTTGGAGCAGTAGAAGGTTGTGAAGTCCTTCTACTTAGAATGGTCCAAATCTATTTAAACAAAAATAATACTGCACCCACACCGTTGACCTGTAAATAAATATGGCCCGCTCTGTCGTTGATCGTTGATTCTGTAAAATAAAAAAAAATAATGCCTCGCCCAACGATGATATTGTCTTACCCACCTCAATTAAACTTAGTTCGCTGTAAGAAAAAAAAACTAAGTTCCCATCCTTTTCAATAAGAAATACAATTCAATAGAAAAACTGCAGTTAGATGAAAAAATAGAAAATAAAAGGGGGAAGGGTTGATGCAAAAGCCTTAATTAAATAATTACAAATTCACTTTCATTTTTTCTATATATTGAATATATTCACAAAACATTCCATTTTAAACTGCAAACTATGGATCAAATAGTAATATAAAAGGAAGGATATTAAATCGAATTCTTTCTACATTTTAGAATTTATGTGTACAACGTATTATTACTATTATTACTTAATATGATATATTATGATAACATGTATATAAAAAAAAATTGCTAACAAAATTAGTTTTTTTTTCTTTTCTTTTTTTTTCTTTTCTTCTTTTTTGTATTCTATAGACATACAAAATTTCCTCTCTAAATTTTCTTAACTAATTTGAAAGATCTATCCTTTCATATCTGTATACCATTTTATACATTTATATAATAGTAAATTAGAACTACAAAACTTTCGATTTCGATTTACCTTGTATAACTGACAAGATAATATAAACCAAAAAAAGTTAAATAATATTATGATTAACTTCTTAATATATTTACATGGTTACATTAACAATTAACTTTGGATTATAGGTAATTGTGATTCCTTAAGCATAATTCAATGTGTACAAATGGCTATCTTTCATATATGAAGCTAATATTTATTTATTTATTATTTTTTTGCTTTTCTTTTCCTTATTTTTTTTTTTATTTTTTTTTGTATTTCAACGTTTTGTTAATTGGGGACCCCTTAAATTATCAATATAAATAATAAAAAAAATAACTGTTGGCGCGCTTACCGATGCTGTTGATGATGATGAATGATGTAGGAGTTGATGATGGTGATGTTGAAGATGATGTCGTATGTGTTGTTGCAATTGATGGTATTGATGATGTTGGTGTGGTATACTGCCGTCGATTGTGTTATGGTTATGATGCTGCTGATAATGAAAATAAGGATGTTTGATGCCGTTGCTATTGTAACTGATAATGTTGCTAATGATGACGATGATGGTGGCGCATAATAATCATAAATTATGTGCAAATTCCATGAGAAAAGAAATTCCTGCAATCTGTATATTCACCAAAAAAAATTTTTCTATTTTGTTTCAATTCTTTTTTTTTTTTATCAATCACTTGTTATAATTAGGTTTGATACGTTTTCCAATATATTTTACTGAATCTTCGTCTACGATTTCACAATCAGTCAATTTTTGGTTGATACATGATTATTAACTCTATCATCAGAATACATACTAAGATTGATAACTTTATAATAATTTTTTTTTCCTTTTTTTTTTCTACTTCTACCCTCGTTATAACAGTTTTATCTGTTTAATTTTTATTTATTTTTTTTCTTTATTATTCATTTTTAACTTTTCGTTTTTTTATTTTCCATTAATGCACTCATAATATTAAAAGAAACTTGCAATAGACACTAGACTAATTTTTTTCTATTTTTTTTTTTTATACTAATTTATTTCAAATACAAGTTTAGAGTGATAATAGAAAAAAAATTTTCTTTTCTGCTTTCTATCTTTCTTAACATAAGTTTTCCATTAATTTTACTCACATAACTGATAAATATTCTGTTTTCTTTATTTTTTAGTTTTCTTCCTTTCTTTTCTTTTATTTTTTTTTTTTTAATTAATTCAATTGAAACATTACGTTTATTATATTTAAATAAGCAATTAATGTAATATTTTCTATATATATATTTTTTTCTTTTTTTTTTATTTAATTCTTTTATATACTATATATATTTTTTTGTTTTTTTTTTTTTTATTTTAATATTTTCCTTTTTAATAAATTCATATTACTATGTAGGTTATTCATTTACGATTTTATTTTATTATAATTTTTCTCTTAAATATTTTTTTGAACACATTTCTTTTGGTTTTTTTCTTTCTTCTTTTTTTTATTTATATATAATAATTATCTTATTTAATGTACAGTGTGAAATTAATAACTTAATATCACTAATTCTAAATTTTATTTTATACATTTTTTTTTAAAAAAATTTTAAATGCGACTGGTATCCTTATTAAAAATTACCGGCACTTCAGATAACTATTTGGGCAGAGGTTACCCTTGCACTTTAGAATACATAAGAAGAAGGTTAAAAACGCGTGATGCGCTTTTATAGTCCGCCAAAACAATAGATGCATCTTTCTTATTGGAAAATATGAGTGGGGTTTTATGTAAGAAAAATGAAAATTGAAACGATAACTTTACATGTATGTGTAAAGTACCAAATATTTTATCAAATTTCAAAAGATTCTGTGAAAATCTAAAAGAAACTTCCACATGTGGTTATTTATGGAAAAAAAAATTAGAATTTTTTAGAATTTTAAGACATATAATTTTAATATTATAATTCAATAAATAGATTTTGTAGATAAATCTAAAATTTTCAAAATTTAAAAAAAATTGGATTGGCAATGCTGCAGTACATAAGCATTTTCCACTTCGTTTCATGTTGGGCCTACATGATCGACTATGAACTGTATTATCGGGCGATTAAGAAAATGAACAAGTGTAGTCAACAACCGGATATATAAAAAATTAAAAGAAATTGTATTTATGTCATGGAAAGGATGTACAAAATCGTCTAAATATTAAATTAACCATAATTCCAAGTAAACACACATGATAAAAGTAAGGCAATCTAATATACTTTGAAAAATTTTTAAAATTTGTGATAAACATAGAATTTTTTTAAGACCCTTGTAATCAACCATTTAAGGTGGCCATACAGCTTTTGACGTTTGAGGTATAAACTGAAATATGAAAAAAAAATGAAAATGGAATTAATGAGAACTTGGGGAACTAATTTAAAAATAATGGAAATATTGAGAGACTGTATATGTATGCGTGCGCGGCCATTAAAATTTATAAAAGAATATGTATATGTGTGGGCATAATTCAAATAATATATAGGGGAATGGAATAATATGCTAACCTTGACCATGTATTTGTAACAAATTGACAAAAAAAATGGAATGGTCTGGAAATACATTGGAATCACGTGCATAATACATGCAGTTCTTATCTTATGAGTATTTTGTATAAGAACAATGAGAAAAATTATGCGCGTGTAAGTAAATAATTGTATTGTTGCGCAATACAACACTTGGGCCTTTTGAAAGGCAATTATGTGTACTATTAGGTACACATAATTAAGAATAGAAGAAAATGTGGTGTGACTGATTACAGTCACACACAAAATAAATAGTACCCTCACATTACAAATTGTTCGTAATAAGTACTCCTTTTTGGAACGGAAGCATGGTGTTTCTATTTCCAGTCTTTACATGTTTATTTCTTAAAATTTCATTTTGTTGTTCCAGTGCTATTCCATATGCTTTCATTCTTTCTCTACTATCAACTTGCATTACTTTCGTGTTTAAAACATCAAACCAGTCATTGACTAGTTTGATGAATTCCGCACATTCCATAACATTGTTCGACTTTAATTTTCCAAGTTGATAACACCTCCGGAGGCAACTAGAAACTGAGTGCGACATTAGTTGAGCAGCTGTTTTTACCTTCTGTATAGCAGGACCTTTTACATTGAAATGAGTGTCTGAAATTTTACTCATTATTTTTAATTCGTCTCCTTGAAGCATATCGTAAACCTCTTTAATAGGATGGTGAGTAATGATTTTTTCATTTATGATAAATCCATCATCTAGAAAGTGGTTCCGAATCAGTTTCAATAAGTGCGGAACATCAGTGAAAACGTATATTTTTTCTTCATTATTTGCGGGATTTGAAAACCACGTTTTCATTACACTGATGTAGAGGTCCTTCCATAAATTTTGATTGCTGATAGCCATATCAGATACAATAGCAACAACTTTATACCCAATTTTATCGAGTTCAATAATTATGCTATTTAATATTGATACTGTCATTTTACAATCGAAATCATAGAAAATTGGTTGCTTCCAATTTGCTATAAGATATCTTACCATTACTACTTGAACCTAACTCGATGGAGGTAATATTATATCGTTTATTTGGTCATATTCGAAATCAGACTTTACACTCATCATCATTTCATTTCATCGAACGGAAGCACACAAAGTTTTTGTTTTTCGGTCAAATCTGCATTTTTTATTATTTGTAAAACAGTCTTTAGAACGCCTGGTTGTACTTTTATTTTACTTGCCCACCTTCTCAAAGTACTTACAGAAAGCAATGGATATTTTCTTTTATATAAATATTTATAAGCTCTAGGTCCACTGGAATATAAACAAACCGATGATGAAATGTCCTTTAAATTCCAGTGGAAAAGTTAAGAAGTACTTCTCAGTTTATTTAATTGACCGTCTGTGAAAATATTTTTAAATGAAGATTCAAACTGTTCACGCTTTTTTTTCAGTTTTTCGTTTTCCTCTTCTATTTCCGAATATTTTTTTTTTAATTTTATTCATTTCTTGTTTTAAATTGTGTAGTTCTATCATTAAGCTGCAAATGAAATCTCCTCTTAAATTAGAATAAAATTTTTTTATTAATATCTATTTTTTTTAAATGAAAATAGGTATACGAGTATATAAAAATATTAAATTACTCAGTTTGAACAGCAATGTCAGTACAAGGCTTATCTATTATGTTGAAGTTTCGAGTATTCTCTTTTTCTTCCTGGTTCCTATGGATTTTACAAAAATAAGATATGAAATAGTAAATATGAACTTAAATTGTATTACATTATTTATATTCACATAAATAATAAAATAAAGTTTTTTACTGTGATTCTGCCATAATTTTTTCAACTTCCTTCCTCCTTTCTCTCTTTTTGGACCTTACATCCCTTTCACTACTTTTTTCTTGTACCGGTAGATAAAGGCTTGGTATAGTATTTGGAATTAATGTTCTTTGCTTTAAATATGTATTTAAAAGTCTATCTTGTAATTTATAACAATCATCATCAAAATGTATTGAACAAATTTTAGCGTGTTTTATATTTATTGTTTTTCTGTCACAAGCCTTTATCCACTTTTTACATAAATCAAAGTCTCTCGAAAATTGATGATATTTTATATGATCTTCGCCAGTTTTTTTATTTGAACTATTCTTACAACTTCTTACACTAAACTTAACCATTTTACCAAAATTCTTATTGCTATTATTATTGTATTATATTATATTATATTAACACTATTTATTTTTTATATTAACACTATTTATTCTATTATATTATATTGCCACTATTATTATTTTTTTCTGAATATTATAATTTAATATTTTAATTCTCTTTAATTATTTATATTTATTTATGCAACCCAACAAACTAACAAATTTGATTACAAACAATAAAAACTTAAAGCTGTCAAACGACTACGTCATAATTAACTTTAAAGGCGACCATATGATAAAATTGATTTTACCTTTATAGCTTCTTCCCAGTTGGACAAGAATATATTCAGAATATATTAATAATACATTCTATATTATGCTGTAAACACAATTCATCGACCGACGGCAACGGCAAGCGGCTATCGAAAAAATTATCTGTCAAAATAATTCGCCCTCGTGTAGTTAAACGTAGTTGAACATAATTAAGAGGCTGGCGGCTATCGAATTTTGCCGTCGCCGCCCAACTTAGATCTAATTTCTATTTTTGCCGCTTGCCGTTCCGAATTTTTATAGTTGATGTTATGATTATTAGAATAGTAAAAGTGAAAAAGTGTAAATTTAGTGAAAATCAAATTAAAATAATAATTAAATAATATAAAAATATAAAATAATACAAAAACATAGCAATAGTAATAGTAATAGTAATAGCAATAAGAAATAAATAATAATAATAATAATAATAATAATAATAATATGGATTTCGATGAAAAATTGATTGAGCAGGTGAGAAACCATCATATACTCTACGATATGAGTATGAAGGAATATCGCAACATAATAAAAAAGGATCGAATTTGGGACTCAATAGCGAAAGCGCTTGGTAAGCCTTGTAAGTATTTGGCATTTTGAAAAAAATTAATAAATTATTAGTGAATCAACTATGTGTTTTTTCTTGCAGTGAGTGATTGCAAAAAGAGGTGGAAGAATCTGAGAGATTCGCACAAAAAACACATGAATAGGAAAAGACATAGTTCTGGTGCTGGGATGGATTTGGAGGAAAAATGTAAAAGGTGGAAATATGAGAACCAAATGTCTTTTCTCAATGATTCACAAAACGATAAGACGTAAGTAAAATTTATTTTAAATATAGCAAGAAAATAATTATTTTTCATCTTGCAGGACTGTAGACAATTGTAATATTACAGTCGATATTATTGATAATAGTGGCGTGGTGACAGAATGCGAAGGTAAATATTGTAAAGAAATTGTTGAGGTAAATTCTAAAATACATTTTACAAATGCTTATTTCAGTTTCTGATGTGGTGTGTGTTAATAGTCCAGTGCCGCCCACACCATCATTTGATTCACCACAACCAGCGTCACCAACAACATCAAGGAGAAGTAAAAAAGCAAAGGAAGATGACTGCCTCAAAACTTTAGTGGCATCTGCTACAGAGGCCATTAAAAGTATAGCTGACGCATCATCTTCCCAGTCAACCATTGCTACGACTTTTGCAGCTCTTGCAAAAAAAATAGAAAGATCTAATTTACCACCATTAGTTGTAACTGAATTAGAACAGGAAATAAGTAATTTAGTTTATAATAAAATTAAGGAGTATAATGTGTGAATGTAGAGTGCATATAGTGTAAAAGTTAATGTAGTTTGTAGTATGTAAATATTGTATAAGTTTGTTTATTTTCACTTTTTAAATAAATAAAATCTTATTTTTAATATTTCATTTTATTATTATTATTATTGAAAATTATTGTATAAATATTCACAAAGACGATTTCTTATTGAAAATGCCTCTTCAGATGCCCTGTTAAATCTACATATTCGTGAAGACCTCATTGGTTCCTGTTCCACCCTCCACCTTCCTGGTACAATTTCCCCATTGACCTCTTGGTCTACCAAATCATCACTAAAATACTAATTATCTTTTTGAAACATCAGAAAATTATGCAATGTAACTGTTGCGAGCACTATTTTTTCAATGTTTTGTGGAGAACAATATATGTCATTCTTGAGTATTCTCCACCTACTTGATAAAATTCCAAAGGAATTTTCTATCAAAACACGTGCTTTGCTTAATTTCTTATTAAAATTTATTTTCGATGAACACAAAAGTCTTCCTGGATATGGACGCATTAAATTTTTCTTTAATGGAAATGCAGAGTCGGCAACAAAATAATATGGGAACAACTCAGTTGTATTTGGTAGTGCAGTTTCCTTTGGAATATTTCTTCCTCCATTTAGAATTTCACGCCCAAACACACTTCTTAAAAATATTCCTCCATCACTTTTGCTACCAACAGCTCCCACATTAATAAAAGTGAAAGTATATTTCGCATCACATGCTGCAAGTAGCACCATACTATAACGATGTTTATAATTATAATATACTGAGCCACTTTTCCTTGGACAAACAATATTAATATGTTTGCCATCTATGGCGCCGATGCAATTAGGCATTCCAGTTTTTTGATAAAAATGCTCAGCAATACTTTTGAATTCATTTTCATTTGGAACAGCTAAATAAATTTTACCTAATTCTTCCCATATAGTGCTACAAGTTTCGTAAATAATTTTGCGCACAGTAGACACGCCCACTTTAAATACCCAAGCAAGCACTTGAGGTGAGCACCCATGAGCCAAATACCTACAAATAAATGCACGTTAAACTTAAATGTAACTATAAGTAATTCTTACTAACAGTATTGTCATCGCCAATCTGCTTTCTGGTTCGATTGGTTTGCGAAGGCAATATTTTGTCAGCTTGTTTTCAAGGAGTTTTAATAATAAATTAAAAGTCTCTACGTTCATCCTGGTTGCTTTAAAAAAATGCTCCTTATCTTTGGCTTTCATTTCCTTGTAGCATTTTACAAAAAATCCATCTTTATCTCTATTTTTGTTCACTTCACGAACCCAAAATTTTCTACTTTTCCTGTGAATTTTCTTGTATGCATCATACACAGTTAATACAATTATCAAAATTGATAAAATCTTTACAATTTTTCCTGTTTTGTCCATAATTATTCAACCACAAATAAAAATATTTATTTGATCTGATTTTTAAAATATTTGCTCAATTGTGTTTCAGCGGCGAATTTTCGTTGCCGTCAACCGTCGCGGCTTTTTTTGACATTCGATAGCCGCTTGCCGTCGTCGTCGGTCGATGAATTGTGTTTTCCACATTATGCTAGAATGCATTCTCTGACACATTCAGAATCTATTCTAAATGCATGAATTTATATGGACCATGTACGCTTTTTTCGGCAAAAAACTGGAAATACGTTCTTGAATCGTTTCGAATGTATTCTCAATGTATTTTTAGAATGCATTCTGAATATATTTTTAGGATGTATTCCAAATATATTTTTCGAATGCATTCCGATTTAATATCATTGATAAGTAATGTTTTGCCATTTGTTGTTGACTTTACAGCTTCTAAAATACATATATTTATTTATTTACACAAACTTAAAAAAACAAAACAAAAAAATACTTTTCTTACCAAATAAACTGTCAACTAAATTGTCATAATTCTGAAAGGCTTTTTTTTCTTTCCTCCCATCCCAATTGAACATATTCGCGCATTGGGCGCTCATAATATTTCTAAAAACGTCCTTGAGGTGTGATTGCCCTTTTAATTCTTTTATGTACTGCACCTGAAATAAACAAAATACTATTTACTGATTTAATGTAATTTAATCATATAATTCTTACAAAATTATCCTAATACTCTTCATTTTTTAATTTTTTCTCAATTTCTTCTACTTCTTCTATCGTGTTCGTAGGTAGCAGTTCTGACATATTATGTATGTCTCCCTTTTTTACGAACAGTTTTTTGGCAATTTTTTTAAGCAAAACAGTTTGTTCTGCTTGCTTTTTCCTTATGTAACTATGATATATTTAAAAAATAATCGTTAGCATTTTCACCATTACAAAAATTTTTATATAGTATTATAATATTAATTTTACTAACTTTCTTTTTCTAAATGATTGCATCTAATGCATTCGTCCTTATTTGGGATTGGCTCTTGTTGAGCGCTAGCTACTTCCACACTGTCATTTGGATTTGATGCGCTTTCATTATTTTTTTCAGTGTCTTCGATTGTAACGCATGATATATTTTTTTCCAACATAAATAACTCTTAAAATTGAAATAAAAAATCATAACAATATTATAAAATTATAACAAAAATAACTTATGGCTAGGTGATTCGCCTAAAATATCTAGCAATTGACCGTCTTGTTCTGTACTATTAATACGAACCCACTGTCTGTTGTCATCAGAATCACTTAAGGCACATAATGGTGGTGGACTGTTGTGTTTTCTGGTAAAATTTTCTAAGAAAATTAATAATTAAAGAATGTAGTTTAAAGACATATGCATATTTTTTAAATACGAAAAGCCTGCCTTTGTCCAATATTGATGGAGATTTCCGTTTTTTTCATTTTCTTTATTAGTATCAGAATCGAAATATTTTCTTTTTAGATGATATTGATCCATATTCTACGTTCTAATTTGGTGGAAAAAAATTAATTATATATTGTATGTAGTAGAGGAATAAGTAATGGCCCTGATCACGAATTGATAAATTTTTGTATCAAGAATGGCGATAATCGTTCATTTTAGGCGATTTTATCGCCTATTTAAGGCGATCAAATAATTGGTATCGCCTAGCTGATATTTGAGGATACATTTTTATTTCATTAGTTGTGTTAATTTGTATTTGTGTTTCGACATCGGTGGTGAATTATAAAAAATAAAAATGTATGTATTTTTATTTATAAATTATATTTAAAATAAATATAAATTAATATAAATTATTTTTTCAAGGATTAAAGTTTCTAAAAAAGAATTAATTAATTAATTTTTTTTAATTTTTTTTTTTTTTATAAATTTTTTTTTTCTAGAAAAACTCGTCGAATTTAAGATGACGAATAAAGAATTCGCAAAAGGAATTTATAAATCTGTAGGTGGAAGAGAGAAATGGAAAACTCTCACAACAAAAACATCTTTAGAAACTCTAAAAAAACAAAAAAAAAAAAAAAATTTAAAAAAAAGTTAAATTTTTAAATTTTTAAATTTTTTTTTTTTTTTTAATTTTTTTTTAAAAACTAGTTTACAATAATTATGCCAAAATAAAATTTAAATCATCTTTTTGACATTAATGACAGTTCGAAACGCATAATATTACACGTTACGCATGGTAATGCTATTTAGGCGAGGCGATCGCCTTACGTGATACAAACATTTTATTTTCTCGCCTCGCCTCAATTTTGGCGAGGCGATTGGCGATTTTATCGCCATTCGTGATCAGGCCCAATGATTGGTTGTTTGTAAGTTGAAACTTAATAAATTTATAAATGACGGTGTTACTGTCAAATTCTTCAATTTCATTTGCCACTGTGTTACATACAATGATTCCCAAACCATCTGTGGAATCAATAGGTGAATGAAAATATGAAGATATATTCAGAAATCGACTAGATATTAAAACGATTTTATCTTTTTTTTTTGAATTTGTCTGATCTGAATTGGTATTCTTTCAGTACCATTTTCGACACAACAACAATTATCTGGTGGCTTGATAGAAAGTTTAAAATGAGGGTATAGAATTTCATGATACAAATTGGTTTCGTGTGCAACTAGCTTTTGAGGACCAGTTTTTTTAACTTCAACATTTTTTTAAAACTTTCTTCAAATCTTTTGTGGAGTTGTTGAAGTATTTTTGATGGCTTTCGTACTGGCTTTTTTAAATGTTGCATATAATTCTCAAATTTATATGCTGAAAAACTATCTAGTGGTCCATTGTCTTTACAGCAATCTGCTAAATGTAGTAGATTATGAATGTTGTAGCTGATTTGATCCTCATCAAATAATACAGAATAGTTTTTGACAAAATCGTTGAGCATAGCTTTAGCGCAATCTGCATTTTGTGCATAATTCATAGTACATGCCAACAGTCTGTATGCACAATGTAAAAGTAAAAAATTATAGTATATATCATCTGCAATAAAATCTTTTAAAACAATTATGCCTGTATATAAAATAAATTGTCGAAATTCTGTTGCTTTCCATCTTGCTAATTCAAACATTGTTCGAGGTTTTCTTGCAAATTCATTAGGAATGAAACTTTTAAGATCCAGTAATTTTTGCGACATAGCTTGTTTTTGTAGAGAATTTAAACGGACATTTTTGGATTTATTATCAAAAATACTGCAAATCATTTTTTTAACAACTCCGAGATCAAGAACATGCATAGGTTCAACTGGAAATGATGAAATCATATCGATATTTATACTTTCCAAAGAACAAAATTCATTTTATATTGTTTTGATTGGTGCTCAATATCTGCTCTCGCTCGAAAGCTTTCATCACTTCTAAGGCATCCGATTTCCATTTGATAAACTGTTCTATTATTCATATATTTACCAACTTGATTACATTTAGGACATCCATGAAAGCCTTGATGGTATTGAGTACCAGTAATGAAAGCACGAGCTGGAGCATCACAAACAAAAAATCTTATTTTCACCATATTATTTTTAAACATTTCTTCATATTCTTTTACAAATTCTAACAAATAGTCGTTTTCCTCTTTTGGCTTTTGATATTCAACATAAATCCCAATAGGAAACGGTACACAATTATTTTCCTCAACTATAGATCCCAATATTGGCCACATATGATACATAGTCCTGATGATTTTGATAATGGCTATATCTATTTTTAAAGGATATTGAATATCTTTTGCTGTGGATAACAGTTCCAAGTAATTTTTTAACCCAAAGTGGTAATATTCACCAGGTGAAACATCACGTGTTTTAAAAACACAACGAGGAGTTTTTAATAAACTTTTTGCATGCCTTGGTAAATTATGTCCACTTCACATAATATATTTAAAAGTTCTGTTAAGGCTTTATGTGAAATTCTATTTTTCGTGGTCCACATTCGAAGTTTGAATTCTAATGAATCTCCTTCGTCATCATCAGAGACTTCACTGCTACTATCTTCTATACTATTTTTATAAAATTGATTTTCACTCTCTATGTCACAAACTTCGCTTTCACTTTTATTTGAATTATTTTCATCAATGACAATATTTTCATTGCTTATGTCGTTTATATTATCTTCATTATTATTTAAAATTCGATTTTGTAATCTCTCTTCATTTTCAGGTATGGAATCTTCTACACAGACCTTTTTTGTATTTTCTATTTCCTTTTCCACTAATCTTCTAAAATGCCGTTTAGAAACACCGCACAATTTACCACTCATACTCACAATTTACCAATCAAAATAATTAAAATAAATATATTATTTAATAACTTTACCTGTCAAAAATAAATTTGTTTTGAAATAATAAAAGCAACCACCAAAAAATGCGAATAACAAAGTACTGAATAAACAGTTAACTTAAGAACGCGTTGTTTTCTTCGCATGTATTTGGAATGTATTCTGCATTCGTTCTCTGAATACAAACAGTTTATCTTTCACCGAGCAGAGACGATCAAATGCATTCCATCGAAGATGTAATTGAATGCATTCTTCGCATGTATTTGGAATGTATTCTGTAAATATTCTTTACATATTTGCAACCGATCATCATCCGAACGGTTACGATTGAAAACATTCCAAACAGAATGTATAGAATGGAATGTATTTTGTCTAACTAGGTTATACCATGAGTAAAGTGAAATTAGGTTTAAAGGAGCATTCACAGTGCAACGCTAAGTGAAAGTGAAATTTATATGTCTTTTGTTCCCTTTTTTCTTACACGACATCACGACGTCTGCGTCACTCTCTAATTGAAATTGAAATTGCCAACGTAAAGTGAAATTAGGTTCTATTCCTAATTTCAATTTCACTTAACAAAAGCTATAAATTTAATTACAAAAATGTTGTTAGGAAATTGACCAACAGATGGAAACATACAAAAAATGCAACAATTTCCTTAAAATTTCCTCGAATTCCTTGATATTAGCATGTGACAGAATGACAGCATCATGACAATTTGTTTTTTCAAATTTAAAAACATCTAGTGGTCGTTGAATCTGAATATTGAAACATTTCAATTTTCTGTTAAAAGAAGTGTTTTAAAAACTAATATTATAAACATATAATATAAATAAATATTATAATAAATTAAATATTTTTTTGTATATTAATAAGTGTATATTGAAATATTAATTTTTTTCTGAAAGAAGTGTTATAAAAACTAATATTATAAACATATGATATACGTGTCCGCATTGCGAGTGTCGACAATCGATCGATCGAGTATCGAATGTCAAATATGGTATTGCGAGTATCGTTTATATCGTTGGTGATCGATTTTATCGATATTTTCTAGCGATTGCATCTAACCTCTCGACTGTCAATTTCACGAAGGAAAAATATACTTTTATAACCAAATTTCAAGGAAGAAACATGTAAGTACACATTTTTCATAATTATCTTTTTATAAAAAATATCTTGTTTAATGTAGGACGAAAGTTGTGAGCAGCAAGAAACAAATTGAAAAACTCATCCAATTGATGGAACAGAATCCTGATGTTGCAAAAGGTGTCATCAAAAAATCTCAAACGCTATCTTATTGGGACAAACTTACACAAGAGTTGAATAGCCTTGGACCACCTCTTCGTACAGCAGATAAATGGTTAAAAGTGAGTAAGACATTTAAAAATAATCTATAAAAGTAACCTAGTACATAAACTTATCTTACATATCTTATTTATCTTACATAAACTAGGTATGGACAGACTTGAAATTCAAATTGAAAAAAAAGTTGATAGAAAATAAAACGGAGTTAAAAGCAACAGGTGGTGGACCCAATAACTTATACAACTTTTCTCCATCTGAAGAAGCAGTGATTGACTTGCTTAATCTTAGAGTAAGTACAAATCCACCAGGGAACGAGTTTGGTACACAATTATCACTAATTAGAAATGAGCAGAATAAAATTAGTGATCAAATGGAAATACCTGTGGAGGATAATGAGGAAGAAACACCAGCTGAAGTAAATGGAACTCCTTCGAATGCAAGGGTTAGAATAAGATCAACGAAAGCTGCAATAAATGATTCATGTGATAGGCGTTTAAAAATATTGGAACATCATACTGGAATACAGGAGGAAATAAGGAATGAGTTGAAAGAAATAAAAAACTATTTAAAAGAAAGTATTGAGCATAAAAAAAAACTATATTACTTAAAAAAAGATACTCACAGGGATATATTAAAAAAAAAGAAGAAGAGCTAAAATTATATAAAGAAGAAATAAAAAACCAAAGGGAATATCGGACTGCAAAACTAAAATTGAAAGTGCAAATATTGGAATTAAAGAAAAACGAAAAAAATGAAATCTAGAATTATTTATTCTGAGTTAAGATTGTAAGCCACTAAATTTCTATTTTTGTTCATTTATACATTTTTTTCAAAGTGAATTAAAAAGTTGTTTTTGATACTTATTAAAATGTTTTCACTTTACATAAAATACCTAATTTATTATATATTCATTTCATTTCAGCTAAAACCGAATAAAAGTCATGTTTTCCATGCATAATTCATATATAATTCATCAAGAAATAAGTAGTACATACATAATTTCCAATTTTCAGGTTAATTAATTGCATAAAACTATTAACAATTCTATTTCTAATATTTTCTCCTTCGTTACTGCTTGGTTCTAAATTCAGATATTCATTATCGTCATTATTATCATCACCATCTTCATTAAGTTCATATGCTGTAGTATCAACATCACTTTTATAACTAATACATACATTATGTAATGCTGCACACACGTTGATAATCTTTGTTGCCTTCTCCGGAGAATAGTGCATCTCCCTCGCTCCTAGAAGACACCTAAATCTATTTTTAAGAATGCCAATCGTCCTTTCCACAATTATCCTTGCCTGAGTGTGCTTCTTATTGAACCGTGATTCTACAGAATTTTCCGAAGCGTTGCGAAATGGGGTTATTAAATGTACCGCCAAAGGATAACCTGCATCGCCTAAAAAATATAAATATATGAGATATGTATGTTTTATACATTCTTTTGTGTAATTAAACCCTCACCAAGAAGCCATGAATTTCGCTCTCCATTTTGGTAGTCCTCTTCTAATTTCATTTTCAAACTTGATGTATTCCAAACCATAGAATCATGTGTCGCTCCCGGAAACTTCGCATTTATTATATTTAATAATCATATTGTGGTCACAAACCTAAAACAAATAAAAAAGTTATGAAAAGTCATTGTCTTTTTACAAAGTGGTACTTATTTACAATCATGGCGTTCAAACTATAGAAACCCTTCCGGTTGTAATACAAATGTTGAATTTGTTTTGCTGGTGCTCTGATTCTGATGTGCGTCCCATCTACGCAGCCAATTACACCTGGAATCCCACTCTTTTCGTAAAAAAAGAGTTTTGCTTGGTTTTTTTCTACAGGGGAATATTCAAATTTGATCCACTTCGGACAAAGATGGTTTTCCAATACCTCTATCACCTCCTTAAATATCAACGATACTGTTGGTTGCGCTAGTCCGAGGATGAAATCGTTGCCTACGCTATGTTGGTAGCTCCCTTGAGCCAGGAATCTTAACACACTGGCAAATTTAATTATATTTGGGATGGATGTCGATCTTATAGCTGGCTTTAATTTTGAATCTATCTCTTCCAAAATATCTTTGAAAGCTGCCTTCGACAATCTGAAGGTTTGTATAAAACTGTTGGAATATGTGTATATAAATATGAAGCTGATCAAATTAATTTTAATATACATACTTGTGAATTTTTATTGAATATATTCATAATATAAATAAATCAACTAAAACGTGAGAAAAAATTAATTGTCAATTTAATACTTACCAGAATTCATCCAGTTCTAAAGGATTAGATGTGTTCCTTAAATGTCTTCTTTTTCTAATTGTTTCTGTTTTTTCACTATTTGTATCAGCAGAATTTTCAAAAAACAACTCCAAAAAGCTCATTTTATTTTATTATCAATAAAAACAAACAAATTTAAATATTTTATTGAAAATTAATTACACTTGGAATGTCAAATGTCACATATGAACAGAAAAAATTCACAATAGATCACTATTTTACCGAACAAAAAATATGCTTACATGGTAATGATTCTTGCGCTATCGATTAAGTTACACAATGCCGAAAAATTTTTTAATCGACTAAGCATGGCCAATCGATCGATTGCTGAATCGACACTCGCAATGGACACCATAAATATTTTAATAAATTAAATTCTTTTTTGTATATTAATAAGTGTATATTAATAAGTGTATATTGAAATATTAATTTTTCGTTGAAAAGAAGTGTTTTAAAAACTAATACTATAAGCATAAATAAATATTAGAAAAAAATTATATTAAATTAAAAATTAAAATATATAAAATAAATAATAAAAAAAATGAATACAGAAAATTTGTTTTGTAACATACCAATTTTACTTTATTTGCTTATTGATCTTTATGTTATAAAAGTTAGAGTTATATTGATAAATTTTACGGGGAAAGTTCCGAATCGCTGGATCGAGCTTTCAAAATGGACTTTTTTTAAAAGGTAGTTTCCGATACGCTGAAAACGAAATGATGGTCTTTTTTGGCGATGGCACCATCTAGTGGCCGAAAAATGTAATTGAAGTTTTTTACAAAAATCATATTTTTGCGATTTTCTCTGTAACGGTGAATTGTGAGAACATGGTTCTTTGACCAAAAGTTGCGTCTCTTTAAGCTCTATATTCTGAAAAAAAATTATTTTCAAAAAGTCTTTGTAGAAGGATAGTAAAGGACATTTTGTGATTTTTGACTATTTTTACATTTCTGCCAATTTCTCAGAAAAGAATGGGGATAATCGGTTCAAATTTTTTGCAAATAAAAAAGGACATCATGAGCAAGTTTTTCCAATTTTTACTTTGGTCCTGATGTAGAAGGCAAAAATCATAGAGAGAAATTATTGTAATAGTGCGAAATGTTGCATAATATATGTGCATTTGTAGAAGGCAAATCTATCAGTGTGTATATGCGCGCATGTGTGTGTGTGTGGGCAGGTGTGTGTTTGCGCGTTTGTATAAGGCAAATCTATCAGAGTTTGTGTGCACGCATATGTATGTGTATGTTCATGTGTGTTTGTGTGTGTGTATGTGTGCATGTATGTGTATGTTCATTTGTAGAAGGCGAACCAGATAGTGTGTATGCCTGTATAGAAAATGCTTACTGCACACACTGGCAGGTTTTCCTTCTGCAAATGCACACACAAACTCATGCGTGCACGCATTCGTATGTACATATGTGCATTTGTAGAAGGCAAATCTATCAGCGTGTGTATGCACTCATGTGTATGTACGTATGTGCATTTTTGTGTTTGTGTGCGCACGTGTATGTGTGTGCGTGTGTGCTTGCTTGCTTGCGTGCTTGTTTGTGTGTGTGTGCATTTTAGAGGGCAAATCTGATAGTGTGTGCATTGAGCATTTTGTATACGGACATACATACGAAATACGTATGTTTTTTAATTTTACTCTTTGTTTATTTTTTTTGTGGTCCTGAAAAGGACCTATTTTTTCTTGAATTCATTTGTTCTCGCATTATTTTACTATCAGCAGTACACGTCTTTTATGTCTTCAAGAAGGACTTCAAATGGATCTTCATTTGTCTTTTGAATTCTGCGTCTCCACAAAAATTCACATAAGTGTAAATCCAAATTTTCTTTTTTTACACCCCCTCGTGACAGCCGCAATTTCAATGATCGCCAACTGCTCTCAATATTTTGGGTGTGTGCTCCAGATTCTGGATCAATAAAATTCTCCGAATGATTAACTGTTTTATGAACGAACCCGTGCGCGCTTAAATCAAAATATCCGCCCCAACAATCTGTGTAAATTTCGGTACCCTCATTGACATGTTTTTTAACAATATCAAGAAGTGTATCTTTATCACGCGCATTGTCGGGGCAAACTTCCAATCAGTAGTTGGTACTATTACGCTCGATCATTCCTACAATCCAACTACCTTCCACAATTCTTCCGCGTTCGTATTTCCGTTTCCCGATTTTTGTTTCATCGATCTCGACTGTGCAACCTGGACCACCAATTTTTCCGTCTTCTTCGTAATGTCTATCTAGAGAGATCATGCATACTTCTCGCGCGAATGAAAATCTATCTGCTATTGTTTCACGTGAAACAACAACACCGGTTAGCAAAACAATACGTAATTATCATACACATTTCAGGCGAAATGTGACAACAAACCACGTATTCGTTGATCGCGAGATTCTATGACGGCCGTTTTTGAAATTGCAACGGAAAAATCCAAAATTATGTCCGCGTTCGACACTCATCATTTTCTTATGCTTTTCGCAATATTTTTCCGCGGTCAACAAACCTTTTTCTGTTATCCATTCTTCTGTTGATCCAGAATCCGTTAATACTTCGCAAAGTGTAAACAAATTCTATTTGAAATTACCTCTGAAAATGAAAAAATATATAATTTTTCTTATTTTTGTTATTATTTATTTATTTTTATATCAATTTCTTTAATTTTTTCATTACTATAAATTTTTACTCACCTTAAATCCATAATTTTCAATTTAATAATATTAAAATAATACGAAATTTTTATCAAATTTTTTTATCACTTCACTGCTTCAAACAACAAATGAAAATAAATAATTTTATAAAATTTTTGATTTACCGAGAACAGCCTACTGATCTATAAAAAATGTTTTAATTTTTTAATTGAAAATATACTGCAACTACTGCATAAAAAGTTGTCCGTTATTTTCAAATTACATTCTCTGCATTTTCTATACAGACATATACATACTGCCAGGTTTGCCCTGTACAAGTGCACATACCCACAGAAATGCACATACACACAGTGACAGATTTGCTTCTACAAATGCACATACGCACATACATACACATGCACACAAGCACGAAAAACACACAAAATACAAAATTTTACACCATTAAAATCATTTCTCTCTATGATTTTTGCCTTCTAAATCAGGACCAAAGTAAAAAGTGGAAAAGCTTGCTCATGATGTCCTTTTTTATTTGCAAAAAATTTGAACCGATTACCCCAATTCTTTTCTGAGAAATTGGCAGAAATGTAAAAATAGTCAAAAATCACAAAATGTCCTTTATTATCCTTCTACAAGGACTTTTTGAAAATAATTTTTTTTCAGAATATAGAGCTTAAAGAGACGCATCTTTTGGTCAAAGAACCATGTTCTCACAATTCACCGTTACAGAGAAAATCGCAAAAACATTATTTTTGTAAAAAAATTCAATTGCGTTTTTGGCCACTAGATGGTGCCATCGCCAAAAAAGACCATCATTTCGTTTTCAGCGTATCGGAAACTACCTTTTAAAAAAAGTCCCATTTTGAAAGCTCGATCCAGCGATTCGGAACTTCAGCCAATTTTACATTTTGTTCCTCTTTATATACTTTTTGATTTGAGATTTTTTTATTCTTTTTTACATCTTTTGAGTAATATTTTCTCTAGCTTAATAAGCAATTCAGCAATTGTACAAATTGAGTTTTTTGTTCTCTAAATCTAATACAAATACAATTATATTATAATATAGTGTAATTTATATGTATATTTAGCTTAAAATATATAACATAGTGTTGTCGCTGCTACAGTCTCCCCCTCTAGCTTCGAAATGAAATCGGCTCGATGAGTAAGCTAGTTATTTCTGGTGGATTTGCTCGTTTTCTTCTTGGGTCGTCCTCTCTTTTTTATTGGTGCTATAGGTTCTGGGATGTTGTCTTGATTGCCTGTGAATGCTTTTAAAGAGGATGTGTGGTATACTCCTATTGGTGTTGTAGGTGCGTCTGGCGATGCGACCTCATATGAATTGAATCCCTTTTTAGCAAGTAATGATATATGGGCAATCTTGTTTTGGGGAAAATTTTGCGGAATAATTCTTTGCTGCGCTACTATGCACATGTGTTTTTACCCATACATGATCGCCTGGATTATGACCTGGATCTTCTCGTCGTTTATTATCTGTATAACGTTGATGACGTAGTTGTACTTTATGTTTCACACTTTCTGATTCTTGCAAAACATCTAAGAGCTGTAATAATCTTGGTGTTATCTGTGGTATGAAATTTTCTGCATGGATGATGGCTCGCAGATGGTGATGTACATCGTCAGGCGTACGCAAGTCTCTGCCGAATGCTAAATATGCTGCAGAGTAACCGGTGCTTTCACATTTGCTTGTATTCATAACAAAACGGCTGGGCGGAAGCTTCTCAGTCCACGAAGTATGATTATCTCCAACTAGGATGGAAATCTGTGTTTTCAGATCTCTATTTTTTTTGTTCAACTGGATTCGCAGCTGGATGATATACTGGTGTAAGGCGTTGTTCGATGCCTAAACAGTAGGTTAGATGCTGAGTAATGGCAGCAATAAACTGTGTGCCATTATCCCTAATCAAGTGACGTGGTAAACCAAATCTTAAAAATACTTCGTTTAACAGTAGGACTGCGCAGGCTTCGGCTGTGGCTATTTCTAGAGCGAAAAGTTCTACCCAACGGCTGGCTGTATCTTCTATGATCAATATCCATCGTTTGTTGTCTTTGGATTCAGGTAGTGGTCCAAACAGATCTACCGCGACGATTTCAAACCTTTGTTTGCTTGGTGTAGTCTGCAAAAGACCAGCTGGCTTGCAATTTTCTCCCTTGTATCTTTGACATTCAATACATCGTGAGATATATTTAGCTATATCTTGTCGTAGTCCAATCCAAAAATAGCGAGATGATATTCTATGATATGTATGATCTACCCCGTAATGTCCAGCTGTAGGGAAATCGTGATATTCTTTAATGATAGTATTTTGTTCACCTTTCGGTACCACTAATAAACCATTTTCGTTGTCGATCTCTGGGATGTGTCTATAAAGTACACCTTGATTCATTATATAGCCCATATTTGACCAGCGTAAATATTTCTCTCCAAAATCTAATTTTTCAAGATCGTCAATAATGTTTTTTAAATCTGAATCTTCCAGTTGCTTTTGTCGTAGATCTTCAGCTTTTACCTGTGGTAAGTCAATTTCTGTACTGTCGACTTCACACAAAAACTCTTCGTGATTAGTACATATTGGTCGTGATAAAAAACCTGCTAAAACGTTTGTTCGACCTGGACTGTATTCTATTTTGATGTCATAAGCCTGTAAAGTTAATGCCCAACGCGCTAATCTTCCGGATGGTGTCCTTGTAGTCATGAGCCATCTTAGTGGTTGATGATCAGTAATGATTGTAATTTTAGGGTCCTCAATATAACCTCGAAAGTGTGAAACTGCCCATACGATAACCAATGCCTCACTTTCCGTAGTTGAATAGTTCTTCTCTGCTGAAGTGAGCAGGCTACTTGCATACTCGATGGGGTGCTCATCTTGTCCCTCCCCCTGGACTAAAACAGATCCTAACGCATAACAGCTTGCATCCGTTTTAATAATGAATGGTAGGTTTTCATCCGCTTGACGTAAAATTGGTGCCGTAGCAAGTTTAACTTTTAATGTTTCAAACGCATTATTTTGTTCTTTTGTCCATTCTCATGAAGCATTCTTCTTTGTAAGCTTCGTTAAAGGATGTGCGATGTTAGCAAAATTTTGAATGAATCTGCGATACCATGAACAAGTTTGCAGGAATGAAATTAGTTGCTTTAATGTAGTTGGAGCAGGCGTTTCGAAGTATGACGTTTACTTTATTTGTGTCAGGTGAAATGCTTTCAACTGTTATAATGTGTCCTAGGTATTTTGCCCTGGAGCAGCAGAATCTACATTTTCCACGATTAAGATTTAACTTAAACATTCTTAACCTGTCAAACACTTTATTTAAATCATGTAAGTGTTGTTCAAAAGTAGCAGATATAATTATAATATCGTGAAGAAAAGCTAACACGCATACATTTAAGCCATTTCTAAATTTGTCGATTAACCTCTGAAAGGTTGACGGGGCATTTCTTAGCCCAAATGGCATTCTTTTGAATCTGAACATACCAAACGGAGTTATACATGCTGTTTTGTCCCTATCTTCTCCTGCTACACTGACTTGCCAATAGCCAGAAATTAAGTCTAGAGTTGTCATATATTTTGTGCTTCTAGCAGAATGAAGTAAATCATCCATACGTGGAAGTGGATACCGATCTGGAATTGTTACAGCATTCAATCGCATGTAATCGATGCAGACTCGTATTCGTCCATCTTTTTTAGGAACTAACACCACGGGAGCGGCCCACAGTGATTCACATACCGCAATAATATCGTCTGCTAACATTTTGCCTAGTTCTTCCCTTAAAAGGGCTCTTGGGGTGACATACGATATGGTGGTACTGCAATAGGACAGGTATCTCGTAATTTAATAAAATGCTGTATGTAAGGTGTTGGTTCATTTTTATTAACAAATATATCTTTATTATCTACAATAAATTTATTTAATTGTTGTTTGAATTCTATATTTAACTGCTTTCCTTCATCTTCACGAAGTTCTACATCGATACTGTTGAGTTGGACATCTCTCATTCGACAGGCTTGAAACATACTTCCTCGAGGATCCCTTGGTGGAGTGACATGATTATCGAGTAAGGCATCTTTGAATATAGCTGTGATTGCCCTTGGAGAGTAATCATTTTCCTTAGTTTCAGCAGATAGATGGCGTCTTGGTGGAGTTTCAAATGGTAAAAGCTTCCATGGAATGTTTTCTTGCTGTTGTGTATTCATATTGGCATCTTGATTTTCAGAATCCGCATTAGCATATTGAAGAAAAACTGATTTAGTGGTTTTCTTATACTTTTGTGGTGTTTCGTCACTTTCGATTAGCCATTCATTTGTACTTTCAGCCGCTTTTGCTTCATAGTTATCATCATGTGGTAAGAAATTATACCATTGATCAGGTTCATCGGCAAAATACCATACACGTTGAGCCAAATTTAGTATGACGCAAGCTTTTTCCAAGAAATCTATGCCTAATAATGTTCTGTTATCATTTGCTGTTTCTATTGCCAGGAACTCTATACTTAAGGAACGATTTCCGATTTCAATGTTGACTACTGTTTTAAGACATAATTGTAAGCTTGTTGAACCATCAGCTAATGTTACTTTTGTCTTTGTAGTAGTAAAATGTACCCCCTTATTTCGTAGAATTCTTAATAGACTCTTCCCAGCAACACTTATTCTTGCAGCTGTGTCAATGTAAGCTACACCTTCGAGTCCAAGTATTTTGACTGGAATAGTCGGCGGACTTTTGCCTAGTTTTGAAGCTGTAGTGATCGCATGAAAATTTACATTTGTTGGTGAATCTAATGTATTTTTCTTACAGTGCAGTTGCTACGAAATACACCGGGTGCACCACACCCATAACAATTTATTTTATTTTGCATGCTTTGTACTTCTTCGCCCACTTTAGATTCCGTTACTTTTATAGAATTTTGTTTTGCTTCATTGGCCTTCTTTTTCCTACAGAAGTCGGCTGTGTGACCTCGAATTGTGCAATAGATACAGCGAATTTTCCTTTTTATATCATTCTGACCACGTTTTTTATTTTCTTCGTTATTTTCGTGCTATTCGTATTTTCTTTAAGTATTTGAGTTTCTTCGGTTAAAGATTCAACATGACGTGCTTTTTCAAGAAGTTTATTGAATGAAGTTATCTCATTTCTAGGAATTTTGCTTCTAATGTTTAAATTGAGAAGACCATAAATAAGGTCAATCTGTGTGGTTTCATCATGACCATTTTCTGGGAGTTGTGACAGAAGAGCACGTTTCTGACAAACAAAAATATCAGTTGATGTCTTGGCAGCCTGATATTCAGAAAACAGTTCAACATAAATCTGATGTGGTTGTCTTTTAGGTGAAAAAGTTGATCTGAGTAGCGCAGTTTCAACAATGTATCAACTTCGTTGTAGTCTCTGCTTCCGTTAAATCGATCTACACATTTACTGAAGCTGCCAGGTTGGCTTTCAACTTGAATGCTTCCACCGGCTCGTTGTAGTTTCTGGAGTCTATTTGTAATCGTGATAAGGCATCTGCATTGGTGTTCAATAAACCCTTTTTATATTTTATCTCGAAATCGTAATCCATTAGATCTAGTCTAATAGGCGTCATTTTAGATGAAGGATTCTTATGTGTGAATAAGCTTATAAGTGGGCGGTGATCTGTGACTACTGTAAATTTTCTGCCATAGAGATAAGGTCTGAAATGATTGATTGCCCAGTGAATTCCTAATAACTCTTTTTCAATTATTGATTTATTCATTTCATGTTTATTTAATGTTCTACTCGCATATGATATTGGTAAATCTTTGCCAATTTCTCCTTGAGATAATACTGCTCCTAATGCGAAATTTGATGCATCTGTTGTTAAGATGAAAGGTTTTGAAAAATCTAGATATTGCAGTATGGGTGGGTTTAGTAATTTTTGTTTTAAATTTTGAAATGATGTGTCACATTCTTTAGACCAAATAAATGAAGTGTTTTTACGACATAACATATTAAGTGGTTTTGCAATAACTGCAAAATTCGGAATAAATTTTCTGTAATAGTTACAAAATGCTACAAATCTTTTAGTTTCATTTGCATTCGTCGGAGTTGGATAATTAACTACTGTGTCGTATTTTTTAGGATCTGTTTTTATTCCTTCGCTAGTTATTAGATGTCCTAGATAGACTACTTCTGATTGCAAGAAATTGCATTTTTCTAGATTCAATTTAATGTTATATTTTCTCAATCTTTGGAAAATTTTAATTAAATTGTTGTTGTGATGTCTGAGACTACATCCGAAGATAATAATATCATCTACATATAAGAATGCTTGAGCATCAAGACCTGATAATGCTATGGATAACATACGTTGAAAGCTATTTGTTGAAATTTTTAGACCAAATGGTAATCTTTTGAATTGGAAATGTCCTTTACTAGTTGAAAATGCTGTTAAAGGTCTAGATTCTTTCTCCAGTTCAATTTGATGAAAAGAGCTTGTTAAATCCAGCGTTGAAAAATATTTTGCTTTGCCCAATTTATCTAGAATATCTTCTAGTCTTGTTAATGGAAATTTATCATCCAAAATCTTTTTATTTAATTGTCTAAAATCGACTACCATTCTCCATTTTTTCTCTTTATTATTGCTTTTCTTAGGTACTATTAATAATGGGGAGTTATGTGGGCTAATCGATGGTTTTATGATATCATCTTTTAAGAGCTTTTCTATTTGCGAGTTTATTTCTTCTACTTGAGATTGTGGCAAACGATAGTTTTTTATATACACTGGGTTTTTATCGTGTATATTTATTTTTTGCGTATAAAAATTATTTACACCTAAACGATCTCCATCCAAATAAAATATATTTGAAAATTCTTTAAATATTTCTAATAATGAATCCTTTGCTTTCTGATCTAGATCATTTATTTTTAATATGTTTTTTAGTTTTTCATATCTGTCTTCATATACTCCTTTTGTATCTATTTTACTTATTATGTGGAAGTCTTTTAATGGAAGTATTTCCAACGGGATTAATGTTAACTTCATTGTCAGTTGTATTTAAAATTTTTATATGTATAACTCCTTTTGATGGTATAATAGAATTAGCGATAAAAACACCGTCTTGAATTTCTTTGTTCAAAATAATGCTATCTTCATTGACTTGACAATTAATTGCTTGAATCGATTCTGTTCGCGCTGCTATTTTTATATATTTTTCTTCTTGTATTTTGGTAATAAGGGGTACGATGAAATCTGTTTCATCAGTACAAATTGTGATTGTGAAATCTTCATAATTTATTTTACAATTGTAATTTGTTAGAAAATCTCTGCCAATGATGCCATCTGTTATTATTGGAAAGTTTTCTTCTACAACATGGAGTTTCTGAGGTAGATATTCATTTTCTATTAAAAAGCATGCATTTATTGTTCCAAGGGTTTGAATTTCATTTTCTGTCACACCTGTTATTTTACATTGTTCATTATTAATATATGAATTTGTTTTTAAAGTATTTACTTTTATTACTGAAATGTCGGCACCAGTATCAATTAGAAATGTTCTTATAGTATCTGAAATATCTATTTTTGCTAAGACGTAATTTGTTAATTTTTCAATTTTTAATTGATATATATTGTTTTCTCGTCCCCAATCTGATGTTCTTCGGGGACTACTTGCGCGTTTCCCGAGTTAATTACATTGATTCTTCTTTTATTTCTGCTATTTGCACCACGATTATTATTGTTACGGTTATTATTATTATTATTATTAGTTGTTGTAATCTTTACGATTGTTATAGTTGTAATTTCTATTTCTTGTATTGTTATATCCTTGTGTTCTTCTGCCATTATTATTTTTATTGTGTTTATTGTGTTTTATATAGAATACAGTATTGGTCATAAGTATTTTTACACAGCAATTTTTTTCAGATAAAAAACTTTACAGTTTCATATCATTTTTATTTTTTAATGAATCAATTTCATTTCTTTTACATTTTGTTTTGCTTTTTCTTTAGAAAAACAATTTGTACTTTTCTAGCCCAGATGTTCAATAAATTTTGAGAAAATAACGGTGAATCATTGTTGCTTCGTGCGACAAAATTATTTTTATAAGGGCAAAAGTATTTTTACATGGGCTTATTTGCATTTCAGTTTGATCTCAGAATAGTTGCAGAAAGTGAAATTAGTGATTTAGTAATTTAATTTAAATATTTCCAGTTGATAATTGAAAATTTTATTTAAAACGACTAATAAAATGGCTAAAACCAAAGAAATAAGTGTGGAAGTTCGCGCAGAGGTAGTTGCAAAATTTAAATGTGGAATTTCAGCAGCAGAATTGTCCAAAACGTATAAAATTACTCGGCAAACAGTTTATAATCTAATTAAAAAAAAAGATGCCTACGGAAATTTAGAAAATAAACTAAGAAGTGGACGAAAATCATCAACCACTAAGCGACAGGACAGGATTTTACTACGTGCTGTGAAAGAAAAGCCCGATATTAGCTTTGCAAGGATTGCGTCTTCTTCAGCAGATATTATTGGACAAAAAATTAGTGCAAGCACAGTTCAAAGAAAATGCAAAGACTTCGGTGTACAAACGTATATAGCTCGAAAAGTTATTAATATTTCAGAAGAGAATATGATTAAAAGATTAAAATTTGCTAAGGAGTATATTAATAAGCATCTTGATTTCTGGAAGAATGTTCTATGGACTGATGAAAGTTCTTTCCAATATCAAGGAAGCTTCGGAAGAAAATTTATGCACCTTTCTAAAAATTTAAGAAAAAAAGCAATTCAGCCTTACAACAGACATGGCGGTGGTTCTGTTATGTTCTGGGGATGTATTTCATACTATGGTTTAGGGGAGCTCGTAGCTATTGAAGGAAGTATGAATCAGGAAAAATACTTAGAAGTTCTAAATGACCATTGTTTCACATCCTCAAACACACTTTTCCCTCATACTCATTGGGTCTTACAACAAGATAATGCACCTTGTCACAAAGGATGGTTGGTGAACAAGTTTCTTGATAGTGTCGAACAAGAACGATTGCCGTGGCCACCACAAAGCCCAGATATGAACATAATTGAAAATTTATGGGCATTCATCAAGCAAAAAAGAACTGTTGATAAAAGAAGAAACAGAGACGATACTGTTACAGAGGTTACGAACATTTGGAAAAGTATTCCTCTTGAATACATATACAAATTAATAGAATCAATTCCACGAAGATTACAAGCAGTTATTGATGCAAAAGGAGGACACACATCCTATTAAATATGCGAAACTACTAAAATCAAAAATTTGCAACATTGTTTCAAAATAAAATAAATAACTAATATAAAGCAAACGTTTTTTTCTTTTTGTAAAAATACTTTTGGCCTTATAAAAATAATTTTGTAGCACGAAGCAACAATGATTCACCGTTATTTTCTCAAAATTTATTGAACATCTGGGCTAGAAAAGTACAAATTGTTTTTCTAAAGAAAAAGCAAAATAAAATGTAAAAGAAATGAAATTGATTCATTAAAAAATAAAAAAGATATGAAACTGTAAAGTTTTTTATCTGAAAAAAAATTGCTGTGTAAAAATACTTATGACCAATACTGTACGTTTTCATTGTTATTCCCACTGGAATCAATTTCAGATGCTAGCTTAACTGCTTCATTTAGTGTTTTTGTTTGGGCTGCAAATATTGTCATTTTCAAAGGTTCTTTCAGTCCAGATTTGAATGCATTTAAAGCTAATGTATCATTTATGCTAGCGATGACTGTTTTATTTGCTTCACCTTGCTCTGATATATGTATTTCGTTTAATTCAGCAACCAATGTTTCAATTTCTTCAGCAAATTTGAGTACTGTTTTATTTCCTTGCTGAATACGATACAGGTCATTTTGAATTTTCAATGGGTTCTTTTTTGGTTTATATATTTTTTCAAAGAGATATTTAAATTGTTTCAATGTTGTTGGTATTTGTTCATTACTAATTTTATTACGAACTTTATCTGTTATACGAGTTTTTAGTACAAATTTTATCAATTTTTCTACTTCTGTATTATCTTTTAAAGTTTCAGATAGACATTCAACCAAATTGATAAAATTTGTTAATGATTGCGGTTCACCATTGAATTCTGGTATTTTCTTAAGCGTTGTGCTAATATCGAATGCTGCCATTATTATTGTTTCCTTTCTTTCTTTTTCTGATGAATTTTGTGTGCTAAGACTACCTGAATATTCTTCGCTACTAATACTATTACTACTATCTTGATCACTATCAATATCTTCTATTCGAACTTTGGAATTTATTATGGATTGTATTTGATTATAAATTTCTAAGTATTTGTTTTTATAATTTGTACAATCATATGCTTTTGATAGTATTTCTAATTTTTTATTAAAGTTTTTCTTTGAATGTTCCAAATATAATTTCTTTGTTAATAGATATTTATCCGAAAAATTTCTATTTGGATTTTTCTTAAATACAGTGCACTCGCGATAACTTGAACCCCCGGTAACTTGAACTATCCAGTAACTTGAACTCTAATCGTTTTTACTTTCTAAACATAGGAAATTTGAGAAAACATGTTCGTGCATGTTCGATATTGTCTTTATTCATTACTACATACATAATTGTACATTAAGAAATAAAATATAAATAAAATACATTATGCAAAATAACGGTAATCCAAAATAACACAGTAAGTAGTGGGTCTAATAGTCAGTCAGTCGTCTAGTCGTCTTTCGGTAATTAGTACATATTTTTTGTGGTAATTTTTTTAAAAAGTTTATTAAATTAATAGAAATGGGTTTAATTAAGGGCCAAAAACTAAATTCACTTACCCTGAAACAAAAAAGAGGATAAGTCAAATTCGGGCTCAGTTTAGGAAGTTTGGCTAAAACGTATAAGGTATGTACTACATATCCTCGGTGATATTTTCTAGAATTACTTTTGTTCAACCCACTATTTAGGTGAAACAATACATGCTAAAGAAAGGATTGCCGCATAAAGCGCTTCTCTTAATAGATAACGCAGCCAGCCATTCTTCAGAGGAAGAGCTGAAAAGTTATGATGGTCATATTTTAGCAATGTTTTTACCACCAAACGTTACATCATTAATTCAGCCCATGGACCAAAACGTAATAAGATTGGTGGAGCTTCATTACAGAACCAGACTTCTAACACACATTGTTGCAAACAAAAGTGAACCTCTTAATGAAACATTAAGAAAGTTCACATTACGTGATGCAGTATCATATTTGAAACTTTCATGGAATAAAATAAATCAAGAAACTATTGCAAAAAGTTGGAAAAACGTTTTAGAAGACAAAGAATCTCTAACTGAGGATGATGAGGATATTCCTTTAGCACAATTAAAAACATTGTGTGAAGAAGATATGCGACATAATCAGCAAGAGTTGGTTGCGCTTTTGAATGAAGTTGATAGTCAAGTAAGATACCAAATAGTTTCTCATAATTATTACATTACTGCTGTCTTTTTTATAGAACACTTACGATCGGGAGGATATATTTCAGGGGGAAGTGAGTGAGGCGCAGTGTGATGAAGACGTGGAATCATGCGAAGAGAACATAGAAATTGAAACAAATACAACAGTAAATGTTATTTCGGACATAGAAGTAATTGAAATAACTAATAAATTAATAACATGGGCTGAATTTAAAGAACTTCTTTACAAGGAAATTTCAGTACTGCAAAACCTACGACAAAACCATGTAATATTTTAATATTTTAATATGTAAAACTAATATATGTATGATTACTTTTCAAGAACAAATAAAAATTAATTTTCTGTTCAAAAGCTTGACTTTCGAATAATATTATTGCTTTAATGTCATATTAATATACTTGTTTACCAAAAATAAACTGTCTTATATAACCCATTCGGTAAGTTGAACGATTCGCTAACTTGAACAACCCCTTGCACGAGTTCGGCCAAGTTAGCGCAGCGCGAGTGCACTGTATGTCCAATATATTTTTTAAATCTTTTATTGAATCTTCTAGATTTTTCATTAATGCAAAACATTTTTTTTTTGAA
This sequence comes from Villa cingulata, assembly GCA_951394055.1. Lineage (NCBI taxonomy): Eukaryota > Metazoa > Arthropoda > Insecta > Diptera > Bombyliidae > Villa > Villa cingulata. The sequence continues at coordinate 30,478,347 of OX596020.1, read as the reverse complement.
AGCGAAAAGAAAGACAAAAAATTTATATTTGATATTATTTATTTTTTTTTTCTTTTTCAAACGGAAAGTAAGAGTAAAATGAATAAAAAATTTATTTATAATATTATTATTATTCATTATATATATATTTTATATATTTACATTATTTCTATTTATATCTTTTTTTATACTTTTTTTAAATTTATTTTTAACATAACCTATTATAATTATTGCAATTAGACATACAGCTAAACTTATAATTATTATTTTTAAAGTTTCATATCGTTGATTGTTATTGATGCTGCTGTAGTTGTTGGTCGAGGCTGAATTCACTATTACTTCCTCTTTTGATTTACCGCTGCCCATTGTTCCTTCCGAATTTCTTTTATTTCGTTTAGGAAAAAGTTCTTCTCTTCTTTGGTAACTGCTAAATTTACTAAACGGTATAGTTCCGCTATAGCTTTTCTTTCTCTGACCTTTTTTTCTCCTCTTTTTTTTATTTTATGTATTTGAATTTTTGATGTTTCAATTGTTCGATTTTCGTTTCTTTCTCTATACTTTTGGATTGAAATCGGTCGCGGTCCAGCCTTAATGTTATTTCTTAAATCTTCATGTAGAGATGGATTTATTCGTATATGTTGTTGTAGCGCTTCTTGTGAATTAGTTTTAAAATTACATTTGTCGCAGCTGAAATATTTTTCCATGCAGTTTTGCAGGGTCGCCATGTAATGCTAAGGTCACCGATGAAGAGAATTTCTACCTAGCTGTAAAGAAGTTAAAATATTAATTTTGGTGCGGCATGTTAGTGCCGATATTTGCACCGATATTTGGCAAAAATGCCGAAATTTTATTTTTAATTAAACTGGCAATTAAATGCCGATTTACTGAAATAAAAATCACAGCCAATTCTTCTTGATCAGACATAACTGTCAACTATATTTTATTCATAAAATTCTTCCCTTTATATACAAAATTTCTTATAATAAAATTAATAGTAATTAATATTAAGTAAACATAAATCACTTATATTATTACATATATGATTTGCTTGATCAAGAATTTATTGACATAATTTCAAAGTACAAATATTGGTTTTCTTTTATTTTATATACATATGTTCTTAATAATATTCTTTCTTTTTATTACTTATAACGATTGCATAATTTATAGAATATTTGTAATCAACCTAATTTCAAACTTAAATTCATATACCTTATTAAGTAACAATACAATACAATGCTTACATATCATATTCATATGTTTACGACCTATGTTAATACTTATGACATAATTCTTAAAAGCTTAAACTGCTGTATCATGCTTATGTTAAACAATTAATATTATATATGCAATTACGAAATGAGTAATTGCATTAATTTGACTCATATTTAAATGTTTGTTTACTATTGAGTAGATCACGTTTCTTCTACTCATGTTATGTTGTCGCGTATTATATTGTATGTTATGTATATGATATGTAGTTATTATATTCATTACAGTATTTTAGTATATGATTTTAAAAAAACGAACGCCTCTGGTACAGAAGATTGCTTTATTGGTGCTATGTACTTTGTTCAATACAGTATTCTTGATTCAGTACACAAATTGCACAGAGCAAACAAGCCAATAATTGACATGCGTTTGTCCTATACAAATTATGTACAAATACATAAATGCCACTGTAAAATTTATTTACATATAAAAGTATGAACTATGCAGAGCAGTTCTGTCAACAATACCAATGAAAATTGTTTTTTATAATTCTAAAACAAGCTTTCACTATGTGCTGGAGCTTGTATGGTGCAGTGTTTACCATCTATTGCTCCTACACAATTTGGCATTCCACAGTTGTTATAAAATTTCTCTGCAATATCTTTTATCTTACATTTATCCGGAATACCTATATAGTCATCAAATAATGACAACGATATTTGTTCTGTCGTTTCCCGAATAATGTTGTGTACAGTTGATCTTCCCACATGAAAAGCATAAGAAATACTTCCGTAACTCATTCCGGTCGCTAAAAATCTAAATAAGTATATATGTATACATATTTCAATTTAATTTATTTTTTTTTGTGTTAAAAATAATTAGGAAAACAATTACCTTAAAGTTATCAATAATCTATCTCGAGCAGAAATTGGCTTTCTGATAGATTTTTTTTTATTTTGGGGCCAACTATGTTTTCTTATTTTTGAAATTGTTCAAACGACATCCGAGTATAATTAAAAAAACTTTCATGATCCGTCAACAACATTTCATTTACCAGATTGTAGGAATCTCCGAAGTTCTCTCTGTTCTTAAAAATATCTCGAACCCACCATCTTTTGGCCTCCGTCTTGAACTAGCCAGAAAAACACTGGACATCATCATAGAATAATATTAAATAATTCCACTAATAATGGTTTGTTCCTCCATTTAAAATGAATAAAAAAAGTTTAATTTAAAAGAAAAATCTGTAAAAGAATTTACTATTGTAAAAAAAAATTGTCCATATAAACAAATAATTAAAAAATCAAGACACTTTGAATTGAAATTTCTTTATTTTAAACAACTTCTTAGTTTAAAGAATTTTAAAAGACTGTGTATCCATATATTGGATATTATCTTTTTATATCCTGCTTATTCTATTCCTGTACCTCTTCTTACTTTTAATTTTTTTTTCTTGTTATAATTACAAATATAATACAATCACATGCGGAATACATAAAAGTAACATATTGGTATTTCCATACTTATGTGTAATAAATACCCTTTTTTTATTACACCGCTTTTATCTTTTATTTTATTATTTCCACGTATTTCCGAAGAGGTATAGGAAGTACAAAATAATATCTTATAAATATCTTAAACTTTACAATAGTAATAATAATGGGTGTTTTCAATGATTCAAGCTTGACTTCGCCAACTTGAGATCAAATGTACAAGCTTGCCGCCAACTTGATTATCTTGCATAGTCAAGATTTTTTGAATCTTTGAACATAATCCACCATTTGTTAGATTTTTCGTGTTACCATATATTAGTTTTCTAACAAATAACAGATGTTACGTTTTTTTATTTTTTTATATGTTGAGAATAAATTATAAAACTTTGCTTTCACTTCATTTCATCCCTCAAAATCATCATCCATAGAACATTTTTTTTACGTTTGAAATGATGAAATGATTTTCCATTGAAATACGTTTTTCAATTAATAATTTTATCTGGGCCGCGGTCCATTGAGATGAACCATTTTCATTACACCTAAAAGAAATGTATTAAAATTAGGTATTTAATTTTCACGCGTTGAAAATTTAATTAATTTTTATTTTATTAATACTTACTCAAATTCTGTATCCATTTTAAATAATTAAAAAAAAAAAATTAATAAATCACATCAACTCAACAACTTCACTTTTGTAATTGACAGATAACAAAAATATTAAAAAAAAAATACAAATGGTAACACGTATTTCTTTCGTCTTGAAAATCTGAAGAACAAAGTACTTTTTCACCTTGTTCAACTTGCCGCCAGTTGATGTCAAACTTGATTAAATGAACACAAGGCATACGCCAGCTTGCTTCTTTGAACACTGGGCGAACTCAAGTTTGCGACAAACTTGAATCATTGAAAACACTCAATAATTATTTTTGTAGTTTACATCCACTTTATTCACAACACAAACTTCAGTTGACAAGTTGAAAACTTAAAAGTGTAATCTCAATTTAAATAAAATTGAAATGTCAAATTTTTGAATTTCAAAGCTCACTTTGCATTGTGACAAAGATAATAGTAGTTCTTCTCAATAGATTTTCTTTTTAGTGTAAGTGGTAATTTTTCCAAAAACGACACACTCACATATATGATAAAGATCGAAAAAGCTTCATCAAAATCAAAAAAGGTTTTCAAAATTTTTCGAATTGCTTTTAGTTATGTACCCTGTACACAATTATAATGATTTCAATAAATGTGTCTGACAGTCTGTGATATTATGGAATTGTTTTTGTAAATCGAGTTATCAAAACTAATTGTGTAGACAGACCATAGTGTTTCGAATTTGTTCTCATTTATTATAAATATTTGCTCTCACAAATGAAACGAACACCTGTCAATGTTTTGCAGCACTAAACAATACACAATGCTATTTAAAATGTACTTGAATGTACATTTAATTCATATGATATTCCACACATATAAGTGTTATTTATATGTAAATGTATATTTTGAGTATTGAAAATAGAATAAATGAATATCATTGGCTGGAACATATAAATATAAATTTGAACATTTTTGAGAGATTTTGATCATATATATTTATTTTCCATGTATGGTTTATGCTCGTGCATAAGGATATGTAAGGATCCATATTGAATTGAAGACGATCTCGTACAAATACATACATAAAGCATATTACATGAATAAACAAGTTTGATATAACCAAATACCAATATATAAAATATATTATATCATGGTATATTATATTAGTCTTTGGTATAACATTGAATGCGATGTAAAAACTAATTCTAATACATACATAATAGACATGACATAGTAGACATTAATAACAACATGCTGCTTTGCAGAATAGATAATAGTAAATACTATATGCAATGAATATGCTGTTTATGCGATATACATGATTGTATGTATACATCGTATATATGGTATTTTGTACACATACATACAAGTGTAATTATAAAAATAGATTGTTCAATGATATATATCAGGATCTATAATGTATATAGTATCAATGACCTATCTTAACATATTTCTTTATGAAAATATTTGTGTGTAATGTTAAATATAAACATTTTTAATATTCATAGATATGTGAATACATTATTTGGTAATTACATATACACTTTCGCAATCAGCTGGTTTTTTACTCATAAAAAATTGAAAAGTCAACCTTTTTTGCTTTTTTTTCAACTTTGGTTTGATTTCGGATTTATGAATAGAATATAATAGTGGTTGTTTGATGCGGGGAGTGGTGTGGGGGGTGGTGGGTGGTGATTACTCATGAGTAATTTTTCATTAGTAAGATTGAACAATTTTATAGAATGAAAAATAAAATATAAATGAAAAAAAGAAAATTTTGGCAGGTGGGTGCGGGGATGCTAAAAGAGTATGAAAAGTGTTGTATAATTAGCGTCATTCGTTAACACTGATCAACATTTTTGAACTGAATTAAACTGATTTTTTCATATGTTCTTTTAACTATCTACCCACACTCTCCTACGCATCAAACTGTAACTATTATACTTTTTTCATAAATCCGAATGATGAATCACTGAGCCTTTTCAGTGATTTCTTGTTCTTAATATGTATGAATTCAATTAGATTAGTTTATTTTTAGTAATTTTTTTTTTAACATATTTTTTGTTTGTGCAGTGCAACAGACGATGGATTTGCAACGGTTATTCAGCAAAAAGAAATATGGTTTTTTTATGTCTTTATCTTTCTTCTATGCACTTCTTAATAAAAAATACACTTGCTAACAATTATTCAAAAACTTTATTTTCATTATTTTTTAATCAAACTTCATTTTATATTTTTATTCTTTATGTCAATATATTCAACATTTTTTTAACAATTATTCAAAGAGATAATAAGCAATACTAAAATTAAGATTATTCACTTTTCATGATATATTTAATAATTGTATCCTTTCTTTTAATGTTTAATTATTGGTTTAATTTAATTTATAAAATACAATCGTATAGTTAAAAATTATGTTTTTAATACATTTTACATTATATTCATTGTTCTTGAATCTAGTCTTATATTTTACATTATATTTATTGTCTTTGAATCTGGTCTTATCTTGTCCACTGTTCGAACGAACAAACAAAACTGAACCAAAAAGAAAAATGTTCTTGTCAATGTTCTTCAGCCTGAAACGAAAAGAAAAAATGTAGTCGAGTTCTAAGAAGAAAGGACTCAATGGCCTTTCATCAAACCGACATCATAAAAATGTATCTGTAAGGTAATGAAGGTACGTAATGGACCTTTTATATGTATATAATGGTATATGAATTTGCATGAAGGTACATAATGGACCTTTTATGTGCATATGATAAACATATGTCGGATATTAATGTGCATGAAGGTACATAATGGACCTTTTATGTGCATATAATGAATATATATGGTATACAAATGTGCAGGCCTGCAATAAAATGAATCTTTTTTGATGTAAGTACACTCTAAATGCACAGTTCTACGAATTTGTAATTAGTATACCTTCGCTTAAAGAGAAGACTATAATTTAAATTAAATGTCCTTTCTAGGAATGAGGATCAATTGAAGCGAAGGCAACCTAATTTGAGCATATGCTATATGGTGGAAGGAATTCAAAGAATGCTTAATGGCCATCCTTTATTATTTTCTGTATAAGGAATTTGGATTATTTTGTATATACATGTATTTAATGTTACCCATTATTAATTATTTTTAGATGATCCAACATCCTCCCCGGGTTGAAGGGACTTCAACTGATCTATGGTATCTTCTAATGGAAGGCTACAGAGATTGTGGATCGCTCGTCGAATGATTCCTTTGGCGATGCGAACATCTGCAACCCGTATCTTCCCGTCGGGCCCAACAATGACGTTTTCGATTCTACCCATGATCCATGACATTGATGGCATCTGACTTTCTTTTATCAGAACCATTGTGCCGGTCTTGAGCTTTTCATGAGTTGATTTCCATCGTGTTTTCTGCTGCAATGTTGTTAGGTATTCCTTGCTCTACCTGTTCCAGAATTTTTGCTTCAGTCTAGTCAGGAGTTGAAAACGTGACAGCCGATTGATATTAAACTCGACAAGATTAGGTTCCGGTATCAATTGCAATGTTCTACCCACAAGAAAATGTGCTGGAGTCAAGGCTTCAAAATCATTGGCATTGGATGACACGGGAGTGATGGGTCTCGAATTTATTATTGTTGAGTGATGGCTTCGATTTCATTCAAAATCGTTAGAAATTCTTCATAATTTAGATGATGCTATTGTAGTGTTTTCGTCAGGTGCTGTTTGGCCTTCTTGACTGCAGCCTCCCATAGTCCACCAAAATGCGGGGAGCGGGGGGGTATAAAATTCCATGTAATCCCTTCATCGTGGCAGAATTTTAGAATCTCATCTCGTGTTTGACCTATGAATAGGTGTCTTAACTCCTGAAGTTCTCTATGTGCACCTACGAAATTTGTCGCATTGTCTGAGCTGAGGGATAATATTTTTCCTCTTCTGAACACGAATCTCTTCAACGCTGCTATAAAATGATTTGATGATAAACCAGTCACCAGCTCCATGTGGACAGCCTTTGTCGCGAAGCGTTTGAAGACAGCTACATATGATTTTATCAGTATCTTGCTTCTGGTGAATTGCTTAATAGAGAAAGGACCACAAAAGTCCACACCAGTATGAGCAAATGGAAATTCTGGTCGGATTCGAGCAGGTGGCAGTTGTCCCATAATTTGTTTCATTGTCATTGGTTTATATCTAAAGCATAATAAACATTTGTGAATAACTGCTCTTACCAATTGTTTTCCCTCCGGAATCCAAAATTGTTGGCGTATAATGGCATTCAGAGTTAGTAATCCGGCATGCATGTGCCTTTTATGAAAATAGTCGACGACAGCTCGAGTGAATGGATGATCCCGAGGTAGTATAATGGGGTGCTTTGTGTCGTAGTCTAAGTTTGAATTTTTTAGTCGACCTCCTACTCGTAAAATACCTTCATCATCTATGAATGGACTTAATGAAAGTAAATGACTTTCTTTGGAGATTTCCTTGTTTTGTTGAAGAGCCTTTAGCTCTGATGCGTATTTATTATGTCGAATTATCTTAATAATCAACATTTCACCCCGAAACAACAAAAGAAATACATTTGAAACGTATCCATACATAAGATAAACAATGTACTTTTATATGGTACACATAATTTAGCAACGATATAGCGAACCAAAAGAAGAGTAAAGGAAAAGAAGGAAAAAAATGACAACAAATAAATTTTTACAATAGAATACACATTTATGCAAACATTTAATAATGTCTAGTGCCAGCATATAGCATATAGATATAGAGTGAAATATAAAAAATAATACTGCCTTATTCCTTATTACAGGTATGTATGTGTGTATATACAATTTATATTAAAAGCACATTTCAGCATTACACTTTTCACCAGCCGAATAAAATATTGAACAAACATTTATTTTGTTTTCAAACCGATCAACGTTATGCATTTAAACTTTATGGTGAAAATGTGAAATGTGGAGGTTAGATTATGCTGATTTGGTTGTTGAAACTACACACTGATTGTTACTTCTTTATGTTTATTTATCCTATGCTATTATCTTTGCTTTACTTGCTTGGACAACTAAGTAGAAATAATGTGTTTAAACGTGATTACCCCCAAAGATAATAGTAGTTCACCTCAATAGAAATCAAAAAAGTTTTTCAACATTTTTCGAATTGCTTTGAGTTGTGTGCCCTCTCACTAAATGAAATGAACATCTATCAATGTTTTGCAGTACTTGCAGTACTAAACAATACACAATGCTATTTAAAATGTACATTTAATCAAAGACCAATATAACTATGAAGATATTGCAGGTAGTGTAATCTACTTGATATATACAACTTTTATTTTGGATTTTCGCAAAATCCAATTAATATCAAAATCAAGTAATATTGAATCGAATACAATATCGATAGTTATTGTTGATTAGTGAGAGAATTTTTTGTGACGTAGTAGAATAAATATATCATACATATATATATCATATCATAATTATTTTATAACGTTTCAAAAAAAAAAAATAATTAAGTAAAAATTGTTTTTTAGTTTTCTATATTCCACCCTGTGTTCTTATTTCAAAACTAAAGCCGAGGACAGAATGTGTAGCTGTAGTATGTAGCTGTAGTTGTAGCTGTAGCTGTAGCATGAAGTAGAAAAGTTTCTACTTTGAGCAGCAGCTTCTACTACTACTACTGCTACAGCTACGTATTGTGGTGCTTCAAACTTATATTAATGCAGTGTATTTTTGACAGCTCGTAGTGCTACATGTACTACATACTACAGCTACACATTCTGTTTCCGGCTTAAATATTGTTAATTTTTCAAATTTTCCATCTCTTTTTTTTCAATGTATTTTATATTGCTATCAACTTTTCTGTAAACTATGCCATCAACCATCTCATAATGGGAACTTTTAGTTTTCTCTAAGTTTTTCACAATATCTTGGATTTGATAATCACGATTTTGAGCAGATATTAATGCGTGTTCTAATGTTTCATTTTCTACTAAGAAAATGTTGTGACATCGACTTAACGCGTCTACATGAGACATTCTTTCATTTGAACGATGCTCGATAACATAATCATACTCCTGCATTTCTAGAACCCACCTAGATATTGTTGGATTTATATGTTTTTTATTTAAAGTCTGAGTAAGGGCCTGGCAATCAGTAACAATTTTAAAACGTAAACCAACTAAATAAGTGCGAAAGCGTCTTAGCGCATATATTATCGCCAACGTCTCTAGCTCATAGCTATGATATGACGCTTCTACATCCGTAGTTCTTTTTGAAAAAAATAATATAGGATGAAATTTTTTATCTTCTTGTTGTTGAAGCAGTACGGCTCCAAAACGTGCACTGCTTGCATCGCAGTGTAACTCAGTAATTGCCTTCGGATCATAAATACTTAACACAAGTGACATTTGTAGCTTTTCTTTTAAAATATCGAATGCACTCAATTCTAGTGAACCGAACTTGAACTGTACATCTTTCTTCACTAGATCCTGCAAGGCCTTAGCAATCAAGGCAAAATTCTGTATAAATTTTCTGAAATACGAACAAAGGCCTAGAAATGATTGTACCTCTCTTAGGTATAGGAAACTCTTTTACCGCCTGAATACCGCTGACATTTGGACTAATACCATTTTGAGAGACTTCATAGCCAAGGTAAGTAATTTTTGTTTGTAAAAATTTACATTTGTCATATCTTAGCTCTAGGCGATTTTTACGTATTATTAAAATGGTTTCTTCCAAAATTTCTAAGTGTTCCTATACCGTTTTTGACATGATCAAAATATCATCCATATAAATCAACAATTTTCCTTAATTTATAAGAGATTTAAACAGTAAGTTAATGTATCTCTGAAATACTGATGGACTATTTTTTAAACCAAAAGGCATTTTCAAGAACTCGTATTGTCCAAGCTCTGTCAAGAATGATGTATATTTAACAGATTCTTCAGCTACTTTAATATGGTAAAACCCATTTCGAAGATCTAAAACAGAAAAGTATTTTTTTTCACGCAACTGGTCTAATTGGTTTTCTATTAAAGGTAATGGATAGTTGTCCTTTTGAGTGTTCCGATTCAGTTCACGATAATCTACACAAAGTCTCATTTCACCAGTTTTTTTCTTCACAAGAACAATAGGAGAGGTATAAGCAGAATTGCTCTCTCTAATCACCTTACGACTGAGTAGATCGTCTAGAATTTTCTTTAACTCTGTTTTATGCACATAAGGCAACCTAAGTGGTGTGCAGTTAAAAACAACATGAGGATTAATAAGTACAATATTCATTTCATATTCAATTTCGCGAGGATTCTCTAGAATTTTTTGTCCGAACACGATATCTTTTACTTTCAATTGTGTTTGATAAGACAATTCGTCATTAATATTTATACTCACTAATCATTTTCTTCAAAAACATTTATGTTTAACATTTCAGTTTCAAAATTAACCACGTCATTACTTTCGACTTCGCGTTTATCATTAATATCTATACTTTTAGGGTCAGTTGGGGTAAATGTAAACGCTTTTTCACATTTTCCCCTTACAAAAATTTTGAAAATTTTTGCCAAACTGATCAACGCATATTTATAGATGATATATAATTAAAATGCACGTACTAGAACTGAAATTTAATTCTACGAACTTCTAAGCCTGAAAGTATATAGTTTTATGTAGATAATAGGACGTTCACATTTACCCCTGAAATGTTCACTTTTACCCCACAAAAAGAAAAAACATGGGGTAAATGGAAACAGTTTATTCTGTTATTTGCAACAGAAATGGCTCATAAATCGGACAAAAGTAAACAAAAGAACCATATTTTAATAAATATTGCTTAATGAAGTAATTTCTACAATGTTTACATTTACCCCTAAAACAAAATTTTCGTGAAAAATTTGAACCACACAAGTAAAAAATTTTAATCTTACATTTATTTTCGAATTTTATTGTTACATTATATATTTAATACATATCCATATACATATTATTTTTCATTAACGTCAACTTTTTTATTGAATTTGTAATATGTACGTTTGCCAACCTTTTGCAATTTAGCAGGTGGTAAAATACCAACAATATGCGAAATGGATATTGTACATTTATCGGAAGGTACCAAAACGAAGGTAATCTTTGCAGTATCTAGACTCTTCAGACCAGTTACTTCAATGTTATCATCCGAATTGAAAGATTCTACGACACAAACGTATTTGAATATTGTTGAATTTCGTTTGCCACCTTTAAATCTGGCCAAAATAAAACATCCTTTCTCCAGCTTTTTGACATCAACGTACTGCAATTCTTCTTCTTCCAATTCATTCTCTTTTTCATCCCAAGGACTATCGTCGTCGTTTTGAAGTGGTATTTCAGCATCTTCTGAGCTTGTACTGCTGTCATTTTTTTCCTTTAACATTTTCTTTGCTTTGTTGAGCGTTTTTGATTTGTCTTCCTTTTTTCTTTTTTGAGCTCTTTTTTTATCTTCAGCGTTCTTTAACCGGTCTAAGACTTCGTCTGTTGTAAGTACCTCACCATAGGTCATTTGCTTTAAACGAGGAATTGGTTGTTTTTTTTGGATAGGAAATTCACTCGATTTTTGCTTTATAGAAGCAGTAGTATCAAATAAATCAGCAAGACTGGGATGTGCTCTGACTTGATTCTCAATCGAAATTAGAGGACCTTCTTGCAGTGTTGTTTGATTCATATTTGTCAGAATGTTAGTAGAGTCCACTAGATAGAAGAACAATATTAATTTTAAATTGATGATAAGAAAATGTGATTAAATAATACTAACCTTCAACATTCGATTCATTATTCATAGTTGGTAATTGATTGTTCACAGCGGAGGCAGTTTCTGGAGGTTCCAATGAGAGCTGCTGATATATTTCTAAATCAATTGGATCGAATTCATCTATTGGGAACATTGTGCGATCTACGGGATATATACCAGTACTTTTAAAACCGGAAATTATGTTATCTTGGATTAAAGATTCCTTCCAAATTTCTCCGATTAATTTTGAAAAAATACATTTGCTTAAGCGCATAGATCCTCTACCCATTTGTTCTTTTCCATATTGAACTAGCTTCTTTTCCCAAGCCGTTTTTATGGGACCAAAGACACACTTGTCTAAAGGTTGGATTTTGTCTGTCAAATGACTTGGGAGTCGCATTAAGTGGATGTTATTTTTAATGGCTTGCTCTACTATGCGTACGCTAATGTGACTACAATGGCCATCATATACTAACAATGCTGTTTGGCTTTCGAGATCCATTTTTCTACGGAGACTTTCAATATACGGCACAAAGCCATTCAAAAACCAATGATAAAATTGAGGTTCTTCCATCCAGCCGTTTGTTGATGCAGCATACAAAGTTCCTGGTAACGCATCAGATGAAGTCCATCTACACTGTACTGCGGCACCTTTAAATATAATAAGCGGTGGGAGACTTGCGCCATTTGCACTGACACATGCTAGAACTGTGGTAGATTCTCGACCTGATCCACCAGAAATTCTGGAAAGAGATTTGCCTTTAACACCCAGTCCACGTACACGACCCGGATCATGATGAAAGCCACTTTCGTCTGCATTAAAAACAAAACTTGGTTTGTCAATTAAATCATGCTCTCTAACAAGTTTTTCAAGTTTGTCATAAAAATCATAAACTACTTTAGGCTTTCTTGCATCCTTTCGTAGTTTTTGAAGTAATTCGGGTTTTTTCAAAGAAATGTTGGGATGTCGTTTCATAAAGCCAATATACCAATCTTCTCCAGGAATTCCATCCCTGAAAGACATTGTCAATGCAGAGTCAATGCTTTGTAAATACTGACCAACTAATCTTTTTAATTCATCTTTATCGCAAGGCAATCTCATTTCAGATCGTTTTATTACACATTGGCATATTTCATCCTCAATTTCTTTTGAAATAAACTGTGGTCTACCAGCACCAATTTTCTCCAAAGATGTTTTGCGTCCATGAAACCTATTAAAAATCACTGCCTTTGGAACACCATAATATAATTCGGCTTCGCGATAGGTTTTATTTTTATTTTCAACATCAAGAGCAGCGTTTTTAACATCTTCTACAGTGTATGATGGTTGTGGTCTTTTCTTGACATAATTTCTTGGCATATTAAATACTCTGTAAGCCAAAAATATAGAGTTAAAATAGTTTTTAATTGTGTTCACTTTTCCCCCAGACAAACAAATTTGCGGGGGAAATGTAAACACGTGAAAAAATCAAAAAAAAATCGAGCATTTATTGTAAAACATATATTAAATATTTATTTAGACTTCATTTGTCTATTTAAAATTAAAATATAGAACTTACCTTTTTTCTTAATCAAATTTATAAACAATTTATTTTTATTCACTCAAACTGATTTTCACTTTTTTTTGAAGCACTCTCGTCGAAGTCTGATTGCAAACTAAATCACAAGCAAAAACATGTTAAACATTTTGTGTATCGTTTAACGGGATTCTGAACTGTACAGTTTAATTTTTTTTCAATTTTTTCTGATGTGTTGTATGAGGATTTTAAACAGTGTTTCCAATTACCCCATGTTTACAATTACCCCAACTGACCCTACTAGTTAAATTTTTTATACATGCATCTGATGTTTTGTTTTTCATTACTAATTGAATGTCACATTGCCTCAAAAATTCTCTACCTAATATAACCTGACATGACATACATTTATCATCAACAATTAATAAATTTAAATCAAAAATTTTACACTCGAACTGTACCTGACACTTAACACTACCATAAACTAGTTGTGGACTACCATTTATTCCAAAATATTTGTGATGAGAGGATGATTCCGATGAAATGAATGTTGCAGGAACACATTCTTGTTTTATGAAGCTTGCCGGGCTTCCTGTGTCGACAACGATAATTAAATTCGTGATGTATGTAGCTGATGGGTTACTAAACTCGTATCTAAGGACAAATTCAAACTCATTAGACGGATTAAAATTATATTTAATACCTGTATTCCAAATACAAATTCCGATCCACCATCATCACCGGGGGGCGTTGACCAGGACAATCTTTCATTCAATGATTTTTGTCACCACACTTGAAACAGCCTTTGCGCTCACGTTTTGGTTTGGTACATTTGCTGCTTATGTGACCAAACTCGTCGCAGTTGTAGCATTCCGGATTGAAGTTACTCGATCGTTGACTTGTCTGGTTTTTTTGCTGCTGCGATACACTGCCTTGTCCTGCTGAATGTCTTTCATCTTGGCTGGATTTTATCCGTTCATAGACTCTTAACGTCTTTCTAAAATCTTCCATATTCGTGGTACTATATAGCACTGTTTTGTTTACACTAGAGTCCGGAATGCCCTTGATAATATAGTGAATGATATCTAATTCATCTATATTTGATAGTGACGCAACTTCTTCCATACACAACACATACTGCTGTAACGTTTCGTTCTTTTCCTTTTTTCTTAGACGAAGTTTGTTATGTATGTTTGCTGACGTCACTCTTTTTTGAAATTCTTTCAACAGTAACTTTTTGTATTCAGACCACGTTTTGCAAGTAATAGTTCTGGAAAACAGTTTAGCAGTGCCATCCATTAGCTTTTTTGCATAAATAAATGAGCATTTTTCGTCCCATTTATAAACTTCTTTATTTTCATCAAAAATTTCAATGAATTTATCAATTGAAAATTGATCATCTCCTGAAAATCTTGGCAACGAGTCTTCAACATCTCTGAAAGTTATCGTCGCCTTCGAACACGTGGTTTCAACACTTTCGTACTTTGCTAACTCTTTTTTCAATCTTTCAATTTCCCGTTTTTTTTCTAAAATTTCTTTCAACTCTTCAATTTTCTTGTTTAACTCATCTACATTATCCTTCACTACACTTCCACATGTATTTTCATCATCAGAATTAATGTCAGAGTTAGCGTCACTACACTCATTGTCGTCACTGTTATGACTTTCATCAATATTACTTACTTGTGAAAGAAGTTTCTCGACCTCTTCTTTACTCATGGAGCTTAATCCATCCTCTAGTCTTGTTTTCAGTGTTGGTTTCAGTCCAGTTGTCTTTAGTTTTAATATTTTCAGCTTTTCCTTTAACTCAGTTGTCGTTGCTTTCTCCAGAAATTGTTGCTTCAGACTTTCCACATGGTCTGCCATTATTACTCCTTTCAAAACAGTTTTTCTTTAAATCAATAAAAAATTTCTTCGATCCTTCGAATCCCACTTCTGAATTTAATTGTAGTAAAAAAAAACACAAATTTCCAATTTTACTACACACTTTTATTTCTAAATTTTTAGTACACATTTTATTATAATCTTTTGCTGTATAATTGCATATTTAATTATTATGTCCGTACTCTACTGTGCTTTTTTTAAGAAGAAAGAACTTAATAATTACTACCTAAAATAATTACTAAAATTTGCTACCGCCTTTTTCCTCGAAGACAATAATCGAAAAAATACGAGAATATAAATCTCAAAAAGGTCATTTCCAAAAATTAGTCACAGACAATGAATTCAAAAGTATAAACATTAAAGAATATCTAAGATTAGAGAAAATTGAACTTCATTTAGTAAAACCAAACAACCATACCGGAAATGCAGATGTAGAAAGACTTCATAATACATTAGGTGAAAAAATCAGAACGTTAGGGATTGAAAACAGAAATTTCAGTATCAAAGAAAAAATGCATAAAGCTATCGAATGGTATAACAACAGTTACCACTCAGTTATTAAAGAAAAGCCAATTAATGTCCAAAGTGGGAACTGTAACAAAACTATCATTCATGAAAATTTACTTAAATGTAAAATAAGATACATAACAAAACTTAATAAAAATAGAGAAGAATAAGAAGAAATTAGGGAAGAGGGGTTTGTAAAGAATTACAAAAGTGTTAGACACAAAGAACAACCTAAATTCATAAAAGCTTAATTAGAAAATATACATCCTTCAAATATTAAAAGAAAAACTAAATTTTCAGGTGAAATTGATACTAACAACATTTCTGACATTACTAGTGACGACAACCGTCCAGGCCCATCTTACAATCGACTAAATTGACTCGAAATTTAGATATACTGAAATAAATTTAGGACAAATCGACGTAGTAGAAATTTACGATACAGTAATGCATATAATTAACCCTTCAGAAATTCTAAATATATTAGACGATTTTGAAGTAAATATTAACAGGTCAAATTTAGAAGATAAAATTCCAATCCTGAAACATCAATTGATGATCATAAAAAATAAAGTTCGAACATTAATTCCTCACAGACAGAAAAGAGGATTAATTAATTTTGTAGGTACAATTCATAAATGACTTTGGGGCACCATGGACGACTCTGATAGAGAAGAAATTGAGGACCATTAAAAAGTCATTGATACTAACAGTCACCGTGCTATAGAAAACTTAAATTTGCAAGTAAAAATTAACAATAACTTTAATGAGACCTTCTTAAATTTAAAAAACGCTAGCCATAAGGATAGAACTTTAATAATGAACGAGCTAAATAAAATTCGAGACTATAATGAAAGACAGTACAAACAGATGCTCTATACAGACTTTGTACTTAAATTAAAAATTTTACAAGACAACGTAGAACATATACAAGATAACTTATCATCAGCAAGACTAGGCATAATTCATAGCAATGTACTGACAAACGAAGAAATTATCGAATACGACATAGATTTTAAAACTTTACAAAATATAAAACTCGGAACCGTAACTGACAATAAAAATAACTTAATTTTTATAATAAGAATACCCAAGAAAATAATTACGATACAAAAAACATTGTTCATACCAATTACGAATAATCAAAATAGGGAATTAGTTTTTAAGCCAACTGGAATAGTCAAATATAATGATGAATTTTATAATTATCAAGATAATAAAAATGTAAAAGATTTAAAAAAATCTAATCTATGTGTTTTTAAGAAAAATTGTCTCAAAACTATACGTAAAATTTTCAGAAATCTTAGAAATAGAAAAAGGAATTGTAATTTTAAAGAATCAAAATCATAGTAATTTTAGAAGTTCATGTGAAAAAAAGATACTTCAGCTACAAGGAAATTATTTAGTTAACTTCAATAATTGTACAATATATATTAACAATAACACAATAGAAAATAAAATAAATGAGTTTAGGCCAAGCTTTGTTATTCCAAATTATATAGAACAAATAGAAGAAGCAAATAATAAATTAGTTTTCGATGATATTGTTATAAAACAAATAGAAAATATAAAAGAAATAAAAGAAGTAAAATATGAAAAAAGGACTCATTTTATATATGGAAGTATCTCAATAGTAACATTTGTAATCATTATTATATTAATAATTATAATTTTTTGCAAACATAAAAAAGTCAATATAAAACTAAAAAATGTCACTCAGGAGAGTTCCTCACCAAAGAAGGGGGAAGTTACGTTAGTAACAATAAATGAAAGAAAATTAAAAGAAATTCAAGCTCAAATATCCGGTCAAAAATAATTTTTAGCATAATCGCAAAAATTCTTTCTCATGAAAAATTTCCATTCCAACTTTCTCATAAAAAATTGTTTTTCACAAATATAATTTTCTTCTAAATCAGCAGAAAATTCTCACACAATTTTTGGCAAAGTGACTTTCTTATGTTTGTACAAAACCAAAATGTAAAAATATGTAAGAAAATTAGAATAAGTTAGTCTTAAGACCGCTTTTATAATCGTTAGACATATAGAAGTTTTAAGTAAAAATAAAGTTTATTTTAAAATAAATTAAAAGTTTTTTTATTTTTTGGATCGAACCGATATATAGTATATATCTTTAGTCGCGCATCGAAATATGATGATTTATGTTATTTAAGTAAAATTTAATATTAAGCAGAAAATATGTGGGAACGGAAATGTAAAGTTGGTGTATGGGAACATAACAGTACGAAGAATATATGAATAGAATTATATTTTTCTAAATCTTGAGGATAATGAATTTTAAATTATATACAATATTTTTTAAAAACAGAAAGCTTAAAAATATTTATTTCAAAATTTTTAAATTTTATTTCGTTGATGTTTTTTTTTTTGTGGTATAAAGTATATACTCAAAAAATTCTAAATACTAGCGCTGATGAACATTTAATTAGATTCAATGAAAATTGATAATTATTTGTAGCTTGAAAAATATTATATTTTTGTTCACAAATCATAACAATAAACAACATGTCATGAAGTCGAAAATAAATTATTAGTAAATTTATGTATTTTTATGATTGAATGCAATCAAATTTTTTTCATTTATGTTTGTTTAAAAATAAATTATTAAGTAGAATGTGCCTATAATTCTAGTCCTAGAAATATTTTGGAGATCCGTATTATCAAAATATCTTCAGTAGTGATTCAAAAAATTATGTTTGAAAATAACGTGGAATAGGTTTACGTATAGTAAATTATAATTGCTTATTTGATTTTTGAATTCAAAATTTACCTTTGCATTTTAACATTTCTATTAAATTGATAGCTCAACTATTTAATATCATTCTTAAACCAAATTGCCGACAATAAAAAATAAAATTCAAAAATTTATAATATTTTTCTACCTATAACTTTGAATGGAAATTTTTAATTTGATTCATTCATTTAAAAAGCGCGAGAACTGGTCAATTCTGCATGGTGCGGTCGTGGAGTTAGCAAAAAGAGGAAGTTAATCTGACCTGCCTCTACTTTAGAATATATTATCAGAAATTTGAGTAGCCTCTGACATTTAGTATGAGTCATAAATATTTTATACAGCATTTTTTTTGAACAAAAGTTTTAAAATTGCATGTATTTTTAATTCTGTTTTTTTCTATAAAATATAATATGTAACTTTGTTTTGAACTTAAATGAACCTAATGAATTCGGACAAAAAAGCAATGAATTATCAATCGTTTTTTAATACAGTTGAAATTATACAATATTTTAATATTTTAATAGTTGATATTATATTTAATTATTTATTATTATAATTATATATATATATATGTATACACTAAACAAATTTATGGATTTATAATGTTTCGAGGATGCATTTCCCATTATTAATTGATTAGAAATTAAATGCCGTGTAAAAGTAGTTGTGAACAATACTGTACATCCAGTTTTAGTTTAACTATAGTTGGAAGACAGTTTTCAAATTTAAAAATTTTAAAATCAAATATATTACTATATATGATTAAATAAAGTATAATATTATTTTATTTATTTTATTTATTTATTTATTACAATTATTTATAAGATGAAATCTTAAAAACTAACTTTAAAAAAAGCTCTAGCTACTAAGGCTTTTGGCTTAATCTATAGATGGAAATAAATTTATTACATATGTTTATATTTTTTTTTAATTTATCTATATTTATAAATATATTAATAAGAATGGGTAAATATTTTTTTTTTTGGTAAATGATTGGTCTTATATAGTCACAATGAAGAAAGTTTAGATTTTGTGTGCTAAGTTGCATTCCTGTAGGAATTTGTTGATGATTTTAATGTTGTTTTCTGTTGTGAATTTAAGAAGTTCTGATGGTTTTTGGACGAGTGTTTTTTTTCTGTTATTGGCGTATAACGGGCAAACATCTAGTATTTGATCAATTGTTAAATTTATTTTACAAGAGCTGCATGAAGGTGGTAAAGATGGATTTGAATATAAATAAGATTTATTAATTTTGCTGTAGCCAAGACGAAGTTTCATGAAGTTACTAATTTGTTTTCTGATACCATATTTGGGGTAATCTGGTTTAGACCCTGTTGGGTTGATATTTTTGTAATGATGATTGTATATGAGCCAGTCTTCTTGGTGTTGTTGTTTCATGAAATCATAACATAGACGTTTAGCTTCATTTGTGCTCAAATCGTAATTGTAATAAATAGTAGGTGATATACCAGCGAGTTTAGCTTCTTTATCTGCAACGTGGTTTCCCTGTATATGCGTATGACCAGGAATCGAAAGTATTTTAAATTTTTTTGGAGATGTTTGTAATCTAAGTCTGATATTGTTGATAACTGGAGTTGTGTTGTTGTAATTTTTTATTGCTTTTAGAACTGATAGGCTATCAGAACATATACAATATTTACCACTAGATTTTTGTAATAGATTCAGTGCTGCTAATATAGCTGATGCTTCTATTTGAAATATAGATGATTTTGGATGCATAAGTCTTAGTTTCAAGGTTTTAAAGTCTTCATTTACAATAGAGAAGGACGCTGCATTTGATGATTTAGAGCCATCTGTATATATGAATTTTCTCTGTTCTTTTTTAGCTATTGAAAGTTGCTCCAGAAAAAGTGTTTGAAAGATCTGCACAGAGTTTTCTTGTTTTGAAAAATTGGCGAGTGATATGTCTATTTGATTGGGGTTGAAGTTCCAAATTGGGAGGGATGATTTAAATGTTTTTTCTGTTGTAGATGGAATATCTAATTGTTTAGCTAGATTTATTGCAGTTTCAAGAGTTGATGTATATCTAAGTTTTCTTTTTCTATTTAATATGTTTTTAACGTCTTGGTGGATTATAGATTCATGTGGATTTTTTATTTTTTCGATGGTATGCGCAATCAATTTTTGACATCTTTCTTCTAAAGATGGCAATCCTGTTTCTCGTAAAATATTTTTAATGGGTGTAGTTTTCATATTACCAGTAGCAATTCTTATTGATGAGTGATGTATGGATTTTAACTTAGCAATTACGTTTTTAGCGGTGTTATTACTATATATGACCAAGCCGTAGTCTATTTTTGATAGTATAATTGATTTAATTATGTTTAATAGAGAATCTATATATTAGCTTGACTTTTACTATTAGCGAAGAATTTAACTATGTTTAGACGTTTAAGGAGTGATTTTTTTAACTCTTCAATATGTGTATTCCATTTGTATCTATTATTAAATGTTAAGCCTAGGATTTTTAAATTATCAATTTTTTGTACAACATTAGTTGCGTTCCATTTTGGCTATTTCATCTACTCCGGAGTAGTTCACCCTACTGTCAAGTACTCTCAACTACACCATCTCATACTTTGGCACAGTTGATTACCACTCTCAGAAGTAGTTACGCCTGTTTATACCACCAGAGCATTTTTAATTTTTAAAATTTTCGATAGATGGATTTTCTTTTTTTGGTTATGTAGTTTGTTTTTGTAATCGTTAATAATTTTGAATTTTTCTTATTCCATACGTAATTTTGTCTGCTAATTTTTATCTTACTCTTAGTTGATGTTTATTTTGATTGTGTTATTTAAGTTATTAACAAATTTTTTATGAACTTGAAATGGACAGTGAGAATGTAAGTAAAATAAATTTTTTACATTTTCAATTGAAGAATATTAAATATGTATTTTTCATTTCAGTTCATGTTGATTAATTTAGAAGATAGTAGCGAAGACAGTGACAATAGTTTAATCTTTTCATCTTCATCAAGCACAAATTCTTCAAGTAGTGATGAGATTGGAATTGCATCAAGCATAAAAAGAAAGAAAATTGAAAATTATTTAGATGTAATTGAGTCATACACAGAATTACAATTCAAACAGCATTTTCGTTTAGAAAAATTTAGTGCTAATGGACTTATAAGTATATATAAGAAACTGTTTAATAACTTCACTATCTTTTTGATTGACTAAATTTTTTCCAGATGATTATACTGATTACTACTCCACTTTACAGCAGAACATTCGTGGAAGTGAAATTATTGGTCCATCCGCAGAAATATATATTTTTCTCTGGTATATGGCAAATACAAATTCTTACCGGGAAATATCAGATAGGTTCGATATAACAAAAGTTCAGTGCATCGTGTATTACACCGTGTCGTTAAATGGATAATAGCAATAAGCCCAAAATATATAAAGTGGCCTTCACAATCAGACATGTATGTGAATGAAATTAAATTTAGGACAAAAACTTGTTTTCCGAATGTTGTTTGTGCTATTGATGGTTCACATATAGAAATAAGTGCACCACGTGAACAAAAATTGGCATATTACAATAGAAAAAAGTATTACAGTATTTTAATACAAGCTATTGTAGATGCTAATAAAAAGTTTATGGACGTATATTGCGGTGAACCAGGATCAATGCATGATGCACGTCTGTTCAAGAGATCCACTTTTTACAGAAAAATTTCCGAAAATCCTAATTTAATACCAAGGGATAAAATTTTATTAGGCGATTCAGCTTATCCACAAATGAGCTACTTAGTAACTCCATACAAAGAATTCGGAAATTTAACATCAAAACAAAGAAAGTTTAATACTCTACATTCTTCAACACGAATAGTTGTAGAAAATGCGTTTCGGTTATTAAATTGAAGATTCAGGAGATTAACATTTTTTGAAAGTCCAGATCTGAGATTTGTGGCCAATTGTGTTTTAGCTGCGTGTGTTCTTCACAACATTTGTATTATGACGAATGATTTTGAGGAATGGTTAGATGACGATTTTGTTTCAAATATTAATTCTGATTCCAATGCAGATGAATACATGAATCATGATGGAGATATAAATCTACCCCAAAATACACAAAGACGAGAAGAAATATTTGATATACTTCATGGAATGAACCTTTTAAATTAAATAAAATAATCAAAATATATTAAAAAAAGTCTTTTATTAAATCTTTCAATTCATGTTTAACAAAACTAAATATTCTTATAATGTAATTAATAACAAACATAATATCTTTTGTTTGGTTTTAATTGTTTTCTTTACTTCGTAATATATTTACGATTTCTTCATGTCTTTTTTGTTTGTTTGTTTCTTTTCTTTCCAAATAATTTTCCAGCATAATTCTTTTATTTTTTTTCTCTACGATTATATCTTCATAATATTTTCTTTTAAGTTCAATTAAACTTTCTTTTTGGCTTTCTTTGCTCTTCTTTCTTATCTTTAATTTTTCTGAATTATTCAAAGCGTTTATTCCTCCCTCTGACTGATGACCATCTGTAATTTGAAACGACAAGTTCTGGGTTTCATTTTCAGTACAGTTTTTTTGCCTTCGAAAAATTTTGATGGAGTTGATCCAGTACCCCTGTCTTTACTGCTTTTATATGAGCGGTACAAGGATTTCCACTTCGATTTTACATGTGCACTTGTTGTTATGCTTGTCTTTTTTGGATGAAATAAAAAAATATACTAATTATATAATTTCATTTTTATATAATATTGATTATTTACTTACAAGTACATCCATACTTTCCAAATCGGTAAGTATGTTTTGCCAAAAAGTTTCTTTGTTTTTGCATTTTTCATATTCTTCTCTCCGATTTTTATAGCATGAAATTAATGCCTTTCCTTCATGGTAATTCCAGTTTCTAATTTTTTTTCTGAATCTTTTTCCTAAAATACAACATTTTATTTTTATATCAATGTATTAAAAACAAAAATACAAGTATATTTACCATATCTCAAACACCTTATATGTAAACTAAACCTCAAACAGTATAAATTATTTGTAGTATAAAAATTGACAGATAAATTTACAGGTTAGAAATTAATCTTTACTTGAATTTGCCGTTCCATTTACTTCTGATGTTGAAGTACTCTCAACTACTCCGGAGTAGATGAAATCACCAAAATGGAACGCAACTATTATTATTAAATTGAATAGAAATATTTTTACAATTTTTTTTTTTACAAATATGGAGATGTGTACATTTATTTACATTAATTTTTGATCCTGAAAAAGTCATCCATGTTTCTAGATCTACAAATAAATTATTTATCATATTTTGTGTGTCTTTTTTATGTTTGACAATTAAAATAAGATCGTCGGCATACATACAATGAGATATAGTCGGTGCGAATTTAGATAGGACAGAATTTATTTTATTGAACGCTATAAGGAATAGAATAACAGAAAGTGGGGATCCTTGAGGTATCCCATTATGAAGTGGATATGTATTTGATAAAAACTTGCTGTTTTTAACACGTATTTTTCTACCGGATAAAAAATTTCTGATAAGGATAATAATCTTTTTTGAAAATTTCCATTCTAATAATTGTTCTAAAATTGTGTGTATACCGACTTTGTCGAATGCATGTTCGAAATCAATGTTTATTAGTGAAATGTGATTTTTTGTAGATATATGCTGTATAACAGTTTGATCTATGTGGAGTAATATGTCTAATGTGCTGCTTTTTTTTCTGAATCCCATTTGGTTTGGGTTAAGAAGTTTTTGGGTTTCTATTGCCCAAATTAAGCGATTAGCAATGATTTTTTCAAAAAGTTTGCTGATACAAGACAGAAGAGAAATAGGCCTGTAGCCTGTTAATTCATCCTGTTTAGAGTTGGGTTTTCGTAAAGGAAAAACGGTTGCAACTTTCCAATCCTGTGTGATTTTTGCTGAAGCAAAAATACTGTTGAACAATTTGCAAATACGTTTTTTAAGTTCTAAAGGTAGATTTCTCAGCATAGGGTAGAAGATTCTGTCTTGTCCCGGTGTATTTCCTTTTAAAGTTTTCAGTGCTATGTTCAGCTCTACCATGGAGATAACATCATCCAATTGAGTTGCAACTTTAGATGTGGGTCTAAAAGAGCAGTTCTCAATTAAGTTCGATAAATTATTTTTTTTATCAAGATATTCTTGAGTGAAGTTGATATATTTTGTTTTTTCTGACCAAAACTTACCGAACTCGTTAGCAATATGGGAAGAGTTAGTAATATTAGTATTATTGGAATATATGACTTATTTGTGGTGATTGATAATTTCCTGTAATTTTATTGATATTTGTCCATGTTTGTTGAATTGAAACATTGTAGTTAATTTTGGATGTGAATAATTCATAACATTTATTTTTAGAGATTTTAATAGCTCTTATGAGAATAGATTTTTGTTTCTTGAAAATTATTAAATTAGTAATAGTAGGATGAGATCTGTATTTATTCCATGCTTTGGATTTGATTTTTTTCATCTCTTCTAATTCTTTTGACCACCATGGTAGACGGATTTTGTATTTTGAGTATGATGACTGAGGAATTGAATTGTTTGCACTAATTTTTATGATTCTTTTTAAGTTAGCATTTTCTTGGTTCATAATGTTTGATGGTGGGAATTGAATGGATGTATTTATTGCATACTTCCTATATTTGGGCCAGTTGGCTGCTTGACATTTATATTTTGGGGGTAAGATATAATAAGAATTGTTGATAGTATAGTTGGAGCTATCGGTTATTTCAGTTATAATTGGGAAGTGAACTGAATTATATAGGTCGTTAATTACTGTCCATTTACTTCTGCTGAAAAGGTCACTTGATACCATTGTTAAATCTATATTGGTAAAAGTGCCGTGTGTAGAAAAATGTGTAGGTGTACTGTCATTTAATAGTGAAAGATTTGAATTGATTAAGAAGTTTTCAATTATAAGACCTTTTTGATTAGTTTTAGAAGAGCCCCAGATAGTATTCCATGCATTAAAATCGCCTACTATAATTTGAAGAGAATTTTTAATTAAAAGACTATTCAGGATATTGTTGGATATGTTGAAATTGGGAGGAAAGTATATTGAGGTACTTATGATTTTACGAGGGTAAGTGATTTCTATAGAGATATGATAATTAGAATTATTAATGAATTTGTGTGGAATGTTTTTTTTGATACATATTGCGATGTTTTGCGTAAGTATTGGTCGGGGAGTTCGAAAAAAAAGCGTGGTAATTTGATGAAATTTGTTTAACTTGTTTTTTTGGTAAATGTGTTTCTTGTAAAGCTATAACATCTGGATTGAGATCTGTTATAAGTTTTTGCAAAAAATTGAAGTTATTTTGTAGTCCATTAATGTTCCATTGTATGATCTTGAGTGTTATTTAAATAAGTGTTGTCAGTATGTTGTTGTGAGACGTTTTGACTGTTATCAGCTATTGTTTGTTGGTTGTCGAATGTTATTTTAAAAGGTTTATCTGTAAGTGGTTTATTAGGGTATGAAAAGTGAAATTGTTATGAAGTGGATTTTTGAGCATTATTAGACTTTTCTGCGATATATGAATTGTTATTTGTATAATTGGATGCTATTTTTTTTACGGATTCTAATGTTTCGATCGAAGTGTCTTTCTGGGTATTAGTATTGGGTTGTTGTTCCTTGTTGTATGTATATTTAGATACAAATTTTTTTGCTGATTCTAGTGTTTCAGTTGGTGTGTCTTTCTTGGTATTAGTATTAGGTTGTTGTTCTATATAATCTTTAGCCTGAGCGTATGACCATTTATTATTGACTTGGTATTAAAAAATTTGCTTTCTTTTAACGTATTCTGGGCATTCTTTGTTTGTATATCTATGCTCGTGTTTGCAATTAATGCAGAAAACTTTTTGGCACTCATCTGGGTTATGGTAGTCGTCTGCACAAATTTCACATTTTTGTATTTTTTTTTTTGACAAAATTTAGCAATATGCCCGAATTTGAAACACATCCTACATTGTATAGGGTTCGGAATGTGTGGTTCGACTGAAACTTTTAGAAAACCTACTTTGATATTTTTTGGTAAGTTATACGTATTGACAGTTAGTATGTGCAGAGGGGTATTTTTAAATGAACTATCTGGTAGTTTTCTTGTGATTTTCTTGCAGTCGATAACCATTTGGTCCTTTAGGTTTTCGATTATATCATTGACCTGAAGCTCGCACAGCATAGGACAGTAAATAACTCCTTTAGTATGATTCAGAGATGAATGCAAAGATATAATGACTTCACCAATATTTATTAGATTTTTAGTTTTTAGAAATTTATCGGCTTGAAGCAAGTTTTTTGTTAGTATAAGAACGTCACCCTGTTTAGTAAAAGAAATGTCTAGATAATCTGAGCTGATGTTGTTTATTGCTTTTGTGAGGAGAAAAATATTAATATTTCTTAAAGGTTTGTTACTGTCTTTGTTTTTGATAATAATAAATTTTGGTTCATTATTTTTTTTAATATTGATAACAGTATTATTATTGAGAGATGGAAAATCAGTTAGAGATGCTAATCTATTGTTAGTATTTTTTATACTGTTTTTATTTTTTTTATTTTTGGTAATTTTACCTGCTGTGTTATCTATGGCCCTGTCAGGGGCCATTGTAATGTGCTTATTATAAACTATTTTTAAATGAATAAGATTAAAAATGTTATATAAATCACCACTAAAGAAAGAGAATAAAATAAAAAAAAAAACAAAAAGAAAAAATTATATCACAAAAAAAAAAGAAAAATTTATGTTATTATTCAAATAAATTATTTTTTACAAAAAGAAACAACACTAGAGATCGGTAAATTTTGAAAAAAAAACAATGTTCACGCTTGGAGAGCTCACCATAGACTGAAGTATAATATTAATATGCAAATTATGTATAAAAATATCAAAGAAAGTCATAGCAAAGCAGAAGAAAAATTTTGATCACGATCAAAGTGGATTTCACATTTACGCAACCTGAATAATAGTGGCAAGGTAGTAAATGAATGATATATTCTTCAAATATAGATATTGTGGTATCTTAAAAGGATATTTGCTCGAGGTCTGTTACCAATCAAAATTGTTATTTAATTCTTTTTAGAGGAAAATCGTCGCAGTGCAGTATGATTGATAAATATTCGGTAATTATAAACTTTTTTTTTAAACATTAAAAATCGAAAAATATATGAATCTTCATTATTCTAGTCTCAAAATGTTCCATTTAACCTCGGATTTATGAAAAAAATATAATAGTTACAGTTTGATGCGTAGAATAGTGTGGTAGATAGTTAAAAGAGCATATGAAAAAATCAGTTTAATTCAGTTCAAAAATGTTGATCAGTGTTAACGAATGAAGCTAATTATACAACACTTTTTATACTCTTTTAGCACCCCCACACCCACCAGCCAATAATCTCTTTTTTTTCATTTATATTTTATTTTTCATTCTATAAAATTCTTCAATCTTACTAATGAAAAATTACTCATGAGTAATCACCACCCACCACCCCCCACACCACTCCCCGCATCTGTCAGCCACTATTATATTCTATTCATAAATCCGAAATCAAACCGAAGTTGAAAAAAAATTGCAAAAAGGTTGACTTTTCAATTTTTTATGAGTAAAAAACCAGCCGATAGCGGAAGTGTATATGTACTCGTAATTACCAAATATGTATTCATATACCTATTTATGTATAATATAAAATGAATTGATACCACTTTTAAAGAAAATACTCTAAATTATCCCTTTAAAATGAATAACAAAGAAGTTCATATTTAGCATTAAACACAAATATTTTCATAAAGAAATATATTAAGAAAGGTCATTGATTCTATATACATTATAGATCCTGATGTATATCATTGAATAATCTATTTTTATAATTACACTTGTTTGTATGTGTACAAAAAGACCATATATACGATGTATACATATACAATCATGTATATCACATAAATAGTACATTCATTCCATTTAGTTTTTACTATTATCTATTATGTATAAGGGCATAAGCAAGCAGCCTGTTGTTATTCATGTCTACAATTTATTATGTAAACCGGCCAGTTACTCTAATTTCTAAAATTGTATTAGAATGAAATTTTACATTGCATTTGATGTTATAACAAAGACCAATATAATATACCATGATATAATACATTATATACTCAGTCTTTGGTTATATCAAACGTTGTTTATTCATGTTATATGCGATATGTATGTATGTGTACGAGATCGTCTTCAATTCAATATGGATCTTTACATATCCTTCCTTATGTACGATCATAAACCTTCGGGCATACATGGAAAATAAATATTTATGATCAAAATCTCTCAAAAATGTTCAAATTCATATTTATGCTCCAGCCAATGATATTAATTTATTCTATTTTCAATACTCAAAATATACATTTACATATAAATAACACTTATATGTGTAGAATATCATATGAATTAAATGTACATTTTAAATAGCATTGTGTATTGTTTAGTACTGCAAAACATTGACAGGTGTTCATTTCATTTAGTGAGAGCAAATATTTAAAATAAATGAGAACAAATTCGAAACACTATGGTCCGTCTACACAATTAGTTTTGATAACTCGATTTACAAAAACAATTCCATTATATTACAGACTGTCAGACACATTTATTTAAATCATTATAATTGTGTACAGGGTACATAACTCAAAGCAATTCGAAACATTTTGAAAAACTTTTTTGGTTTCGATGAAGCTTTTTCGATCTTTATCATTTATGTGAGTGTGTCGTTTTTGGAAAAATTACCACTTACACTAAAAAGAAAATCTATTGAGAAGAACTACTATTATCTTTGATGTACATATATTATCCAAAAACTATTACATATTTTCTTTTTGTGATTTTCTCAATTCGTTTATTAATTGAGAGACAACAGCGGAATTTCGTTCATATTTACAAGTAATATTGTAAAAATATTTTTGAATGAATTGCCACACTAAAGTAGAAGCAGTTGGATACTTTAAATCGAACAGATGAAAAATTTTGAAGCAAGTATCTACTGCTTTTAGAAAAGAAAATAATTTATATTTGATGCCATCAAAATACAACAAATATGGCTGTAGGGATTCTTTTCTTTTCATAAGATTTAATAAATTTGTTTCAATTTCAGATAGAGTTGCAGCAACCATCATAAAAGAATTCTGAGAATCCTTTATTGAATATTTGACATTCATTTTTTTTCCATTCTACAATAAAACTTGCTTGATTGATGGAAACAATATTGAATGGGGTAAATTAAAATATACTGCATGACGACCATCTATGAAATAAAGCAGAATAAGTAAATTTTAAAATACAATGCAGAATTAACTTACTCTCAGACATATTCTCCAATTTATTACTGTGTTGGAACAAACATAAAGATGATGAGTCCTTAATTTTTTCTTCAAATATTGGACAGAAATTTTCTATAACTCCTGGAAATATGTCCAATATACTTAAATTTTGAAATGCTGTGGCGAAATCAATGTCAATCTACAAAAATATGAAAACGTTTAAAAAATGTTATAATTATAATTTCTTATTCTTATATATTAAGCATATTTTCACACAAATTGTTATTGGGAACAATATTATTAATTTTCTCTGTATCACTAAACATTTCTTTGTTTTTTTAATTCTAAAAATTTTGATTTACAAATATGAGCTAAACGCTGATGCCATAATTCATAATTGGAACTAACAGAACTATTTACTTGAAAATTCGTTCTTATTTCGACATTATTTTGATTAAAAATAATAACCATTCCAGCTTGTTGCATTTTTCTTACAGATAACAAATTGTAAGAGGAATCCGAACATTAAAGGACATCCTCCAAATCTCCTGGAATATTCATGTTGTTTACCACCTTCAATGTGCCCTTATTTACTGCCGTTATGAATACTCCATTTTTCGCCACTGAAATTTTGATTGGTGATTTTAATGTTTTGAAATTTGAAATTTCAGCCAAATCTTTCCTGTTGATGATATGGTCCGATGCTCCAGAATCTAAAAGAAACGTTATTCTACTGGTAATTTCCGGTCATAAAAGCAAATCCTGAGGTATCTGTGGTTGATGTTGATGCTTGCGGATTTACTAATTCTATATTATGTTCTATTATGAACTGATCTAGGTTTATTAGAATTTTTATGTTGAAGAGTTTGTTTATAATAAAATCAATCCTGTTACATGTGATTGCTTTTTCCACAACGAAAACACTTATTATTAAATTTAGAAGATTGTATTTTACCATACTTTTTCGGTGATTAATATTTTTTGAAATTTTTCTTTTTAAATATTTCAGTTTTATTATAAACTTGAAGTACTTTTGCATTTGTATCAGAACTTTCAATTTTTAATTTAACTTTATGGCCCAGAAGTCTTGTTTTCACGAAGGATAATGTTAAATTGTCTTCTGATAAAGTTTCTATCGCAGTTAAAACACCATCATATGATGTGGGAAGTGTTAATAACAAATGAGAAACTTTATCAGTTTCTTCTAAAGTTGCACCAGCTGCTGATAACTGTTAATAAGTCATCAAACACTCTAAAATGTTCTAATAAGGGTGCATCACCTTGTAATTTTAGACCTAATAACTTTTTTCTTAAAGATAATTGGGTCGCGATGCCTTTACGCTCGTAAATTGCATCCAAATTATTGAAAATTTCACGAGCAGTACTTTCTGCTTTAGCGAAACTCAAAAAAGAATCAGACAGATATTCCACTATAACACTATAACAATATTCCACACTACTAATCAGGCGAAGTTCTGAAATAGATAAAATATTGCTTGTGCGAAATATAAAAAGTGCGAGTATAAAAAGTGCGACATTGATATAGATCCATAATTTTTTTTTAAAAAAAAGTAATAATAAAAAATAAATTTTTGTGTTTTATAATAATTTATTTAAAAAATATCTAATATTTTGTAGATGCTCCGTTATTTTTTATAATTTCAAAAATACGATTTTTCATACTAAAAATTAAAATTGTGTATAGTAGTCTCCGGTATTTTCTTCCATGCGTTTCTAATTGTAGTTTTTAATCTGTTTGCGTCTGAATACTGAGCTCCATTCTCATAAACCTTTCGGGCTAGTATTCCCCACAAATTTTCAAATTGGATTTAAATCCGGGGAAAGCGCAGGCCAGTCCAATACGGGAATATTTCTTTCTTGGAGCCATTGCTTTACATACCTTGAAGTATGAATCGGTGCGTTATCATGCTGAAATATCCAATCTTCCATCGGCATTTGATCTGAAAAGTCAATCAGCACATTTTCCAGAAGTTCCTGATACTTTTCAGAGTTCATTTTTGTTGATATCCAGCAAATTCCTTCCGTAGTAGCTAAAAGCAGCCCAAACCATTACTGTACCTCCGCCAAAATTCCGGCTCATACAAATTTCTTTTTCTTTACTCAAATCATGCCAATAATACTGAAAACCATCGGGTCCATCTAAATTAAATTTCTTCTCGTCTGAAAAAATGACTTTTTTCCATTCCTCATCCCATGTCATGTAATTTTGGCAGAACCCCAATCTATTTTCTTTGTGCAAGGTGGTTAAATGAGGTTTTTTACATTTCTTTGTCCACTTAAAACGTCCACTGGATGATAAAATTTGCTGCACTCGCCTTTTTGTAATCGGCAAATCAAGATTCTGCTTAATTTGAGCAGCGGTTTGGTTTTCCTGCCCTGCTAAAGCTAATATTCTTGATTTGGTCCTTATAGAAATTTTTGGATTACCAGCTTTATTAGAATTATTTCCGTAATTTTCACCCATTTTAAAAAAGGAATTAATTACCTTATGCGAACGATTTATGCGTTTTGCAATTTCGAGAAGTTTCAGTATAATGTTCGAAAAAATATCGCTGAATAAACTCCATTGTTTGCGAAATTTCCTTTGGATACTGCACATTCAAAATAAAAAAAAAGCAAAATGTTTGTGTCAGAGCTTCCTTCAGGTTAATGGATGAAGAATTAACCAGAATATTATCAGTATAAATATATATCACGTCTCTAGATCCTGTTTCTGTAATAATATTTAACATATAGGTACGTATAATAGTTTAGGTATAAGTTTTTCTGGTTTCCTTTATTAATTAAAAGAAAAACTGAACTTACTAGCCAAACAAAACCAAGGATGTGCACCAGGAGGTATTATTTCATGATTTGTAGTTTCAATCTGAAATATAAGAATTAGATCAGTCATATAAATTTTGTAGTATATTCATATATAGATTTTAAGTATATTAAATCTTACCGGGAAAGTTTTATATAAGTAATTAATATCTTCATTAAAATATTTAGAAATGAATTGCAAAGCGACAAGATGTTCATCATTATTTATCTTTTCAAAAATGTTTGACATTAACTTGCTTTTATTTTCTCGTCTAAAATCAATAATTTTTGCTGTCTTCTCATCGAATGTGTTTAAAATATTTTCTGGATCAATTTCAGTTTATTTTTTGAAATGCTTATATATAAAAAATTTGTGCAGAAGAAAAGGCCAGCAATTGTCTTTCACATCTGCAACTGTTGGTAGATTTTCAAAATTATTTAAAAATTGTCTTTGATCCAAATAAGATAAATCCATTAATTTTGAAATTTCATCCCATTCATCTTTGTTCCATGTTCTTTTAAGGCTAAAATCAATTAGTTTTTGTTTATTTACTGAATTATAATCTATTGTACTATTGTGAGGTTCGTCTTGTTGCCAATTTTTGCATGTCTCTTCGAAATTCTTTGATAACTTTTTTTTAAAGGGATTTTAGAATTACTTCTATTCAAAGAAGTAGTCGGCCTGTTTAAAAAATTATTCCGCTGTATTAAGGATGTGATTAACGGGGAATTTTTTGTTGTTATTGATTTTCCTGTAGTATCAGTGAACATAAATGTGTGAGGATATTTTGCAACCAATAAATTTACTACACGCCGAAATACGCTGATTGGAATCAAAAACGAAATCACACGTAATTCTTCCACAATTGTATGTACTATTACTGTTTTTAATAGAACTCCCAGTTTTTGCTTCCTATTACATAATTCAGTAACGGTTTTTGGAAATTTTTCCCATGGAATTTGAAAGTTATCAAACGAAGATTTTCTTGTTAATGATATGAAATAATCTTCTTTCTCACTACCTGGTGACAAGACGCCTCTTGTCATTGTCAGTGTGCTTTGTAAAGATGAAATTTCAGAATTGTGATCATTGGTTATATCCTTTAACGCATTAGTATCATAATTAAACATCAGAGTGTCATTTGATGTATTTAAATATAAAATGTTTTCACGATTTTGAATTTCGGCAGTTGGTGCTGATGCTATGGGTGTCCAAACCTGATTTTCATCTAAAATTAACATTGGTTTTTCTGTGCACAATTGCAAAATGTCATCCTCATCGACTTCACTTCCATCCTCTTCCAACACAAGTTTTACCCCATTTAGGCCTTTTAATTTTGCTAAAAGTAAAATAATAACATAAAAACTGATTACATAAGGAGTTCAAAATTTTACCTGCATTAAATAGTTTCTCCAAATTAGGTTCAGATAGAACAATTTTTTTTTCTTTCCGATTGGAACTCCAAATTTTGAATAAAAATTTCTCGATAGACATTTTTTAATGTTGATTTCAGTGTTTCAAAACTTATAAATATGGTAGCAAAAAATATATTGAAATTAAAAAATATTATAACTTGAAGACATTTATAGAGAGTATCTGTCTAATTTCTTCTATACGTACACATCTAGAATAATTTTTATTACTTACAAAGAGAATACGGTAGAGACAGCAGAATTTCATGATTGAATGTATAAAATTTGAATGGAAATATATTTACAAGCTTCTCATATGGCACATTTTTGTACTCATCCGATTTCTTATTTAATTCGTATAACCCTTCTTTACAATTGTATATCATTAAAAAACATTTCCCAAACAAACAAAAACAGACGTAAGTATAGTTTTCTTTAATAAAAATATATTTTAATTTTAAAACTTTTATATACTGGTTATTATCAATATCCATAAAAACACAATCATTTTCTTCATACTTTATTCCATTAATTTCGATAGATTTAGAAACATATTTAAAATGTGTGCTAAAATATTCTTCGAACATTCCGGAAACCAATATTTCAGCTTTGTCGCAAACAATGTGAGTTCTGAACCTGTCATTGAATAATGATGCTTGGTATAATTAATGTCGTTCTGATAGTGTTTTAATTACATTAACAACATTTTTCAATTTATTAACAATATTTTTAAAATATTGATGTTTTTGTTCAAATTGCATTGTCCAGAATCTAACCAATGGCCCAAATTCCCTTATTAATAAAGGATAATGTGCTAAATAGTGGTGTTTTGGAATCATGTCACTGTCAGAGAAAGCTAAATTTCTGTACATGAAATATTCTTTAATGCAAAACGACAAATAATCTATTTGTTTTTGGGAAATTTTGGGTGCAAAAATTAAACGGCATATTTCTAATAACATTAGATACATATTCCAGGTAACATCCAATACATCCGATACATATTCCAATAACATCAGATGTTACACAAATTGTTTTTACACTTATAAAATTCTGCTTTTTTTACCGCTTTAGATATGTGATTTCTGAAACAATGCGATTTAAATGCAGAAAAATTAGAAAATATTTTCCCAGATTGTGGTTCTACACACTCGAAAATAAAATTTTTTTGTAGCCGCTGTACGTATAGATGCTTATTATAACTACCTATTGAAACAAACTCTAATGTACAATCCTCACATTCAAAAAAAAAATGCCTTCAAATGACATTATTTTACTCTTCTCAAATAAATTTATTTTAAAAAATATTTCACAATATAACAAAATATGTATTGACACGCAATTATTAAACACTGTCCGAACAGGAACGGCCCTAGCAATTTTAGCGCCCGGCGCACTTTTGAAATTTTGCGCCCTTCTTGTTTATGTATACATGGTGTCCTGAGTCCGGGTGTAGGCATTTTTCCAGTCGATAGATCTTGCTGAGAAACGAAAAAAATCGTAAGGCGCGGGGCGGGAATTTCGTTTCTAATATCAACGAGTGAGTAGAAAGAGGGCTCAGAAGTTTTTTTTGAGGTCAAGTAACTAACTTGTTTCCTATTTGTGGTCATAATTCACGAAATTTGTCGTTTCGAATTATTTTGCATTCATTGGAAAGATAATCAATCAGTCTTTACTTTGATACTTAAATTGTACAGATCGGTGCAGTGATGCCAAAGATATGGTACATCAAATTCAAATTTTCATAGAAAAAAATGTGAAATTTTGAGTTCAAGGTTAAATATCTCAAAACGTTGCCCTGTTTTTTTTTAATTTTGTTTATTTAAAATATTGCCCAATGAATTGCCTTTCATTAGCATTTTATTTTATTCAATTATCTGTCGTGGATTTTGAGTTATGGAAAAAAATGTAACTGTGGGTTCTACCAATTTAATATATAATATATATAATATATTTTATAATTGAATAAAATATGTATATGCTGGCAAAATGCCTGCACTCGAACTCAGGACATCCTGTATTATTTTTTCAACGCCACCCAAGAGGTAAAACTTGATAGACGCGTTTTTTTTAATGAGGATTATAGGGGATAATTTTTTTTTTCAATATTGCACTCATTTCAAATATTCATAAAGAAAAATCTTATTAATTTTTGTTATGCAATAAAAATACGCGTAAAAAAAAACCAAATATAATTTTTGAAAAACAATAACTTAATTTAAAATAATTTTATATTATGTATAATTTTTTTAACTTGCATGCAGATATATACTGATAAACCCTCTACCATTTATAAAAAAAATTCATTCAAACATGCAAAATAAAGATGCAAATATGTAATAGAGTATTTCATCTGGTTTTTAAAGAATTTTAAATATGACTTGAACGTTGAACGGTTAAAAACGTAAAAAAATAAAAAAAAAAAATAAAAATTTAGAAAATTTCACATCGTTTAATGGCTAAAATTTAAGATCATAAATTACCCTCCCACCTAAAAAAATTCAAAATTTAAATTTTTAAAAAGTTTTTAATATCATTAAAATTTTGAATATCATAATTAGAACACACAGTGTACAAAATAGTATAAAAATAATATAAAATATAAGTGATAGTCGGCGTCACAAAATTTTATTCTACATCTTATTTCGTTGAAAGAATGTAATTTATAGAAAAAGATGTAGAATATAATTTATACATTGGGTTGAAAATAATATTAATTGCTAAAAATGTTTTAAAATATCTATTTTTTTTTTCAAACAAATTCTCTTGAGTAATATATCAAATATCATCTAGATTATAGAGAATCAAACGACTAAAATGGTGTAAAATTTCTCACACAAAAATTATTATCAAATATCATATCAGTTAGTCTTATTTAACGCCGGCTACTGTGCAATTGTACATAACATTAAAGTAACAACATCACGATGTATT
The DNA here is from genome assembly GCA_951394055.1 of Villa cingulata. Lineage (NCBI taxonomy): Eukaryota > Metazoa > Arthropoda > Insecta > Diptera > Bombyliidae > Villa > Villa cingulata. Next base: position 30,441,170 of record OX596020.1, on the reverse strand, counting down.
TTTTGATAAAGTACATAGTATATGATATAAAAACAAAAACAATAAGTTCCTATTCGCTTTTCCTTTCATATTCGCTATTCCTATACATAATACCACATGACAAGTAAATTGCAACAACAAAATATTTTGAGCAAAACAATATACAATTGATTATGTACACTTATAAATATCAATGCACATAGAAAAAAGAAAAGAAAGAGAATGAAAGAAATAACAATTATAGTAAAGTCTGTACGTGTACAGCATGATACCAATGATACCACAAACAATAAACATACGTATAATGATACACATTAATTTGTACATACATTTGTGTATACCTCCATTGAAAGCACTAAATTATAAATATAAATAATTATAAGAATTGATGCGTTGGAGCAAATTTTCTAAGTGCACCATTCTAACGCATATCTCATAGAAAAACCTAAATAATATTTGTATGCGATGCTTTCTGTTTTAATATGTAGATATTAAAATTTTTTCATGCGTTGGAGCAGATAATTTTAGTGCTCCATTACAATGTATTTATGAATTTAGATTTAGACTGTTTGCTTTGCAGTCTAATAAATAGGAATAATAATCAATCGAATTGCTTTTGAATATGGAGAGACAAGACAGACAATATACATAAATGATAATACATGTTTGAATATTTTTATATAGATATACGAGTACATGGGGATGGGATATAGGAATATAAGAAATTATATCTACATAATTATTATCACAGACAATATATTGTCTGTGATATTATGTATACAGTATACGTATATTCAAATGTAGTACATATATTTTTAATATGTATATCATACTTATATAAGAATGATTTTATATTTTACTTTTAATTTTTTTAATATCATTTTGGATTTGGCTCTCCATTCCCATATTGTACATACACATAAAAATTACATATAAAAAAAAATTTTGAATTTTTTTCTAAATTTGATATAAATTCATATATCATTAATGGTCTAGAATACATAGATAGTAACATATAGAAATAAGAAATGTATTTTTTATTTTTGTATTATTTGCATAAGTCAAATATTTTTTTTTTTGAATATTTATATAAAAAGTTTTATAAAAAAAATGTAGATTATTTTTGGCGCCCCAAGATTGCAGCGCCTGGAGCAAGTGCTCCACTTGCTCCTATGGTAGGTGCGGACCTGTGTCCGATCTTCATAATGTGTACGAGCGAAATGAATTGTAAAACGGAATAATACCAATTAGAACAAAGAAACAAGATTAAACATGATTATTTTTACGTTCACGATGTGAATTACCACATAATCTTCTGTAATTTTACATTTTTTGTACGTAATTTTAAAAAAGTAATGTAAAATTGACAGATCATATTTAATATTAATATGTTTGACATTTAGTTTTCCATTTTACAAAATAAATATGATAATATTTCAGCTCTAATTTAATTTTAGAAAAATTTTTTGTAAAAATTACTACATTACATATATTAAAATTCAAATTATTTTTTACCGTGGATATGAATGAACAGTTTTTGTTTTTTAAATTGCGACAAAAGATGGGGCCGCCAACTGTAAGAATTTTAAGTGTTTTTGACATAGTGAATTTCAGTTAAGACAATTACAAAAATAATAACCTTTGTTAAATATACTCACAAATATAAATATAAAAATGAATATAAACTTTAAATGGTATGTACCATAGAATAATAAAGATAATAAATATGTGTAGCTTTATTATTCTATATACAGTGAAACTTCGATTATCCGAATGCCCGAAAATCCGAATTTCCAATAATCCGACTGTCTTAAATTTAGGCATTAAACACTCTATAATCGGAATTGAACATTTTCTGTAATCCGAATTTTTTGATAAAATAAAAAAAAGTGCTCTGTTCCTTTCATAAATACATATTATTTACTATATTATAATTTACTGTTATTAGCTAACTGGAATTTTCCTGTTTTGTTTTGTTTGTTATTTGTACATGAATACAAATTTGTGCATTACTTATTCTTATTATAAGTTCTTGAGTTCAAGTGGTTGGTAGAGAAAAATATTTCAATTTAAAATTTGTTTAAAATGAATTTTTCCAAAAAACTTGCTCATAAAACACTGAATTTACTAGAAAAAGTAAAAATTCTTGATGAAATAAATAAAGGAAAAACTATTAAGGAAGTTGCAATGAAATATGGAGTTGGAAATTCAACAGTGTGTGATATAAAAAAGAAAAGCGAGAAATACAGAAAGTAAGATCTAAATTTGGTTTATGGTTTTTTAATTCATATGTACCTCAATTGGAAGAGTATCAAATTACTAATAACTTACCATTGAAATCCCTACTTCTGGTAGAAAATGCTAGATGTCATTATGTAGAAGAACTTGCCACCGCAGACTGCAAACATAAAATAATGTTTTTACCGCCTAATTGCACCAGTCTTATTCAGCCTATGGACCAAAATGTCATAAGAATTGTGAAACTGTACTATAGAAAAAGTTTGGCATTTAGAATTATGGCTGCAGAAGATGATATATCTTCAACTTTAAAAACCATTAATTTAAAAGACTGCTGTGATATGCTTCATACTGCATGGGAAAATGTTGAAAAAAATACTATTTCAAACTGTTGAAAAAGCTCTTTCCTCGAAAATGGGATTCAGATGATAACTTACCACTTTCAGTTTGGATTCAGAAGAACAGAACTGAAGCAAACGATAGCAATACAACACTGCTATGCATTAGAGATGCGTTAAATAGAAACTCAACTTTCAATTTAGAAACAGGAGACATATTAAAGTGGGTTGATGAAGAAGACAATGACGGTAAGTCCATATCCTCAGTATCATTTACAGATACAGAATCATTAAACGATGCAGTTATTCTTCCAGAAAAGCATACAGTTGCTGCGCAACATTTTAATGCTTGTATCAAATGGGCAGAAGAGAATAATGTGGACATAGAAAAACTATCAATGCTCAGAGAACTTAGAGATAATGCACTTGAATTATCTTTACCTCGAATGCAGCAAACAAATATTAAAGATTATTTTAAAAAACAAAATTATTTTTAAAATTATTTAAAAAAAAAATCAGTTTTTAAAAATTTTTTAAAAGAAAATTCTTTGAAATAAATTTTAAAAAGTTAGTTTACTTTGATACTGCACTGTTTTTATATTATTTCGAGTGTATAATACCACCTCGATAATCCGAATTTTTCGGTAATCCGATTTAGGCCTGCCATCAATTGATTCGGATTATTGGAGTTTCACTGTATATACTTATATGTATAAATATACAGGGTGTTTTTTTTTCTACGTGGCACTGGATATACCACGATATTCTTCAGACTATTTCATGAAAAAAAGTGTACTAGCAAAACCTTCTACCGACCTTGTTGCCGGCGCTAGATGGCGTTGAAAATTTTGATTTTTTTGCAGGACCTTCAAATACAAAATCATGTCTAACTTTTTGTAAACCCTACTTTGGAAAATTTAGTGTTCTAGAGAATAATAGGAAACTACATTACCTTTCTTTTCGTATACTATAACAAGTATTTTGGAATTCAGTTCTAAATAAAAAGAAATCCTGAAATCAAAATTTATGACGAATTTTTTAAAAAATTTTGTGTATAAATTGGGTTCCTCAAAAAAATTTGCACTACAAAAAATATTTTTGTTTTTGGAATCGAGGCATAAAAATGTTCTTTTTCAAACAAAGAAAACCAGATCATGATATCTTTATCCGTTATCGAGTTATTGAGGATCAAAGTCGATACCGATAAAGATATCATGCTCTAGTTTTCTTTGTCTGAAAAGGAACATTTTTATGCCTCGATTCCAAAAATAAAAATATTTTTTGTAGTGCAAATTTTTTTCAGGAACCCAATTTATACACAAAATTTTTTAAAAAATTCGTCATAAATTTTGACTTCAGGATTTCTTTTCATTTAGAACCGAATTCCAAAATACTTGCTATAGTATATGAAAAGAAAGGTCATTTAGTTTCCTATTATTCTCTAAAACACTAAATTTTCCAAAGTAGGGTGTAAAAAAAGTTACACATGATTTTGTGTTTGAAGATCCTGTAAAAAAATCAAAATTTTCAACGCCCTCTAGCGCCGGCAACAAGGTCGGTAGAAGGTTTTGCTAGTACACTTTTTTTCATGAAATAGTCTGAAGAATATCGTGGTATATCCAGTGCCACGTAGAAAAAAAACACCCTGTATACAGTACTGACTCGATAGTTGCACATGATATAGTGGCCAAGACGAAATGCAATTAGTGGATGTGTGGCAATATTACCGAAAACTAACTAAAATTTATTAAATTTCTAAAATACAAACAATGGTAATATACACTGTCACACTTTTACACGTATCTTTTTTTTAAATATAATTCTTAGAAATAACTCAACCCGTGGCCGTGCCCGATGGTGAATTATATATTTGCGTAATACACTGTACCACTGATAATAACTAATTGCACTGACTGTACTACACTAAATGTACTACACTATTGTACTGTACTGACTGGTCTACACTATTCGTACTGCTTTGACTGTACTACACTAATTGTACTGCTTTGACCGCACTACACTAATCGTACTGCTTCGACCGCACTACACTAATTGTACTGTACTGACTGTACTACACTATTGTACTGCTTTGACCGTACGACACTAATTGTACTATACTGACTGGTCTACACCATTCGTACTGCATTGACTGTACTACACTAATTGCACTTTACTGACTGTACTTCACTAATTGTACTGTACTGACTGTACTTCACTAATTGTACTGTACTGACTGTACTTCACTAATTGTACTGTACTGACTGTACTACACTAATTGTACTGTACTGACTGTACTTCACTAATTGTACTGTACTGACTGACTGTAATCCACTAATTGTACTGTACTGACTGTACTTCACTAATTGTACTGTACTGACTGTACTTCACTAATTGTACTGTACTGACTACACTAATCGTACTGCACTGACTGATTCATGGAATAAAACAGATATCCTCGACTACTTTCCTTATATATATATACCATAAGGATCAGGATTGAACAAAGAACTAGTTCAACTACTATTGCATTGGTTGATGCAATCCTGTTGTTGAATCGTCATTCAACATTTTTAATAATCAAAAAAAAAAGGGGGCAGTGTTTAAAAATATGTAATAATAAAAACAAAAAAAAAGGTTACAAACACTTCAAGACAAACAATGCGATTATATAATATTTTGTACAAAAAAAAAATGTAAACCAATCAGCGTAATCAAACATATAACACAGAAATATAGGCAATAATATAGAACATATAACATGAATATGCACAAGCAGGTAACATAAAAATGTTTATAAACATAGCATACAAACAAAAACAAAAACAATCCACATAGCACAATATATAACATAAAACATTAAACACAAAATATTTAATTGCAGTGCATAAACAATGAACATTAACAAAAAATAAAAACATTTAAACATATATGCATAATATATAATATACACATATATATATATATGACCATGCCAGTACTGTCAAATTGCCAAAAAGGTACCAGCTGAATATACTTACCAGTCAGAGTTATTCACAATTACCATAAATTGTCATTTGAATTACTGGACACAATTTGAACAAAACGGTTTTATAAAAAAAAGACAAAAATATGAGATAAATAGCAGAACATTTCAACAACGGGGAAAATAGAAAATTCCAGAGTTTGCAAATTTTGGTATATAAAGAGTTGCGATTCGCAGGAAAATTTGTCTTTTGCAATTACTTGTGTATACTGTCGTATTGAGACTGAAGCAAGGAAACCAAAAGGCCACCTCATCAGCTGGGACGTATTGAGTCCTAAAAAATCTAGCGTATTGAGCTAGTAAGTAGGGAAAAGTTAGGAATTTCTGTAAAAATATTTAGAATTTTTACAGAAAATAGGGAAACGTCGAATTAATCATCAAAAAAAAAAAAATACTTAGAAAATTTTTCTTGCAAAATTTTCTAATACTTCGGGCCGGATCATCGAAAATTGTTAAAATTGATTTTTTTTTAAAAAAAGACTTAGAAAATTTTTTATAAAATTTTCTAATACTTTGAGCAGAAATTCAACATCGCTAAACACTTAGAAAATTTCTAGGACTTAGAAATTTTCTAAAGTTTCATCGCTGAAAGTATCATCAGAAAATTGAATTATTTTGGAAAATCAGAAAATTCATCGAGACAGTAAAAAATATTTCATCTCGACAGTCGTCAATTCCCGTCGGCAATCTTCAGTTTTACATAACGATTTTTTTGAAAGTTTGAAAACTCGAACAGTCATCGTTAAATTGGTCTCATCATCGTTCTTCAATCAACATAGTGTCTACAACGCCATCTATTCGTGTAGGTCGACCTATGCCAACGAATAATTAGTTAATTAGCTCTTAGTAGTTAAGAACATATGCAAATTCATAATTAAAGTAAATTATAGATTTCATTTGTATAAATTCATGATTTTATTTCAATTTTGTTAAATTCATTTGCATAGTTATTTCCGGTTTAACTGAAATATTGTACATATACAAATTTTTAAATTAAAGTAAATTTTATATATTTCATAGATTCAAATTTGTTTTGTATAATTAAAATTAATTGCATACTTATTTCCGATTTGATTGAAACATTATTATATAATTGAAAATATTGAATTTTTATATATATTGAATTAGATTCATTTGAAATTTAAATATACACGAATTTAAGTAGATTAGAAATTGTTTGTAATTTAGTTTAAGAATTGAATTGTTAGGTTTAAGAGAGTATATTTTAAAATAAAATTTTATAACGAATTCTAAAAAAAATTGTGTTTTTATTTTATTAAAATTTTTGAACCGGCACCTCTTAATTTTTTAATGTTAGTCTTATTAGTGGATTTAACATTTGGTCCTTCGAGCCGGATCTAAATAAAAACACAATTTTTATTTTGTATAAAATTTGTTAGAATATACTAATTGATGGTTAAACCAAAAGGTTCGAGTAGTAAAACAAAAATTACGAGCAGTAAAAAGAAAAAGGAAACAATGGAAAACGTTCAAGGTTTAATTAAATCGCAAAATTTATTGATTGAAGAATTAAACAACGTTACTGTCAGTATAAAAAAGAGTCTTGACGAAATAAAACCTATAGTAGTATATAAACGCAGAATAGAAAAGTTAAAAGAATTATCCCAAGAGTTCCGAAAAAACCATTATGAGATTTGTCACGCCGAAGACGCGAATAGCACCAGCCAATACTTAGAACAAAATTCATTTAAAAATTTTGAAGAACAATGTTTCGAATTAATTGTTGAATTAGACGAAAAAATTGAATTATTAACTACAGCAAATTTATCAAACGAAACTACAAACAATAATACAACTTTACCACCGTCGGCAAAACCACAAATTAAACTACCACCTATACAGTTACCAAATTTTGATGGCACATACAGATCATGGAGGTCGTTCAGAGATCTATATGTGAATTTAATTCATAACAATAATGAAATTTCTGACATTGAAAAACTTCATTATTTAAAATCATGTACGTCTGGTGAAGCAGCTCGAATCATTAAACCGTTTGATATCATAGCAGCAAACTACCAAAAAGCTTGGTTCGCTTTAGTTAGCCGATTCAACAACAACAGAGTGTTAATTAATACTCAGCTGGAGAAGTTGTGTAAATTCACACCTATAAAGTCAGAGAGTGCGCAAGCAATGAAAGAAGTCTTGAGTAACGTTGAAGAAACTCTGCATGAGCTGGAAACATTACGTGTGAATACTGAAAACTGGGATCCGATTATTACTTATCTAACGTTACAACGATTGCCGCCTGAGACCAGAGAACATTGGGAAATAAAACAGAGTTCGAAAACCGAAATGTGTAGTTTTCAAGAATTGGTAGAATTCTTAGAAGCCAGATTCAGAGTATTGGAAGCTGTAAAACCTCAGAAACAAAACAATGTTTTTTTAAATCAAAACATCACATCTGTTAATCAAAATTTGCGATGCATAAAGTGCAATTTTAATCACAAACTTTTTAGTTGTATAAAATTCAAAACATTATCAGCGATAGAAAAATTAAACTTCGTTAAAAAACATAATTTATGTATGAACTGTCTCACTTTCGGCCATAAATTCAATGAATGTAAAAGCAAACATACTTGCGGTATATGTAAACGAAAACATCATTCCCTATTACATACTAGCTTCAATACCACATCGAACGCAAATCGGGATAAACCTTCTGCTCAACCGACAGTTATACAAATCAGCGATAGCACTGGAAACGAAGCTTTGCCAGTTAGAAACTCTAACGAAAGGAATGAATTGAAGTCCTTCTTCTCATCAAACACGAATCAAGTACTACTAGCAACGGCTTTAGTCAGAATACGGGGTAAAAGGGGTCACAACGAAGTATTGCGAGCCTTGATAGATCCAGGGTCACAATCAACATTCATAACTGCTTCTGCAGCAAAACGTCTGCAACTTCAACTTACACGAACGAATCAGCACATCAGTGGACTCAATCAGAGCAGTGCCACTGTGGCTAGGTCACAAACTGAATTTATTCTAGAATCAGTAGATGGAAAATTTGAATATTGCGTAAATGCGTTAGTGGTAAAGAGTATCACTAACGAATTACCTACTCATCGGATTGAAACGACAGGTTTCAATCATTTGAAAGATTTGAATTTAGCTGACCCTAGTTTTGCGATACCTGGAAGGATAGACTTATTAATTGGAGCAGAAGTATACGCAGCTATAATTCGAGAAGGAATTAGACGCTCAACTGAACCGAATCATCCGATTGCAATAAATACTGAATTAGGCTGGATTGTTATGGGTAGCATAGGCACTGCTACACAATTCAGTAAGACGTTCATGACACGGGTTTATGAATACTATTTAGATACATGGTCAAGAAAATCTTGGAAACAAAAACAAAGGTTAATTGCAACAAAACGTGAAAAACTTCAAAATAAGATAGTTGAAAACATTGGTGAAAATACAAAGAAACGAATAACGAAAACACAAGTAAAATTGAAAGAACCACAGATCAACAAACACAAGAAAAAATTTAAAGAAATAATAAAACGCAACGAACCCTTTGAAACAGGAGGACTAATAAAAATTCCATCCAAAAGGCGTATGAAAATAAAGGTACCAAATTGGTTACAAGCACCAGAGGACATAAAGCGTGTCATATCCCATTGGTCAATTCCTTGGCAACAGATTCACAGAAATAAATCATTCAGATTAAAGCAAGAAAATATAACAATACGTTTTACGAAAACAAAGGATGGCATGGTCAGAGTAAAAAGTTTAAATTTTTAAATAAATCAAAAAGTGAATTTTGTAATTAGAAAATAAAGAAAACTAAAATGATTCAACATGATATTCATTTATTACATAAATAAAAATTAAAATAACAGAACCTACAATAAAATAAGTTAATTATTTTTTTGCGCGTTCCGGGAGGATGTTGAATCGTCATTCAACATTTTTAATAATCAAAAAAAAAGGGGGCAGTGTTTAAAAATATGTAATAATAAAAACAAAAAAAAAGGTTACAAACACTTCAAGACAAACAATGCGATTATATAATATTTTGTACAAAAAAAAAATGTAAACCAATCAGCGTAATCAAACATATAACACAGAAATATAGGCAATAATATAGAACATATAACATGAATATGCACAAGCAGGTAACATAAAAATGTTTATAAACATAGCATACAAACAAAAACAAAAACAATCCACATAGCACAATATATAACATAAAACATTAAACACAAAATATTTAATTGCAGTGCATAAACAATGAACATTAACAAAAAATAAAAACATTTAAACATATATGCATAATATATAATATACACATATATATATATATGACCATGCCAGTACTGTCAAATTGCCAAAAAGGTACCAGCTGAATATACTTACCAGTCAGAGTTATTCACAATTACCATAAATTGTCATTTGAATTACTGGACACAATTTGAACAAAACGGTTTTATAAAAAAAAGACAAAAATATGAGATAAATAGCAGAACATTTCAACAACGGGGAAAATAGAAAATTCCAGAGTTTGCAAATTTTGGTATATAAAGAGTTGCGATTCGCAGGAAAATTTGTCTTTTGCAATTACTTGTGTATACTGTCGTATTGAGACTGAAGCAAGGAAACCAAAAGGCCACCTCATCAGCTGGGACGTATTGAGTCCTAAAAAATCTAGCGTATTGAGCTAGTAAGTAGGGAAAAGTTAGGAATTTCTGTAAAAATATTTAGAATTTTTACAGAAAATAGGGAAACGTCGAATTAATCATCAAAAAAAAAAAAATACTTAGAAAATTTTTCTTGCAAAATTTTCTAATACTTCGGGCCGGATCATCGAAAATTGTTAAAATTGATTTTTTTTTAAAAAAAGACTTAGAAAATTTTTTATAAAATTTTCTAATACTTTGAGCAGAAATTCAACATCGCTAAACACTTAGAAAATTTCTAGGACTTAGAAATTTTCTAAAGTTTCATCGCTGAAAGTATCATCAGAAAATTGAATTATTTTGGAAAATCAGAAAATTCATCGAGACAGTAAAAAATATTTCATCTCGACAGTCGTCAATTCCCGTCGGCAATCTTCAGTTTTACATAACGATTTTTTTGAAAGTTTGAAAACTCGAACAGTCATCGTTAAATTGGTCTCATCATCGTTCTTCAATCAACATAGTGTCTACAACGCCATCTATTCGTGTAGGTCGACCTATGCCAACGAATAATTAGTTAATTAGCTCTTAGTAGTTAAGAACATATGCAAATTCATAATTAAAGTAAATTATAGATTTCATTTGTATAAATTCATGATTTTATTTCAATTTTGTTAAATTCATTTGCATAGTTATTTCCGGTTTAACTGAAATATTGTACATATACAAATTTTTAAATTAAAGTAAATTTTATATATTTCATAGATTCAAATTTGTTTTGTATAATTAAAATTAATTGCATACTTATTTCCGATTTGATTGAAACATTATTATATAATTGAAAATATTGAATTTTTATATATATTGAATTAGATTCATTTGAAATTTAAATATACACGAATTTAAGTAGATTAGAAATTGTTTGTAATTTAGTTTAAGAATTGAATTGTTAGGTTTAAGAGAGTATATTTTAAAATAAAATTTTATAACGAATTCTAAAAAAAATTGTGTTTTTATTTTATTAAAATTTTTGAACCGGCACCTCTTAATTTTTTAATGTTAGTCTTATTAGTGGATTTAACACCTGTTGTTTATATTCTAATTCCCTGGTTGCCGGCAATAACTAGCTACAGCTGGTATTCTTATCTAAACCTTTGTCTAATGCATAACTAGCTACAGCTGGTATTCTTATCTAAACCTTTGTATAATGCATAACTAGCTACAGCTGGTATTCTTATCTAAACCTTTGCCTAATGCTAATTTTCTTTGTTCAACTCTACATTCTTTGTTTAGGACCTATTTCCTTTGTCTAACCCTAATTCCTTTATCTAACTTCACTTTCTTTGTTTCTTTCCTTTGTCTAACTCTATTACGCAGATACCTTCACCCACAGCCACGGGAAGATAACATTTTATCTTACTTAATGGTCGATACTGCTTTTGCATTTAGTAATAAACAGAACGGGCTTTTGTCTATGTATACTTACTACAGCTCGGCCAACCTACTTCGTCACTGTCCCCAGTGACTATCATTTTTCTTTTTCTTTCGCGACACTCTTGTCGCACTCTTTTTTCCGGTTCCATACCGATTTTCTTTATATTGAATTCAATTTATTTTATCTCCGGATGCCAAATCGATTTTCTTATATTTAATATTCGATTTACTGACTTTTTTTTTTCTGGCACCATCCAGACCAATTCACAAATGCCTAACACTATGTGGATACACTTTTGTGGTTGAACATGACATTACATCTTGTTCCACTGTGCCCCATAGGTAGGTAATTCAATTCATTCTTTTTCTTCTTTTTGACCCAATCGCAAATGCCTAGCACTATGTGGATACACTTTTGTGGTTGAACATGACATTACATCTTGTTCCACTGTGCCCCATAGGTAGGTAATTCAACTCATTTTTTTATATGAACCATAGTTCATTTAACAATCTTCAATCTAAGGAGTTACTTCCACACACATTAGTAGAATCGCTCCAAAGTTTGAATGATTTTTCTTTCTTTATACACTCTTATTGAGTCGGTTTCTCCGACTCAGTTTCAACATCTCATTACTTCAAACCTTTTGTTTTTTTACTTTCTCAATTATCTTACCAACTTATCGCTCATAAACCTTTCCAATAGTTTATGCCAATACCTATACTCACATATTTTTGTTTTTTTTTTTTTAAATTGTCTTTCCTTCGACCTTTCTTTTTCTTAATATTATGGACGACTCACTATTTTCGCCACATCGCCAAGGATATTAGCTTCTTTAACAACTAATAACTTTTACCTCAAACATTCGTTCACAATATTTACAGTTGTGCCGGCTTTTTTCCTTGCTTTCATATCTGAAACCACTCAGTTTTCTGAAAGGAACTATTTAACATTTAGATTATTTGAGTAAAGAAAAGAAATTTATTTTTTTTTCTTATGACTTATTTTCCTTTTATTTAATCGCATATAGTTTTCACATCTGTATTTTCATTGATTATTACATATACCTGTTTTCATTATATATCTTTTTATATTCTTATGTCTTATATATATTATTACTAGCTGACCTGGCCATGCGTTGCTGTGGCTAAAGTTTGTGTCATATTACATTGTTTTAAACTATTTAAGGGGAACGGTAGGAGAACATCAGACATGGGCACCACCATGCTTTTTTACATAGATGCCATTCGTAAAAAAACATTCCTACCTTCATGACTGATTTTCTACTACCGTTACCACTTATTACAATGAAATTATTATTTACGGATGAAGACGGAAACGTTAAAGCTGGTATAAAAATTTACTTTTTTAGGATTTGAAGGGGAAGGACTTTGAACACAATTAATCAAAATTTTATTTATATAAAAATAATTAAATAATAAATTAATAAATAATAAAAAATAATAAAAATAATAAAAATTAAAAAATAATTATAATTAAATTAAATTAATAAATAATTAAATAATAAATTAATAAATAATAAAAATTAATAAAATTAATTAATTTTACCATATAACATTTTTTCTTAGCTGTTTTTATTTTATCTTCTATATTTATTTTTTAATATTTGTTTCAATTTCTACGACAACTATGTCAATTTTAATTTTATATTTTTTTTCTATTTTTTATTTTAATTTCAAAGCCAACTATGCCAATTTTTATTACTAAGAAATGTCAAACATTAACTACGAAATATAAAATTTAGAAAATGAGAACCATTAGATAATTATTGAAATCGATTTTAATTCCACTTACGACGATATAAAAAAAAAAAAAATTAAAAAAAAATTCGTTCGGAACGTCAATCGGCATTCAAATCCTTCACATACACATTTGATTATCTTCTTGAGTTCAATGTAGAGAATGAATAAAATCAGCTCAATGAAAATATGAAAATTCAATTTGTTTGAATTACTTTTCTAAATTAATTTAATTCACAATGAAATGCACAATTCATATCTTTTATTTTTATTTATCTATGTTAATACGCTGATACTACTATTAACTTTTATTACGACTTGTAGTAAAATCACAACTAATGCAGATGTGAACATACGATTAAGACTAACCATTTAAACATGGGCCTTAATGTTATTTTACAAATAATTTGCAATAAAATAATATTGCGATAATAAATTGAGATGTAAGCTATCCTATCTTTCAAGTTGGATCAAACTGCACACGGTGTACAAATTTGATTAAAATCGGTTAAGTAGTTTAGTAGTTTACCGCGGACAAACAACGTGACACGTAATTTATATATATTAAGATTATTTTTTTTTTTTTTTAAGAAAAAAAAGGAAAAAAAGAAGAAGACTCGCTTGTGTTAACTTTACTCTTTTTCTTCTTCATCGTCTAGTTCATCATCGAAATCTAAATCATTTAGTTTGCACCAAGGTTTTAATCTCTTGGCAGATTGAATTGACTCATACGGTTTTCTGGTCACCTGTAACTCTTCTGCATCAGATACCACGTATCTGTCGTTTTACAAAGCTGATTTTATTACATATGGCCCTTTAAATCGTGGTTGCACTTTACACGATTGCCCTGTTGCTACTGGTTCTTGTTTTATTACAACTAAGTCTCCCTTTTTGTATTTATTTGGACTTTGATGGTTAGAGTTAAATTTTTCTGCTTGTTTTCTTTGATTTTCTGAAATTCTTTTCAATACTATATCCTTAAGTTCTGACAGTGGCATATTTTCTTCATTATCTTGTTCTTTGTAGTTGCATGTTTATAACTGTTCAAGGCCTATTGAATAGCAGATATATTTTTATCCCAATCATTACCATCTGGGTCATCTGTCATGGTTGATATAACTGTTTTTATCGTTCTGAAATATCTCTCAACTTGACCGTTTGATCGTGGTGTTTTTACTGTTGTCGAGATGTGCTTGAAACAATTTTCAATGCAGTATTTCTCGAATTCTTTACTACTAAAAGCTGTACCTCTGTCTGTTATTATCCGTGATGCAGTGCCAAAATACTGACTTATATCGTCTAATAGTTTGACTATCCCCTTAATGTTTGCTGATTTTGTTGGTCTCAATATAATGTATTTTGTAAATGCATCAACTACACCTATAAGGTACAAATTTCCTTTTTTACTTTTTGGATATGGCCCGAGATGATTAATATGAATACTGTGAAATGGTATGGGTTGTATTTCAGGCGTATGTAAAACGAATCTACTTTCATCTTCTCCTCTTTTATTATATTTTATTATTTCAATGTTGAAATTTATTTCTTTGTTGTATGGAATAAGGATTATATGGTTGGTGCTTATTATTTCGGTTTTTTCTGGAGACTCCTTGTTTTTGAATCTCTTCAAACCCTTTTACTACGCTAATCACTTCTGGCAAAGTTTTACAATTTGAGGCCATTAAAATGTTTATTAAATGTTGGTCAATCAACCCAGAAATGATATATTTAATGACCGATACTTCGCTTAAGTTAACTCTTTTTGCAAGTGCAGCTATTTGATATAAATCTTCGATAGCTTCACCTTGCATTATTTTTCTTTCCATTATTTGTATGAGAATTGACGCGTTGTCTTGACTATTCGGAAAACTTTGTAACAATTCAACACGGAATTCTTCATAAGTACGCAATGAGTCGTATTTGGATTGAAACCAATAATATGCAGCCCCACCTAACCGTAATGTCGCGTAAAAAAGTGTATTTCTATCATTCCTCTGATATAGGTTCTTCAACCCATCAATACCTTCAATCCAATTTTTGCAGTGACTGAGCTTTGTGATGGATTGAATTCACGTATCAGGGTCTTAATTTCACCCAGCCCGATTCTCATCTGTTTATATTTTTGCATTACACAACTAACATCACAATTTGAACTACTTGAATTTTCGCTACAACTCAAGTTTTTTTCTTTTTCTCTTAACGATTTTTCTCTTTTCAATAATTCATTTTCCCATTTAATTAAATCTAATTCGGTTAGTCCTACCTTTGGTACAGTGTCCTCTACTGTACCTGACTCCTGTACATCTTGTTCATTCCTTTCCTCCGTTGCAGATCCTCCATGTTCCTCCATTATCGCTTCAGTTTCACTGCACACACTATATATATTTTATTTATGTATATTTTCTTTTAAATCTTTTTTTTTATCTTTTTTTTTCATATAATATATTATATAACACCCTTTTTTTTTTCTTATTCTATAAACACTGAATTTTTTCACTGTTACTTATTTCTTTTTGTACTCTTCTTTTTTTTTAAACAATAAAATTTCTTGTAGAAGAAGCCACAATGTATCGATTAATTGGGCCCCCACACCTGAGCTATAATATACACTGTCACACTTTTACACGTATCTTTTTTTTTAATATAATTCTTAGAAATAACTCAACCCGTGGCCGTGCCCGATGGTAAATTATATATTTGCGTAATACACTGTACCACTGTTAATAACTAATTGCACTGACGGTACTACACTAATTGTACTACAATATTGTACTGTACTGACTGGTCTACACTATTCGTACTGCTTTGACTGTACTACACTAATTGTACTGCTTTGACCGCACTACACTAATCGTACTGCTTCGACCGCACTACACTAATTGTACTGTACTGACTGGTCTACACCATTCGTACTGCATTGACTGTACTACACTAATTGTACTGTACTGACTGTACTTCACTAATTGTACTCTACTGACTGTACTTCACTAACTGTACTGTACTGACTGTACTTCACTAATTGTACTGTACTGACTGTACTTCACTAATTGTACTGTACTGATTGTACTTCACTAATTGTACTGTACTGACTGTACTTCACTAATTGTACTGTACTGACTACACTAATCGTACTGCACTGACTGATTCATGGAATAAAACAGATATCCTCGACTACTTTCCTTATATATATATACCATAAGGATCAGGATTGAACAAAGAACTAGTTCAACTACTATTGCATTGGTTGATGCAATCCTGTTGTTTATATTCTAATTCCCTGGTTGCCGGCAATAACTAGCTACAGCTGGTATTCTTATCTACGCCTTTGTCTAATGCATAACTAGCTACAGCTGGTATTCTTATCTAAACCTTTGTCTAATGCATAACTAGCTACAGCTGGTATTCTTATCTAAACCTTTGTCTAATGTATAACTAGCTACAGCTGGTATTCTTATCTAAACCTTTGTCTAATGCATAACTAGATACAGCTGGTATTCTTATCTAAACCTTTGCCTAATGCTAATTTTCTTTGTTCAACTCTACATTCTTTGTTTAGGACCTATTTCCTTTGTCTAACCCTAATTCCTTTATCTAACTTCACTTTCTTTGTTTCTTTCCTTTGTCTAACTCTATTACGCAGATACCTTCACCCACAGCCACGGGAAGATAACATTTTATCTTACTTAATGGTCTACACTGTTTTTGCATTTAGTAATACACAGAACGGGCTTTTGTCTATGTATACTTACTACACAATGCATATACATATAACAATATTTATTGTTTAACAAAGTGCATAAATTATTTTTTTGAAAAATAATTTGAAATTTTTGTTTGTTTGGTGCATGCAAAACTTGTGAATATTGCCTTTTCACGCAATTTTTGAAGAAGAGCGATTTCTTCAAAGGAAACTTCATTTTGTTCGGCCCATTCCAAAACTGTACTTATACTTCTAATCGCGTCCTCTGTCTTTACTTTCGGCTGGCTACAACTAGGTGCTTGGATTTCATCTTCCTCGCTAGAAACACTATGGATATCTTCTTCAAAAATGTCTTTTTCGGAAACTCACTGAGAAACTTCTTCATTCGAAAACGTCTCACCTGAAGATGTTTGTTGCAGAATTTCTCGAATGGGTTCAATTCTACCTCTTTCTGACTGCAAATGCACTTTGAGTTCGCTCAAAGGAATCTCGTCCTCCAGTTCCCAATTTTCGGATGGGTGCATGATGTTTTTCCAACATTTTTCAATAGTCGAAGAATTTAAGTTTTGCCAGGCTTTCCACAAAAATATTACAGCTTGTTTTAGATTTAGTGCTTTAAAAGCTTGATCGAAGTCATCTGATGCTACAATGAATGCTAACAAACTCTTTTTATAAAACAGTTTGGTCAAATTAATCGCATTTTGATCCATAGGTTGTATAATGGCAGTACAGTTTAGAGGAAAGCACATGATTGTTATTTCTAAGTTGTTAATTTTTTTTACACAGTCAGAAGGATGGCATGGTGCATTATCTAAAAGCAGAAGCGTCTTTTCAAGAAATTCTTTTGATCGTAAAAATGAAGACACCTAAAAATGTGCATAAAATGTTTTTAGTTTTAAGATTAATTGGTCTTCTTTGTCATTCCCTTACCTCAGGTGCAAAACGTTTTTCTAACCATTCATTAAACAAATCTAAAGTCATCTAAGCATTCTTATTAGCTCGATACATGACATAAGAAGTAAGATCGAACTTTCTAAACGCTCTAGGATTTTTGGCTTTGCCTATAATAAAAGGTGCAAGCTCATGTGTTCCCAAAGCATTGGTACAAGCTAAAAATGTTATGCGTTCTTTGCTCGTTTTGCGTCCTGGGGCACTTGATTCATTGAAGTGTACTAATGTTTTTTGAGGCAGAAGTTTCCAAAATAGGCCGGACTCATCGGCATTGTATATTTGTTCTGGTAAAAAACTTTGTTTTTCGACTTCGTTTTTAAATTTTTTTAAAAAGGGGTTGACAAGTTCTGGTTTATTAGAAATCTTTTCGCCAACAACTTTTAAGATACGAATGCCATGACGTTTTTTAAATTTTTGTGCCCAGCCACGACTTGCGTTAAATCCCCCAGGATGCTCATTAATTTGTTGATGATAAAATTTAGCTTTTTCACATAAAATTTCTGTAGAAACTGTGACATTATTAGCACGTTTTTTAATAAACCAGTCAAAAAGTGCTTTTTCCATTTTAGGAAACTCAGAAGGTCGGAGAGTTTGTCTTTTCCCTGGACCAGATTCCGTATTTAATGTGAAGTTTCTTATTTTATTTTCACTTTCTTTTTTTAACACGACAGTTTGTCGATCTATTAACTCTGTATTTTTCACTTAATGATTTAACTGATATTCCGTGTGAAAGACTTTTTAAAATTTCTAATTTTTCTTTTATTGTAAGAAAACTATGCCTTTTAGGAATAGATTTTTTATTTGGAGCCATTTTGACTTTAAAAGCTACTACAAAATCAACTACGCACAGACAATAACTTCACAAAAATAAGGTACACACAATCCAATCAAGTAAAAAGAGAAACTGTAACTGTAATTGTAACTGTAAATCAATTACAATGTTTACACATATTATTTTAATTTCGCTATTCAGCAAAAGCAAAAGTTGTTGCAAATATAGAGGTTCTTATGTTGCAAATATAGAATACATAATGTAATTTTTCTTAAGTTGCAATTATTGGATAATTTCAAATAACGAATATTGCAAATATCGAGTCAATACTGTATATAATGAAAAATAAAATAAAAAAAAAATAAAAATAAATAAAAATAAGTAGGTATATGTACTTACAGCTGTCTGTGTTTAAATTTTGTTTTCATTGCGTAATAATGAAATCCTTTATTTTATCTATTTTTTTTTTCTTTTTTTAAGTTCTATTCAATTGTTTTGAAATATATAAATGTGAGTACTTATTATACCCACTCAAATAAACAATTTTTATTATAATTTTTATACAATTATGTACATAATTTTGAATTTACATTTAAATTGAAGATGCAACTTTTTGATTTGATAAACTGATTACATTGGTTTCATAAAATACATAATTCATAGTTTCGTTCATTCAAAGCAATGTTGTTTTCATATAAAGATGTAGTTATTATCAAATTAATAATACACATTTTTGAATTGAAAAAATCTCATCAGTGAATTTAAAGAATATATGTTATTGAAAATATAAAAAATGTCATTATAATAATGCATTGACGAGTTTCTTAATTTAAGTAAACTCATATACTTATTTTAAAAACATACTGCAATAGCTCCAAATCATTATCAAAATTCATTGTTTCTACTGTAATTTAGACATCTACAAAGGCTGTTTCCAATTTTTCTAAACAATGCATGAAATCTACAGGTGCCTTCACAAGTTTTGCATTTTCGTACTGTTTTAAATTAGTGAAAATGAATTCTGAGCCCTCTTCAGTTGCTTGCCTTCTAATTCCACAATGATTATTATCCCAAAATTTATATAAAACCCATCCATCGCTCACCGAAATCCATTCGTGGATACTCATTAAGTTGAAAACCAACTATAGTTTTTACAGTTTCGGGAAACGTTTTAGTTGTTTTGACTGAAGATGATAATAATAGATGACGCTCCTCACAGTTACCAGATTCAGATAGTTCCAAATATCGAACAGAAAATGATTTTTTAAACAAAGTAGCAAATTGATTAAAAAAAGTAGTCAAGAGTGTATTATCCCCTCTTCCTTTTCGTAATGCTGCGAAAGAGTTCTCAAGAACATCTTGATTTAAATTTCTAGTTAATAGAAATTTTATTCCCTCTTGCTTTAAATTATAAAAAAGCAGTTTTAGACTGCTTATATTCAACAACAACCATTAAAAACAACTCACTCTAGCAGAAATATCTTCCTTTTTCTCGTTAAAAACCTTAATTGTTTTTATCCAAACACTCATTTCGTCTAAAAACTCTAATTGTTTAATATTTCCTACAAATGGTCTTCTAAACTCTTTAAGGTCTGAGAATTTAGATGAATTTAATAAATCAAATAATTTGTCAAATTTATCTAAAAACTCAGCAGTATAAATTGAATTTATGTCTCCAGTAGTTTCTATTGCCCAAGTGTATAAAGCACTAGCGACGGTCGAACTTATAACTTAAGTAGCGTATTTCACTCTCATCATTCGAAAGGAATTCGGTTTTTATATGGGTATTAGATAAGCGTCTGGCTAGTCTAAATTTTCTAGTAGCAGAAAAGTTTTTTATGTGTTCCCACTCTGCAATTTTGTTGCCTTCAAAATGTTTATTATTTAAAAAATTATTTATAACTGATTTTATCAAGTGAGGCGAATCAAACAAAAAATTTTTCATTTCCATTTACTCCAAAATAGGGGTTTTCTATTGAAATTTTCAGTAGCTTAGAGAGTTTTCGGAAATTCGCCCCTTGGTCACAAAAAACTAATTTTGGTTCCAAACCCACCATCTGTAATTTTCTCAGAGCTTCTATCAAAAGAGTGCATATCTTATTTGGTTCGGAAGAGGAGTTAGAAAACATATATATATATCCCAAAAAGTGTCTATAAGTATGGGCTACTCCTCTTGCCATTAAGATTAGTGCATTTTTTGCAGGGAAATTTGTTCTATGCACACCGTCATCTGATAAACCGACAATTTGTTCTCTTAATTTATCGTAATATAAATGAATCTTTAAGGATATCTCGTTCGAGGAAACAACACTTTTTTTCGCCAAGCTCTATGTAGCCCTGGACCGAAAGGCCAAGAACGTATAAATTTATTGAGAGTAATAGTGGATGGAAAATGCATTATTTTGGAGATGAATCTATAGGCTTTTGGTGCGATAAAATATAAATTCAAGGCAAATGATTTAAGTTCATGGAAGTAACGCTTCACTTTATTTAGTTTTGTTGCATTTCTAAGGCCATGTTCTACAATGATTGCAAAATCTTCAGATAAATATTTTCTCAAAGCAATCATTATATTTTCTACGCTAAACTGTTTTTTTCTAATATCTGATATCAAGCGTTCATTTTGACTGTTATTCTTTTTTAATGTCTTTTTAAGAAGTTTTTGCTCTTTCTGCGAAGTAACCTCTACTTTAAGTAACATACTTTTTAGAGTTTGAGTAATCTTCACAGATGTCATTTTCTGCATACTTACTTCACCACTTTGGGCTGTGCTAAGTGGTCTTATTAGGCTGCAAATATCTTCAGGGAATAAATGAACTTACACATCAGATAAAACGATTATTTTACTTTTACTATTTTCTTTATTTCCTTCCGAGTCATGAACTTCTTGCTATACTAGGAAAATAATTGTCATTTAATATGGTACTTATTAATACTAAAGTATAGGATCAAAGGAGTGCAGAAATGATCGGTAGAAATTTTTGCTCTTAGAATTTTTTTCATGAAACACTTCAAAGAATACCATGGTACCAATATTTACATGTCGAATAGAATCACCCTGTATAACTAAATAATAAATTTTGGTACCAAAACTAAGTACATACTCGTATGGTATGTACGAGTATGTACTTTTGAAAATCATGAAAATTTTGGCATGATTTTATAATACATATTAATATCAAATTAAGGTACAATTTGAATTAAAAATATTAAAATTAAAAATATTAAAAATATATAAATGCATAAAAATATTTAAATCTTCATTTTTAACTCCGCTGCTTCCTGGAACTCCTACAATAGGCATGGCAGAAAAATTTAATTTCTTTCCACTTGGTCCAAACATCATGGGAGTAAAATGTATGCTGCAGACATAAATATCGTCTGAAATTTTTTGTTCCATTAAGTCTTCCCTGCCAATTGCTTTAACCCTTTCGATCCGGAAAACAGATTTCGGATTTTTGATGTCAAATTTATGTTTTACTGATGTAAAATGATGAACAGAATTAGAATTCGGTCCACTAGATCAAAAGTTTGGACAAGGGGAGGGGATAGTAACTGGGACACATATGTCCCATCCGGCTTTTTAGATGGGGCATATACGTCCCGTTCAGTCGTGTATGTATTAAAAACTACAATTTCCATGCCAATTTTATTCAAAAAAAAAATACTGAAAAACTATTTTACAATATAACTTATAACTAATAAAACTAATGATTCTAATGTAATGAATAATGCAAAAACAATTACTTATGATAAAGTGCGAAACAAGTTTTGCACAATGCAATTCCGCACTCCTCACATAGTGTTTTAGTGCGTCTTTCAATTTTATTGATGCGGCAACCAACACATCGTCTTCTAGTTGGACCTTTAATAGGTAAATGTCTAGAGTTTCCCATCAACTTCCTTTTTTTTGCCAGATAACCTGTGCTTCCGCTTCGTTTAACTGCTGCAGTTTTCTTTCCTTCTATAATTAAACTTTCGGCCAAAATTATTAAGAATTTAATGAATGGATCTTTTTGCCGACGTAATTCTGTATGACATGTTACTGGTATCTGCTCACCATTTTTCTGCTTTTTATTAATTGTTGTCACTGTTGATGAATGGCAATTACTTATCACAATAACTTCCTTTGTATCTTACCATTTTGACAACATAAGTCCAGAGTTGCTGAATTTAAAAATTGAATCCCCTTTCTGAAGTTTTTAATTTAACTTCGGTAGATTCTTTCTATTGGCTATGCACGTACCCAATGCAGGATAATCTAAATTTTCAAGCAAATTAACACTTATAAAGAAACGGTCGAAACAAAGTGTTACATTTGGTTCCTGTATGATACTAACAAGTTTATTAACTACACGTTCACCAAGAGTCCCAGTTGCAGTATGTTCTTCTCTTCCGCTGTAAACGTTAAAGTCATAAACATAGCCAGTATACGAATCACATCTTAACCACATCTTAATGCTGCGTTTTGTAGGCTTCATTGGCATATATTGTTTCAATGACGAACGACCTTTGAATTTCGTCATGGATTCGTCAATACTTTGAAACGCACTGTCTTGTCTAGCATTTTGAAATCGTTCTTTCAAGCATTGTACAAGATCATCTATATAGTAGGTCTTCGTACAAACAGCTGGATTTTCAGGAGGCGCAAAATATAATTTTGACGACAAAATTTGGAAACGATCACGCGAAATCGCTGATTTGATAGCTTCATTTGCAATTGACTTGTGTCTTGACCAATATTGTTTTATTGATGGTACGTGATTGTATGACATTATAAACATACAACCAATGACGACTTGTATTTCTCCAATATCGGTATGCTTCACATTTTCGTAATTATTTTTAGATTTGCGTAGGATTTCAATCCTCTCATTTGTGCACTGGGTGATGTACATAAAAAGACTTTTTGGAAAAAGTTTCCTGAAAATGTCTAATTCAGTATCAGTTCGGAGAATATGTGACCTGATCTCCGGAATTCGATATTCACTTACTTATTTGTTTTCGAGGAGTAAAACTAGTAGACGGTTCTGACCATACTGTGGTCACTCCATTTGGAAAATAATTTTCATTGTTTTCATCATCAACCAGAACATTTGGCTCTTTTATAATGTCATTATTTGTAGCATTTATGTTTTGGTGCAATTCGTAAGTGTCTGAATCAGAATCCTCTTCAAACGCGTCATCAATTTCAGAAGCATCTCTATCATTATTGGCATTTGAATCGAGATCAGACGGTTCATAATTGTCTTCACTGTCTTCACTTTTTTGAAAGGAAAGAGAAATACGAGTATATGTATGAATTTTTGAAAAAACAATTTTTTTTTATAATGTTATCATTATTTATTATATATATATTTTACACATTTATATTATTTCTGTTTATTTCCTTTTTTATAGTTTTTCTTAATTTATTTTTAATATAACTTATTATAATTATTACAATTAAACATACAACTAAACTTATAGTATAATTACTATTCTTAAAGTGTCGTAGCGCTAATTATTGCTGATGTTACTGTTGTTGTTACTTGAAGCTGCATTTATTGTGACTTCCTCTTTTGATTTTCCGCTGCCCATTGCTCCTTTTTAATTTCTTTTATTTTATTAAGAAAAAATTTCTTTTCTTCTTTAGTAATCGCCAGATTTGTCCTCCTCTTTTTTTTATTTTTATTTCCTGAACCTTTGTTGTTTCAATCACCCGATTTTTATTCCTTTCCCTGTATTCTTGTATTGCAATGGGACGCGGTCCAGCTCTGTAGTTATTTTTTAGATCCTCGTGTAGACGTGAATTTATTCGCAAATGTTCTTTCAATGCTTCCTCTGAGTTTGTTTTAAAATTGCAGCTGGGACATTTAACCAATGTTTGCAGGATCGCCATGTAATATGTTTAATTTTTCTAATACAGGAGGCTGAATTCACCTGTAAAAATTAATTTTAAATAATTAAATGGTGCGGCATTTTAATGCCGATATTTGCACCTAAGTATGGCAAATGTGCCGAAGTTTAATTCTATTAATAATGGCAATTTAATGCCGACTTACTTTAAAATCAAACACAATGATTTCTCTTGCTTGATCAATATTCAACTGTATCTTTATTCAAAAGATCTTGTCTTTTTATACAAAATTTCTTACATTATTATTAATAGTAATTAATAATACATAAATATAAATTGCTTAAGTTATTACATATAATTTGCTTAATCAAAATTTATTGACATAATTTCATAAAGTACAAATATTTGTATTTAATTTACAATACACATATGTTCATAATTATAATTCTCTTTAATTTTATTATATATGACAATTTCTTAACTTATCAAATATTTGTTATTAACCTAATTTTAAACTTTAGTTCATATACCTTATTAACTAAAACAGTGTAATGCTTACATATCATACTCATGTATCTACGACATACATTAATATTTATAACATAATTCATAAAAGCTTAAAATGCTGTCATACTTATGTTAAGCAATTAACAATATATATATATATGTATTGCATTCATTCAACTCATATTTAAACTTTTTTTGTTTACTATTGAGTAGATCACGTTTCTTCTACTCATGTTATATTGTTGCATATTATGTTGCATATTGAATATGGTATGTGGTCATTACAATGTTTTTAGATCTAGCAGCTTATGTTTTATTCCCAAATCTTTTTCAAAATATTGAATCATAATAGGAAACAGTTTGATTGCTCCATGATTGCTTGCATCAGTGCTAATTCCAACATATTTTATAACACCATTATTTATTTCAGTTTTGATTGAATTGATAGTAAATGGTGCAATAACATTTTTAATAATTGCTGTAGTTTTAGTTCTGGCCGATGAAATTTTTGTGGCAACTTTTGAATCATTAAAAAGTATTGAATTTAGTTTATTTGTACAGTCTGTTGATCTGAAAGTAAAATGATGATTTATTGTGTGAAACGCTAACGTTGCCTCAGATGCATGCACTCTATTTTCTTCAGACTTGTCAACAGTGTATTTCCTTATTTCTGAAGATGACGTTGCTGCACTAAGTTTACTAACATGTCCTTTTGAGTTTAGGTGTTGTTGTAAATCATATTTTCCTTATTAGAAATATTTATAATACAATTACATACGTTACAAATTGCTTCATTAGCATTTGCTTCACATTTTCGAAACATTTTATATTCTTTTTGAAGCTTCACTAAAAATACACTTTCTTTTTATTCCACCCATATTGCAATCTTTTCTATACTATATTTATATGCTGTTGACACGTGTAGCATTAAATTTGTAAATTAAAATTCCAATCCAAAATAACTAATGCACTAAAAAGGAAAATATTTGTTTGTTTTGCAATTTTATGAATACATTTTTTATAAAATGAATTAACTTACATTTTTGAACCCAACAAAATTAAATTTTTACAAAATAAAACAATTGCTACAAAAATTTAGGACTTGATAGTAAGATATAAATTGCAAAATGGAAATGAAAATGACAATTATTTGAATCTTCTTCTTTTTTTCTTATAACATTACCACTAAAATAATAAAAATAACATATTAAATATTCCAGTGGAAAAAAGAGGATAAAAGTGAACAAGAAATAAAGTAGAGAAGAGAACATAAGATAAAGAAAGAAAATGGAGGACATGCTCTCTTCAAAAGAGACCTTCTGGTCACTCTAAGTATGAATGCTAGAAATTAACCGAAACATGTGCATGCTTGTTTCGCACGATGCTTTTTTTCTATACCAAGCAACAATATGCTATGGGTATTACGAGATATATTTGTATCTTGTACAAAGCAAATGTATGCTAAGTACATCGAGATTCAGATACCAAGCAACTATATGCTATTATGTATTATGTGATGTGTTTTGTGATCTACGCAATTATGTTCTTAGGTTTATATCAATACAAACCTGATTAAATATTTGTGCAGCCATAAAACTATGATTCTAAGACCAAGACAAAGAATCGCGAAAGATGTTACTGCATTCAATCGTGTCATATTTGAATCAATTTTCGAAATAAGGAATGATACGATATGATATTTAACAATATTTATATACCAGATCATTATGAATTCAATATTGATCCTTACATTACTACATGATCATTTGAAGATATTGAAATGTACCTATTACCATGTACGTATATATACCCTCACTTAAATCGACATAAAAGATAAATCGATTTATAACTGGTTTTATTCTGAACCCATCCCAATGTGTTTATACCCTTTGTAATTAACCGGTTCAAATTAAATCGATTTAAAAATGATATTTCATTTTCATTTGCAAACAGTTAGACTCTTTTAAAAATCAAACTTTTTTAAAAATATTTTTACTTACTGCGAAATTTTCCAAAGAATTTAATTAAATAGTTTTACAAAAAAACACTTTCTTCTTCTACGTCAGCTAATTTTGATTTATGTGTAAACCGATATTAGCTGACAGCCGTTTATACCCCTTTAAGAATCGACTGAACCGGTTAGTTATATCGTATTATTTTAAATCGATTCAAACGTTAATTCGATATAAACAAGCGTTTATACCATGGGTCTATTTTGTGTCGACACATTTTATGTCGATTTAAGTAAGGGTATTGTAAGAGATAATTTTAGATTAATTTTTTTTATTTTAATCAAACGCGACACATGTTATCAATATCAATATTTTATTTTAATTAATAATTTTTTTACAAACAAACGTCAATATGGCTAAAAAATAATAGACTGCTATGATCTAGTTTACATTTTATAAAATGCTACTACAGTATATACATAGTATACATATGTTTTGTTCTTATAACAAAATATGTATATAAATGAATGAATGTTATGTGTATGTATAACAAGTTGAGAAAACAGAGAGAATAAAGAAAATGCCTTTCTCACGAAAGCTTCTGTCGGTTGCTTTTTGTGCTTTTTGTCGGTATTTAGAAAAATTTTGTTACACTACTTTATATGAACGTTGGACATATGAGTATTTATTTTATATGTGCCGAAAGGGTTAAATCTCCTTCATTATTAAATTGGAAACTAAGAAAATATTTCAATTTTTCAATAGACTCATTTAAATCGTAATAAATATTAAAAAAGTCACCATATACAATCAAACATGGGATTGGCTTTTAATCATTTTTCATATATTTCTTCCAAACTCAATATACTCCACTCTTTTTCGAAAACCTCGATTGCATCTCTATAAGGGTGAGATTCAAAACGCCTCAAAAACGTGTTGTGATACGGCATCAAAACAGTCGTGATGCAAAGTTTTAAAACAGCATCAATGCTTCGCATCGATATTGAAGTTCTACAACTTTGACGTTTGGAAACGAATTTGTTGCTTTGTTTTGAAAACAAGAAAAATGGTTCACCTCCTGCAGTACATAATTTTAAAATTCAATTAATTCATTCTCTACACTAAATCAGAAAACGTGAAACAAAATTAATAAAATTAAACAATATCAGGATGGATATATTTTATAGCCATTGTAAAATATGTGTGGTATGTGTGTCATACTGTCGACTACATGATGTATATTCACCATATACTAAATCTGAAATAAAATAGAATAAGCAAAATTCAAAAAAAAAATGTTTTATTTATATGAACACTGTATATGGTGTGTACATAGAATTAATTACATGTGTAATTATATAGACATCTAAAAATTATAGTATGGACACACGTAACAACATACTTACTTCATGGGTTTAAGGCTGGTGGAAGTGACTGCTGCGCTTGCTGGCTAGCACGAACTAGCTCGCCGGATGGGGCGTGAGTTTGTCACTTTCCTTAACCCTTTTGTTTTCGCAGCTTAGAGCAGTAGAAGGTTGTGAAGTCCTTCTACTTACAATGCTCCATATGGATTTAAACAAAAAAAATGCTGCACCCACACCGTTGAAACTGAAGTTATGGCCCCGCTCTGGCCCAAGAATACAGCTACTACCATCGTTGGTCCTGAAAATAAAAAAAGAATGCCTCGCCCAACGATGATAGGGACTAACCCACCTCAAATAAACATAGCTTGCTGTGGAGCTATGTTCCCATCCTTTTTAGAGAAGAAAAGTAAAGTTTGTTAGTTGTTCATATAGATTACATAATATTTGGAGTTTTGATGGGGTGGAGTCAATACAAAAGCCAATATGTAATCCTTTACAAATCCATTTATTTCAAATTAATCTCTAATAGATCCTTAACTACTACATATATAATATCTATATATTATGCTTATAATATAGTAATTAATAATGAAATTAATGATAATAATATTAAGTGATATATGTCTGCATTGCTTATATCGAAGGATTTCATTACAATATATTTAAGTTTGATGACAATGCCATTGGTTATTGTTTGTTCTTTGATTTATAGACTAATTCAATTTCACTTTCATGTCGTGAAATTGTATTGGCTAAGGGTTCACATTATTATCATTATTTCACATTATGAGTACATATTATGCCTTATTGATGGCCAAATCAAAATTTTTACTACAATAATTTTAATATTATTTATACCAATTTTTATGTTATGCTTACATAAATTTTTACGTTTTATACATATATAACGATTTGTATTTTTATATAAAAACTAATATTTACATATATACATATATATGTTCATATACATACATTTAGGTAACTTCAGATACAAAAGTATGTATATGTCCTTTTCTCTTTTTTTTTTCTTTTTCCTTTTTGTTCCTACTATTTTATAATTCGAGGGCCCTGTACATATTAATATAAACAAAATAAAATAAGAAAAAAAAATTTTACGTTGGCGCGCTTACCAGTGATGATGATATAGTTGATTAAGATGATAATGAGGTTGCTTTTGTAAATGATGTTGTTGAGGTCGATGATATTGATGATAATGAAGTTGATGAGGATGATACAGTTGCTGTTGTTGGTGCTGATGATGATTTATTATAATTAATTGTATGATTTACATTTGTTGTTGTAGTTCCAGGTGAATCTGTTGCTGTTATTGTTGTGGTTATAATTTATGTATGTATTATGTTTATGTGCAAGTGTGTATATATGTATTATTATTATTTTTTTTTTTATAATAATTATTATTATTGTATAAATTTATAAATATGAATTATATTTTTAAAAAAAATTACGAACAATAAATGTGTATGTATTAATTAAACTCTTATTATTAGATACTATTATTATTATTTTTATATATATGGTATATTTTATTTAAAGAATGAAAATATAAAATTGTTCGTCTTTAACTAGCGTTCGTCTTCAACTAGCGTTCGTCTTCAACTAGCGTTCGTCTTCAACTAGCGTTCTGTGTCGTCATCTCCCTCTCGTTTCGTCATGTTGCATTACATTCGTCGTAATTCGTCTTTCCCACATATCGGCCATCCTAATCTTCATTCGACCCGAATAAACGTTCGTCTTCGTCACAACTGGACCACGGCTTCATAAATTCGGCGCACGTACTAGTGCATTTAGGACCTTCAGAATTACATTGTTTAACTACATCGTAAGAATTATTGCTTTTCACCTTAGTGACTATATAAGGACCTAAGTATTTTGACTTCAACTTTAGTCCACCACCTAGTTGTGTTCTTTTAATTGCTACGACATCATCTACTTCATATTTTATAGCTGGCTTCCTTCTCAAGTCGTAAGTCTTCTTATTCTCGTTCTGAATTCTAAGAATCTGTTCTTTGGCCGCCTTTCTAAGTTCGTCTCTAGATTGGAGAAAAAATGTCGCCATCTCCTTTTCGATAATTTCTTTGATGTCAATGTCTTTCTTCGTTTTCATCTTTACACCTACAAGCATCTCAAAGGGCGTTGTTTGAATGCTGCGATGGAATGTTGAATTGATAGCTTGTTGGACACCATTTACATGCTGATACCACTTGGATGGATCTTCTTCGGAAAGTTTCGTTAAAACAGCTATGATGACAGAATTTAGTCTTTCGACTTGACCATTCGAGCGCGGTAAGCCTGTTGTTATCTTTATATGACGTATTGACTCTTCTTCACAATAAACTCGAAATTCTTCGGAAGTAAAAGCTGACCCTCTGTCTGATATAATTTGTGAAGGGTTACCAAATACTGCCTTCTGTAAGTTAAGTCTGGAAATAGCTTCTTTCGAGGAAGTTGTTTTCACTGGGTATAACCATGCAAACTTGGTGAATGCGTCTGTAACTGCAAAGATGTGTTTGTAATTTTTATTCGTCGACTCAAGCGGTCCAAGAAAGTCTATGTGGTAAGTATATAGTGGTAGTTCTTCTTTATGTAGAGGATGCAATTCTCCTTCTTGTTTTCCTCGTTTTCGATTTGCAACAATACAAGTAACACAATTGGCGATACATCTTTGGATTTTCTCATCTAATTTTGGTATGTAATAATCTTTATTTATTAGTTCCTTAGTTTTCTTCAGAGCAAAATGTCCTTGCTTATGCATTTCTTTAATAATCTCTCCTTGCAGTCCTTTGGGTATCACTAATAATTCACGACCATCAGCAAATTTATATAAGATATCGCCTTTAAGAAAATAGTCGTCATACGGCTTAATTGCCAACATTTCTCTTATCACCTTAATCTCATCGTCCATATGTTGAGTTTGATTTATTCTGGTGTAAACACTATCAGCTCTGATGATCATAATCGGGTTTCGACTCAATGCGTCCACATGTTTCATTCTAGAACCTGATCGGTGCTCTACGGAGTAATTATACTCTTCTAGTAGAAGAATCCATCTAGCCACTCTAGTTCCTAAATCTTTCTTCTCCAATGTCTTGGTGAAAGCATTACAATCGGTAATTATCTTAAATTTTATACCAAGGAGATAAATTCTGAATTTTTTAAGTGCCTCAATCACTGCAAGTACTTCAAGTTCATAGCTGCTATATTTCTTTTCTTGTTCATTCGTCTTTTTGGACATATAATAAACTGGGTGTAAAAGTTGATCTTCAGGCGATATTTGTAGTAAAACAGCTCCATAGCCGTCGGCAGAAGCATCGGTATGAACTTCAGTTTCATACGTTTGATTGTAGATACTTAACACTGGGTTTTCAGCTAAACACTTCTTTAAATTGTCTACTGCCTCAATTTCTTTTGGTCCCATGAAAAACTTCTTATTTTGTTTTTTCAAATCACTGAGCGGTTTAGCTATAAGTGCAAAATTATGTATGAATTTTCGAAAATAGCTTGTGAGTCCTAAAAAACTTTCTAAACGTTTTAAACTATCTGGCAAAGGAAAGTGGAGAACTGCTTTGATCTTTTCGTCTGATGGTGACACTTGACCATTCTCTATTACATGTCCAAGGAAAACAATTTTTTTCTTTAGAAAATGACATTTTTTCTTATTTATGTCTAGACCATAATTTTTACAAAGTTCTAGTACTTGTATTAATCGTTGAATAGCTTGTTTTTCATTTTTTGCTGGTATGATAATATCGTCTATATAAGGCAAAGCAATTCCGGCAATATTTAACTGTCGAAAAATGCAATTGATATGGCGTTGAAAAACTCGAGGAGAGTTTGATAAACCGAAGGGAACTTTTAAAAATTGGTATTGACCACCATGGGTAACGAAGGATGTGTATTTGCGACTTTGCTCGTTGACATTTACATGAAAAAAGCCATTCTTTAAGTCTATGGTGCTGAATATTCTTGACTCTTGCAAACGGTCGAGCTGGTCCTCAATCAATGGCAAAGGAAACCTATCTTTAACTATAATCTTGTTAATTCTTCTGAAATCGACACAGATTCTAGGTGATCCATCACGTTTTTTTACTACAACCACTGGACTGCAATACTCTGAGTAGCAAGGTTCAACTATTCCTTCTTTTATCCACTGCTCGACTTGATCCTCAACAATTTGTCGTTCATTGAATGGTAAACGTCTTGGATGACTGTGAATCGGACTTTCATCTTTCAAAACAATATTCATTTCAACATTCGTTGTTTGAACCTTTTCAGGCTTATAATCGTTAATCAAATTGGCAACTATCACTTTTGCTTCGTCACTAGCACCAGGATCAATATCGATATCATTCGGCATTTCAATTGTATTGATATTCATTATTCTATGAATTTCATTTTCAATATTGGATTTGTTAGATTTGTATATTTTAATACCTTCTGTATTAATCTTTATCTCTGCGTCCTTACACAAATCTGTACCCAATACAACGTCAATATCTATACAACTTTCTGGTATTACATGAAATGTCAGATCAAATAATTCCCCGTCAATTTCTATCTTCAGCTGAAAATTTCCGATTGGTTTAATTTTGTTTTCTTTACTGTTACCAAAACCAATGAGGTAAAGTTTAGATTCTACCAGTTCAGGTTTCTTTAATTTTTTATATACACTATTTGTCACAACATTAAACTTACTACCTGTATCAAAGAGTGCCAAGAAATATTGATCATTTATTTTTATCTTTTTATTCATTATATCCTCAGTTATGGGAATTAAACGTCTAAGATTGCTTTTTGAATTTTCGTTTTTCTTTTCGTTACAATCTTTAGATATATGACCAAACTTGTTACAGGCAAAACACTTAGTACCTTTTGCCCTATTTTCACAATATCTAGACTTATGTCCTTTTTCTCCACAATTGTAACAAATCAGGACTTGTTTTGTGTCTTTCGTTTCTCCTCTGTCCTCTTTCTTGTATTCAACTTTCTTTATTTCAGTTTGTTTATTTCTTTCTCTCATTACATCATAGCATTTTAATTTTTCTCTAAACTCTTGTACAGTTTTAGCTCCATAAAGTATCGTTTTATTATTATTTAAATCTTTAATTCCATCTATAACATATTGGAACAAAGCATTTTCTTCAATATTACCTTTGGAAGCTAATTCTCTCATACTAAAAAAGTATTCTTGTACACTTTCACCTTTTTGTATTTTCCTCTCTGACATCATCTTATGTAACTTTGCACTATTCATTGTTGTTTTAAATTCCTTTAGTAAAGCGTTTTTAAGACTTGACCAAGACATTATGTTTTTCTCACTACTAATAAAAAGTTTAGCTATTCCTCTAAGTGATTTTTTTGCAAGAACAAATTTGTGAAAATTATTTAAAGACATTATTTCACTAATTTCTTCAAATTCTTGTACCCAAGTTTCTATATTTGTAGTTTGATCACCATCAAATGTCTTTATTGATTCTTCGATATCTTTTAAGCTTATTGCAAAACGAGTAGGATAATTATTATAGTTGTTTTGTTTACCATTCGTGTATCTAGAAGTTGAATTTTCTAAATTATATACAGCGTTTTGTTCGTCTCTTTCTCTTTTGTTATCTTCTTGAATGCTACATGTGTTGATCTCACTCAACTCGTCGTCATCTCTTTCCTTGTCATCTTTTTCATTGTCGTCTTCTTTATTATTATCGTCTTCTCCATCATCATCTTCTTCGTAATCTTCTTCTTCTTCTCTATCTTTCAACAAATTACCATTTTTCAAATTATTGATAAGATGTGTTACCAGATCATCAGTTTCATAATTTAGTTCTAGTATATTGCAAATAGCAACAAGATCTTTTGTTGTTAAACTTGTTTTGATGTACTTTATCATGTTCTGTTTTTCTTCGTCATTCTCAAAAACAAAACCAGTAAACTGTCGTAGTCTCTTTCTATTTCCCCTATCTCCTTCATATTGAAATATGAATTTGTGTAACGCTTTGATTGATGATGTTTTAGCTGTTTTAATTTTTGATTCAACAGTAGAAAATTCCCGAAGTGACGCCATTTTTGTTTGCAAAAAATTTTTCACTATAATTGGATACCTACAACACTTTCAATGATTCTATTTTAATGTAAATTAAATGAAAAATTAAAATTAAACACAAAACCGAAATTATTTTTTTAGTACACGATAAATTTTAAATTTCGAATAATATTAATCGCAAAACCGAACAAATATTTTTAATTATTTAGGTTGAGCCCCCAATTTTGTGGTATATTTTATTTAAAGAATGAAAATATAAAATTGTTCGTCTTCAACTAGCGTTCTGTGTCGTCATCTCCCTCTCGTTTCGTCATGTTGCATTACATTCGTCGTAATTCGTCTTTCCCACATATATAGCTATTCATTATCATCACTATTTATGCTGTTATAAACTTAAATTAAATATTTTGTTTGTTTTTTTTTTTATATGATAATTATATTTATTTACTTATTATTATAATCATTTACATTTATATTATATGTTGCAAATAAGTATATATATTTCTTTATTTAATTTCATTATTTCATTTCTTTTTTTTCTTTTTTTTTTTTTTTTTTATGTTTTTCCTTTGTATCTCAATTTATCATTACGTTTTAAAAGCCGGTTTTCTTTTCATAGCTTTACCTTAATAAAACTTATATGCAAATTCCATGAAAAAATTTTTTTTTTTTTCTGTAATCTTATACATTCACCAACTAGAAAATTAACTGGATTTCTACATTTAAATATGATTTATTTGCAAAATTTTATTACAATTTTATTTTGTTTTATTGACTTCAAATCACGTACTCTTTATTCACTAAAACGTTTTGATCTTTAAAATTCCGTAACATTTTTAATAAATTGTTCGAAACTTTAAGTTTTTTTTTTAAAAAGTAGTACCTATACATAATACAAATCATAACTTTTAATATATATACCTAATACACGTGATTTACGTTTCAATATGTTTTATGATTTATTAGATTAAAATAATTATTTCACAATAAAAAAAATAACTTAATTAATTGATACTACATACGTTAACTTTGATTAGTTTTAATTTTCTTATTAAAAATTTTTGTTTAAAAAAAATGATTCTATGAATTTGTAAAATTGTAGTCTTGACTATATGGTAATTTATTAAAAAAAAATGTTGAAATTTTCAATTACATTCTACCGGCACTTCAAAATTTATTTGGGCATAGGTTACCCCTGCACTTTAGAATACGCAAGAAGGAAGCTAAAAAACGCGTGATGCGCTTTTATAGTCCGCCAAAACAATAGATGCATTTTTCTTATTGGAGAATATGAGTGGGGGTTTCATATAAAAAATGAAAATTGAAACGACAACTTTACATATAGATGTAAAGTACAAAATATTTTATACAATTTCGTAGGATTCTGAGAAAATCAAAAAGGAATTTCTACATGTGGTTATTTACGGAAGATAATTTAGAATTTTTAGAATCCTAAGACATATAATTTATGTAATAAAATTCATTAAATAGGCTTTGTAAATAAATTTAAAATTTTTCAAAATTTAAAAAAAAACTTGGACTGGCAATGATGCAATTCATAAGCATTTCCATTTCATTTCATGTGGGCCTATACTATCGATTTTGAACTGTATTATCGGACGATTAAGGAAAATGATTAAGTGTAGACAACAACCGGATAAATAAAAAAATTAAAAGAAATTGCATTTAAGTAATGGAAAAGGATGTACAAAATCATCTAAACATTAAATTAATCGTAATTCTTATAAAATATTTATAAAAGAACAAGGAATTATGATATAAGTTGAAAATTCTTAAAATTTTGAAAGAAAAACATAGAAATTTAACATCTCTGAAAACAACCAATTAGGGTGGCCATGCATTTTGACGTTTGTGGTATAAACTGGAATATGACATAAATATGAAAATGGAATTAATGAGAATATGGGGAAGATATTGAAATATAATGGAAAAATTGAGAGAATATATATGTATGCGTGCGCGGCCATTAAAATTTTAAATAAAATTTAAATAAAATGCGCATGTATATGTGCATATCGTTTGTATTAGAGTACATGTATAGGGGCGGCCATTAAAATTGAAATTATAATTATGAATGTATGAGTAATATTCATACTTATACATTGTGTATTCTATAAAAGAAAGATAGAGAAAAATCTAGATCAAGGGCATTGTATAATATGCATATGTATTGCATTAGTATATATTATGAATATACACATGCCAAAATAAGAGAATCACGCGTATAAAATATGCATCTGTTTCTTATCTTATGCGCATTGTGCATAAGACAATAAGAAAACAAATGCGCGTGTTGGAATTATGAATGAAAGAAGAAAAAAAAAACTCTTGCATTATAATGCTTTTGGTAAACAAGCATTATAATGCGAAGAATGCCATTTATATAGATAAAGTGCAATTTATGTGTACTGTTAGGTACACATAATTTGTATTGAAGAAAATATGGTGTGACTGAATACAGTCACACACAAAAATAATGCCCTCACATTACACCATTTTCGAATTAGCAAAAACACCTTCAGTGCAAGTACTCGTATAATATGATACTCTCCATTTTTTTGGAATTTGTTATTAAAACACTACAAATTAGAAATTCAATTTATCATAAAAGTACAAAATTTTTGTTTAAAACAGACTGACCTTTGGTTCCATATAACAAAATTCGTATAAAAATAAGTCATTGAAATGATATTAAGAAAAAAAATCTATTCAAATCTATTTTGCATCATAAAAATTCAGGATGCGTAGATTGCTTGATAGATGCGTATCAGATGCATTCACAATAAGTTTTGAAACTGTAGAGTGTAGACATTGTCATCGATTTAAGTGTTATAGTTTTGAAACTGTTGATTATGCATCGAGGCGGTAGTATTTAAACATTTTGAAATTCACCCATATCTTCACAAATTAAAATCTTGGTCAAAACAATAATAATAATCGGTATTTCATCTTCTTCTTCTTGTTTACACGGATTAAATTTCTGTCTGAAATTCTTCTCCACATCATATATACTGTGCACTGTAATATATAAGCGAGTGGACAGTAGAATTTCCGATCGAAACTAAACAAAAATATTTTGATCTAGATTTTCATGCGTTTTCTGAAATACTACTCGTACTATTACAGTATACATCACAGAAAAAGAAGGTGATCTAGAGCTAGTGAAGCTTATTTAATGGACTATGCTAGTTTTATTTGTCTGTTATTTATAATCTAACTAGATTACCAATTTTGTATAATTTCTATTAAATTATACAATGATTATATTTTTTTTGTGAATACTAATAAGTTCGCACCGCCACTTAATGGCTCCAGCAGACCTTTTCACAAATTTTTATGAAAATAACTCTTTCGAATGCAATGTAGTGTGATTCATAAAATCTTATCTCTTTCATTTATATCTGAAGCAGTTTCTTCATGCACGAATTATATTACAAGTTAAAGCTAAAACCTGCTATTCGTTTCGTATAAATTTTTTTTGTAAGCAAGCCATTCACGCTACAACTGTTGGACAAACCTCTGTTATACAGCCAAACAATTGTATGCTAGAACACATACGCCACAACATTGATTTTCTTTGATTTTTCGACCAACTTTGCTTTTAGTGTAATGTAGTGTCTTATTTTCAAAAAAATCTTTCCAAAAAAATCTTTAAAATCTTTCCAAATTTGATATTATAAAGAAAGACGTGTAATATTTCGTTGAATATTGAAAAAAGAAAATGTTTATTTTCTTCTACATAGTATTTAGTACAACTGATGTAATCACAATCACACAATCAGCAATCAGCAATCACACACATTTTAAAATGGTTGTATATAGAACGACGGTTGTATTGCATATCCACCCAACCATACAACCGAACTCATTTCATACAACCAGCCCACATATCATACAATTGTCGTATCCGTATTCGATCAGAAGTTTGTCCAACAATTG
Source organism: Villa cingulata (assembly GCA_951394055.1). NCBI lineage: Eukaryota > Metazoa > Arthropoda > Insecta > Diptera > Bombyliidae > Villa > Villa cingulata. The sequence goes on along the minus strand of OX596020.1, from coordinate 30,402,652 downwards.
TATCGTGAATGGGCCGTTGTACTGACAAATCTTATTTCGTTTTATAATTCGTGCATGAAAAAGCTGTTTCAGATATAAATAAAAGAGATAAGAATTTAAGAATTACAATTAGACTTCTTTGAATCTTGAGAGAGAGGGTATTTCTCTAAATTTTTGAAAGGTCTGCTACCATTCATGAGGCGGCGGACCTATTAATATTCATAAAAAAAATTTATTTTGCATCATAAAAATTCAGGATGCGTAGATTGCTTGATAGATGCGTATCAGATGCATTCACAATGAGCTTTGAAACTGTAGACATTGTCATCGATTTAAGTGTTATAGTTTTGAAACTGTTGATTATGCATCGAGGCGGTATTTAAATTAAACATTTTAAACTCACTCTAACTGTTTAGTTTTAGTTATAAATTTCAATCGCTCATTTCTGAGCCACTGGACACTCGACGACGCTTGTTCCATTTGCGTGGGTATGTGCTTTTGTAAAATTTGTTAAACCCAATGGGTTTCACCTCCTGCGTCATGTTTTCTCCGTTTTCTACTGAGTCGTTCGCTAATTGAAGAACTGCTTTCAGAATTGTTCTGGTTTGTTCGTCCTTCGAATTCACAAGGAACACACAACGTTTGTATGCTCTCATCCACCATTGATTCTCGGGTAGTTTTTGAACATTCTTTCTGGGGAAAATCGAAATTTTCAGAATTAAATCTTCAACACCTCCCGCCGAACGCAAGTAGTGTAACTCTTCTTGGATAGATGTGCATGTATATTGATGTATTATACCATCTTTCCGTTGAATATTCTGTGGCAAATTGACCATATTTTGATAGTCGCTTTTTGATAGGAATTCCTTGAAGGAAGAGACACCTGCAGGTGCTGTGACTCCAGGTGCAATCGTGGATGATGTGGATGTGGTTTCTTCCTTCTTGTGGATGATCACTGATGAGCAAGATGTTGGCATTACACGCTTTTTCAAATGCGCTATTAATAAAGATGTCTCGTTGATGATTTGCGGAGTATTCGGCAACGTCGTGAAGAATTCGTATTCGAAGTGCTCTGGAACTAAAAAATTCCAGAAATCTTCTAAAAGTTCTGTTAAAGTCTCCTTCGATGTTGAGATTGCCTTGAACTCTTCGTACAAGGTCATTAATTGTTGTAGATAAAGTTGATCGGTTGTTAGTTCCTCTTTCGCTTACTCTAGTATCGACGTCTATTCGATATTCCTTCTTCCAAGTCCCCAACTTCTCTAACATCCTGATTCGACTCCAGTGTTGCGTTCAAATTGTCGACCACTTCGAATAATTTACAATTAATTAATTCCTAAAATTTTAGTACATTTTTTTTATATGAGTTAAATAAATCAAAACTCTAAAAAATATATGTAAATTTGCATAGATTTCTTGCAATAAAATATATGTAAATTTACTATTATATATTAAAAATCTCCTTCAGTTAAGAACATGTACATTTCAAAACAGTACAGTTTACAAAGTATGTCATCAATATTCCAATGGTTGAGTAAAATTACTACTCGCAGACTCCACTGAAGAGAATAATTACAATTCCAAATGTTAAAAATACAAGACAGTAAATTGTAATTTTCAACGAAAGAAGTATAATTCTATGCACTTGTAAGATTACAGCAATAAATGTTGGCAAATATTGGGCCAACGTTTTTTTAAGCAATATTACATGATCTTTTAATAAAGTGTAGTACAAAAAAGTAAACGATTACCTTTTAAACACATATTTTCTCCTTATTTTATTATCATGCATGATCTATTTTATCATAAAATGAAATTACATTCACATTTTTTGATTATTAAATAATCTTCATATAGAGAAAATTCTTTTTGTCAAAATTATTTTCACCACCATCCATGGTTATCCATGTTTTCCTCAATTTCTCACTAACACATGTACATCATCTCATTTTTCTTTTGAAATCCCCACCAAATTCTCCAGCGCATGCATTTTGTATAAATTTGCGACACCGATATGCATCGATCAAGTCCAATTATCTAATAAGGTGCAAGGGCAACCTCTGCCCAACTGAAAAATTTAGTTTTTTTAAAATAAAAGTTTTCTTCTTCTTCTGGTAGGGTAGTCCAATTTTTCATAAAAGTTAGGCAACCTCGGCCCTTGTCGGTATATACCACTATTATTGACCGATTGATTCCGAATATTTAACCATTCAATAAATTTTTATGAATATTGAATTCTATAATCCTACGTGTTAAAGAAAGGTTCACTGTATGAATCTCTTTTCAATTTTCCTTGCAAAATATTTTTTACATTCACTACATTCCACCATTTTCGTATGATTTGTCAAATTTCTGTTCTTGATGTATGTACTATTTTAGACAAATAATGGGGTGAATTTGGAAATACCTAGACAATTGCCGTTTTATTTCATTTTTTTTCGAACACTTGAAAACATAAAAAAAAAAATAAAGTCAATGCTAAAAATGGTCGACAACAGCTTGCTGAAAGTGTAAGACATAATAAACAGCTGAAAGCTATAGCCATGGGTAAAGGATTACATTTGAAGCCATAAAAAAAGGATTAGGACTATTTCTGAATCAAAAAAACTCTGAAAGCAGTTACCTAATTAACCACGTACAGAATTAGGCCCTAAATACATTCGTTGCGGTCGTAAGTTGTAAGCAAAAGCTCTAAGCTATCTAAAGAGAGTTGAAATATATTCAATGCGGTCGTGAGTTGTAAGACAACTTAACTTGACAGCCAGTGGTACTGAAATATTGTGTTAGACAGTGCGTCGTATTTTGTGTGAAAATTTTTACTTTTGTTTAGTTTATGAATATTAGATTTATTAGTTGATAAAAATACAATCAAGCAAATCTTTAATAAATACATAATTAATTGTAGACATTTTAAAAATTTTGTTTTTCAAACAAATTTAATTATGGATGAAAATGTAGAATTAGCTTTGGGATTAGCATTAGAAATAGCTCTGCTAAAAAAAATGGAAGAAAAGAGTTTAGACGAAACCATTAAACACTGAAAGTGAAAGAAATAAATATGGATTTTGTAGAAAAACATTTTTAAAAGCAAAGCGTGAAAATCCAGTAGAATTTAGAAAAATGACAAGGATGGAAGTAAAACATTTGATTATTTACTTTTCCTGCTTACAAATAAATTGGAGAAATCGCTAATCGAAAAGCTATTAATCCAGAACAACGTCTGGGTTTGACAATAATTTGAGTCAACACTATTTCCTTTTTAAATATGAAAACTTATATTAATAAATTTTAGGCATTTAGCTCAAGTAACTGCAATTCAGTATTTGGCATGGTCTTGGAAATTAGGGTATGGACACAGTTAGAAATATTATATATAATACTGAAGACACATTATGCTCGAAATCGCGTGATTTCGCAAAGACGATTTCACGAAATCTAATATAGTGACATATATGAATTTACGTGATTTCAATCATAGAATACATTTTATTTGACATTTGTGTTTTTTTTTTTTTGATAACATTATTATTGCCTGCAGCATTAAATTAAGATTATTATTATTATTTGTATTATTATTAAAATTTTTTAAATTAATTCATAAATACTAAATAAAATAAATAAGTGAAATAGGTTAATATAGGTATTTATTATTAATAAACTAAATAACTAGTGATCTTAATGTTATTTTCATCTCAAAATACTTTTAATAACAAGATTAATTTTTAATATTTAAACAACACGATTTTTAATAATTCTTTAAAAGAAATAGTGAATAAATAAAAAAAATATTAAAAAATGAGCCTGTATAGTCTGTTGTGTATGTACATATATTGGTAATTTGAACCAAATAATAATGCTGATAGAAGATACGAGTACATCAAATACATCTCTACTTCGAAAAAATATATTAAGATTATCATCTTGTAAGGCTCGTAGAAAACGATTGCAATCATTGCTTTCTTTAATTACGATCAATAAATCTTTAAATAGGAGTATATGGCGCCTTGTATTTGTGTAATAATCAATTGAATTAAAATTTATGTATATTTTATATTAGAATCGGAATTCTCAATTTTGAGAAACTGAAATACAAGATTATCCAAGAAGTTTCAAAAATCAATTTAGAATGACTTCCAGAACATTTCAACGTCTGTGTTAATTATTAAAAAGAATGAACCGCAGAGATACAACTTTTACAAAATGCATTCCTTTGAAAAAACGCATTGCTATAGCTTTGTATGCTTTGGGTTCTTCAAGTGAACACAGAACTGTTGCAAATGTATTCGGTGTTGGTAGGACTACTGTTGGATAAATTGTAATCGAATTCTGCAACGTAGTATGGGAAGATTTAAGAAACCAATATATGAATGCATATCCTTTGAATGCAGAGACAATTGAAAATAATATTTCAGGCTTTGAAAGAATGGGTTTACCACAGTGCATCGGAGCATTGGGTTAAACTTTTTACTTCAAATTTTATTTTATGATTAGATATAGAAATAACCAAACAAAACTACATTTTTATATGTTAATATACATGTATTAGATGGATGTAATATATTATTATTATTATTATTTATTAATTATATAAATTAATTTACATAATTAAAATTCAGAAAGGAAGCGCTGGTAGCTGAGACCTTCGGCTTCTTACAATATTGGTTTAAATTGCTTAATATGTATCATATATATATATAAATATATATATATATATATAGTAATATAATCCATAGAATAAAATTTGTTCAAAAAAAAAAGAAAAAAAAACATTTTTTTTGTAAATTCAAATTATTTTATTTTTCATAAAAATTTTGTTGTTTAAAAAATTTGCAAGATTGCACATTTTAGTTTCCCACAAAACCAAGAATTTAAATTCGTTCTCATGAAATATGATAAAATTGCATTTTTGTCTTTCAAGTCAATTCTAATGTAACAAGACACCGACAAAATTTTAGTTGAAGCTTTATTTCCCAAAAAAAAAATAATAGAAAAAAATTATGTTTTCAATAATTTTAATTCTTATCGTAAAAAATAAAGTCAGTCTTTCTGTAGCTTTCAAAAATTAAAGATCAAATTTTTTATGTTAAAAGTAAATTTAAATGTTTAACTAAATTGTTTAAGTTTTGAAAAAAGTTAAGTTTGATTTAATCAGTAATGTTTGTAAATTAAATTCTTTTCTGTAGATTTCAAAAATCAAAGATCAATTCTTTTTTATGTTAAAAATAAAATTCAAATGTTTAATAAAATTATTTAAGTTTTGAGGAAAGCTAAGTTTTGATTTAATTAGTGATGTTTGTAAATTAAATTGATGTTTGTAAATTAAATGTAAAAGAACATTAAGACCTTTAAATAAAGAAAGAAATAATTAAACTTGATGTGATTTGTGTTTTTATTATCCTTTTTATTTTGCCGAAAATCGAGTGTTGGTAACGGATTTTATTATTGGCGCAGTCGGTAGGATCCCCAAAAGAAAAAAAAAGTAATACTACAGGGGATCTCAATTTTCGTTCGTTTACCACACATTTAATTTCGAAAAGAAATACGATTTTCCTAGCAAAAAAAAAATGGAAAATTAAATTTAAAAAAATAAAATTAAGCCCAACATAAGATAACAACTAAAAGTTGATTAACAAGTTAAAATTTAAAATAAAATTAAAATTTAAAGTGGAATAAAGTTAAATTACTTAAATTTACAGTAAAATAAAATTGAGTTCAAAGTAACATAAAATAAAACTAAATTAAAAATAAAATTAAATAAAATTAAGTAAAATTCAATTAAAATTAAAAGTTAAAATAAGTTAAATTTAGAGTAAAATAAAATTAAAATTTCAAGTGAATAAAACTAAATCCAAAATTAAACCAAATTAAATTGAAAATAAAATCGAGATTCAAAACTAAAATAAAATTAATTTAAATTAAATCAAATTAAAATAATAGAAAATTTAAATTAAACGAAAAAAAAAAAAGAGAAAATCAAATTAAAATAAAATAAAGATTTAAGGTTTTTGTAACTAATTAAGAAGGAAGAAAAAGTAGAGTTCCTGCGAGATAGAGGAAGCGGCAATAACAGCAGTTATAGTTTTCTTTGGCGTCCAAGAGAAAGAAATTTTAGTAAGCAGAAAAAGGTTTTTCATCTTCGAGGGATATCAGTTTATCATTTAATAATAAATAAATAAAAAAAAAAAAAAAAAAAAAAAAAAAAAAACTCTGACACGGTAATTTGATATTTTTGAAAATAAATTAAAAATAAACAAATAAATAATTAAATTTAGGATAAATAAATAAAAAAAAAAATAATAATAAAAAAAAAAATTTTTTGTATAAATTTTTGTTGCTAATTCCTAAAGTAACATACAGAGATTTCTTTTTTCTCCTTTTTTGTGTTTTGTGTGCAACATTGTACTGTTTTGTATGTTGAAAAATCTGTCTTGCGTATAATTGTGACGAGGATTTCCTTTTTTTTCTTCTCTAACTCTATTATTTTAATTTTGTACATAAATACGCCAAAATGGACGCTGAAAATCGTCCCACACTTGAATATTTAGCAAAAAACATAAGTTATATCACTCCTTTTGATGGCAACAAATATAATTTAGCAGGGTTTTTGTCAAGAATTGAGTCCCTCATACCCATAACAGAACCATTGGACAATCCCGATAAAGTTATTGTATTAGGCTACATTTTAGACAAAATAGTAGGGAAAGCCAGAGAGACATTAATTAAAAGTGGAAATATTACAACGTGGTTAGATTTAAAATCCGCATTGATTAGAAATCATGGTGAACGAACCCCAATCACAGATCTGGTTGATGAATTGAGATTTTGCCGGTGCGATTCGACTGTTGAAGTCTTTTACAACAAAATAACTTCACTTTTATGCCGAATCAATAACGCGTACGTTCTCAATGGCGAAGCCACAGTAGAACAAATCGCCGCCAATCAAAGATTAGCTTTAAGACAATTCATTCAAGGATTACCTCCATTACCGAGGAACCTCGTTGGTTGCCATAATCCACAAACACTGGACGGAGCGTTCGATTTACTGACACGATTTGGGTATTTATCGTTCACCCACAACAACCCGAGTAGAAATAGGTTTGGAAACAATCGGCCAAATAACAACAACAGATCTAACCATCAAAATACATACGATAGTCGTAATAACTATAGTAATACCAATCGTTATAATAACTATTCTAATCGCAATTTCAATAACTCTCATCAAAATTTTACTGCTTCATATAACAATTATAGACAGAACGAAATTAGGTACAGAAACGACCAAGGACAAAGCGGACAGACACGAAGATTTAATAACAATCAAGGTTACAACAGACCGAACTATCAAAGACAGCAAAACCTTCCTGAACCTATGGACATCTCTACAAACGAAAACAATACAAACAGACAAAATTCTCAAAATTTTCGCGACAACCCTGTAAGAGACTTCCCTATATAGTAGTAAAAACCAAATTACGCGACCTTAGATTTGTTATCGACAGCGGCGCGGAAAATAGTATAATAAATCCCGGAATCTGCAATCCCAAATGGAAAATAGCTTCACACGACTGGTCTCTCAAAGTTTTAAATAGAATTGTCCACATTAATACTTGCTATAGTTTCCCCATTTTCAAAGAATTCAATGAGCCAGATAACTATTTCATTAGATTTCTAGAATACAATTTCCACACGAATTTTGATGGCCTCATCGGGAATAACATATTGGCTGATTTAGACGCGAATATCAACTATAAGGATCGACTTTTAGTAACCCGTAATGCTACTATTCCGTTTTATTTAAACCAAGAAGAAGAGGTGTACGCGAAGAATTGCTATGACGATTCTGCAAACATTTTTAGCAATGAATGTAATTATATTTGTGTCCCAAATGAAAACTTCGCAACGCATTTAAACGAATTTGATTTAAAGAAATTAAAAACACTAATAATGTCCTACAAAGATGTATTTTATAGAGAAGGGGATAACCTTTCTTTTACTAATCGAATAAAACACGAGATTAAAACTAAAAATGATGTTCCAGTGTACAGTAGACTGTATAGGTATCCTGAGGTGCACCGACAAGAAGTTGATCGCCAGATTGAAGAAATGTTACAACAACAAATCATCCAACCAAGTAATAGTCCGTACAATTCTCCCATCTGGATTGTGCCTAAGAAAATTGATAACTCGGGCAAACAGAAATGGAGAATAGTAGTGGACTATAGAAAATTAAACGAACAAACGATCGACGACAAATTTCCCATGCCAAACATGGAAGAACTGTTCGATAAACTTGGAAGGTGCAATTATTTTTCCACACTAGATCTGGCAAAAGGGTTTCACCAGATCGAAGTGCTTCCCAAAGATAGACCGAAAACTGCTTTTTCCACTGCTAGTGGACACTACGAATTTCTCAGGATGCCTTTTGGGCTGAAAAATGCCCCCGCAACATTCCAGAGGCTCATGAATGACGTACTAAGAGATTTCATTAACAAAATTTGTGTCGTGTATTTAGATGACATTTTGATCTTCTCAACAAGTTTCGAAGAACATTTATTAAGTATCAAAAAAATATTACAACGTCTCCGTGAAACAAATCTCAAAATTCAAATAGACAAATGCGTCTTTGCCAAAGAAACCACTAATTATTTGGGACACATAATAACCAAAAACGGAATCAAACCTGATGATAAAAAAATCGAAATCATTAAAAATCTAAAGCTTCCGAATACACTCAAAGAAATTCGCTCATTCCTAGGAATAACCGGGTTTTATAGAAAATTTATTAAAGATTACGCCCGCGTAGCGTATCCTATAATAAAATATTTGAAGAAAAATGCTAAAATAAATACGTCAGATAAAGAATACGTCGATGCCTTTAACAAATTAAAAACTCTTCTTATAAGTGATCCGATTCTTAAAAGTCCTGATTTTAATAAGCCATTTGTTCTAACTACAGATGCCTCCAATTATGCAATTGGGGCAGTTTTAAGCCAAAACAATCATCCCATATGTTACGCGTCAAGAACTCTGAATAATCACGAAATAAAATACTCCGCCGTGGAGAAAGAACTTCTTGCCATCGTGTGGGCAATAAAATACTTTAGAATTTATCTTTACGGCCGAAAATTTACAGTTTTTACCGACCACAAGCCTTTGGTTTGGCTCAACGGTATTAAAGAGCCAAACATGAAACTTCAGCGTTGGAAAATCCAACTCAATGAGTATGATTTTGACATCTGCTATGTAAAGGGAAAGGAAAACTTAGTCGCGGATGGACTAAGTAGAATTATTTCCTGCGATGAAAATAATTCTACTTCCCATAACATTGACGTTTTCCTAAATAGCAAAGATGATCCTAGTGAAGAACTAAGATCAAACGATGCCACCATGCATAGCGCTGAAGAAGATGATTCACATTTTCTGTATATCACAGAAAAACCTATTAATCTCTATAAAAATCAAATATACGTCTCCTTGAACACTAAAGAGAAGACTTTTAAAAAAATTGTAAATCGAAAAGTGCAAACACACGTAGTCGTTACCGAAAATAGCGACTTAGTGGAAGTATTAAAAAGAGTTCTTAACGATAAAGGAACTATGTGTTTGTATTGTGATGATGATAGATTATTTACAAAAATTCAGAATGCTTATGCGAACTACTTTTCTAATAATAGGAACTTAAGACTATTAAAGTCAAACATAAAATTAATAGATATCACAGACGAAGAAACAATGTTATCTCTAATAAAAGAAGAACACCATAGAAATAATCATCGTGGCATTTTGGAGGTATTCAACGAATTGAAATTAAAGTACTATTACCCAAACCTCTTCGATCTTATCACTAAATTTATAAACAGGTGTGAGGTGTGTTTACTTGCTAAACACGACCGTCACCCAATTAAAGTTCCGTTTAAGGTAACCGAGCCTCCTCACGGTTTTAATGAAATCGTGCACGTAGACATATGGTACCCGTATCGCAACGTCATGTACTTGACAACGATTGATAAATTCTCCAAATATGCCACGATTCACGAATTAAATGATCGGACGTGGGTCTCTATTTTAAAAACCTTGAAAGAAAGAATTCAATATCTGGGAAAAATGAAAAAGTTGGTGTTTGACAATGAAAGGTGTATCATTCATAATTCCGTCGAATTATTTCTAAAAGAGAACCAAATTGAATTTCATGTCACTACTGCCCACAATAAAACCGGGAATTCCGATATCGAACGGCTTCATGGGACATTAAATGAACATTTGCGTATTATTGCCGTCGAAAACCCTGAGACCGAAGTGCGCGATCAAATTTTTAAAGCCATTACAAGTTACAATAACACTATACATACGACTACAAAATTAAAACCGATAGACTTTATTAATAAGAATTTAGACCGAAATGAAATTCAACAATTAGCAGAAAAATTTGAGGAAGCAAAGAAAGAAAAAATAGATAAATTAAATAGAGATCGTGATAAAAATTATGTTGCAACAGAAGATGTAGTTTGCAATAGAGAAATAGCAAAAAACAGACCGAAATACAAAAAACTATCGAGCTACCAAAGAAACGGCGATTATGTCATTGATACTTGTAACAGACGAAAAACGAAATATTACATTAACCAAAGAAAAAGGAAATTTAAGCATCAAGATTAAAATAATTTATTTCAATACCCATCTTTTCTCTTTCCAGATGTTTTCAATACTCTTTTTCATCTCTCTCTTCTCATCTGCTTTGGGACAGTCTATAGAAATTATGCCAGTTAGTAACGAAAACGGATTTATACTTTATAAATTAAATCAAAAATTAATCGTTGACCATTACGTAAAGCTATTGCACATTATCGATTTAGAACAGTATAAGAAGACTATTGATACAATAGATGCAAATATAAAACTACTCGATCTTGCGACAGATTCAAGCGAATAAAATTACTTAATAGAGAACTCTTTCAAGCAAAACACAATTTTAAAATGATAATACCGGACATTTATAGCAAACCGAGGCAAAAAAGAGGAGTAATTGATTTAGTAGGTTCAGGCATGAAATTTTTATTCGGTACCATGGACAATGACGACGCACTAGAAATCTCCAAACATTTAGAAAACCTTGACAAAAATTCATTGCAAATGACTGACCAATTAAACAAACAGATAATAATAAATAACAACTTAATTAAGAACTTAAACGAAACTATCAAGCATGTAAATAGTCAACAGAACATACTACAGGACTACCTTAACAATATTACAGACAAATCTAGTAAATTAAAAAAATCAGTTGACATTACAAAATTCACACTACAAATTTACGCTGACATAAACACGATTAATAAACAACTTGAGAAAATTTTGGACACAATACTAATGAGCAGACTGAACATTTTACCGCATGACATACTGACGAACGACGAAATTAAAAGCTACAATATATCAGCATCCATTCTACCGTTAATAAAAAATACAATCTTGTATAAAGATTTTTTTTTGATAATCGTAATCAGGATTCCAAAATTCACAAGAGAAATTTACTACAATGCATTAATTATTCCTATGCCCAACGATCAGAATGAAGAATTAGATTATGAAATTACGCAGGTTATACTGAATGACAAGCATGTTTATACGTACGACAAGACTATAACTTCGAGGGCCGAGTTAAAATCACACAAAAATCCTTGTATTAAAAACGCATTTGAAATAAGCAATACATGCCATCTTAAATTAAATAACGCCACATCTGTCACTGAAATCGATGAAGGCCTAATAATAACAAAGAATTTACCCCCGACGCAAATCACACAGAACTGTATCCAATACAAACTCAACATAAAACATAATAACATCATAAAATTCAACAATTGTAAACTAGGGATTGGTAATAAAACATTTAGAAACAAAATTGAAAGCTTTAAGGATAGTGGTCTAGTCCCGATTAACCATGTCAATTTTACTAAACTTTTTGATAATAAACTAAATTTAAGTCAATTGCATACAGACAACATACAAAACAGAGAAACTATAAAATACTTAGAGTTTAAAAACAACATAATGAATTACACATCTTTAGGAATTAGCTCGATAATAGTAATCGTTGCAATTGTATTGATTATAATTTGTAAACTTGGAAGAAAAAATGTAATTATGCCTAAAATTAAATTAAACGAGAACAATACACATGCTAACAAAGATAATCCCTCCATGCTAGATCCTTTTGCTGGAGCAAAAGTCTTAGGGGATGGAGGAGTAATATAATCCATAGAATAAAATTTGTTCAAAAAAAAAAGAAAAAAAAACATTTTTTTTGTAAATTCAAATTATTTTATTTTTCATAAAAATTTTGTTGTTTAAAAAATTTGCAAGATTGCACATTTTAGTTTCCCACAAAACCAAGAATTTAAATTCGTTCTCATGAAATATGATAAAATTGCATTTTTGTCTTTCAAGTCAATTCTAATGTAACAAGACACCGACAAAATTTTAGTTGAAGCTTTATTTCCCAAAAAAAAAATAATAGAAAAAAATTATGTTTTCAATAATTTTAATTCTTATCGTAAAAAATAAAGTCAGTCTTTCTGTAGCTTTCAAAAATTAAAGATCAAATTTTTTATGTTAAAAGTAAATTTAAATGTTTAACTAAATTGTTTAAGTTTTGAAAAAAGTTAAGTTTGATTTAATCAGTAATGTTTGTAAATTAAATTCTTTTCTGTAGATTTCAAAAATCAAAGATCAATTCTTTTTTATGTTAAAAATAAAATTCAAATGTTTAATAAAATTATTTAAGTTTTGAGGAAAGCTAAGTTTTGATTTAATTAGTGATGTTTGTAAATTAAATTGATGTTTGTAAATTAAATGTAAAAGAACATTAAGACCTTTAAATAAAGAAAGAAATAATTAAACTTGATGTGATTTGTGTTTTTATTATCCTTTTTATTTTGCCGAAAATCGAGTGTTGGTAACGGATTTTATTATTATATATATATTTTTTTTTTTTTTTTTTTTTTTTTTTTATATCTGATTACTTATATTTATATTATAGTTAAGTTGGTTAGTTATTAGGAAAAAACAATGTTATATGTTTACTTATTCTTAAATGTGTTTGTAAAGTTTGGATAATTTTAGGAAGGTGATTAAGTTTTGAAGATTTTGTATATTAGTATCTATGAATGTAGGTATTTTATTATTATCTAAAATAATATTTCTTAAATTATTATACTTCGTGCAGTGAAATAATATATGTGGTATATCTAATTTGGAGTTACAATGCGTACATTTTGGAGGGAGGGATTTGTTGATTAGGTGTTGATGTGTCATTAGAGTATGCCCTAATCTAATGCGGCAGATTTTAATGGAGTGTAATCGAGAGAGAACAGGCGGATAATTTGAATTGAGTGTGTTAGTCTTAATAAATTTGAAATAGAAGTTATTGTACTTCAAACGGTTGGCGTGTTGTTTTTCTATAATAGCTTTAGATATATGGAGGTTAAGGTCTTTTAAGGATTTATTTTTTTTAAGGAGAAGGGGGAATTGGTTTGAGCGTGACGCTGTTAGGTCTGCAAAATGGTTACCTTGAATGCCTATATGGCTGGGAACCCAGATTAATTTAATTTGCTTGTAATGGGCGATCATTTTGTCTCTTATTTGATTAATTAAAATTGAGTTATGATTTATATTAGAAATTGCTTTGAGAGCAGATAGGCTATCTGTAAAAATAGCTGAATGTGATTTTGTATTTATGGTATGGTCTATTGCTGTGAGAATTGCAGTGGTTTCGGCGGTAAAAATTGAGGAATAATTGGGTAGGTTTGCATTGGCAACTATATTGCCTGTTTCTGATACTACTGCGAAGGATACTGAGTCATTTTTGACAGAGCCATCAGTGTACAGAAGGTTAAAATCTTTATTTAATGAATTTTTTATTTCATGATATAGGTTAATGTAGATATTATTGGAAGTTGTAGGTTTAGGAAAAGTGTGTAGGGAGGTATTGATTTGGTCTTGTTTAAGAAGCCATGGGGGGAAGGAGAGTGATTGATGGGTATTGTCTATGTATTTTATGTCTATGTGTAGTTCTTTGGTAAGGTTAGCGATTTTTGCGAGTGTGGAGGGAAAGCGGAGGGTTTTTTTCCTGTGTAATAGTCCGAAAAAATTTGAGAAATAGATTGATTTTCTTGAGAAAATTGTTTTGGCTAGGAGACGGCTTGTAAGGAATTGTTTTCTCTCATCTATGGATTGTATGTTAAATTCAGTTAACATGTTAATGACAGGAGTGGTTCTAAAGCAACCAAGAGATCTTCTAATTGCAGCTATGTATGGTGGGTTTAATTTGCTTAAGACTGATTTGGAACAGTTCCCATATATTGGAAGACCGTAGTCAATAGTGCCACCCATTGTTGATTGGATTATATTGCGTAGTGTTGAAAAATGTGCATTACTGTTTTTGCTGGTTAGATATTTTATTATGTTTAGTTGTTTGTTTAGTTTTATCTTTATATTATTGACGTGGTGGTTCCAGATAAGTTTTTTGTCAAAATGTAGACCTAAAATTTTTAGATTATCGGTGGTTTTTATCGGATTATTGCCGATTTTTATGGAAAAGTCTTTGCAACTTAATTTTCTGCAGAAATGTATTTGTTGGGATTTATCTGTGGATATTTTTGCTCCAGAATAGTTAGTCCATTTGGTTAGATCATGAAAAATTTTATTGGTTAAGGTGGTGGCTTTGATTAGGTCTGTTTCTTTACAGATGATGTGGAGGTCATCGGCGTAGAGACAATGTTCAATATGATTGTATTTGTTGATAATTGAGCTGACTTCATGATATGCTATTTGAAACAGTATTACTGAGATAGGTGAACCTTGGGGAATTCCTGTATAGGAGTTGAATATGGAAGAATATGTACCATTAATTCTGAGGCGGAATTTACGATTCGTAAGATAGCTTTCTATGTATTTGAAGATTTTTGGACCGATGGCAAATTTTTTTAGTTGGTTTAGGATGGAAAGATGTTTTATTCTGTCGAAGGCTTTATTAAAATCTAATGCTATGATTGTCAGATGTGTTTTTTGTGATAAAGCTGAATGGGCTAGGTGATCTAGATAGAGGCAAGTATCTATTGTACCACTGCCTTTTCTATAAGCAAATTGAAACGGATTGAATGCTTTACTGTTTTCTATAAACCAATTTAGTCTGTTTGAAATTATTTTTTCTAGAAGTTTGCTGAGGCATGATAGAAGGGATATGGGTCGATAGGATTTGACGTCAGTTTGTATATGATTTGGTTTTAGAATTGGAAGTATTGTGGCTATTTTCCAAGTTTGTGGTATGATACCAGTTGTGAGGATATTATTGTATAGATTGATAAGTCTTTCTTTTGTTGTTATAGAAAGGTTTTGTAACATGGGGTATGATATTTTGTCATACCCAGGAGTAGTTCCTTTGACTTGTTGAATAGCTAGTTCGAATTCTGTTATGGTGATAATGCCTTCTATTTTTTGGGCTTTAGGGTTTATGAAATGTGGATTATTGGAATTTGGAGATAAAGGACTGTGGTCAACATGGTTATGAGATGCAGGTGTATCGTAGGAGAAGGAGCTACTGTAGAAAGTACCAAAGATTTCCCCTATTTCAATTGGATGTGAGGCTATGGTGTCATTGTTATGTATTTGTTTGATAATGAATGGAGATTGATTACCAGTTAGTTTTTTAATTTGATTCCAAATGAGGGAGGATGATGAATTTGGATTGATTGTATTGGTAAATTTAAAGAAGGATTCTTTTTTAGCATTTTTGGTTTCTCTTTTAAATATTGCATTTAAATTTTTGTATTTGAGAGAATTTGGAGTGGTAGGGTGTTTTTTGTAAAAGTACCATGCTTTTTTTCTTGATTTGTTCAGAAGATCTAGGTTTTTGTTCCACCATGTTGAGTATTTATTATAAGGTTTTGAGGTGGGATGTGTTAATGGAATGGAGCTTGATGCTGCAAAGATGAGCGCTTTCTGAATAGTTGCTGCTTCTTTGTTTGGGTTATTTGATATAGTGTGACGTGATAAGTATAAATCTGTTTGAGTTAAGAATTTTTGCCAGTTAGCTAGATTAGTTTTAAATTTCGGCAGGAAGTTTGAAATCGCGGTATGGTTATTGGATATATTGACTGTTGTAAATGAGGGAAAATGGTCACTTCCATATAGATCATTTAATGTATCGAATGAACATAGTGGGGCAATATTGGCTGAGCAAATACTTAGATCTATGTGTGTGTAGGTATGGTGGGTTGAGTAGTGTGTTGGTTTACCATTATTTAGCACTATTAAATCTGTGGTTAAAAGCCAATCTTCAATTTCGGAGCCTATAAGATTGTGTGAGGGAGAACCCCAAATGGGGTTCCATCCGTTAAAGTCGCCGACGAAAATGCATGGTGTTTTTATTTGATTGTATAGATTTAATAGTTGAAAGCTTTTTATTTTACTGTGTGGGTGAATGTAGATGGATATTATTGTAATTGGATTTTTTGTATTGATTTCAATGGCTAGCGCCATCAAGTCTGTAATAAGGTTAATTTGTCTATGCGGTAGATTATTTTTTATAAAAAGACCAATTCCTCCTTTTTTAAGTGTGTGTGTTGTAGTAGGAAAATTGAGTGAATAAGTGCGGTAATTTTTTATATTTGGATGTGGATGCTTAAGGGGTATGTGGGTTTCTTGGAGTGCAATGATTTCTGGGCTAAATTCGTTGATAAGAAGTTCTAGGAAAGGGAAGTTGTTGAAAATACCTTTTATATTCCACTGTAAGATTTTCATAATTTATTAAATATATTATGTGTTATTGAAGTATGGATGATGTGTTGTCTTGTGTTGTGATGATGTAGACTTTCCTATGAGGGTGTTATGTGATTTAAGATGTTGTAAATTATAGTTGAGTTGTTGATTGTGTTGAATGTAGATTTGTGAGTAGATGCTAGTTGATTTATGTTATTCCATGATGGTGTCGTCTGTTGGTTGTTGTATGGTTGATTCTGTTGTTTGCTTGTTATTTGATGAGCTAGGGGATGTGTATGTTTGTATGTGATTGTTTGCGTTGCGTTCTATGATTTTTTTGTTCGATGATGATATAGGGTTTGGTTTGATGTGATCGTTGGATGCGTACGTGGGTTTATGTGTTTTGTTCGGGTTATGTTCGTCAGATAGAGTAGAGTTGTGACTAATATTGGGTTTATGTTGTGTTTCATTTGATGTGTTAGGATTGTTGTTAATTGAATGTGGTGTTGAAATTGTTTCATCTTTTTTTGTTGTGTTTATTTTTATGAATTTTAGAGCTGTTTCTAAGGATTCTTTTGGTGATATTTTGATGGTTGTTTGATTGTGTTTATTGTTAATGTGTTGGGCTGCTTCTTTGTATGACCATTTTTTAGTGGCTTGAATTTCTAAAATTTGTTGTCTCTTAACAAAGGTTGGGCAGAGTTTGTTGGTTGATCTATGGTTGTCGTTGCAATTAATGCATTGCACTTTTTCGCAATTATTTGGTGAGTGGTTTACATCGACACTGCAACAAATTTGGCATGTTGATGGATATGTGCACCTTTTTTTTTCGTGTGACCTAGTCTGAAGCAGTTTTTGCACTGCATGGGTTTGGGTATATACTGTTTCACTGGAACAGTGACAAATCCAATCTTTAAAGAATTGGGAACGTTCAGTGAGTCGAAAGTTAATATATGTAGTGGTGTATTTTATCTTTTGTTATTAACTGGTTTGGTGATTTTTACACATTCCTTAACTTTTTGGCTTTCTAGGAATTTTATTATGTCTGTGTTTTCAATTTCTGTAAGTAAGTCGCAGTAAACAACCCCTTTAGAATAGTTTAATATAGGGTGTAGTCGACATTCTACTTTGATACCATTGTTTAATTCTGTGGTATTCAGTAGTAACTTTGTTTGTTTTTCGTTTTTGGTAGTGATTAATAGGTTACCCTGTTTTGTAAATGAAATACTTAGGAATTCCTTAGAAATATTTTCTATTGATTTAGTTAGTTCAAAAATATTTGTTTGTTTTAACTGTTTTGTTTGGTCTTTGTGATTCATAATCACGTATTTGGATTGGTTGTTGAAAGTACTTGATGCATTGTTTGAAAAATCTAGGAAAGGAAAATCCTTTAAGCTGTTGATGTTGGTGTTCTTTTGTGGAATTTTTTGTTTGGATGTTTTGATTTTTTTATTTTGTTCTTCATGTTGATTAGATAGTATGCTGAAGTAGTTTTGGTTTTGAGGGGAAACTTGTCCCCTCGAAGAACTTGCCATGGTATACGCACTTCTTTTAATGTTTAGTTTATTGTTTTTTTTTTTTTTTTAAAAAGAAAGAAGATTGAAGAAACTTACTACACTACGCACTACACTAACTGCGCACTGCACTAACTATACGAGGGGTAATTGTTTGTTTTTTTTTTTTTCACAAAAGTGGTCTTTCCACTTAGGTTGATTGTTTTAGATAATATTATCTTATAGCTAGAAACGATTTATATAAGAGCACTTACTATGAATATGTTCACACTTCGGGAGTTTGAGAGAAACTGTATGGGATGTAATATAGAAATATCACCAAATAGAGAAAACGCGACAGACTACCATAATTTCAAAGGATGGTATTCCACTGTATTACTAGCATTAGTCAACCAAAGATATGAATTCATGTACATAAATGTTGGTGCCCCAGGACAATGTCATGATTCAAAAATATTTGAAAAATCATCTTTAAAGAAATATCATATAGAAGCAGAAATCCTTCAACAATAGACAAAACAAATAAATAACATAAATATACCAGTTTTAATAATTGGCGATTCTGCTTTCAGATTATCTGATATTTTACTAAAACCATATGCGTACAGTACTGACCTAACAAATAGACAAAGAATTTTTAACAGAAAATTATCAAAATGTAGAAGAGTTGTGGAAAATGCTTTTGGCCACCTTAAAGCTAGATTTAGACGACTTGGTAAAGGTCTCGAGAATGATATGAAAAACGTGAATATTATCATAAAAGCTAGTTGCGTTTTACACAACTTTTTAATAGAAGAAAAGGATATGGTTTTAGAGTCATGGGATGAAGAATCGAGGATAACAAATGTAAGGGAACAGCCGATTCAGACCACTAGAGTTGGAAATGATCATTCATTTGGAATAGTCATTAGAGATGTTATTTCTCAATATCTAGGTAACAAATACAAGATCTTTTGTTTTGTAAAAAATATTTTTTTATTTAAAATGTTTAAATTAAGATTATAATTTTTCAATAATTTTTGAAATTAGCTCATTATTTTTTTCTAAAAGTTGTTTTAACATTTCATTTCTTTCATGCTCTAACGCAACAGATTGTTTTAAAAGTTCTTTTGTTTCATTAAATTCAGCATGACTAGTTTCATTAATTTTTTTAATTTCTTTATTTGTTATTGAATAACATTTTTATTTCTTGCAGAACTTAATGCTGGTGTTGTTGAATAACATTTTTATTTCTTGCAGAACTTAATGCTGGTGTTGTTGCTGACGATGATGATGCTGTTACTGCTGGTGTTATTGCTGACGATGATGACGCTGTGACTGCTGGTGTTGTTGCTGACGATGACGATGCTGTTACTGCTGGTGTTGTTGCTGACGATGATGATGCTACCATTTCCTGAAAAATATTAATTTTCAATAATTTAATTTAATTTTTACTCATTCATATTAAAAATGTCAATATAAAAAATATGTTTTTAATTCTTACGTTTGATACTATCGTGAAGCTTTCTTCAACAAATTCTTCGAAATTTTCAGAGAAGCTAGCTTGAAAAATTTCATGGACTAGATTGAATTTGTCCCAATTTGATGGAGTACCCCCTGTCGTACCAATTTTCATCTTTTCTTTTCTTGAATATATCAAAAAATTCTGTATAATATGTATTTATATAAAAATTGGTAAAAGTTTTACGTACCTATATCTACAAATTAAATTATGCACTTTATTGTGCACTTCGTCCGATGTGTTGGAAAAGGGCTGTTGAACAAAAAGACATGTTTAAAAAAAATTTTGTGTTTATTAAATATAAAAACAAACAAAACAAATTACTTCAATTCATTTACAAAAAAAAAAAAATACAAAATATATAAATAATATTTTATTCAAAAATTCACTTTTGGCTTATTCTTTTTTTTAAGTAAGTTTATTTTTAAAACGTCTAAACTAAGGCCACTTGCAGAAGCCTTTTTTTACTTTAGAACCACTGTTTCATAAAAATTTTTATCATCTTTATTAATAAAAGGTAGCATAGATTTAAGGTCATCTTGTTTTTCTTTTGAAATACGTGGGAATTTTTGACAACGTTGTATTTCAAATAAATTTCCACCTGTTTTTCTTGTATTTTGGCAAATTTTTACTCGTTCGAAATCTTTTAAACAATGTTTTGTCTTAAAACTTATTTTATATAAATCTGAACTTTCATAGAGTATTTGTTTATATAGTAAAATTAATCAATTTAATCGTTTTCCGATTGTTGATTAATTTTTTAATTCAAATAAAACGAATTTCTGATTCAAAAACAAACTTACTATTTTCAACTTTTACTTTCTTTGTATAATTAAAACACTGTTTACTATTTAAAATAAACTTATTTATTTTAAACTCTCAATTGTATAATTAAAGAACTATTTACTAATTTTAATTTTAATTTTAAACTTCGAACAACTTTATTAGATGAAGACTCAAGAATAACTGACTCTGTTTCTTTTTCAAATTTTCATAATTCTTAAAAATTATTAATTATAAAAATTTTCCCATGGTTACTTTGAAGAAGGAATGTGCAAGTTTGCTTATTAAGCTTTTCTTTATTTATTCAAGAATGTGGGAAAGCAACGAATTACTAAGTCACGTTTAAGTAAACAAAATTTACGCGTGAAGAGGGATTATATTACTCCTCCTCTCCCTAAGTCTTTTGCTCCTGCAAAAGGATCTTGTGCGCTATTGTGGCTATGTTCTTTTCGGGAATTATCTTTTAATTCGATTTTCGTTACTGTCACATTTCTTCTTCCAAGTTTACAATAAATAATGAGTACTATTATTATTATTATAATGAAAGAGCTTATTCCAAAGGATGTATAATGCATTACACTGTTTTTAAATTCTATGTGTTTTATTATTTCCCTATTTTTCATGTTGTCTGTATGTAATTTAGTTAAATTTATTTTATTATCAAAAAGTTTCGTAAAATTAACATGACTAATTGGTACAATACTACTATCTTTAAAACTGTCGATTCTATTCTTGAACGTTATATCATTTATCGTAATTTTGCAATTATCGAATTTTATGATGTTATTAGCCTTGATGGTGAGTTTATAATGTATACAATTTTGGGTAACGTATGTTACAGGTAAGTTTTTGGTTAAAATGAATCCTTCATCGATTTCTTCAATGGAAGTATAGTTATTTGATTTTAGTTTACACACATTGGTTTTTTCTAATGCATTTTTTATGCAAATATTTGTATGTACCTTTAATTCTTTTTTTGAGAACACATTTTCATCCCACAAATAAACATTTTTATTATTTATAATTACTCGTGTGACATCACTATCTAGTTCTTCGTATTGGTTATTAGGAACTGGAATAATTAGTGCATTATAGTAGACTTCTTTTGTAAATTTTGGTATACTGATGACAAATACAAGTAATGAATTTTTAATCAAAATGGCATTTTTTATAAAGGGTAAAATAGATACTGTTATGTTGTAATTTAGAATTTCTTCGTTTGTAAGGATGTCATGAGGCAGAACACCTAATCGGCTCATTAGAATTGTGTCTGAAATTTTTTCGAGATGATTGTTGATGGCGTTAATGTCGATGTAAAATTGTAGAATAAATTTAGTCATATCTACTGATAGTGATAATTTGTTTGATGTGTTTGTAATGTTGCTAAGGTACTCATGTAACATGTCTTGTTGTTTGTTTACGTGATTAACTGTCTCGTTTTAATTTTTGATTAAGTTGTTGTTAATTACTACTTGTTTATTTAACTGGTCGGTCATTTGCATTGTATTTCGGTCGAGATTGTCTAAGTGATTAGATATTTCAGTCGCGTCTTCACTGTCCATTGTTCCAAAGGCTAATTTCAAGCCGGTACCCATAATATTTATTAATCCTCTTTTTGTGCGTTGCTTGTTGTATACATCTGGTACAACTATTTTAAGATTATTTTTGGCCAAGAGGAGTTCTCTATTTAATAGTCTGTATTCGTTAGAATCTGTCCTTAGTTTGAGTAAATTTATGTTTGTGTCTATGATTTTTATAATTTTGTCATATTGATCTAAGTCAATAATGTGTAGTAATTTTACGTAGCTATCAACAATCAATTTTTGGTCTAACTGATAAAGAACAAATCCATTTTCATTATTAACTGAAGTGACTTTTAAAGATTGTCCTAATGTAACCGGGAAGAGATATATGAGTATGATTATAAGTAGCATCTGCAAAAATAAGATAGAAACAATAAAAAAGGGTAATTATTTCGAACAAAGATCTAATTTAATTTTGGTATTTAAATTTTCGTTTTTGTTGGTTGATGTAATATTTAGTTTTTCGCTTGGTATTAGTATCAATGATGTAATCACCATCTTTTTCGTATTTTAACAATCTTTTATACTTAGGTTTATTTTTAGCTATTTCCCTATTACGAACTACATTATTTATAACTTTATAATTTTTATTGCGTTTTTCGTTTAACCGATTTATTTTTTTTATTTTATTTTCATCGAATTTATTTGCTAAAACTTCTATTTCATTTCGGTCAAAGTTTTTAGTTATAAAATCTATTGGTTTTAGTTTCGTGGTAGTGTGTATTGTGTTGTTATAACACGTAATAGCTTTATAGATTTGGTCGCATATTTCGGTATTAGGGCTTTCGACAGCTATAATGCGCAAATGTTCGTTCAACGTACCGTGAAGTCGTTCAACATCAGCGTTACCGGTTTTGTTGTCGGCAGTTGTTGTGTGAAATTCAATTTGATTATCTTTTAAAAATAACTCGACAGAATTATGAATTATACATCTTTCATTGTCAAATATTATCTTTTTCATTTTACCTAAGTACTGTATTCTTTCTTTCAGAGCCTTTATAATTGAAATCCATGTACGATCGTCTAGTTTATGAATCGTAGCGTATTTAGAAAATTTATCGATTGTGGTTAAATACATCACATTTCTATACGGGTACCATATATCTACGTGCACAATTTCGTTGAAATTGTGAGGAGATTCGGTTACCTTAAATGGTATTTTAGGTGGGTGTCGGTCATGTTTAGCGAGTAAACATACCTCACATTTATTAATGAATTTGGTAATTAAATCAAAAAGGTTTGGATAATAATACTTTATTTTTAGTTCATTAAAAACCTCTAATATACCGCGGTGATTGTTTTGAAGATGCTCGTTTTTGATTATCGATAACATTTCTTCCTCGTCCGTGATTTCTACCAATTTAATGTTAGATTTCAATAATTTTAATTTCAAGTTATTTGAAAAGTATTTTACATACGCATTTTGGAATTTTACGAAAAGCTCGTTATCTTCACAATAAACACACATAACACCCTTTTCTTTTAAAACCTTTTTTAATAACTCGCATATATTACTATTTTTATTGATAATTAAATGATTCTGAATTTTATTATTTACTATTTTTAAAAAGTTTTTTTCTTTTTCTCCGTTTAAGACATATATTTGGTTTTTATAGTGGTTAATGGGTTTTTCTGTTATATAAATATAACGCGATGCGTCTTCTTCAGCGCTATGAATAGTTGCACTTGTTGATTTTAACTCTTCGTCAGAATCATCAGTGTTACTATTAATAAAAATATTGGGATTTTCAATTTTTTCAATTGTACCATTACTCTTGATATTTTGAGGAATAAATCTACTTAACCCATCTGCCACCAAATTTTCTTTCCCCTTTAAATAACAGACATCAAAGTCGTATTCATTTAACTGAATTTTCCATCGCTGAAGTTTCATATTCGGCTCCTTAATGTTATTGAGCCATACTAGTGGTTTGTGGTCTGTGTGAACGGTAAATTTTCGACCATAGAGGTATATCCGAAAATATTTTATAGCCCATACAATTGCGAGCAGTTCCTTTTCAATGACTGAGTATTTACATTCATGCTCATTTAACGTCCTAGACGCATAACACATAGGGTGTTGATTCTGACTTAAGACTGCTCCAATTGCGTAATTGGAAGCATCTGTTGTTAAAACGAAGGGTTTGTTAAAATCGGGGCTTTTAAGGACCGGATCATTAATTAAAAGAAGTTTTAGTTTTTCAAACGCATTAACGTACTCTTTATCTAATACGTTTATCTTTGTACCTTTTTTCAAGTACCTAACTATAGGGTATGCTACACGAGCATAATCTTTAATAAATTTCCTGTAGAACCCGGTTATTCCTAAAAATTGACGTATTTCTTTGAGCGTACTAGGAAGCTTCATTTTTTTAATGGCTTCCACTTTTTTATCATCAGGTTTAATACCGCTTTTAGTTATGATATGTCCCAGGTAACTTGTTGTTTCTTTTGCAAAAATGCACTTGTCTATTTGAATTTTTAAGTTGGTTTCACGCAGACGTTGTAATATTTTTCTTACGCTTAGCAAATGCTCTTCAAAACTTGTGGAAAAGATTAAAATGTCGTCTAAATAAACGACACAAATTTTGTTGATAAAATCTTTCAGAACATCATTCATTAACCTCTGAAATGTGGCTGGGGCGTTTTTCAGCCCAAAAGGCATTCTTAGAAATTCATAATGTCCACTAGTTGTGGAGAAAGCAGTTTTAGATCTATCTTTTGGAAGAACTTCAATCTGGTGAAATCCTTTCGCCAAATCTATAGTGGAAAAATAATTACATTTGCCAAGTTTGTCGAAAAGCTCTTCAATACTTGGCATAGGAAACCTATCATCAACGGTTTGTTCATTTAGTTTCCTATAATCGACTACAATTCTCCATTTTTGTTTTCCTGAATTGTCAACCTTTTTCGGTACAACCCAGATAGGAGAATTGTATGGAGATTTGCTTGGTTGAATGATTTTTTGTTCGAGCATTTCATCTATTTGGCGATCGACTTCTTGTCTATGTATTTCCGGGTACCTATATAACTTACTATAGATTGGGACATCGTTGCGTGTTTTTATTTCGTGTTTAATTCGGTTAGTGAATGTGAGATTATCCCCTTCTTTGAAGAATACATCTTTGTAAGAATTTATAAGAAATTTAAGTTTGTTCAAATCGTTTTTATTCAAATGAGTAGCGAAAATTTCATTAGGAATGCTGTTCTGATTAAGTTCATTGCTAAAAATTTCAATTGAGTTGTTATCGAAACGAATTTTTGCGTAATGTTCTTCTTCTTCATTTAAATAGAATGGAATAATTGCATTACGCGTAATTAAAAGTCGATCAGAATAATTTATACAGGCTCCTATGTTAGCAAGGATGTTATTGCCGATTAGACCATCGAATTTATTATGGAAATCGTACTCTAAGAATTTTACGTAATATGTGTCGGATTCATTAAATTCTTTAAAGATGGGGAATTTATAACACTTGTTAATTTGAACAATACGATTTAATACTTTAATTGACCAATTAGGGGATGGTATCTGCCATTGTGGGTTACATAAACCGGGGTTAATTATACTGTTTTCAGCACCACTATCGATAATGAATTTAAGTGTACGAGATTTTGTGTTTATAGTTATATAGGGAAGTTGTTTACTGCGCTGTGCTGAAAATTTTGATGCTGATCAATATTCGAGTTATTGTTTTCATTGGTTGAAATGTCCATCGGTTCCGGAGCTGGTTGATCTCTTCGGTATTGGTGACTATTATTAATTTGTCTACTTGGTATACGATTATTTCTGAAACCGCTGTGGCCTTGCCAATTGTTATTATTATAAGAATGGTTGTGGTTAAACAGGTTATTATTGCGATGAAAATTATGATTGTCACGGTTGAAGTTCTGATTATGACGATTGAAACTTTCGTGAAAATGGTTTTGATTACGACTAAAATTAGGATGATTGTTTCCATTTTGATAATTATTTTTTGTAGTATTAAACGGTTTGTGATTATGCCTTAAAATTTTATTGGAAGAGGAATTATTTCTATTATCATGAGTACAAGAAAGGTAACCAAACCTAACTAATAAATCAAATGCATCATCTAATGTATGAGGATCGTGACATCCGATCAAATTTCTTGGTAAAGGGGGTAATCCTTGAGTGAATTGCCTAAGGGCCAACCTCTGATTTTCAGTTATTTGTGCTGCATTATTTTCTCCACTGAGCATATAGGCATTATTAATTCTACACAGAAGGGCTACTATTTTATTATAAAATACTTCGACGGTAGAGTCACATCTACAAAATCTTAATTCGTCTATTAATTCCGTAATAGGAGTTCGTTCACCATGATTTCTTATTAATGTGTTCTTTAGTATTAACCAACTAGTAATTGCACCGGTTTTAATTAAAGTTTCTTTGGCTTTTCCAACGATTTTATCGAGAATGTAACCAAGTACGATCAATTTGCTAGGATTGTCTAACGAGTCGGCAATAGGAATAAAAGATTCGATTCTGGCTATAAACCCGGCTAAATCGTATTTATTTCCATTAAAAGGTGTTATATAACTGATATTCTTTGCAAGATATTCAAGAGTGGTTCGATTATCGTCATCCATTTTCAATTAATTTTTTATTAATTCACCCTTACGTTCAAAAATAGAAACGAAGCACTTTTCTTTTAGTAAACAAACAAAGAACCAACTTTATTTATTATTTATGTAATTTCAAAAAAAAAATTATTTTCTCTACGTGTAAAAATTAATAATAATTTTTTTGTAAATTTATAAAACTAAAGCAAACAATAACAAAATTATAACAAAAATTATAATTTATTAAATTTATTTACTACTATTTCTATTTATTATTTTCTCTTTTTTTTTGTTGTTGAAAGTATTACCGCAATGATGAATGATGATTAGATACCAAAATAAATTCCTGATTCTCCTCCTCGGTTTGCTGCTTCACTCTGCTTTTTTTTTTTTGAGTTTTGAGTTTATCTTTGTTTATTTTTATCTTTTTCAGATATTAATTTGAAAGTAAATTTTTTCACCAATAATCTTTTTCAGATATTAATAAGTAAATTGAAATAAAACAATTTTATTGTAATTTCGATTCAATTTCTTTGTGTTTGCCTTTTTCAGACGAATTTATTTTAGAAATTGAAATAAGAACATTTTTGTCGTGAATTCGATTTACTATGGATTTCCTTTTTATTGGAAATCCTACCGACTGCGCCAGTAAAATTAATCAATTTAATCGTTTTCCGATTGTTGATTAATTTTTTAATTCAAATAAAACGAATTTCTGATTCAAAAACAAACTTACTATTTTCAACTTTTACTTTCTTTGTATAATTAAAACACTGTTTACTATTTAAAACAAACTTATTTATTTTAAACTCTCAATTGTATAATTAAAGAACTATTTACTAATTTTAATTTTAATTTTAAACTTCGAACAACTTTATTAGATGAAGACTCAAGAATAACTGACTCTGTTTCTTTTTCAAATTTTCATAATTCTTAAAAATTATTAATTATAAAAATTTTCCCATGGTTACTTTGAAGAAGGAATGTGCAAGTTTGCTTATTAAGCTTTTCTTTATTTATTCAAGAATGTGGGAAAGCAACGAATTACTAAGTCACGTTTAAGTAAACAAAATTTACGCGTGAAGAGGGATTATATTACTATATGGTATGAGTTTAAGTCCAAAACTAGCTTTGTTATAATTGAGTAGATCTTCCTTCTTAAGTTGAATAATCTTCAATTTAACATTGTTATAATTCATTCCAATTAAGATTCGTAAAAGCGACAGAGGTCCATGCACTTCCAGGTCTTTTAAATGCCTGTAAATAACGCTGTGAACTGCATCCACTTCTTGAATGCGCGAGTGGCCTGGTTCCGAGAATTTTTGAGATATAGTTAGAGCATTTGAATGATTCTTTAAAAAGTTTAATATTGCCAATGATGTAATTCGATTCCTGTTTTGTGGCACACAGGAATCTGACCATAATATGATATCTTTGGCAATAGGCATATCAAGTATTACTTTTTCTAAAATTGCAATGAGTGCAGAAGCAATATCATTTCCGGTTCGACCACTCAAATTTTCACACCATAAGGAACAGTAAGTAACATTGTTATTTTGACAATAACCTGTGAAATTGTAAACTTAAAATTTTCTTTTATAGAAGAAGTTCGACGTATTTGCCTTCGGCAAGGCAAAAACATTTTGTAAGTCATAGCATATTACCACCACATCCCCAGTTGCAAGTTTGCGATCTTTATTTCTTTCGTTTTTGCAATCTTCATTATTTTCTCGGTGCATACTGAATTCAGCTTGATGTCAATTAGTTGGTGCAGACTGATTCTCAAATTTTACGCAAATATCGCATTTGTCTTTCTTAGGTTTGAAGAAAGAAAGATTGAAATTTTCATTAAATATTTTTGCCTACATGCAGTATTTTACAGGATCAGTGTTATTTTCCAAGTAAAGTTTATACATCTTTTAAATCCTCAATCCTGGTTCAAGATATTGTTTAGTCTAATCTGCACGACAATAGTGTGCATCTACCACAGGAAAACTTTTTATGTGGTTTTTGACCTTTTCTATTTTATCGGACTCTATTTTTGTTTTTGCAAATTTACCTCTCTTGCAAGTGGTCTGGGTAAACCTTCTTTTTCATTGTAAATAGATTTGAAAAAATAGTATATTCTTTGTTTTGAAATGTCTAAAGTCTTCAAAAAAAATTGCTGACAAACTGGTAGCGTTTTTTTATTGATTTCAAAACAGTATTTATAAGAAAATGTTTCCTTTGAGACAATACATTTTGTTCTTTTTCTTTTTCGTTCTGACCGAGTAACATATTGTATTTAGAATAATAATAATTTTTTTCATTATCACTAAGCTTCCAAAAGGCACATTTTAAAAGCATTCTTTCATTTTCGGAAAAAGCGCTTGTACATCTATAATGACATGAATCTTCACAGGATATTTCAGTTACCTTCCTTGGTGTATGTTTTCGCCCTTTTTCATCTATATATTCCTTCCCATTTTCCCTCAGTTGTTTTTTACTACTCTTTTCCACAATTCTTTCTTTTGCTTTCTTTTTCTACACTTTTCAGGCATTTCTCTTGGACTTAAAATATTATGTTGTAACATATCTGACGAATGGCATTCTACTAAATTCAATGTTGTTTTCAATTCGGTTTGCGTGGACGAATTAATTCGGACTAAATTTTTCTTTATTGGTGAGTGTAAAATATTACGTTTACGTCTTTTCGGCCGTTCCATTTCAATATTGAAATCCGGATCAGCGTCGGAATCGTCGAATGGAGACAACGGTGAATGTGAATCTTCCCAAATATCATCCATCAATAAACTAAAAAGTTTTGATAAAATATATCACTGAACTACAAGTTAATTTAGCAATTATACAATAAATTTTACCCTTCAATTTCAGATGTAACTTCTGGCACAGGCGATGACTCAGCACTACTCACTACGATATCCCTCTCAAACCTATCAATAAATTGTTCATTATGTTATGATAACGAAACGACATACAAAAGAAGTAAAATTACAAACTCGAATTTTCAGACATGTTTATTATCATGCGCTCTATGATGTTCACTCCACGAAATCTCGAACAAGACTGATTCAGTTACACCGGTAACTGCACTACTTTCTAAAGGTTTAAATGGGATATTGCTCAAATAAGTACATTACATTTTAAAACGGATATAGAACATATTTACTTTAATAAAGAGAATTTTAAAAAAAAATATATGCACAAAATTTAAGAAGTAATTTGTTCTATATCCACTACTAACTACATTGAACAAATAAGTATTCTCATTATATTGAAAAATTGTCGGATAGAACAAAAAAACCAGTGTGTACCTCAAAAACCCTGGTAGATAAGACATTTTTAACAACACCAACCATAGAGCATGGTTGGTTTACTATAAAATAATGTATAACTCAATTTCGGCAAAAATGGTCTATTGAACAAATAAGCATTGGGCCAGCGATTTGGCATATTAGCAGTAAGATGGCGAGTTTTAACAAACACGATTAACTGCTTTCCACACAATGAAGCTGCAGTCGTTCTTCATAATTTTCTAAAAATTAATCATGTTTTATATTGTCCACCAGAATATGTCGACCACGAAGAAAATGGTATTTTAGTGTAGGGTTTGTGCAGACAACATAATGTGCGCTTAGAAAATTACAGATCAGTTTCTGGAAACGCTTCTCGTAATGCATTTGAATTAAGAGATTACCTGCAAAATGTCGTAGTCGGAAATATAGATCAATAAAAAAGTTATTTTAAAAATACATATATATTTTATTTTTAGTCAAATATTTTTTTAACAACTAAAGCATTAATTCATTTTTCTTGTTCAGCCTTTTGCAATACTTCTTGAAACACCTGCATTTGCTTTTTTTGGAGCTCATTCAGCAAGGCTATCGGTAACTTTGCATCATTCACTTGGTGAATCATTGATGTATAGAAAGGTGAAATTCCTGCACATACTTTTGGTTTATTTGTAATATGATCCACAAGCTTACTTTAATTTTCGATAGCTGTTGTTGAATCGTCATTCAACATTTTAATAACCTGAAAAAGAAAGAAAAATAAAAGTTATTAAAAATTAAAAACTACATAAATAATAATAATAATAAATAAACAAATTAATAACACCAAAACCATAAACAAATACACAAAACAGAACAACACAAAAGTAAACAAACAACATAACCAAAAAAAAACATATCACACAAAATTATGCACAATCACAAAATTAATTACAAACATAAAACAAATAAAACTATTCACATTGCACAAATATATAACATAAAAATTTATGAACACAACATCACAACACTGATATCACAAACATTTATCACAATAAACAAAATAAACAAATTATTACTTGCACAAAACAACTAGCACGACACTGAATCATTATTTTAAACATAAAACAGAAAATATAAAAAAATATCACAAAACATCAAACACAAAATATTTAAATTGCACTATACACTTTCATTTTATATAAACAATGAACACTAACAAAAATAAAAACATTGGAATACATATAATATATATATATATATATATATGTATATATATATATGTATATATACATACATTACGACCATGTCAAAATTTTCTAATATTTAGAGCCGGATCATCGAAAATTGTTAAAGTGGATTTTTTAAAAGGGAGAGCAGAAATTCATCATCGTTAAACACTTGGAAAATTTCTTGGACTTAGAAATTTTCTAAAGAAACATCGCTAAGAGGTAGCATCGAAAACTTAAACTATTTTGGAAAATTAAAATTACATCGAGACAGTGAGAAATATTTTCATCTCGACAGTCATCAATTCCCGACGGTAAATCTTCAGTCCGCATAACAAATTTGAAAATTTGAAAATTTGAACAGTCATCGTTAAATTGGTTTCATCATCGTTCTTCAATCAACATAGTGTCTACAGCGCCATCTATTCGTGTAGGTCGACCTATACCAACAGTAATAATTAAATTAGTCGTTAGAACATATGCAATTTATAATTGAAGTAAAATTAAAATTTGATATTTGCTGTTATAATAAATTCATAGTTTGTTGATTTGTAACATATTTAATTAAATTTATTTGCATAACCATTTCCGGTCTAATTGAAATATTATTGTATAATTGAACATATTGAATTTTTCATTTTATACATATTGAATTAGATTCATTTGAAATTTAAATACACACGAATTTTAAGTAAATTAGAAATTGTTTGTAATTTAGTTTAAGAAATTGAATTGTTAGATTTAAGAGAATATTTTAAAATAAAATTTTTATAACGTAAATTGAAAAACATTGTGTTTTTATTTTATTAAAACATTTTGAACCGGCAACTTTCTTAATTAATGTTAAATTAAAAAATATTTCATATTATTTTTTTTTGTGGATTTAACAGCTGTATTTTGGACTTCTGTTTCCCGACGTCGTTTCTTTGTTTGGTTTTGTACATCTTCTGATGGCCTTTCTAGATGGCAGTCTTCAAAATCGTCATCATCCTCTAAAATGTCTAAACTTGACTGTGTCCTACAAACAAAACATTGAATGTATTTCAAAATAAATAAATATACTCATTTTCCATGCTTAGAGTAAAATAATAGTAGTAATACATATAAAATTGATGTGAAATATTTAAGTACTCACTCACTCAAAATATATGCAATATAAAATATATTTTACATTACCTAGTACACACAAATCCTCCGCAATTTTTTTCCACATCTTTTCTTTTTGTTTTATTGATTTATATTTATTCTCTATTATTTTATATTTATTATATTAGTATTTATTTTACATATATCAGTTTTTAGATAGAGCTCTGAATAATCCCCCAAACACGTACACTGAAACTTTTCCCAAACATTTCTAGCATGTTCATAATCTTCATTCGAACAATCGCTATTTGTTATGTAAGGGGTTATAAAATAAAACACAAGGTTTATACTTTAATCACACTGTTTATTACTATTACAAGATAGATGTGTCTACCACACAGGTTACTCCTAAACTGAACTCGCCTTTTTTATACAATATAATAATACAGTACTGAGTACTTACTAACTACTCTATCTCTCTTACAATTCGGCCAACCTGACTGAATTCGACCTCGAATTTGTAAAATTATTACAAGTTACAATTTATTCTTAATTCGTTAATATTTTGCCAAAATTTAAATTCAAATTTATTATACATGTAAATTTTTCATACTTAATATATTTTATTATTTTAATTTTCCAGTTTGTTCAATGCCTCAAAAGTTATCCACGGTTTCATACGACTAACATCAATAACTCCTTGGAAAGGACGCTGCGTGACTTGGAAATTTTCAGTGTCTTTTAATAAATACCGATCATTACCAAGAGCTTTGTACACCACATACGGACCTTTATATTTTGGTATAAATTTTTTATTAGTACCGATCGAACTATCTATATTAGTAATAGCTACCAAATCTCGTTCTACATATTTCTTCGGGGGTGTTAAATCCACTAATAAGACTAACATTAAAAAATGAAGAGGTGCCGGTTCAAAAAATTTAATAAAATAAAAACACAATTTTTTTTACAATTCGTTATAAAATTTTATTTAAAATATACTCTCTTAAACCTTAAACCTAACAATTCAATTTCTTAAACTAAATTACAAACAATTTCTAATCTACTTAAATTCGTGTATATTTAAATTTCAAAATGAATTCTAATTCAATATAAAAATTCAATATTTTTAATTATATAATAATGTTTCAATCAAATCGGAAATAAGTATGCAATTAATTTTTAATTATACAAAACAATTTTGAATCTATGAAATATATAAAATTTACTTTAATTTAAAATTTGTATATGTACAATATTTCAGTTAAACCGGAAATAACTATGCAAAAGAATTTAACAAAATTGAAATAAAATCATGAATTTATATAAATGAAATCTATCAAATTTACTTTAATTTAAAAATTTGCATATGTTCTTAACTACTTAATTAACTAATTATTCGTTGGCATAGGTCGACCTACACGAATAGATGGCGTTGTAGACACTATGTTGATTGAAGAACGATGATGAGACCAATTTAACGATGACTGTTCGAATTTTCAAACTTTCAAAAAAATCGTTATGTAAAACTGAAGATTGCCGACGGGAATTGACGACGGTCGAGATGAAATAGTTTTTACTGTCTCGATGAATTTTCTGATTTTCCAAAATAATTCAATTTTCTGATGATACTTTCAGCGATGAAACTTTAGAAAATTTCTAAGTCCTAGAAATTTTCTAAGTGTTTAGCGATGTTGAATTTCTGCTCAAAGTATTAGAAAATTTTATAAAAAATTTTCTAAGTCTTTTTTTAAAAAAAATCAATTTTAACAATTTTCGATGATCCGGCCCGAAGTATTAGAAAATTTTGCAAGAAAAATTTTCTAAGTATTTTTTTTTGATGATTAATTCGACGTTTCCCTATTTTCTGTAAAAATTCTAAATATTTTTACAGAAATTCCTAACTTTTCCCTACTTACTAGCTCAATACGCTAGATTTTTTAGGACTCAATACGTCCCAGCTGATGAGGTGGTCTTTTGGTTTCCTTGCTTCAGTCTCAATACGACAGTATACACAAGTAATTGCAAAAGACAAATTTTTCTGCGAATCGCAACCCTTTATATACCAAATTTTCGCGGTTCTGGAATTTTCTTTTTCTCCGTTGTTGAAATATTTTACTATTTATCTCATATTCTCGTCTTTTTTATAAAACCGTTTTTTTTCAAATTGTGTCTGGTGGTTCGGATGATAACTTATGATAATTGAGAATAACTCTGATTGGTAATTATCTAACTGGTACCTTTTTGACAATTTGACAGTACTGACATGGTCATATATATATATGTGTATATTATATACTATGCAAAACATGAATTCGTAATAAATTTTAATATAAATTTATTGAATTCGTTATATAAAACCCGAACTTTTCTAATTTTAAATTTTATAAACTGTGAAATCAGTTTATTTGAACAACGATCAAACACTTTATCTTTTGTGAATCAAAAGAACTTAATTTTCACGAACTGTAAATCAGTTTTAAAAGAAAACACAAGTTAAATTTTGTTAATCAAAATTTATTTTACTAACGTACTTAGCCGGAGTTACTTATTAACTAACTGTTACAAAAATTCTTATCAATAACGTAAACTACGAAGAGAAGTCAAGCAATTGGTAAATTTGCGATCATCATCAATTATTTGCTTCGCGTGAATAAAAATTGCAAATTTAGTAAAATTAATATTTCGCGTGTAAAAATTGATTTCGCAAGTTTTGAAATAAAAAATTCGATTGGAAAGCAAATTTCTATGAATTAGCGCAATACTTATAATTTAATGGGAACGGAAGCGAGTGTCGCAATATCTGCATATGTGACTCCCCCTTCCTCAAGATTTTTGCACTCCTGGGCAAGATCATTAATCTTTGAGTTTGAATTCGTTTGACTTCTCTTTGTTATAAAAAATCTTGCTAACTTAAATATTATTATTGCTAGTGTAATTACAAATAATATGCTGTTACTTATATAAGAAATTGTTACAATTTGTTTCTCTTTGTGTTCTATTTTCTTAATTTCCTTAAAGTGTTCAATTTGTTTTATGTGTAGATCTTCTAAATTTAAAGTTACATTTACGTCTTCTATTTTCTCATATTTGGGTAAAATTATATTATTTTTAAATTCTTTTTCTTTGTTACCAAATTCAATATTGTTTAACCTAATTGTACAGTTGTTAAATGAAAGTAAGTAATTTCTATCTAAACTATATTCAATATTGTTACAATTATTAATTAATTTTACATTTTTTCCGTTTTTTACAATAACTAATCCTTGTTCTACTTCTATGATCTCCGATTTTTTATTGAGAGTTTTCGAGCATTCCTCGTATGAATTATTCATTAAGTTTGATATACATTTTGTTGTTTGCTTTAACTTTTTCTTATACCTTTCTTGATCGTGATAGTATGTTTTATTTTCGAAAAATAACACGTTTGTAATTTCTATGTTTATTTCTTCATAATCTGAATTTGGAATTGGAAAAACTTTATATTTAATAGCCTTTGTTTTACTCCATTCTGGGACCAATATAATGAAAAGTAATTTGGAGTGGTACGACGCAAGGGAAATTTTCAGTTCTTGTAATTTGAATACATCTATATCGTAAGTATCTATTTCTTCAGGTGTAAGAATGGATCTAGTCATAGCTTGATATTTTGATGACATTATGTTCTCTTGTATTTTTTCGACCTCTTCGTTAAGTAAGTTTAGATGAGTTAACATTTGTATGAATTGCACCCTTTTTAGCATGTCTTTTGTGTTATAAGTAACGAAATCGAAAAGTTTGTTTACTTCGTCATGATTTCTCTGTATACTAATCTGTAAATTCTTTATATTTTCCTCTAGAATATTGTTTACCTTAATTTGCTTATTAGAGTTTTCTATAATATTATCGATGTTTTCTTCAGCTGTTTTTAAATAGTTTTCTATTTCTGATCTATCGTCCTCATCCATAGTTCCAAAGATCCATTTTAAGAAAGATCCACCAATGTTCATTAAAGCTCGTTTCTGTCTAAATGGTAATAATGTTTTAAAATTATGTTTTACCTTGTTAAGTTTGGCTTGTAACGTATCAAACGAGTTTCTATCTTCAGACTGATGAAATGTTTCATTCACTTGTATCTCTACGTTTGTTATAATTGCCTCGACATCCTTAAGGTCTACCACATGAATTATTTTATGGTAGAATTCGATTATCGGTTCGGTGTTTTGTTGGATTACGGTATATCCAGCTTCAGTAAGTATTTTCTCGACACTTATCATCGCCTGCACCTGTGGGATGCTGAGCAACATTACTGATGTCATCAAGAACTTCATGATCTTCTGAAAAAGTTTTTAAATTCCTTTTGATTCGAACTGGGTGAATTTTTCTATTTTGTTTATCTATTATATTATTATCCTTCTTTAAACATGAAATTTTCTTGTATCTAGGTAGATCTTTGTACCTCAATGCAGTGGGGTTTTTAATTAATATTTCTTGGACGTCGGGTGCTTTAAATTCTACTCTACCTTTATTTAATTTACCAATTAGTTTTTCTTTTTTTTTCTGTATTCTTTTCTTTATGTCATCGAAGTTAGTGATTTTGCCGTGTAGAAAGTCGACAGGTTTTGCTCCTGTTGTGGAATGAATTGTGTCATTGTATTTTTCAACTGCTTTTATAATTCTGCTTCCTGTATCTAAATCAGGTTCTTTTAAATGAAGTATACGAATATGTTCATTGATCGTTCCATGGGCTCTTTCAATATCGGAATTTCCGGTATGACTTCTAGGTGAAGTGAAATGTACTTCAATATTTTCTGTGCGACAGAAATCTTTTACATTCAAACTATCAAATTCGTTATCGAATATATATTTCACAGGCTTCCCGAACAGAGAATTTCTAAGTTTCAGTGTTTGAACTATGGTAATGCTGTTTCTATCGTCTAATTTAAATACAGTTAAATGTTTCGTGAATTTATCGAGAGTGGTTAAAAATATTTCTTTCTTGAAATAAAATACGTCGACATGAACGATCTCATTTGGCTTAGATGGGGTCTCTGATATATTGTATTTGTATTAAATGGGTCTTCTATCATATTTAGATAAATTACAAATC
The DNA here is from genome assembly GCA_951394055.1 of Villa cingulata. Lineage (NCBI taxonomy): Eukaryota > Metazoa > Arthropoda > Insecta > Diptera > Bombyliidae > Villa > Villa cingulata. The sequence continues at coordinate 30,365,271 of OX596020.1, read as the reverse complement.
TCACAATTGTTTATATATTTATATATATAATCTTTTAATTTTGGAAAATAATATTTGTCTTTTATTTCAAGGAAGTTTTCTAAAATACCCCTGTGGTTCGTATTCTCATGTATATTTTTGATTATTTCGATTAATTCGTCTTCATTATTAACGTTTTTCGCCATTTTACTGCATTTAACGAACTTAATTTTGGGTTCATTACCAAATAACTCAACTAGTTTGCTTTGGAGAATTGCATAATCATTAAAATCTAATTCGGAGTAGATAGCCGTTGTTCCCTTTTTAATTTCTTTTCTTAATAGATTATTCAGATAATTTTCATCTTTTAATTTATTCTTTGAAATATAAATTATTTTATAACGTTTATACAATGTTGTTACTTCTTCTCGTTTGGTTTCGGCGTTTACTAAGTGGATTTGGGTTAAATATTTATTTACTATATTGTCAACTATAGGAATGTGATCTCCCAGGTTTTCTACACCACTATGAATTGTAGCCACATTACTTTCACTTTCATTACAGTTTTCTATTTCTAAATTATTTATCTCATTCTTATCTGTATCTATTCTGCTTAGGAAATCAGCGACCCTGTTTTCTTTCCCTTTCACGTATTCTATGTCAAAGTCGAACTCATTTAATTTTATCTTCCAACGTTGGAGTTTCGAATTGGGTTCTTTGAGTGAATTCAACCAGATTAAAGGTTGATGATCCGTCTTAATGGTGAACTTCACTCCGAATAAATAGGGCCTGAAGTATTTAGTAGCCCAGATAATTGCCAGTAATTCTTTTTCGATTGTGCTATATCGGATCTCATTTTCATTGAGTGTCCGACTAGCGTAAGATATTGGGTGACCATTCTGTGATAGTACGGCTCCAATAGCGTATTGACTAGCATCCGTTGTCAGAGTAAATCTCTGATTGAAATTCGGATATTTCAGTATAGGATCTTTCGTTATTAATTCTTTCAATTTATTGAAGGCTTCTATATACTTAGAATCGTTTGAATCGATTTTCCTATCCTTTTTAAGGCATTGAGTAAGGGGCTGCGCTATTTTCGCATAGTCCTTTATGAACTTACGATAATAACCAGTAATTCCTAAGAAGCTTTTAATTGCTTTCCTAGTTGTAGGAAGTTTCAACGTTTTAACGACTTGAATTTTGTTGGGATTTGGCTTGATTCCTTCATTAGTTAACAGGTGACCGAGATATTCAGTTTCTTTAGATAAAAATACACATTTATCAACTTGGATTTTTAAGTTATAACTACGAAGTTTTTGGAAGATTTTTGTAATGGCTTCAATGTGTTCCTGAAGCGAGGTACTAAAAATTAATATATCATCCAGATATACTACACAATTAACATTAATAAATTCTTTTAAAACAAAATTGATCATTCTTTGAAACGTCGCGGGAGCATTCTTGAGACCGAAAGGCATCCTGACATATTCAAAATGGCCTTGTGGGGTGGAGAAAGCTGTTTTTGGTCTATCCTTTTCATCAACAAGGATTTGATGGAACCCTTTGGCAAGATCTAGGGTTGTAAAATACTGAGCTCTACCTAGTTTATCAAAAAGTGATTCAATGTTCGGTATAGGAAACTTATCATCTATTGTGATTTCGTTAAGTTTCCTATAATCTATAACGATTCTCCACTTTTTTTTTCCAGATTGGTCTACCTTTTTAGGAACCACCCAGATTGGGGAGTTATAGGGAGAGTTACTAGGCTTTATTATGCCTTGTTTTAACATTTCCGTTATTTGTTTCTCCACTTCCTGTTCGTGAACCTTAGGAAATCTATAAATTTTGGAGTAAATAGGTTGACTATGTTTTGTAATGATTTGATGTTTAATTTCCTCTATGTGAGTTAACCGTTGACCCTCCTGATAGAATAAGTCTTGATTGTTGACGATAACCTTCTTTAAAGTTTCATACTCTTCTTTATTTAAATGGTCCGTTTCAAGGTATTCCAATAAGTCTTTATTTTTTATATCTATCGGATATAACCCATCGATATCACTGTCATTGTAAGGGCAAGAGTTTATAAATCTGATAATATTGTTCATTATTTCTATAGATCCTTCTTCCAAGTTGATTTTTGCACCAATTGCTTTTAAAATGTTTTGGCCTAGAATAGCATCAAATGGTTTATTTTCAAATCGTAGTACCTTCCAAGTCATTGTTGCTTCGTGATTGAATTCTTTAGGGACTTCAGTGATTATTTCAAACAAAATTTTATTTTTACCGAATAAACTAACTAATTCTATAGGTTTCACTAATTTTTGTTTTTTCATATTGGGAAAAATTTTATCATTTATTACAGAGATAGAAGCTCCAGTATCAATGAGGCAAAGGACTTTCTTGTTGTGAATTGTGAATTCTACTATTGGTAATGTACTTCCCGAGGCTGTAAATGAAAATTTTCATCAACTTCCATAGCCTCAACAGACCTGCGGTTATTACGAGACATTGCAGAGTTCTGGTATCTATCATATTTAAAATTACCACTTTGATTCCCTAAATTCTCGTTATAATTTCTTTGATGTCTATTAGGGAGATTATTATTTTGGTTTGTTCTTTGTTGCTGATAATAGTTATTGGAATTGTTATTTCTATGTTCATTGTGGGAGAAATTTCGTCCAAAATTATTATTATTATTATTGTTACTAGATTTTCTATTATGGGTATTGAGTCTTTGTGGAGGAGAGGGATTATTATTGATTCCAGTTTGGAGCAATTCAAAATAGGCTTCTTCAAGTGTCTTAACATTTTTTATTCTTAAAAACATACTATCCGTTCTTGGTAATTTATTTAAGAATTTTTCTAAAATACTTTTTTCATTATTGCTTGTACTAAACTCTGTTGGAGATTCATCATCTAACCTATATTTAAGATTTAACTTATCTAAAATTTTAGACAATTCTCTATAATATTGACTTACATTTACAAATTTTACAGAATCTGCCTCTTCCTTCAGTTTCAGATAGGGCTGTTGAACTCCAAATGATTTTTTTAGTTGTTGCTTTATATCTCCCCATGTTGGATTTTCTAGTCGCCGTATAGATATTGCAGCTGGACCTTGTATTTTTGTGATAAGTATGTTTAACAAATATGACCTTAACCTTTCGTCTGTTGTTAACGCTGTAATAGCTTCCACTTCCTTTATATAATGGCTTAACTCAAATGTGTCATCGCCTCGAAAAACTGGTACAGATCTAGCTTCCGTTATCAAATCTCTGATGGTGAGGGTATTACTATTATTGTCGTTATCTGGCATATTGACTATTTGTAATTTTATCGAAGATAAGAGTTGGTCGTATTCTTCTATTTCTTCGACAATAGGTTTGAAGTTCGTTCCTTTCCTCGGTTGTGGTTTTTGATAGGGTTTCATATACAAAATATTATGCCAACAAATCCTTAAAAGGATCCTAGTAGCCGTCGTTTAGTTATTGACTTGAATTTATTTGATTTTCACAAAATTTTGTAAAATAACTGTTCGTTTTTCACTTTAAATTTGTTATTATTTTTTTTTCTTTTTAAACACTATTAATTGTTAGCTTCAATGTAATTGTTAACTTTTATTTTCTACAGTTATGATTTTTTAAAACGAATAAGATCACTTTGATTTCGTTAATTAAATATTAATAAAGTATATAAATGTGAATAACTAATAACAATATAGAAAAACACAAATTAGTATCTTATTTCGCACTAAGATAAGGACGGTACTAGTTTGGCATCCTACCGACTGCGCCAAACATGAATTCGTAATAAATTTTAATATAAATTTATTGAATTCGTTATATAAAACCCGAACTTTTCTAATTTTAAATTTTATAAACTGTGAAATCAGTTTATTTGAACAACGATCAAACACTTTATCTTTTGTGAATCAAAAGAACTTAATTTTCACGAACTGTAAATCAGTTTTAAAAGAAAACACAAGTTAAACTTTGTTAATCAAAATTTATTTTACTAACGTACTTAGCCGGAGTTACTTATTAACTAACTGTTACAAAAATTCTTATCAATAACGTAAACTACGAAGAGAAGTCAAGCAATTGGTAAATTTGCGATCATCATCATTTATTTGCTTCGCGTGAATAAAAATTGCAAATTTAGTAAAATTGATATTTCGCGTGTAAAAATTGATTTCGCAAGTTTTGAAATAAAAAATTCGATTGGAAAGCAAATTTCTATGAATTAGCGCAATACTTATAATTTAATGGGAACGGAAGCGAGTGTCGCAATATCTGCATATGTGACTTGCATATATGTTTAAATGTTTTTATTTTTTGTTAATGTTCATTGTTTATGCACTGCAATTAAATATTTTGTGTTTAATGTTTTATGTTATATATTGTGCTATGTGGATTGTTTTTGTTTTTGTTTGTATGCTGTGTTTATAAACATTTTTATGTTACCTGCTTGTGCATATTCATGTTATATGTTCCATATTATTGCATATATTTCTGTGTTATATGTTTGATTACGTTGATTGGTTTACATTTTTTTGTACGAAATATTATATGATCGCATTGTTTGTCTTGAAGTGTTTGTAACTTTTTTTTTTGTTTTTATTATTACATATTTTTAAACACTGCCCCTTTTTTTTTTTTTTTTTTTGATTATTAAAATGTTGAATGACGATTCAACATCCTCCCGGAACGCGCAAAAAAGAATTAACTTATTTTATTGTATATATTGTTAATTTAATTTTTTATTTATGTAATAAATGAATATCATGTTGAATCATTTTAGTTTTCTTTATTTTCTACCATAAAATTCACTTTTGATTTATTTAAAAATTTAAACTTTTTACTCTGACCATGCCATCTTTTGTTTTCGTAAAACGTATTGTTATATTTTCTTGCCTTAATCTGAATGTTTTATTTCTGTGAATCTGTTGCCAAGGAATTGACCAATGGGATATGACACGCTTTATGTCCTCTGGTGCTTGTAACCAATTTGGTACCTTTTTCATTCGTCTTTTAGATGGACTTCTCAATAATCCTCCTGTTTCGAAGGGTTCGTTGCGTTTTATTATTTCTTTAAATTTTTTCTTGTGTTTGTTGATCTGTGGTTCTTTCAATTTTACTTGTGTTTTCGTTATTCGTTTCTTTGTATTTTCACCAATGTTTTTAACTATCTTATTTTGAAGTTTTTCACGTTTTGTTGCAATTAACCTTTGTTTTTGTTTCCAAGATTTTCTTGACCATGTATCTAAATAGTATTCATAAACCCGTGTCATGAACGTCTTACTGAATTGTGTAGCAGTGCCTATGCTACCCATAACAATCCAGCCTAATTCAGTATTTATTGCAATCGGATGATTCGGTTCAGTTGAGCGTCTAATTCCTTCTCGAATTATAGCTGCGTATACTTCTGCTCCAATTAATAAGTCTATCCTTCCAGGTATCGCAAAACTAGGGTCAGCTAAATTCAAATCTTTCAAATGATTGAAACCTGTCGTTTCAATCCGATGAGTAGGTAAATCGTTAGTGATACTCCTTACCACTAACGCATTTACGCAATATTCAAATTTTCCATCTACTGATTCCAGAGTAAATTCAGTTTGTGACTTAGCCACAGTGGCACTGCTCTGATTGAGTCCACTGATGTGCTGATTCGTTCGTGTAAGTTGAAGTTGCAGGCGTTTTGCTGCAGAAGCAGTTATGAATGTTGATTGTGACCCTGGATCTATCAAGGCTCGCAATACTTCGTTGTGACCCCTTTTACTCCGTATTCTGACTAAAGCCGTTGCTAGTAGTACTTGATTCGTGTTTGATGAGAAGAAGGACTTCAATTCATTCCTTTCGTTAGAGTTTCTAACTGGCAAAGCTTCGTTTCCAGTGCTATCGCTGTTTTGTTTAACTGTCGATTGAGCAGAAGGTTTATCTCGATTTGCGTTCGATGTGGTATTGAAGCTAGTTTGTAATAGCGAATGATGTTTTCGTTTACATATACCGCAAGTATGTTTACTTTTACATTCATTGAATTTATGGCCGAAAGTGAGACAGTTCATACATAAATTATGTTTTTTAACAAAGTTCAGTTTTTCTATCGCTGATAATGTTTTGAATTTTATACAGCTAAAAAGTTTGTGATTAAAATTGCACTTTATGCATCGCAAATTTTGATTATCAGATGTGATGTTTTGATTTAAAAATACATTGCTTTGTTTCTGAGGTTTTACAGCTTCCAATACTCTGAATCTGGCTTCTAAGAATTCTACCAATTCTTGAAAACTACACATTTCGGTTTTCGAACTCTGTTTTATTTCCCAATGTTCTCTGGTCTCAGGTGGCAATCGTTGTAACGTTAAATAAGTAATAATCGGATCCCAGTTTTCAGTATTTACACGTAATGTTTCCAGCTCATGTAGAGTTTCTTCAACGTTACTCAAGACTTCTTTCATTGCTTGTGCACTCTCTGACTTTATAGGCGTGAATTTACATAATTTCTCCAGCTGAGTATTAATTAACACTCTGTTGTTGTTGAATCGGCTGACTAAAGTGAACCAAGCTTTTTGGTAGTTTGCTGCTATGATATCAAACGGTTTAATGATTCGAGCTGCTTCACCAGACGTACACGATTTTAAATAATGAAGTTTTTCAATGTCAGAAATTTCATTATTGTTATGAATTAAATTCACATACAGATCTCTGAACGACCTCCATGATCTGTATGTGCCATCAAAATTTGGTAACTGTATAGGTGGTAGTTTAATTTGTGGTTTTGCCGACGGTGGTAAAGTTGTATTATTGTTTGTAGTTTCGTTTGATAAATTTGCTGTAGTTAATAATTCAATTTTTTCGTCTAATTCAACAATTAATTCGAAACATTGTTCTTCAAAGTTTTTAAATGAATTTTGTTCTAAGTATTGGCTGGTGCTATTCGCGTCTTCGGCGTGACAAATCTCATAATGGTTTTTTCGAAACTCTTGAGATAATTCCCTTAATTTTTCGATTCTGCGTTGATATACTGCTATAGGTTTATTTTCACCAATATTTCTTTTTATACTGACAGTAACGTTGTTTAATTCTTCAATCAATAAGTTTTGTGATTTAATTAAACCTTGAACCTTTTCCATTGTTTCCTTTTTCTTTTTACTGCTCGTAATTTTTGTTTTACTACTCGAACCTTTTGGTTTAACCATCAATTAGTATATTCTAACAAATTTTATACAAAATAAAAATTGTGTTTTTATTTAGATCCGGCTCGAAGGACCAAATGTTAAATCCACTAATAAGACTAACATTAAAAAATGAAGAGGTGCCGGTTCAAAAAATTTAATAAAATAAAAACACAATTTTTTTTACAATTCGTTATAAAATTTTATTTAAAATATACTCTCTTAAACCTTAAACCTAACAATTCAATTTCTTAAACTAAATTACAAACAATTTCTAATCTACTTAAATTCGTGTATATTTAAATTTCAAAATGAATTCTAATTCAATATAAAAATTCAATATTTTTAATTATATAATAATGTTTCAATCAAATCGGAAATAAGTATGCAATTAATTTTTAATTATACAAAACAATTTTGAATCTATGAAATATATAAAATTTACTTTAATTTAAAATTTGTATATGTACAATATTTCAGTTAAACCGGAAATAACTATGCAAAAGAATTTAACAAAATTGAAATAAAATCATGAATTTATATAAATGAAATCTATCAAATTTACTTTAATTTAAAAATTTGCATATGTTCTTAACTACTTAATTAACTAATTATTCGTTGGCATAGGTCGACCTACACGAATAGATGGCGTTGTAGACACTATGTTGATTGAAGAACGATGATGAGACCAATTTAACGATGACTGTTCGAATTTTCAAACTTTCAAAAAAATCGTTATGTAAAACTGAAGATTGCCGACGGGAATTGACGACGGTCGAGATGAAATATTTTTTACTGTCTCAATGAATTTTCTGATTTTCCAAAATAATTCAATTTTCTGATGATACTTTCAGCGATGAAACTTTAGAAAATTTCTAAGTCCTAGAAATTTTCTAAGTGTTTAGCGATGTTGAATTTCTGCTCAAAGTATTAGAAAATTTTATAAAAAATTTTCTAAGTCTTTTTTTAAAAAAAATCAATTTTAACAATTTTCGATGATCCGGCCCGAAGTATTAGAAAATTTTGCAAGAAAAATTTTCTAAGTATTTTTTTTTTGATGATTAATTCGACGTTTCCCTATTTTCTGTAAAAATTCTAAATATTTTTACAGAAATTCCTAACTTTTCCCTACTTACTAGCTCAATACGCTAGATTTTTTAGGACTCAATACGTCCCAGCTGATGAGGTGGCCTTTTGGTTTCCTTGCTTCAGTCTCAATACGACAGTATACACAAGTAATTGCAAAAGACAAATTTTTCTGCGAATCGCAACCCTTTATATACCAAATTTTCGCGGTTCTGGAATTTTCTTTTTCTCCGTTGTTGAAATGTTTTACTATTTATCTCATATTCTCGTCTTTTTTATAAAACCGTTTTTTTTCAAATTGTGTCTGGTGGTTCGGATGATAACTTATGATAATTGAGAATAACTCTGATTGGTAATTATCTAACTGGTACCTTTTTGACAATTTGACAGTACTGACATGGTCATATATATATATGTGTATATTATATACTATGCATATATGTTTAAATGTTTTTATTTTTTGTTAATGTTCATTGTTTATGCACTGCAATTAAATATTTTGTGTTTAATGTTTTATGTTATATATTGTGCTATGTGGATTGTTTTTGTTTGTATGCTATGTTTATAAACATTTTTATGTTACCTGCTTGTGCATATTCATGTTATATGTTCCATATTATTGCATATATTTCTGTGTTATATGTTTGATTACGTTGATTGGTTTACATTTTTTTGTACGAAATATTATATGATCGCATTGTTTGTCTTGAAGTGTTTGTAACTTTTTTTTTTGTTTTTATTATTACATATTTTTAAACACTGCCCCTTTTTTTTTTTTTTTTTTTTGATTATTAAAATGTTGAATGACGATTCAACAGGGGGTTTTCTCCTTTTATTAAAATAACTTTCATTATATTTTTGTGACTTTTCAATGTTTTTACAGGCTTTACCTCTTAATTTCTCCAATGACTCATTATCGTTTTCTAGTACAAAATCTTCCAAATATTCTTTGACTCTATCTAAAAATTCACCTCTTTGCCTGACACCAAAAAGAAGTTTTGAAGGGCATTCACCAGTGCTTTTACTACAAGAGTTATTTATAACAAATTCAACTGTGGGTAAAATATCAATCCAATGTTTTTTTCGCTCCTTATCTATTAGTTTTGATATCATAGGACCAATCATTCTATTTACTCTTTCGACTTGTCCATTTGCTTTTGGGCAAGCACTTGATACAAGTATTTGTTCAACATTGTTTGATTTACAAAATTCTTTAAATATTCCTGAAGTGAAACAAGTTCCACGATCACTAATTAGCTTCGCAGGGCGACTATATTGAACAAAATAATTATTCAAACACTTTATTGTTTCATTAGAGCTTGGAGCTTTAGTTGAAAAAAGACGAACAAATTTTGTAAATCCATCTATAATAACTAGGATATACTTTTTCCCTTGCCTCATTTCTAGAGGGCCATAGTAATCAATGTGTATAATCTCGAAAGGTAATTCCCCTTTCGGAATCGAGTGTAGGAATCCTTCCACCTTACCTGATGGGCCGTTAAATGTTATACATTTGGGACAGTTTTTGATGTACGAATTAACCTTTTCCTTTAAATTTGGAAACCAATAACTTCGTTTTATTATTTCGATAGTTTTCTCTAATCCTACATGCTCAAACAGGTCGTGAGAATTTTTTAAGACTTGACACTCCATCGGTTTAGGAACATAGAAACGAATTTTTTCCCTGTCAATTTTACGATAAATAAGTCCATTACGTAACTCGAATAATGGATGTTCTTTAGTCTCTAGCTCTTTTCTTAGCTGTTCAATCGACTGATCTTGACTTTGACAGATGGCCATCATGTGTTCGAAGGAATTTTCTTCCAGAACCAGAATGGACTGAATCCTACTGAGAGCGTCAACGTGTTGCATTCGACGACCTTCTCTATGTTCTACAGTATAATCAAATGATTGCATTTCCAGTGCCCATCTACTTATACGAGGGTTAATTACCTGTTTGTTCAAGGTAAGTGTAAGCGCATTGCAGTCAGTTACGATTTTGAAAGGTCTACCTAATAGGTATATACGGAATCGTCTTAAGGCATAAATTATAGCGAGTGTTTCTAATTCGTACGAATGATATTTCGATTCCTGCGGAGTGGATCGTTTTGAGAAATAAAACACTGGATGTAGCTTTCTATCACTTTTACGTTGTAACAACATGGCACCATATCCTAATGAGCTACCATCACAATGTAGTTCAGTCTCGTCCGTAGGTAAAAATATGGCCAATACCGGTTGTTCTAAAAGTTTCGCCTTTATCACTTCGAACGCGTTATGCTGTGACTCGCTGAACACATATGGGACGCTCTTTGAATTAAGGTCTTGCAATGGTTTTATAATCATGCTAAAATTTGCTATAAATTTACGGAAATAAGAAGCCATTCCTATAAATCGTTGAATTTCTTTTAAATTTTGGGGAATTGGATAATGCTGAATTGCTTTAATATTTTCATAATTGGGTCTTACACCATCTACACTTATTGTATATCCTAAATAGTCAATTTTATTATACAAAAATTTACATTTAGAAACGTTTATTTCTAAAAGGTTTTCAGCCAAAATTTTAAAAACAATCTTCAATGTTTTAATATGTTCCCCAATATCAATGGACGCTATTAATAAATCGTCGATATAAATGACAACCAAACCTGAATCGATTAGTGGCTTAAATATTTTCTCGATGTATCGTTGAAAAACAGCGGGCGCATTTTTTAATCCAAAAGGCATTGTCATATATTCGTATTACCCAAACGGGGTAATAAAACTAGTATACTTTACAGAATTTTCATGCACGGAGACATGATGAAAACCACTTTTTAAATCGATCAGCGAAAAAACACTTTTATAACCTAATTTGTCAATCAAGTCCTCAATAATCGGAAGAGGGTAATTGTCCCGTATTGTATTTTTATTTAGATTTCTATAGTCGACACAAAGCCTATATTCATTTTTATGTTTTTTATGTACCAATACTATAGGGGAACAATAGGGTGAATTACTCTCCCTAATTATACCCTGTTTTAGAAGATCATTTAAGATATTTTGTAATGCCTCACGTTCAACATAATCTAATCTTCGCGGTTTCGCGCTTATATATTCGTGTTTTTCTAAATTTATTTCTAGTTCGTATTTAATTTTCGGTTCTTTTGAAACATTGAACTGGTATTGATAATTTTCATATAATTCATTTACTTTACTTTGATATTTAAAATCAGTATCATTGTAAAACTTCAAATCAAATTTTTTATCATTATCATTATTAATACAAATATTTAATATTTCTTTTCCAGCATCTCTTATATTCTCAAATTTTAATTTTACTCCTAACACCTTTAGAAAATCTCTACCTATAATCATATCTGAATTCATAGTATTATTATCAACCACTTGTAAACTAATATATTTAATTTCATCATATATCTTTATGTATCCATTAAATTTACCAAAAACTTTCAAAGCTGAATTATTTATTCCAAAATAATTATTTAAAGTACTATTATCTTTTTTATATTTTGACAAAAATTTTTCTTTAACTACAGATACTGCGCTACCGGTGTCTAATAAAGCGAATAATTCTTTTCCTTCCATTTTTTCTTTCGCGTCACTAACAAATAATATTACCTTTTATAAAAATTCTTCAGTGCCTCCTTCTATTGCTGTTACATCCTCACCTGAGGAAATATTTGGATGATTTCTTTCCATACGTTGCGAATTCCTAATTATTGAAGGACAATCTCTTTTGAAGTGTTCAGTTGAACCACATGAATAACATGAACCATTTTGCACCCTCTGTTGTCTACACTGGGTTGCAATATGTCCAGATTTATTACACTTGTAGCATCTTTTTGAGCTGGATGTTTTAGTTGACAATTCTCGATCACCACTTTTATTATCTCGTGATACAGATGATAACGCTTTCAATAAATCTTCTTTGTTCCTGAACTGGTTGATTTTAGCTTGGTTAATAAGCGTTCGGTCACCTAAACCATCAATGACTGCGTCTATAAATTCATCGTCTGGTACTTTTAATGCATTTGCTAGACACAATTTGTCATGATAATACTCTGTGAAACTTTCACTTGCTTTCCAAATACGATGTTCGAATGACTTTCTCAGCTGGGCCTTATTTGCGTATGTACTAAAATTGACTTTTAAGTTTTCTAACAACTCATCAAAATCCATTCCAACATGTGCAGCTGACGAATGAAACCATCGAAGAGCTTTACCTTTTAGTTTTCCTATAATTATGATTTTCATTTCGTCCTTAGTTATTTTATAAATGTTTTTCACACTTTTAACTTGTTCTTGCCAAACAACAAAATTATCATTTTCACCACTGAATGAATTTATTAATTCAATAATACCATTTTTTGGTACTGAATTTTTTGATGTTTGTGTTTCTTTTTCTTTTTTCAGTATTTCCTTTTCTCTATTCAGCAATTCGATTTCTTTTCTTAATAGTTCCACTTCTCTATTCCTTCTATTGACATTTTCTGTTTCTGTCGATAAAGAAGTTCGACCAGCTGATTGACTATTCATGATGATATCTTCGCCGTAGTTTTGAGCAGGAGCATCTATTTCATTTTCACTACTATATTCGTCTCCACTTCCACTATTTTTATCGGCATCAGCATCACAATCATGTCCGCCATTTTCGCTATCCAAATACTCTTTCAATCTTTTATATAGGACCTCTTTTTTTCCATTGCTCTTCAAACCATATTGTTTTAATTCCGATTTTAATTTATCTACAGTATATTTTGTTATAGGTTCCATCTATTATTTTACCTGGATTGACTCCACACCTGATAATTGTAAGGGGTTATAAAATAAAACACAAGGTTTATACTTTAATCACACTGTTTATTACTATTACAAGATAGATGTGTCTACCACACAGGTTACTCCTAAACTGAACTCGCCTTTTTTATACAATATAATAATACAGTACTGAGTACTTACTAACTACTCTATCTCTCTTACAGTTAATTTACTGTGAAATTCTGATTGTGAAGGAAGACTATTTTCACGGGAAAACTCTTTTTCGAATCATTAACTTAAACTCTGCTTCATCTCTAAAATATGAACGGACTGTATTAAACATATCAACAGAAAGATTTTTAGCTAAGGAATCTAAACTAGCAGCCATAAAGTTGAATCTAAAAATCTTAATTCAACTGTATCTTTATCATTAACAAAAATCAGTTTTAAAGAGCGATACATACAACTCTTTGTTTAATGGTATTACATTTATATCACTTTCAAAGGATGATAACTTTTTTACAAATAAATGGCAATCATATCCTGAAAAATTATGGAAAAATATTGGAAAGAATTTAGGTACTCTATAAAGCAAATTGCATTCGTTATGTGCATGTCCTCTATATTTTCCTGTTAAATGACAGTGGTCTGCTACTCTATCTCCTCCTAAATGTTTCTTACAAATATGACATTCTTTTCTTAAATTTTGATATCTAATTTCATCTAAGGTTAAACGATTCATTGGTTTCGGATTCATAATATAATTATTATACAAACTACGTACATCTTCAACTACATATATACTCGACAAATTTTCTGGCACAATCTTTACCCCTAAATATTCTTAATTTACTTAAATTTACTTTAATTTACTTACTCATGCTCTCGTACATCTGTTGTTGATGACATTAACGAATCTGATATGCAAGTACTTATCTTTTTCAGGATGCATTCAAAATCGGCGTAAATAACAAAAGGAACATCTAGCTGGCGTTCATAATGCTCGAATTTCAAAATCGACTTGTCTTGAGTTGATATTTTCGTTACAATTTTGTTGCATTCCCCTTTATGTATATTTAAAGCACCCTCACTGTAAAAATGTATTAAGTAACAATTGCAGAAATAAATTTGATTTTTACACCCAGTGATTTGACTTTTAATCAATCTGTAAATAGAAATCTCTCCTGAAATTCTTGCATTGTAGTAAATATTTTGCTGACCATGTTTGAATAAGCTTCCATCAAGTCCTTTTTTCTCTGTATAATTATCATTTTTGAATGAAATGATTTCACTGACTATGTTATTTCATCTTCCTTTTCATTATCATTCCCTTTTGTTATTTTTATATATTCGCCAAATAACTCCATATTAAATTTAAAGGCTTCATGTTTAACCAATAAATCTTCTAATAGCTCCAGAATTGGTTGCTTTGAAAGATCAAAAAACTTTATAGGATCCAATATACCTTCATCTTTATTTTCTAGAATGTAGCCACTCTTTCATCAAAACAACTTTAAATCACTTTCAAACAGAGTTGTTCAATTTCATGTAAAAAAATATTTTTTACATTTTTTTGGTAAAAAATGGTAAAAAACGCGTAAAAAAAGGTAAAAAATGTAAAAATATGTAAAAAAGTAGTAAAAAATGTAAAAAAGTAGTAAAAAATGTAAAAAAGTAGTAAAAAATGTAAAAAAGGAAAGGATTTTTTCTAATTGGGCACAGATTCACACTCCTTTAAGAAATCGTCTTACATTCGAAAGGTCGAAAAAATTAATTCACGTTTATTTTTCATTAAATTTAAAAACAATTAACAATTTAGAAATTTTAGATGACAGTGATGACGATGATATGTAATGAATAAATATATTTACAGAGCGTACTTATTTTAAATGTCTTTTCTTTCACCACCTTAAAATCTCTTGAATATTTAATTTCAAAATTTTTTTCTTTTTTAAAAACAAAATTTCGGTTTTTTTTGATTTTTTACATATTTTACAAAATTGTTTTCTAAAAATCGAATGTAAAAAAAAATGGTAAAAAATGTAAAAAAAAATGTAAAAAATGTAAAGTAAAAAATTGGAACAACTCTGCTTTCAAATGTTCATTAACTATTTCGGCTGCATTTTCTTCTTATGCATATTTGTTTTTAAATGGTATGACCATTCACTTTTACGCACCTCTTTTCCACGTATAGTACACAATTTCTTTTGTACCATTTCATTAGTTTTAACACTACTTATTGA
This sequence comes from Villa cingulata, assembly GCA_951394055.1. Lineage (NCBI taxonomy): Eukaryota > Metazoa > Arthropoda > Insecta > Diptera > Bombyliidae > Villa > Villa cingulata. Next base: position 30,350,046 of record OX596020.1, on the reverse strand, counting down.
TTCAACTGATGAAAATATTTTTTCACACTGCTCACAATTAAACTTCATTTTGAATATAACTTGTTTAAGGAAATTAGAAAAATTTATATAGTTCACAGAGGTATGTATTCTACTGAATAAGGTTGATATTGCGGTTTTTCTCTTTTTATACTGAACTCTTTTTCTCTTTTTTTATCAATTTACAACAACAACAAATACCGGAAATACAAATTCCGAGATAACCTCTCACCCTCCGAGAACCCAACAACAAATTCAATACAATCACCGGAAATCGACTTCCTTCCGCCGCCACCACCCTTTATCATTTCTTGAAAATTCAATGACGTCACACACCGCTTATCTCGATGACGTCATCAAAAAGTTATCTCAATTACTTAACCCAAATCTTATCTCAATTACGTCACCTAAATCTTATCTCGATGACGTCACCAACCCCCCCCCCATCTTTATCTCTGAAAATCGATGACGTCATACAACATGAACCATACTCTGGTCCAAAAACCTCATATTTATACTACTTACTGCGAACATTTAAATTTCTAGTTAAAAACCACAGGAAGTAAAAATAATTTTCCCATTAAACAATTTTTGGTAATTCAATTACAAGGATCGCAAAAAATTGAAAGGAAAAGCAAGGAGGGATGTTAAATTAAAAAACACGTTTTTATGAAATAATAAAATTTTTTAATTTTTCTTAAAATTTTTTCTATAAAAGTTATATATTATCTAAATGCTGCAAGGATTCTTGCAGCTCTATTGTAATGCATTTGTCTGAGAGATATCTCTAAATTAAATTACTCCATTACTCGTCGGTATTGTTGTTCTTTGAAAAATTGATATTTTGGAAAATTCTGCATCTGAGTATCTCCCGAAGGTATGACTAAGTCAGATTCTGAAGAAATACTATTTTTGTTTAAATGTTTTTTATTGGATGATTTTTCTGCGTTTTTTTTTTAGATTCTACAACCATACGCACCATTAATGCTACGTTTTATTACGTTTTATTAGTAATAAAAAACTAGTAATAAACAAATATTATAAAACTAAAATGTTTAAATATTATCAAAAAAAAGTAAATTAATTTATTTTTATGAATAATTAATTAATAAAAATTTTACTTAAACGTTTGGATTTTCCATACTTATTTTTGTTGTCACTTCACTTGAACGTACGACTAAAAGTGACAATAAAACGACTACAAATACGACTGTCAGTATACGAGATACGACTGTTGTCTTGTCGTGTTGAATTGAGATTTGAAGTAAATACGACTGGTAGCATAGGGCCCACGGTGTTTCTTATTAAGCCGACAATATGAATTCTCATTTTTTCTCAGTAACCATATTCACCTAAAAATATGATTAGTGTGTCCATAGGCATAAAATCAGTATTTTTTCATTTTAGTACATTTATTCTATATGCATTTTAAAAAATTAGTACAAAGTGATAAAAAGAATACTTGCTAAATTCATATCAAAATTAAGAAAAAAAATAAGCTTTGTTAATTTTTACCAGCAAATATGAAATATTTCCAATGGAAATTAAATAAATTTTCATTATTTTAAAGGTTACATCATTATATTTTTCAGAAATAAAAAGATCTTTTTTGTTTGATTTATTTTTACCACAGCCACTCAGCTTGTAAATTTGGATCCGTGGGGAAAGAAAATGTTGGAAACAATTTATCAACTGCTTTTACGTTTGAATTATAATTTGAGTTGCAACCAGGAATACAACAAATACGCGGCATAATTGCAAAATTATATAGAAAGCAACAAAAACATAATTAAAAAAAATAACAATTTGTAAATAAATATCACAAACAAAACTGATATCGATAAAAATCTAGTAGAATAATATAAATTTAAAAATTACTTATCTGCTATTATTATTATTATTATTATTATTTTTCTGGCTAACACGTTTCTTAAAAAAAGGCAAATAAATTTATTGAAAAACAAAACAAACTAAAAATATTTTACATTTACCTTGTAATAAATGTTTTCTCCTTTATAGGTATTCCGATTTTTCTTATTTTACCTATAAATAGAATAATGATTTTTTACAAAGCATATCAATTTTAGAACTTTCAAAACATTTATTTTTTGTTATTAAATATTATTAACAAAATTACTTTAATTGATTAATTTTAATCCTGTTGCCTTATTACACATCATTTTAGGTTAGAAATATCATAATTTTGTTTCCACTTTTTTTGTTATTTTGTTTAATTTTAGTTAAATTTTTAAACTAGGTTACATCTTCCCATAGGCATAACCTATTTGTTGAGTGGTGACGTCACGTTTATCACTCTTTCATATAATATGGAATGGCACCAACATTTAAAATTTGTTAGAATAAAAACTTGAATCTATTTTGGAAATTTTTATAATTTTATTTACACTTTATGTACATATTTTTTTTATTTTCCTTGTTTTTTTCTTACAAATATTTAATTCTACTTCACTATTTAAGGATCTTAATCTAAAATACATTCTTGTTCTAAAAAATAAAGTTTTAATTTCATCTGTTATATTAATGTTTTTTGAAATATTTAAATGATATTTTAAAAAGTTTTTTTTCAAGAGTATTTTATCCTTATTTACAAAATTAAAAATATCATTTAATTTTTTAATTTTATCAAAATATTCCTGAGTGGGTTTTTTTAGTCCACCTTGGCTAATTTCATCTATTCAGGTATATACTGCATTACTACACATACCGCCTTCGTATATGTAGCCGTCTTTTAATTTTAATTTTTTTGCTATATATCCAGCCACATACTGCAATGCATCATCTGTGAAATCTGAAAATGATCAAAATTTTACGAAAAGTTTTCCTCGCAATCATCTTTCGGATCGTACACTTCTGAAAAAATTTTGTTGGATACAATTTCGTCGTCCTCTTCCATATCCTTTTCAGTAAGTGTGTTTCCAGTGTTTGTACTCAAACTCAGTTGTAGTTCAGCATCAGCTCTTCCTAGAAAACACAATATAATAAAATAACAAAATAAATTTTAAAATCAGCTATCTGTTGACTAACACAAGACGACACAACTGGAAAAACGACACAAAGGAAACATAAAAACAGCACAATTACAAAGGACATATAATGATCTACATGACATTTACCTAAAATAAAGCTTTATAAAATTACCTAATATGAATGACCTTAAACGATATTTAAATTCAATCGGCGTAGGGTGATCGTGAAGACCCCCTTTTGCGCGAATAACAACAAAAAAATTTTCCAAGCAGTCTTGATTTAAGCGATTTGTGATGATATAAGATATATTGTATGTTTTATTTAAATATAAAAACATACTTTTTAAAGCAGAGTTATTTACTATTATTGCTTTTTGAAATGGAAGTAGTGTAGTTCTACCAGAAACCCTTAAACATTTCATTTTATTTGACATATTTGTTAATATTTCTTGTTGTGGTTCAATATCAAGACCGTATGCTCTTTTGGAATTTATAACACTTGGAGACATACATTTAGTATTGAAAAGATCGAACCAATCGTTCTCACTTTTAACAAAATCAGCGCATTCTAACCAATTTGAATTCCCTCCCTTTCCTATACTCATGCACCATCTAATGCATGAATACATTGAATGCGAAAAAAGTTGTGTAGCGTATTTCACTTTTTGTCTATGTGCTCCTTTGATTTTTAAATGTGACAATGTCACTTTATGATTAATTTTTAAATCTGATTCCTCCATTTTGATTATTGCTTGAATTGGCTCTTTATTTGTTTCCCATTTAAAATAAATCTACTATCTTGAAAGTGGTCTCGAACAAGTTTAATTAGGTATGGTACGTCAGAGAAGAAAAATTTTTTTTTTGATTTGTTGGATTGTTGTTCAATATGTGGACTTTCTTCACTAACTTCTAAATTTCTTCTTAATGTTGAATTCGATGGACCTAAATCTGAAACTATAGCTACCACTGTGAAGTTAATTTTTTCAAGGCAATTTATAATATGGTAAATAATTTTTTTAGTCATAGGAGTATCATAATTATAATATATTGGTTGTTTCCATGCTTTGAATAGACCTCTAATCATAGCGACTTGAACGTAATTATAAGGACTAGTAACTATATCCTGAACCTTATCATATTCATAACAGGATTTAATTTTCATCTCGTCGAACGACATAACGCATAGTCTTTCTCGTTCATTGTAATCGAGATCCTCCATTACCTCTAAAATTTTTTCTAAAATTCCTGGTTTGATTTGTTGCTTCGATGCCCATTTTTGAAGCGTAGAAGGTGCCGGTAATGGATATTTCTTTTTATAGAGATATCTATATAACCGTGGCTCAGCTGAATATAAGCTTAAAGCACTTGAAATATCCTTATGTTTCCAGACTCTTTTATTTTGCCCAGATAATTGTCCTTCGGTGAAGATTTGTTCCAAATTTTTGAGAATTGTTCGTTCCTTCTCGTTTTTTTTAATTTCTTTTTTCAAACTTTCCACTTGTTTCTTTAACTCCAAAACTTGGGGCTTGAATAGCTCGATGGTTGTGTGTCGGTCTTGCGATCTTTGAGATCACGGTTCGAACCCCAGCCAGCGCACTACTCTTGCCCAAGTCGATCAATAATTTTTCCCATCAGCAATGTACACCAGTAACTGATTACTGATGATAAACTGGATAATAATGTATATCTGACATAAAATTACTGATCGGCGGTGCCATGGACTGAGTATCCGCGTGCACTTAATATATACTATATACATTTATGTATATATGTATATTTTTTAAATGAAAATGAAAATGAATGAACTCCAAAACTTGCAATTGAAACGTGTTATCTAAATCCACCCTGAAATATGTTTGATGTTATATAAGTACAGTATAATAAACTAAATATTATAAATATTTTATGAAAATAATATTATTTATTACATACATCGTTTGCATACCTACATCTTTTGTAAAAGCATTATCTGGTTGACCTATCCTTGTACTGTCGAAATTTTCTTGGAGTCTGTAGGAATTAATATGTTTTTAATATTATTTTACTAGATAGAATTTTAAGTAGTTAATACTTACATTTTAATGTCAAGATCAATTCTCGATTATCTGAAGATTCTTCTACAGCATAATTATAATTTCTAAAAAAATAAAAACAAATAACATATTTTCTGTTGAATCTATTTAATAATGCCTACTTCTCAAAATCATTTGAAACTGATTCCAAAGGTTCAGGTTCTTTCAATAAGTTGGTTATATCCACATTTTCTTTTTCTGAAGGATTATACCTATAAATTTTCATTATAGATGTACGTTAATAATATATTAACGTTAATATTATATTTACAATATAATACTTACTTTGTTGAAGCAGAAATAAGTTCATCTACCAGCTTTTTAGTACTCCTTTTTTTAAATCTTTTCAATCTGTTGGATTCAACCAAAGGTGCTGATCCTGGTAGATTTTTTGATGGAAAAGCCCCTTTTTTCAATTTTTATTTTTCTAACACTGTATTTAATAGCTGGTCTTTTAATGTGTAATCTTCATGAGTAAAATGGTCAGAGCCAACACAAATATTTTCTATATTTTTTGTTGTAATGTCTATTCTACACAAATCAATCCATTTTTTTAATAAAGTTTTTTCTTTGGGAAAACTAAAAAATCTAAATAAATGCTTATTTTTTCTTTTGTCATTATAATTTTTACACCCTTGCACTGAACACTTCATTTTTAATTCACTTTATTAATTTTTAATAAACTTTATTATGAAAAATCAACGCTTTTACCATGGTAAACAATAAAAATATGATAGATGTGACGTCACAGGTGTCAAACAATTGACATAAAAAACAAACAAAAATTTCACAATTTGATTGAGGTCTGGACTCCGCGCTGGCCAATCAAGAACAGTAATATCTTTTTCTCGGAACCAGTGTTTGACCTATTGTATATTTTCTAAAACTTCTGTTTACGATGGCTCTTTTACTAAAACTGATTTGTCTTTTGAATTTCATCTTCTTATATATTATTTCATTTGTTTACATAATTTCTTAATTCTTAGAATTCGTTTTATTTTTGATCAGACTTATTCTGATTTGTCTGACCTACTTATCTTTTGCAGTTTTGCTAATTGATTATCTTTTAACAGTTTTACTGATGCAATATATGACTATATCATATGTATATTTATTTTGTAAAATGTATGTGGTATCCTGTGGTATCATAGTACTCGTACATATGTACATGTAGATAGGTAACAATTTTAAATATTGAGATTATTGAGTGTAGACAATATTATTGAGTGTAGCCATTTCTTTTCAAGTTGAAATAGTTCTGGAAACAGATAAAATATTGCTGTTATATTATGATCTCAAGACGATCATGTGACTACGAAATACTTACTTCTGCTTTCTATTTCTTCCGTTTTTTTCTATTTCGAAGGGGGGAAGTGACGAGATTATCGGCTACAAAATTCGTATTTCTGGTATTACTTGTTCCCAAATGAATCATGTTGTTCGCGGCATTGATATCTCTGTTCCACACCATTTTACAGTTTCGGCAAACTTGGAAACGGTGTGGAAATTTAGATGTATGTAATTCCATGAAACATTTGGAACATAGTTTGGATGTACGGAACTCGTCAACTTCTTTTACATGTGCAACCTTACACAATCTTCGCAGCACCTGTGGACAAGGGGTAACCCTTGTAACCCTTGACTTTACAATTTTGTGATGTTTTGTAATCACCCATCAAAATTAAGTTCTTTTCTTTTTTACTGATGATTTTTTTCAATAATTGTGTGATGGCTTTCTCGGTTGCAATGTATTTTTGAAATTTTAATCTCGTCACTTTCCGTTGTTTGTATATTTGCTGCATCGACCCGAACATCTTCAATCTGTCTTCTACATATTCATCGATGAAATGGGGAACTCGTGTGATTCGCAATAATTGCGTCTTGTCTTTTCGACCTCTTTAGTCCATTTCCATAATTTTCTTTTCCGTGTTCTTTGTCCGGTGCTACTATGGAACTCTCTAGATCTTATTTTGATGTTCTCATATTTTGTTGGATCTTTGACATCACACTTTACGATTCCCATCATGAGTCTATGTCCAGGATCGATTCCAATATATTTGTCATAATTGGTGGCAGCTAAACTACTTGTATCATTCTTTTTTTTAATTTTTCGCTGAAAGGACATGGATACTGACACGCCATCACTAGTGAAAGAGAAAAGGAACTTGTGGTTCCGTGTTTCGAACTTTTCGAAGTTGAAAAAACTCTTCCATATTTCCTCCAAAACAATTATAACTTAAATATATTTTATATAATAAAACGTGTAATAATTTTATAACAAAAGTAATAAAAATAAAATGAAATAATAATAACAATAATAAAGTGTTGTTTGTATTATTTGTACATCATTATTTTTTTATATAATAATTAATAATTTTTTTTTTTATTTATTTATGCAAGAAATTGTATATTATATTATATTATATAGATTTATATATCTGTATGATTTTAGATTAATAATTATGATGGGTAATAATAATACAATAATAATAATAATAGTAGTAGTAGGAATAATTATAGTTATATATAATATAATAAGTATGAATATATTTTCTATCTACATATATATAATGTATGTATGTATACTTTGTTCATAAAATTCGTTCAGTACACGGCTTATGGAAGAGTTCATTTTTGGACAGTAGCGTTACTTTTAAGAGGAATATATCAAATTACTCATACCCCCACCTATTTTATATATAATGAGGCGCTGTAAAAGAGAAAAAAACAACAGCACCCGTCAGTTTCATATTACCATCACCGCAACCATACGGTGACTGATTATTATTTCTTGTCGTTCAATCATATTCACTGGATTGCACAAACAAAAACTATAAATGGAAAAAAATTGATCATATGCGAAGAAAACGAAGTATGACGAAGGAATTCATATGCGCACACGATTGTCGCTTAATGAGGAAAAAGTTGCTTGATTCGGCTAATCAAGATGTGGAAGAACAATAGATTGAATAACAGAATAATGATGAATTAGTGCTGCCGTGTGGTCATAATAATCATATTAAGTATTGCCGTTTTTGAAAATCAAAAATTTTCATTTATATGAATTTTTGTTATATATTATTATTAATTATATATTACATATATTCTATGATGCATTTTATTTATATATTATTATTAATTAATAGATATGTATAGTAGATATATATTCTATAATAAATATTTATGTCATGAAAAAAAATTTTTGCTTTTACGTTGTTGTAAATGTAATACTGTTGCAGAACAGTTAGTTTTTCGTTACATTTTTTGTTGCATGAAAATAGAGATTATTTTCGTTCGTTAGTTGATATTTGCTGTGATTTGTGAAGTGAAGATTGCTGATAAAAAAATAGTTAAAAAAAATTTTTTGCAAAATATAAAATAGTACAGTGAACTCTCTCTTGAACGGACACACGCGGGGAATGATTTTTTGTCCGTTCGAAAGGGGTGTCCGGTGAAAAGAAGTTCGAATTAAAAAATACTTTTTTTTTTAATTTGAAAGTTCATTTATTTTATGACAAAAACTAATTAGCAACAATTAAAAAAGTAATAAAATATTACATATTTGAATAATAAAATATTACATCCAAATTGACATTTTTATTTTTTGAAAAAATCCATGATTATACTTTGCCGCAAATTCTTACATAATTTGGGCAACACATGTTTTTCCAATTTGGAACTTTTTTCCTTTTGCTCTAACAGAATAATTTCCTGTATTTTCAAGATCTGTAGCGTAATTTATTATACCTATTTTTTCTCTTAAAGATAAAAGTTTTCTTTTCGCGGGCATATTCACAACTTTACTATGGATAAAATAATACGAAATGTGCACAAACCTCTCAATGACAGCTAAGTAATAAAATAAATTTCAACTTTATCATAACACAATAATTATTAGATGCTTATTTCACAACAGTTAAATAAAACTAAACAATAAATAAATTGTAAGATTGAAAATAGTTTTGTGGCAAAGAATAGACACATTATAAAACAAAACAATGTGAAGTAGAAGCATTTATTACAAATGCAGACAGATTACAGTTACAGAAACAGTTAACTTTTAAATTTGAAAGGTTTTGTTTTTTTTTTTTTTATAAAAAAAAACTAAAAATTGTCCGCCAAAGAGAGGATCAATGTTCAAAATTATAGAAAATAGTGTCCACGTCCGTCCGTAGGAGATGTCCGCTTTAGAGGAGTAAAATGCACATTTATGCACATTGCTGCCAGCCATTTCTCGTATTGGTGTCCGTTTAAAAGGGTGGTCCGTTTAAAAGAGGTGTCCGTTAAGAGAGGTTTCACTGTATATGTTTTGAAAATCAAGGTAAAACGGCAGCACTTATAAAAATCTCATCCGATTTTACATAGAAAATTTGAATTAAAGGGGCAACACTTTCAGAGGTGTTAAACAGAAACACATTTATACGAATTTACCAAGTTAGAATAGAGAAAATATATCCCCATAAGCCTCCGAACTGAATAAACTTTATGAACAAAGTATAGCAATATCTTATTTCTTTAATTCATTTTTTTAATTGAGATGAGTTCATTAATAATAATAATATGTTTCATGAATTGAAATCATACATTGAGTTGGTAAACTATCTACAATTTAGATATTTAATTAATTTAATATATAATATATGCAGTATACGGACAAGAAAATATTTGAATTTTTGAAAAGTTCATTCTTCCCCGGAAATAGAATTCAAAAATTCAAATCAACCAAATAAAGTGAGCCAATCTCGAAAATAATAATATAGTAGATAAAATTGGAATGTGACATAAGGAATGAATAAGAATATGAAATGAAAGCGAACAGGGGAATTTAGTGATGAATGAAACTTGGAAAAATGTTTATGTATATGTGAGGCGGAATTTTCCAATTGGAAATGCATGTAATGGAACTTTCCAACATGCGTAATTTATGAAACAAAGGTAAACAAAATGCATTATTTAAACTGAAATGACCTAACGGTGTATAGAGACAATACTATACAAAATATATGCGCGTGTAAATGAAATATAAAGAGTGTATTGTAATGCTTTGATTATGGCATTGCAATACGAAATAATAATAGGGTAAGTACAATATGTGTGAAATTGAACGTGCCGTTAGGTAACTTGATTTTAGAAAAATCATGAATATATGGAGTGACTAATAACAGTCACTCAAAAAATTATACCCCTCACATTACATAGCAGGCTCGTTAGAAGGCTTGCCTGAAGAAAGAGGCTGAAAAAGTGAGGCTGCTATGCTTCGAACGATTAAGGAAGCGCCCAACGTGGGGAAGCCCCATGACCCTGAGATTAAGAGTCTCAATAAAAGGAAAATTGTGCTAGTCGGGCTTTACGCAGCATGATGAATAAGGAATCGCTAAAAGACAAAGATTAAACGAAAAAGCAGGTGAAGGAACTTCAGGTAATACTAATACAGAACCAGCATCACCTATAGAAGACGAATTGCAACAAATAGAGATATACGACAAATTGAACAACCAAATTTTGATCAACCAGAAGAACACATGGAAACAGAAGAACCTAATACTGAAAACATCAATAATGGTAATAATGTCAATAATAATGCAGAATCAACAAAACGTGTATCTGCTAAAATATACAGACCTTTAAGAGGAGCACATTAACAGGGAACATTAACGTTTTCTAAACAATTTTTTTTAATGACATATGGTTTCTCGTATAAAGCATTAGGCAACAGGCATGTTTCTACACCATTATTTTGTTTACCAACAGAATTTCCAGTATTGTATTTAAGTCCAGCAGAATTTATGTCATTACCTAATAATACTAAGCCAGTAAGAATTGCTATTAGAATAACTCCTTCTGGTTATAGAAGTTCATTTGCAACTGGACAAAGTACATCTACATATGCAAATTCTGCGCATTGTTTATTTGGAATACACGGAATTGGATTAAATCATAAAATTTATTGCAGACATGGAAGCTACGGCTTACCAAGTACTAACGAAATGATACCAACAGATTATACATATGTTAAAGAAGGAGAATACGGTGAAAAATATATGGCTCCAATACTGAAATTGGATGTGTGATGGGCCCACATAAACATATAAATTCTTATTTAATATTAAGTAAAGATGAATTTTATAGTTATAATCCATTAAAAAATTATATAAAAGAGTATGATTTGTTAGCATATATGGGTAAAGCAATAATAAATTTTGATTATGAATTTCCAGAGCAAGCCTATATTAAAGATAAAAAATCAGCACTTTTAACAGCCGGTCCTTTAGTAAATGACAGAAAAAAGCAATTTCGAGTATCTAAAAAAAGAGGAAAAAGAGTAGAACATATGCAAACTAAAACAGATAGCACTGCAACACCACAATTTCCTAAAATAAGAATATTAAAAGATGTTGATGAAATAGAATTAAAAGGGGAAGAACATATAGTAGGATACAATCAATCAATGATGGGATACAGAAATTGTTCAAATATGAGTGAACCTCCTGTTCAAGAAACAGCTCTATGGTTATACTTCGGAGTCCAACCAGTTCCATCGACAGTCCCAGATAGATCAGAAGCATTTACAAATGTTTGTGTTCATTATTCTATTGAAACTTTTTAAGAAGTAGTTATTGGAGAAGGATTCGATTTTACACATACTGAAGAAGTAATCAGTTGGAAATCTAAACATTTAAAAAGTTCAGTTGAATATAAAGATAAATTATCAGATTTGTTAAATAGAGACAATGAACATATAAAATGTAAATAAATTTTATTCTTTTATTAAACCATATTTTCTAAAGATATTAAAAATACATAATGGATGTAATTGTTTATTCCAATCTTTTAAAAATCCTGCATACTGAAAATTAAATTTGTATAATCTGCATTCAAATGCCTCTGTTGTTGGAAAAATGTAATTATTTGAGGTTATCATAATTGGTGTTCTTTTGATGACCTGAATGTTTTGGTACTTTACATTCGCACTTGTTTCGTCTCCAGATAAAACAGTTTTTATCATCTCTGTTGCTGACGGTTCAAAGTTAGGTTCATCCCAGTGTAGAATACGTTTATTTAAACAGTTATTAAACGGAAACTGACTATATCTATTGATGTTTAAAACTTGTCCATAAACTACGCAAGCTGATTTTATACACCTCATAAAATATGATTTACCCGCAAGTGAAAGAAATATTAAGTAAGTTGTAAGAAATAAAGAAAAGTTAATAAATTAATAATGATAAATTTTAAAAAACTTACCTGCTGATGGTGGTCCATAAATGTACTTATATTGCATTCCGCTTTAAAGATTTTTTATTTAATATATTATATAAAGTATTTAAAAAATCATTTATTATTCTCCTTCATTGTTGAATTGAAAAGATAAAAAGTATTTTAATTTTTCTATTGAATCATTTAAATCAAAATACATATTAAAAAAATTGCCATCTGTACAATCAAACATAGGTGTAGTATTGTTTAATTTCTCATATGTTTCTTCTAATGAATAAATACTCCACTCATTTTCAAACACTTCTATTGCATCTTTATATGTTTGGCGACTTTTCGTAATAAAAGTTTACGAGTACCGATAATTTTACACTCCACTGTAAAAAAAAATAATCCACTTTATATATACTTAAATGATAATAACATTGCTGAAAGAAAATTTTTATTTATTAAAAATATAATAAATTATACTCTGACCCTATACTTTTCGCGAAAATTTTACGAAAAATTTTATGTAAACAAAATGTTGAATAAAACAAAAAAATTTTTAAAATGTCCTTTATTGAACTAAGTGGACTTATACTTTTGACGCCGGCTGTGTGATATGTCCCAACAGGGTACTATGGCTGTTTTTCTTTATTCATTCTGGACGTGCGGAATATTCCATATGCGTTTCTTTATTCTATAAAATTATTCCGAATGTTCCATTTCGTATTTTTTAATTTTTTCGGAATATCTAGAACGTATTCTTTTCGATTATATGCTGATTTTGGAATAAAAGCAGAATAAATGGAATTAACCCTACTTTTAGTTTGTGATCTGTCAAATTTCATAATAATATTAAAAGACTGAACAGGAAAAACCGAGAAATAAAAGAGGAATAAAACATTTAAAATATTTTTTAAAATGAGTTCAAATGAAAATCGTAAGATTATTTATTAAATTTTTAATAAGTTTATAATTAATAATTTTAAAAAATTATTCTAGATGAAATTGCTTTTAAGTGGACAAATGGGGACATCAAGTGCCTTATTGATTTATATGAACAAAATATGATCAAATTCGATACGTTCTCAAAAAAAAAAATATGGGAAGACATTGCAAGAGAAATGGAAAGAATTAGAAACAAATCTTTCTCCGGGGACCAGTGCAACGGGAAGTGGAAAGGCCTTAAATTAATGTATAAAAAAATTAAAGACTACAACAACACAAGTGGTAACAACAAGAAAAACTGGGAGTATTTTGATGCAATGGACAAATTACTATTCCAACGTCCTGAAATAAATCCACCAGCCACTTGTTCAAGTGAACAAAGTATTGTAGTTGTTAGAGAGGACATTGAGGCTCAATACAATTTCCACGATATCATTGAAGATACATCGCAATTAAACTCTAGCTCTGAGATGTGTACGACGAGCTACTCTCGAAAGAGAAAATCAACCTCATTTCAAGAAGAAGAAAATAAACGACACAAGGAAAAAATGGAGAGAACAGATAGATTCTTAAATCTGTTTGAAAAATTAGTCAATAATATAATAAAAGATTGAATTTTCGATAATGTTATGTTATTTTCATTCCTTTATATGCCACGGATACCTTAAATTTTATGGTTTTAATTTGTTGAACATTTTTATACTAATTCGTGAAATATTTTTAATGAAATAAATATAGTTTTTTAATGTCATACACTTTTTATTTATAATATAATTATTCGAAATGAACATTCGTAAACATTATTAAATATGCAGTACAAAAATAATATTTATGTACATCTACATATATTAGGTATATAAATAGAAGTTAATTTCAAGAAGATGTAAAAAGTATCCAAATGTTAAAAAATAATCGTTTGTCTTGAACCAAACAAAATTCTGTATAAAATTCTAAATAAAACAAATCTAATAAAATTTTTATATTTTTTAATATTTTATAATATGTTTATACATTTTGTCTTAACAATACATATATCTTATTTTATTCTAATTGTCTCGCTATTATATTTCTTTTTTCCTGTGCTGCATTGTCATTGTTGTTATTATTATCATTTAGTTGAGAGTTGTTATGGTTTTCTTCAATATTTTCTTCAAATTCCCATTCAAAAAAATCTCCTCGTTTCAAACAAATGTTGTGTAAAACACAACCCGTCATAATAATTAGCGGAATGAAGTCTGGCCATTTAGTTTGTAACTGTTGAAGTCGTCTAAAACGAGACTTTAATATGCCAAATGCTCTTTCAATGATCACCCTTGTCGATGACAGCTTACGACTATATTTTTTTTAAACGTCCGTCAAGTTTCCATTGTCTTTGAAAGATGTCATCAAATAGGTTTTTAATCCGTACGCTTGGTCTCCTATTAAATGTTGGTCGCTAGGAATTCTCAATGAACCTATTTCAATCAGAAGAAAATTTTTAAGATTAAGAGTTCAATTTTAAGATAAAATCATATAACCATTAAAAATTCTTTTGAAAAGACTCGATCTATGAAACAAGCAAGAATCATGAATTGAACCTGCTTCTCCTGCGTAACAGTCAGTAAAAATCATCTTTTCATTGCAAACACCTTGCAGCAAAACAGAATGGTAATTTTTCCTATTTACATATGAATTTGGGAAAACTTTAGGTGCAGGTATGCGAATATGACTACCGTCTATACAGCCGATGACTCCTAAAATAAAATATACAATTTCGTTATTTAGTAAATTGTATACAAATGGAGTATTCAAATTTTCTCTTATCTTTACCTGGAAAACCGGTGTGGGCTCTAAAAAACTGTTCAGTCTGCCTTGCTTCTTCTGAATTTGGCCATTTTATAATGCCTTTCTCTTTATTCAACTTCAAAAGCAAGTTACAAATAGAGTGAATTGCAACCCAGCAGGCTTTGATAGAGACACCAAATCTATCTGCTACTGATCTGTTCGTATGTATGTATTTAGATCTTAACATAGTAAAAAATAATTATTTTTGATCATATAAATTCATACCTGAAACATTCTGTATTTGATAAATACATATCATGATTAATAATTGTTTTTCTAATTCTATATTTGGTCTGCCGCGTCTAACATGCATTGATTCCACATTTAGAAGTACAATTTCTTTGTACAAACTTTCGAAACTTTCAGGTGAAATTCTAAAGTGGCATTTAAATTGCTGTGAATCGAACTGTGGTATTGTTTTTTCCCAAAAATCTTTATTTTTTGCAATACGTCTAGTCTTAAATTCCTCTTCATCACTGTCACTATCATTATTAAAAAAAAAGATCCCAAGCTAGTTCTCCAATAACAGAAAAAATTAAATTACTTTCTTCTCCACTACCACTCATTTCAGTAAAACTATTTACAATACTGTTTTGTTTTTTTATTCATTCTATTCCGCATATTCCTACAAGTATTCTATTCCTTCCATTCCTTCTACAGAATGAATAAAGAAAAACAGCCTATATCACCATAACTACATTCAAAACGTATATAATATATGCAAAATACGATTTTGCTGTATACACAATGTAAAAGCAGCAAAGCTTCGCGTGCGTTAACGTCATATTATGACTATACCATAAAGAGTCCAACCCAAAATATGTTGAGAGCAAATAATAATAATTGCTGACCATACGAAATAATTATATTAAAACTAACGCGGCAGCGACGCTTCAATGTATAAGCACCTCAACATAAACAACGATGAATGTCAGAGTAAAGTTAAAGACAAGGCTAGGTATAACGACAAAATCAGGAACTAAAATTTATAATTGATATACAATTACTTGAACCAAATGTTTCCAAAAAAAACTCAATATGTATATGTTTTACATGGAGATATATCGTAGACAACAGATTTGCAAAATTTCTTTAATACGCGCATTCATATATGAATATAGTATTCAATTTTTAAAATTTCAAAAAAAAATAAACGAAGTTATATTGTGTTTCGAAAAAATTAAAAAAAATCAAAAAAATAATAATATAAAAATAAAATAATAATTCATAAAAATATTGGCTTTTGCTTCAACACTCCCCCTTCAGAACTTCAGACTATTAAAAAAATGTTCATTTGTACAAAGAACGAGGCTATACAAAAAAATGAAACTACTTTATGTGTAGAGCGGATAAAAGTATGGAATGAAACGACACACGAATGCGTCACTGTCTGAACTTCACAGAAGGATATCAAAGTATGAGGTTCAATTTTGGTTCCCAACATTGTGATTCGAAACGATAAAGTGTTAAGCCCATCAGAATTGACTCATAACTTCGATATCCCAGACTTGTGACCGTTGTGATGGTATGTGATTGACACGATTACTGGAACCCAAGTGAACAATTCGAAAATTATTCAGATGGTATCAACAGTAATCCCATCAATCAAGCACCATCACACGAACGTGACGTCATTTCTACCATTAACTTGGAAACTTTTAGGTTGTATGACCTCAAAGAAGATTTGATCAATCATCAGCCTGGTACCCAACTTTGCAGCTCGAAGACTACAAAGTGGTTAGCCAATCAGGTTGATGAATAATCAAAACAACTTCGAGGTCACTCGACCCAAAATTCCAAAACAGAATGAAAAGTGCTAAAGATGACGGTGTATGATCCGTAAAGGACATTAAGTGTTAGCCTGTGCTAACAAGGGTGCAAAAAGAAAAAAAATTTTCCGTAAAGGAACAAAGTGTTGAAATAACCAACAACCCTGCACATTCATACGAATGTACGAAGAACCACCTGGGTTGTCCATGAAGGACTAAATGTGACACAGATCCGTAGATCTGTGTCCATGTAAAACCGAAAAGTTTTTTTACAAAATGGCGCGTCCAGTTAGGACAATTCGATCTACAGTCTGGGACACTGAAATAACCGAATGTTTGGGCGCCATTTTGTAATGTATTTACAGTAATGTATGTGTTGTACTGACAGGCAAGTACAGTCAACACTACAACCTACTTTTGAGCTGCAAAAAAATGTAAAATTACATAATACACAGAAAATGTTTGTTTTATTTATATATGATTATGTCGTGTGACGTCACAGCAGTATCTTCCATCCTAATGAGAGATGGAAGCCCACTGTAATATCACACGGCACAAACATGCACAATGCGAATATATACTACTAATATTAAGTACAACATGTATTAAATATGTCGTACAGGGCCGACTATTGTTATTGAAATTTAGTAACAACATTCATTACGTCATACTTACGTCTTGAGATAATGGATGGTGGTAGTGGCGGCTACGCTAGCTGGCTAGCACAGTACTAGCTCGCCGGATGGGGCGTGAGTTTGCCACTATCCAACTCTCTTTTGATTTACGTAGCCTGGAGCAGTAGAAAGTAGTGAAATCTCTCTACTAAGAATGCTGCATTATCAAATAATACAATAGAAAAAAAATGCAGCACCCACACCGTTGAACTTGTAATTATGGCCCCGCTCTGGCCCAAGAATGCAGCTACTACCATCGTTGGTCCTGTAATAAAAAAAAAGTTGCCTCGCCCAACGATGATAGGGACTTACCCACCTCAAATAAACGTAGTTCGCTGTAAAACTATGTTCCCATCCTTTAGAAATGTATAATGTAAACGACATATGACATACTGCCCGTAAGTTACGTCATAATACAATAAAATTAGAATTCTGATGGGAGAAGTTCAAGCAAAAGCCAATTGGTGAACTTATCATTACATTATATTTATTTCAAATACAAAATAAAAAAAAAATCAAATGTTATCATACTGTAACTACAGAAGTCTATATAATACAAGATATGCATATATAATTAACATAACTTTAGATACATCTTTTCTTTTGTTTATCGTATTATATAGTGTGAAAAATTAAATATATTTTAATTTCCTAATTCTAATTTTTTTCTTATAAAAAAAAATCAAATCATGAGTGCTCTAATCGTAGATACACGCATACATGAATTTCATATGATTATTCCTAACGTTAAGATATTTAAAAAAAATGATTTCTAAATTTTCTACATTTATATGGTAAATACAATTTCCTTTTTTCCTTTGTGAGTTGCATGACTGGTTTATTAAATTTTATATGGTTTTGAGTGGTACCATCACTTATTTGATATGATATTATACTTGAATAAGTAAAAATAAATGGATATTTTGTATGCAAATGCTTTAGAATAAAACAATTGACAATAGGACTGGTTCCCAATTTTTTTTTTTTATTGTATTGAGTTGATCGTCGTATTTAATATATGAATGACTTGAGAAAGGAGGTATTTAATATTTCATGTATTTTTATATATGTATGTATGTGTTGTTATGTTAATATGCCTTGTCGCGTGCTATATACTCTGATATAAATTACTACTACTACTTCTAATTGAAATACATAATATACAATTGTATTTATATCAAAGACCATATAAATATATCCATTTATATGGTCTTTGGTTATATGTATTACTTGTATAGGTTTACATTATTTTCTGATGTAGGATTGTAGAATATTTAGCAACAGATATTTTTACGTATATGCATACATTATAATTACTGTAGCATTTGTACTGTACTGTATGCATTTATATGGTCTTTGATTATATGTATTACTTGTAAAGATTTACATTACTTTCTGATGTAGCATTGTAGAATATTTGGCAACAGAGGTTTTTACGTATGCATACATTATAATTACTGTAGCATTTGTACTGTATTGTGTAAATTTATATGGTCTTTGATTATATATATTACTTGTATAGGTTTACATTATTTTCTGATGCAGCATTGTAGAATATTTGGCAACAGAGGTTTTTACGTATGCATACATTATAATTACTGTAGCATTTGTACTGTACTGTATACATTTATATGGTCTTTGATTATATGTATTACTTGTATAGGTTTACATTATTTTCTGATGTAGCATTGCAGAATATATGACAACAGAGGTTTTTACGTATGCATACATTATAATTACTGTAGCATTATACCAGAGATACTATATAAATACATATAAATATGTTTTTACATAGTATCACAGATCAGATACACTTATCAGTGATAGTATATAGTATCTTGGATTATACATAATATATGTATACATATGGATATATGTATTATGGTTTTATTTTGTTATGTTTTTGAGTTCATTGACTTATGAATGCAAGATACGATTATATATTATCATATTCCGTGAATTGAATTGCTTCTTGAAATTTTTAATGAATGTCTTTTTTAATGTTTGGGCCTTAGAACTTCTGAATACATAAAGTATTATTCTGATTTATGATCATAATATAAAAATTTAAAAATCAGGTGTTTTGTGCATTACCAAATTTTTTTATAGAGCTCTTGTTTTTGTGCTAGACTTTTTATTTCTTCTTTCTTTTCTTTTTCTTAATGTTGTGAAGTATTATACCCCATATACAACAAGTGGAAATTTGATACTTCGCATATGGATATGCGATTTTTTATTTATATGCATAAGTTAACCAAAAGCATTTGCAATACATGTGATACATGTATGAAAATGCTTTGGTTAGCATTTTTGCTGATAAAGTATTCTTTAAGAATTTGAACGCTAATAATTAATTTTTGCAAATTTAAAGTGCATATGCACTAAATAAGTAAAAATGCTAATCATCTATTTTGAATATATTTAGACAGGAAATGAATGAAATTTGATGTCTGATTCAAAGTGTATTCTACTTCACAATATTCCTCCCTCCTTAAAAAGAAAATTTCATGTTTCTTATGGACCATGATATTTTGTAACTGTAGTACAAAACTACAAATAAGTATGACAAAACTTACAAATTAGTATAATGATAATTATTAAAATTTATAAAAATTTATCTATTTTTTTCTTATTACTAATTATTAATTTTTCTATTATTTTATGTTATCAAAAATTTTGAAAATTGATCTTAGAATTATACCTATATTTCTAAATGTATATATATATTTTTCCTCAAGTTGTTTATTATTGTTTTATATATTTTTTTTTATTTCATTTATTTCACTAAATTTGTTTTTTTTTTTTATTTATTTTTTTTTTGTGTATTCCCCTTTTTGTTTTGAAATTACAGAATAAGATTTTATTAATATATATATTTTGAATATTTTTTTTTTTACTATATTTTATTTTTTATATAAATTTTTGAAATATAACTTTTTCTCTTATTTTTTAATAAATTATTTTTACTTATTTTTAGTTTTAAAAATTTTTTTTTAAATTTTAATTCTAAAAAAAAAATTGTTAATTTTAATTCTAATATATTTTTTTTTTTAATTTTTAATATTTTTAATTTTTTATTAGTATTTTTTTTTGTTCGAATTTTATGATATACATTATGTACTTAATCATTCAATAAGAATTTAAATATATTTTTTTTTATAATTTATACAGGAATACGGGAATATTTTGATTATAAAGAATTATTTAATTTTATTTATTCATTGATTTATATATACATATGTATATAAGTTAATATTTTTTATTCAGGGTTTTTGAAAAAAAATAAATTTTTAATTTTTAATTTTGGATTTTATTGGTCCGATTCTGAATTACAACTGAACTTAATTCTAAAATTTAAACATAAGCAACTATAATTTTTATTTTTACATTTTTTTTATCTTTTTGCATTAAAGTACAAATATTCATATTTCTGTAAAAACAAAAGTATTAAATTTCATTTTTTTTAATCTATGGGAAAGGTTGGAATTGTCGCGTCAGCAGAAATGCATGTGAACGGAAATCACGTTGCTAGTTCATTCGTACTTAATATAATTAAGTATTTTTCATAAAATGTGTTAACTCTTCCCCTCTTAGATATAAATGTCCTCATTTATTTTTTCAGAAAAAGGGTGTTTCGTAAAACTTCCTCCTGGGAACTGAAGGTATTGGCCCTGTTGCTGGTATTTCTGGTTCTGGACGAATCTCATCTGTATCTTTACAATTTGAAGGTGTTGTTGCGATGGCTTCTTGTGGTGATCTTTGTACTGTTGTTTGTGATTTATCGACATTCTCTAAATTGATGAGTTTGATATTTCTTCTGTTTCTTTATCTGGTAGTTATGAATATTATGAAAACAATGCCCACTGAACAAATGAAACTGTAATTGATCAGCTGATGGACTTTCTTCTCTGTTTGGAGTAAATCTATTTGTTTGGTGTTGTTGATGTGAATATCTTTCATCATCTGTAAAGATAAATATTCTTTAAATTGATTCTTTTGAGGAGTTGGTTGTAATATGGCCGGAAGTAGTTGAAGAGTTGACTTTTCTTTTGAAATAAAAGTTCTATTTCCTATGGTTATCGATATATTGTGAAATTTGATTAGATATGTTCCACCCATTTTATGAGTCTCATTTTCGACAACGATATCGCCCTCATACTGATTAAGCAATATTAATCCTTCAGAAATTTCATCTATTGTTGGTACATGTTGATTGTTGCTTTTGTTGCATTTGGCTGTGCGACTCTTCAATAATTTCGGTATACAACTAGAATTACTTATATCTACAATATTGTCTTGGTTACAAATTGCTAGAAAATTAACTGTTTTACATTCTTTTACAATCCCATAAATTTTTTCTTCATTCATTAAAATTTTTTCATACTCTATTTCATTAATTACATCGTTTCTTTTTATAGGTTTAATAATCAGTTTTTCAAAATGTTTACTTGTAGTCATCGGTATATTGACAATATAGAGCAAACATGAATTATTACTAATTATTTTTATATTCGAAAAATCTAATGCTTCTTCAGTAGTAGTATATGGAATATTTTCTTTTTCTAAAGTATTGATAGCTAATTTTACTTCTGTATTTGATAGTATTAATGAATTTATAATTCCTACCTTTGCCCAATGAATAGCATAATTTATATTTATCAATTCTTCTTTTACTATTTTTAACTTATATTGAAAATCTATAATCGAATTATCGTTTATTTTATTTTCTTTTAATATTGCATTTGTAATTTCATTTGCCATTTTTGTTATATTGTTGATTCTTTCGTTATATAATTGATTTATAATTACTTGTCTGTTAGTATTTTCTAATACATTATTTATTTTATTCTTTATTATTTCAAAATCTTCATGATCGGGATTTGCCGCGATCTGCTTTCATGCGCTTCCTATAAAGTCGAGGGATCTTTTTGATTTATGACTTTTCAAACCGTTTAGTAATATTTGTGTTTGATCGATTTCGTGATTTAGATAAAGAAATAGAGGATGCTCTTTTTCAATATGACCATATAAGGTAGTTTTCATTTTATCTATGAATCTTTGATAATTTTCCAATTCTATAACATGAATTAATTTGAAATTTCCTTTTGTAATTTTTGCTTTACCAGCGGTTATTGAAATAATTTGGGAATTAGTATAATCTAGTATCTGTATTTCGCCAAATATAGTGCTAAGAGCACATCTGAAATAAGAAAATTTTGTTTAATTTCTAATATTGCTCTTGTGTACTTTTTTGCCTGATTCGGTTATAACAATAGTATTCTTATTTTCTTTAACAATTTCAGGTTTATACCTGAGTGTTAATTTAGAACCTATTCTTTTATTATGTCTAACATAAATTGTTTGACCTGGTTCATAAGTTTTAATAGCTTTCCTTTTTTTGTTATGATGCTTCATATCTGTCTGTTGTTTTTGTTGTAATTTTTGAATATTATCAAGGCGACTTTTTTCGAAGTCTTCAGGACTAATATGGGGAACCCTACCATAGAATATCTCAACAGGTTTTTTTTCCTGTGGTTGAGTGGTGGAATGGTTATATTCATTAACTGATCTTTCCAATAGTTCTTCAAATGTTCTCTCTACATTATCTGATTTGAGGCATCTCATTATTTCAGAAAGAGTCGAATGGAACCTTTCTACCTGCCCATTAACTTCACTTTTATATGATGGAGTTTTGTAAACCTGAATTTTTAAACTATCTTCCATTAATGATAAAATAGACACAGAATTCAACGATCTCTCATTGTCAATTAGTACCACTTTCGGGACGTTAAAGAAGTATAGAATGTCTCTTAAAGGTTGTTTTATGTCTTCTATTGCACTAGACTTTATAATTTTGCATCGTGCCAATTTTGAGAATTTATCAATAGCTGTAAGGACTAGTATGTTTTCTGTAGAATAGATATCAATGTGAAGAGTGTGTCCGGGGTAATTTGGAATAGGTGTTGGATTTATTATTTGGTTATTTGGATGCCTATCGTATTTATTTTCTTTACAAGTCGTACATCGTTTTACAAAATAATTAGTCTTTTTGCTCATTTTTGGAAAATAAAATTTCTCTAAAATCTGTTCTCTGTTTTCTTGAGCGTTACGGTGAGCGCGGCGATGAACAGATAAAATGATCTCTTCTTGTTCTGCTTCGTTTGTAACATCTTGAACCAATTTCTGAGTAAAACGGACTTTGTAATTGCGAAAATTCTGTGGATAGACCTCTTGAATTTTTCCCATTACTGATTCTACCGTTTTTAGACCATTAATTGTATTGGGATTCAAATATCGTCTGAAGATACTAATAATATCTACTTCGGAATAACTTGGCTGAATGAATATGTGTCTGGTATAGTTCGAAAAAGGATTAAGCAACTGATATGAAGTTTCTTCACCAATTTTTAATATCAACTGATTACGGAAGACGTTTATTGGAGTCTCGACTGTAGGGATTAAATTGTGTGAGGAACTTTCGTCGCTATGTTGTGTACTTGTCAAAGCGTTTACGTGGCTATTGTTAGGGATTCTGGAAAGGGCATCTGCTACGACATTAGTATTTCCAGGTTTATATTTCAACTCATAATTATATTCTTCTAATATGGCCTTCCAACGTTTCATTTTGGAATTTGTATTCTTGTTGCTCAGTGCATAGGTAAGTGGTTGATGGTCGGTAAATATTTTGACTTTCCTTGAACCGTAGAGAAAGTTTCTGAGAGTGCTTAAAGCCCAAACGAAGGCCAACATTTCTTTTTCATTCGTAGCATAATCTTCTTCGGTTTTGTTAAGAGTTCTGGAGAGGAAAGTTATGGGACGTCCGTTCTGAGACAACACTGCACCAAGTGCGAATTCGGAAGCATCTGTAGTGAGCTCAAAATCTTTTTCAAAATCTGGATATGAAAGAGTGACTTCCTTAGAAGTAAGAGAATTTTTCACTTTATTGAAAGCCTCAACAGCCTCTTTATCTAATTTGACTGACTTTGTTTTTGATTGATTTTTGGACACATGTCCATCTTCCCCTCTTAAAAGCGCTGTTAGGGGCTTTGTGAGTTTGGCATAATCCTTTATGAAACGACGATAGTATCCAGACATTCCGAGAAATGAACGAAGATCTTTGACTGTCTTAGGAATTGGAAAATCAACCACTGCTTTAATTTTTTTTGGGTTTGCTTTTATACCGTCTTTCGAGACTACGAAACCTAGAAACTCTACCTGATCTTGGAGGAATTCACTTTTGTCGAGTTGAACTTTCATGTTTGCAGATTCCAATGTTTTAAATACCAATTCCAAGTTCTTGAAATGTTCTTCTTCTGTTTTACCGAATATAACAATGTCGTCTATATAGACGTAACATCTCTTACCAATATGTTGACGAAGGATATCATCGAGAGCTCTTTGGAAAATAGAAGGTGCGTTTTTAAGACCAAAGGGGAGACGTGTGAATTCATATTTCCCGTTATTAACCGAGAAGGCAGTTTTTTCGATGTCCGATTCTTTTAATGGGATTTGATGGAATCCACTTTTTAAGTCTATAGTTGTGAAATATCTGTTTTTTCCAAGATTTGCTAAGACATCATTTATTTCTGGAATAGGGTATTTGTCAGCTATAGTAATGGTGTTCAATTTTCGATAATCAATAACCATTCTGTATTTCTTTTCACCAGACGCATCTTTCTTCTTAGGCACAATCCAGACTGGTGAATTGTAGGGTGATTTTGAGGGCCTGATAATTCCGTCCTCAAGAAGTTTATTAATTTGCTTTTCGACTTCGTCCTTGAGACACATAGGATAAGGATAGGCTTTTGAATAAACAGGCTCGTCTGTGGTCGTTCTTATTTCTCCTTTTACCGTGGTAGTGTAGGTAATTCTTTCTTCTGGATCGGAAAATAAATTAGGGCATCTTTTTATCAATTTGTCTAATTTTTGTTTTTGACCACAGCTTAAATGAGATTGTCTGAGATTTATGTTATTTATAAAGTCTGAATTTTGCTGTTTTAAATGAATTTTTAAATTTGGATTGATTATCATATAGCCTTCATTAGTATGAATTGTTGCACCGAGTTCTTTTAAACTGTCATTGCCAATAATTCCGTCGAATGAGGTAAGGCTTGGTAAAAGAAAGAATTTAAGTTTTCTATCTGGTCCGAAAAGGTCTATTAACGCAAAATGAGTAATTTTGATGCTTCCCACTACAGAATTTGCAATAAAGGGTTTTTTGTTAAGGATTGGATTTCTTATGTAACGAGGTTGAATATAATTTTTATTGGAGCCGGTGTCTATGAGAAATTTAAAGGTTTTTCCGCTCTTCGCAACGTGTTCGAAATATGGAAGCGAAGAGCTCTTTAATCTAAAAAATGAATATCTTCTAATTGTTCTGTATCTTCGTCAGGATCACAATAATTTCCTGGAGTTTGATCATCATCTTCACCGTAATTTATACAATTTTCTTCAAGTTGTTCTAAACCAGAATCTATTGCGGATGGTTCTGTATGAAAAATTCTCTGAAATTTCGAAGGTTGATGTGTTTGATATGAAACCGGTCTTTTGGCAACATATTGTTGAATGGGTGGCCTGTTCATATAATTGACTTGTCTTGTGCGAAGAGATTGGTCGATATCCATTGGCTCTGGTGGAGGAAGATTATTGTTAGCCTGTTTCGAATGCTGCTGATGAAGTTGTGGGGAATATTGTGACGATTATTGTTGTGGTTTTGGGAAAATGTATCTAGGAGAAGCTTGAGGATTTTGTAGTAACTGGGGATAGAAGTTCCTCTTCTGTATTGGTTGACCAGTACGTTGTGGCTGTGAATTAAATTTCTTTGGTGGAGTTGGTGGTGCTAGAGATAAATTACGAGCATTATAATGGCTGTGTTGAACACGATAATGGACATTTTCTAATTTTAAACATAGATGTAAAGCTTCAGGTAAATCTTTTGGTTCTCTCATACTAAGTAATTTCGGAAGATCTCCTTTAAGTCCCCTAATAAAAGTGTCTAATGCCTTATCACGATACGATTCAGTCATAACGTTCAAAGATTCTTGAGTTAAATCCATAGAGGATAACTTATTTAATATTAAGGAGAGATGGTAGTAAACTTCCTGGTAAAATTCTGGGATTGTACTATTTTTCTGTACCAAAGTTGTCATTTGGTACTCAAGCGTACCAAGGTCTCGCTTGTCTGCATAGTGCAGTGTAAGACACTTTGCAATCATTTCCCAATTTAAAGCAGTATTATAAGATTCTAATGCTGTATCTGCATTACCTGTAATCTTATTTCTAATAACGCTCAGAATACCGTAGTATTATGGCGTACCTTTTAAGTTTTCATAAATTTTGAGAATTCGGTCTACACTTTTCTTCCAGGATCCAAATTCCCCAGGTTGACCAGAAAATTCTCTTAAACTCTTAACTACATCTGGAATCTTGTCCATTTCATTTAGATTACCTGCATGTCTATCATCAATCGTTTGGTCTGAATAGTTATTCTGTGTAACCGAATGCGTGAACTGATGAAGAACTTTTTGACTCTCATTTCTAACGATTTCACTAATAATTTGTTTTAATTGATAAAAATCGAAGGGAGCAGAATTACTACCGATTGAACAAGATGCCTGTTCGTTGTTTTGATTTAAAATAGGAGTTATAAGAAGATTATTATCTTTCGACATGTTTGCAAATTTACTAAATTCCGCAACCTTTTATTATTTTTTTTTCAATCACCTTTCTCACGAAAATCGAAAATATTCTAAATATTACTAATTTTATGAAATTTCCAAAATTGTTTTATTATAATCTTTATTAATACGTTTTTCAAAAATTTTCGTTGATTAGCACATGGACATGGATATCTTATAATTCCCGTAAAAATCACTCAAATATTTAAAATTTATTTATCGATAAATATTTAAATATTTATATTTAAAAATCAAATATTTAAAAGATGTATTACTCAAATATTAAAATTTTTCACAATTTGCCCTCTTTTTCCATAAAATTTTATTTTTTTTTATAAAAATTATCAATTTTTTTATGTGATTTATTTAAAAAGATTGCAATTATTTTAGAAGTAATTTATTTAAAGAATAAATTTTATTAATTTAACTGGCAATATTCAAATTCTAAATTTTTTCTTTTACTCTTACAAACTAAAGATTCTCATTAAATTTGCAATAAATTTTAATTTCTTTTTTCTTTCATTTTTTACAACAAATTTTTATAATACAATTATTTTTTTTCAATAAAATTTAATATTTTCCGTTTTTTTTTTATTTAAAATATTTAATCAATCGTTAAAAAAAATTTTTATTTTAAATTGACTTACGCTAGCAGAAGTATGGTTAATATCTGGAGTTGTAAATTCCGGACAGTTGGAACCGTTTGTAGTCTTTCTCCTGAACAAATTAGGCGGCTGTTGATGAATATTCTAAAATCTGCAGCTGGATTTTTATTCAGCAACTCCGTTTTTTCCTCGTTGAGGTGACTCCGGGGCCTCGTTTCCTAATTTTTTCGTTTAGGAAGATTCAAAGGGTTTTAATCCTTTTACTTGCTACTTTTGATAAAAGTGAAAATTTCAACAAGATTTTTCAGTTAAAATTCTGTAGCACAACTTCTTCGTGTTTTACCACTAACTGATTGTACTAACTGATTATACCACTGATTGTTTCTTTGTTATTTTTCACAAAGTGACTGGTTGCACCTTTGTAAAATGAATTTCGTTTTTATTTTAAACAAAAAATTTTCTAGTACAAATATTAATGAATGATTCCACTAAAATTTGTTTTTATTTAATCTTATTATTTTCACTATTTATCGCCAACGGTCCCTGTTCGGGCGCCAGTTAATATTTTTTATTCAGGGTTTTTGAAAAAAAATAAATTTTTAATTTTTAATTTTGGATTTTATTGGTCCGATTCTGAATTACAACTGAACTTAATTCTAAAATTTAAACATAAGCAACTATAATTTTTATTTTTACATTTTTTTTATCTTTTTGCATTAAAGTACAAATATTAATATTTCTGTAAAAACAAAAGTATTAAATTTCATTTTTTTTAATCTATGGGAAAGGTTGGAATTGTCGCGTCAGCAGAAATGCATGTGAACGGAAATCACGTTGCTAGTTCATTCGTACTTAATATAATTAAGTATTTTTCATAAAATGTGTTAACTTATATTATAATGTTTTACCTGTTTATTCAATACCTGCTGTATTTGATCGATCTCTTTGTCCATTTTCGACGTCATTTGGTAATTTTATTGTGCTTTTACATTTTAATAGTTTTTTGAAAATATAATAGATAATGGCTATTATTATCAATATGCTTATCAGTGTTAAAACTGAAATAAAAGTAATTCGCTTGTTATCCAAAGTTTCGGAAGGTTCGTCATAATCTATAAACTTGTTGGTATTTACCAGATCTTCCAAACTTACACTAAATTTTTCAAAATCAAGATTTTCGAAGTTTATTTTATTAGGAGATTTGAAAATTAGGTTATCAACATTTATTGGCAGCTTTTGTTTTTCGTCCACAATATTGGGATTGAAATAGAGAATATTTAGTTTTCTGCCAGATACTTCTTTTCTAGTCTCTAAATTTACTTGTTTAGTATACGCTTTACAACCCGGAGAAAGCTCT
Organism: Villa cingulata; assembly: GCA_951394055.1. Classification (NCBI taxonomy): domain Eukaryota; kingdom Metazoa; phylum Arthropoda; class Insecta; order Diptera; family Bombyliidae; genus Villa; species Villa cingulata. Next base: position 30,320,936 of record OX596020.1, on the reverse strand, counting down.
AGAATTCCACTATGTGAAAGTTGTTCGTTATATATCGCATCCTTGCAAGCTATTCTGATGTTAGTATCGTTTGGTACTACGTATATCCAAGTATTAGTTTTGAAAAGCGAATACCACATTTCGTGAGTCGCTTTGAAAATTTTGATCTCACAGTTATCAGAGTTCCTATAACCCAAATGTAGTTCTATTACACAGTTATGTGTATTTTCGTTAAATGTTAAAAAATTCTGATTGCATAGGAAGAGATTATTTTCTGCATTTAGACAGTCATGAAGTTGGTTCTGTTTCAAAAATATATATCTGGTTTAGTAAAGTAATATAAATCGTTCTTGTATATTGCAGGTATACTTGTAATTTGGTATAATTTAAAAATATCGCTCATGAGAGGAATTTTGACTATTAGCGTTAAATTGTTCGCTGCGTATATAGGTTTAACAGAAGATATTCGGTCTAACAAAGGCAAGTTTTCGATGTTCAGTTTCATTGGGAATTGTAATTCATGTGGGAATTCTATTTGGACTTCTTTTAGAGCGGTGACCAGAAGGGCAGAGAAAGATGTCTATCCAATTTGCCAATTCGCGCGTCATGTACAATGTCGTTGAGCTCGATTTGTTTTGTGAGGAATTGTCGCAACGTTAGAATCATTATACTACAAATTTCATCAAATAAATGAGATGTCCTCTGAAATTTGGTCTCGTTATACTGACTTTCGGACACGTTAAACAAAAGCTCTTGAAGTTCACTAAAACGTTTACTAAGGACGCTTTCTGTTCTGTTTAGTATTTCGACGACGTGTACTATTATGAATTCTTGTTCATGAACCGCGTGATGCAGCTTGCTATTTTTGTTTTTTATATTTTGAAGCGATGCTTCGATACGTTCAGCATCTTCATCGTCCATGGTTCCAAAAAGAAATTTTGAAAGTCTTCCGATTCCATTGATAAGACCTCTTCGATTACGGATAGATGACATGGATTGTTTAAAATGAAATAACTGATTTAGAACTTCATTGTTTATGCTAACTTCATCTAAAATAGTCTTAATTGATCCTAATAGATTTTTACACGAATCCCGTTCGAACCACGACAGTAGTTTCTCACAGTAAGACGAAAGTACATCAAATCTTTCCTTTAGGAGGATTTCTTCCTTTTTGTATTCCGTGAAATTGAAGTGAATTACAAATTTCCAATAAGAAGTTGTTTTCCCTAGAGTTCCGATTTCATTGAAGTACATTCCGCTGGCATTGGACACTGGCAAGTTTGTATAATTGCTTGCAGCCGGGTGTATAATATTTATTGAACTTGAAAGTAGAAAAATTCTGCAAAAGAGGAGTTGATGTTATCAAATAAGTGTGAAGATTTGAGAAAAAAGTAATAAATTTTAGGAGCTTGAAAAGAATTATATTTATTTAATTAACAGTTTCTATGAATGGTTTTAGAAGATTATGTGCACCATTTTAGTTTTTCTTCCTATTTTAATCAATGTGGTTTCCGGAGAGCGGACGTCCAAGACAACATAAGGACCTTCATATAGACGATTTAATTTCTTGTTGCCTTTCGCTTTGCGTTCTAAAAGAACTTTATCGCCAACATTGAGAGTTAACTCATGGGAATTGAGGTCGTAGTAACTTTTTGAACGAAGCTTGGCTTTAATTTGATTTTCTCGTGCCATTTGGTAACAATTTTGAAGCCTAGCCTTTAATTCGATGACATAATCATCATAGTTGTAGACTGGATCTATCGCTTTCGTTAGGGAGTTTGGGATTTCAGGCTTATTGCCAAATAATACTTCGTACGGAGAGAAATTTGTCGCAGAATGCGGAGTTGAGTTGTAACAAAAAACAGCGTAATCTATCCAAGAGTCCCAGTTATCGGGATCTTTTGAAGCATAGCTATGTGTCCTATGACATCGTTCCAATGAACCATTGGACTGAGGGTGATACGGAGTCGTCTGGATTTTCTTAATCTTTAATAATTTACAACATCGTTTCAGTAGATCACTGAGAAAATTTTGACCTTGGTCTGTGAGTATAGAGGAGGGTGTCCCAAAAACACAAATTATTTTTCTTACGAAGTATTCAGCGATAGTGCTTGATTCTTGATCTGGAATAGGGATGGCTTGTATAAACTTCGTCAAGTCATCTTGGAATGTCAAAATGTATTTGTTGCCATTTTCAGTAACTGGCAGTGGCCCAACGATATCCAATGCTACTCGTTCAAATGGCTTGGTGGAAGTTGAAGTAATTTTCAAAGGCATTTTAGTTTTTAATGTTGTTTTACTTTTCTGACAAGTTTCACAGGCGGTAATAAAATTTCTGATATCTCTGAACATGTTTTTCCATACATAATCTTTTCTAATCCGTTTGAAAGTTCTCGAGACTCCTTGATGTCCTCCAATTGGAGTATTATGATATTCACGGAGTACACAGTCTACTGCGTCCTTAGAAGTCAGAAGCTTAGGACTGGAATTCGGATGTAGTTTTGAATTTTTCGAATTTTGATTAGATTCTAATTCGGAATTTTGTTTTGTTGAAGAATCGCGGTTCGTCGGCTCTTGCGCTTTGACTTGAGATCGAGTAATTGCATTGATCTTCTCAGTTTCCAACCGGGATAATGCATCTGCATTGGAATTCAAATGCCCCGATTTATGGATGACAGTGAAGTCGAACTCCTCAAGTTTGATTCGCCATCTCATTATTCTAGATGAGGAGTCCTTCAAGTTAAATATCCAGACTAAAGGCTTGTGGTCAGTAACTACAGTGAATTGTCTTCCGTAAATGTACGGTCGGAATTGCTTCGTTGCCCACACTACTGCAAGTGCCTCTTTCTCAATCGTAGAATAATTCCTTTCAGCTTTGTTGAGCACCCTACTCGTGAAAGCTATGGGTATATCAACATTACTAGAATCATTAAATTGGGAAAGCACTGCACCTATTGCAGTATTACTAGCATCTGTAGTTATGAAGAATCTTTTCTTAAAGTCTGGATATTGCAAAACGGGAGATTGAATTATTGCCTGTTTTAAAAGATCAAAAGACTCATCACAGTGAACGTTCCATTTAAATGGAGTATCTTTCTTTAACAGTTGATTTAAAGGATTAGCGATTTTAGAAAATGACGGGATAAATTTTCGATAGTATCCTATGAGTCCCAAAAAAGATTTGAGTTGTTTAACATTATTAGGTGGTGCAATCGTTTTGATTGCCTCGACTTTCTGAGGATCTCGCTTTATTCCATCACTTAGCATTTGATCAACTTGATTTTTAATTTCCGCTCTATGTATTTGCGGCAGTCGATAAGGTCTTAGGTTCAATGGTGCTTGATTTTCTAACGTTGGAATTGAGTGTGATATGGAAGGGGTGAAAGACAACTTGTCTCCTCCAAGAAAAACAGAGAATTGTACTCACGGCAGAGTTCAAGAATAGAATTTGACTCCTCTTGGTTTAAATGTTGAAGGTCCAGAGATGTTGCTAATTTAGCAAGACGTTGTTCAATTTTATTATAATTTTCGATATTTCTGATATTAAAGTTTTCGTAATCGGAAAGTTTGTCGTATCTAAAGTTTATTTCATTATTTATTACAACATCTTCTCCCGATGAGTTTACTAAAGATAGGAAAATATACCCCTCTGTGGGTTTGGCGATGCAACCTGATGTATAGACTTGGGGAGCAACTTTTTTAGAAAAACAAACGATTTCCTCTGTTTCCAAAATGGGCCCGAATTTAAGAGTAGTTTCTGTTCTTGCGGGAATTCTAATATTTTTCCCAGAACATTGAAAAGGAACATTTATATGTCGTTGATTTATAATTAAGGAAAGAGTTTTGGTTTGATAATTCAGTACAGAGTTGAATTTAGAAAAAAAATCTTCTCCTATGATTCCATTACTAGTAATGGGAAAGTCGGACGATACATCATGAAACGGATATTTTAGGACTGAATCCTGAAATTGAATGTGTAAAAAACAAATACCTTTTGTGTGAATGACGCAATCGGAAACACCTTTTATAGGCGTAGCTAAATCAACGAAAATTTCTGCCTTTGAGACTTGAAAGTTTAGTTAAACTGATTGAGGCTCCGGTATCTAAAAGAAATGAATTTTGATTGTCTGAGGACTCTAAAATTTTAAGGACAACTTCACTTTGAAAGGTTTTACTAGTATTGAGGTTAAGAATATTTTCGGAAGAGACTATGTGCTTCGATTGGGGGCACACTATTGAAGATCTTGTGCCCGAACCCGTGTGCCACTGGTTCCGGGACCAGGTACGTTTCCCGATTTCACTTGCACATTGTCTCGTTTAACTAAAGAATGAGGATCTTGACGTTGAGAATTATTAAGTGCGGAGGAAGTCGAAGGGTTTTCTGGTTTAGAATTATTAAATTGCCTTTTCCTGCATTCTTGAATAAGATGCCCAAATTTTTTTTAATAACGGCATATAGGAATATTTTGCAAAGCATTAATTCGATTAATAGGGGTAAATTTAGGTATGTAAGCGTTATTACTTGAGGGCAACTGTTTTCTTTTATAACATTCACTAAAAGTGTGACCTGACAATTTACAATATGAACATTTTTTATTTTGTTTAGATTCGAAATGAGGTTTTGGGTCACTTTCTGAAATATTTTCCTCTTCTATAGCACATTCAATTGCTTCTGAAAGTTTTTTATGTTTATTTGCTTTAACGATAGTCTTGATATTCGATTTTAATCCCCTTTTGAAATTATTAATTGCTATATTTTCATTAAATTTCCTAATCGCAGTGCTACCCTCTTCTGTCTCATTCTGGGTGCTTGAAATATTTAACTCATCTAACAAAACTGCTACTCTTTCGCCAAATACAGATACTGTTTCACTAGGCTTTTGTCTAATATAAAATAACTCGGTTTGAATAACTTGAACCGATCGGAACTTTGAAAAATGTTTTTCAATTGCTGTTTTCAAGAAATCCCAGTCTTGGTAATTACTGTATCTAAGTATAGTGTTGTAAGCTTTATCTGTTAATTTAGATTTTATTAAGTCGAGAAATTCGGCTTTATGGAGTTCAGACGTTGTTTTTGCAGCTTGTATTTTAGAGATCTGGAGAAAACTGGAGAGATGTTTAGGATCACCATTGAACTCTGGGACGAGTTTAACGGCGTGGTCTAAATTGAAAGTGGACATGTTACTTGGTTCTTTATCAGGGGTTTTAAAAATTTCGTTATCGCTATCGTTATCACTATTTTTTATAATGTTTGGATCAGGTTCAGGTTCAATTTCAATTTCATTAATGTCTATTTTCGAATTAATGTCTTTGGGTATGTTTGCAGTTTCTTTATTCACGCCGTCTTGGCTACCTTCAACGTTTAGTTCAAAATTTGGTTTTTTTACCTTTCTGCCACTTCTCAGTGTGATATCTAAAGAATACTCGAATTTTCTAAATCTTGAGGATAATGAATTTTAAATTATTTACAATATTTTTTAAAAACAGAAAGCTCAAAAATATTTATTTCAAAATTTTTAAATTTTATTTCGTTGAGGTTTTTTGTGTGGTATAAAGTATTTACTCAAAAAATTCTAAATACTAGCGCTGATGAACATTTAATTAGATTCAATGAAAATTGATAATTATTTGTAGCTTGAAAAATATTATATTTTTGTTCATAAATCATAACAATAAACAACATGTCATGAAGTCGAAAATAAATGATTTGTAAATTTATGGATTTTTATGATTGAATGCAATCAAATTTTTTTCATTTATGTTTGCTTAAAAATAAATTATTAAGTAGAATGGGCTATAATTCTAGTCCTGGAAATATTTTGGAGATCCGTATTATCAAAATATCTTCAGTAGTGATTCAAAAAATTATGTTTGAAAATAACGTGGAATAGGTTTACGTACTCGTATAATTGCATATTTGATTTTTTAATTCAAAATTTACTTTGTATTTTAACATTTCTATTAAATTGATAGCTCAACTATTTAATATCATTCTTAAACCAAATTGCCGACAATAAAAAATAAAATTGAAAAATTTATAATATTTTTCTACCTATAACTTTGAATGAAAATTTTTAATTTGATTCATTCATTTAAAAAGCGCGAGAACTGGTCAATTCTGCATGGTGCGGTCGTGGAAGGAAGTTAAACAGTGACCTGCCTCTACTTTAGAATATATTATCAGAAATTTGAATAGCCTATGACATTTAGTATTAGTCATAAATATTTTTGTACAGCATAATTTTTTTCAACAAAAGTTTTAAAATTGCATGTATTTTTAATTCTGTTTTTTTCTATAAAATATATGTAACTTTGTTTTGAACTTAAATGAACCTAATGAATTCGGACTAAAAAGCAATGAATCGTTTTTTAATACAGTTGAAATTATACAATATTTTAATATTTTAATAGTTGATATTATATTTAATTATTTATTATTATAATTATATATATATGTATACACTAAACAAATTTATGGATTTATAATGTTTCGAGGATGCATTTCCCATTATTAATTGATTAGAAATTAAATGCCGTGTAAAAGTAGTTGTGACCAATACTGTACATCCAGTTTTAATTTAACTATAGTTGGAAGACAGTTTTCAAATTTAAAAATTTTAAAATCAAATATATTACTATATATGATTAAATAAAGTATAATATTAATATGCAAATTATGTATAAAAATATCAAAGAAAGTCATAGCAAACCAGAAGAAAAATTTTGATCACGATCAAAGTGGATTTTGCATTTACGCAACCTGAATAATAGTGGCAAGGTAGTAAATGAATGATATATTCTTCAAATATAGATATTGTGGTATCTTAGAAGGATATTTGCTCGAGGCCTGTTACCTATCAAAATTGTTATTTAATTCTTTTTAGAGGAAAATCGTCGTAGTGCAGTGTGATTGATAAATATTCGGTAATTATAAACTTTCGCGGTCATCTAGTTTTTTTTAAACATTAAAAATCGAAAAATACAGTCAAATTCCTCTAAGTCGAAATTCCTGTAATTCGAATTTTCCTCTATCTCGAATTTTACAGACATTTTTTTGCGTTCCCTTGAAATTTTCATAGTTAAATCATCCTCTAAGTCGAAATTCCTCTAAGTCAAATATTCCTCTAACTCAACATTTTTGTCAAGTTTTTGTCGATCTTTAAATTCCCTTAACTCGAATTTAAACATGAAACAGTGCTTTAAATTTCTATACATACATACATATTTGGATACATTTATTTCTAGTTAGCTTAACACTTGTTCTATGATGCAAAATATGATTATTCATGTCCACTTTTGTTTGGCTTGTATATATACAATATGCAAAAATTACAATGAAAAATCAATATCTGTTTGTTTACGAATTCTGTAATGCAAAACATGATCATTCTGATTTAGAAAATGCCATTCAAATATTACAGAATGCTATTGAAATGACTCCTGGTGTTCCTGATGAGGTGCATGTTAGCTTGTATAAATTAGAAACCTTTTTTAAGCAAAAAAATGTAAATTTTCAATCAAAAATAACTGATTTTTTCTCAAAATAAATTAAATAAATATGTACATATCTAAACATGTATGCCCACTGTTTTTTTTTCATATACATACATATTTTTCAAAAAAAAAAAACTTATTTTTTATTTATGCCATTTTTGTAAAAATTTATCTAATAAATTGTATGAGTTTTATTTGTTGATTTAATCCACCTAAAATCATTTTTTTTTTTTCAATTCCTCTAACTCAAAATTCTTCTAAAATCCCTTTAACTCGAAGTAATTTTGATGGCAGTTGACGATTCGAGTTAGAGGAATTTGACTGTATATGAATCTTCATGATTCTAGTCTCAAAATGTTCCATTTAACCTCGGATTTATGAAAAAATATAATATTTACAGTTTGATGCGTAGAATAGTGTGGTAGATAGTTAAAAGAGCATATGAAAAAATCAGTTTAATTCAGTTCAAAAATGTTGATCAGTGTTAACGAATGACGCTAATTATACAACACTTTTTATACTCTTTTAGCACCCCCACACCCACCTGCCAATATTCTCTTTTTTTCATTTATATTTTATTTTTCATTCTATAAAATTTTTCAATCTTACTAATGAAAAATTACTCATGAGTAATCACCACCCACCACCCACCACACCACTCCCCCGCATCAAACAACCACTATTATATTCTATTCATAAATCCGAAATCAAACCGAAGTTGAAAAAAAATTGCAAAAAGGTTGACTTTTCAATTTTTTATGAGTAAAAAACCAGCCGATAGCGGAAGTGTATATGTAATTACCAAATATGTATTCATATACCTATTTATGTATAATATAAAATGAATTGATACCACTTTTAAATAAAATACTTTAAATTATCCCTTTAAAATGAATAACAAAGAAGTTCAAATTTAAAATTACACACAAATATTTTCATAAAGAAATATATTAAGAAAGGTCATTGATACTATATACATTACAGATCCTGATGTATATCATTGAATAATCTATTTTTATAATTACACTTGTATGTATGTGTACAAAAAAACCATATAAACGATGTATACATACAATCATGTATATCACATAAATAGTACATTCATTCCATATAGTATTATGCATAAGGGCATAATCAAGCAGCCTGTTGTTATTCAGGTCTACACATTATTATGTAACCCGGCCAGTTACTCTAATTTTTAAAATTGTACTTATTAGAATGAAATTTTACATCGCATTTAATGTTATACCAAATACCCATCTAATATACCATGATATAATACTTTATATATTCGGTCTTTGGTTATATCAAACGTTGTTTATTCATGTTATATTCGCTATGTATGTATGTGTAGGAGATCGTCTTCAATTCAATATGGATCCTTACATATCCTTATGCACGAGCATAAACCATAAATGGAAAATAAGTATTTATGATCAAAATCTCTCAAAAATGTTCAAATTCATATTTATGCTCCAGCCAATGATATTAATTTATTCTATTTTCAATACTCAAAATATACATTTACATATAAATAACACTTATATGTGTAGAATATCATATGAATTAAATGTACATTTTAAATAGCATTATGTATTGTTTAGTACTGCAAAACATTGACAGGTGTTCATTTCATTTAGTGAGAGCAAATATTTAAAATAAATGAGAACAAATTCGAAACACTATGGTCCGTCTACACAATTAGTTTTGATAACTCGATTTACAAAAACAATTCCATTATATTACAGACTGTCAGACACATTTATTGAAATCATTATAATTGTGTACGGGGTACAGGCTCGGACCTACCGTAGGAGCAAGTGGAGCACTTGCTCCGGGCGCTGCAATCTTGGGGCGCCAAAAATAATCTACATTTTTTTTATAAAACTTTTTATGTAATTATTCAAAAAAAAATATTTGACTTATGCAAATAATACAAAAATACATTTCTGATGTCTATATGCTACTGTCTATGTGTTCTAGACCATTAATGATATATGAATTTATATCAAATTTAGAAAAAAATTCAAAATTTTTTTTTTTTATGTAATTTTTATGTGTATGTACAATATGGGAATGGATAGCCAAATCCAAAATGATATTAAAAAAAATTAAAAGTAAAGTATAAAATCATTCTTATATAAGTATGATCAAAAATCATATAGTATAGAAGATATCTTATGCCATACAAAATTATTTATATGGAAAAAATATGAAAAAATAAATTTCAATATCAGTACCGAAGCTTTAAAATGAAGTTGGAATTGCATGGCGTTCAAATTGAAGTTTTCGCGTTTGAACGTTCTGCTATAGCTTGCATGAGTGTTTGAATAAGACTGATAAGACGTACTGACGTACAACTTTTATACAGTCAATAATTCTAATATATGTATTGATATAGTACCAAAAATTCTAATCCTATACCATATTATGATTTTTGGTTATAGTATGCTATGCTGTGGATATGTTTTATTCGTTATTGTATGAATCATAACTTATTCAAATAAATTTTATTTTGAATTTAATTGTCATAGCGATTGATTGAATTTTGAATTGTTATTTTATCTTAATACTATTTTATAGCGATTGATTGATGTTAAATCCACCAAAAAAATATAATATGAAAAAAAATATTTTTTTAATTTAACATTAATTGAGAAAGAAAGGTGCCGGTTCGAAAATGTTTAATAAAATAAAAACACAATGTTTTTCAATTTACGTTACAAACTTTATTTATATTGTAATCTCTTAAACCTAACAATTCAATATCTTAAAACTAAATTACAAACAATTCTAAATTACTTAAGTTAATATGTATGTATTTCCAAATAACTTTAATTCAATTTGTATAAAAAATTTAATATTTCAATTATACAATAAAATTTCAATTAACCGGAAATAGTTATGCAATTAATTTTAATTAAATATACTACAAAATCGAATAAATTTTGAATTTATGAAATATAAAATTTACTTTAATTTATAAATTTTGGATATGTACAATATTTCAATTAAACCGGAAATAATTATGCAAGCAATTTTAACAAAATATGTTACAATTGAAACAAAATCATGAATCTATACAAATGAAATATATCAAATTCAATTATAAATTTTGTATATATTCTTAAATATTAAATATGAATTAACTAATTATTCGTTGGTATAGGTCGACCTACACGGATAGATGGCGTTGTAGAAACTATGTTGATTGAAGAACTGCTGCTGAATATAACGATGACGAACCAATTAAACAATGATTGTTTGAATTTTAAAGTTTCAAAAAAATCGTTATGCAAACTGAAGATTGCCGACGGGAATTGATGACTGTCGAGATGAAATATTTTTTACTGTCTCGATGAATTTTCTAATTTTCCAAAATAATTCAATTTTCTGATGATACTTTCAGCGATGATACTTTAGAAAATTTCTAAGTCCTAGAAATTTTCTAAGTGCTTAACGATGTTGAATTTCTGCTCGAAGTATTAGAAAATTTTATAAAAAAAATTTTCTAAGTCTTTAACGATGATGAATTTGTTCCAAGTATTAGAAAATTTTGTAAAAAAATTTTCTAAGTCTTTTTTAAAAAATCAACTTTAACAATTTCCGATGATCCGGCCCGAAGTATTAGAAAATTTTGTAAGAAAAATTTTCTAAGTGTTTTTACGATGACAAATTCCGGCTCTAAGTGTTAGAAAATTTCTGTATAAGAAATTTTCTAAGTATTTTTGACGATGATTTAATTCCACGTTTCCCTATTTTCTGTAAAAATTCTAAGTATTTTTACAGAAATTCCTAACTTTTCCCTACTTACTAGCTCAACACGCTAGATTTTGAAAGGACTCAACACGTCCAGGCTGATGATTTGGTCTCTTGGTTTCCTTGCTTCAGTCTCAACACGACAGTATACACAAGTAATTGCAAAAGACAAATTTTTCTGCGAATCGCAACCCTTTATATACTAAATTTTCGCGGTTCTGGAAATTTCTTTTTCCCCGTTGTTGAAATGTTCTACTGTTTATCTCATGCACTCGTCTTTTTTATAAAACCGTTTTTTTTCAAATTGTGTCCGGTAATTCGAATGACAATTTGTGGTGATTGTGAATAACTCTATTGGTACTGATAATTCAGCTTCTATTTGACAATTTTGACATGGTCGTAATGTATGTCTATATACATATATATATACATATATATTATATGTATTCCAATGTTTTTATTTTTGTTAGTGTTCATTGTTTATATAAAATGAAAGTGTAGTGCGATATGTTTTATTAATTAATTATATTTTATATGTGTTTATTCATGTATTTTGTGTACTGTGCATAGCTCTATTTATTGTTTTTGTTGTGGATTGTAAATAGTTTTGTGATTATGTATATTTCTGTGTTTTGTTTTTGATTATGTTGTTTGTTTACTTTTGTGTTGTTCTGTTTGTGTTATTTATATTAATTAATTTATTTGTTATTATTATTATTTTTTTAATTTTTAATTTTCAATGCCTTTATTTTTTTCTTTCTTTTTTTTTCAGATTTTTTTTTTTTTTTTTAAATGTTGAATGACGATTCAACAATTGAATTTTATATATGTATTCCCCTTATTTAAAGTGATCAGATTTTTATGAAGAAAACGCGGGACAAATTATGTTTTATAATGAATTTTTATTTAATTTTGATTTTGATGATGATATAATGTAAGAAAAAAAATAACATTATAAATTTGAATTAAAAAATAGAGCATTAAAAATGAATAATTTAGACAAATAATTCTCTAATAACCTTAACAAACTTAACATTAAAATACAAAAAAAAAAAAAAAAATAGAAATATTCCATTGATAACAATATTCATGTACTTTTCCGATGAATGTATCTTTTTCAACAAAGACTCATTTGTCTCTATATTTTTTTTAAACTGTTCAAAAGAAAATTAATATTATATTAATTAATTATTATTATTATATTAGATTATATTAATTATTAATATTATATTTCACAAAATATAATATTCCGAAAATTAATAATACCAAAAACTAAAAGGAAAACAATAAAAAAAAAACAATTTAGTAAAAGATCCTACAATATAATATTATATATATACAAAGATTTCATAGTGTATATATATTTCAATACACGCAATAGCATATTGTATATATGTTTGTACAAGTATGTATGTATAGTATACAAAATTATTTATCATATCATCATACAAAATAAAGTATGTACATACAATTAAGGTATACCGTACTATCACTATACAATCATATACTCTTATATGTAAGTATATGATAAGATAAACCTGATATAAAATTATAGTATGTGTACACAGCAAACATATGTACAGTACTTCGTAGGTAAGTATGTACATATTCCTTATACCACATTCTTCTCCTTTCTTCTACATACATTTTTGTTCATAGCATGCTATAACATAAAGTTTGAATATGAAAACTTCAAGTTGAACGACGCCGCTCAACTTCATTTTGAAGCTTGGGTACTGATATTAGTACCCTAGTACAATTCATACTTCATACAAACAATTTTGTATGGCGTAAGATATCTTCCTAGTATACATATATGATTTTTGGTATGATATAACGTACATATTAAAAATAATATGTACTACTGAATATACGTATACTGTATACATAATATCACAACAAAGACAATATATTGTCTGTGATAATATGTAGATATAATTTCTTATATTCCTATATCCCATCCCCATGTACTCGTATACTATATAAAAATATTCAAACATCTATTATCATTTATGTATATTGTCTGTCTTGTCTATCCATATTCAAAAGCAACATAATTCGATTGATTATTATTCCTATTTATTAGACTGCAAAGCAAACAGTATAAATCTAAATTCATAAATACATTGTAATGGAGCACTAAAATTATCTGCTCCAACGCATGAAAAAATTTTAATATCTACATATTAAAACAGAAAGCATCGCATACAAATATTATTTAGTTTTTTCTATGAGGTATGCGTTAGAATGGAGCACTCAGAAAATTTGCTCCAACGCATCAATTTTTATATTTATAATTTAGTGCTTTCAATGGTTAGGTATAAACAAATGTATGTACAAATTAATGTGTATCATTATACGTATGTTTATTGTTTGCGGTATCATTGGTATCATGCTGTACACGTACAGACTTTACTATAATTGTTATTTCTTTCATTCTCTTTCTTTTCTTTTTTCTATGTGCATTGATATTGAGAAGTGTATATATGTATATTGTTTTGCTCAAAATATTTTGTTGTTGCAATTTATTATAATTGTTATTTCTTTCATTATCTTTCTTTTCTTTTTTCTATGTGAATACTATGAGTACCACATACTATGTACTTTATCAAAAAATACATCGTTATGTTGTTACTTTAATGTTATATATACAGTTGAACAGTACCCGACGTTAAATAAGACTATCTGATATGATATTTGATCATAATTTTTGTGTGAGAAATTTTACAGCATTTAGTCATGCTTCTATATAATCTAGATGATATTTGATATACTACTCAAGAGAATTTGTTTGAAAAAAAAATAGATATTTTAAAACATTTTTAGTGATTAATATTATTTTCAACGCAATGTATAAATTATATTCTACATCTTTTTCTATAAATTACATTCTTTCAACGAAATAAGATGTAGAATATAATTTTGTGACGCCGGCTATAACTCATATTTCATATTTTTTATACTATTTGGTACACTGTGTGTTCTAAGTATGATATTCAATATTTTAATGATATAAAAAACTTTTTAAAAATTTAAATTTTGAATCTTTTTAGGTAGGAGGGTAATTTATGATCTGGCTGGAGTTCCGAATAGGTGTTCCCTCAGATCCTCTTGAAATTTTGATCACAGATTCTACTCGACAATATCAGAAAAGTCACGGAATATTTTTTGTCGGAAAGCCCTCTATCGGTCACAAGCGTACTCTATCATATTTGCCCATATACGTGTAGTGTATATGTATGCCTGAATAGAAAATACTTAATGCACACATTGTTAGATTTACCTTCTACAAATGCACATAAACACGCATATATACGCACATACACAAACTATCATATATTTGACTTCTACAAATACACATACTCACATACATGCACGTGCACACGAACATAAAATTGCAAAATTCAGTATTAATAAAATTATTTCTCCGCAGGACATTTTCCTTTTTCATCAGGATCAAAGTAATGAATGAAAAATCTTGCTCATGATGTCCTTTTTGATTTGCAAAAAAATTTGAACCGATTATCCCTACTCCTTTCTGAGAAATTGTCAAAAATGTAAAAATAGCCAAACATCACAAAATGTCCTTTATTATCCTTCGACTAAAAGTTTTTGAAAGTTTCTTTTTTTTAGAATATAGAGCATCTTAAGACGCATCTTTTGAGCTGTAAAACATACCTGCATCATGTATCGTTCGCCAACGGCCATACCATGCTGAACACACCGGTTCTCGTCCGATCACCGAAGTTAAGCAGCATTGGGGCGGTTAGTACTTAGATGGGTGACCGCTTGGGAATACCGCGTGTTTGTTGGCACCACCTTTTCTTTTTAGGGGCTTGAATAGCTCGATGGTTGTGTGTCGGTCTTGCGATCTTTGAGATCACGGTTCGAACCCCAGCCAGCGCACTACTCTTGCCCAAGTCGATCAATAATTTTTCCCATCAGCAATGTATACCAGTAACTGATTACTGATGATAAACTGGATAATAATGTATATCTGACATAAAATTACTGATCGGCGGTGCCATGGACTGAGTATCCGCGTGCACTTAATATATACTATATACATTTATGTATATATGTATATTTAAAATAAAAATAAAAAAAAAAAAAAAAAAAAAAATGTACTGTTACAGAGATATTGCTAAAATAAGAATTTTGACAAAAAAATTTAAATGCGAATTGTGACCGATAGAGGGCTTTCCGACAAAAAATATTAGAGTTCTGTGCTTTGCGTCACAAGGACTATCTGTGGTCAAAACTTGAAGAGGATCAAAGGGAACACCTATTCGGAACTCCGGCCTATGATCTTAAATTTTAGCCATTAAACGATGTGAAATTTTCTAAATTTTCCTTTTTTTTATTGTTTTACGTTTTTAAACGTTCAACGTTCAAGTCATATTTAAAATTCTTTAAAAACCAAAGTCTAGCTTATTCTACCCGTCACCATACAATTTAGTCCTTAAAAGCTAGTTAAATTATTTTTAAATAAGTTTTTAATTTCTTTGTTTTTTTTTTTTTGAGCAAGCTAGTTTTTTCAGATTTTGGGATTTGCGATGTTTGGCAGGATTTGATCAATGGATTTGAGGACGAGGGAAGCTTCATTGTCGGTTGGCGTCAGTATTAGTTTGTTATTGTCGACCAGTCCGTTTGTACTGTAAATGTTTAGTGCTGTTTGGCAGTCCTGAAGTATATGTCTGGCTGTCAGGATCTGTCCAGGACAGTGTGGGCATTCGGTAGCGGAATTATTTTGAAATAAGTGTCTCTTAACAGCCAAAAAATGTCCTAATCTTAGTCTAGTTATAGGGACGCCTAAGGTTCTGCAGGAGTATGGTAATATTGGGATGTGATTTTCTGGATTGAAATGGGAGAAGAGGAATTGTTCCGCTTTGTTAATGGCATCAATGTAATTAATGCGCATTAGTTTTT
This sequence comes from Villa cingulata, assembly GCA_951394055.1. Taxonomy (NCBI): domain Eukaryota; kingdom Metazoa; phylum Arthropoda; class Insecta; order Diptera; family Bombyliidae; genus Villa; species Villa cingulata. Next base: position 30,304,775 of record OX596020.1, on the reverse strand, counting down.
AACACCACTTTCTAGCAGACATAAAGTCTGGTGGCGTCAACAGAGGCACCGGCGACTGGCAAGTTAATTTTGCTTCCCTCTCGGCATATTCATTACCTTTGATGCCACAGTGGCCTGGGCACCAGATTAACTTGATCAGTTGATTTTATTGGCATGAATTATTGGTGTGCGGATGAGAGGGTTAGCGGCGGCTCTTATCACAGATAAGGAGTCTGATAGAATCAGTGTTGGCTGATTGTTACACGCTTCCATTACCGCACAGGCCTCTGCTGTGAAGATAGAACTCCATTCTGGTAAAAGATATCTACTCAGAAGTGAGCCCTTATCGTCTACAACAGCAAAGCCTGTGCTACCTGCCGTTTTAGTTGCATCTGCGTAAATTTTTTTATGTAAGAGAAATTTCTCAAGAAGGAAAAGTACAGGAACTGTCTGTTGTTTGCTTGCTGTCTTTCGATAATATAAATGTTACTAATTGACATCCACGGGGGGGTGTGCGAAGGTGTTTGGATTGTAGGAATGTTTCGGATTAGGATGTTTGGAGTAATTTTGCACGATTGGATTAAGGATGATCTGCTGCGTCTAGATGATGCAGGAGCTTTAGCGATATTAAGGATGGTTTTGTGCAAAGGTTTGTTGGAGTCATGGACATTCTTAATTACTAAGTTTGTAGCCAGCCATTCTAATCTATCTGTGATTGTTGGTAAGTTGGCTTCGGTTAATAGACTGAAAATAGGAGTGGTTTTCAAGGCGCAAGTGGCTATTCTTGCCGCATTGTTTATTTGGACCTGTATTTTATTAATTTGATATTTGGGGGCAAAGCCAAAAATTGTAAGACCGTAATCTATCTTGCCAATTATGATAGATTTGACGATCTTACAAGCTAGTGGAACAGGAGGATCACATCTCTTGCTGCATATGATTTTCGGCATATTGTTCCTTTTAGCTAAATCTTCAGTGAGTCTATTAACTTGTAGGTTCCATCTTAAGTTGGGTGTGAAGAAAACGACCAGAATTTTGAGGTTGGGAGAGAAATTAACGCCTTGTGTGGAAAGGTTAATGTTCTGCGTATTGCAGTTTCTTTTCGTGCACACATGGAGCGCTTCTGTTTTTTGATCGGCAATTTTTGCTCCGTTTTTCATGCACCAGTCCACAAGTGTCTCGTGTGCGTGATTGAGTGTAAGCTCAACTAAATTTGGTTTTCCTGAGACATAGAAGACTAGATTGTCTGCATAAATGTGTGCATATAGGTCTGTTATTTTATGCAACTGTGCAGCTAAGGAGGCGATGTATGTATTGAAAAGATTAACTGACAAATGTGAGCCCTGTGGGAGGCCATTTTTCAGAAGATATTGGGTGGTGCGTTTGTTATTGCATCTCACTATAAAACTCCTTTCACTGAGGAATGTTTCAATCAATCGGATAAAATTGATGTCTACATTCCATTCTTTCAGCTGAAGGAGTATGCCATGTTTTGGAACTCTACCATAAGCTCTTCGAGGTCAATGGATAACAGAATGGAATGTTGTCTCTTGGACAGAGCGCAAGCTAAATTATGTTGTACTTCCTGGAGTAGAGACAAGGTCCCTCTTCCAGATCTGTATCCTGCAACAATAGCCGGTAGCTTCTGTTCCAAAAGCCAGGCTAGTCTGTTGGAGAGGATTCGTTCTAGGATTTTTGATGGGACTTTGAGGAGTGATATAGGTCTAATATTGTTTGGGTCAGGATATTTGGGCTGACTTTTGCTGTGGGGATGATCTCTGCTACCTTCCACTGAGTTGGAAAAGTACCAGAATTCATCAGCATGCCGAGAACGTTAAAAAATCTTGTTCTCCAGGCTTGCGTAGAATTTTTAATTATAGCAGAAGTTAGGGGATGATGTAAGGAAGGATTGGGACTCTGGAGTCCATTCGGTCAGAGCCCCATAAAGGACAGTGAGCATTGAAATCACCGAGAAGCAGTCTAGGGCCCAGAGTTTCTGTTTCCAAGAGTTTTAGGTCATTGGTAGGATTTCCAGAATGTCCCTCTATATAAATATGTTGGATAGTCTTAGGGTTAAATAGTCACTAGAATTAAATAGACTCCATCCCTTGTTGGTTTGAAGCTTTTAATAGATTTTGTTAATCCTTCCAAGGTCTTTTTGACTATAAAAGGATTTACGTTCGTTAGTCGCTTTGTTGATTGTTTGGCTTTTATAACGATGTACTTTGGCTCTACACCAATTTGATAAAAATATCGTCGATTTCTGCCGGTGTGGGTCCAAAGAAGGAGCTCGTTATGTTGGTATTTTTATCTTTCATTTTCCGTTTTAGCGGTGTGTCATCTACGTCTAATACTTTAAACCTGTTAGTCGACGGTGACGTCATGCCCTTAGCGGGCGGCATTACGTAAAGGACCCCTCAACCACGGGGGGAGGCCCTGACTATATTTGGGAAAAAAAGTAAAGACGGCCCTGTTCACTTAAATTTGATTATCACTATTTGTTATTCTATTGTTTTTATGTTTTTAATTGTTCAATTCAATTCAATTCAATTCAATTCAATTCTTAATTTCAAAATTTTTTCTATTTTTGGATCAATTTAAGATTGAAAAACTGATAACTCTAATAAATTGAAGTTTTTGTAATTAAATAATTTTATAGTTAATATTATATTAAAACTTGGATAAAGAAAAAAAAAGTAAAAAATAAGAGAAAAAAACTACACTAAGTGATCTTCTCCGCACAATATTCCAATTAGGACTGATAAGTCTGGGTAGTTTTAACATAATTTGTCATTTCATTAGCATTACACATTGAACCAGGGTAGCCTAATTAAGCTACAACAAAATACTTCCGTCAGTTGTGTTTTGATTTTAAAATTGTGAATAATAATATGTTTCATGAATTGAATTCATACATTGAGTTGGTAAAATATCTATAATTTAGATATTTAATTAATTTAATATATATAATGCAGTATACGGACTAGAAAATATTTGAATTTTTGAAAAGTTCATTCTTCCTCGGAAATAGAATTCAAAAATTCAAATCAAGCAAACCAATCTCGAAAATAATAATATAGTAGATAAAAGTGGAATGTGACATAAGGAATGAATAAGAATATGAAACGAAAGCGAACAGGGGAATTTAGTGATGCATGAAACTTGGAAAATGTTTATGTATATGTGAGGCGGAATTTTCCAATTGGAAATGCATGTATATGGAACTTTCCAACGTGCGCAATTTATGAAACACAGGGAACAAAATGCATTATTTAAACTGAAATGACCTAACGGTGTATAGAAAAAATACTATACAAAATATATGCGCGTGTAAATGAAACATAAAGAGTGTATTGTAATGCTTTGATTATGACATTGCAATACAAAGTAATAATAATAGGGTAAGTATAATATGTGTGACATTGGACGTGCCGTTAAGTACATTTATTTTAGAAGAATCATGAGCATATGGAGTGACTGATAACAGTCACTCAAAAAAATTAGACCCCTCACATTACATGTTTCATACGTTACTCGAGACTTAGAACTTTCGCGAAATAAATTATACATTTTTTTAAATTGACAAACTAGAGCATAAATATTGTTTTTGAGTACTACTAACACAATAAGGAGAATCAGTCTTAGGGAGACTGCTGATATGTTTCTTAATTTCTTCACGAATTTCAGGTGGAATTGTTCTCTTAGCCCTGCTTACCATATATAATCGCAGAACAGTCCCAGTTACTTCATCCCTTCTTTGATTAAAGAAATAATAAATTCGGTGCTCGCTTACATCGAGAGTTCTAAGAAACATTGTTTTGCACACTAGTGTGTGTTGTAACTCTATTCTGCTCCAAATAAAATTCCTAAGTCCAACATTTCGTAGAATTGACAAATTTTTTACGTTTAGCTACCACTCCCTTAACATACTTTGAATAAAATGTTTGTTTTTCAACATAGTGCCCAAAACATTTTGTGGATATTTTACCTTTCTTCTAGAGAAAATTTTGTAGATCAGTCAAATTTGCATAGGTGTTAGGTAGCAAGCTAATTTAAATTTTTCTTGTGCCATATTTTTACCTGTTTGACTAACTTACTCCTTCCAGACTGACGAAGCTTTTTTCTAATATTTTGATTCCACATTTCAGATTGCCATCTTCTTTTCATTTTCGGAGTACTTATGCAGCTGCTAGATACACTAACTCATTCCATTTGCGTTTTCATTATCTTCATCTACATAATGATATAAATAAAATTGGTAAATTTTATTTAAAGATCGAAACGTCTGGAGCCGTATCTTACAGTAAAGCCAAGACCCATCCAGGGTACACTGATGATGATGTTGATTTATTTTAATTTTATTAAATGATAAAGCTCGTACATACCTCTTTGAATTCCTGTATAAATTGCAAACATTTTCAGGCTTTGTCAAGGCTCCCCCACATAATTCGGTATTATGAAAAATACATGTATATATTTTGAGGTGTTTGGGGCCGGCTTAATATGTATGATGATATAAGAGTAAATATGTTTACTACTCAATTTTACCTTTCAGTAATGATGACAATTTTAATGATCAGATACCCTCATGTACGAAAATATAGACGACCTAAATTATTGTTATAGAGGTACGTACGAACGAATTCGAATACATGATTTGCTTACGTTTTTATTATCTACATACGTATGTAATAAGTTCTATACGATTTTCTATTTCAATTCTTTTGTTGCAAAATGTATATAGTATATAGTACAGGACAGGTGTATATGGAAAATGTTGATGCAGTTAATGACTTTATCCATTTCCATTATTTACAAAAAGACATGAAGCTGAAAGATTGTTATATTGACACTACTAGACATATATCATACATACATTCATATTATACCACTTCTCTTTTATATTTGGTCGCTCTAATACTTATGAGACGAGTACCTACATATATTATGTACAAAATATATATTTCATGAAAATTGAATTCATTTTGTGTTCATGGAGTGTAAAAGAAATGCGATTTCGATTTTCGATCCAACTATGATACATACGAGTATTTAGGGGATTCATTTCACATTTCAGTTTATAGTAAATTTTGTAATTTTTATAGTTTTTCAGTTTTCGTATTTCATTTCCATACATTTATACAAACTACGCGAAAGTTTTGAAAAACTGCTAAGATAAAATGATTTGCAGTTTCTAAAGTTTGTATTTCCTAGTTTCGTAGTTATAAAACATGAAATAAAAACTACGAAAAAATTTGATATGATCGTTCATTTCAACAGAACTATACGAAACTTGAAAACTGAAAAATTATATTGAACTGAAAAATGACATGAATCTAGGAGCTAGTGGAAGCCAGAGTGATGGAGGAGTTTTTTTTTTAGAAGCAATTTTTTGAAACAAATAATAGATGGTTCATTTTCATTCCCCGAACCAAACATATTGCCAAATTTAGAACGAGCTTATCCTTACTACTTTGTGGATGACGCTGCTTTTCCCTTGAAGAAAAATTTAATGCGTCCGTATCCTGGAAGGAATTTACCACTAATAAAAGAAAATTTCAACAGAAGGCTGTCTAGAACACGAGTTCTGATAGAAAACTCATTTGGCATTTTGTGTAATAGGTGGAGAATGCTATTAAAATGCTCTCCAGTTAATGTAGAAAAAATAGTTTTAGCAACTATCGTCCTACATAACATTCTTATGCTTAGTAAAGATACTTCATATTTTACAAATGATCTGCTAGATCGTGAAGATAATGGTATTATAATACCTGGACAATGGCGAAATGAAGCTGTTTCAATTCAATCTGCACAAATTGGCCGAAGAAACAGATCATCTCAAGAAGCATTTAATCTCAGAGATGAATTAGCTGCTTATTTAGTGAATAATTAATAAAAGTTCTTTTTTCACTCTTATTCTTACAATAAATTTTTAAATTTAAAGTAATAAAATACAAATAGTACAAAACAAAAAATATTTTTTATGCATATTTATTTATAAAATTTTTAATTTCTATACAATATTGTGTCATATATTAATTTTGATACTTCAGCCTCTAACTTACATTTTACTTCTATAGGCAAATTAGATTCATCAACTTTTGTGGCCAGACCCTCAAAAATTTGATGCGTCCTGCTCGGAGAAGATATTGTATGCAACGCTGTACTCTGCACTGTATTTATTAAATCCAAAAAATTTTTGTTGAATGGGATCAGCAGGTTTATGTTGTTTTTTTCTATGATTGCTTTGCGATGTCCCAGGTGTTGACTGGTATTCTACTTGTGTAGCCTCTACTGGTGTAACCTCAGGACCTAGTAGAATTTCTGGTGATTCATCACAAAAAAATATGTTATCTAAGTCCAGAGTACGAATATTCCCAATAGTTCTGCAATTTTTAAGTATAAATAATTATTAATACATATTTCGAAATAATTGATTATACTTACTCTCTGCCAGATTCAAAACTATCTAAAAATTTCATATTTTCAAAATGTTTCCATATTCTTCTACATTTACCTGTTTCGTTTTATTCATCGCCGATTTGTTTCCATACTTTGTCCTTTAAATCCACTTTTCTATAATCTTTGTGTTTTAAATTATAAAAGCCATGAACTCACTTTTATATACTAACACATTGAAAGCAAGTCCGGTCTCTTATTTCATATTTCACCTTAGTAGAAAAACAAAATTAGAAGTCTTAATTGAAATTCAATTTTTCTGATTGAAATAACTAGAAAATGTCTCTCCATTTAAATAAATCATTAAAAAAAAATAAAAAGTCAGGTTTATTTTTTGTTACTATAATTTATTGAAAATAATATCTATTTAATTAGAAATATAGAAATCATATTTATTTTTTATAAATTATTTAATTATTTTTTAAAAATATCTTTTATAAATTAAAATTAATTTTATCAAAAAACAAAATAATATCTACATACATAATAAAATTTTTATTTCAATAATTAAATAACTAAAAAACGAATTTAATATAATAATAATAATAATAAATAGTAATACATAATTTAATAATAATTCCATTATTAATAATAATAATAATAATAATAATAATTTAATAATAAGAATAATAATAATAATAAAAATAATAATAATAATAATAATAATAATTGCAGTCCACTAGTCCAGTCCCCAGTGTAGTTCTCAATGCCATCATCCAGTGTTTCAGTTTTTTCATCGGTGAAGTTGAAGTTCATCAGTTTATAACCAAAAACGAAATAAAATTAACGTTAAATTACAAATTTCACAATGAATTAAAGTAAAATAATAAAAAATACATAAACATAAAAAATTAATAAAACAGAAATAAACATAACAAGAACAAACATAAGAAGAATAAACATAAATAACAAAAAAGGAAATAAAAATACATATAGGTACATAAACTCACAAAAAAAGGACAAAATATCACAAATAAAATTTATTTAAAATTCAAAAGTTTTCTTTCATTTATCTTTTCTTTTTTGTCGTTATTGCTTTTTACACAATTATTTAACAAAATATTAGCAAAAATATAACAAATTTTGATATATAAAAAGCGCGCTCTGCAGTACCACATTGGCATTATATGATCCAAATCAATGTAAAAATTTTCGCGATAAAGACTAGCTAGAGTTAAATACACTAAAATACATTTATGTTGATCTGCAATGAAATATAATTTTTTGAGGTCGTTGTTTTGAAGAATATATTGAAATATAGCTGTTATATGGAACATTAGAAAATTTACATTTGATGTAGATTTAATCAAACCCCCTCTTTGTAAAGTATTGAAGTAAATAAATTCAGAAGTACCACCCTTTTGTTCCATTAACAGCTGTTGACACAATGTGCAATTAATTTTTTTAACAGATGAATGGGCAGCGTATCCGATAACATAGAGATGAGAAGAATCATCAATTTTTGCATTCTTTAAATAGTCCGATTCTAAAATTTCTTCGAAATTTGATACATCTACTTCCTGTAGAATATTTTCTGAAGTTTGTTTAGATAAATTTTTATAATTGTCTGGCATATGGAAAAATATATTGTGGACACGGATTTTTTTCTCACTTTGTAAAACTTCTAAATAGGATACTCTGTAAGTGCAACCAGATAATGATCTATAAAGTCTAAATCTAGCTTCAATATAATCAGTTTGAAGTTTTCCTACCAAAAAAAAAATTTAATACCAGGTACATTAAAGGAATATTTGAGTAAATCAATGATGGTTCTGGTTGTAAGAATTGCAGCTTCAAATGTTTCCTTACTTAGTAATTCAAAATTACCACTTGATTTAGTTTCCTCCCAAGTTTCTAACCAACATATGAATTTTTCAAGAAAAGATATCCTACTATCTGAAAGGTTATAAAAGGGTTTATTCCACTCATTTCTTTTCATGTTTTAAGGGTTACAGTTGTATTTCATAATGTTTCCTTTTTGATGGCTGTTTTTCCTTTTTATGTTCATTATACGTTATGTTTGTATAATTAGATTTTATATCACTTTCATGAGATGTTTTATTATCAGAGTATTCAACCGGTAATTTGCATATTTTTGTTATAGGCCGCTTTATAGTTGAATTATTCTTATATTGTAAAGTGACTACTCGTACATTTCCATCAGAACCAGGATGAATTTCTTTTACTCGTGCTAAAGGCCAGTGTGAAGGTGGTACATTATCTTCTCTTAATAAAACTAGCTCGTCAATCCGTATATTTTGTTGTGAAGTTTTCCACTTTGATCTTTGCTGCAAACGTGATAAGTATTCAGTTGACCATACTTTCCAGATATGTAAAGTAATTTTTGATAATAATCTCCATCTATTTAGAGGGGATATGATGTCATTTCCTTCGTCAGGATACGCAAGAGGAGCACTTCCTATCAAAAAATGTCCCGGATTTTATGCTGTTAAATCCGTTGGATCATTAGTTAATGAGCATAGCGGTCGTGAATTCAAACAGGCTTCTATTTGGCATAACACAGTAGTCATCTCTTCAAAAGTTAGAGTTGTTTCTCCAATTATTCTTTTTAAGTGATATTTCACTGATTTAACACCAGCTTCCCAGAGACCTCCCATGTGAGGCGCAGATGGTGGATTGTAATGCCATTTTACCCCTTCGTGAGCTAATACATTCCCTGTTTGCTGAATTGTTGCTTTTATGGTTTTATCAAAATCTAGTTGCAGTATTTTATTAGCTTTAATAAAATATGTCCCACAATCTGTGTATACGTGACTACACATGCCTCTTCTAGATGTAAATCTTCGAAACACAGCCAGAAATGCATCAGCTGTCATATCACTAACCAATTCAATATGTATAGCCTTCGTTGAAAAGCATACAAAAACAGCAATGTATCCTTTATATGTTTTGCAACCTCTTCCTTTCGACATTCGTAAGTAGATGGGACCTGCATAATCTATGCCTGTATGAGTAAACGGTCTAGATGGAGTTACACGTTGCGTAGGTAATTCTCCCATGATTTGATTCTGCAACTGTGATTTATATCGAATGCATTTCATACATTTATGAATAAATCCTTTTACTGTATTTTTGGCATTTAATATCCAATATTTGCGTCGTAGTTGAGCTAATGTAGATTGATTACCTCCGTGAAGAGTTTTTAAATGTGCTTCTTCAATGGCTAACTTGCTGAAATATGTGTTGTGTTGAAGTATTACTGGGTGTTTTTCGTCGTATGATAACATGCTATGTCGCAATCTACCTCCTACTCTCAGTATTCCTTTATCGTCCAAAAATGGATTTAAGTTCAATATTTTGCTATTCTTTGGAAGTGATTTGTTGTCGCGTATTTGTTTTATTTTGTCACAAAAGTCTGCTGCTTGTTGAATACGTATAGCTGCCAATCTTGCTTCTTCTATTTCTGTTGCGTCTATTGTCAGTGATGAAACTTTTTTGGTTGGACTCTTGCAATTTCGTATAAATCTTTTACAATATGCTATTACTCGTAATAGTTTATGCATTTTAGATATTCGAATAATAATACTTAAATCAATTACAGTCTTTGGTATGGAGTGATAAACAGCAATTTCTTCTGATTTCTTTTTGAATATAACTGCAGGCTTCGGCCATTGTTCTTGTGATAATTGTAACCACTCAGGTCCTTTCCACCAAAGTGGATGTTTCTCAATATTACCAGGTGCAATACCTCTTGAAGCACAATCTGCTGGGTTTTCGTTCGTATTGACATAATTCCAATGGTTTTTATCTGTTGCTGATCGTATCGTTGCTAATCTGCTTGTTACAAATGACGGTAAATTGCTCTGATTTCCTTTTATCCAAGATAGTACTACTATCGAATCTGACCATAAATATACAGAATTGATGGTCATATCTAGTGTTTTCAACGTTTTTTCTATTAATTTGGATAGAAGTACGGCTGCACATCATTCCAATTTTGGTATTGTCAATTTTGATTTCACAGGTGTAACTTTCGATTTTGCTGTTAATAGATTCACAACTATTTCTTCAGATTTTATCACTCTTGTATATATTACGCATGCATATGCTTTCTCCGAAGCATCGCAAAAACCATGTACTTCAACTGTCATGTGAGTAGAATCTGGATCATATTTTATCCATCTCGGTATCCGTAATTTTTCAATGTGACACAGGTCTGTTTTATAATTAATCCATTTCACCGCTGTTTCTGATGTTAATTCTTCATCCCAGTCTTTTCCTTCTACCCATAACTGCTGTATTATTAATTTCGCTTGCAAAGTTATTGGTGTTAGCCATCCTAACGGATCAAAAATCTGTGCAGCTTCTGATAATATGGTGCGTTTTGTGACCTTTGCATTCTTTGTTTTTACTGATATCTTGAAACAGAATTTATCATTGATTGGATTCCAATGAATGCCAAGTGTTTTGACTGTATCATCACTTGACAATTCTAAGATTCCTTTTTCTCGTATTTGTTCTGGTAAATCTGCTACAAGCGATGTTGAATTACTTGTCCATTTTCTTAGTTTGAACCCACCTTTTTTAAATACTTTAATTAAATTATCTCTCAACATTTTGACTCGTTCTTTTGTATTTCCTCCTGTCATTAAGTCGTCAACGTACATGTCGTGTGTAATTACGTCGTATACATCTGGATACCTTTCTTTTTCATCTTCACCTAATTGACGTACTGTTCTAATGGCCAGAAACGGAGCAGCCGTAGTACCATAGGTTACAGTAGTTAGTTTATATTCCTTTATCATCTCATTTGGATTGAAACGCCATAATATCCTTTGATAATGTTGATATTCTTCTGCTATTTTAATTTGGCGGTACATTTTTTCAATATCGGAAGTTAATAGATAACGATGTCTTCTCCATCGCAACAACGTTTGTGATAAGTCAGACTGCAATCGTGGACCTTTATGCATTAATTCGTTCAAGCTAACACCACTTGAAGTTTTGCATGATGCATCAAACACAACGCGAAGCTTTGTTGTTGTGCTGTCACTTTTGAATACCGCTTGATGTGGAATATAGTAGACACCTTTAGATTTTTGTCTTTCTAATGGTGTAACTGGAACCATATGTTTCAGTTTTATATATTCTTTCATAAATTCTTTATATCCTTGTTCTAGTTCTTTATTTTTTGAAAATTTCCTTTCATTTTGAAGTAGTCCAGCGACCGCTTTACTTCTTGATTCTCCTAATTTATCAGTAGATTCCTTTAATGGTAACTCTACCGTATAAGTTCCATCTTCGTTTCTCTTATGCGTTTTATTAAAATGTTCTTCACACTCCTTATCTTCGTTTTAATATTTATAATCTTCTGCTATCTCTTCAATCTCCCAAAATCGTTGAAAATTAGTTTCTTCTATTTGTGCAATTAATATTATTTTACTTGATTGATCACTTTGTTTTGTTTTCCCTGATACGATCCATCCTAATTCAGTGTTTTGACCCACCAAACCATCTTTCCTTAGCAATCCATCTAATATAATTAGTCCATATATATCAGCATCAATGATAGCATCTATTGGCCCTGGTTTATTGAAAGTTGGATCAGCAAGCATCTGATTATTCCATAACATCATATGAACGTTAAACTCCTTGTTCGGTAATTTTTGAGTTAGCTTTGGTGGTACTAATGCTTCAATGTTTACCTGAAACTCTGACGTGTGTGATGAAACACACGTTTGATCTTGGTAGGCCTAACAATTGTGCTGCTTCTTCTGTCACAAAAGATGCTTGAGAACCGGAGTCTATTAATACTCTAATAAGCTCAAACGTCCCGTAATTTGTTTTTGCTTTTATAAGCGCTGTAGCTAACAAGACTGCCATATTTTGACCCCCAAAGGCACTCTGAATTGGTTCGATCCTGTTCTTCTCAAATACTTCATGTAATGAAATGTGATGAGATTTTTTACAAATATTACACTTCGAATTGCTGTAACATTTTTCTTTATAATTATGATTCAAACAATTAAAACATAATTTGTTTTTTGTTATGAATTCTTTTCGTTGTTTTGCTGTTAAATTATTGAATTCATTGCAGTTGTAAATCGAATGTTGTTTTTCACAAAACTTGCATGTCGAAGTTGTTGTGTAATGGTTGCGTACATGCGTTGGTCTTACCTTTTCATTTATTGAGTCATATGGCCTGTAAGATTTCGTCGATTTCTGTTTTTTTAAATCCCATAATGTTTCCAACGATTGGAATCTTATTTCTAAAAATTCATAGATTTGATTCAATGATGGTACCAATTTTGGATATTCTAAATATTGCTCAAATAATCTGTGTGATTCTCCATCAATTTTTTGTAATAGTAAATGCACTATAAATGGAGCCCAATCATCTGTATTAAATCCTAAATTGGATATCGCTGATAAAAATTCTTTTGTGGTGTCCAACATTTTTTTCAAACCTTGAGGTGATTCATTTTCCAATTTTTGCATGTTCAAAATTCTTTGTTTATGAGTAGATACTATTTTACGCACATTATTATATCGTTCGGTCATTAACTTCCATGCTGCATCATAATTGATATCTGATATCTCTAAATGTGATATTAATCTACTCGCTTCACCTCTAACATGTGTTTTCAAATATTGCATTTTTTCTACATTCGCCAATTTGTTATTGCTGTTTATTAACTTCATAAACATATCATGAAATGCCGTCCAGGATTCATATTTACCATCAAAAATAGGTATTGTTAATCTAGGTAATCTAATATCATTCCCTGCATTATAGGATTCATACTTCAATTTCTTTCCTTCAAGATCGTTTAAAATTTCATTCACTTTATTTTTTAACCATTTATAGTCTTTTATACTGTTTTGAATATATTTTGTTTTCCATTCTTTTTCATTACAAGTGATTATAATTTCTTCATGAATGTTTTCAATGGTGTTCCAGTAACCTGATAATTTTTTCATACTTAGTTCAATTAACATATTGTTGTTGCTACATATTTCTTGCAACATTTCATTTAAAATTTCCGTTCTGTATTTTTCTTTTTTAATCAATTGTAGTACTTCTGGTGTCATTGCTATTGCATCGTCATTACTTTCTGCACTTTCATCATTATTTATTTTAGGCGGTTGTTGAGCTTCTGTTGCGTACCGTTCAAGTATATTATTTGCTTCATCAGCAGTTTTCCTGACTTGTTCAAAAAAATTTTTTTTGAAATAATCGTGCTCTGTTTCATTCAATTGTTGTATTAGGTCATGGTTTTCTTTAAATTTGTTCCATAAGTCAGCCAATGTTTTTCGTCGTTTATTTATGAACTCTTGTGTACGCCTATCTTTAGGTTCTTTTTCTAGATTGGTTTTCAATTTTGCTATTTCTCCTCCACTCTCAAATTGTTCTTTAGCTAGATTTTCCATCTTACCTACAATAGTTCTTGTTGACTGTTAATCTTTATAAACACTGTTGGTTTTATAAACACTGTACTGTAGCCTATATGTACTTAAAAACACTGTTGGTTTTATACTAAGGTTATAGGCACAACAACAAAACAAAAAATTGTGTTGTTTTTTTTTTTATATACAAGTTAGTTTAAAAATAACAATTTTTAAAAGGCTCGAAGGACCAATGTCAGTTAGCTAAAATTATAACTACTGAATATTATTTTCTTTTAATATGTTCAATAAGTTATAACTATTGATTAATTAAAAGAGTTCACCTTTGTTGTTAGAGTAAATTTTATTACTGGTCTTAATTTTATAATTTTCATACTTAAATAGTAAATATAATGCTGATTTAACAAATAAATAACTAATTTGAGGAAGTACAATTAATTTATATTTGGTAATAATTAAAAAATAATTTAAGTAGGTTAGTATATCGAAATATTAAATATGCTACGTTAACAAATTATACTAAGTTGCTTATATTATATTATATGTGTATATAGAACATTTCGTCATCCTATATGTTCTATGAACAATAAGGAAGTTGGTTATTTTGATACTATTGTATTCATGATATTTAATTAAAATTCCAAATAATTACCGATTTATTTATTAAAACATAAATTTAATATATGTATGTATTACAAAGTACAAATTAATATCAAAATAACTTAAATTATGCCATTGACTATATAAAAATAATACTACTTATTTTTATACAGCCAATGCTTATACCTTCATAACCTCTACTGGTATGATAAAAAGAATTTCATGAATTACATGTTTTTTTCACAAATTATCACCTACCTTTTGTAAAAACAGAATCCAATTAATTTTTTGTTTTATTAATTTTAATATTTATTTATTCAACTACGCGAATAAATTATATTTTTTTAAAAATAAAATTCACCGACTATATTAATAATTACTTAATACACGGATGACATTAAATTATAACAAGAATGAAAATTGACATTTGTTTGTTTACATTTCAATCGGACTCCTTACCACCACATACAAAGATTATATACATGGCTTTTACCCCTCTAGAAAGCTTTGGGCCAGACCCACATCAATATAAACATTTCATTGATGTGTGTAATCTTTACGCTTGCTATTGAAAAATAAATTTCTATACCTACGAGTATTAGAAAATTTTTTTTTGTTCTCCCTATTATCATTTTGACTGTCAATTATCCATTCCAACGTGAAATTTAGATCCAAATAATATGCGTATATTACTATTTACGTACGCAAATTGTTGATGAATGACGCAATGTATCAAATAAGTATTTTAAAAGTATTTTTTTTTTTTTTTGAAATTTGAGGATTGTTATATGAGTAAAGCGGATAATAATATGTAAATTGAAGTATATTTTTGTTTTCACGAAATAGAAAAAAGAAAACTGAAGAAAACGAAATGAGGATTATTGTAATCTGATAATATTTTTTATTACTCATTTTTAATTTCGCAGTACAAATAGATACGTATAACATTTTCAGATCATTTTCAATTTTTACAAAATTTTAAATTATTTTACAACAAAATATCAAAAAATATTTGTAAATAATTTGTATTTTTATTTATCCTTCAAAATTAGCAAACGATTTGTATAAGTACTCATATCCGATTACAATAGGATGTATGTATATGATACGTCGTTGATACGTTTTAGAATTTAGAATTTCAAAAAATAAACGAAGAAGAAAGTTGTTATTATGATAGCTTATTATTTTTTTTTTCTCTTGTCGTTATTCTTTTTTATATAAAATTCAAAATTCAGTTTTATACCCATACAGTAAATTCATATCTTAAAAAAAAAGAAATTATGTTTTCCTTGAGTAAATAAAAAATCAATTTTACGGTTGATTATTTGTTAGGCCAAAAATTTAAGGAAGATAAAAGTTTCTCAACAAAATAAAAATAAATAAAAAATTAAAAACCTGTAATAAACGAACATAGCGTACGGATATTAATGTGTTTGTATACTAATTTTATTGAAAAAAATATTAAAAACTTCACAGATAAACAAACTTTGCATGATGAAAATAAATAAAGGAATAGTAAGGATTTGAATATTTTTAGAGTTTTCAATGCATTTGGAAATTTATATTTTTGTAATATAATGTTTGATTTTATTAGGTGTAAGGGAACGTTCTGTCTGTTGTTTTCATTTTGCTATCATTTCGGCAATCTATAAATTTCGAAGAAAATTTATCTTCCTTAGAAGCAAAATAGGAAGCACTCACCAGCACTCTTAAGAAAATTTTTGATTTTAATATGCCTTGATGCCTAGAAATACCTGTTTATTGTATATTATACTATTGACACATTACAGCTCATTATTAGCTGAATGCTCATTAAGTCCTCATAATGAAGTAAAATTAAATCATTATGAGCTGTTCATAATGATGTAAAAATCGTCTTATTATGTCGTAATTACGTGAAAGCGCCTTCTTACGAAGCGTAAGTAAATAAAGATTTATTGGAAATTTTCCAAATTTCCAATACAATTTGTTGTCAATTTCAATTTTTTTATATTACAGACGTATTTTTTGAGGTTACAGGTAAATATTAGCCGGAGTTCTTTGTTTTTAATTGCGAATAAATAATTTGAAAACTCACTAGAAACTATTGAAAAATTGATAAATGTCAGAGATAACGAGCTTAGTATAATGTGTCACCACTTCATAAAACTGCATCTCATAATGAGCTTTCACCTCATAATGAGCTGTAATGTGTCAATAGTATTAAACTTGTTTTTTTTTCAGAACTTTAAATTATTCACATTCTGAACGAATTTATAAATCTTTATCATAATTATCTTATCTAATAATAAATTAACAAAATGTTCATAAAGGCGAATGTTCCAGTCTTGACCAATATTTTTCCATTTATTAGCCATACGTTTTTCGCTATTGGTGAGCCTATAACACTTTTAATCTTTAGGAACACAATAGTATAAGAATTTGCATTACAAAAAAATTTGTTGCGCAAAAACAATTTAAAAAAACAAAAACAAAATACAAAACATAACATAATAAAAACATTTTTTTAAAAATAATTTTTCTTTTTTTATAATAATAAAAAAAAAAAACGAAATTTTTTCAATCGTCCTTCCAGATTAATGTTCAGGTACAGTTCTAACACAGAAATGGTTCATTAGGACACTGTATGCATGATAGATGGAAATGTTTTGTGCATTCTGCATTTGGAGCACAGTTCTTCGCTTTTTTTGTCATAGTTTCTCACACAACTTAGATAACTGATAAGTTATGTGTGTTTAACCCTAATCTTACTAAGGTATTTTACTGACACATTTTACCATGGGGTGCCTTTTTGACACAGACTAATTTTTCTGTTATTTATAAAGAAACAACGGCTATAATTTCTTTAAAGTTAAGTATTTATTTTATTACAAGTTATTGAAAAAAAAATTTTTAGAAATTTTATACATTTTTCTTAGTTTTGCATGCATTGCATATAACGGTTTTTGTTGAGTGTTCTTTGCATATATTTAAGCCGCAATCACTACAACACTGTGGAGAAAACCGTGATATTTTTGATGGACACATATGGTAGCGTCTTCTGTATTCTGTATGTGGTTCAGATATTTCGTTGTCATTATTTGATGGCTGTGAGTAAGTAATCGCGATAATCCTGTATGGCTGCGGCATTTTATTTGTGGTGTTACTAACGCCATTGCTAGCTCTTTCAAAAATAGCTTTCTCCGCAGGTTTGGTTTATTTTTGTTTCAATCTGGATACAAATTTTGATGTATGATGAACCCAGCTATTCCAGATATATCGATAAGGTTGTAAAACTAAAACATGGGCCGGGCCACCTATTGGTTTTACGCTTCACAGAGTAAGCGTGAGCCATCTGGTCCATCGTATCAACTCCACCTTTCGTAGAATTATAGTACAGATTAACTTCTGACTTCATATTTTCGTCAACGTTATTGCTTTGATGCATTGAAGACAGAAGTAAAACAGCACGATTTTTTCTTGGAACATCATACTTTTGCGAAATCCAAAAACATTTGAATTTACTTCACGTTTTGGACTCGGTAAAAAATTACTCGGAATATATCGTTTGTTTTTCCTGAGCGTTCCAACTATTGTCAAGCCTTTTGATAGAAGGCTGTTGGCAAGCTCACAATTTGTAAAAAAGTTGTCAAACGTGACGTTTCTATTAGTTTTTTCAAATGGCTCACATAATTCCTCTACAATTTTCTGAGCTAAATTTTCTGCTTTTCTTGGACCTTCTTTTCCTAAGTATGGAATGCCTTGTAAAGGATAACTTGTTTTCGAATCGCATATCCACCATATTTTTATTCCGTACTTATCTGGTTTACGGGGGATATACTGACGAAAAGATAATCGGCCTCGAAAAGGTACTAACTGCTCGTCAACAGTCAAATTTTCGCCAGGTAAATAAGATTTTAACAAGTTCTTATTTACCGTATTCCAGACATCTCTTATGGCAGCTAATTTGTCTTTCGCACGACGAGTACTTCGAGATAATTTATCGTCAAATCGAAGAAAACGAATTATCTGCGAAAATCTGTTTCGTGACATACAAGCTCGAAATATATTGTTGCCAAAAAGAGGACACCATAAATCTTTGTAGTCTGAAATTCCTTGTTTATTTATACCAGCATTTATTACAAGCCCGATAAATGCTCGAATTTCTATTCTATTTGTATTTTTCCAATTACTACCAACTTCTCTTGTCGCTTGTAGATGTGTGTATTGCACAATTAGATCAATAACTGAATCATCAAAAAGTAAATTGAATGCGTCCTCTACACAGTCAATGTGTTTACCTGGAGGAGGAAATACTTTATGTGTTGGTCCTCTGATAATATTTCGGGCCTGTGTGCTTCTTTCTGGACAAGGTGAAGATTCCCAAATAGTTCCATCTTTGGCCACGAATTCTTCTGAAGAAACAGGATTATCTTCATAATCATTCTCTTCACCAACTTGTTCATCGTGGTCTTCAGAGTTGACTTCGACACAATCATCTTCGCTGTCAGAAGAATTATTTTGTGAATCTTCTCTGAAATCTTCGTCATGATTTACATCAAAATCGTTGTCAAACAACGCAGCTCGTATTTCTTCTTCTGTAAGACCTCTTGATGCCATAGTGGTATAAGCTGCAATATTCTTATGACAATAAACAAGACCTAAATGTGTTGAAAAGTTATCCGTTAGATAATGGGAAAAAAAATTAAAAAAATGCAACCGTTGACAAGACAGTTATCTTTGAAATCTTCAATTCAAATCGTTTTCTTTACACACTTTTTGCTCAAAAACTAAAGAAACTAGTAAAAAGCAATTTTTTTACTTTAAACTATAATTTACGCTAAAAAATTATAATTTTATCTTACAGTTCAAACTGAAAATTAGATTCTACTTAAATATCTAAAATTAACATTTTTAATGAATTATTTTATTTTTGTTTATTTTTTATATTTAAATTTATTTTATTAATTTTACATTTTATATTTTATAATGTTTAATCATTAATTAATTTTATTTTACATATAGCTTAAATATTTAAAGCTAATATGTTTAGTGTATTATTTTATTTTATTTATTTATTGTATTTAAGTTTATTATTTTTATTTTACATATTTGAAAAAGGTTATTTTTATAACTCTAAATCTTACCCAGAAGCCCCAGTCTTTTCAGAAGGAGAAAGAGATGAGAATCAGGACTCTGATGAGGTCTGAAAAGCTCATCCCTTCCAATCACTGTCAATCCCAGAGCAAGAGCCATTGAGCGGTTTGTAGGACATTCATCTAGTAGCTCTGTAACAGTCGTATGTAGTTGATTCTTACAGCAAGGGCAGAGACCCAACCTCAACCTCACTAACAGTATCTGCTAATGCTGGATTATATTTTACGCTGATCAATGTTGGGTTGATAGCGCGGTAGGCCCGTACTGCCTCTGATTCACTCTATCATTCCTGAGGTGGGCCATCGCCAAATGGAATATGGCCTGTGGGCTTGGAGGCATGAATACGTCGGATTTATTAGTAATGTTAACGGCTGATTTAGCAGTACGATCTGCATACTCATTGCCAGCAATACCAACATATCCTGGGACCCAGGACACTTGCGCATATCGTACTTTATTTTAATTGCTCTTATAGCATGTACCATGTAGTCAACATTGCCGGTGTTTTTTATTGCTAATATACCCGATTCCGAGTCGGAGAAAACCACCACTCGTCGAGAGCTCGACATCGCAGAAACTACAGTCAGAGAGATTGCATTCAATTCAGCATCGAACACCCGGGAGAGGTTTGGTAGCCTCCTCCGAAGCAGAATCTTCCATCTTCAAGCAACACACTTATATCCGAGGAGGCTCGTTTGAACTGCATTTTGGACATTTCTGTACTGCACTGCATTTTGGACATTCTTTGATTTGCACCATTTCTGTAGTGTGAGACAAGACGAAGCAATATTTGCATTGGATCTGGTTATTGTAGTAGGGTCTGATGTTGAATCACACTTCTATCGTGCTTGTTAGTTGATATCTGTTGAATGTAAGTATTATTGACCCAGAGATTGAAGATTTGTCTTTGTTAGGGATGTGCTTGGCAGCTGTGACGGAGTGGCTAGTTTCAAGACCCGCTAGGATCTCCTCTTCCGAAAAAACTTCAAAATGGGGCAATGGACAATACGCTTGCAAAAGTTGGGTTTAGCGTGAGATGTTATTTTTATATTTATTGTGCATTGGTTAGAGTATTTGTTGAGAGAATTGGTTCTTAACTAGTAGAACCAAATTACCTTCTCCATTATAGTAGGCTCTATTAATTTCTGGTGATATGTTTTTGAGAGCTGCAGCCACCAAGAAGGGGTTGTATTCATTAAAACATTTGGGGCAAGTAGTACCGCCAGGTATAGATTTTTCTTCGTTTAGATAGACTACTAAACATTTTGCATCGTTGTGTTGAGCAGAAGCGTTTAAAGGTGGAAATGAGAACACGCTAGTGATCTAGTGATCTTTGGGGGAGGACTG
Source organism: Villa cingulata (assembly GCA_951394055.1). NCBI lineage: Eukaryota > Metazoa > Arthropoda > Insecta > Diptera > Bombyliidae > Villa > Villa cingulata. The sequence goes on along the minus strand of OX596020.1, from coordinate 30,283,886 downwards.
CTGATCACATGTTGATTGGTTTTATTTGTCTGAAACATGTTATTTCCCGCCCCTAGGGTCAGCACATATTTTCGTCTTAAAGATCTTTTAACGTGGGCGAACTAAACGCACGCGAATTTAGAATAGAACACTTATAAAATACTGTTGATTTTAATTAAATTAGTCTAATTTAGTTTATTAAATTAATATTTTAATTGTTCTTAATTTTTATATTTTAAACTTTAAAATCTATCGAGTTTCTTCACACAAAATTTCACTGTAAACAGCACACTATGTAATATAGAGTGTGGTGCAACGAACGTCAATGTTTGAAAAAACTACAAGATTTACTTAGATTCTTAAAAGCTTGTTTTAGTCATTTTAATATTTATTTAGTATTTAATTGTATTATATTTTAATAATATTTAATTAGTTATTTCCTTTTTTTATTTCACTATATTTAAAATTTATTAGTAATTAATTTTTTATTTATTTTTACAGAGCTAAAAAACAACACTTATTACTTCCACATCTGTTAGTCAGAATGTAGGCGCCTATTATTTACTGTTGTCGGAGTACCAGTTACTGTATTATTCATTGATCATCAATATAAATTGGAACAATCAATGAATCAACAGTTCCATCCCCACCACAATGATATTATCTCTTCAATTTGAGTGCGACATTGAATATGGGTTGTCGATTGCGAATATGAATTGTTGAATAATAGTATAGGCCACATAACAAATGAGTAAATATGGGTAAAATACATACGTCTTGAATAGATCTACAAAAAAAAAATCAGATGTCATTCAACCTTTTTCGGATTTATCAACTTTTATGCCTTCTAAATATTGATGGGGCTCATCAATGGTCAGTCATCATTAGGACTGGATGTCTTACCCTAGTCCTACACTGCTGCTTGAAAATTCTCATAACTAAAGTTTTTATTTCCATTTAGAAAGTTTTGCAGCGATATGAAAAGATGGTTATCCGATGGTTTAATGTCAAACGGAGACTGAAAACAAACAGTTGTCGAATTATTTGAACTGAAACGCAAGTAACACTTTGCTATGGTCGAACTTCCTTTCTCCAGATAGCTACAATTAGTTGTCCTCCTTCATAATAGTCTACGAAGTCTCATGGTTAATATGAATGATAATCATCATGCATTTTTATAAAATTATGTAAAGCCACTGTAGCTTGTACCACTTTTTCAGCGTACTTTGTGCTCATATTCATACAATGAGGCAAATATTCGCCATCTTGCGGTTAGTATTCCAAAGCAATTTTTAATTGTCCTTCTAGCTCGGGAAAGTCTTTTATTGAAATTATCTTTCTTATCCTCAAGACAAGTTCCGATATATGGACGCATTAAGTTCGATAGAAGAGCAAATGCAACATCTCCAACAAAAAAGTGTGACATAAATAGATTGCTGTTGGGTAGAACTTTATTCTTCGGAATTTTAATCTCTTTCAATTTCTTTTTAAACAGGAAATTCCCGAATGTTTATGCAGCAAATACTCCTTAATCGCTCTGGCTACCTTAACCCCCTATATCAGCTGCTGTAAATGTGTAAAAAATATACACATATATACGAAAATATACAATAAAAATGTACACTAATTTTTCACTTTGCAAAAAGAATTTAAAAATAAAATTTTGCAAACATAATAATCAAAATTTATTGAAACATAATTATTAATTAAAAACCTTTGAGAATGTATCTTCGTAATTTTGATAAAATTGTAATTTCAGTTCTAATGTTTTGAGATACTACACTAACAATGAAAATTTTTAAACAAATTTAACGTCAATGATCTTAATCCTTTCACTGCCAAATCTGAATTACACCAGATAACAAAATTTTTTTTTCAATTTAGTAAGACTATATCCAGAGATATTTAATAATATAGAGATGTGTCAAGAAAAAAATTTCTCATAAAATTTTTCGAATATTAGAAACAGTATGCTACTTCAGAACACATTTAATGAGGACTATGATATCGCTGAAATACACATTTTATGAGGACGGTGACGTCATTATTCTGTGTGCGATAATATATACTTAATATATTATATTAAGTATTTCTGGTACTATGTTGTTTTATACGTTTGTTTATATTAAATATCTCTGGTATTATTTTTTACATTTCACTCTATACGCTTTATGCTGGACATTATTAAATGTTTGTATAAATGGATATCATATCGTACACATTTTTGTTACTTGTTATTTCTTTCATTCTTTTTCTTTTCTTATTGATGTGTACTGTGGTACCAGGTGGTACTATATGAATGTACATTGTTTGTGCTATGGATATAGAAATAATTGCAGGTGCATTTTGTTGTTGTTTTTTTTAAACCGAACGATCATCATAATGATAATTGGGTATTGGTCGATATTTCAGAAATTATTTTTAAAAAAGGGAGAGTAGATATAAATTGTTATTGTAATATATTATATATTAAATATCTCTGCTATTATCCGTCAAATCATGACTCATAATATAATTTCAAATTTTATGTTCATTTCCACATCACCTACGAGGTAGAACATACGATGCGCTTTTTTGTAGTGAGGTGTGTCCCCCTTAGGCCTAATCCTCTTTTTTTCGTTTTTTTATAATCTTTGAAACCACATCCCAAAACCTATAAATTTATTCTAGCAGATTTTTTAATCTTGGTTTCCGTACAAAATAACTTTTGATTTCATTTTTAACTGTCCATGAGCAATTTTTTCTCAAGAGAACAAGAATGAGTTAATCAAGTATGGTTTTTTTATGTAAAAAACAAGGACAGCTTTCAAGAAACCATTCCGGGTACATTAAATTCGTTTGTTCAACACAAGTCTTCATAATGATTTCTTTTATTTTAGATAAATGTTTAAATTTTTTGTAAAATTCCTGATATATCTTGAATTGTAAACAACAAATTGAAAAAAAATATCTGACGGATAATTTAAACATAATGAATTATTATTTGTGCTATAAGACACTTTAAAATCTTTATTATAAATATGTTGTTCTGTTGACAAAAGTATTTCTAGTCCTTCTTTTGTCATTACAGACGCACAAGCTGAACAATCAAATTTTTTAAAAATGATTTTTGATATAGCGTACCCCACATAATACCTTTGGGCGTTTTCTTCCACTAAAAATGTAGATGAAGGACATGTGTAGGCAATATACTGAGTTCTTCTTCAATATTTTTAACACATTCTTCCACATCTTTTGCTTTATCCAATGGCAAAGGATTAATTGTTATTGATCCGTTATCATCATTGAGTTCCATAATGCCTATATCATTTTCAATCCAATCAAACATTATATCATCATCGTTTTCACAGTTCTGATTTGGCGAAATCATATTTAACAATTTTATAGACATTAATCTAGCTATTGTATATTTGAATTCATGAACGGAAGGATTTTTATTGTTGCCTCCTTTAGCTCGAATTTGTGAAAACAAATTTTCGATGGGGTCTTGATTCAATCTGGCAGTTAAATGGAAGTGTATATATATGCATCCTATGATCATTCAGAATATCATAACTAAGCATTAGAATTGCACTTATTGAATGAATGCACCCTCTAATACAATAATTTTTGTTCTTGTTAACTAATTTGATTTTTTTCATGTAATCCACTGTATGTTCTAGATATTTTCTTACACGACTATTAAGTGCTAAAGGCCTTTTGTAGACATTTCTTTCATTAAAGTTTCTGCTATTTAAACAGTCAAACATCGAATTCATTCTCGCAGTAAAGCAAGCAGTAGCTTCAGCTTTATCATGTGTTTTTTGACTGAACTTGTTATTGCTTAAGCAGGTTCTTATACCAGCAGCTACTGTCGAACTTAGAACTTGTGTCGCATAACACTCTCATTTTTTCGAACGTATTTGGCTCCACATGTCTCTTTGTAACTTTAGGACAAATTTTGAAATTCTTTGATTTCAAATCCAGTTCATACAATTCTTTAATGACATCCCATGAAGCAGTTCCATCCGGAGTTTCAATATCAGTAGACATGAGAGTATTTCTTAAGGATTTCAAAAGGTGAGGCACATCATATAAACAAAAAATTTTTTTCTTATCTTTTAAAAAATACGGAGACGATTCAGCTTTCTAATAATCCTAAAGCTTTTCTGTTATTAAGACCCTGGTCACAAATCACAGCTCGAATATCAAGTCCTAATCCAGAAGCAATTTCGATGTTTCGTATGATGATTTCTTTTAATTTTTCTGCTTTTATACAACTATCAGACACAAAATAACTTAATATATATTTCCAATTACAAAATAAACCTCGAATCATAAACATACAAATTGTCTTTCCAATAAGTTCCTCTCTATCTTTTTCTCCAAAATCAACTAAACCATCAATTTGATCATCGTGTAAATCATACACTAAATCTTTTCTTATTGTGATTTCATCGAAAATTATCACAGTTTGCCTGGATTTTTCGTTCATATCTGAAACAATTCTCCTTAAATTAAACAATAAATTTTTGTTAAATCCTGTACCTACACGTTTCAAAGGAGCCCAACGATGAATAGACGACTTTGAAGGCAGATTGAAATATAAATTTGTCTTCATAAAATTATATACAGAACTTGATTTATAGTTTAAGGTCTGTGCTAATATTTTTTGCTTTTCATCCCATTTTCGCTGGCCTAATAGAATCATTTTTGAAAACTCTTTAGCATTTTCACTGCTATTGTCCAAGGAATCTATTTGATGTCCCACATCTTTCATCTCTCTTTCAAGTTCTTTTATTTTATCTTGTAATTGGCTGTTTTCTTTTTCTAATATTTCTATCTTTTCAGATAATTTTTTATTTTTGTGTCTGTATTAAGACGTATTTTTCTCATTTGTTTCACATCTTCTACAAACAAATGAGTCAGTCAATTTCGAATTTTCAGGTCTACTCTTATTTGGAGACCTTATTTCATACTCCTCCGCATATGAGTTTTCTGATGAAAGCTTACATTTTTTCTTAACTAAAATAGTTTCTTCACTGTTTATACTTTGTTCTTCTATAAAATGATTTTCAGCTGAAGACATTTCAAAATCATACACTGTATTCTTTACACGTAACTCATATTTAGGTACAGCTCCATGCAAAAGTTTTCTTTTACCCAAAAACTTGTGATCAAAATGACGAGCACATATTTTAATATTTTTTGTTTGCAAATTTTCTGCAAAACCACATACATTTAACCAAAGTTTTCTGTTTTCAACATCAGTTGGAAATTTAAACAAAGACAACTCTGAATGAGAAGCTTTACAACTGTCAACACAACAACGGTAAAAATTTTTTTTAATCAACTTTTTTTTTAAACAATTATTTAAAATTCTACTTGAAATGAAGTCCGTGTTTGGTATAGCACCTTTCTTTAACTTTTTCAATCCTATAAATTTATTGTCAAAATGTTTCGAACAAACTCTAAAATCCTTGGCATCTTGGACATGAGTTAAATTTAAACTTTCTTTCCACTTTATTAGAATATTCTGTTCAATAGGAAACTTAAATAATTTGCAGTCACTTTGTTTTCTATTTGATGCATACATTCCTCAACACAGCATTTTCTAACATTAACATTTTTAGCCTTGACAAAGGCTGATTGAATTTCACTTGTTACTTCACCCATATCAACGAAAATCTTTAAAATATCAAAATTATAAAAATTTTAATTACAATTTCAATTTTTTAGTACTCAAACCATAGTATATAATAAAGAATTATATTCTTACATAGTAGGTGCACATGGCGTGGCTTCCTCTCTTTGAAAATAATTTTTAAAGTGTTTTTCTCAAATTTTTATGAAAATGCTAAAAGGTGATAGAAACAATTTGAATATTGTCAGAAAAGAAATGGAAAACAAATATTTACAAATAAAAATAAAACAAATATTTACAAATAAAAATAAAACACAGGGTGTAATATCTAAAATTTTTAATTACAAATGTTGAACGGTAAATGTTTACTTTATGGTACACACACTAGGGTGGGGTAACTAATGATGGGGAATGGTAGGGGCATGTCCCCTGATCAGACTTCGGGGGTCAAACCTTGGGGGACGGACAGTGGCGGCGCAGGGCGGGGGGTTAAAAATCGAAAATTTCATTGTTGAACAACTAACCATTTATGTACATTATCAAATTTTTTAAATGCTTTACTAAAATGTCTAACTATCATATGTATTCTTACTCTAATATACATTTTTATTAAATATTCATTATTTTTATTTACACAACAATTATAGTCTATGTTATTTTTTAACAAATTATACAACTTATATTCTATATTATTTTCTATACATATATTGTTAAAATGTTCTACAAATCTTATTTCTAAATTCCTAAGCTGTGCTAAAAATTCTTCTGTGGGGCGTATTAGTGTTGCATTTGAATATTCCTTGAAGTCTATAAAAACATTAGATGCGCTGCTCTCATCCGGTATTGGTGCTGTGCAGTTGTGATACTGTCTATACCGTCTTAACAGATAACCTGCAAAATAAGAGAAAGCATTTTGGACAGATGGTGTACAAAAGTCTATTTCGGAGTCTATATCTACATGGAAAGTGTATGGAGGATTACACGTATTTGGAGGTGTTTGGAAAATATCGGTATTAGACAATTGCATTTCTTCAAGGGGCTCAACATTACCAGATGATGGGACATTTTCCATATATTTCGCAGAAAAATACTTTTTAAAGGCATTAGCAAAGCGTATTGGGCTTAAGAGTTTTGTGTTACCTCCGCGTTTGCGAAGTACACCGAAAGCGTGTTCCAGGGCGTTCTGATTAAGGTGTCTTGTAAAAATATATGGGATTCCAGCCAATTTTAAATCGCTGTGCATTAATAATAGCGCTTTTATGTTTTGTTGCCATCCGTTTATAAATTTTAATGTTTTTGTAACATCTTTTGTACCATCATAAAATCGCATGGTATTAAGAAATTCGTACATTTCACCTAAAAATTGTAATTGTTCATCATTTGCAAAAAAAGGACGTCGAAATTGCTTAGGGTCATCAAATTTACATGAGTTAAAAATGTCAAATAATTTGTCGAACTTTTCAATAAGTTCAGCTGTATTAATTGTAGTGGAACTACATGAAGAGAAACAAGGAAAAGTATACAGAGAACTAGAAACGGTGGCACTAACAACCTGGGTTGCTAGTTTAACTTTCATTTTATTGAAAGAATCAGGGTAAATATGGTTGTAAGTTAACTTGGGAGCTAACCTGAATTGATTGTTTTTCTCAGAATTATAAAATGAAATTATGTCTCGCCAAGAAGCGCGTTTGTTGCCTTCAAATTCAACGTCATATGCTTCAAAATTGTTTCTAAAAGACTTTAATAAATGAGGTGAATCATATAAATCATAAATTTTAGAATTATTCACGGAGAAATACGGATTTGATGGCGAGACTCGTAATAATCTATTTAAAGAAAGAAAATTTGTCCCTTGATCGGAAATAATAACACGAGGGATTAAAGATATCTGAACGAGTTTTTCTACACACGTTAGAATAATTTTCTTGAGCGATTTGGCTGGAAATGTGGAATATGACAAGAAATAGCCAACAAAATGTCTATATCTATGTGTTATTCCACGAACCATTACAGCGAGTGCATACCGTGCGGGACGCCTAGTGCGTTCATGACCGTCATCTTCTAAACCAAAGATTATGCCATTTCTTTTATCAAAAGCTCTGTTCTTAAGGAAGTTTCATCTATACAAATTGAACAGTTTCTGGCTTTTGGAGGAAGATAACTTGTTTTCAATTGCAAAGCACTGAATAAAACATCATGCAGACCAGGAGAAGAAGGCCAGTCTTTAATAAATCTAAGTAAAGTAGATTTTGAGGGAAATTTCAAAGAAGAAACCATTATAGAATATGCAACAGAGGATGCAAAGTACAAACTTAAACAGAACTGTTTAAATGACGCCGTGTAGCGAAGTCCCCTGTTGTCACGATACATATTATTAATATAATTTTCTACTAATAAAAATAAATTAGGTGGGAGAATTGTTTTTAATTTTTCTAAGAAAGTTGTACTTAACCTTATATTTTCTTGCATTCCTTGAATTTCATCTTCTCTGTAGCTGGATGATGGTCTTTCCTCAGATGTTTGAGTTGCAGCTTCTGTTGTTTTTGTTTCTGTGGACTTAATTACTGTTTAAAGATTAAATTTTCGAAAATTATTAATTTTAAGGCCTAAAAATTAAAGCAAAAAATATTTTTACCTGTAGATGTTGCAGGCTTGATTAAGATGTTTTCAAGAATCACAATTTTTTCTTTCTTTTTATATGGGCGCGGTACACTGCTCAAAATCAAACGTCGTTTATTTTTCGTGAACATTTTTTCATCAAAATGTTCTTCACAGACTCGATAATGTTGGGAAGTTTTTTTTATCAATTAAATCACTTCTTCCCAAAATTTGTAACCATAATTTACGTCTAAAAACAGAACGAACACAATTAATATATAATATATTTTTATTGCAATTCACTAGATTTTTATACTTACGAAACTAAATCATTTGGTAGTTTAAAAAACCGCACTTGTTTTTCTTCACGTTTAACTCCACAAGTTAAACAAATTAAGTTTTTCACTTTTTTTCCCATTTTTATAAATAACTTTCACTAGTTTATCTTAAAATTAGTATAATTAATTTTTTTTTAAATAATTAAATTTTTATAATTGATTTTAAATATAAATTATATACGATAATATTCACTTATTACAATATCTTAACAATTCACTTTTATAAAACCACTAAAATAAATTTAACTGTCCTTCTTAATTATAACCATAAAAAAAAAATAAATTCAAATAACTTCTTGTATTCGACTCGCGATCACGCCCGATGGACATTTACGGCAACCAAAAAAACAACAAATTACAAATTATTTACACTAACTCTGATATATATACTAAGATTAGAACCTTACTCGTTCAAATTCAATTTCTGTCTGCACTGCCATAACAAATTATTCAACATCACACCTCGCATTTATTTTGTTAGTCATTCATTCTATTCACTTATTCATATTGCCTATGTCCCGTGATCGCGAGAAGGATATATATACCTCAATATTTTTATCCTTTTAAACCATATTCCAACCAGGCGGGATTTCCTGGTATTTCATATATTTATCGCACCACCTGTGCATTTCTTTGATCGATCCTAACTTAAACAATTTGAAGATATTTTCCAAATCATCATTTAACATTGTCGGTACCTTTTTCTACTTATCCTTTCATCTTACTGAATTCCTTATCCTAGCAATAACCCATAGTGTCATAAACATTTAGACGACAGAACATAATTCCGCCTCTGTATGTCATATACATTTCGTTTATTACTTTTCTTCTGAATTCATTCTTATTATCATCGTCGCCACTCATTTATGGCCCTTTGTCTCTATCTATAACATACTTGTGTTTTTCTCCATTATTAAACTAAACGCGATAGTTTATATCAATAATTACCGAATTCCTTGAAATTCAGAATAACACATTTCTACTTTTATTTAAATATAGTTCATATTATCTTCAATGCATTAAAACTTAACCAGCGGTTAAGATCAATCATTGAAGAATTTATTCATTTAATATTGAGACTATTACACTTTTCACAAATAGATTGTAGTTCACCCTGTACTAGAAATGATTAGATCCTGTTTACTACTACAATCTCAAAATGAGGTTCCAAACGGAAATTTCCGTATATTCTAAAACGTGTTTATACATGTTACACGATTATTCATACAGTATCCCGGAAAAGTATTCGTTTCAGACACATTTCATGAATTGTAATTTAAGTAGCTGTAAGTCATAGTTATAAAAATCAATTATTATTTTTCTCGTTATTCTTATTTTTAACAGTTGTTCCTTTTGATTTACGGGCCATGGTTTGCAAAGTTTTTCTTTTTCAATTATACAAAAATAGTACTTTTTTAATCAAAATAATTACAACCCTTACCAAATTACAATGCCTGTACTAATTACTCGAATTTAAATCAACCATAAAAACTATAGCATGAAGCAAAAAACAAGTAATATATAATACATAATACGCAACATGGTATTCAAACTGTATTTCATTAAAATGTAATATGAAATATGAAAATGATTTTTTTTATTTTGTTATATAAAGGAATTTTGTTGCGTTTTTTTGTTTTGATACATCGAAAACAAAATAAAGAATAATAAAAAAATAATAATGATTGATTTTTATAACTATGACACTTAATTCATGAAATGTGTTAGAGGCGAATACTTTTTCGGGCTACTGTATATGATTAAAAATTTAAGAACAAATACAAGCGCACATTGAGGTTCCAAATTTAAAACGCGTTTATAAAAAATTGTGTATGTATTAAAATAACATGAGTAATCATATAAACAAAATTTTAGTACAATAGTGTTTTCTCATCCACATTTATAAGAAATTTACATTAAAGGGACGGTCATTATAGCGTGTACTTCTAACTAAAAGGGATTTTTTTGAATTTATCAGAGAGGAAATCATGAATGTATTAGTTGACTCTCTGTGCATTCACTATTTAATGATTTATACACTATGACTCAAACGCACGAATTTTATCTTCGATAAGCAAACAAAACTTGGAATGAATCAAATACACGTATTATATGAAAATCATATGGTTGTTAGTTCATCGGTACATGGATCGCACAAGCAGTCTACTGTGTATTGTATTATTGTATATGGAAAGCATATCAAAATGAAGAATAGAAATGCTCATGCAAAAATAGAAGAAAATATACATAATTTTACATACACAAAGCATTGAACAAAAAGAACAACAACAACATACATATAAAACAACATAGTACCAGAAATACTTAATATAATATATTAAGTATATATTATCGCACACAGAATAATGACGTCACCGTCCTCATAAAATGTGTATTTCAGCGACATCATAGTCCTCATTAAATGTGTTCTGAAGTAGCATACTGTTTCTAATATTCGAAAAATTTTATGAGAAATTTCTTTCTTGACACATCTCTATATTATTAAATATCTCTGCTATATCTGTTTCAGTATTATATATACGTATATACAAAAAAAAGTGGAAAAAAATACTAATATTTCATTTATAGAAACGTTCATTGTAATGGACAAAAATAGACAAGTGTAGAATAATTTTTTGTTTTCAGTAAGTGAAAGTCATTTGCTTTTTTCATTTCTTTATAACATTTATAAACTTATAAACCAAAAAGAAAAAAAAATTATTTTCCTCCATCAGCTTTTAAATATAGAAACAAAAGTAGTTAATAATGTATACAATAAAAAAAATTATACATTGATAAAAACATTGAATTATTTTGTATGAAACTTTATAAAGCAGTTCCTTCCACGTACAAAACATAAATGAACTTTGTATTTAGTGCAAAACCATAGACAAACAAGTAAACTAGATTTCTACTCTAGTATAAAATTATGTACAATTCAAATTTTAACATTGGCCTCCAATCCCGCATCGTGGAATCAGTGGAATGACATTCTAATATACACATTTGAAAACTAGTATTCGGTGTGGAATGAATTTATACCGGCTATTTTAAGTATGTATAAACAAAAAATGATACAATATTAATTTCAAATTAGAAACAAATCGTATGTAAATATAATTCATGTATAGTAGGTATAAATAGATATAGAGTTTAACCAGATTATTACATGCTTTAATGCATGCATATTATTATACTTCATGTTCATATAAAAGGATGTTCGGTTGCCTTTTTTGTTTTGATTTCATACAAATACTCTTTTTTAAATAATTGTTAGATGTTAGATTGTGTTATTTGTTTATTTGGTTACATTTCCATACGAAGAAATTGATTATTTATATGGTCATATATATAATAATACAATTTATTCATGTATAGTATAGACAGATTTAGAGCTAAACCAGTTTTATTATTACATACATGCTTTATTCATATTATATATTATTATACTTGATGTTCATATACAAAAAAAAGTATATTTGGTTGCCTTTTTTGTTGTTTTGACTTCATGTCAAATACTCCTTTTTAAATAATTGTTAGATGTTGGATTATATTATATGGTTACATTTACATATGAAGAAATTGATTAGGTATATTATGTTTGTTCATATATCTTTATTATGCACATATAATCACACATAAGGGTATTGGACACATTATCATTATCGTTACATTTACATATGAAGAAGTTGATTAGGTATATGTTCATTGTAGATTTCTTTTGTACATATACATATATAAATATTATGTACATAGAAGCAGCGCAATATTTGTAAGGTGCAAATAGCTATAATGTTTTAATTTTTAATATCATAATATTATAGAAGATAAATTATATTTTTTTAGCCGTTACGGTAAAATTAAAGTGATAGCAGGAAAAAAAATAAGAAGTAATAGAAAGTAATAAAATGATATCGATACCATAATAATCAAAATTGACGAAAAAACATAAAATTTATTGTTGCAGTATTTTTATTCTTCTTTTTTTCTGAGAAGAATCAGCAAATTCTTTTTTTAACAAATCCATTTTCCAACTTGCATTTTTTCGCAATAAAATAAGTACAGTATATTCTAAAATTGAAATGCGGTGAAAATAACAAGAATGTTCTTCGTCATGCCAATCTTTCAAATTATCTAGGCATTCGTTAACAATTAGTTTTAATATACCTTCTTTAAAATATTTTTTTGTATAAATATTCTCAAAAATATTAACTTGTTTTTTGAAAACTTGGAAAAAGAGTTCTGTCGGAGTTTTTAGGGTTCCAAAGTCAGTATCATGGGTGAAATTTTTGAAATGTAATAATAATTCTGACTGATATCTATTGTTCTTAATTCGTCGTTTGGATGAATATACGACTTACATACATCGCAATTTTGTATAATTTTTCTTTTCAACATTTGATGCATAACATATCCTGCGAAATATCTTGTAGCATTTTCAGAAAGAATTTGTAATGCAGTGGAGTTTTCATTATTGTGTGTTGGAGCCGAAATGTCTGGATAATTGTAATTATCATTTCTGAGATCGTTATCAAAATATTCTTCTTCATTAGAGTTTAGGAATGTGGTTTTATCGTGCGAAATGTCTAAAATTGCCTTCCAGTCTACACCTAAAATTACTTCATTATCATCTTCACAGTTTGCTGATTGTGAAGTATGCATTAACTGTTTCACAAATACTATACGCGATAATATATCAGCAAATTCCATAACAGATGGATTTTGTTTTTTATATCTAATATGACTAAATAAGTTTTCCAGAGGATCTTGATTGAACTTTTTTGTACATATATATTTCCAGTCATCAAACTCATTCCATAAATCAAGAGATATTTGAAGAATACTATTGATTGTTTGTGACAAAGCCGTTAAGCTATTAATTTTAACTTTCCTATTGGGAACAAGAAATTCAAGTTCAGATACATAATCCTTCATTTCAAAAAGATACAACCATGATTTACTATTCATCTGTAAAGCAGAATTGTAAGGATTTTTCGAAAACTTAGTGCTACTGTTTAGAACATCAAACAAATTGTTCAATTTTTCGAAAATACTTGCAGTTGATAAAGCATCTTTTTTCACAGCACCTTTGAATAAATTCAGCTCATTAACTGTTCGTATTCCAGCTGAAACACTAGCACTTATAATTTGAACTGCATACTTCACTTTCATTTTTTCAAATCTGTTTGGAATTATATGATGTGTTTTCAAACGCGGACAAATTCGTGTACTATTTTTTGAGTCATAATTAAATAAATCTACTACAACCTGCCAATTAGCTATAAAATCACCTCTCTTCAATGGATATTTCATTAAGTTATTCCTTAAACACTTAAAAATATGGGGAACATCAAACAAACAATATATTTTTTTGTTCTGCAGTAGCTTCTCATTTTGGAAAAAGGGATTTTCTTCAGTCACTCCTAATTTTTTATAAAATAAATTGATTACTTGTTGACTGATCGCAGACTAAAGCACGGACAAAAAGCCCTATTTTTTCACACGATCTTATTATCTGAAATATTAAACATTTTAAATAGGAAAAAGGAATTGTTTTTTCAGCAACGGCAAAACTAATTGGTTGTTTCCAATTTCCAAAAAGACTTCTTGCCATAAATGTACAAATAGTTTTTCCTAACTCTTTTCGTCTTGGATTCTTACCACATCCATAGTCTACAAAACCATCAATTCGGTCAGTTTTTTTATTATAGTCAAGACTACGCTTTATGGATATTTCGTCGAATAGTGGTAAAATTTGCCGATCTTTAATATTCATTTTTAGTACTGTTTCCCCTAGAGCATTCATAAGAGCGTGCTGTAATCCAGTAGTCAAGGTCTTCGAGGAAACCCATTTGTAAATTGTTGAAATTGCAGGCAAATTAAAACCTAATCTATTTTTCAAAAATAAATTAGCTGTAGATGATTTGAAAAAAATTGTTTGTGAAATAATTTTTTCTTTTTCAGTGAAGAAAGAATTTTTCCTTAATAGTAAGGAGCAAAAGGTTTTAGCGTTATCTGATAAGGCGGTATTTGAATATATCATTGTCTTTAAATCTACTTTTTTCAGAATCTTCCTACGGGAATTATATTTTCTTTTGTTTTTCAAACTTCTAATAACATTTTTTAAGAAACATTTTTGTTTTGTTAATTTTGCTACAAGTTCTCAACATTCATGTAATTTTGATATATAATATCTCTCATTTCGAGCTTTTGTTTCACAAAAATTGCATGTTACTTCTATGTCTTTTTCTTGGTTATTAATATTGTCCTGTTCCTTCGACATTAATTCAAATTCTTCTATATTAATATCAATATCGCCACTGGAACAAGAACTAATCTCATTATCATCTTCTATGCTATCTAATTTAAGGGACGGAATTGCATCTACATAAAGTTTTTTAGACGATAAATATTTTTTTTCAAAATGATCTTCACAAATTAGCGGAGTTTTTAAAGCCGAAATTGATTCTGAAGATTTCCAGCACACAGAAGTCCAATCATGCCATTTTGAAGAATTTTTGGGGGGAAATTTAAAAAAAACGCTTTTTTGATTCCTTCGAATTATTTTTGCATTCCAGAATGCAGCATTTACGTCTATGTGAAGGCATTTTTTATAAATAGGAAAAATTATAAAATTTAATATAAAATGCTTTAAAATTTAAAAATATTTATATCTTTTCACACAAATGCAATCGCAATTGCGATAAAAAAATCGGAAAATCTTATACAGAAAAATTATTTGGAGTAAAAATGAAAAATTTATTATTTAAATTATTAAACAAAAATCAACTAATGTGAAAGAGTAGATATAAGATGTATACGTACAAGATATATTTTTTGTAAATGGTAAAGGCACATAATCGAAGTAATGTGTCTTACGATATATTATAATATTAGAAAGCACATCACAAATTTGGCCGTAGTTCTCAATATAAAATATATAAATACGTATATGTATGTTTAAATATTTTTTTTAAATAGAAATTTTAGAAAAGTAAATTTTATTTGGTTAATAAAATTTTGAATATTCAAATTATAAATTTTTTGAAATTTCCTACCTTATGCTGAAGTTAAGAACAGTTGTTTTACAAATACAGTGGAGGTAGAAGTATGTAGAAGTACATAATATTTACTATTAAATATTTTTCAAAAATATATCTAACTTTTCAATCAATACACTTCTTTGTATTCAAATATAAATTAATGTATGTATATTGCATTGAACACTAGTTTTTTTTAACCAAAAATAATCTTAAATTATAAACTTTATTTTTTTTTAATTATAAATTTTTTTTAAAAACACTTGCACACTCACGTAGAAGAACTAAAGTTAAAAATATTTTTAACAAACACAATGGATGTACGAATTTTTATAAAAGTATTAAAATATTTTAAAAAATTATCTAATATTTCACACCATAAATTTGTAATTTTTTTTAAAACACAAAAATAGACATACACATGTAATTAAAAAATTATATATTTATATCTATATAATTATAAATTAAAATATTATAAAATTAGACTATCAAATTTCAACTTTTCCCTGTAGTGTAATAATCAAAGTGAATCATTTGTAACGGTTTAATTTACAGAACATATTTTAAAACATGCAGGTGGTTAATTTTTCCTGTAAAACATTAGAGAAATTATCTTTCAAGTGTGACATATAATTGAGAAGAGTATATGAAGTGAAATCAACTGCATATTTTTATATTAAAAGGATAAAACATTATAAATGTATGCACCTTACAAATAATGTGCTGCTTCTACATTCTTCATTATATGTATATATGTACATAATAAATATATGTATATGAAATATGTATTCCTATAATACAATCTAGGTATACAAAATATATGTATGTAACCATATAATACAATCTAACATCTAACAATTATTTAAAAAGGAGTATTTGACATGAAGTCAAAACAACAAAAAAAGCAACCAAACATCCTTTTATATGAACATGAAGTATAATAATATGCATGCATTAAAGCATGTAATAATCTGGTTAAACTCTATATCTATTTATACCTACTATACATGAATTATATTTACATACGATTTGTTTCTAATTTGAAATTAATATTGTATCCTTTTTTGTTTATACATACTTAAAATAGCCGGTATAAATTCATTCCACACCGAATACTAGTTTTCAAATGTGTATGTTGAATGTCATTCAACTGATTCCACCATGCGGGATTGGAGGCCAACATCAAAATCTGAAGTGTAAAAATAATTTTATACTAGAGTAGAAATCTAGTTTACTTGTTTGTCTATGGCAAAACACATGAGTTTTAAATCCTTTGCAGCCAGGATTTTTACCGGATTTTGCCGCTTCTTTTTTGTTGTCCATGTCAGGTAAATGATTTGTTTCATCAAGCCTTATTTCTTTATATGGGCGTATTTCTCTAGCTACAGTTCGATTATTTGCATAAACTGATGAAGGAGATGATGGAGCTGATTCAATGTCAGAGCAACTAGGCGATGCCAAAGGGCGTTCTTTCATTCTTTTGTTGACATTTATTTTCACACTCATTAAATTTGATGCTAATCTCCTCTTGAACCGCAACAAATCCATTTTTTCCTTTGCAGGTAGATTCAACTTTTGAAAATCTTTTACATACTCTAGCCAACTATTCACTATGGCCATATCGACCGCTTGGAAAATCATCCGGAGTATCCATTTTTGAGATTTACGTCGAATTCTGTAGAAGCTCATGAGTTGATCAAATTTGTCGACTCCACCCATAGAATAATTATAGAGGCGAACAATTTCAGGACGATCATTTTTTTCGTACTTTTTTAAAGTTGAATTCCAACATTGCACGCGATCTTTCTTGCCTATATCTACGAAGTTTGACGCAAGCACAACATCTTTATTGTCATACCATTTCGTCATGACAATATCTTCGTTTAGGCTCACAACTTCTATTTACTCTCACGGTTCCGGTTTTGATAATTATACGACAAAAAATAATTGTCACAAAATAGAGAGTGACCTGGTTTTTAAGTCAAATGTACAAAAACAACAGCTCCAAAGCCATAGTTTCTAAGATTGTCCTTATCAATTTCAGTCCGTGATCCTTGATATACAACAAAATCATGGCACAAGCCACTCTGACCCTAAAGAAGAAATACCTTTATCCCCTAAGGGTATGGTTTTCCTCTCACATATTGCTTTATGTTGATATTGCCTTTAAATGTGATAATATGCTCGTCTACGCAAACATTACTCTCAATATCAAGTTGTAACAATCTTTGTCTGACACTGTCAAATATTGGTCGAACTTTAATCAGCCTGTCCTGGTTTTCAGGTGGAATTGAAAGATTGTCAATAAGGTGCAGATTTGTTCGAAATTCGTGATCTTTTTTAACTTTTTTGATATTTTCACTAATTCTCATTCTAAAATTTAAACAATTATTCATTGAAATTTACCAGCTGCGCTATGTGGTGTTTTTTAATAATATATATAATAAAAAAAATAGTATACTGTTTTATTTTTATATTTTACACTTTATTGGGTACATGGTAGGATGCTGACTACCTGACTTGATAATTTTACATCTATTACTCAGTAGCTAGTACATAGTTTTTCTTATCAGCATTTTATTATAAAATTTATTTCTAGAATATATTGAATATATATAATAAGTATAGAATAATAAATCTAATAGAAAGAGTACTCATGTACTTGCAGTATAATTACAAATTAATAAATACTCTACAGACATATTTGAAGTAAAAGCTGGTATTTTAAACTCCATTTCCCAATACACATCTGTTATGGGAGTATTTCAAACATCCCATTAAAATTTGAAGAGCAAAAAAAAAATCCTTTAATTCGTTAGCCGAAGTAAATTTGAATGTGGTTTTGTTGTTCTGACACGCATACATGTTTGTGTATTTTGCCATACTTTCAAAAACCGAGCTTGGAATATATTTTGAAAAATAGTCCAATGGGCTATAAAGTCCTATATTTTCATTTGCTTCTGTAATTGAAAATCTGAAAATGACAAACTGCCAGTATCGAACTTCTTATTTCTCCATTTTATATTTTTTTTCTGTGTCACTTCAAAAGTTTGTTTCTTTGTATTCTCATTTATATAAATATCTTTTGGAAGAATATTTTCCGCATTTTCTGTTAATACCTTTTCAACTATGTAATCAATATTTTGCGCGTACTACTTTCTTGGTTTTTATAAAAAAAAGAAATATTTAATATTTCAGAATTTTTATAATTAAAAGTTATAGAGGTAAAAAATTACAAAATAAGCGACCTGGTCTGAGAAAATTGTCAATTACACAGTCATCTACTTCATTTGCGTCATCTTGCATATTTTCTTCTAGCAGACTCATTAAAAATAGTCCAGAATTTCGTCATCTGACCGAAATACTGAAATTTTTATTATCCAAAATTGTTGACGAGAAATCTGTATTCTGAATTCAAACAATTTACATATGTCCATTATTGACTTTTGTCCATTTCAATGGACATCAATTTTTAAAAAAATATAAAAGGTGGAAATTTATTGAAAGTAATAATTTTTTTTGCACAAATAATTAGAACAGCTTCTTATCTTCCACTCACAACATTGAAAGCATGGCTTTTTTTGAAAAAAAAAAAATACTTATATAAAAAATACTTTAAAGACTTGTATGACGTTTAATTTATAATCATATGTTTTCTTTTAATGTAATTCTGACAGATAATGTATAAATAAACTCAAAATTGTTTAAACCAAGAGAATTGAGAACAAGGGTGAGGTATAATTTAATTAAAAACATGCTGTCCATTACAATGGACAAAATCAGTGAAAAGGTCACGGCATACACATTTCTAAGGCAATGTAATAATCGGAGTGGCAGTTGGAATTGTGACGTAAATCAGGTCGTTAAGTTGTAAACAAATGCGAAATAAAATTGTGCGTTGTTGTTGTGTTGTATGTACTATCTCGAAATCTAGTAATATTGTACTTTGCAGATTCTTTTTAAAATGGTATACCACATTCCTCATCACATGTGTATCATATTTCCCGACATGTTTGAGATTTCCACTTTTTCACCATTTTTGATAAAAATTTCCTAAACTGTGTTGTAGTAGGAAGAACTTAGTTAGTTTATAAGCAATTGAATGCTAGGCAATATAACGCAAGTTTATTACTAATCACAGATGATCACATTCACGTTTTATCATAAAAAATTAAATTGGTATACCATATTACCCGAACTTACTCTATATTTAATACGTTGTATTCATACAAAATGCGTCACATGTATCAGCGCCTTAGAATATTGAAATACATAGAATTTAGTTCACATTCAACGCGTAAAAATGTTGTATTTATACAATGTATTAAATTTTAGGTAAATGTTTACTTTATGGTACACACACTAGGGTGGGGTAACTAATGATGGGGAATGGTAGGGGCATGTCCCCTGATCACACTTCGGGGGTCAAACCTTGGGGGACGGACAGTGGCGGCGCAGGGCGGGGGGTTAAAAATCGAAAATTTAGAACTTAGAAACATAGAATCATTTTTTTAGTCTTTTAACTAAAATCATATTCATACACTTGTTCGTCATACAATATACTCTGATAAATTCACATACAAGCTATAATAATTTTATTAAATTTTCTCAAATTACTTTTATTGTGTCTTAAAATAAAAATGTATTGAAAAATAATTATTTTCACTTTTTTCAGCTAAACGGAAAACGAAGATAACTGCTTAACAAAAAGAAATATATTTAGGTTTCATGGAAGCACATAAAGAAATGCGCTTGAAAAAACTTAGCGATGCTTCAATTCAACATTTATGGAAGGATCTCACTGCAAAATTACTGCAAAACTACTGTTACTTCAAACTGATACTTGGCATGAACCTTGCCCTTAAAAGTGTAGAGAAGTTAACACCTAAAATTCAATTTGTAAATTAAATATTCGTGTAGATAAAACATATATTATATATTAATTTATTTACTTGAATTTCAAAGGGAATTGAAGTTGCATTAGTAAAAGGTTCTAGTTTTGTAATTAATTCCCTCGTCGCGTTTTTGTCTAACCTGAATAGTTTCTTAAATCTAGTTTCTAGTAGATCGAATAGTGAACTCTTCAGCCGCAATTCCATCAAATTTGCCCTATGTCTTCTCCTGTAGATAATAAATGTTTCATAATTAAATTATCTAACTCTTCTAACTCTTTTTAAATGTAACTCACAAAGCGTTTCTTCTATTCGCCTGACGAAGTCGTAAAAAAACAAAGGCTTCCATAATTTCAATTTTAGTAAAACCACAA
Source organism: Villa cingulata (assembly GCA_951394055.1). Taxonomy (NCBI): domain Eukaryota; kingdom Metazoa; phylum Arthropoda; class Insecta; order Diptera; family Bombyliidae; genus Villa; species Villa cingulata. Next base: position 30,263,042 of record OX596020.1, on the reverse strand, counting down.
AATAGTTCTTATTTATTTTTTTATTTATTTATTTATTTTTTTATTTTTTATAATTCCTTTATTTATTTTTTTATTATTTATAATTTTTTTTATTAAAATTCACTTTTCACAATTTTTTTTCACTCAACACTTTAAATACACAAATATCTGCATGAAATTTCACATTAACTTTATCGTAACAGAGATAAAAAAGAGTCTGTTATCGTAACAGGTTCATAACAGAATAATAACAGAATTTTGTACACGCAGAATACCAATTTCGAACGTAACAGAGTCTGTTATGAAATGTCAAACTTTTATATGAAGAATAAAAGACTGTCTAAATGACAGAATCTGGTACGCGTGTACAGAATACCACCCAATGTTTTTTATCTATTAATTCATTAATAATTGAAATACTATTTTTAGAAATTAAATTTTTTTGTTTTAATGAAAAAAACATCAATGTGTTCTTTATTTCTCACACGACAAACAATCAAGAATCATCTATCTTTTTTTTTTTGTAGTACGTGTGATTTTAGTCCATCAACATTAAAATAAGCTCAAGGAACACATGGATTAAATCTAATCAAAAAAAAAAAGAAAACGATATGGAAAAAGGATTTGATGATTTCATAAAAAAAAATATTATACAATATTGTTGTATATTAAACTGTATTCAAGTTTAGAATGTATTTAAAAGGTGTTTACGCGAGTTTACGTGGTGTTTACTGGTATGTATATAAGCATAAGGTGTCTATGAGTTGTTTATTATACGTTAATGGGTGTTTACATGGTGTTTACGAGGTGTTTACGGGAGTTTACTGGGTGTCTAAAAGGTGTATATCAGTTGCTTATTACATATATTTTTGTAGAACTAAAACTACAATTTTAATAACTTTTGTAATAAATAAAAATTAAGTGAAAACATTACTTTTTATCCTATACTTAAGTATATCATAAAGTTTTGTGGCTTTTTAAAATTTTGATAAATTCTAAAAGATCGTTTAATGAAGAATCATATATACTACACTTCAAATTAGAATGAATTTTATAAAAATGCATTGATATCTGAATAGGAAAAAGGAATTTTGTGGTTTTGCAAATTTTTTAGCTAGTGTGTACTTATTAGATGTGAAAAAATAATTGTCAATTTTGGTATTTTAATAAAAGATTTTTGTTATCATATGGTAAGTAGGTATAGAATATTGATATCATATGTTTTTAATTTTGACCTACATTTCTTAGCTTACGAGATTATGTAAAATTTTTTTTAATCTCAAGTTGGAGGCCATTATATTTTAAATTGAATTTTTCTAGTGCTCCAGAAATTTTTTTTAAATTTTCTACTATTTCTACACATTTTGAGGGCAAAACACTTTTATTGTTTATACGGTGAAATAGGAAAAAAATGATATGACCCCACGGTTTGGTAATCAAACTCATGGCGAGAAATCGAATCCGAAATGTTCGAATCACTTGAAACTTCTGACCATGCCCTTGCAAATTCGTTTGCGATTTCAGTTGGGTCGGTGAGAGCGCCATCATTGGATTGAAGCGATAGGATGGCTGAAGAAGGTTTGCCATAAAGACGTGTAACCTTTCTCCAGGCATCTCTAACGGAATCCGATGACACGATGGATGTTGTGAATTGGATCCGCGCAATCCTTTTCGCTGCTCTCGACGCCTTCCTTACTTTAGCACACTGCTGCGAAACATTATATGATTTTCCACCGAGGGAAAACGTTGGTAGTGTTTCCACGCTCTGTTTCTTGATTTAATCAAGACACGGATGTCTTCGTTAAACCAGTTAGGACAATCCGCTGGCTTAGGTAGTGAGTTTGGTATTTTGAGAGAAGCAGCAAATCGTATGATCTTTTTAATAGAGGCCGATTCTCTATTAATTTGGCTGCTCTGTGGAAAGTTTAAGGAAAGTGTCAGCGCGGACTGAGCGAATTTAGTCCAGTCCGCCTTAGCTTGTACAAACCTTGACGAGTATCTTTGTACTGCCAATTTGTTCACACAAGTGATAATAATTGGCAGGTGGTCGCTTCCCTCTGGATTTCCATGGGTATACCATGAGAAGTTACTGGCAATTGTGTCAGAGACAAGAGTGAGATCTATAGCGGAGTTAGTTAGATGAGTAGCAGAATAGAAAGTATGGAAACCATCATTTAGGAGCGTATAGCTCGAATTTGACATTCATTCAATAAGAGCATCCCCTCTAGGGTCGATTCTATGATGACCCCAAAATCGCCGCCAATTAAACAAGGAGTTGGTAGATGGTTGGCAAAGTTATTAAGAAAGGAGGGTGAAATTTGGTCGGTTCTTTTTATGTATATTGATGTAAAAGTCACTGGGGGAGAAGTGTGTACGGTGACGGACACATTCTGAATTGAATTACTGATGTTTAGAAGGGAGTGACTTATGCTTGACCGTATTAAAATGCCAACGCCCCTTGAACTGTTCGTACTATCGTTGTTCGAGAAATAACAGCGATAGCCTCTAAAGTTCGAACGCCCATTATTTTTGTGGAAGAGGGTCTCTTGAAGTATGAGAACGTGTGGTTTATATTTGCTGATTAGCAATTCTAAGTTGTGCTGGTTTGCACGAAAACCTCTGATGTTCCATTGTATACAGGTAAGCTCACGCATAGATGGACGTGAGCTAGTCATGAGGGTGATTTTAATATGTTCTTAATCACAACTGGGAGAATCAGGTTTGTTTAGATAAGCTAAGAATTTAATCTTCCATGTCAGTATCGAGTCCCTCTAAGACTGATGGATTAAAATCAACCTGGAAAGATACAATGATTTCTGACTGTGAACCCAAGAATTCCTTTATAGTCATATTTGACTCACGGAATTTAGGGTTCTGATTTTTGATATATTCAACAATTTTGTCATAATTCTTCTTAGGAAGGAGTTTGAGATACGCCGGTACTAGAATGGATGAAGTAACGGGTGTGGGGATGGAGGGATTTTTATTTTTTTTTTATTATTATTGTTATTTGATGAAGGATTGGCTTTGTTGGAGTTGTTTTGTTTTGTGTTTTGTTTGTATTTTTGTTTTTATTTTTATTTTCTTTGTTGTTGGAGGATTGGGCCTGGGATTGCTCCTTGACCTGGGATGTTGTAGGGAGAGTGATTTTGTTAGGATTAGATTCAGTGGTTAGTAATGATTTAGCAGCCTGGGCAAAAGACAAGGGCTTTTGGACAGAGTGATCAATATTTGCTTGTGATGTTAAATTTTCACTTCGGAGAACAGCCCAAGAATAATGTATAGAAGAGAAGTATTTTTTCTTCGCCTCAAATTTACTTATTTTTTTGGAGTCCATTATGAATGTAATTTCCTTCTCCCTGATGAATGCCGGGCATTTTTTGGAATCGGAAGTGTGATCTGATCCTTTGCAGTTGATTCAGCCAGTTGGGATGCATTCTTCAACATGGGGTAGTTACTTGTTACAAGTTGGGCAGTTTTGGATTTGGTTGTCCAGTTTGCACCATTTTGTCGTGTGGCCAAGGACAAAACACCTCTTACATTGAATAGGGTTGTTATAGTAAGGGCGTACATTGAATTTCTGAAAACAGACTTCAATTGTTAACGGTAGATTATACCTATTGAAAGTAAGGATTATTGATCCTGAATTTGCTGTCCTTTCCTTATTTGGAATATGTTTGGCCGATGTCACGCAGTGGGTGCTCTTCAGGCCCACAATAATTTCTTCTTCAGTGCTATATTTTAATGTCGGACAATAGACAATTCCCTTAAAGGTGTTAAGTTTTTCGTGTAATGTAACTTTTATGTTTATTGTCATGTCTTGGGTTAGGGTTAAAGAGGTGAGAGAAAGGAATTTATCTGCTGTGGCTTGATTTTTCACCAACAGCACCAAATTTCCTTCACCATTATAATATGCCCTTGTGATGTACGTTGATATATTCTTTAAAGCTGCCGCAACTAAAAAAAGATTAATATGATTTAGATTTTTATTTGGTACATTACCGTTGTTGAGTGCGCTCTCTTGTGTAAGAGATATTTATCAAAAATTTAGCATCGTTTTGCTGATCTTTGTTTTTTAGATCTGGGAAGTCGAAGGCACTATTAATGTTAATAACTTCACTTCTATCTCTCACTTTTCTTCTTGGTGGAGGGCCACTGTCATCATGTCTTTTTACTTCTTTAAATTGGAACACTTTTGTTCCTGCCCCCAGGGGCAACATCTTCTACGTCTTTTTCGTATGCGTTATATACGCACACAGATACCTTATCAAACACTAATAAAAGCGTGCTTAGAAGAGCACGTCTAATGTTATATTTATTTATTTACTTTACTTTTTACTTTTTCAATTTAATTTATTATATTTGTATTTATTTTTTTATTTTTGGCGGGAAAAAATCATGTACAATATTCTTAACCTTCCCTATGGGGTTCTATTTCACATTAGATTCACTCTTAAAATTACATTAATATATTTATAATTATCCACTTTCTGTTTTTTTATTATAAGAAATTAATATTTACTTAAATTTCTAATTATTTAAGAATAATTACTGAGTTTAATAAAATTTTTTTTTTACTACTATTATTATCTACACACAAAAACGTCCGCTCACTTTGGCTTACAGTCATCGACTGACATAAAATGATAAAATTGTATATTATTAAAATTCACACGTTCTTACTTTGAATTCTTTTATAAAAACTTTTTCACAAAAAAAAAAAAATTTGTAGTTTCTATAACATAAACCACAACGTTAATTATATGATCATATACTTGTATATTATGTATATGAATTTGTAACATTTCATAATTTCTTATATCATTTTCTTTCATTTAATTCAACATTTTTGAATATTTTTATTCAAAATTTTTTTATTATAATCATACTTATAGAAAATTTTAAAAATTGTTTTTGATATCTGAATTGAAAAAGGAAGTTTGCGGTTCTACAAATTTTTAGCTAGTGTACTTATTAGATGTGAAAAAAATAATTGTTACACTCTTACAATATAAGCTTATTTGAATTTTTGTTAGATAGACAATTTCAATTTTAATTTAATCGTTTCATTTACAATTCAGTCAGTCAGTGGAACAATATCAGTAAAAAGTATTAATTTTTAGAATCAATTAAAATTTTTTTTGATTTTTTAAATTAATCAATTGGACAACATTACTAAAAAAATTTTTTTTGAGTTTTTAAAGAAACAAGACATAAAAACTACTGTTTTTATATATTTTTTGTGAAAAAAAAGTTGAAAAATAAAAAAATAAATAAAATCAAATAATTATAATACGATATATGGAAATGAAAATTATAATTAGTGATATTATTGAGATTTTGTGTGCACCGAGAAAACCCTCGGTGATTACTGAAATTCAGTGGCCAACAGTGGATGAGGAGCTTCAATTGTTTGTGAAAGAAACTACTTCTCCACTTAAAATCATATGTAAAAAGCATAGCGAAAATTTCTGGACGGAGTACTGTTCTTCTGGAGGAGAATCAAATAAAATGGACCATGCTGTAAGTACATTTTTTTTATATATGATGATTTTTTACGTTTTTAAAGAATTTGATCAATATTGTGTATTGTAAAATTATTGTATTATGTGATGTAAAATTTAAATCTTTATTTTTGCAATGCTGATGAAAAATTTTGTTTTGAACAGTGTGTATATTATTGTTTTTATTATTCCAGAAATATTTATGGGAAAATGGACATGAATGTATGGTGTTATTCCTCAACAAGGCAGATTATATCAGACAGTCAAGATTGAAAAGAAGCCAAGAAGAACAGATGACAGAAGAAGAAAACTGGGACTGAAAATGCAAAAAAAGTGTATTTTTAAAAAAAAAAAAATTTCAATAAAAAAGTGTATTTTTCAAAAAAAAATTCAATAAAAAAAAGTTTATTTTTGTAGTAGACTAAAAATAATAAATATTTATAAAAAAATAAAATTTTTTCAATAAAAATTAAAGGAAGAAATGAATGAATTGTTTTATTTACTTATGTATATATTTTTTTTAAATATTTTTTGGTTTTCTTTCTAATTTTTTGACTTGGTTTTTTTTTGCTTTCCAGATAATAAAAATTTTGTTTTTTATTTATTTTTTACTTCATTTTCCTCCATTTTCAATTACCCGATTAATTATAAAATTACTGCTTCGGGGTGTTGGAAAAAAATTTCTCTATTTTTTGCTAAGGTGAAAAAAATTTTTAAACTGTGTGTATATATTATTTTTATTATTATTCCAGAAAAATTTGAACGAAAAATGAAGTTTGAATGAGCAGTGTTTTTTCTCGACGAGGTAGATGACATCCAGCAAACAAGTTTTTAGGAGAGTAGAGCAGGTAACAGAAAAACAAAAAAAAATAAAAACGGGGATTAAAATAGAAAAAACAATGTATTTTCAAAAAAAATTTTTAAATAAATTTATGGCTGTATGATGGGTATTTACTTCATTCGAAGTAGATCTACTACTTTTTTTTCTTTTTGCTACTTTAGTACCTAGTAAACCATTTCTACTTCGTTTTAAGATTAATCAAAATTTCTCTTTATGTGATTTTATTTTGTTCCATTCCAAATAAATAATAGAGAAATAAATGAAATGAAACCCAATTTTTGACATTTATTAAAATGCAACGAAATTTCATTATCATTTCGTATTCTGTAGCTGTACAAGTAAAAGTAATAGTGACCGCACGTGATTGATTATATTGTATTTATATTGCTGCTTTCTTTTTCTATAATGGATAAGTTTTTAATAATAAATCAGCAAAATGTGTAAGTACTGCGAAATATGAAAATTTTTAGTTTGAGTGTAAAAATAATTACTTATTTATTCAATTGCAGAATAAGTAATAAACAAAAGATTAATGACAAGTCGACTTCACATTCAACAGTATCTTCAAGTGAAATAATAAACAAAGAAGAAAATGTTCAGGTGAGTGAGAAAAAGAAGTATCAACAAAAATATAGAACATACTGGGAAGTAAATTGTCCGTGGCTCAAAAATATGAATGGTTCAGCTTACTGTAAAGTATGTAATAAAACGCTTTCTAATAATAAGACTTTATTAGAAAGACATGCTTCAACCCCAGTACATTTATATAAAATTAAAAATGCGATGTCTACGGAAAAAATTGTTGAAAGCCTACAAAATTCAAATAAAAAAAGTATGGATTTACAGAAATTACGAGTGGAATTAAAATGTGTTTTATATGTTGCAAGAAATTTTTTGCCTTTAACCGTAATGGATACATTGCCCAATTTAATTAAATCAATTTGTAATGAAACTTTTACACAACAAATTAAATGTGGCAGGAAAAAGGCTACTCATATGTTGAAAGATGTTTTAGCTACTTTTGTAATGAATGACTTGTGTAATATATTGAAAAAAACTCGATTTTCATTAATAATCGATGAAACCACCGATATAAGCACACAAAAATCTTTAGTTCTAGTTGTTCGTTACTTTGATGAAAGAAGTATTAAAGTTGTGGATAAATTTGGTGGTCTTATAAGACTGGAAGAATCAAATGCTGAATCGATTTACAATTCTATTATTAATTTTTTCAAAGACAATTCTATTCCATTCGAAAATTTAATTGGCCTGGCAACAGATAACGCATCGGTTATGAAAGGAGAAATTTCTGGAGTTAAGACACGTTTACAACGATTAAACAAAAATATATTCTACCTAGGATGCACGTGCCATTCGTTGCATTTGTGTGCATCAGCATCAGTAAAAAAAATTGACCTACCAGTCGAGAAACTGCTTCATGATATATATAGTCATTTTGCTTTTAGTTCGAAAAGACAAGAAGATTTTAATAAATTTCAGGAGTCATTTGGAGTTAATTTTCATAAAATTTTAAAGCTAAGCAAAACTCGTTGGCTTGAGCTACATACAGTAATTTCACGAACATTAGAACAATGGACTGCATTACAAAATTATTTTACATTATTTGTTTTTGAAGAAACTACTAATAAATCATTACGATCAACCACAAGTAAAATTTTATCACATCTGAGAAATACTCAAATGAAACTCTGTTTTCTATTTTTGGAATATATACTTGGAATTCTTAATAAATTAAACAAGATATTCCAATCAGAATCTACTAAAATACATTTATTAAAAACAGTATTCGAAACATCATTAGTGAATATTTTGCAAAATTTTGTTAAAACAGAATATTTATCAAATACATCCGTTGAATTTTGGGATGAATCTACTCATTTGGAACAAAACAAAATGTTTTTTGGTGTAAAATTTTTGCAATACGAAGAAGAGCTAAATAAAAATAAATTTGATGAAAAGATATTATCAGAAACAAAAAAAAGTTTAATTTCATTTTACATTGAGCTGTGTGTGCAAATTAAACGCCGCTTCGACTTTAATGATAATAAATTTAAAATGCTAGAGCTAATACATCCTAAAAAAATTCAGTTAGGAAAGTATCCAACAGTAATACCATTAATAAAAGTTTTTCCATTTGTGGATGAATGTAATATTGAAAATATTAATGCAGAATGGAGGACACTAATAGTACATAAAGATCTGGAAGTTGAAGACGATGAAGATATTGTTAAATTTTGGCATAATTTAAAGAAAAAAAAGAATGTATTTGAAGATAATATGTTTGAACATTTGTCCAATTATATGATAACATTAGCTACCTTACCACATAGCAGCGCTGCGGCGGAACGACGATTTTCAGACTTCAGTAATTTAAAAAATAAAAAACGAAATAGACTGGATATACAAACTGTAGCAGCAATGTTATTAATTAAAGAAATGGCTCAGGATGAATTAAAACCATATGAACCTTCAGAAAAGATAATCAATTATTTCTCTCGATTTAAATATATTGAAAGCGGTTATGTTTTAAAAAATTAAAAATTATAAGTTCCTAATTTAGTTTCTATTTGTTTGTTATTTTTAGTTATTATATTTTTCTTTAATTTAATTTTTTTTAAAAGTATATTTCTGTTAATTTTTTTTTTTTTTTTTTTTTGAATTTTTATATGAAATATAAAGCAAATAAATATAAAAATATGTATTTTTCATTTATATATATAATACGTATTCACAGGGTAAGTTAAAATGAAATATTCGGTGTATCTACTACTTTTTCCCCAAATCTACTACCTTTTTATTACAAAAATACTACCTTTTTCTTCTCTACAATACCCATCACTGGCTGTAAAATAAAAATTGAATTGTTTTTTATTTATTTTCACTTCATTTTCTCCATTTTTTTTTATTTTACAGATCTCGATTTCGCAGCAGGTTTTTTACTTCACGATGCACATTACTTCTTATTTTTCTCAACTTTAATGGAGCCGATTCAAAATAACTGATTATTTCTCTTGTTTCTTTGATGTGAGTGTTGATATTTATCATTTTAAAATCTTCGTCAGTGAAAGGATATTCCTCATTCGGATAATTTTTCCAAGTCTATTTTTCATTTCAACTTGTGAGATAATTTGGGTTGCATCGTATTTTATACCTTCAATTTCAATCCAGAAATGTACACCGGTAGATATCTTGTCATCATATGTCATACTACCAGAGCATATGTTATCCCCATACTCTTTTAAATTTTCGTAGAGAATTAAACTGACAGGGAAACAAACTCCAAACATTCGCATTTTAATAAATTCTTCTGTGACAATTCGAGTTGCAATATGTGCGATTAAGGCTTATTGTCTGCCATTCTAATCTGATGACTAGAATGAGACTAGACTAGACTAGAATTTGATGACTAGAAGAGTGTAAGAAATTTATAAAAGAATTTTGAACATAATTTTTTTGCGAAAAAAATTTATTTTGATCACAATTTCTCATATCGATAAAATTTCATAAATTACATTAAAAGATGTATTTTCAAAATAATATTTTTTAAAAACAAAAAGTGTTAATGTTCAAGTGAATTAAGTAATTCACATGCACATTCAGAAAATCCCGACCTACCTCACATACCAAACGAATTCCATTCCATACATTCTTTTTTCAAAATCAAGGTTTAGTTACAATCCATTTTTCAAAACTTTTTTAGATATTATATGATTATATCCAATTTTACTAATAATTTTTTTTTCGAAACTTTTTAAATCCAATTTTTCAACAAAAAGTCATCGAAATTTTACCATAATCCAACGAGCTTATTAAGACTTTATTATTCTATTAATTACTATAGAGCTTATTATTAAAAACGTTTTTAATACACATTTTTATATTTATAGACTTTTCCTTTCAAAAGACATGCAGCTATATGTTCTTCATCAACTCTAAGCTTCTAATACATTCTTTTCATTCAAAGCAAGCAAACCGTTTCTTATTCCTATTAAACGATCTACTTTTCAACAGATATTTTTGAAATTTTGAATTTACTGATCTTTACCATCAATAGGTTTATCATTTTTCAAGCAAATCACCCGAAATGCTCAAAACTTTACACACCATAAAGCACACACATTAAAACCTACCTCAAAGCAAACTAACTTTGTAGCTTTGCTGATCTTTACCAAAGATAATAGTAGTTCTTCTCAATAGATTCAAAGAATATAGAGCTAAAGCCAATAGAAGTAACATTCCACAATCTGTCAAAAATTCGGAACACATAAAGTTACATAAATATCTTCGTTCGAAACATGTTGCGAACATAAATTTTTCCCCTCATAATTGTATTAAAATACACAAAATTTTACTTACTTACCATGCCTGAGTTAAAGATGGAAACAGATAACATCCGTGCCGTAATAAACAGTACTGACTATATTTTTTTTTTTTTTCAAATATACATACATATATACATACAATGTATATAGTATATATTAAGTGCACGCGGATACTCAGTCCATTATGGCACCGCCGATCAGTAATTTATGTCAGATATACCATCCAGTTTATCATCAGTAATCAGTTACTGGTGTATATTGTTGATGGGAAAAATTAATGATCGACTTGGGCAAGAGTAGCGCGCTGGCTGGGGTTCGAACCGTGATCTCAAGATCACAAGACGAAACCCAACCATCGAGCTATTCAAGTCCCTCACGTACCTGACTATATAAATAAGGCACATGGATGTTCAGCGTCAAACAGCACTATCACTGAGGCAGCGTGATGATAGTGTACTGTACTGGTGAACGATGCTTGTTGACGGCGAGGAAGCTATCTGTTTGTTATTTAAGAGGTATTCGGAATTATATTATATATATATATTTGCCATACAAATCATCTAGATTCATGGTTGAATGACTATAACAAGGTTATTACATTAAAAAGAGCTTCAGAAAAAAGCTTTAAATGACGTCATTTGGTACTTTCGTTAGATATTATACATATGGTGATCAAATATAAATTTTGAATATTTATTTAAATTAAAAACATTTTTCAAGTGGTCAATTTGTAAATTTTATTATTATTATGTTTACCATAAACATTGTGTTTTAAATTTACATTTAAATTTCTTATTCTGAAGTACAATACATTCTACTTCGGAAAAATAATTCTTTTACTTTGCTGTGCACATTAATATTGTCAGATAATTTTTTTAATTTATATAAATAATTGGATGTTATTCTAATATCTTTTTTATTGAAATTTTCGAATATAATTTCTAAACATTTAATTTTTTCTAAAAATGAATCAGATGGCTTTAACAAACCACCTTCTGATATTTCATTTACCCATGTATATGTTTCATTGTCTTTACATAAAACATCTCCTAAATCTAAATAGGTTTTACATTTTTTTATAATATATCCTGCTAAATATTCTAAAGCATCACTTTGTAATTTATTGTTCTAATTCAATTTCTTCTGTATTGATGCTATTATCACTTTCTGTATGTATAGCTTCTAGAAGTGTATTGGTCATTACTCCATCATCTTCTGGGATTTGTTGCCAATTCAATGGCAAAGGAACGTCATTGTCTTCAGTTACATTACTGGAATGAAGAATTGTTTTTTCCTTCCCTAATGAATAAAAATTTGCATATATAATATAAAGAAAAAATGTTTTCCTAGTACGTGTACATATATTAAAATATATATATTAGAAATCAATGTGATAAGATCAAATTAGGATTAACGATACAAACTTAGTGAAATTAAGTAATAATTTATTCAGTAACTTACCTAATAAGTATAATCTCAATCTATATTTGAAATCTAAACCTGTTGGATGATGTCATTTCATAATTCTAAAACAAAAATATTTTTTTTTATGGTTCTTTCTAAGTATCCTTTCATTAGAAAAATGCATTTAACAGTAATAAAGTAAAAAAAAATATGTAATATGAAATTTAATTCGATAAGAAAATATTTTATAAATGTAAAAACAGGTAAAAAAATATCCTTTGGAAAGATAGAAGGAAAAAACATTGTTTTAACAGATGTTATTTCGTAGTTTTAATACAAAATTTATTTTTTAATGGTTCTTTCTAAGTATCTTTTCGTTAGAAAAATGCATTTAACAGTAATAAAATTAAAAATATGTAATATGAAATTTTATTCGATAAGAAAATATTTATAAATTTTATAAAATATACAAATTTTAATTACTCGCCCATATAAACATGTAGAAGTTGAGCACCAAAAAAGTACCAAATGACGTATAAAACTTTTAAAAATAAGAGAAGAGCTTTTCTAATGCACAAACCTTGTTATAGTCATTCAACCATGATCTAGATTAATATCTGTTGCGGGGAATGGAATCGATATAAAATTATATTTTGTATTATACATTATGTATGTGTGCAATGGAATAATGTGAATTGTATTGTATTTAAAGGCAAATACAAGTTTATTGTGTATTATGATAATATATATAGCTACGTGTATATAATATTCATTACGGAATATTATGTAGTATGTTAGTATGTACTATCAAAGACTATATAACGAATTGTTATATTGGGCTTTGGTAAGATGTATATTAACAAAGATCCTTATCTGTATTATGTATTAGTATAATACGAATTTATATGCGAATATTAAATGTATGTATATATGTATATGAATTGTTGTGAATGATAAGTAAAAGGGAATAACAAATTAAAAATTTTTTTCAAAGAAATGTAAACAAACATTTTTTTTTTTAATAGGGAGTAATATACATAATAATATATAAACGAATGACATAATGACAAACATACGTATGTTTGTATATAATTGGTATGATCTGCATTGATTATAAATTGAAATATTTTTTCCTTATGATCTGTGTTTTGGCGTGGTCTTATATTAATTATTTCATAATCTCTATTCGAGTATTATGAATTACAATAATAATTATCATTACATATTCGTATGAATATGTATAAGAATAATTTTTGAATTTTAATTATGAACGTAATAAGCAAAAAATCTTAAAAATATTATACATTACATATATGTGGATATTTCGCATGAATGGTATATCTATACACTTGCTTAGATATAATTTTAATATTTCAGGTGATTATATATGCAATATGATTTAAATATACATATATTTTTTATCGTTACTTTTTCTTTCCACCTGTATCCCTAAATATTGTAGGTATTGTAATATCACAAACAATATACAAATAATGTGGTAATATATAGGTATATACTTAATACAATACGCATATAAATAATAATATACATGTACATAAAAACGTATATGTATGTACATAAAAATAGTACAAAAGCAATGTGAAATTGTACAATATCAATATCGAAGGGTAATGATATACTATATACATATGTGTGTGTGTACATTTGTATATAAACAAGATCGCACGAACATAAAAAAAAAAATAAAGAAAAAAATATAAGCCAACGAAAACAACAATAATTTAATAGTTATCAAAATTGAATATAATACCAATAATACTGTATTAAATATAATACCAATAATACTATATTGCTTACTTGTCTAACAACTTCTATAATATAATATAATACATTATGCTAATAATGTAGGGTTTTCCAGTAAGGACATAACAATTTTATATTTAAGTAAAATAAGGAATAATTAATATACATATAAGGTTAAAATTTATTCCAAGTGAAGTACACAAATTACATTTAATTATGGAATTCGATCTCATTCATATGACCACCGCGAGCACGAAAATTGGAATAAGCGCTCTTAAAGTTGTGACTACCGATTCAGAATTGCGGTAGTAATTTTTAATAATTTCTAAATGTTGCTCGTTCGTGAACTTCACCATGATAAAAATGTTAACATTGACTGACGTTCTGAAGTTGACAGATTATGCCAAATGTTCAAGGCCTCCTTTGTATTAAAACACAAAATCGTTATTTCCCTATTGGAAAACCCGATATAAATGCATAAGAATTGTATTATCCTATAACCAGCCATTCACACTTATTATTTAATTGTTTATTTTATATTGGGTCCTATTATGAGTGTCGATAATATCGTCTTGTCATCGACTATCGCCTTGACTCGACAAGTTTTGTATTATGAATGGCGATTTGAGGCGAGAATATCGACATTTTGAGTCGATCAGTTAAAACTAATCAATAGACATAGTAGTCTATGGTGATTTGACATTTCATGTATGTTTTGTATATAAGATAAGTTGTATTTAATTATTCTGCTCAATTTATTTAAATTTAATTTAATTAATTAAAGAAAAATCACTAAAAATGCTGTTTGAAAAAAAAAACATGAACGCTCTTCTTTTATGCAAAAAAAAAATCAGTATTAAATTAATGTTTTATATTTTCACTTATATTTTTATTTATAGCTACAAATTATTTACATAAATTAATCAAATATTTATTAAAAATTACAAAAATTAATTAAATATTTATTCAAAATTGAAAAAAAAAATGAATTATAAATTTTTGTATCGATATATTTGACAATTTTTATAGAAATTACATGGTGAAACTGAATGAAAATAAAATTTGATATGACAATATCTTACTGTCGAGGCGACCGATTTACATAATACAAAATTTACATCGTCTCGTCTCGTCTCGTCTTAATTTTGTCGATAGTCGATATTATCGACATTCATAATAGGGCCCATTAATTTTTATAAACTCAATCCTACAAGTGTATACGTACATATGCACATAGTGTCTACAATATAATATGAACGTCGATATGAACAAACAGCACACAAACAGCACAGCATATACATTTACTTACGTACATTACGTAGTAGTACACAAATACCAAAAATCATTTTGTTCAATATTGTAAAATACATATTTTTATAATTATAATACAATATACATATATGTATATAATACATATATATTGTCCCTTTAAAAATATCTCGGCTAATGCATTTATAAAAAAAACCTGAAATATGTATATAGTACATATATATATCATAATATCATATCATCATCATCATCATATTATGTATTATAATGATTATCCGCATACATATATAATCGTATTGCATTAGCGTATACAATGTACAATATAAAATATAAATTTACATTGTATTATTTGCTCGTATACCAATTACCATTATCAATGTATGCTCTTATGCACAAATTACATTACAATACAGCAATAAAGAAATGATCGATAGAAATAAAAACATAGCAGTCAACCAGCAGCAGTATAAAAATTATATATATATAGTATATATATCTACATTATATGTATATTTGAAAACTATAATGGCGTATGAATAATCAAATTAACGCACACACAAATGCTATGTGTAAACCTATTTTCATTCATAAATACGAAATTATTTTTCGAAGTATTTTTTCGAAGTATAAAATTATACACAAGTCATACACATTAATTACAAACATGTGCGAAATCCAAAATTTTTTCGGTTCATTCCACATCATCCACATTAATTGTAACTTTCCCCTTTTTCAAAATTTCGAAGCAAGAAAATATGTATTTTGGCAAACATACAGACATTATTTGAATTTAACCGTCGAATGTTATTTCTATTGCTTTAGCTCTATATTCTTTGATAGATTTCCTTTTTAGTGTAAGTGGTAATTTTTCCAAAAACGACCAAAGAATATAGAGCTAAAGCAATAGAATTTTCATTCCACAATCTGTCAAAAATTCAGAACACATAAAGTTACATAAATATCTTCGTTCGAAACATGTTTCGAACATAAATTTTTCCCCTCATAATTGCATTAAAATACACATAATTTTTCTTACTTACCATGTCTGAGGTAAAGATGGAAACAGATAACATCCGTGCCGTAATAAACAGTACTGACTATATTTTTTTTTTTTTTCAAATATACATATATACATACAATGTATATAGTATATATTAAGTGCACGAAGTCCATTATGGCACCGCCGATCAGTAATTTATGTCAGATATACCATCCAGTTTATCATCAGTAATCAGTTACTGGTGTATATTGTTGATGGGAAAAATTAATGATCGACTTGGGCAAGAGTAGCGCGCTGGCTGGGGTTCGAACCGTGATCTCAGGATCACAAGACGAAACCCAACCATCGAGCTATTCAAGTCCCTCACGTACCTGACTATATAAATAAGGCACATGTATGTTCAGCGTCAAACAGTATTATCACTGAGGCAGCGTGATGATAGTGTACTGTACTGGTGAACGATGCTTGTTGACGGCGAGGAAGCTATCTGTTTGTTATTTAAGAGGTATTCGGAATTATATTATATATATATATTTGCCATACAAATCATCTAGATTAATATCTGTTGCGGGGAATGGAATCGATATAAAATTATATTTTGTATTATACATTATGTATGTGTGCAATGGAATAATGTGAATTGTATTGTATTTAAAGGCAAATACAAGTTTATTGTGTATTATGATAATATATATAGCTACGTGTATAATATTCATTACGGAATATTATGTAGTATGTAGTGTCAAAGACTAGATAACAAGTTGTTATATTGGGCTTTGGTAAGATGTATATTAACAAAGATCCTTATCTGTATTATGTATTAGTATAATACGAATTTATATGCGAATATTAAATGTATATATATATGTATATGAATTGTTGTGAATGATAAGTAAAAGGGAATAACAAATTAAAAATTTTTTTCAAAGAAATGTAAACAAACATTTTTTTTTAATAGGGAGTAATATACATAGTAATATATAAACGAATGACATAATGACAAACATACGTATGTTTGTATATAATTGGTATGATCTGCATTGATTATAAATTGAAATATTTTTTCCTTATGATCTGTGTTTTGGCGTGGTCTTATATTAATTATTTCATAATCTCTATTCGAGTATTATGAATTACAATAATAATTATCATTACATATTCGTATGAATATGTATAAGAATAATTTTTGAATTTTAATTATGAACGTAATAAGCAAAAAATCTTAAAAATATTATACATTACATATATGTGGATATTTCGCATGAATGGTATATCTATACACTTGCTTAGATATAATTTTAATATTTCAGGTGATTATATATGCAATATGATTTAAATATTATATTTTTTATCGTTACTTTTTCTTTCCACCTGTATCCCTAAATATTGTAGGTATTGTAATATCACAAAGAATATACAAATAATGTGGTAATATATAGGTATATACTTAATACAATACGCATATAGATAATAATATACATGTACATAAAAACGTATTTGTATGTACATAAAAACAGTACAAAAGCAATGTGAAATTGTACAATATCGAAGGGTAATGATATACTATATACATATGTGTGTGTGTACATTTGTATATAAACAAGATCGCACGAACATAAAAAAAAAATAAAGAAAAAAATATAAGCCAACGAAAACAACAATAATTTAATAGTTATCAAAATTGAATATAATACCAATAATACTGTATTAAATATAATACCAATAATACTATATTGCTTACTTGTCTAACAACTTCTATAATATAATATAATACATTATGCTAATAATGTAGGGTTTTCCAGTAAGGACATAACAATTTTATATTTAAGTAAAATAAAGAATAATTAATATACATGTAAGGTTAAAATTTATTCCAAGTGAAGTACACAAATTACATTTAATTATGGAATTCGATCTCATTCATATGACCACCGCGAGCACGAAAATTGGAATAAGCGCTCTTAAAGTTGTGACTACCGATTCAGAATTGCGGTGGTAATTTTTAATAATTTCTAAATGTTGTTCGTTCGTGAACTTCACCATGATAAAAATGTTAACATTGACTGACGTTCTGAAGTTGACAGATTATGACAAATGTTCAAGGCCTCCTTTGTATTAAAACACAAAATCGTTATTTCCCTATTGGAAAACCCGATATAAATGCATAAGAATTGTATTATCCTATAACCAGCCATTCACACTTATTATTTAATTGTTTATTTTATATTGGGTCCTATTATGAGTGTCGATAATATCGTCTTGTCATCGACTATCGCCTTGACTCGACAAGTTTTGTATTATGAATGGCGATTTGAGGCGAGAATATCGACATTTTGAGTCGATCAGTTAAAACTAATCAATAGACATAGTAGTCTATGGTGATTTGACATTTTATGTATGTTTTGTATATAAGATAAGTTGTATTTAATTATTCTGCTCAATTTATTTAAATTTAATTTAATTAATTAAAGAAAAATCACTAAAAATGCTGTTTGAAAAAAAAACATGAACGCTCTTCTTTTATGCAAAAAAAAAAATCAGTATTAAATTAATGTTTTATATTTTCACTTATATTTTATATTTATAGCTACAAATTATTTACATAAATTAATCAAATATTTATTAAAAATTACAAAAATTAATTAAATATTTATTCAAAATTGAAAAAAAAAATGAATTATAAATTTTTGTATCGATATATTTGACAATTTTTATAGAAATTACATGGTGAAACTGAATGAAAATAAAATTTGATATGACAATATCTTACTGTCGAGACGACCGATTTGCATAATACAAAATTTACATCGTCTCGTCTCGTCTTAATTTTGTCGATAGTCGATATTATCGACATTCATAATAGGGCCCATTAATTTTTATAAACTCAATCCTACAAGTGTATACGTACATATGCACATAGTGTCTACAATATAATATGAACGTCGATATGAACAAACAGCACACAAACAGCACAGCATATACATTTACTTACGTACATTACGTAGTAGTACACAAATACCAAAAATCATTTTGTTCAATATTGTAAAATACATATTTTTATAATTATAATACAATATACATATATGTATATAATACATATATATTGTCCCTTTAAAAATATCTCGGCTAATGCATTTATAAAAAAAACCTGAAATATGTATATAGTACATATATATATCATAATATCATATCATCATCATCATCATATTATGTATTATAATGATTATCCGCATACATATATAATCGTATTGCATTAGCGTATACAATGTACAATATAAAATATAAATTTACATTGTATTATTTGCTCGTATACCAATTACCATTATCAATGTATGCTCTTATGCACAAATTACATTACAATACAGCAATAAAGAAATGATCGATAGAAATAAAAACATAGCAGTCAACCAGCAGCAGTATAAAAATTATATATATATAGTATATATATCTACATTATATGTATATTTGAAAACTATAATGGCGTATGAATAATCAAATTAACGCACACACAAATGCTATGTGTAAACCTATTTTCATTCATAAATACGAAATTATTTTTCGAAGTATTTTTTCGAAGTATAAAATTATACACAAGTCATACACATTAATTACAAACATGTGCGAAATCCAAAATTTTTTCGGTTCATTCCACATCATCCACAATAATTGTAACTTTCCCCTTTTTCAAAATTTCGAAGCAAGAAAATATGTATTTTGGCAAACATACAGACATTATTTGAATTTAACCGTCGAATGTTATTTCTATTGCTTTAGCTCTATATTCTTTGATAGATTTCCTTTTTAGTGTAAGTGGTAATTTTTCCAAAAACGACCAAAGAATATAGAGCTAAAGCAATAGAATTTTCATTCCACAATCTGTCAAAAATTCAGAACACATAAAGTTACATAAATATCTTCGTTCGAAACATGTTTCGAACATAAATTTTTCCCCTCATAATTGCATTAAAATACACATAATTTTTCTTACTTACCATGTCTGAGGTAAAGATGGAAACAGATAACATCCGTGCCGTAATAAACAGTACTGACTATATTTTTTTTTTTTTTTTCAAATATACATATATACATACAATGTATATAGTATATATTAAGTGCACGAAGTCCATTATGGCACCGCCGATCAGTAATTTATGTCAGATATACCATCCAGTTTATCATCAGTAATCAGTTACTGGTGTATATTGTTGATGGGAAAAATTAATGATCGACTTGGGCAAGAGTAGCGCGCTGGCTGGGGTTCGAACCGTGATCTCAGGATCACAAGACGAAACCCAACCATCGAGCTATTCAAGTCCCTCACGTACCTGACTATATAAATAAGGCACATGTATGTTCAGCGTCAAACAGTATTATCACTGAGGCAGCGTGATGATAGTGTACTGTACTGGTGAACGATGCTTGTTGACGGCGAGGAAGCTATCTGTTTGTTATTTAAGAGGTATTCGGAATTATATTATATATATATATTTGCCATACAAATCATCTAGATTAATATCTGTTGCGGGGAATGGAATCGATATAAAATTATATTTTGTATTATACATTATGTATGTGTGCAATGGAATAATGTGAATTGTATTGTATTTAAAGGCAAATACAAGTTTATTGTGTATTATGATAATATATATAGCTACGTGTATAATATTCATTACGGAATATTATGTAGTATGTAGTGTCAAAGACTAGATAACAAGTTGTTATATTGGGCTTTGGTAAGATGTATATTAACAAAGATCCTTATCTGTATTATGTATTAGTATAATACGAATTTATATGCGAATATTAAATGTATATATATATGTATATGAATTGTTGTGAATGATAAGTAAAAGGGAATAACAAATTAAAAATTTTTTTCAAAGAAATGTAAACAAACATTTTTTTTTTAATAGGGAGTAATATACATAGTAATATATAAACGAATGACATAATGACAAACATACGTATGTTTGTATATAATTGGTATGATCTGCATTGATTATAAATTGAAATATTTTTTCCTTATGATCTGTGTTTTGGCGTGGTCTTATATTAATTATTTCATAATCTCTATTCGAGTATTATGAATTACAATAATAATTATCATTACATATTCGTATGAATATGTATAAGAATAATTTTTGAATTTTAATTATGAACGTAATAAGCAAAAAATCTTAAAAATATTATACATTACATATATGTGGATATTTCGCATGAATGGTATATCTATACACTTGCTTAGATATAATTTTAATATTTCAGGTGATTATATATGCAATATGATTTAAATATTATATTTTTTATCGTTACTTTTTCTTTCCACCTGTATCCCTAAATATTGTAGGTATTGTAATATCACAAAGAATATACAAATAATGTGGTAATATATAGGTATATACTTAATACAATACGCATATAGATAATAATATACATGTACATAAAAACGTATTTGTATGTACATAAAAACAGTACAAAAGCAATGTGAAATTGTACAATATCGAAGGGTAATAATATACTTTATACATATGTGTGTGTGTACATTTGTATATAAACAAGATCGCACGAACATAAAAAAAAAAAATAAAGAAAAAAATATAAGCCAACGAAAACAACAATAATTTAATAGTTATCAAAATTGAATATAATACCAATAATACTGTATTAAATATAATACCAATAATACTATATTGCTTACTTGTCTAACAACTTCTATAATATAATATAATACATTATGCTAATAATGTAGGGTTTTCCAATAAGGACATAACAATTTTATATTTAAGTAAAATAAAGAATAATTAATATACATGTAAGGTTAAAATTTATTCCAAGTGAAGTACACAAATTACATTTAATTATGGAATTCGATCTCATTCATATGACCACCGCGAGCACGAAAATTGGAATAAGCGCTCTTAAAGTTGTGACTACCGATTCAGAATTGCGGTAGTAATTTTTAATAATTTCTAAATGTTGTTCGTTCGTGAACTTCACCATGATAAAAATGTTAACATTGACTGACGTTCTGAAGTTGACAGATTATGACAAATGTTCAAGGCCTCCTTTGTATTAAAACACAAAATCGTTATGTCCCTATTGGAAAACCCGATATAAATGCATAAGAATTGTATTATCCTATAACCAGCCATTCACACTTATAATTTAATTGTTTATTTTATATTGGGTCCTATTATGAGTGTCGATAATATCGTCTTGTCATCGACTATCGCCTTGACTCGACAAGTTTTGTATTATGAATGGCGATTTGAGGCGAGAATATCGACATTTTGAGTCGATCAGTTAAAACTAATCAATAGACATAGTAGTCTATGGTGATTTGACATTTCATGTATGTTTTGTATATAAGATAAGTTGTATTTAATTATTCTGCTCAATTTATTTAAATTTAATTTAATTAATTAAAGAAAAATCACTAAAATTGCTGTTTGAAAAAAAAACATGAACGCTCTTCTTTTATGCAAAAAAAAAAATCAGTATTAAATTAATGTTTTATATTTTCACTTATATTTTATATTTATAGCTACAAATTAATCAAATATTTATTAAAAATTACAAAAATTAATTAAATATTTATTCAAAATTGAAAAAAAAATGAATTATAAATTTTTGTATCGATATATTTGACAATTTTTATAGAAATTACATGGTGAAACTGAATGAAAATAAAATTTGATATGACAATATCTTACTGTCGAGACGACCGATTTGCATAATACAAAATTTACATCGTCTCGTCTCGTCTTAATTTTGTCGATAGTCGATATTATCGACATTCATAATAGGGCCCATTAATTTTTATAAACTCAATCCTACAAGTGTATACGTACATATGTACATAGTGTCTACAATATAATATGAACGTCGATATGAACAAACAGCACACAAACAGCACAGCATATACATTTACTTACGTACATTACGTAGTAGTACACAAATACCAAAAATCATTTTGTTCAATATTGTAAAATACATATTTTTATAATTATAATACAATATACATATATGTATGTATATAATACATATATATTGTCCCTTTAAAAATATCTCGGCTAATGCATTTATAAAAAAAACCTGAAATATGTATATAGTACATATATATATCATAATATCAAAGTGTATCTATATTAAAAAGTGAAATCACTAAGAACATAAACAGCTGTTTTTTCACGTTTTTTATAACAAAATTTTTGATAGTATTGATGGTATTGACCACTTTTTCACAAATACACTGACAGATTTCTAAAAATTGCTGAAAGTAGTCCAAATTAAAAATTACAGATAAACAGGAAAGACGGAAAATTTGTTCTTACCACTACTTAAAAAATAAATTGTGAAATGTGGTAACAAGTTTCATAGGGGAAAAAAACAGTTATTGGAATAAAAATTTTTAAAAAAATAATACATTTAATTTGCATTGTTTAAATTTCATTACATTTATTATTCAAGTTAAAAAAAAACATAAATTTCTTCTATTAGATTAATTTAATTTTAATTATTTGATTGTTTTATAACATTTATTTAATTTATTTTTTCTCTTACAATTCTCCTTTATAATTCTCTTAATTTTATAAAAAATATATGTATAATGATGTTTTCAATTATTATCATTATTATAATAAGAATTCAGAGAAATTAACAAGTGTATTTAAAAGCTTTATTGTTTAATATTAAAGCAAAGGCTCAACAAAAATTTAAAAAATAGAATATATTTATTTTTAAAATAATTATTAATATTTTATAATTACATATGTGTAACAGATAAAATTTTATTTTTGTTGTCTGTTATTTGAATTTTTTTATTGTAAAATTTTATTACATAGTATAGCCTCACTCTTATGAATAACTTAACCAAGAAGGAATAGCAGAATGTAAGCAGAATGGAGGAGATATTGGCGGGATCTTCTGTAAGAATTTAGCGAAATAAAAATTCAAGATATGCTTTTAATCATTTTTATTATTAGTAATTAGTGTACACTTTAAATATTTTTTCATTCTTTTTAGATTTCGAACAGAAACACGTGCCCGGAGTTTAAGAAGTTTAATTCTTATTAATGGATTTACCTGTAGCGAAAAATCTTATAGCAGCAAGCACACGTATCTCTTTCGGTATACCTCTGATCGTCTTTCTATCATTTAAAAATACTCTAAAGCCATCTTTTGAAAATCTGAAAATATTTTTAAATTCCTCCGCTGATAAAGAAAGAGGATCAGAGTGGTCTCTTATAAACCTTCTTTCCACACGCATATTGGTGACATTTTCATCTCCGTCTGAATCTTCTAAAGATAAAAATGCCGCGATGTTAAAATCCAAATGTCTGTTTGAATTCATATTGCTAAAAAAAGAAATTAAAAAATATTCAATAATCTTAATAATAAAATTATGAACAAATTTCAGTTAAAGTCCGTTCACTGTCAGTGTCAAAAAAAATTCTAGTTTTAGCGAATAGGCTATAATAAACACATCAATTATTTTAATATTTTACTTCTGAAAATGTTATTAACTAAAATAACATTTATAAAGAACTCATTACAAATATATGTATATGAAAATTTGAATTTTAAATTTTATAATTTATTCTTTCCCGGATACAAGGAAAAATATCATTAAATATTTTCACTACTTGTGTATTTTTAATATAGATATATCACATATCAAATTTACAACTTTATAATAATTAACTATATTATATATTCATATTAAATATGAATATTCAATATAATTATAAAAAAAGAAAGGGATTATGTATATGCAAGTACATAATTTTTATTTAAAAAATTTATAAAGACACTGTAAAATGAATTATATTTGTTCCCTAAAATATTTTTACTCTACACCACATTATTTAATAATAATATATTTAATTTACAATAATTTATAAAACTTACTTTCTGTATTATTTATTTTTTACAATTTCACTGCACTTCTAATATCACTGCTTCTTGATTTTTTTTTGTTTACACTTTAGAATGTAAAACCACAGTTAATTTATATTCATACAGTAATGACACTGAGCACTTGTTAGCAAAAATTTCTCATGACCTTTGTCCCGTTATTCATTCGGCCTTAACGGTTTTGCTAAAAATCGATAGTAATTAAGAGCCTTTGTATAAAAAAGAGACAAACAAAATGGAACTGAAACTCCAACCGTTTTAAAAAATGTAACATTATTACAGGGTATACTCATTAAAAAAAGTACAAATTTTGTTATTAAAAGTTTTTTATCTATAGTAAACAAAATTAATTGTAAATGCATCACACTTAAAATTTTGTGTTTGCTATCAAATGTTTTTACATTTTTGTTAAATTTCTTAATTATAAAATAAATTCTTACAATAAATAAAAAAAAATAATTAAAAAATAATTCTTAAGATAAATTGTGTTGGTAAATTAAAAAAAAAAGAGTGTCACATCTTATTATAGTGGTTGATCAGTGTGTAAAACATAGTATGGTGAATTTGAAAATAACGTCTGGTAAACTCCAAAGATAATATAGTTCTTCGTCTCAATAGATTTTCTTTTTAGTGTAAGTGGTAATTTTTCCAAAAACGACACACTCACATGAATGATAAAGATCGAAAAAGCTTCATCAAAATCAAAAAAGTTTTTCAAAATTTTTCGAATTGCTTTTAATTATGTACCCTGTACACAATTATAATGATTTCAATAAATGTGTCTGACAGTCTGTGATATAATGGAATTGTTTTTGTAAATCGAGTTATCAAAACTAATTGTGTAGACGGACCATAGTGTTTCGAATTTGTTCTCATTTATTATAAATATTTGCTCTCACAAATGAAATGAACACCTGTCAATGTTTTGCAGCACTAAACAATACACAATGCTATTTAAAATGTACATTTAATTCATATGATATTCCACACATATAAGTGTTATTTATATGTAAATGTATAATTTGAGTATTGAAAATAGAATAAATGAATATCATTGGCTGGAACATATAAATATAAATTTGAACATTTTTGAGAGATTTTGATCATATATATTTATTTTCCATGTATGGTTTATGCTCATGCATAAGGAAGGATATGTAAAGATCCATATTGAATTGAAGACGATCTCGTATACATACATACAAAAAGCATATAACATGAATAAACAACGTTTGATTATAACCAAAGACCGAATATATAATGTATTACATCATGGTATATTATATTGGTTTTTGGTATAACATTAAATGTAATGTAAAATTTCATTGTACCCATGAATAACAACATGCTGCTTGCTTATGCATAATAGATAAATAGTATATACTATATGGAATGAATGTACTGTTTATGTGATACACATGATTTTATGTATACATCGTATATATGGTATTTTGTACACATACATACAATTGTAATTATAAAAATAGATTGTTCAATGATATCACAGACGAATACAGATATTTCACTGCATATATTCAAATATGTAACAAAATCAAATTCATATGGACGTTCTGGAAAATCCAGATTCGAGTCTTGGATATATTTAAATTCAAAATGTACGTTAATATTCGATTGTTCTTGCATTCGATAAAAGTTTTAAAATATGGTTCATAAAATTATATACGCATACATATAAACAATCTGATTTGAGTGTGTTTGGGTTTATTTGTATATTTACATAATAGAAAATATACGATTTATTTGTTGCAATTTGGCAGTATATATAATATCATAAACATTTATATATGTATATGATAATATTATTGCTGATGGTATGCTACCATAGTACATGTTGTCTTGCAGGTATCATTTAGTCCTATGTATGTATAAATTCAGATAAGGATTATACTATACTTATGGGGTATATATAACAATTATATTGGACATTGAACCCTATTAAATGTTTGCATTATATTAAATTTTGAAGGAATATGTATCGCTAGTTATTCTTTCATTTTTTTCCTTTTTTTGTGTGAAAAAAAATATATACCTGCACTGGTTTTTGTATACATATACATATACACTGGTTTTTGTATACATTGTATATTTTGTATGCGTCACGTATATGTATAGACCACAGTAAGAATAGTACACCATAATGATTTATAATGATGCGTATGAGTATAACAAGTTGTATACATAAAATACCCTTTAATAAACATGTTTATTGTTTGTGACATAGTGTACCATACAGAAGGAAATATAAAAATTATCACTGCACAGCACAGGCCAGTGTAAATGCTTATAATGTTAGAGGTATTCACGAAATGTTGTAAGAGTTGTTCTAATTAATAAATAATGAGAAATGCATCCACAAAACATTACAAATCCATAAATTTGGTTAGTGTACATATATAATTATAATAATAAATAATTAAATATAATTTCAACTGTATTAAAATATTGTGAGAACAATTGATAATTCATCGCTTTTTTGTCCAAATTCATTAGGATCATTTAAGTTTAAAACAAAGTTATATATATTTTATAGAAAAAAAAACAGAATTAAAAATTAAAAAATTAAGAATTTATTTTATTTATATAAAGAACATGCAATTTTAAAAACTTTTGTTTAAAAAAAATGCTGTATAAAAATATTTATGACTAATACTAAATGTCAAAGGCTATTCAAATTTCTGATAATATATTCTAAAGTATAGGCATGTCAGATTAACTTCCTATTTTTTGCCAACTCCATGACCGCACCATGCAGAACTGACCAGTTCTTGCACTTTTTAAATAAATGGTTTAAGTTTTAAAATTTGGTTTAAGAATGATATTAAATAGTTGAGCTA
Source organism: Villa cingulata (assembly GCA_951394055.1). Classification (NCBI taxonomy): domain Eukaryota; kingdom Metazoa; phylum Arthropoda; class Insecta; order Diptera; family Bombyliidae; genus Villa; species Villa cingulata. The sequence goes on along the minus strand of OX596020.1, from coordinate 30,235,167 downwards.
TCAATTTAATAGAAATGTTAAAATACAAAGGTAAATTTTGAATTCAAAAATCAAATAAGCAATTATAATTTACTATACGTAATCTTATTCCACGTTATTTTCAAACATAATTTTTTGAATCACTACTGAAGATATTTTGATAATACGGATCTCCAAAATATTTCTAGGACTAAAATTATAGGCCCATTCTACTTAATAATTTATTTTCAAACAAACATAAATGAAAAAAATTTGATTGCATTCAATAATAAAAATCCATATATTTACAAATAATTTATTTTCGACTTCATGACATATTGTTTATTATATATACCTATATTTATATATAATATTTTTCAAGCTACAAATAATTATCAATTTTCATTGAATCTAATTAAATGTTCATCAGCGCTAGTATTTAGAATTTTTTGAGTATATACTTTATACCACACACAAAAAACATCAACGAAATAAAATTTAAAAATTTTGAAATAAATATTTTTAAGCTTTCTGTTTTTAAAAAATATTGTAAATAATTTAAAATTCATTATCCTCAAGATTTAGAAAAATATATATATTTGTAAATTATGTTCCATATTAATTGAAAATAAAATATCAATTTTTACCTAGTTATAGAAAAAAAATTGACTCAGTCTATAAAAGAATTTGGTAATGCTCAAAACACCTGATTTTTAAATTTTTATATTATGATCAAAAATCAGAATAATACTTTATGTATTCAGAAGTCCTAAGACACAAACATTAAAAAAGACATTCATTAAAAATTTCAAGAAGAAACTCAATTCACGGGATATGATATAATATTATATAATCTTATCTTGCATTCATATGTCAATGAACTCAAAAAGATAACAAAAAAAAACCATAATACATATATCCATATGTATACATATATTATGTATAATCAAAGATACTATATACTATCACAGATAAGGGTGTCTGATATGTAATTATAATGTATGGATATGTAAAAACCGCTGTTGCTAAATATTCTACTATCCTACATCAGAAAATAATGTAGATCTATACAAGTACATAATACATATAACCAAAAACCATATAAATGTATATATTTATATGGTCTTTGATTGATATAAATACAATTGTATATATGTATGTATTTCAATTAGAAGTAGTAGTAGTAATTTTTATCAGAGCATATAGCACGCGACAAGGCTTATTAACATAACAACACATACATACATATATAAAAATACATGAAATATGAAATACTTCCTTTCTCAAGTCATTCATATATTAAATACGACGATCAACTCAATACAATAAAAAAAAAATTGGAAACCATAGCCCTGTTGTCAATTGTTGTATTCTAAAGCATTTGCGTACAAAATATCCATTTATTTTTACTTATTCAAGTACACTGATCAACCATTAGCAATAAGATGTTATAGTAATTGATTACCCCAAAACACAATTATTTTCACAATATATCCTTTATTCTTAACCTTATCAAAATTAACCAATCAATTGTACACGTTTTATTTCTATAACAAAACTAAAAACTTTTACATCATTATTCTTTTTCTTATAATTTTCTTACACTACAGACTGCACCACTTACTCATGATTAAATTATAAATTACCTCCTTCTGTCAAAGATCAACTTACACCGGTCTCTATATATATATATCGTACGACATAGTAATCTAACTCTATTATGCTTAGCCGACATCTATATTTAAATAGTTGAGATATAATTGAATCATAAGTATATTATATTTCAACTCTTACAATGTGACACTATTTTTCTTTTAAAAATTTACCAAGAAAGATGAGATGAGTATAACAAGTTGTATACATAAAATACCCTTTAATAAACATGTTTATTGTTTGTGACATAGTGTACCATACAGAAGGAAATATAAAAATTATCACTGCACAGCACAGGCCAGTGTAAATGCTTATAATGTTAGAGGTATTCACGAAATGTTGTAAGAGTGTAAAAAGTGTGAATATACACCAAAATCTTACACATTACACTATATCGTGAACGAAAACTTTGTATTGAAATCAAGCAAATTATGTCAGCTAAAATATTATAAAAATAATCAAATTATTTTAGCATTTAATGTCAGAATGGCATATACAATAGTAAGCAATAGTAATATACAATGGGTTTCAGCAGTGTAAATTTTTACAAGCAGTGTAGGTAAAAATTACATTGAAGATGTTTACAATAGGTGTAGGATTGTACGAGTTTACACCGTTTACAATGATACATAACCAAACCGTGAATACCCTTATTATTTGTCTGTTTTTAAAAAATAATATTCTAAATGTTCAAGTCAAAAATTATAACAAATCCTGAAATAATTTTTCTATCCATGTACAATAGTGAACATACTACATACACACTGCACATATATATGTAATTGTGTGTCAAGATAGTGGCATAGCAAAAGCAACATCAAAAAGAAAAAAAATGATGAAAGAAATAAACCTGCGAAGTATTCGTATAGCAGTACCACAAATAATATATATATATGTATGTATGTATTATATTCTCTGCGATAGCAGGTAGATTGAAATGTACAAAAACAAATTTACTCTGGCTATTGCATTGCAAATACGTTTGCGTATAATTCTTAAAGCACAGGCAAAGCAGACATTCGACACTACTACATATACTGTCAAATGTTAAAATATGTGCGTTAAAGTGTATGTAAATACACTGATAAATTCAATACAGTACCAAATTTATATTGTTTCCTGGTGAATGGGTGCTATGTATGTGCTATACGCTTTGTTAGTTGTACTGGTTGTACAAACTTATGAACATATGTATTAAATGTGTAAAAATGAATATGTATTGTACTACATATTAACATTCATTTAAAGTTTGTTTCAAGTTTAAAGTTTGGTATTATTTGAATATTATTTTTATGGATTCAAAACTAAACTATATTGAAGCATTTTGATTTATGTAAAGTAGATGGGGACACACGATTTTTTCATTTTATATGATGACATATTTTTGGTTTCATTGGGACGTCTGTATATTTGTCTGTGATGATATATATCAGGATCTATAATGTATATAGTATCCATGAACTACCTTAATATATTTCTTTATGAAAATATTTGTGTGTAATGTTAAATATGAACCTTTTTGTTATTCATAGATATATGAATGCATATTTGGTAATTACATATACACTTTCACTATCAGCTGGTTTTTACTCATAAAAAATTGAAAAGTCAACCTTTTTGTTTTTTTTTCAGCTTTGGTTTGATTTCGGATTTATGAATAGAATATAATAGTGGCTGTTTGATCCGGGGGAGTGGTGTGGGGGGTGGTGGGTGGTGATTACTCATTAGTAATTTTTCATTAGTAAGATTGAAGAATTTTATGGAATGAAAAATAAAATATAAATGAAAAAAAGAGATTATTGACAGGTGGGTGCGGGGGTGCTGGAAGATTATAAAAAGTGTTGTATAATTAGCGTCATTGGTTAACACTGATTTTTCATATGCTCTTTTAACCATCTACCACACTATCCTACGCATTTAACTGTAAATATTATATTTTTTTCATAAATCTGATGTTGAATGGAACATTTTGAGACTAGAATCATGAAGATTCATATATTTTTCGATTTTTAATGTTTAAAAAAACTATATGACCGCGAAAGTTTATAATTACCGAATATTTATCAATTACACTGCACTGCTATGGTTTTCCTCTAAAAAAAATTAAATTGCAATTTTGATAGGTAACAGGCCTCGAGCAAATATCCTTCTAAGATACCACAATATCTATATTTGAAGAATATATCATTCATTTACTACCTTGCCACTATTATTCAGGTTGCGTAAATGCAAAATCCACTTTGATCGTGATCAAAATTTTTCTTCTGGTTTGCTATGACTTTCTTTGATATTTTTATACATAATTTGCATATTAATATTATACTTTATAAATCATATATAGTAATATATTTAATTTTAAAATTTTTAAATTTGAAAACTGTCTTACAACTATAGTTAAATTAAAACTGGGTGTACAGTATTGCTCACAACTACTTTTGCACGGCATTTAATTTCTAATTAATAAATAATGAGAAATGCATCCACAAAACATTACAAATCCATAAATTTGGTTAGTGTACATATATAATTATAATAATAAATAATTAAATATAATTTCAACTGTATTAAAATATTGTGAGAACAATTGATAATTCATCGCTTTTTTGTCCAAATTCATTAGGATCATTTAAGTTTAAAACAAAGTTATATATATTTTATAGAAAAAAAAACAGAATTAAAAATTAAAAAATTAAGAATTTATTTTATTTATATAAAGAACATGCAATTTTAAAAACTTTTGTTTAAAAAAAATGCTGTATAAAAATATTTATGACTAATACTAAATGTCAAAGGCTATTCAAATTTCTGATAATATATTCTAAAGTATAGGCATGTCAGATTAACTTCCTATTTTTTGCCAACTCCATGACCGCACCATGCAGAACTGACCAGTTCTTGCACTTTTTAAATAAATGGTTTAAGTTTTAAAATTTGGTTTAAGAATGATATTAAATAGTTGAGCTATCAATTTAATAGAAATGTTAAAATACAAAGGTAAATTTTGAATTCAAAAATCAAATAAGCAATTATAATTTACTATACGTAATCTTATTCCACGTTATTTTCAAACATAATTTTTTGAATCACTACTGAAGATATTTTGATAATACGGATCTCCAAAATATTTCTAGGACTAAAATTATAGGCCCATTCTACTTAATAATTTATTTTCAAACAAACATAAATGAAAAAAATTTGATTGCATTCAATAATAAAAATCCATATATTTACAAATAATTTATTTTCGACTTCATGACATATTGTTTATTATATATACCTATATTTATATATAATATTTTTCAAGCTACAAATAATTATCAATTTTCATTGAATCTAATTAAATGTTCATCAGCGCTAGTATTTAGAATTTTTTGAGTATATACTTTATACCACACACAAAAAACATCAACGAAATAAAATTTAAAAATTTTGAAATAAATATTTTTAAGCTTTCTGTTTTTAAAAAATATTGTAAATAATTTAAAATTCATTATCCTCAAGATTTAGAAAAATATATATATTTGTAAATTATGTTCCATATTAATTGAAAATAAAATATCAATTTTTACCTAGTTATAGAAAAAAAATTGACTCAGTCTATAAAAGAATTTGGTAATGCTCAAAACACCTGATTTTTAAATTTTTATATTATGATCAAAAATCAGAATAATACTTTATGTATTCAGAAGTCCTAAGACACAAACATTAAAAAAGACATTCATTAAAAATTTCAAGAAGAAACTCAATTCACGGGATATGATATAATATTATATAATCTTATCTTGCATTCATATGTCAATGAACTCAAAAAGATAACAAAAAAAAAACAATAATACATATATCCATATGTATACATATATTATGTATAATCAAAGATACTATATACTATCACAGATAAGGGTGTCTGATATGTAATTATAATGTATGGATATGTAAAAACCGCTGTTGCTAAATATTCTACTATCCTACATCAGAAAATAATGTAGATCTATACAAGTACATAATACATATAACCAAAAACCATATAAATGTATATATTTATATGGTCTTTGATTGATATAAATACAATTGTATATATGTATGTATTTCAATTAGAAGTAGTAGTAGTAATTTTTATCAGAGCATATAGCACGCGACAAGGCTTATTAACATAACAACACATACATACATATATAAAAATACATGAAATATGAAATACTTCCTTTCTCAAGTCATTCATATATTAAATACGACGATCAACTCAATACAATAAAAAAAAAATTGGAAACCATAGCCCTGTTGTCAATTGTTGTATTCTAAAGCATTTGCGTACAAAATATCCATTTATTTTTACTTATTCAAGTACACTGATCAACCATTAGCAATAAGATGTTATAGTAATTGATTACCCCAAAACACAATTATTTTCACAATATATCCTTTATTCTTAACCTTATCAAAATTAACCAATCAATTGTACACGTTTTATTTCTATAACAAAACTAAAAACTTTTACATCATTATTCTTTTTCTTATAATTTTCTTACACTACAGACTGCACCACTTACTCATGATTAAATTATAAATTACCTCCTTCTGTCAAAGATCAACTTACACCGGTCTCTATATATATATATCGTACGACATAGTAATCTAACTCTATTATGCTTAGCCGACATCTATATTTAAATAGTTGAGATATAATTGAATCATAAGTATATTATATTTCAACTCTTACAATGTGACACTATTTTTCTTTTAAAAATTTACCAAGAAAGATGAGATGAGTATAACAAGTTGTATACATAAAATACCCTTTAATAAACATGTTTATTGTTTGTGACATAGTGTACCATACAGAAGGAAATATAAAAATTATCACTGCACAGCACAGGCCAGTGTAAATGCTTATAATGTTAGAGGTATTCACGAAATGTTGTAAGAGTGTAAAAAGTGTGAATATACACCAAAATCTTACACATTACACTATATCGTGAACGAAAACTTTGTATTGAAATCAAGCAAATTATGTCAGCTAAAATATTATAAAAATAATCAAATTATTTTAGCATTTAATGTCAGAATGGCATATACAATAGTAAGCAATAGTAATATACAATGGGTTTCAGCAGTGTAAATTTTTACAAGCAGTGTAGGTAAAAATTACATTGAAGATGTTTACAATAGGTGTAGGATTGTACGAGTTTACACCGTTTACAATGATACATAACCAAACCGTGAATACCCTTATTATTTGTCTGTTTTTAAAAAATAATATTCTAAATGTTCAAGTCAAAAATTATAACAAATCCTGAAATAATTTTTCTATCCATGTACAATAGTGAACATACTACATACACACTGCACATATATATGTAATTGTGTGTCAAGATAGTGGCATAGCAAAAGCAACATCAAAAAGAAAAAAAATGATGAAAGAAATAAACCTGCGAAGTATTCGTATAGCAGTACCACAAATAATATATATATATGTATGTATGTATTATATTCTCTGCGATAGCAGGTAGATTGAAATGTACAAAAACAAATTTACTCTGGCTATTGCATTGCAAATACGTTTGCGTATAATTCTTAAAGCACAGGCAAAGCAGACATTCGACACTACTACATATACTGTCAAATGTTAAAATATGTGCGTTAAAGTGTATGTAAATACACTGATAAATTCAATACAGTACCAAATTTATATTGTTTCCTGGTGAATGGGTGCTATGTATGTGCTATACGCTTTGTTAGTTGTACTGGTTGTACAAACTTATGAACATATGTATTAAATGTGTAAAAATGAATATGTATTGTACTACATATTAACATTCATTTAAAGTTTGTTTCAAGTTTAAAGTTTGGTATTATTTGAATATTATTTTTATGGATTCAAAACTAAACTATATTGAAGCATTTTGATTTATGTAAAGTAGATGGGGACACACGATTTTTTCATTTTATATGATGACATATTTTTGGTTTCATTGGGACGTCTGTATATTTGTCTGTGATGATATATATCAGGATCTATAATGTATATAGTATCCATGAACTACCTTAATATATTTCTTTATGAAAATATTTGTGTGTAATGTTAAATATGAACCTTTTTGTTATTCATAGATATATGAATGCATATTTGGTAATTACATATACACTTTCACTATCAGCTGGTTTTTACTCATAAAAAATTGAAAAGTCAACCTTTTTGTTTTTTTTTCAGCTTTGGTTTGATTTCGGATTTATGAATAGAATATAATAGTGGCTGTTTGATCCGGGGGAGTGGTGTGGGGGGTGGTGGGTGGTGATTACTCATTAGTAATTTTTCATTAGTAAGATTGAAGAATTTTATGGAATGAAAAATAAAATATAAATGAAAAAAAGAGATTATTGACAGGTGGGTGCGGGGGTGCTGGAAGATTATAAAAAGTGTTGTATAATTAGCGTCATTGGTTAACACTGATTTTTCATATGCTCTTTTAACCATCTACCACACTATCCTACGCATTTAACTGTAAATATTATATTTTTTTCATAAATCTGATGTTGAATGGAACATTTTGAGACTAGAATCATGAAGATTCATATATTTTTCGATTTTTAATGTTTAAAAAAACTATATGACCGCGAAAGTTTATAATTACCGAATATTTATCAATTACACTGCACTGCTATGGTTTTCCTCTAAAAAAAATTAAATTGCAATTTTGATAGGTAACAGGCCTCGAGCAAATATCCTTCTAAGATACCACAATATCTATATTTGAAGAATATATCATTCATTTACTACCTTGCCACTATTATTCAGGTTGCGTAAATGCAAAATCCACTTTGATCGTGATCAAAATTTTTCTTCTGGTTTGCTATGACTTTCTTTGATATTTTTATACATAATTTGCATATTAATATTATACTTTATAAATCATATATAGTAATATATTTAATTTTAAAATTTTTAAATTTGAAAACTGTCTTACAACTATAGTTAAATTAAAACTGGGTGTACAGTATTGCTCACAACTACTTTTGCACGGCATTTAATTTCTAATTAATAAATAATGAGAAATGCATCCACAAAACATTACAAATCCATAAATTTGGTTAGTGTACATATATAATTATAATAATAAATAATTAAATATAATTTCAACTGTATTAAAATATTGTGAGAACAATTGATAATTCATCGCTTTTTTGTCCAAATTCATTAGGATCATTTAAGTTTAAAACAAAGTTATATATATTTTATAGAAAAAAAAACAGAATTAAAAATTAAAAAATTAAGAATTTATTTTATTTATATAAAGAACATGCAATTTTAAAAACTTTTGTTTAAAAAAAATGCTGTATAAAAATATTTATGACTAATACTAAATGTCAAAGGCTATTCAAATTTCTGATAATATATTCTAAAGTATAGGCATGTCAGATTAACTTCCTATTTTTTGCCAACTCCATGACCGCACCATGCAGAACTGACCAGTTCTTGCACTTTTTAAATAAATGGTTTAAGTTTTAAAATTTGGTTTAAGAATGATATTAAATAGTTGAGCTATCAATTTAATAGAAATGTTAAAATACAAAGGTAAATTTTGAATTCAAAAATCAAATAAGCAATTATAATTTACTATACGTAATCTTATTCCACGTTATTTTCAAACATAATTTTTTGAATCACTACTGAAGATATTTTGATAATACGGATCTCCAAAATATTTCTAGGACTAAAATTATAGGCCCATTCTACTTAATAATTTATTTTCAAACAAACATAAATGAAAAAAATTTGATTGCATTCAATAATAAAAATCCATATATTTACAAATAATTTATTTTCGACTTCATGACATATTGTTTATTATATATACCTATATTTATATATAATATTTTTCAAGCTACAAATAATTATCAATTTTCATTGAATCTAATTAAATGTTCATCAGCGCTAGTATTTAGAATTTTTTGAGTATATACTTTATACCACACACAAAAAACATCAACGAAATAAAATTTAAAAATTTTGAAATAAATATTTTTAAGCTTTCTGTTTTTAAAAAATATTGTAAATAATTTAAAATTCATTATCCTCAAGATTTAGAAAAATATATATATTTGTAAATTATGTTCCATATTAATTGAAAATAAAATATCAATTTTTACCTAGTTATAGAAAAAAAATTGACTCAGTCTATAAAAGAATTTGGTAATGCTCAAAACACCTGATTTTTAAATTTTTATATTATGATCAAAAATCAGAATAATACTTTATGTATTCAGAAGTCCTAAGACACAAACATTAAAAAAGACATTCATTAAAAATTTCAAGAAGAAACTCAATTCACGGGATATGATATAATATTATATAATCTTATCTTGCATTCATATGTCAATGAACTCAAAAAGATAACAAAAAAAAACCATAATACATATATCCATATGTATACATATATTATGTATAATCAAAGATACTATATACTATCACAGATAAGGGTGTCTGATATGTAATTATAATGTATGGATATGTAAAAACCGCTGTTGCTAAATATTCTACTATCCTACATCAGAAAATAATGTAGATCTATACAAGTACATAATACATATAACCAAAAACCATATAAATGTATATATTTATATGGTCTTTGATTGATATAAATACAATTGTATATATGTATGTATTTCAATTAGAAGTAGTAGTAGTAATTTTTATCAGAGCATATAGCACGCGACAAGGCTTATTAACATAACAACACATACATACATATATAAAAATACATGAAATATGAAATACTTCCTTTCTCAAGTCATTCATATATTAAATACGACGATCAACTCAATACAATAAAAAAAAAATTGGAAACCATAGCCCTGTTGTCAATTGTTGTATTCTAAAGCATTTGCGTACAAAATATCCATTTATTTTTACTTATTCAAGTACACTGATCAACCATTAGCAATAAGATGTTATAGTAATTGATTACCCCAAAACACAATTATTTTCACAATATATCCTTTATTCTTAACCTTATCAAAATTAACCAATCAATTGTACACGTTTTATTTCTATAACAAAACTAAAAACTTTTACATCATTATTCTTTTTCTTATAATTTTCTTACACTACAGACTGCACCACTTACTCATGATTAAATTATAAATTACCTCCTTCTGTCAAAGATCAACTTACACCGGTCTCTATATATATATATCGTACGACATAGTAATCTAACTCTATTATGCTTAGCCGACATCTATATTTAAATAGTTGAGATATAATTGAATCATAAGTATATTATATTTCAACTCTTACAATGTGACACTATTTTTCTTTTAAAAATTTACCAAGAAAGATGAGATGAGTATAACAAGTTGTATACATAAAATACCCTTTAATAAACATGTTTATTGTTTGTGACATAGTGTACCATACAGAAGGAAATATAAAAATTATCACTGCACAGCACAGGCCAGTGTAAATGCTTATAATGTTAGAGGTATTCACGAAATGTTGTAAGAGTGTAAAAAGTGTGAATATACACCAAAATCTTACACATTACACTATATCGTGAACGAAAACTTTGTATTGAAATCAAGCAAATTATGTCAGCTAAAATATTATAAAAATAATCAAATTATTTTAGCATTTAATGTCAGAATGGCATATACAATAGTAAGCAATAGTAATATACAATGGGTTTCAGCAGTGTAAATTTTTACAAGCAGTGTAGGTAAAAATTACATTGAAGATGTTTACAATAGGTGTAGGATTGTACGAGTTTACACCGTTTACAATGATACATAACCAAACCGTGAATACCCTTATTATTTGTCTGTTTTTAAAAAATAATATTCTAAATGTTCAAGTCAAAAATTATAACAAATCCTGAAATAATTTTTCTATCCATGTACAATAGTGAACATACTACATACACACTGCACATATATATGTAATTGTGTGTCAAGATAGTGGCATAGCAAAAGCAACATCAAAAAGAAAAAAAATGATGAAAGAAATAAACCTGCGAAGTATTCGTATAGCAGTACCACAAATAATATATATATATGTATGTATGTATTATATTCTCTGCGATAGCAGGTAGATTGAAATGTACAAAAACAAATTTACTCTGGCTATTGCATTGCAAATACGTTTGCGTATAATTCTTAAAGCACAGGCAAAGCAGACATTCGACACTACTACATATACTGTCAAATGTTAAAATATGTGCGTTAAAGTGTATGTAAATACACTGATAAATTCAATACAGTACCAAATTTATATTGTTTCCTGGTGAATGGGTGCTATGTATGTGCTATACGCTTTGTTAGTTGTACTGGTTGTACAAACTTATGAACATATGTATTAAATGTGTAAAAATGAATATGTATTGTACTACATATTAACATTCATTTAAAGTTTGTTTCAAGTTTAAAGTTTGGTATTATTTGAATATTATTTTTATGGATTCAAAACTAAACTATATTGAAGCATTTTGATTTATGTAAAGTAGATGGGGACACACGATTTTTTCATTTTATATGATGACATATTTTTGGTTTCATTGGGACGTCTGTATATTTGTCTGTGATGATATATATCAGGATCTATAATGTATATAGTATCCATGAACTACCTTAATATATTTCTTTATGAAAATATTTGTGTGTAATGTTAAATATGAACCTTTTTGTTATTCATAGATATATGAATGCATATTTGGTAATTACATATACACTTTCACTATCAGCTGGTTTTTACTCATAAAAAATTGAAAAGTCAACCTTTTTGTTTTTTTTTCAGCTTTGGTTTGATTTCGGATTTATGAATAGAATATAATAGTGGCTGTTTGATCCGGGGGAGTGGTGTGGGGGGTGGTGGGTGGTGATTACTCATTAGTAATTTTTCATTAGTAAGATTGAAGAATTTTATGGAATGAAAAATAAAATATAAATGAAAAAAAGAGATTATTGACAGGTGGGTGCGGGGGTGCTGGAAGATTATAAAAAGTGTTGTATAATTAGCGTCATTGGTTAACACTGATTTTTCATATGCTCTTTTAACCATCTACCACACTATCCTACGCATTTAACTGTAAATATTATATTTTTTTCATAAATCTGATGTTGAATGGAACATTTTGAGACTAGAATCATGAAGATTCATATATTTTTCGATTTTTAATGTTTAAAAAAACTATATGACCGCGAAAGTTTATAATTACCGAATATTTATCAATTACACTGCACTGCTATGGTTTTCCTCTAAAAAAAATTAAATTGCAATTTTGATAGGTAACAGGCCTCGAGCAAATATCCTTCTAAGATACCACAATATCTATATTTGAAGAATATATCATTCATTTACTACCTTGCCACTATTATTCAGGTTGCGTAAATGCAAAATCCACTTTGATCGTGATCAAAATTTTTCTTCTGGTTTGCTATGACTTTCTTTGATATTTTTATACATAATTTGCATATTAATATTATACTTTATAAATCATATATAGTAATATATTTAATTTTAAAATTTTTAAATTTGAAAACTGTCTTACAACTATAGTTAAATTAAAACTGGGTGTACAGTATTGCTCACAACTACTTTTGCACGGCATTTAATTTCTAATTAATAAATAATGAGAAATGCATCCACAAAACATTACAAATCCATAAATTTGGTTAGTGTACATATATAATTATAATAATAAATAATTAAATATAATTTCAACTGTATTAAAATATTGTGAGAACAATTGATAATTCATCGCTTTTTTGTCCAAATTCATTAGGATCATTTAAGTTTAAAACAAAGTTATATATATTTTATAGAAAAAAAAACAGAATTAAAAATTAAAAAATTAAGAATTTATTTTATTTATATAAAGAACATGCAATTTTAAAAACTTTTGTTTAAAAAAAATGCTGTATAAAAATATTTATGACTAATACTAAATGTCAAAGGCTATTCAAATTTCTGATAATATATTCTAAAGTATAGGCATGTCAGATTAACTTCCTATTTTTTGCCAACTCCATGACCGCACCATGCAGAACTGACCAGTTCTTGCACTTTTTAAATAAATGGTTTAAGTTTTAAAATTTGGTTTAAGAATGATATTAAATAGTTGAGCTATCAATTTAATAGAAATGTTAAAATACAAAGGTAAATTTTGAATTCAAAAATCAAATAAGCAATTATAATTTACTATACGTAATCTTATTCCACGTTATTTTCAAACATAATTTTTTGAATCACTACTGAAGATATTTTGATAATACGGATCTCCAAAATATTTCTAGGACTAAAATTATAGGCCCATTCTACTTAATAATTTATTTTCAAACAAACATAAATGAAAAAAATTTGATTGCATTCAATAATAAAAATCCATATATTTACAAATAATTTATTTTCGACTTCATGACATATTGTTTATTATATATACCTATATTTATATATAATATTTTTCAAGCTACAAATAATTATCAATTTTCATTGAATCTAATTAAATGTTCATCAGCGCTAGTATTTAGAATTTTTTGAGTATATACTTTATACCACACACAAAAAACATCAACGAAATAAAATTTAAAAATTTTGAAATAAATATTTTTAAGCTTTCTGTTTTTAAAAAATATTGTAAATAATTTAAAATTCATTATCCTCAAGATTTAGAAAAATATATATATTTGTAAATTATGTTCCATATTAATTGAAAATAAAATATCAATTTTTACCTAGTTATAGAAAAAAAATTGACTCAGTCTATAAAAGAATTTGGTAATGCTCAAAACACCTGATTTTTAAATTTTTATATTATGATCAAAAATCAGAATAATACTTTATGTATTCAGAAGTCCTAAGACACAAACATTAAAAAAGACATTCATTAAAAATTTCAAGAAGAAACTCAATTCACGGGATATGATATAATATTATATAATCTTATCTTGCATTCATATGTCAATGAACTCAAAAAGATAACAAAAAAAAACCATAATACATATATCCATATGTATACATATATTATGTATAATCAAAGATACTATATACTATCACAGATAAGGGTGTCTGATATGTAATTATAATGTATGGATATGTAAAAACCGCTGTTGCTAAATATTCTACTATCCTACATCAGAAAATAATGTAGATCTATACAAGTACATAATACATATAACCAAAAACCATATAAATGTATATATTTATATGGTCTTTGATTGATATAAATACAATTGTATATATGTATGTATTTCAATTAGAAGTAGTAGTAGTAATTTTTATCAGAGCATATAGCACGCGACAAGGCTTATTAACATAACAACACATACATACATATATAAAAATACATGAAATATGAAATACTTCCTTTCTCAAGTCATTCATATATTAAATACGACGATCAACTCAATACAATAAAAAAAAAATTGGAAACCATAGCCCTGTTGTCAATTGTTGTATTCTAAAGCATTTGCGTACAAAATATCCATTTATTTTTACTTATTCAAGTACACTGATCAACCATTAGCAATAAGATGTTATAGTAATTGATTACCCCAAAACACAATTATTTTCACAATATATCCTTTATTCTTAACCTTATCAAAATTAACCAATCAATTGTACACGTTTTATTTCTATAACAAAACTAAAAACTTTTACATCATTATTCTTTTTCTTATAATTTTCTTACACTACAGACTGCACCACTTACTCATGATTAAATTATAAATTACCTCCTTCTGTCAAAGATCAACTTACACCGGTCTCTATATATATATATCGTACGACATAGTAATCTAACTCTATTATGCTTAGCCGACATCTATATTTAAATAGTTGAGATATAATTGAATCATAAGTATATTATATTTCAACTCTTACAATGTGACACTATTTTTCTTTTAAAAATTTACCAAGAAACATAAATATTTAAAAATAATAAAATAAATCAAAATTCAATTTACAAAAACAGTACAGAATTAATGTACTAATTTCAAATCCATATTTCCTTATAAACTGCCGTAATGAAGAAAAGATACAAAACAATATATAAATGTGAGCAATACAATCATATTGTACATGTATACGTTTTTTTCACAATGCATTTTTAAAGGCGATCTGGAACTTTTTTTTGACTACCTGAAGCGTCATTATATCAAGATATAAGGTGATTCATATATAATTTCTCAGAATTTTGAAGACAAGAAAAAGTTTATTTTGTTAAGCCATATATTAGAGTAAGAATTTATTTTATAGTTAAGAAATTTAACAAAAATGTAAAAACATTTGATAGCAAACACAAAATTTTAAGTGTAATGCCTTTACAATTAATTTTGTTTATTTTAGATAAAAAAATTTTAATAACAAAATTTGTACTTTTTTTAATGAGTATACCCTTTAATAATGTTACATTTTTTAAAACGGTTGGTGTTTCTTCCATTTTTTTGTCTCTTTTTCGAACAAAGGGACTTAATTACTACCGACTTTTAGCAAAACTGCTACGGCCAAATGAATAACGGTCATGAGAAATGCGATGCTATAGCTATATGCGTAAATGCGCGTGTCAGAGAAGAAGAAGAAGTTGTATTGTAATGCTTTATATAAGTTAACACGCGCAACATACTTTACGCAACATACTTCAAATTTTATACTTTAAACTTTCACACACTCGGACTACATGTGAATTAAAGTCACGTTGCAGTTTCTGTTCCCACAGAAATTTGTTTACGACAAATGATTCGTATGCAATTTTAAATTTATAATTTAGAAATTAAGTTTCTTTGTAATTTGGAAAAGTAATTATAATCAGTTGTAATTTAGAATTCAAGAAGAGAATATAAAAATAAAGTTGGTTAAAATTAAAATTTTGTTTTTTTATAAAAGTAAGTTAAGTAAAAATTAACTGGCGCCCGAACAGGGACCGTTGGGTAATATTGAAAAAAAAAGTCCATAGAAGAAATTTTTTTTTTTAAGAAAAAGTGTAATCAATCACTTTATCTCCAACAGTTTATAATAAAATCAAAGTGTAACCAATCAATGTGATTTTCATTCGTATTGTTAATCAATAAAGTACAAAAAGATAAAAATTCAAATTTCATATCACCATAGAGGCAATTAGCAGGGTTAAAATCCTGTGAAATTTCTACAACATAGGAAAATCAGGAAAAGAGGCCCCGGAGTCACCGTAAAGGAAAAAACGGAGCTGTTAAATATAAATTGAAAAGCAATCATACTTTATACGGGATGTATTTATCAGCAGCCGCCTGATTTGTTGAAGATAAAGACCGCAAACGGACCTAAACAAAATAAACGACTATCCATCTCTTCGATTGCAACTCCAAATGTTACACAAACATTTGTTGATCTTGATGTAAGCTCATCTAAATTAATAAATATATTTTTATCACATTAAAATTTTTTTAAAAATTGAAAAACATTTTTATTGTGAACATTTTTATTGAAAATTGAAAATTAAGTTTATTAAAATTTGAAAATAAGAGTGATAATGCACTAGTGTTCTTCTGAAAGGAGTAGAATTTTGTAAAGAATTAATGAATTTTTCTAAATAAAAATTAAAAGTAATTTAAACTAAAAGTAATTTAAACTAAAAGTAATTTAAATTAAAAGTACTTGAACAAATATCTCGTCCATCATTCACTACCACAAATAATATTTTTGATCAAACGATTGATGCTCAATATCAAGCAAGGTTAGATGATATGGACAAAATCCCTGATGTTGTTAAAAGTCTGAGGGAATTTTCTGGCGAAGCTGGAGAATTTGGCTCGTGGAAGAAAAGTGTAGAACGTATCCTCAAAATTTACAATCCTTTGAAAGGAACACCCAAATATTACGGCATTTTGAGTGTCATCCGAAATAAAATCAGAGGCAGTGCGGACATTGTCCTAGAATCTTACAACACACCTTTAAATTGGGAGGCAATCTCTAGATGCCTAACATTACATTATGCTGATAAGAGAGACTTACGAACTCTCGAATACCAAATGACTACCTTGGTTCAAAAAAATACTTCCATCACCGAATTTTATCACGAGGTATATTCTCAATAAACTCTCTTCGATGGATATCAGTAGTGAATCACTTGACGTCATGACACAAGCTTACAGGGATAAAGCCTTAGATACTTTTATCAGAGGATTAAAGGGGGGATTTACCGAAACTTTTAAGCATGAGAGAACCACAAGATTTGCCACAGGTCCTTCATCTCTGTTTAAAGTTAGAAAATGTGCAATACAGGTGTTGCGGTATATGAATTGTGACTTATATGCATATTTCACTTGCCTTATGCATATAATTATAATAGTACAATGTTCATACATATTACATATATGGAATTTAACGTTAAAATTGTCTGTTATGATCACATGGTAATTTTATGTACCCAGCATCTCTTATCAAATTGATGATATGAGAGAAATAGTAATTGCTACTTAATTATACTTACATTGTAAACTCTCACCTCTCATGATTAAATTTATATATGTACATGTATACATATTATTGATAAGGTATAATTTAAGCAATCACTGTATGAAATATTAAGTTTTTTTTTCTTCTTGTTATAACCACCGAAGTGTAAAGACATATTATTTAAAAAATAAAATTTATATTTTTAAAAAGCAATTATATAGTTCTACATTGGTGACCCCGACGAACTTGAAAATAATAATATATAAAATTAATTTGGAGAATTAATTGAAAAATCAATTAATAATATAATTATTTCAATTTTTATATAATTATTTAAAAAAAAAAAAAAAAAAATCTAAAATTCAATATTAAATCAAATAAAGTATTTTTACTTAAATTAAAATGGAACACACGTGATTCGTCATACAAGTGAACGTAAAAATCGCACGGTGGTCCTAAATTTTTAAATATCTTTAAAAAAGAACATTTTAAAACAATAAATAATTAAAAATCATTTTAAAAAATGTATAAATTTCAAATTGTGTGAAATTGATGTTTTAAATTATCATGGATTTTTTTTTTCTCCACCATGCGGATTTCAACAAGTGAGTTTATTATAGCTAATAATATACCGGCAAATAACGGCATCGAATTTTCACCAGTTATAATACATACATCATAATACATATTGAATATTGTCAACATCTTATAATCAATTTTTATTAACTACAATTCTTCAAAAAGTTAAAAATAAAATTCTAAATATATAATTTAAATAACATATCTGGTGAACTGCAACATTTTCAAGATCATCAAAATTCATCATAATTCAACTCAACCTACACAACAAACATCAAAATTTGTTTCAACATATTCATCTCTACCTGACGACCTGATGGTATTCATACGGCGTGGGACCTTTTTTCCTTTTTATCAGATAATTACTCCATATATATTTATAATTGATTTAAATTTAAATTTTAAATTGCATGCATACTATATATAAATACATCTATTATTATATAAGAGTGTAATTTCTTAAATTCAATTCAATTTTCAATGTGGTTTGCATAGGCTGTTTCAGTGAATAAATTTCCTTTTCTCATAACACATGTGTACTATTTTGAAACACATAAATAAGTACAATAAGTAAGTACAATACAATAATAGTTATACTAATTTTATTACTGGTTATGTTTTGTAAATCACATGTGTATGACTGAACGAATTTTATTCATCATACAGTTTAATTTAAAAACTTATGCATTACGACATATTATTTTACATAAAGTGTAAATGAAACATATAGGTACCAACAAATATACTTAACAAATATATAGTTACGTCTCGTAACGAACAGTTGCCTTTCCAGTAATAAGATAATAATAACCTTCACAATTTTTTTTATTATTTTTTATTATTAAGAATCATTTTTCAAGAATTTGTGAAAAATAAACTTTCCCACAGCTCGAAAATGCTAAATTTGTAGAATTCGTAAAAATTAACTTTTTCATGCTTAATTTTAAGTTTTTATAAAAAAAAGTAAAATTAACTTTCCCACATTTTTAAAAATGCTTAACACGCTTCACGTGTTTTAAACGCACCACCAAAAGTCTAATAGCAAATAAAATTAGTTAATTAGTCAGTCTTACTTTAAGTCTCGATTTGAAATTATCTCGATGTTAACAGTTGTGTAAACGAACAAGTTGAATAAAAATAAAAATTGTACTTTATGTTTAATAGAAAAAATTGTGTTTTAATTTTTTGAATAAAAATTTCGTTTGAATTATTTCAATGGCGCAGTCGGTAGGATTCCAATAAAAGGAATCCAGGATAAAGAACGAAATAAAAAAAAATTAATTAGTGAAACTAACAATTTTTATAAAACTGTGTTCGTGAATTTTTATTAAATTAGTTCTGTGAAAATTTTTTTTTTACAAAAAAAAACAAACAAAACTAATGTGTTCTGTGTGTGATATTCTGAAAAATTACAAAGAATATTTACACATTTTACCTCCAGAATTTGTTGAAAAATACAACGAATACTTTGAACCAACAACATTATACAATCATCATTACCTGTAGTGCAACGAAGGTATAATTTAAGAAAAAGAAATTATACTGGCCGATTCATCAAGGAAAACTAAACGACTCTTCGAACGCTACTCAACTCACATAATGACGCAAGGGCAAGAGACAACCTCAGATAATAAAGCGGATTTGAACATCGATCCACTAAAATACATCAGCAGCCTACCGGAATTCAACGGAAAAGGTAACGAGTTATTCACATTTTTAGAATTAGTTGATCAAATAATACCTTTAGTATCTAAGTACAATGCTAATAGTCAATCAATTTTATTAAACAAAATAAAAAGTAAATTAAATGGTAGAGCTAGGGAAATCATAGAAATAAATAGTCATTTAAAAACGTGGTCTGAGTTAAAAAAAGTTTTAATTGATAATTTCGGTGATAAAAGATCGTCATTGCAAATTTTTAATGAATTAAGAAGTGTGACCTTTACCTCCAATTGTATTGACTTTTATAATCTAATCACGAGTATTTTAAGAAGACTAAACAATAAAGTGAAAGATGAGCCTGACTCACATAATTTAATTAAAGCAACATCCAAACTGCTTTAAAAATTTTTAAGGATAAACTACCTGAACCAATGCGTTCAATTTTATTTAGTAGAAATCCGGAAACACTAGAGGAAGCTCTAGACATTTTAGTTGAGGGTAATTACGCACATTACTGTCCTTCTAAAAATAATTCGTTGAAATCAAGAACCCATGATAGCCGAAATAATCAGAAGGGTTCTTCAACACATAATAATAATAATAATAATAATAATAACAAACAAACTCAGTCGTATCATAGACCAGCCTATCAAAATCAGTATCATTCATATACGCCAGTTTTCCAATACAATTCTCAAAATTCTGGACAACATCGTTTTAACAGATCACAAAATTTCAGACAAAATAATCAATTTAACAACAGTCGCAATAACAATAATAATAACAATCATAACAGACCGGAACCAATGGACGTCGATTCATCCATTAACTCTAGAATCCACTCGTTAGAAAATTACACTGAAGTCGAAAATTTTCACTCAACAGCCTCGGAGAACAAAACTTACCTTATATAAAAGTGCAATCTAAAGGAAGACCTCTAAAATTCATCATTGATACAGGAGCAACGATGAGCATAATTAATACAGGCATTTGCAATCCGATTTACGCAACTAAAATAACTCCTACTAAAATCAAAACACTAACAAACATTATTTCATGTGACACTAGAATTAGAATTGATCCCTTTTTAGAATTTAATTCAGAAGATAAAATAGAATTTTTCGAACTAAAATTCCACGATAAATTCGATGGATTAATAGGTAATAACATACTAATTCCATTACAAGCAGAAATAAATTATAAAAATAAATGTTTAAAATTAAAAACGGGTAATGAAATTCCACTCTATTTTGATATCAACCATAAAGACGAATACAAAATACCATTTCCACTTAAAGAAATCGAGACATTCACAAATGAAATATTTTTAGATAAAGAAGAAATTAGATGTGACCATCTTGATCAAACTACAAAAAAGGAATTGTTAAAAATAATTACAACCTTTGATAAAGCCTTTTACCATAAAGGTGATGACCTATCATTTACCCATGAAATCAAACATAAAATTAATACACTAAACGAAATTCCTATTTATACTAAATTGTACCGTTATCCAGAAGTTCACCGTAAAGAAGTTCAATCTCAAATTAAAGAAATGTTAGAACAGGGTATAATTAGACATAGTGATTCACCTTATTCTGCCCCTATCTGGATTGTCCCTAAAAAACTTGACGCATCTGGTGAAAAGAAATGGCGCATTGTTATCGACTATAGGAAATTAAACAATGTGACAATCGACGACAAATATCCGATCCCTAACATCGATAGCATTTTAGATAAATTAGGTAAAGCAATGTACTTTACTACACTGGACCTAGCGAAAGGGTTTCATCAAATCGAGATAGCAAAAGAAGATGTAAAAAAGACAGCTTTCAGTACAGACAGTGGTCACTTTGAATTCGTCAGGATGCCATTCGGACTAAAGAATGCTCCTGCCATCTTTCAGCGCTTAATGAATTCAGTATTGAAAGAATTCATTGGAAAAATCTGTTATGTTTATCTCGATGACATAGCCATTTTTAGCACTAGTAAAGAAGAACATTTTGATTCCTTGAAAAAAATACTAAAAAGACTACAAGATGCTAACTTAAAAATTCAATTAGACAAAAGCGAATTTATGAAACAAGAAACGGAATTTCTTGGTCATATAATAACGACAAAAGGTATAAAACCAAACCCTAACAAAATAGAGGCCATCAATAAATTCCCTATCCCTAGAACACCAAAACAAATAAAGTCATTTTTGGGCCTTGTGGGTTATTACAGGAAGTTCGTCAAAGATTTTGCTAAAATTGCAAAACCCATGACCACTTATTTAAAAAAGGATAAACGTATAAACGTCGATAATCCAGAATACAAAGAAGCTTTTGAGAAACTAAAATTGTTGATCACAACGGACCCAATACTGATATATCCAGATTTTTCAAAACTTTTTACATTAACTACGGATGCAAGTAACTTTGCCATTGGTGCTGTTTTGTCTCAAAATAACCATCCAGTGTGCTATGCATCCCGAACGCTGAACGAACATGAATGCAAATATTCGACTATCGAAAAGGAATTGCTTGCGATAGTCTGGGCAACAAAATATTTCCGCCCATACCTTTACGGTAGAAAATTTATAATTAGAACAGATCACAAACCTTTACAATGGCTTCATAATCTCAAAGAACCAAACGCAAAACTGCAAAGATGGAAAGTAAAATTAGAAGAATTCAACTTCGATATTGAATATTTAAAAGGTCGTGAAAATAATGTTGCTGACGCTCTATCAAGAATTGAAATCCATGCTAATGAACAAATTATGAACGATATTAGATCAACAGATGCAACAATGCATTCAGCTGAAGAGGATAATACTGACCATATACGAATATCTGAATCACCATTAAATTTTTATAAAACACAAGTCGTAATACAAAAAGGTCCACACTCGAAAGACAAATTCGAAAAAATTTTCGGAAGAATAAGGAAAACATTTAGATATCCAAACTTCGATGAAAATTATTTTGTTAATTTAATAAAAACACACTTTCCATGTAAAGGAATAGTGGGTATAATGATAGAAGACATTGAAGTTTACTCCTTATTTCAGAACACTTATTTAAAACATTTTTCAAAAAATAAAATGTTGAAACTCAATAAATGTTCTTTCATATTAGAGGATATAGAAAATCGTAGCCAGCTTCAAGAACGAATATTCGAGCAACATAATAAAAGCAATCATAGAGGTATTAATGAAATTTATCTTGAGTTAAAAAATAAAATCTATTTTCCGAAACTTAAGACAGAAATTCAAAAAGTAATAAATAATTGTCATATTTGTAACACTGCCAAGTATGAAAGGCATCCTCTCAAACTACCCTACAAATTTACTGAAACACCTAATAAACCAATGGAAATAATTCATATGGACATTTGGTTCAAAAGCAAAGGCAATCCCTATCTAACGTTAATCGATAAATTTACAAAACACGCACAAGTCATTCCTTTAAAATCGCGAAATTGGTTAGATCTTAAAAATGGTTTAATGCAATATATCTCCTCGTTCGGGAAACCTAAAAAAATTGTTACGGACAGAGAAAAAGGCTTTAATAGTTTAAATTTTATCAATTACGCGAATAATGAAGGTATCGAAATTCATTTTACAACCCCAAACAATCACACTAGTAATTCAGATATAGAACGGTTTCATAATACACTTAACGAAAATCTCAGGATTCTTGACGTAATTGAAAGAGAACAGAGATCTCCACTAGATGAAGACGTAGTGATCAAGAGTGTAAAGACGTACAACGAAACAATCCATTCATCTACTGGTAAAAGACCTATAGAATTTCTCAATGGTCAAATTGATCCCAAAGAATACCCTTTAATTCATGAAAATCTAATAAAAAATAAAATGAAAAGAATAACGAATCTTAATAAGAAAAGAGTGATTGAACAACCTTCAGATTATTTAAAACTCAATCGAATTTCCAAACTTCAACCTTACCATAAAAAAGTTACTACTAAATCTTCGGGAGAAGAACATTTTTTAATCAATAAAGAAAAATTACCGCGTTACATGAGTCAATTCAAAAGAAAACAAAAATATCAGAATTAAATACAAATTCTTTATTTCAGGTCTGACTGTCCTTCTTCTTCTTTTATTGATATCTAATTGTATTTTGGCTCAACCATCAATCGAAATAGATGAAATACATTCGGGAAATGGCTACATTCTCTTTAAAGAAGCAAAACTTGAAATAATCCATAGCTATAAAAGAATAATGCACATAATAGATCTCTTACAATACGAAGATAGTATTAATAAAATAGAAAATAACATCATTTATCTTCATAATCAAACTCAAATACCAAAAGTTTTGTTGCATAATCTAAAATACTTGAAAGAAAGTTTCAATAGTTTGATTCCTCATCATGTAAACAAACGAGGTTTGCTCAATATTGTAGGTAAAGGCCTTCGACTTCTTACTGGTGTGATGGATGACGATGAACGAGAAGAAATAAATAAACACCTAAATACAATCGAACAAAATAATAGAAACATAATAAAAAATTTAAATGATCAAGTTTTAATAAACAGTCAAATTTCGGATCAGATTAAAAATATTACAGACCATGTTAATTTAGTCCAAGACGAAATATCTAATAAACTAGATAAATTTAATAATCAAATTATTAAAATAGATAATCAAGTCAAATTCTTTATGATTTTAACAGAAATTAATGAAAACAAATATTTTAATAAAACAAATGACAAATATAAAAGAAATTATTTTAGCAAGTAAGTTAGAAATTCTGACTAAAGATATCTTAACACAAAAAGACTTAGAAATAAATAATGTTACAATTGAAACTCTACCATATGTAAAAAACAATGTGTTATTTAAAGAAAATACTATAATTTTTGTAATATCCATACCAAATTTTGTTAAAGCTGATTATTTTAGAATTATAATACATAAAATTCCAAATAGAAATAATTCTTTAGAACTAGACTCTGAAACAAAAAAAATTATTGTTTGTAATCAAGATGTTTTTGTAAACTTAGAAAAAAGAAATATTATGAAAAAAGAACTTGTTACTTATAAAGATCAATGTATTTCAAAATTACTAAAAAATGAACACATAAAATGTAATTATCATAAAAATGTATCAAAATCAATAGAACTTTTGACAAACGGTATAGTCGTTACGAAAAATTTAGAAGAAACATTATTAGTCAATAATTGTGGGCAGCAAATGGGAATTAAAATAAAAGGCAACAACATTATAAAATTTACCAACTGCAGCATTTCAATTAATGATGTTCGTTTCGAAAATAAATTGGAAGAGTACCACCCTGTGATACTGCCGTACGTTGAACAAAATATCACCATCCAACAAGTAGTAAATGAAGTTCAATTACAACATCTTCATTATAAAAGTTTCAACAATACGAAGCAAATTGAAGAAATTGAACTTACAACTACGCATAGATGGCATTTGAATTTATTAACAGATTCTATGATTTTTGTTGTAATAATTGCAATCGGCATTTATTTCTATACACGCACACGCTGCGGAAAAGAACAAGCACATGTCAACATTCAACTAAAAGATTATCGCCAGGAGTCGATACCTAAAGAGGGAGGAGTTACGTCTCGTAACGAACAGTTGCCTTTCCAGTAATAAGATAATAATAACCTTCACAATTTTTTTATTATTTTTTATTATTAAGAATCATTTTTCAAGAATTTGTGAAAAATAAACTTTCCCACAGCTCGAAAATGCTAAATTTGTAGAATTCGTCAAAATTAACTTTTTCATGCTTAATTTTAAGTTTTTATAAAAAAAAGTAAAATTAACCTTCCCACATTTTTAAAAATGCTTAACACGCTTCACGTGTTTTAAACGCACCACCAAAAGTCTAATAGCAAATAAAATTAGTTAATTAGTCAGTCTTACTTTAAGTCTCGATTTGAAATTATCTCGATGTTAACAGTTGTGTAAACGAACAAGTTGAATAAAAATAAAAATTGTACTTTATGTTTAATAGAAAAAATTGTGTTTTAATTTTTTGAATAAAAATTTCGTTTGAATTATTTCAATATATATATATATTGACCATACATAATATACACACTGTATTCAAAACATATATATATATATATATATATATATATATATATATATATGACTTTTAAAATAAAATTAAGTGAGTTTAAGTTTTGGATTCAAAATATAATATAAGCGGGTAAGTTTACAAACTTCTATAAATAAGGTATATCAACATTTTCATTTTTATATTTTACATAAAGAAAATTGAAACAATTCATACATCTTTAACTCATTGATCAAACTAAATTATAGTGATATACTAATTTACCACTTACTTAAAGTTTAAATAATACTTTCATAGGACTATATAATTGCTTTTGATATAATCGTTATCTACCTTTATATACTTGCATATATAATATATTTATAAATACATATTTGATATACATACAGTATATTTATGAATTTCTGGCATCTATACATATAAATCACATTGTTTAAATTTTTCACGGTAACATACAGTTCTACATTTTCTCTATCCCATTTTCTTTTTTCTATTAACCGGCAATCATTCCACTGTATCCATACTCAAAAATGGATTCTTCTAAGGAATCTAATTCTGCAGAAGCTAAGGAGAAACAGAATGATACTCTAACTGAAGACAATAAACTACAAACTCAGTATATATCTACCATGAAAATACCACCATTCTGGAATAATAGGCCTGATTTATGGTTTATTCAGGTAGAAAGCCAGTTTCGCGTAAAAAATATAACTTCATCGGCTTCAAAACATGATTACCTTGTCTCGTCTTTACCAAATGACATAATGGAGACTGTTTCAGACGTTTTATTGAATCCTCCATCTCAAAATAAATACGAAAATTTGAAACAAATTCTTATTACTAGAAATCAAGATTCGGAAGAACGTCGTCTTGACGCAATATTACATAAAATTGAATTGGGTGATTCAAAACCTTCCGAACTTTATAGAAAGATGGAGTCATTAGCATCTAGCAATAGCTTAATGAATACATCACTTCTTAAAAAATTGTGGTTAAGGAAACTACCTACAGCTATACAATCTTGTTTAATTGCATTAGAATCATCACATACCGATGAATCATTGCTTAATATAGCTGATAAAATTTTTGATAACACGTCTTCGATAAATTCAAAAGTCTCGGCTATTCAACACACTTCTGATATGAATCAATTTCAAAATGCAATGAAAAAATTAGAACACTTAATTAAACAGCTAGATTCAAGAAAATCCAGAAGAGACAAAAATTATTTTCAGCATAAATCAAACAGTAGAAGCTCCACACCTTCAAAATCGTCACAAAATCAAGAACTGTGCTGGCATCACAAAAAATATAAAGAAAAAGCAAAGAAGTGTATTCCCCCATGCAAAAAACACAACCAAATTTAAAATATTAATTCAAAAAACGGTTCTTAAAGGTTTCGTCTGCGGCAACGAAACCTAATCAAAATTTCTGCCGATTGTTTATATATGATAAACTAACAAATATACAATTTCTTATAGATACAGGTGCTGAGATATCAATAATTCCTAAAAAACTTTTTCCAAATTCGAAAAAATCCCTAGAATATAATCTCATAGCTGCTAATGGAACTCCTATATCTACTTTTGGATATAAAGCCTTAACGGCTGTTGATCAAGCAATTCTGGGTGCTGATTTTCTTTTTAAATATAAATTACTTGAAGACATCAGACGCAAAATGTTAGTCGATCAAACTACTTTATTATCAGTACAATGCATACAGCGAAAAAGTAAAACAATTCTACCGAAACTCTACTTTTTCAAAGATGAATTCAGCTCCATTCTCAACGATTATCCCTCGTTAATATCTCCACCAAATTTCAACATACCAGTTCGACATGATGTGGTACATCGAATAATTACAGAAGGAACACTTCCTTCCGCTCGTCCCAGACGTCTTAATTCAAAAAGATATAATATTGCTAAATCTGAATTCAATATCATGGTACGAATGGACATATGTCGTCCTTCATCTTCTTCGGTTGCATCTCCTCTTCACATGGTACCCAAAAAGTCACCAAACGAATGGAGACCTTGTGGAGATTACCGCCAACTAAATGCAGTTACAGTTTTCGACAAATATCCTCCACGGAATATCCAAGATTGTAATTTAAATCTAGTCGACTGCAATATTTTTTCAAAAATAGATTTGGTACGAGCATACCATCAAATTCCGGTAGCAAAGGAAGATATTTTCAAGACAGCAGTTATTACGCCATTCGGCCTTTTTGAATTCACACGCATGCCTTTTGGTGTCAAAAATGGAGCACAGACATTTCAAAGATTTATAGACAGAGTCCTTTCAGATTTAGATTTTGTGTTTCCATACATCGATGACATTTTAGTTGCAAGCCAAACGGTCGACGAATACAAAAAACACCTTCGATCTCTGTTTTCTAAATTACAAGATTATGGGGTAAATATAAATCCAAGCAAGTGCGTTTTCGGTACAAGTGAAATAAATTTTTTAGGTCATATTATTTCTCCAACAGGAATAGCTCCGTCAAAAGAAAGAGTCCAGTCCATTCAAGATTTTCCTCCTCCAAATACGCTTAAAAAATTGCAGCGTTTTTTGGGTATGGTAAATTTTTACCACAGGTTTATACCCAAAATGGCCCAGATAGCAATTCCTTTATATCAAGCACTTCAACAGTGTAATTCTAAAAAAAAAATCAATAACAGATTTTATTTGGACAGAAGAACTTCAAAACGCTTTCGACAGTATTAAAAATTGTTTTCATAACCGTCTCTTACTAGTACATCCTGACGCAAATGCAAAAATCAGTTTGTTTGTTGATGCATCAAATGATGCAGTTGGGGCAGTTTTACAACAAAAACGTTGTAAAACCTGGGAACCATTAAGTTTCTTTTCAAAAAAATTGAAGCCAAATGAAAAGAAGTATTCAACTTTTGATAGAGAACTTTTGGCAATATATCTTGCCATTAAACATTTTCAACATTTTGTCGAAGCCAAAGAATTAATAATATTTACTGATCATAAGCCCATTACTACTGCTTTGTTGGCTAAAACGGACAAATCTCCTCGGCAAGCCCGTCATTTGAATTTCATATCCCAGTTCACTAATTTCATTAGATATGTTAAAGGCTCGAATAATATTATTGCCGATACACTTTCCCGAGCGTACATCGACTCAATTGCCTCTTTCGAAAACGAACTTAGTTTGAAAATTTTACAAATAGAACAAAATAAAGACGATGAACTCAATTCTCTACTTAATGTAGTAGATACAAAAAATAAATCGTCTTTCAAAATAAAAAAAAATTATATCCCGTTAGAAGACATAGAAATCTGGTGTGAAACTACTACAGGTACTAACAGATCTTACGTCCCTTTAAGTATGAGACGTGCAATATACGACAAGATACACAACCTGTCGCATCCAAGTATCCGAGTCACAAGAAAACTCATAACTTCGAAATACTTCTGGCTTAAAATGAATCAAGAAATTAACCTCTGGTCTAAAACATGTATTAAATGTCAAAAGGCAAAAATTAATCGTAACACAATTTCTCCTTACGGAATTTTTCCAGTTCCAAAAGGCAGATTCGAACATATTCATATGGACATTGTTGGTCCACTACCTTCTTCTAACGGTTACGCTTACTTATTAACGATTAGAGACCGATTTTGTTATTGGCCTGAAGCTTTCCCTCTGCGAAACATAACAGCTGAACACATTGCAAATATTTTCCTTCATCAATGGATTTCTCGTTTTGGTGTTCCGCTTACGATCACGACAGATCAAGGCACTCAATTTGAATCATCATTGTTCAAAGAAATTTCTCAAATTTTAGGTAACCACCGCATTAGAACTTGTGCTTATCATCCTCAAGCAAACGGTTTCGTAGAAAGGTTTCATAGAACACTCAAAACCGCAATCAAAACATATAACGATCCTAAAAAATGGTACAATTTTTTACCCTGGATACTTTTAGGCATTCGTTCTGCAATTATAGAAGACGTAAACTCTACTCCTGCTGAATTACTTTACGGCCAATCCCTACGTTTACCTGGAGAATTCATGGCGTCAGAAAGAACAGAAAATGTACTCACAAATGCCATTGCCAAAGACATTAAACAAGCCATTCAAAACATTAAACCACAAGCAAACTTAATACGGACACAGAACAATGTATTTATACCATCAGGAATGAAAGATTGTTCACACGTATTCATTAGAGAAGAGGTTCATAAGGGGAATTTAAACCCACCATATAAAGGTCCTTTCAAAGTATTATCTAAAAACGAAAAATATTATAAAATTCTTATAGATAACAAAGAAGAAATTGTTTCAATTGATAAACTTAAACCAGCATATATCTTGAATCCAAATATATTTACAGATACAAAAATAACTAGAAGCAAATCTAAAGAAAAAGTTGTAATCAAATTATAAAATCATAAGTTAAGTTTATAATTCTAGAACTCATTTATAACACATTTTAAATAAGGGGGGAGAGATATTGCGGTATATGAATTGTGACTTATATGCATATTTCACTTACCTTATGCATATAATTATAATAGTACAATGTTCATACATATTATATGGAATTTAACGTTAAAATTGTCTGTTATGATCACATGGTAATTTTATGTACCCAGCATCTCTTATCAAATTGATGATATGAGAGAAATAGTAATTGCTACTTAATTATACTTACATTGTAAACTCTCACCTCTCATGATTAAATTTATATATGTACATGTATACATATTATTGATAAGGTATAATTTAAGCAATCACTGTATGAAATATTAAGTTATTTTTTCTTCTTGTTATAACCACCGAAGTGGAAAGACATATTATTTAAAAAATAAAATTTATATTTTTAAAAAGCAATTATATAGTTCTACAACAGGGTTCAACATAGTCATGGAAGCATCCGTGTCTCGAATTTTTCTCAACCACCTCTTTTGCTACCACAAAAAATCAGTTGTTCCACAACAACACAATTCACATCCATTCCAAAAAAATAATTTTCATCCCGAATTGTTACACAATCCACAAACGCCTCAAGTCTACTCTAGACAACAGCAATACAGGCCAACACCAAACCCTAATTACTTTCCCAAGACAGATCAACATACTCAGAAACAACCTCAGACAAGTCCTAGAAACTACCTTCCCAAACCAGAGCCAATGGATATTGATAGGTCCATACATTCGCGTGCAGTAAACTACCAGAATAGACCACAATTTAATCAACAACCATTCAAAAGACCACAATCTAGCCAGATACGCCAACAACAGCCAGCGAAATTTCAAAGAATATTTCATGCTGAACAGTCATTAGAAGATGAACAATGTGAGTTGGCCTTAGAAAATCCTGATCTACAGGAATATCAAGAAGCTTCCGCCAATTACGATGACGAATATGATCAATCATTAGAAGAATACTCAACCCCAACACGAAATTTTAGATGACATTAATTTTTTAGACTAAGTAGCTCCTCGCTTCCGTATTTTGAGTACAAGGCGAAGAGCGGAGAAATTCTTAAATTTCTAATATATACCGGGTCCAATAAAAATTACATTCAACCTCAACTTGTCCGTAACCCACTCCCCAATAACAAACAATTTTTTGCAAATTCAGTCACAGGAAGTATCATAATCACTCATCACACAATGTTAGATCCCTTGGGGTGTGGAAAAAAATTAAAATTCTTCATTCTGCCCAGCCTGAAGTCTTTCGACGGTATCATTGGCAACGATAGCCTTAAGGAACTTCAAGCCACTATCCACACAAATAAAAGTTATATGACAATATTTCCTAACATCCAGATCCCACTAAAACAAAGACCTTCAGAATCAGTCAACTCTATAAACCTTAGAATTTCACACCTTTCGGAACAACAAAAGCAGAAGTTAGAAGGACTTATTAAAGATTGTCCCAAATTATTTGCTGATCCGGACGAAAAATTAACTTATACCACAACGGCAATGGACGAAATCAGAACATTTAGTACGGAACCTGTCTATTCTAAATCATACCCTTACCCCATGTCTCTTAAAAATGAAGTCGAAAACGAAATAAAAAAATTGCTTAAAGATGGTATAATTAGGCCTTCCAAATCACCGTACAACTCACCAGTTTGGATAGTCCCTAAAAAAGAAGACGCTTCTCACGAAAAAAAAATATAGAATGGTAGTCGACTATCGTAAACTCAACTCTGTAACTGTCACAGATAAATACCCAATACCTGAAATAAACGATGTTCTAGCTAATTTGGGACAGAATATCTTTTTTACTGTAATCGATCTGTTGAATCCGTTCAACATTTTATCTAAAAATAAAAAAAAAGGGATATTATTAATTTTCTATTTTGTTTTACTTAACGCATACTCACATCAGAAAATTGGATCTACTATCTCCTCACAAAATCCAGGAAAATCCTAGAATACATAAAAAGAAAGGGGGAAATATACAATAGAAATTAATACTAAGGTTATAAGATAATACAAAAAAAAAAAAACCACCACCAAAAAAGAAAAAAATGTAGACAGAACCATTTAACCAAACATATAACATAAATAGTACAAATACATAACATACAATTAACTATTCACACTTTACAAACAAAATATTTAACAATATTACAAATCACAACATAATGGAAATGGACACAAAATCAAAACATTACTATCACAAAATACTTATAACACGATACAGAACAATATCACAATTTATCACTACATCTTGAACCATAGAAAACTGAAAACATAAAAAATGCACAATCACACAATAAATATAAAGGAATATTTAAATTTAATTAAAACCATCACTTAAACTAATTTAAAATTAAGTCTTAACAAAAAAAAAGGAGATTGATGAAGAGTAGATACCTTTAATTTTTTATTTAACCTTAAAATGTAAAAAAAATAAATAAAATAAATAAAAATACATATACATAAAGGGTATATATATATTCCATACATACATACATATAAATATACATAAAAATATACATAGATAACTACATATGTCAGTACTGTCAGATCTGTTACCAGTACCAGTACCAGCTGAATATACTTACCAGTCAGAGTTATTCACAATCACCATAAATTGTCATTCGAATTAGCAGACACAACTTGAAAAAAAACGGTTTTATAAAAAAGACGAGTGCATGAGATAAATAGTAGAACATTTCTACAACGGGGAAAAAGAAATTTCCAGAACCGCGAAAATTTAGTATATAAAGGGTTGCGATTCGCAGAAAAATTTGTCTTTTGCAATTACTTGTGTATACTGTCGTGTTGAGACTGAAGCAAGGAAAACAAGAGACCAAACTCATCAGCTTGGACGTGTTGAGTCCTATCAAAATCTAGCGTGTTGAGCTAGTACTTAGGGAAAAGTTAGGAATTTCTGTAAAAATACTTAGAATTTTTACAGAAAATAGGGAAACGTCGAATTAAATCATCGTCGAAAAAATACTTAGAAAATTTCTTATACAGAAATTTTCTAACACTTAGAGCCGAAATTAATCATCAAAAAAAGTACTTAGAAAATTTTTTTCTTACAAAATTTTCTAATACTTCGGGCCGAATCATCGGAAATTGTTAAAGTCGATTTTTTAAAAAAGACTTAGAAAATTTTTTTACAAAATTTTCTAATACTTGGAACAAATTCATCATCGCTAAAGACTTAGAAAATTTTTTTTTATAAAATTTTCTAATACTTCGAGCAGAAAATCAACACTTAGAAAATTTCTAGGACTTAGAAATTTTCTAAAGTTTCATCACTGAAAATAGCATCAGAAAATTGAATTATTTTGAAAAATTAGAAAATTCATCGAGACAGTAAAAAATATTTCATCTCGACAGTCGTCAGTTCCCGTCGGAAATCTTCAGCTTTACATAACGAATTTTTTTGAAAGTTTGAAAATTCGAATAGTCATCGTTAAATTGATCTCATCATCGTTCTTCAATCAACATAGTGTCTACAACGCCATCTATTCGTGTAGGTCGACCTATGCCAACGAATAATTATTAGCTAATTAGCTCTTAGTAGTTAAGAACATATGTAAAATCATAATCAAAGTAGATTTGATAAATTTCTTTTATAAATTCATGATTTTATTTTTAAATTTCTTATTTATAGTTACTTCCGGTTTAACTGAAATATTGTACATATACAAATTGTTAAATTAAAGTAAATTTTATATATTTCATAGGTTTAAATTTGTTTTGTATTAATTGCATACTTATTTCCGATTTTGATTGAAATATTATTATATAATTAAAAATATTGAATTTTATATAAATTGAATTAGATTTATTTAAAATTTAAGTATACACGAATTTAAGTAGATTAGAAACTGTTTGTAATTTAGTTTAAGAATTGAATTGTTAGATTTAAGAGAATATTTTAAAATAAAATTTGTAACGTAAATTGAAAAACATTGTGTTTTTATTTTATTAAACATTTGAACCGGCACCCTTTCTAATTAATGTTAAATTGAAAAATATTTTTATATTCATTTTTTTGGTGGATTTAACATTTGGTCCTTCGAGCCGGATAAAATAGAAACTCAATTTTTTTCAATTTATAGATAGACTATAAAATTTGTAAAAATGCATAACATTCAGAATTTAATTAAATTACAAACTGCTTTGGAAAATGAATTAAATACTGTTACAATCAGAATAAAACAAAATTTAACTGAAAATCAACCAATTAATGTATATGAACGTAGAATACAAAAATTAAATGAATTAACTGATAAATTTAGGGATAATCATTATTTAATTTATCAAGCTGAAGATTGTAAACTCACTGCCGAGTATATTGAGCAAAATAAATACGATGTATTTGAAGAAACTTGTTTTAGTTTAATCACAGAGCTACAAGAAAAAATTACTTCGTTAGCCAAATCAAATAACGTTTCAAATGACGGTGGTTCCACACATGTTACAACTCTCGTATCTCCACAAAAATCGAAAATCAAACTACCACCTATTTCTTTACCTAAATTTGATGGTACCTACAAATCTTGGCGATCATTTAAAGATTTGTACACAAATTTAATTCATAATAATAAGGAAATTTCAGAAGTTGAAAAATTACACTACCTAAAATCTTGTGTTTCTGGTGAGGCTGCACGAATTATTAAACCATTTGAAGTCATTGGGACTAATTATTATAAAGCATGGCAAACATTGGAAAAAAGGTTCAATAATAATAGGGTATTAATCAATGCACAACTAGAAAAATTGTGTAAGATAAATTTGACAAAAACCGAAAATGCTCAATCCATGAAGGATGTGCTTAACAATACAGAAGAGATCCTTCATGAATTGAAAACATTAAAGGTTAACATTGAAAACTGGGACCCTATTATTGTGTACCTTACTCTGCAGAAATTATCGCCAGAAACACGAGAATTATGGGAAATAAAACAAAGCGAGAAAAATGAGGTGGCTTCATATAAAGAATTGGTGGACTTTTTAGAATCAAGATTTCGCGTATTAGAAGCAATTAATACACCAAAACGAAGTAATGTTTTCTTAGCTCACAATAATAAAAATATTAATCAAAATTTAAAATGTACAAAATGTAAATCTGATCATAGGCTGTTTAACTGTTCGAGCTTCAAATCACTATCAGCGACAGAAAAACTAAACTTCATCAAGAAAAACAACTTATGTATGAACTGTCTCACTTTCGGCCATAAATACAATGACTGTAAAAGTAAATATACGTGCGGTATATGTAAACGAAAACATCATTCCCTATTACATACTAGCTTCAATACCACATCGAACGCAAATCGGGATAAACCTTCTGCTCAACCGACAGTTACACAAAACAGCGATAGCACTGGAAACGAAGCTTTGCCAGTCAGAAACTCTAACGAAAGGAATGAAGTAAAGACTTTCTTTTCTTCAAACACGAATCAAGCACTCTTAGCAACGGCTTTGGTTAGAATTCGGAATACAAAGGGTCACAACGAAGTATTGCGAGCCTTGATAGACTCAGGGTCGCAAGCAACATTTATAACTGCCGCTGCAGCAAAACGCCTGCAACTCGAAATCACACGGACGAATCAGCACATCAGTGGACTCAACCAAAGCAGTACCACTGTGGCTAATTCTCAAACTGAATTCACTCTGGAATCGGTATACAGAAACTTTAAACACCGGGTAAATGCGTTAGTGGTAAGGAGTATCACTAACGATTTACCTACTTATCGAATTGAAACGACAGGTTTTGATCATTTGAAAGATCTAAATCTAGCTGACCCTAATTTTGCGATACCTGGAAAAATAGATTTGTTAATTGGAGCAGAAGTGTACGCAGCGATAATTCGTGGAGGAATTAAACGCTCATCTGAACCCAATCATCCTGTTGCGATAAACACTGAATTAGGCTGGATTGTGATGGGTAGCATAGGACATGCTACACAATCCAGTAGGACGTTCATGGTGCAGGTCCATGAATCTTCTTTGGATACTCAATTAAGAAAATTTTGGGAGCAAGAAGAATGTTTGAATGTAAAACACGAGAAACCTGAAGACAAGATATGTGAAAACATATATACAGAGACAACTAAACGTTTAACAAATGGTTCGTATCAAGTAGATTTACCATTTAAAAAGGTTCCTGAATTTGGTGAAAGTAAACGAAAAGCAGTATCACAATTTCTTTCATTGGAACGAAAATTTCAACAAGACACGGAATACTATAACCTATATAAGAAAAACATCGACGAATATTTAGCAGCTGGTCATATGATTAAAGTCGATAATAGCAATAATAACACCAGATCATATTATATGCCACATCATGGTGTACTTAAAGAAAGTACTACTACTAAATTGAGAACAGTTTTTAATGCATCGAGTAAAACCAGTAACGATATGAGTCTTAACGAACAAATGTACATCGGGCCTACCATACAACCAACTTTGGTCACCACCCTGCTAAGATGGAGAAAATATCGGTATGCGATTACAGCTGACATAGAAAAAATGTATCGCATGATACATATTAATCCAGAACAATATGATTTACAACGAATAGTATGGAGAAATTCACCTAATGAACCAATCGAGGATTACGCACTAACAACAGTAACGTTCGGTACCGCGGCAGCACCATTCCTAGCTATTCGAACAATTCACCAACTGGCCAATGATGAATATCAAAATTATCCGAGAGCTGCAGAAATAGTCAAAAAACACATGTATGTAGATGACTTATGTTACTCGCATCCTGATCTAAACGAATTAGTAGCCATTCAAAAGGAATTGCGTCAATTGCTAAAAACAGGAGGTTTCAATTTACGGAAATGGATTGCAAATGATTCCGCGATATTAAACCAAATTCCAATCGACGATCGCGAATTGAAAGAATTTTTAACAATTTCTGACATGTTTAATGTTAAAACCCTTGGTATTAGATGGAATCCTACCACAGATAAGTTTAATATATGTGTAAAAGTAAAAAACGAAGAAAGGAAAATCACAAAAAGAACAATTTTGTCAGAAATTGCTTCGTTATTTGATCCATTCGGGTGGCTAGCTCCATGCATTATGACGGCGAAAATAATAATGCAAAAGCTTTGGATCTCGCGCTGTGATTGGGACGACCGTCCTCCAGAAACATTAGTAGAAAAATGGAAACAATTCGTTGAAAAACTACATCACATTTCTACCATCACAATACCTCGCTGGTTAAATTTCACTAACAACAATGCTGAAATTACGATTCACGGTTTTTGTGATGCATCGAATGTAGGGTACGCGGCGGTAATATACCTACAAGTAAAAGAAGGAAATGAATCCAAAGTATCTTTAATGGCATCCAAAACCAAAGTAGCCCCCATCAAACCAGTATCTTTGCCTCGCTTAGAATTATGTGGTGCTACTTTGCTGGCCAAACTAATGAAAAACGTAACAAATGATCTTGAATTGGAAAATGCTAAAATCATACTTTGGACAGACTCATTGATAACGCTTTCGTGGATACAAAAACATGCAAGTAATTGGAAAACTTATGTAGCTAATAGAATTGCAGAAATCCATGAACACACTAGTCCTTCATCGTGGCGATATATACCAGGACCTGATAATCCAGCAGATAGTGCTTCAAGAGGTCAAATGCCCGACGAATTAACAAAAAATGAATTATGGTGGAATGGACCAAAATGGTTAAAAGATGAAACGATGTGGCCAAAACAACCGGAAATACTGGATTCGATTGAAGAAATAAAAAAACAAAAGGTTTTCGCTGCAATTGCAGAACCAGATATTTTATTAAGATACTCATCATATTCTAAACTACTAAGAATAACAGCTTATTGTTTACGTTTTATAAACAATTGTCGCTTGAGTCATAAAATTAAAACACATCATCTAAATACAGAAGAAATTGATCAGGCAGAGGTTTCAATTGTGAAAACAATACAGCAAAATCAGTTTGCTGCAGAGATAAAAAATTTAGAAACTGGACAATCAATAAATAGAACTAGCAAGGTTTTAAATCTAAATCCGTTTCTAGACGAACAAAAGGTACTCAGAGTGGGTGGCAGATTAGGAAAGTCAGAATTACCATACGATGAAAAACATCCGATTCTTTTACCAGCAGATCATCCAGTTACGAAGTTATTAATCAATCATGTTCACGAAAAAACATGTCATGGAGGCATACATTTAGTATTAAACACAATTAGAAATAAGTTCTGGATAATTAATGCCAAAAATACAATTCGTCATCAATTACATAAATGTCTTAAATGTTTTAGAATGAAACCAGTACACAATACTCAATTAATGCATGAACTGCCAGCTGCTAGAGTAACTCAATCCTTTCCGTTTCAACATGTCGGTATCGATTTTGCGGGTCCTATTGAAATGAAAATATCATCATTACGAAATTCGAAAACTACTTCAGTTTATATATGTTTATTCATCTGTCTCTGTACTAAAGCAGTTCACCTAGAACTAGTAACGGACTTAAGTGCTAATGCCTTTATCGCAAGTTTCAATAGGTTTATTAATAGACGAGGTCTATGCTCAGACATATATTCTGATTGCGGAACAAATTTTGTTAAGGCCAACAAAATTATGTTTTCAAAACAAACCACGGAAGAAATTGCAGATAAATTATCTACGGAACGAATAAAATGGCACTTCAATCCACCTTCTGCTCCACATTTCGGCGGTTTATGGGAATCGCATATCAAATTGATCAAAACACATTTAAAAAAAACATTACAAAATACGAAACTCACCTTTGAAGGTCTGTATACCGTCTTATGCAACATTGAAGCGTGTGTTAATTCTCGTCCATTAACACCACTAAATATCGATTCGAATGACAATACAATTATTACACCTGGCCATTTCCTAATACAGAGAAATTTACAAGTAGTACCAGAAACCAACAAAATAAATGATAATGTCCCTACGAAACAATGGCAATTTCTAAAACAACTACAACAAAACTTCTGGCGAAGCTGGTCAAAGAATTATTTGCATCAACTTCAAGTCAGATACAAGTGGAAAATTACACAAGAAAATTTGAAACCTGATGATATTGTTTTAGTCAAACAAGAAAATTATCCACCTTTAACATGGCCATTGGGTCGTATCCTTGAAACATATCCTGGTACTGACGGATTGGTAAGAACAGCATTGATAAAAATTGGGCAAAAAACGTATGTAAGACCAATTGTTAAATTATGTAAAATTCCGATTAATCAAAATTAAAAAAAAAAAAATCAATCAATCAATCAATCAATCAAAAAAAAAAATGATCACCCCTGAATATTAAATAAAGTCTACAAACAGTACTGCCATATACACAAATTGGAGAGAAATTTAAAAAACTCAATGAATAGACCGTTATTTGGACATTTCAATAAGAAAGTTTTTGTTCTATATAAACAAAGAATAGAGGAGTTTTTTTTTTAATAATTTCAAAAGGAAAATTTTTCTTCATAAAGAACAAAGGTATAAAAATATTTATTTATTCAAAACAAAAATAAAGGTGAAATAAAATTAATATTTTTAATTAATAAATAAAGGGCATACTGAATTTTAAATTTGTCATGAGCGCGACAGAGACATCATCGATCACTCCAGTCCCTTCAGAATACCAATCCTTTGGTATCGAGTCAAATTGGAGCCTGAAAATGGTGAACCAGCTAGACAAAGGGCTACCAAGATTGAAATTAAAAAGGAAAGCCCCAGCTATTGAGATTGGGGAAAAACGAAAGAAAATAAAGGAAAAAATAACAAATGACGGTCCGGCAACATATAAACCTCCCTTTGAAGCAACCGGTTTGGTCGTGCAACACATAAGGGAACAGAAAACCAAATTGAACGTGCCTGATTGGCTAGAGGCCCCAGAAGGGATAAAGCGCCTCATAGAAGATTTGCCCATTCCGTGGCAAAAAATCTATAAAGTTAAATCGTACCGGCTAAGACTCAACCAAAAAACAATACGTTTTAATAAAACAAGAGAAGGAACGGTTACCATTAGATTAACACCAGCATAAAAATAAATGAGAAATATGTTAAAAATCATAATAAGTAATAAAATTTACACATACAAAAAAACATAACATTTTTTATTAAATATTTGCATTATAAACGATAAAATACATATATGTATAAACAACCATCATTTGTTCACTAAAAAAAAAAAAAAAGACCACTATTTGATAATAAACTTTTCAACATTGGTGCCCGTGGAGGATGTTGAATCCGTTCAACATTTTATCTAAAAATAAAAAAAAAGGGATATTATTAATTTTCTATTTTGTTTTACTTAACGCATACTCACATCAGAAAATTGGATCTACTATCTCCTCACAAAATCCAGGAAAATCCTAGAATACATAAAAAGAAAGGGGGAAATATACAATAGAAATTAATACTAAGGTTATAAGATAATACAAAAAAAAAAAAACCACCACCAAAAAAGAAAAAAATGTAGACAGAACCATTTAACCAAACATATAACATAAATAGTACAAATACATAACATACAATTAACTATTCACACTTTACAAACAAAATATTTAACAATATTACAAATCACAACATAATGGAAATGGACACAAAATCAAAACATTACTATCACAAAATACTTATAACACGATACAGAACAATATCACAATTTATCACTACATCTTGAACCATAGAAAACTGAAAACATAAAAAATGCACAATCACACAATAAATATAAAGGAATATTTAAATTTAATTAAAACCATCACTTAAACTAATTTAAAATTAAGTCTTAACAAAAAAAAAGGAGATTGATGAAGAGTAGATACCTTTAATTTTTTATTTAACCTTAAAATGTAAAAAAAATAAATAAAATAAATAAAAATACATATACATAAAGGGTATATATATATTCCATACATACATACATATAAATATACATAAAAATATACATAGATAACTACATATGTCAGTACTGTCAGATCTGTTACCAGTACCAGTACCAGCTGAATATACTTACCAGTCAGAGTTATTCACAATCACCATAAATTGTCATTCGAATTAGCAGACACAACTTGAAAAAAAACGGTTTTATAAAAAAGACGAGTGCATGAGATAAATAGTAGAACATTTCTACAACGGGGAAAAAGAAATTTCCAGAACCGCGAAAATTTAGTATATAA
This sequence comes from Villa cingulata, assembly GCA_951394055.1. Lineage (NCBI taxonomy): Eukaryota > Metazoa > Arthropoda > Insecta > Diptera > Bombyliidae > Villa > Villa cingulata. The sequence goes on along the minus strand of OX596020.1, from coordinate 30,193,164 downwards.
AGGGTTGCGATTCGCAGAAAAATTTGTCTTTTGCAATTACTTGTGTATACTGTCGTGTTGAGACTGAAGCAAGGAAAACAAGAGACCAAACTCATCAGCTTGGACGTGTTGAGTCCTATCAAAATCTAGCGTGTTGAGCTAGTACTTAGGGAAAAGTTAGGAATTTCTGTAAAAATACTTAGAATTTTTACAGAAAATAGGGAAACGTCGAATTAAATCATCGTCGAAAAAATACTTAGAAAATTTCTTATACAGAAATTTTCTAACACTTAGAGCCGAAATTAATCATCAAAAAAAGTACTTAGAAAATTTTTTTCTTACAAAATTTTCTAATACTTCGGGCCGAATCATCGGAAATTGTTAAAGTCGATTTTTTAAAAAAGACTTAGAAAATTTTTTTACAAAATTTTCTAATACTTGGAACAAATTCATCATCGCTAAAGACTTAGAAAATTTTTTTTTATAAAATTTTCTAATACTTCGAGCAGAAAATCAACACTTAGAAAATTTCTAGGACTTAGAAATTTTCTAAAGTTTCATCACTGAAAATAGCATCAGAAAATTGAATTATTTTGAAAAATTAGAAAATTCATCGAGACAGTAAAAAATATTTCATCTCGACAGTCGTCAGTTCCCGTCGGAAATCTTCAGCTTTACATAACGAATTTTTTTGAAAGTTTGAAAATTCGAATAGTCATCGTTAAATTGATCTCATCATCGTTCTTCAATCAACATAGTGTCTACAACGCCATCTATTCGTGTAGGTCGACCTATGCCAACGAATAATTATAAGCTAATTAGCTCTTAGTAGTTAAGAACATATGTAAAATCATAATCAAAGTAGATTTGATAAATTTCTTTTATAAATTCATGATTTTATTTTTAAATTTCTTATTTATAGTTACTTCCGGTTTAACTGAAATATTGTACATATACAAATTGTTAAATTAAAGTAAATTTTATATATTTCATAGGTTTAAATTTGTTTTGTATTAATTGCATACTTATTTCCGATTTTGATTGAAATATTATTATATAATTAAAAATATTGAATTTTATATAAATTGAATTAGATTTATTTAAAATTTAAGTATACACGAATTTAAGTAGATTAGAAACTGTTTGTAATTTAGTTTAAGAATTGAATTGTTAGATTTAAGAGAATATTTTAAAATAAAATTTGTAACGTAAATTGAAAAACATTGTGTTTTTATTTTATTAAACATTTGAACCGGCACCCTTTCTAATTAATGTTAAATTGAAAAATATTTTTATATTCATTTTTTTGGTGGATTTAACACGATCTAAAAAGCGGTTTCCATCAAATCCCTTTAAAAGAAACTGACATTGAAAAAACTGCATTCTCCGTTAATAATGGAAAGTATGAATTCACTCGACTTGCTTTCGGTCTTAAAAACGCACCATCGATTTTTCAACGTGCACTCGATGATATACTTAGAGAACACATTGGTAAACGTTGTTATGTTTACATCGACGATATAATAATATTTGGAAAAACAGAAGAAGAACATTTCAACAATCTTGAATTAGTATTTAAGACCCTTGAAAAAGCTAATATGAAAATACAACTGGATAAAAGTGAATTCCTTAAAAGTCAAGTCGAATTTTTGGGGTTCGTTATATCAAGGGACGGTATAAAAACTAACCCAAAAAAGGTAAAAGCAATAGCTGAATATCCTATACCAAAAACGGCCAAAGATTTCGTTCATTTCTGGGTATGGCGGGGTACTACCGCAGATTTATTCATGGTTATGCTAGACTTACCAAACCCCTAACGGCACTGTTAAGAGGGGAAGATGGACATGTGTCCAAAGGTGAATCAAAGAAAAGATTCATTCATCTAGATGAATCTGCCCTCGATGCCTTTCAAAAAATCAAAAACACCCTCATCTCAGAAGAATTCATTCTAAAATTCCCAGATTTCGAAAAAGATTTTGAACTAACTACTGATGCGTCAAATTTCGCACTTGGTGCAGTCTTATCGCAGAACAAAAAACCAATAACGTTTCTATCCCGTACCCTCAACAAGACTGAGGAAAATTATGCTGCAAACGAGAAAGAAATGTTGGCCATAATATGGGCCCTAAACTCTCTAAGGAATTTTTTATATGGATCCAAAAAAGTAAAAATTTATACCGACCACCAACCTCTCACCTACGCACTTAGCAATAAGAACACTAATTCAAAAATGAAATGGTGGAAGGCCATCCTAGTGGAATATAATTACGAGCTCCATTACAAAACTGGGACTACCAACGTGGTTGCAGACGCGCTTTCACGTATTCCTCAAAATAACGAAACCAATACATTGTCTGCCACAGAACACAGTCATGAGAGCTCTTCTCACAATTTAATACCGACCGTAGAAACTCCCGTGAACGTCTTCAGAAACCAACTTATTCTTGAAACAGGCGAAGAAAATAGTTACCAAATTTTAAATCCTTTCCCGAATTACACTCGACATATTTTCATCAAACCAACCTATTCAAATTCAGACATTATCGATATTTTCAAGCGTTATCTCAACCCCAATACTATCAATGGACTAAAAGCTGAAGAACATATCATGGGAAAAATTCAGGAAATCTATCCTGTCCACTTCAGAAATTATAAAATCCGTTTTACTCAATTAAAAGTCCAAGACGTTACAAACGAAACCGAACAACAAGATTTAGTAGCTTTCGTTCACAAAAGAGCTCACCGTAATGCCGAAGAAAACAGAATTAAAATAATGGAAAAATATTATTTTCCAAAGATGTCGAAAAAAATTAAATCCTATGTGAAACATTGCATTACTTGTAAACAGAATAAATACGACAGGCACCCTAATTATCAAGTTATAACTCCCACACCTATCCCGAAATATCCTGGCCACACTTTGCATATCGATATTTACTCCACACAAAATAAATTGGTACTAACAGCAATAGACAAACTCACCAAACTCGCCTTTGCGAAACCAATCAAGTCTAGGGCAGTCGAAGACATCAAACAACCATTAAGAGATGCCCTGTTTTTCTTTTGTGTTCCCGAAAGTGTGGTTATCGACAATGAGAAATCATTGAATTCCGCTCCCATTGTCTCAATGTTGGAAGATGGTGTCAGAATTAAAATTTTTAAAACACCCCCATACAAGAGCGAGGTTAGTGGTCAGGTCGAAAGATTTCATTCCACTCTATCAGAGATCATGAGATGCCTAAATTCAGATGGAATAGAAAGATCATTCGAAGAACTATTAGAAAGAGCCGTTAACGAATACAATCATTCCATACACTCCACTACCGGTAAAAAACCAGTCGAACTATTTTATGGTCGTAATCCAAATGTCAGCCCTGAAGACTTCGAAAGAATCCGTCTAAATAACATCGAAAGATTAAAACAGAAACAACAAAAGGACATAAAATTTCACAATAAAAATTGTAAACCCATTAAGAATTACGAGGTCGGACAAACCATCTATGTTAAGTTTAATAAAAGACTAGGTTCAAAACTCACGGTCAGGTACAAACCAGAAATAGTCAAAGAAAATAAAAATACTGTAGTTATTACACAATCGGGCAAAACTATTCATAAAAGCAACATCCGAAATTAAAAATCAAAACTCTATCATCCTATCTTTTATTTCCAGGAGTGCTCTGTGCACCGTTTATTGCGAATTTCAAATATTGGACTACTCAAGTTCCCAAATTTTCTCTATAAGTACTGGCAGAGCAAAAATTCAAGATGGCAATTTCAAACTAATCCATGTTATAGAATTAGAAAATTATCGTAAATTTATTGAAGTCATGACTCAAATTTTCAACAAACATATAACGTCCAAACATCCTTTCTACCCATATCTAAATCATGAGCTAGAACAAATCCAGTCGTTATTAGAAAACTTACAATCTCACAAAAGCAAAAGATCATTGAATTTCATAGGCAGCGCCTGACCACGACGATTTTGTAGTCATTAGGGATAAAACGAATAACATTCTAGAGAATAACAATAAACAGGTAATAATTAATCAATTGTTTAACGAAAGGATAAATAACATAACAAAGATGGCAAACCAGATAATTAACTCAATACACGAAGAAAGTACGATTAATGATCAATTAAGCTTAAAACTTCAGTATAAATTAAAATTAATTAAAGAGGAATTAATAAACATTAAATACGCGATACATTGGGCAAGATTAGGCATTATAAATTCATTAATTCTATCAGACTCCGAAATAAAATTAGCTATTAAGAAATTAGAAAATGAAAATGTACCGTATGCTACATCAGAAGAAGCACTAGATTTTGCAAACATAAAGATCATAAGTAATAGTTCATGTTTACTCTATATTATTGCTATTCCAATAACTACTAATGAAATTTATGAAAAGCTACTAATAAAACCAATAAAGAAAAAGGATAAAATAAATGAAATATCATATGAAAATATTTTGAAAAACGAAAATAACATTTTTGGAATTATTAATAATTGGAAAACCATAAATAATTTATCAATTTGTAATAGAAAGGATATTTCAGATATTAGTAACTCAACTTGTCTACCCAAACTACTCAAGAGTCAAATTTCAAAATGTAACAAGATCAATAACCAGCATATTCCAGCAATCGAAGAGATACTCGAAGGTGTCATACTATTGAACCAATTTATCGGTAATGTGGTCATAGCAAACGAATCTCACCGTTTGAATGGTACTTATTTGCTAAAATTTCACAACGCATCGGTAACTGTAAACGATAGAAATTTCATCTCTAAAGAATTAAATTAAACCGATTAAGAGAATTAAGAATTAAACCGATAAGAATTCTCCCAGCCATTTTACAACCAACACCAAACGAAAGTCAACTTAAAGAAATCCTTTCTCTAGAAATGCTCAAAGATATTCATATTAATAACACAAATCAAGTCGAGCTGCTACGCAATGACAACACTATCCATCAGTATATAAATATCAGCATAGCTTCAATTATCATCTTAATTATAATCATCCTAGTAACATTAAATTGCAGAAATGGAGGCACATTAAAAATCATTAATAAAACAAGAGAAATCATGACAACCGAAAACTTGCAATCAAGCGCATCAATAAACTCAGAGAATATCGGAGATAGCATGGAAAACAGAGATTTAAATAAGAAAATCGCTACCTCGACACAAACTATACCTACATCTTCCAGAAGGAAATTTTATGACACTTCATTCTTCTAAAGCGACTGAGGACATCCGCACTTAACAGGGGAAGAGTTAACACGCGCAACATACTTTACGCAACATACTTCAAATTTTATACTTTAAACTTTCACACACTCGGACTACATGTGAATTAAAGTCACGTTGCAGTTTCTGTTCCCACAGAAATTTGTTTACGACAAATGATTCGTATGCAATTTTAAATTTATAATTTAGAAATTAAGTTTCTTTGTAATTTGGAAAAGTAATTATAATCAGTTGTAATTTAGAATTCAAGAAGAGAATATAAAAATAAAGTTGGTTAAAATTAAAATTTTGGTGTCCATTGCGAGTGTCGATTCGTCATTCGATTATCGAATATCTCTTCATTCGATTAAATATGGTTTTGGTATTGTGTAACTCAATCGAATGGAATAAAAAGTGTTACCGTGTAAAATATTAAATTTAATGGAATTATGTTACGTTATTTTGAATTATTTTGATTGACATACATATGTCTATTTTACAAATTCAGTTTTCTTTTTTTCAGTAAAAGTGAAATTGATTATGTTTTAATTATAAAATTGCATTGTAAAATAATAAAATAATAGTGAATTTTGAAAATGAGTTTAGTAGAGTTATTTTTTGACGAAGATGTAGAGGAATTAGAAGGAAATAATATTATTAATACACTTTGATTAAGACGGCGTATAAGAGATGCATCTAATCCACTTGACATGGATGAATATTGGTAAATTTTCTATGGTCATAAATTCTTAATTATCATAATAATGATATTTTTGTGTGTTTAATGTGTCTTTTAACAGTTTCGTACAAAATTTTCGCTTGACAAAAGAAGCTTTCATCGACCTTCTGAGTGATATAGATTCCCATTTGTTTCTTGTTTGTGATGTTTTTCCTACATTCGATATTTGAGTTTTATTAAAATAATAAAATTAAATAAAATAATCCTTTAACTTAATAATTACTTACATTTTAACAAATCTTATATTTTTTCGAAACACAATGCACTTAACTCAATTTGTTTTTTGACATTCGATAATATCGAATGTAATCGACACTCGCAATACCGAATTTTAAAATTGACATTCGATAACTGAATAATCGACACTCGCAATGGACACCTTTGTTTTTTTATAAAAGTAAGTTAAGTAAAAATTAACTTAGACCATTGACACATTACCAAAATAAACCATAGTTATTTATAGTGGTTTATCGATAAACTGATTGCGATGACACATTAATTGATAAAGCACTGGTTTATCGACAAGTACGACATCTGTAGAAATTTAAATCAACTGTGGTTTATTTCAGCAATCATTGTCAAAAAAGGTTGTCAGAGAAATGTATAAAATATTTTTGTGAAAATAATAAAAGTAATTATATTGTGAAAATAAACAAATTGTTTTAAACATTATAAAAATATAAAAAATTGTGTTAGTGATAAAGATACAAAATGAGTGAAAAAAAAAGTGATAGGAAAAAACGAGTCGGATGGAATGATAGCGAAATTGAATATTTATTGGAGTTATGGGTGCAAAACATAACAGATTTAAGGAGAGCAAAAAAAAAACAAAAATTTTTGAAAACATGTCGATAAAAATGAAAGAGTTTGGTGTGGATAAAAGTGGCGTTGAAATAAGCAGCAAAATAAGTAATTTGACAAAAAGATTCAGGTAAACAGAAATACTTATCTCTTCAGTTATCTCGATAACTGAGTTTGATAAACTAGTTTATGATAACTGAGTTCCCCAAGTCGTTTATCTCATATATAAACTAGAAAGCCGAGATAAACGAGAATTATCTTTGTAATGTGTCAATGGTCTTATATAACAGCATTACAATACACCAGATGGTCAATGTGACCAAACAGATTAGTGTATATACCATAGAGGTATATACTAGTGCAGGGTACTCAACCAAGTACTAAGTACAGGATGACTATAGTACCCTCACATTATAATTATTTTTAATAATTTGCATAATAATAGCCATTAGTATACATTGTGTTAATTATTTGATATATCTCAATAATGCAACAGATGAGGATAAGTTAATACCGTAATAACAAATATTAATTTTTTTTATATTATTTTATTTCTGTATTCATATTCATAACTTTATCATTCCATTCATCCTCAATCACCAAAACTTCTTAAATAAAAGCAAAGAAAAATTATTTTATTATATTGAAATTTTTATAAAACAAGAACAGCAATGAAATTGAAATAGAAATTAGTTGTAATCAAAAGTATAAGATATTATATTTAGTATCAAAGAATTATCAGTTGGCCAAAATATATTACATTTCTAAGCATAAATATCTTAAAAAACGACCAAGATCAGAAAATAAGTACAATATTATATTTAAAGTATGTATTTACATACAAAATGAAGGTATGTATTGCTTTTATAATAATAACGAACAAGAGATGTGTGTTTAAAAAAAAAACAACAATGATAAGAAAAAAAAATGCAATGATATAAAGTATTAAATTTTTATTTATATCTTTATTTCAATTAACTCATTTCCACATCACCTTTGAGTAAAATTTTTCATAAAAAAAGATTGAAAAGTAAAAAAAATTGCGCTTATGTAAAACAAAGTTAACAATTGAACAATACAAATTGTAAAAATTTTAAAATTATAGTATCTTCGAAGCATCATAATCATCGTAATCTGGTAAATCGTAAACTATCGTAATTCATGGTAAAAATTTGGCTGAACTTCCGAACAATAATAATACTTTGGAATGTCCTCTTTAACATGATTACATATCTTTATTGCCGCAAATTCATTTAAAGGATGCAAAGTACCCTTACAAATTGTTGGTCCAAATTGGCGTCTTTTAAAGAAACCATTATTTCTCCGAATAACGATCCTGGATTGTATTAATCAATATATACCATTTTAAAGAGGACTTTATACTCTATTTGCCACAGTTTATTTCACTTTGATTACATTTGCGGTTCTCGAGATATAAGCACTTAAAATTTCGTGTTTTTTATAAATCACTTTTTCAACTTTTTTTGATAACGGTTGAACTACAAAACTTGAAGGATGGCAGTTATATATTTTATTATATCATTCAAAAGGTTTTTTGTCATCTTTTTAATGATATCACATTTCTGCATAGAAACTGTATAAATAAAAGAAAAACGCACAAATATACAAAAAAAAAAATGCGAAAAATACACGTTTTTCATACATTTTTGAGTAATAATTTCAAAATTTAATACTTTTCATGGGAATTTTAAAATTTTAGTAAAAGGTTAATGAAACTAAATTTTTTTACTAAAACATAGGTATATACATTTTAGCAAAAGGGGTAAACATAATATCTATATATATATTGTCGGTATTGACGGGAATGAGCAGGCGGACCAGGCAGCCAAAGCAGCCATTGGTGTTGTACAAGAGTCGAACCTGCTTATCCCGCCAAGCCCGAATGCCATATGCAGAATCGGGCTGGACCAATTGCACAAGCGAAGACAGGCTAGATTTCAGGATATTGGTTCAGACACTGCACGGGATTACTGGGAGATCAACTGAGATCTCAGAGCTCCAAAATTCAACCCTGCGTTGAGTAGAGCTCGTCAGACCTCGCTGTTAAGATTTCGGGCGGGGCACACGAGATTGACGCATCCCTTCTCAACAAACAGAGAAGTTGGGTCAATCTGCCCTCGTTGTAGAAACACCTTACACATGAACGCGACATGACTGTTAATGGACTGCCCGGCTGTTATATCCAGACTGGCAGTCCTAGGACAACAAGACGTAAATAGGGAGGAGTTGCTGGATCCTTCACAGGGTGCAAACTCCACTCTATTTACAATACTGACACAGTACAGAATGACGGACAAATTATAAGAGGAAGACATAATTCGTGCCAAACCACCACATAGCAATAGAATACTCAAATGACAAATTGTATATGAAAACTGTGTGCGACAGAGGTGCCGACATCACTTCTCACACTACAGGTAGTGGACGGAGTGATGGCGTGGCCGAGGCCGGAGACAGTGATTACATTGTAAGAATTTTTGGTCCCCTTCATCTAAGGGGTTACTACACCTAAGTACTAACAATATTTGTAAGCAATGTTTGATACTAACGATAGATATAAGAGCCTGTGTACCATAGGTGTGAATTTATGAAGCCGCTACCGTCTCTCCCACCACAATAGTGATGGAAGAGGGGATAGCGTGGCCACACACCAAACACAAATGGTGACACAGAAAAATTTAGTATAAGTACGTTTAGTAATTAGTAATAAGTGATCGCCAAAAGACCCTGGTGGGTCATGGTGTGGGCGGGGGTGAGGCAGTTTACTGTCCTCACAGCCATAATAAATAATAATAATAATAATAATAATATACATATATATATACATATATATATATAATATATATATTTAAATACTTACCATATTGATAAAATAATCACTTTTAAAAACACAAATAATTGAAAAAATCACCTTTTTTAAACTAAATTTCAATAAAACACTTATAAAAAACTCTTGTCCTTATAAATTTAAACTACATTCACAAAATTAAAATCAGTATTACTGTACGTATCAGAAAACCAAATTGGCAAATTATGTAAAAATTATAAATTTAAAATTTAGAGTATATAAATGTAGAAAATAAAGTATTTAGGTATAAATTTCCTGGAAAGATACAAGGGCATAGATAACATAGGCCAATCCAATCATGAATAATTATATATATCTATAGATATGGAAATATAATAAATGTTAGCAAATATTAATAAATACAATTCAGAGTGAGAATGTGGTAGGCAGAAGTATTTTTACGACTTTTTTCGTCGAAGAAAAAATTTAAAATCGTATTTTTGTTTTATTTTTGAATGAATCATTTCGATTTTTTTGCATTTACTTTGGAAATATGTGTAGATAAACTATGACAATTTTCGTGACCAGATGTTCAATAGTTTCCAAGAAAATAGCTGTAAAAGATAATCGCTTTGTGGGACAAAAGTATTTTTACAAGGGCATAAGTATTTTTACACACAGAAAATAATGTTAATATTGAAAAATATTTTATTAAAATGCAATTTATATAATATAAAAAAAAAAATTTATAGATTATTATAAATGCCTTATTACTAATAGCGCGTGTTACCCCCCTTTGCATCAATTACTGCTTTTAATCGCCTTGGAATTGATTCCACAAATTTATGGATATAATCTAAAGGAATATCTTTCCAAATATCTGATATTTCAATAATTGCATCATTTCTTTTTCTGTTTTTATTTGTTATACACGCGTAATACATCGTCTTTGTAATAATCTTCTTTGTTTGAAATATAAGGTAAACAAACAAAGAAAATTTTCGACTTATTCCTACAGGGTAGGGTGATTGTTTTTTTTTCTTGTTTTCATAGTTTTATACAAAATTTTTTTTTTATATATATAAATTTTTTTTTTATTTCGTCTTTACCACAGGGTTACAAGTTGATCATTTTTTTTTGTGTTTTACCATCATTAATTTTTACAGGGTAGTCATTTTTCTTCTTTTTGTGGTTAAAAATACAAATATTTTTTTGAATTATTTATTTTTACAGGGTGGTTCTCCTTATTCTCTTATTTTTTTGGTAACAAACAAAGATTTTTCTTTTCGTTGGTAAACATTCATTTTTACAGGGTGGTTCTTCTCTTTCCTCTCCATTTGCTTTTGCGCGTGGGGGAGATATACCAATTTTGTTTTTAATTACATAAATTTTTTTTTAGGTATTTTACACTGCTGGTATATAGTGTGAAATACATTTCTTCGTGCAGCGTTATTCTGTATACAGGGTGTTCATTTTTTTACACATTTTTATTTTATTTCAGATTTGTTGGCAACAGGTTAAGATACCATTGCATTACATAACTTTATCAATTTTACAGGGTGTCTCGCACTTTTTCTTTTCTGGTTGCATTTTTGACTTTCCTTTTATGTTGAACTTTGTAATTCCTTTCTTTTGCATTCAATCCATTCCTTTCCCGAATTTGGGTACATTTCTATTTAATTTAGTCCATTTCCATACTCCATTTCTTTCTATCTTTCTTTCCATTTTTTTTACTTTCATCTCTGAGTTATCATGTCTGATACTGATAAATCAACGACACCAGAGGCTGGAGAGAGTCAAGATTCCACACCAAACAACTTGACTGAGTCCACTTTATTAGATCTTGCCTGACAGATGGCATTACAGGTCCAGATGGTTTCTGAAGTGACTAATGCCCTCAGAGGTCTATCACAGAGAGTCGAGCAGATAGAGAGTAAGTATAGGGTAATAGGGTACTCAACTCAGTCAGAGCAGATACAGCGGCCCATTCTACAGGTATACCTACTCCAGAGGTCGTCAGATCTGCACCTACAGTTGCCGTTTTGGATACAGACACTCAAATAAACTCCCTTTTGATACAAATGACTTTATCTGAGACCTTGGGTACTTCTATTGGTGCTCAACCCACCTCTGTAGCTACACAGGTTCTCACAGAACCCTCTCCAGTCCTCCCTTCTATTACAAATCTACCTACCTCTACCCAACGAAACCCAATTAATGAGTTAGTCTCTACCCAAAGTCCTAACCAAATGACAAGCCATACAGTATTTACCAGACCTTCCACCCAAGTAACATTTTTAAGCCAGCTAGTTTTATATAGGTTTTATTAATGTTTTATGAGAGCAGTAGACATGTCCAGCAGATTTATAAAGGTGTTGACTAGTACTCATTGGCCTTAGAGAGCAAAGAGTTTTATTTTTAGTTTTAAAGATTACTTCTGGAATTAATGATAAAACCATTTTTCCTTTAAAGCTTTTTAATCTTGAACAAGTTTTATTATTGTCTGGAGATTTGCTTTGTCAAAATGTTTTGGTTTTAAGTTTTCTGTTTGCTTTTGATTAGTTTTATAAAGTTCCTGCATGACTTAATAAATATTGTTCATCAAGCTGCGTCAAAACTAACATCACATTCCTATAAAAGTTTTATCACTAAGTCGGGAAAAACGCTTTAAATCTTTGTTTGGGGAGTATTTTATACAAGACTTTTCAATTTTACATGTGGCTCTTATAAAAGGAAAACCAAGGATGTTTTAAAAATATTATAACCAATTCTGTATTAAAACTTTTTAAAAACTGTGAGGTTTTGTTTATAGCCATATATAGACACTTCCCTTTAGCACTTGTGAAATACTTGGACAAAACAAAAAAATTTTATTCAATAACCTATAGTATATTCCAAAATACATTTCATCATTTTAAAGATTGTTACATATAAGTTAACTTTTTTGTACTTTACATAAATAAAAAAAGAAAACAATGATTTTGATTTTAACAAATTAACTTTATTTTAAATTTATGTTTTCTCGATGAATTCTCACTTAGAACTAACTACAATTTTTGAGCTTAAGTCTAATTACAGCTTATGGAAAAATACTTAATTTTATGTAAAATATAGAAATTTGAAAATGCTAACAAATCATAAAGAAATTATTACGTTTACTTAAACGTGGAAAACTTATTCGCGATAATGTTCTCACGATAAGAAATGCTAAGAAAGCGAAAACGTGTGAACTTATTCTTATGTACATAAAACGTGTTAACTTTATTCTTATGTACATGAAACGTGTTAACTCCTCCCTTCTTTAAGATCCGCGTCCCGTGGGTCATATGTTCAAAGTGATTGTCTGTAGTTCAGATGCTTGGTTAGGAAAATTCTTTATGTTTGATTTTGGAAATAGCACTAATTCTTGATGATTTTTACGACATATTTTTATGATAATTACTATGATTACTATTATAAACCCAATTATTATGCCAATGCCCGTTTTACTTGTTAATTCTTGATTTCTAAATAATTTTTCTAATTTTTCGACATTGCTCAAATGTAAATTTTGTAAATATTTCATATCTAGTTTAATGCTTTTTTCGGTTATGTTAGACTGTACGATTGGTGGTAGAATTTGGGATATTTTTATTTCCGTATTAATGAAAGTTCTGTTTTCAATTCCTAGCGTTTCGTTGAAGTATTGTAACACAAAACTTCCTTCAAGATGTTTACTGGAACCATTAAAAAGGACATCGCCGTTAAAATTCGTGAGAAAGATGGTATGTCCATTCAAGGCTTCAACTATTCTTTCCTTGTTGAATTGATATTCGCATTTACCATTTTTTCCTTCAATCAATAACCTTATACAGTGATTTTCCTCAAGTTTCTTCAATTGCTCCATCCTACATACAACTGTTTCTTTGAAGAGGTTACATTTTTCAATGATTCCGTAAAAATTTTCCTTATTTAATTCTTCATTTCATTGTAATTCTTCATATTCCAGGAACACACGTTTGTTTTCTCGAATTGTTGATCTTATTGCAACATGATTGAATTCTTCTTTGTTGGTTTTCGGTATTGACACTATATATAAAAATAAAGAGTCCTTTACTATAATTATAGGCTGTGCGTATTCTATCGCTTCTAATTCGTTGGAGTATGGAAGGTTTTCTATTTCGGCTATTAAATAATTAATTTCAGTTTTATTGAGTAAATTGGTGTTTATAGTTCCAGCTTTCGCCAATTGTGTTGCTCTGACTATTTCCTTTATCTCTTCTTTAATTATACTTAATTTGTTGAATAAAGACTGCTGGAATTCTTCTATACGATTTGCATCTATGTGTTTTATGATTCCGTTATAGTCATTAAGAATTTGTTGCGTTGTATTCATTAAAATTTCGTTCACCTTATATTGTTCGTTGTTATTCTGTATTATTTTATTTTGACTTTTTATGATTTCATCCCAGTCCGTGGCGTCAGGATTCCCTGCAATCCACTTCCAAGCGGAACCGATCCAATTAATCGAGCGTCGTGTTCTTTTAGATTGTCCTTTCAATTCTCCTAAAAGTTTTTTTATGTGATCTATTTGATGAATGATTTGTGGTTTGACTGTGCTTTTCGCACTTATCTGGTTAATTTGAGGTGTTAATTTAATTACTATTTCTTCGTAGTTCGTGAGATTTATGACATGTACCAATTTAAAATTTCCGCTAAGTATTCGTCCGTTCCCTTGTTTAATCATCACTATCGGAGTGTTGTATTCATATATGCTGAGGGACACTGATAATGTCCAAATCATGGAGCTGAAAAAGAAAATTTAGGTATTGATTACATTTTTAATTTGGGATTTATGAATTCGTCTTCCACTAGCGGTGTTAACTGTGACTCGATTATCCTTTACAACAACTTCTTTTTTGAATTTCGGTTTATCCTTTCCTTGTATTTGTTTCACTGCAACAAATATTGTTTCTCCTGGTTTATATACCTTAGGCTTATTCTTCTTCAAATTTTCTCTATCTATTTTGCTTTTTTGGCTTCTTTTAATTCTGTTCAATAAGTCTTCATTAACTTTTGTTCTAAAGTCAACCAAATTTTGATAGTTTATGCGCTCTGCTCTACCGAAAAAGATGTCATTTGGTTTTCTATTTGTTACGGAATGTACGGAGTTGTTGTAACGATCTACGGCTATATTAATCAATTCTTTTAATGATAGTTCTTTATATTCACTTTGCAGACATCGAACAATTTCTTTAATAGTTGAATGCACTCTTTCAACGATACCATTCACTTCGCTTTTTTGTGAAGGTGTGAAATATACTTCAATTCCTAAGGTTTTGATGTAATCTAATATAACAGGACTTATGAAACTTGATTCATTATCCATCACTAACATCTTGGGGCTAGTGAAGTAATGAATTACCTTCGTTATTTTATCTCTGAGGTGAAAAACAGATTTGTCCTTTATTCTGAAAAATTTTGCGAATTTCGAAAACTTATCTACACAAGTAATGAATTTCTCGTTTTTCATTTCTATTATATCGATGTGGACTATTTCGGTAGGATAGGTTGGTACGGGAGTTTTCTGAAGTTCCGGCTTGTTTGGGTGACGATCGTACTTATTGATTTTACAGACTTCGCAATTTTGTGTATATTTTTTTATCAACTTAGCCATCTGAGGAAAGTAGTATTTCTCGAGAATTTGATCTTTATTTTCCTTTTCATTGCGATGTGCTCTCCTATGTTCGTCTTGGATGATGGAAAATTTTTGGTTTTCGTCTGTAATATCCTGAACCACTCTTTGCGTTATTCGTAATTTAAAATTACAGAAGTGATCTTGATAGATTTCTTGAAAAATTTGTATATAATTTTCGGGAATTTTCAATCCATTGATTACAGCTGGATTCAGTTTTTCTCTCAAAACTTTCATAAGATTTTCTTTATTTACATTTTCTAAACCTACGTAGTGTCGGTGAAAGGCTGGATGTGGTTCCTCGTGAGCACATATATTATTTCCAACATTGACGATAATCTGATTCCGGAAAACGTTTATTGGAGCCTCGCAGTGTGGAATTAAATTGCTATTATCTTCCTGTGCGCTGTGAGCCGTTTCAGTTGAAGATGATGATAGAATGTTAGCTTCTAACTTCAGCCTAGATAAGGCGTCAGCTACCTTATTTGTACATCCTGGCTTGAATATAAGTTCATAATTATATTCTTCTATTCTTGACTTACATCTTTTCAATTTAACATTATTGTTTCTGTTACTCAGGGCAAATGTGAGCGGCTGATGATCTGTAAGGATCTTAATTTTTTTTGCTCCATATAGATAATTCCTCAAATTATCTAATGCCCATACAATTGCTAACATTTCCTTCTCATTTGTGGCATAATTTTCTTCAGTCTTATTTAAAGACCTTGAGATATAAGTTATAGGTCTATCTTTGCCAATTTCCCCTTGCGATAATACAGCCCCTATTGCGCTGTTTGATGCATCGGTGGTAAGTATAAATGGTTTTTCAAAATCGGGAAATATGAGAATTTCAGAAGAAGCAAGAAGTTCCTTCAGTTGTTTGAACGCTTGTAATTCCTTTTCGTCAAGTGTTATTTGTATTTTCTTGGATTGGTTTGCTTTAATCTGAGCGTTTTGTCCTCTTGTTAAATTGGTTAGCGGCTTAGCAATTTTAGCGAAGTCTCTTATGAATCTTCTGTAATATGATGTAAGTCCGAGGAAGCTTTTTAATTCTTTTAAATTTTGTGGTGGTTTGATACGCTGTATTGTTGATATCTTTTTAGGATCCGGTTTGATACCCTGACTTGTTATTAAATGGCCTAAAAACTCTGTCTCTGATTTTAAAAATTCTGTTTTGTCTAAATTTACTTTTAGGTTTGAAATTTCTAACTTAGTGAAAATTTTCTCTACATTTTTCAGATGTTCTTCTTCATTTTTACCTCCGAAGATGATTATGTCGTCAATGTAAACATAGCAGATCTTTCCAATATATTCTTTTAAAACATCATCTATCATACGCTGAAAGATTGCCGGAGCATTTTTTAATCCGAAAGGTAATCTGGTAAATTCATATTTACCATTCATAGTGGAAAATGCAGTCTTTGGTATATCAGATTCTTTCATTCTTATCTGATGAAAGCCTGAAGTTAAATCGACTGTAGTAAAGTACCTTGAATTACCTAGATTCGCAATAGTATTCATAATGTCTGGTATAGGATAGGTGTCGGATACTGTTACTGCATTCAATCTTTTATAATCTATTACCATTCTATATTTTTTTACGCCTGATGCATCCAGCTTTTTTTCAACAATCCAGATTGGAGCGTTGTACGGACTTTTCGATGGTCTTATAATACCGTCTTTCAGCAGTTTTGCGATCTGTTTTTCTACCTCACTCCTCATATTTACAGGATAAGGGTAGGATTTAGCGTAGATTGGCTCATCCGTAGTTGTTTTGATTTCTGCTCTTACATTTGTGTCGATAGTTTCTTCATCATTCAATGGACCAAAAAGAAATCTGAAATTTCTGACTAAATTTTTAACTTTTTCTTTAATTTTTCCGCTTAAATGACTATCTCTTATCTCTTAATTGTTGACCTGTATTGATTGTTTTTCCTTTAAGGGTATCTTAATATTCGGTGAAATTTTCAAAACATTATTTTTCCTGTCGATGATTGCACCTAACGTTTTTAGAGTGTCATCACCGATTATTCCGTCGAAAGATTTTAATCCGGGAAGAACGAAAAAATCTATTTCTGAGTGATTATTGATGCTTTTGAAGAATTTTCCTGTTACCTTTTCTCGAATTTCGACATCTCCGCCAGCTGATTTAATTTTAAATGGAATTTGTGTTGATTGAGGATTTGTAGCGAGTTTGGGTTTAATGAAATTTTTATTTGCACCTGTATCAATTAAAAACTTCAGGACCTTCCCATCCTTCGTTCTATACTCTAAGTATGGAACGCTAGATAGGCTCCCGTCATAAAATTTAGTTCCGATTCTTCTTCTGTTTGTTCCTGATCCTCTTCGACTTCTTCAACATCGCTATATTGTTGGATGTAGTCTTCATAATTATTTGCTTCTGCCTGCGTTTCCATTTGGTAAAGTCTCTGTTGCTTTCGTAAGTGTCCATCTGTGTCATTTTCGCGTTTTGTTGCAAAATTGTTCTGATAATTCCTGTTCATATAATTAATTTGCTTTGTTTGAACTGACTGATCGATATCCATTGGCACGGGTGGTTTTGGTTGAGAGGGTCTAGGTGGTGGTCTATTGTTAGATTGATGCTGAATATTATATGATAAATTTTTCTGTTGAATTGGTATTGGCGTCGTCCTTCGTGCATACTGATTTCCATTCTTCGTCGCTGTCATCTGATTTACTGGTGCAGTTACCGAATTATTAAAATTACGTTTGTGAATAGACATGTTTCTGAAATTTAAATTTTGCATTTCTAAGCAAAATGAGTAAGCCTCTGGAAGTGTCTGCGGTCGCTGTATCATCAACATTTTTGAAAGTTCACCGTTCAGGCCTCGTATGAACACATCCAGTGCCCTATTTCTGTATGTTTCTACCAGAACATTGATTGTATCCTGATTGTAGTCCTCGGTTTTTATTTTATTAACAATCAGAGAGAACTGATGATTTACGTTCGCGTAAAATTCATCGATACTCATGTTTTTCTGACCCAAATTGTTTAATTGGTACTCTAAGCTTCTTAAATCCCTCTTGTCAGCATAGTGCAGTGACAAGCATTTCTTTATGGTGGACCAATCATCATCAAAAATATTATAAGAAATAAGTGCGGAATCCGCGTTACCTCTAATTTTTTGTCTTATACTTTTTAAAATTGCTCGATAGATAGGTCTGTTACGTACTATTTCGTAATCTTGTAGAATGCTTTCGACGTGGTGTACCCAAGAGACATATTGAAGAGGATTTCCATCGAATGGTTGAAGCTCTTTTACGCAATCGGGCAATTTACTGATCTCTTTTAACTCTTCTTCGTTTTTTGGAATTTGTGCGGTTTCTTGAACTGGGACTGACGAAATAAATTTTTCTTCTAATTTTTGAAGCCTACGTTCTAGTTCTTTACTTATGTTAATCTGAGCATTGACTGCACCTGTCAATTGTTTTATCGCTTCTTGTATTTGTTCCATGATTGAGAAAAAAATATCTTGCTTTTAAAATTCAATATATTTAAATAAAATTTAGTCACGGAATTTCACGTATTTACAAGAAATTTCTTGATGATTTGTCAGAGTTTTTTTTTTTTTCAAAAAAAAAATATTTTATTTTTATTGAAAGCTAACAATTTCAACTTAAATCTAAATTTTATCAATGTATTTTAATCAATAATTTTTACTTAAAATTCATTTAAATTTGGTTACAGAGATGGTATAAGGACAATTTGGTATTTTAGTGTTTATTTTTATTTATTTATTTTTATCATAAATACAAAAATAAATTTCAATAAATTTATTCAACAGACATAAAATGCTTATTACAATCAATTACAATCATTAATTTATTTCAACACTTCTTTTTATTTTGAATAAACTTTGATATATTTTCTTATTTCTAATTATATTTTTAATATAAATTTTCTTATATTGAAAAAAAGACAGCTCAATGGAAATTTATTTTATTTTATTTTCTTTCTACAACTCACTTGATGACTTTATTATTTCACCTTTTTTTTTATTCAAAAATTATCTTATTTCTAATTATAATTTCGATATAAAATTCTTACACAAAATACAGTTTAGAAATTTATTTCTTTATTTTATATTTTTTCGTAACTCATCCTTAAAATATTATAATTTATATTTTCAAATATATTTCACCTTTTAGTTTCTTTTGTAAAAATTTAAATTATAAAAAAATTTCAACTTACAAACAAATTTCTTCCAATATTTGTATAAAATTAATTAATTAAAAATTTGAAAATATCTTTATTTCAAAAAAAATTTATTTTTTTCTTTTGTTCAAATTTTTATGTTGATATTTAATTTTTGTTGAACAATATTTTTTTTTTACTTACATTAAAATTAGAAGGATCCTCATTTCTTTATGAGCGTAGTTCCTTAGTTTTGAAGATCTTGGATCTGGGTAATTTGTTTTTCTGGTACCAGCCGCGTGTCTTCCAGGTTCGGACGTGTCGTATTCCTCCCGTTTGGTGCGTTAGCGTTGAAGTTGCAGACGACCTACTAATGGTACGATTTTCACTATCACAATTCTTCTGGATTCGTTACTTCGTGAATTTATACCAGCACAGCTATGTTCTTATGGCAATAGCTCTGTAGACAATTATGTTCTCATGGGAATAATTATCTTGCTGAATTAGTTGTAGTGATATTTTCTGATAATTTTTGTTTCTATAGTTTTTTTTTTTAACTATGTTCTCA
Source organism: Villa cingulata (assembly GCA_951394055.1). Classification (NCBI taxonomy): domain Eukaryota; kingdom Metazoa; phylum Arthropoda; class Insecta; order Diptera; family Bombyliidae; genus Villa; species Villa cingulata. Next base: position 30,173,198 of record OX596020.1, on the reverse strand, counting down.
TGGGAATAGTTATCAAAATATTTTTCACTATACTTTTACAAAAAAGTTTTTCAGATTTTCACTACTTTTATTTTCACTTATTTTCACTACTTGCACTTTCGGCTGGTCCCTGTTCGGGCGCCAGTTAACTTTTTTGTACTTTACATAAATAAAAAAAGAAAACAATGATTTTGATTTTAACAAATTAACTTTATTTTAAATTTATGTTTTCTCGATGAATTCTCACTTAGAACTAACTACAATTTTTGAGCTTAAGTCTAATTACAGCTTATGGAAAAATACTTAATTTTATGTAAAATATAGAAATTTGAAAATGCTGACAAATCATAAAGAAATTATTACGTTTACTTAAACGTGGAAAACTTATTCGCGATAATGTTCTCACGATAAGAAATGCTAAGAAAGCGAAAACGTGTGAACTTATTCTTATGTACATAAAACGTGTTAACTTTATTCTTATGTACATGAAACGTGTTAACTTATATATGTTTTAAAAATATCAGATTTTTTTAAAAATTGGAAAAAAATTAAAAACAGTGGTGATTTTAAACGTTAAGCTAAAAAAAAATATCTTAAAATCCTGAATACAGAAGTTTTACCAAGTTATAAGCAGATAGCTTAATGTAGTCTTAATACTCTACAAATTGTTGGTGGTGTTGGCATATACACTTGTACAAGAGCAAACGATCTTGTATAAAGAAATAATAAAACTAAATGTTCTTATAACGATATATTATTGCGAATTAATTTACAATGTACAGACAGACTAACTGATTTTCAAAGCGCATGTCTGTTTTTCTTTCAATTTTATGCAGGGCGATTCTATTCAACATACAAATATTGGTACCATGCGATTCTTCGAAGTGTTTTATGAAAGAAATTGTACTAGTAAAAATTCAATTGAATTTATTTTAAGACCTTGTATAACCTTTTGTATACCAAACATATCATCCTCATTATTTCTGCACAGAAGCGTGTTTTCAACTACATGTTATAGTATATCAAAATAAAGGTAATTGAATTACCTATCACTTGCACAAAAAATTAAGATGATATAGGAATGTACAAAAAATTACAGCCGATTTTGTGTCACAAGGTCTAGAAATTTTCAATATCCTCTAGTGCCTTCAGTTGAGTTTTTGCTAGTACAATTTTTGTCATGACACAATCCGAAGAATTGCGTGGTATCAATATTTGTATGTTAAATAGAATCACCTTGTATTTAAATACATGAAACTGTTTAAATAACTGCGAACTAGACATAAGAACATGGCATAAAACTCAATGCATTTAAAAAAGCATTATATAAAACTAAATACTCTCGTATGTGACAAAATGATTTTGAGCAAGCAGTATGTGAGTCTCAATGTATTTATTAAAGGTTTAAATCAAATAAAAAGGTTTTATCCAATATTCACCATTTTCAGATTTTCGAGCTGCAAACATATGAAAATACTTTAGTTTTTTGGGCTTATTATGTAAGATTTCAACAGTAAAGTGGCTGTAGCATTAAAATTTTACGTTTGAATAATGATAATTTTACTTTTATATGTAATGTCTATTCATATAAAAGTTAAAATATTAAAAAAATAAACAAATATTATCGTGTTAGGCATAGTCATTGTTATAGGCACTTCTAGTTTTATTAATAAAAGAATTTAATCCAAATTCTTTATATTAAATTCTTTTTTTCTATTAGTAATGTAATTTTAAAGCAAATTTATCTAGAATTAGGCATATTTGGTACTTGATAATCTTAATAAGGCAATTTAAATATAGTTTTATTGTATATTGCAAGAGTATATCACAACTAATATAAAACAACACAATTGTGCTTTTAGGTTCTATAAGAGCTTTATCAATGGTTTTAGGGTGCTCTTCGAAAACTCCACACAACTGGACAAGATAAAACTAAGGAGTTTCAAGACAGTTTGTAAAACTGGCTCTCACAACCCCTTGTAGATAGGCCTTTTCAACTTTATAAAGGTTATAAAAAAGTTTTATGACGATTTCCTCAATCTAACAGCTTTGAGACGGTCTTGAAAAATTGGTTTGATTTATGCCCTGTATGCCATTATAAAATTAAAATTCTTACTTGGGCATTGAGACAGAAATTGCGTTTGAACATGGATCAGACTTTTCTAGCCCATGAGACCAATATAGAACCTAGGCTTTCTACCATAGGTCATCAGACAGACACGTGCGCTCGACAGCTAGAATCCTGCTTTCTGACAAATGTAGACCCTGCTACTTCCAGCCATCGGGTTTATAAAAGTTTGTACGAACCAATGCATAGTCGGGATCGACCAAATGTGCATTTTAACGGTTCTCGTACTAATAGTGGCAGGAGTATTGTGTCTGGTGGCCATCCCTACATGAAAATCAACCCTAAGGAATACGATGGTAGGGAGCCATGGCAAAGTTATAGGTCGCACTTCGACGCGGTAGCGAGGGCGAATGGTTGGCCTGATGAATTCAAGGCTCTTGGTTTAGCACCTCATTTAACGGGAACGGCCTTAGCATTCTTCGAAACACTACCCAGAGCCGTTCAAGACGATTATCACCTACTGGATCAAGCCTTAAATAATAGGTGCAGCATCCAGTATAGGCAATCGGTGGCCCATATCCAACTGCGTGGTCGAATTCAAAGGGACAGAGAATCACTCCCAGAATTTGCCACGCAAGTACAAAAATTAGTGTACCTAGCTTTCCCAGGCTGTCCTGAGACGGCGAGAGACAGGATAGCCCTAGGACAATTTGTGGACGGTCTTCTTGATTTGGAGGTCCAACAGCGTGTCCGTGACGCAGCCCTTGAGTGCTTGGAGGAAGCCCTCGCTTTAGCGAGCAGAATGGAAGCTAGTAGGGATGCAACACGGATAAGCCGAAGAGGGATCCGGGTCAATCAAGTAGTCGTCCAGAACGAGGGACGAAATGGTAAATCCAAGAAATCGGGAAAAGCCTACAGCTCAGCTTAGAGGAGTGCAAGTTGAGCTTCCCTATACAAGACACTCCAACTGGTAGTCCTACCCTAGCGACTGGGGTGACTGGTAGAATCAAATTTTTCAACCCTGAAAAACATTTTGGGTTTATTGTCAGAGACGACACCAATGAAGAGATATTTTCGCATCGCGATGAAATGAAACCACTGGGGAAAGTAGCATTGCAGCGTGGTGACAGGGTCCAATTTGATGTAGTCTCCACTGCTCGTACTCCGCAAGCCACTAATATAGTTCTCTTGGGTACCAATTCAAGACACCAAAACCCTGCAGTCACTTCATCTACTGCTTCTAATGCTGTTCCTCGTACCAACAACATCGATATTTCTAATCCTAAATGTAACGCATACCCTAGCAGTACAATACCTATCTCTTGTCCTAATGTTTCTAGTTCTGAAGGTACAGCCACGCCTATCCAAAAGCCTATAATCCCTTCTGATTTTAATTACCCTAGCCTTCGAAACAATTTTCATTCCAATACTGCACATACTTCTAATTCTAATTTCACACTCGTTTCTAATGCCAGTCCCACAGCCACCATTCCTACCACGCCTTGTTCAAATAGTGTCATATATGATCCACCTAGCCCTGTAATCACCCATAATCTTAATTCTTCGTTGAAAGCTCACCCTAATTTAACAATCAACAATCTTTCGGATTCTTCAAACAATTATCTAAATGTTACACCCCTACCTTTGGCCAGTCAATCCCCTGTAACTACTACCGTTGACGTGACTAAAACATCCCCTCCAGTGCACTATAACCAATCTGTTATCAGTCCAATTGCAGGCTATACAAATGGTCCTATACTTGAATCTAGTCCATCTACATACTCGACAGACTTCTCTTCGGCATCTAATCCATCAGTTTCTACCAAACCTCCCACTTTTTTTCAATTTTCGAACAACCCTCTTCATCGGAGGCAACTTCTGGGATTACACCAGCCTTATGTCGTTCTGATGACCCCTCGGGTACCTTTTATAACCCTTTAAACTGATCTCCACTGACCTATGGGGGCCGAAGTTAGTGGAGGATGAGGCTAATGGATGAGGATAATTCCCTTCTACACAACCCTTCCTACAGACACGGATGTTCTCCTCTCCTCTCAGCTTCCTCTCTGCTGCCGGAACAAATGTGCCTGATTTCTTCTATCTCTCGTGTATCCAATGGCCAGGTATGGACTAGGATTTCTAATCTATCCTACTAAACCATTACCCTACCTAGTCGCTTACCTGTGGCCCATTTGGATACTGACCTGACTATCCTGTGTCATGAAGTTCGTGAAATTCCTACTGCTACTACACTGCCTTCTCATTTGAATGACCTTTTCCTATCTAGTAGTGAAGGACTTCAACCTGCCCAGCAATCTGCTTTAAGAGATCTTCTTATCGAATTCCAATCTGTTTTTTCTGAATCTAAAGAAGACATTGGACGAACCAGTATCCTTCGACACAAAATAGACACCGGCCTCGCACAACTCGTTAAACAACCTCCTCGTCGTATTCCTTTCTCTAGACGAGTTGAGGCCGAACAAATGGTTAAGGAAATAAAAGAACAAGGTGTCATTCAATCCTCTACCAGCCCTTAGCGTTCTCCCGTAGTCGTCGTGAAAAAGAAAGATGGTTCACTCCGTTTCTGCATCGATTATCGGCGTTTAAATGAAGTTACCAAAAAGGACTCCTATCCTCTACCGCGTATTGACCTTACTCTTGAAGCTTTGGGTAAGTCAAAGTGGTTCGCGTCTTTAGATCTCCTCTCGGGATATTTCCAAGTGAAAATGCATCCCGATGATAAAGAAAAAACCGCGTTTAGTATCGGTTCGGGATTATACGAATTTAACGTAATGCCTTTTGGTCTGACCAATGCTCCTGCAACTTTCCAGCGCTTGATGGAGATAGTGCTTCATGATATTCCCTATACGATGTCCTGAGGATGTCTAGACGACCTACTGGTACATGCCGAATCCTTCGATATCCTGTTAAAGAATTTAAGAGTGGTATTTCATCGCTTATCTCAAGCGGGCTTGAAACTATCGCCCAAGAAATGCCATCTATGTCGCCGAGAAGTCAGATTTTTGAGGCATGTGATTTCGGAGCGCGGACTCTCTACAGACCCTGAAAAGATTAAGTCTGTGCGTAACTGGCCTAGACCCAGTAGCAAGAAAGATATCCAGTCTTTTCTCGGCCTGTGTGCTTATTATAACGTTTTGTGCAAGACTTCTCTTCAATCAGTAAGCCACTTACTGGACTTACTGAGAAGGCCTCAAGGTTTGAATGGACACCGGAGTGTGACCGTGCTTTTCAGACCTTGAAGGAGAAGTTGACCCAGGCGCCTATATAAGCACAGCCGAATGATCATGACCCATTTATCCTCGACACTGATGCCAGTCAATTTGCATGGGGGGCGGCCCTGTCACAGTTCCAGCATTTCGAGGAAAAGGTTGTCGAATACTACAGTAAGACGTTCAGCGGACCCGAGAGGAATTATTGTGTAACGCGAAGGGAGCTCTTGGCAGCTGTGAAGGCTGTAGCGCATTTTCGCCCCTATGTCCTCGGACGACGCTTTCCATTGCGCACCGACCACGCATCTCTGCGATGGCTGATGAACTTTAGAGAGCCTGAAGGACAAGTTGCACGGTGGATAGAGAGGCTGCAGGAGTTTGATTTTGAAATTCAACACCGTGCAGAGAAGAATCATGGCAACGCGGATGCTCTCTCTCGTCGTCCTTGCGAGTCCTCGTCCTGTGTCTACTGTAGCAGGCTTGACGAAAAACAGATGTTGCTGGTAAAGACTGAAGCCATACAAGCCATGGATATGGAACATATTCAGGCAACCGATCCGCCCCCGCTTTTAAATCTTATTGGTCCATGTTCTCTTCTCTAGTCCTTAAGGATAGTGTTATCTACCGACATTCCCCCAATCCTCCCTATCAGCTACAGTTGTTGGTTCCTGAGTGTTAACAGGCGGAAGTACTGAAACGCATGCATGATAGTCCGGCCGGCGGCCATTTTGTCATAGAAAAAACCCTCGCGAAGATACGCGAGAGATACTATTGGGTAGGGCTATCTGCAAGTGATCGACGCTACTGCCTTCGCTGCACAGTATGTCAGCAAAGAAAAGGGCCAATTCCTCGAACTAGGGCACCCTTACAGGTGCGAGTCTCTGGCTACCCGTTCGAGAGAGTTGCTGTTGACATACTAGGACCACTACCTGTAACTGGAAATGGCAATAAATACATCATAGTCATGATGGACTATTTTACCAGGAGGCCTGAAGCGTTTGCGGTCCCAGACCAAACTGCTGAAACGGTAGCAGAAGTATTAGTCAGCCAAGTCTTTTCGCGATTCGGATTATGTAAACAATTACACTCTGATCAAGGACGTAATTTTGAGTCTGCTGTATTTAAAGAGATTCTTCATCGTTTTAGGATCGAAAAGACGCGAACCACTGCGCTACACCCTCAGAGTGATGGTCTTGTCGAACGTTTCAATAGAACTATCTTAGACCACCTCTCTAAGTTTTTTGTCAAACACCAAAAAGATTGGGATACCTACCTGCCTTTTCTTCTCCTCGCTTATCGCTCTTCGGTTCAGAAATCCACACAAAACACTCCCGCTTTCTTAAATTTGGGACGTGAACTTCGACTTCCTATCCAATTACTAACTGGGGGGCCTCCAGATCATCATCTACAAGATGTGCCCACTTATGTAGCTAATCTATAAGAAAGACTTTCAAATGTCTATTCTTTCAATCGTTCACAGCTCACAGAAGCTAGTCGTAGGATGAAGGATCGTTGTGATTTGTCCGCGAAAACAAACCCTTTCAAAATTGGAGACTTTGTCTGGCTTTATAACCCTAAGAGAAAGAGAGGCTATAGCCCTAAACTTCAACGAGACTGGAATGGTCCGTACGAAATAATCGAATTAGTTACAGATGTCGTCTATAAAATTAAGCATAAGACTTCGAACCGAACAAGTGTCGTCCACTGCGATCGTTTAGCCACAGCGACTATCTGATGTTATTTTACCCCTTCTCATATCCGTCTCTTTCCTAATTTTTATTTCCTCATGTTTCAGTTACTTCTTATCAGTCTACCCTTTTTAATTTAATTTTATTTGTGCCGAACCTATTTACTGCGCAAAGCATTTTTTTTTCTTTTCTTTGCAAGTAAGCGCAGCAGCTGGAGGATTTCAGGATCCCACCAAGTCTCCTCTATCCCAAATAATCCCGGCCTGCCAGCCACATTTACACACTCAGTTGGGACTTTGAGCTCATAAACGGGGGGTCTTGTTGTAAACCTGAAAAAGAAAAAAGGATAAATTAATCTTCAAATCAAATTAAAATAATTATAATTTAAAAATTAAAAATAATTTCCATACTTACCTGTAACTTGTCACTTTGTTTATTTACATTTTTGTAATAGAATGACATTGTCACTTTTAAAATAAAATGTCATCTTCTTCTTTTTTTGTATACAGATTCAGCAAAAAACAACGAACGTTACCACTGGAATTTTCTTTCAATCCGTTGACGTTACAGCGGGCGGCGAATTGATAGAAAATTCCAGACTACAACTGTTTACTATTTTTTTTTGTGTGTGACGAGGAGTATATAAACGGGCTCGTCACAACACAGAAAAGTTTTTTTTAAGTTTTTGATTTTTCAGTTTTTTAAGTTTTTTGATTTTTCAATTTTTAAATTTAAAAAAAAAGTTTAGTCTTTAAAATTTTTTTAGATTAAATTCAAAATTTTAATTTTCCAGAATTTTTAGTTTTTTTTTTAAGTTTCTGTTTTTTTTAAATTTTTAATTTTGTTAGTAGTGAAATTTTTCTTTTGTTCGGATTTTTGTTAAAGTTTTTTTTATATAAAAATAAAAGTAAAAAAAAACGATAATCAGATTTGTTTTTTGGTAAGTGAAATTTTCCTTTGTCTTATTTATTTTTTTTTTCTAAAAAAAGAAAGACTTGATTTGTTATAATAACCCTTTGCCTATAAAGGGTTAGAAGAATAAAGTTTTTTTCCCTTCCTTTGTTTTCCCACTCCTCATCATTTTTTTTTGTTTTTTTTTCTTTCAAGGTTCCGCTCGGGCCCTAATTTTCGTGTTCTATTCTTTTTTTTGTGCTCTTTTTGGGCTAAATTTTAACACTTTCTTTTGTCTTTCACGAAAAAGGGTTAAGGAAAAGGCATAGAAGAAATTCTCCCCCTCTTCTTTTATAACAATATCATATCAAATAAGTGATGGTACCACTCAAAACCATATAAAATTTAATAAACCAGTCATGCAACTCACAAACTGATTCATCTATATAAATATTCTTATGTTTCTCTCATATTTACATCTCTCCTGAATTATAAACTTTCGCTGTTTTTCGATATTAATTAAAAAACTTTTTCGATCTTTATTTTTGGCAAACAAACAAACATTTAAATAAAAAAAATGAAATGGTTCATCTAGTATACTGTATTATATTTGTATAATACAAATGAAAAAGATAGAAAATAACGCTATAATTTTTTCAAAAAAAAGTCTCAATTTTCAAATTTTTGCAAAAACAAACAAGAAAAAAAAATGTAAATCATAAAAATATTTTTGAAAAAAAGTTTTACATTATACCTAATTTAAATATTTTCAATTCAATCAGTAAAATTTAATTTTATGTTATATTTTATTCTTCAATCTTGTGGAAATTTGTTTTTTAGAAATAACACACACACCACACACTCCCGACAAAATATACAAAATCCTTAACACACCTGATAATTTATTATTTTTTTTTTTAATATGAAAAAGAAAAACTTTCACATTTAATTATTTCAAAATGTATAATTTTCAAATTGACTTTCACTTTATCAAAGAATATACAGGGTGTTCCAGATTTGGTGAATAATATTTCAAGGGGTTAAAGTAGAGTGCATTTGCAATCGAAAATGTTATATGACATTTTCTCGTTTGCGCTTTATTTTCGACGCTAGAGGGCGTTTAAAATTTTGAGGATTTATCATGATCTTTCAACACAAAATCACGTGTAACTTTTTGCACACCCTACGTATCAAAATTTAGCATTCTAGCGAATGAGAGAAAACAAAATTACCTTTCTTTTGATATACTATAACAGGTAATTAAGAATTTGGATCCTTGGAAAAGAACATCCTGAAATCAAAATTCATTATGCATTTTCTAAAACCGTTTTTGTTCTGCATAGGATATCTGAAAAAAATTGCAGTACGACAAATGTTCCAAACCTAAAAAAAAACTGTGAGAAAGTGTCTTGTTTCAAACAAAAAAAATCCGACGTCGATTGCATGAGCCGTTTTTGAGTTATTAAGGATCATAGATGAGTGGAAGGGATCAAAAATGTGCTTAAAATCGCACATTATAATCTAGAAAGAGGATTTTTTATCATTACTCATATGAAATTCTTCAACAAACATTCATTAGATCTTATGTTCCAGTTAAAAAAAATTTCTCGACTACCTGCAGGAGGAAAAATTATGCCTGTATATTGAATACTTTCGGATATATTGAGGGAACTTTTTTATAACCCCCTAATACAGATCAATTGTGTGCTTATACCAACATAACATGTAAATACTAATGAACATTATGAAATGTAATAAAGGGAATGTGAATAAAAACAGTTTAATTTTTAAGGTTTTATTTAAATTCTTTTACAAAAAATGTTCAAAATTTCCTCCTCCAGCTTCACAACATGCCCTAGCTCGCCTTAACAAAGACTGTTTTATTCGTCCAGCCGTTAGAAATGCTCTGAGTTTTTCAGACGCAGCTCTTATCTTAGATCTTAAATCATCTATATTTCTTATATCTCCTCGATAGACCCTTGGCGTTAGATATCCCCAGACGAAAAAATCTATTGGGTTAAGATCTGGAGATCTTGGTGGCCATCTTATTGGACCAAATCGACCTATCCATCTTCTACCAAACAACTCATTGAGCTTCAATGTTACTATAGAAGCAGAGCTGGGGCACCGCCCAGTTGAAACCACATTCTTCGTCGTATGCTAATTGGCAAGTCTTCTATCAGGTTAAAAAGTTCATTATTTATAAAATGTAAAAATCTGTCAGCGTTCAGGTTTCCTGGGAGCTCAAATGGTCCCAATAAATGGTTCCCAATTATACCAATCCATAAATTTACATTAAACTGATGCTGGAAAGAAGATGATGAGTATAAATGAGGATTTCTGAAGACCACTGGTGCTCATTATGAATATTTAATATTCCTCTTCTCGTGAAAGTAGCCAGTCCATAAAATAGATGTTAGGTCTTCTCTATGTCTAAGAAGCCATCTAGAAAAAGTTACTCGCTGTACAAAATCGCTTTCTTGAATATGCTGTACTCATTGGTAATGGAAAGGTGTTCAAATTTAAACTAAGTAGGCAACATCGTACACAATTTCAACTATTATATATAACATGTTAGTTCTTATGTAGTATCCGTCGAGTATACATGTTCTTTGTAATTCTTAAAACTTTTAATATTTCTAAAAATTTCGTTCTTCTTTAATTTATCTTTTTTAATAATAAACAATAATTTAAGACTGAAGACTGAATTACATTTTGATGTTTGATCTGATACTTATTTTATTATGTATTATGTTTAGTTACATTTATATATATAGTGATTGTGTACAATTTGTTTTTTTTTTTTTGTATGTATAATTATAATAATTACAAATGTTGTTGTCTTAGTCTAAAATATGTATTATTTTATTGATTATTGATTGTCTAAATTATAATTATAATGAATAGTGGAATGTATGTTGATGTTTGCGTCAATTGTTGAGATCAACATTGAATAGTCTTATTGGACTAATTGTTTATTGTTGAATATTTGACAGTTTATTGTTTATTTAATATTTGTGTTTTTTGGATATATTCGAATGTCGTGAAATTAATTAAATGTGTTGTTTTTATAATTATTATTTATTAAATTTCAATTAAAATGAAGATTTGATTGAATGTGTATTTGATTCATGTAAATCAAAATACTTCATTTTTATTGAAATTTGTTTATTAATGCAAATGCCGTCGGCAAAGTGAAAAACTGTGAAGTGTTTAAATATAAAAGTTACAAATGTGTTTAATTTGTGTATGTGCAATAATTTCTAAATGCAACTACAAGTGTAATTTCAGGTGTTTTTTGGTAGAATTATGGGGTTGATAGTATGTAAATTAATTTGTACCAATTAACCATCATAGTTTTGTCAACACCTGAAAATCAACTAAGAAAAAGGGTGAAGTGAAAAAACTGAGTGATAACGAACAAGGTATATATGTTATTTCATTACAATTTACCACAATTTCAACAATCTGTCAGTGATATTCAAGCCTACTATTCTTATATTATAAATTACATATTTTGGTGATATAATAAAATGGAAAATTTGATAAAGCAACGAAGGGTAAACAAAACGCTGTTTACAAAACTACAAAATAAAATTGCTGAACTTATTGCTGAATTAAATACAAGAATTGAATTATTGGAAGTGTACTTAAATAAGCTAGAGAAAATCTACGAAGATTTAACGAAAATTCAAAATGAGATTTATCTATTAACGGATGAAAATGATTTAGACGAGCAAATTACATATCGAGAAACCTTTGACGATCAATAACTTTCAACTAAGGCTAACTTATTAGTTAGTATAAATCAACGACGTGGTCCACCAGTAATTACAGATGATGTATCATCCAATTTAACAATTTCACTCAACGCACTAGCACAAGGTCAAACACAGCTAACACAAGCTATGCAGCAACTATCATCAAACGCTTACCATTCAACACCAAATTCAAGTTTGTCATCTGATTCACAATCTAAGATAAAGTTACCTACCTTAGAAATTCTGAGGTTTAGTGGTAATTATAAAGAATGGAAACCTTTTTTCAACATATATAACTCAATCGTGCATAATAATACAATCATCTCAACTATACATAAGTTTCAATTTTTAAAACAATCATTATATGGAGAAGCTTCTTCAACCTTGAAACATCTTCAGTTATCTGAAGGCAATTATGTCGCAGCTTATGAATTGTTAAAACAAAAATATGATAAGGATGGAATGATACTTGAAATGCACTTGGAAACAATGCATAATTATAATTCATTAAAAACAACGTGTGCAGAGTCGATTCGCGATATAACTAACACATTTGAAGAAAACGTACGAGCTCTACAAGCCTTAGGACTACCCACCAAGGAATGGGACTGCTGGTTAATATATTTATTAGTGAACAAATTAGATAAGGAAACACAACAATTGTGGCGTCGATCAATAGCGACTACAAAACGACCAACGTTCGACATATTACTGAAATTCCTCGATGAACGGATTTATAAATTGACAATGATTTCAAAGTCAGTTTCAAAAGACACAAAACCAGTAGTCAACACAAAAGCAAAGTTGAGTTGTGTCACATCAATTGATTCATGTCCACATTGTCATGAAAATCATCGCTTGTATAATTGTCCTAAATTTTTAGGTTTGAAACAACAAGAAAGAAATCAAACTGTGACAAAATTGAGGGTTTGTTATAATTGTCTACGAGGTAAGCATCTAGTGATTGCAAGTCTAATTCTAGGTGCAAGACATGCAATAAAAAACATCATACGACTCTTCATTACGAGAACAAATCTGCAGCAACTGTACAAACTATAGATTCAACATCGGTTTATGTGGCTTCTTCTACACAAATTTCACCATCTTATGTTAGCGTTCTTCCTATTGCAATGGTTTTTATACGAGATAAATACAACCAACTTCAGCCATGCGTGGCATTACTTGACACTGGCTCTCAAGTCTCACTTATATCAGAATCATGCATTCAACGATTAGGGCTAGAAAGAGCAAGGGCAAATCTTTTGATTACTGGTGTAGGTAGCACAAAGAACGTTACAACTAGAGGAAAAATACAAACACAGATTTATTCAAAAAATGGTAACCAATCTATGTATATATGTTACGACATCCCAAGTAGAAAATTTTGGTCACATTTTGGTAAATGTGTAGTAACTTTGTGTGTACACACGACACTTAAGTGGTAACAATCTGGTCGCTGTTACGTCGCTGTGTCGACAATGACAATATGAGGTGTTACATTTTTAAAGTCGACACTGTGTTGACACAAGGTGTTTGTTTGGCGACGGTATTAACACGTTTTGTCGTAACAGTTACTAGAACGCGGTTACAACACAGTTACACACAATGTTACAAATTTCTTTTATATATAGTATATACACATACATATAATAATATATAATAATATTTTTTTAAATTAATGCTACTTTCTTTTCTTACATGAATCAACACAACTTATAAATTTAATTACATTTTTTTAAGAATTTATTATGTAGAAAAATTATAGACGAATTGAAGCATATCGAATTTCAATTGTTACATGCATGAGAGTTTATTGCCAGATTATGTTCATCGTCTAGATTTAAAAAATAGGTCCAAAAAATTATCGGTTCTTCTTATATATTTAAAATTTATTAAGTAAATTATTAAAAATTATAATAGAAATTAAATATGTCTGAACTTCTGAAAAATGTGAAAATTTGTTTTTGTAATTCAAGTCTTGAAAGACGGCAAAATATCCTGTTACCATGTGAAAAACATTAAAAATATTGGTTTTTAATTCATTTTCTTTAATAAATTTCAAATTATTTGTTTAGGAAATTATTTCAAAAAAATAAATTTCTACTAAAAATGGAGTAGTCACGAAATTTCAAAATTGTGTAAGTTTTAAAACAATGTTTCCAAAAAAGTGAACTCTGTGAGTAACTTTATTTCGTAAAAGAAATTTTGTGTCGAAAATTTTACTGAAAATTACTCTTTCGTAAAAATGTTACCGAAATCACACACAATGTGTAAGAAGAGTAACAAAGTTACGAATAAAGTCCGTTTTGTGTGCAAAAGTAACAAAGTTACTGAATGTGTCTGCTTTGTGTCAAGAAGGTGACGAAGTGTTTGTATGTGTCTCTTTCTGTCATTTTGACGTATATTCTACAGGCGAAAAATGTCGTTCAAAATTGTGATCACAAAAGAAAATAATAAAGACTGTGTTTTAGCTGTGCCAGTTGCTTGGGAAAGCAACGGAATTTTATCTTGGCCTCCTATATTGAAAAAAAGTTTAATAGAAGCGCTTAGAAAAAATGCTGGAAGCATTCCTGAGACTAATTGGAAAAGGCAGAAGTGTCGTCTCAAATTAAATAATATTAAAACATTCACGGAGGCTGAAGATCTTGAAGTATATTATTCAAACGTATATACCGATGACGAAGAAACGTATAAGTATACTAATGAGTTTTTTAAACTAACTTTTACATAATATTTAACTACAATAATATTTAACAATACTTCACAGAATTTGTAGGCCAGCTAAAAGTCTAACAAGCAACGACATGCAGGGTGAAGACTTCAATAGTTATTTCACAGACGAAGCAGTGTCAGTGAGAGTGAATGAAATGGTTGATAATCACCCACCTAAGGAAAACACTCCAGTCGTACAACAGAGTGAAACAGCCGCTATTGCTACTGTAGACGATGAACAGCAAACAGAAACAGTGACTCAATTACAGTTAGATTTGCCAGACATCGGTGAAATAAAAAAACAAATTGAAGAACGTAATAAAACTTTAGTTTCTATTAGAATAACGAAATGCATTGCGCACTAGATAATTGCAATCAAAAATACAGTTGGTTTAAATAATCTAGTGAGCAGTGCATACTAATTTTTGCATATTAATTTTTCAGTTAACAATGAAACTTCAAGAATTAATGTAAAATTAGATAGGGTTTTGGAAAACCAGAATACAATTCTTGACATTTTAAGAAAGCTGGAGAATAAATCCATTGATTATCCAACCACTCATGCGGAACAATTCGTCGAAAAATATGGATTTCCACTTGATTCAGTTGAAAAGATGGAAAATCTAGAAAAAGAATTGATGAGCAAGGAAGCTTTCGAAAATATGGTTAGTTGCGACAAATGTAGACATAGTGACTAAACTAAACAGAAATTTCTCGGAATAAATGTTTATTGGCCATAGATGTTTACAGTTATAAATAGTGTTTGTTTTTAAGTTTATTCAAATTTATTTTCTTATTCAAAGGTGATTGTTCTATCACGCATAAGTGGAACAAGTGGCTACTCTAATATAAATAAAGCAGGTTTGCTACTAACAAAATATATGTTCCAAGATGAAGTTTTAATGAAATATACTTGGCGTGGAGTGAGTGGGACAAACAAACTGAGCTTCTTCCAACTACATAATATTAGGAGGCTTACACTGCCTGCCAAAAAATTCGCCGAATCCCTTTTCTTTTTAAATTTATAAATTTTTACCTAGTTGTGCTGGGATTTCCAATATGTTCATTACTAATTTTAGGTAAATCCTAGAGTATATATACTGGTTGTATAGTTTTTGATAAATTATTTAAAATTTTGTGTTGTGAAAGGTGAGCTGGTGAGTGAAAAAAACTAAAACATACTAAAATAACGAACAATGGCACCAAATAGTAAAAGAATAAGTGACGCAGAAAGAGTAAAAATTGTAACTTTAAGTGAACTGAAGTGGAATAATAGTCAGATAGCGAAAAAAATAGGTCGGAATGAGTCAACAATCAGAAGATTTTTGAAAGTTTATGCAGAAACTGGTGAATGTGCTAGAAAATCAGGGTCCGGAAGAAAAAAAATAACTACGAATCGTGACGAGCGAATTTTAAGGAGATTATCGATGCAAAATCGGTTTTGGCCAGCAACAAAACTAAAAGTCGAACTGGAAAAACAAACCAAAAAAAAATTAAGCATCAGAACTGTACAGAGAAGATTAAACGAACTAGGCCTCAAAGCATGTAGACCTGCTAAAAAGCCTCTTCTGACGCAATATATGAAAAAGAAACGATTGGAATGGGCTAAACAAATGAAAAATTATACTGCATTCGATTGGGAGAAAGTTATATTTTCGGATGAATCGAAATTTAATTTAATTGGACCTGATTGTAGCCTACCGGTAAGAAGACAAGTTGGAGAGAGGTATTTACCTGAATGCGTTTTGCATACTGTGAAGCACTCCCCGTATATTATGGTCTGGGGATGCATCACATCTAAAGGAGTTGGCAAAATTCTAATACTAGAAGGTCATATCAATGCTGCGAAATACAAAAATATAATAGACGAAGGAGTTATACCAACTATTGAACAAATTACTGAATTTGTAGAAAATCCAATTTTTCAAGACGATAGTGCTCCATGCCATCGAGCACGAACCGTCAGTAATTATTTTGTTTTTTTTTTAATTTTTTTCAATTCAGATATATATCAACTCAATTTTTTTCCTTCAATTGTCTTTTATGGTTTTAGATACAAAAATACAAGATAGATTTGGGAATCACGTCATTACCTTGGCCTGGTAACAGCCCAGATATGAATCCCATTGAAAACGTATGGGCCTTCATAGGAAAAAAAATAAAAGAATATCAGCCAAACAATATAGAGGACCTTAAAAAAATTATTGAAAACATATGGTACGAGGAAATCAACAACAACTATATTCATAAACTTTATGAGTCTTTACCTGCGCGAGTGGCTGATGTCATAAAAGCAAAAGGAGGACCGACTCGCTATTAGTATAACAAAGTTGCTGATATTATTTTATTATCAGTAGTATTTTTGTACCTTTTTTTTTTATTTAATTATATTTTATTATGTTAGAAAAAATTTCAAATACCTCCAGAGTGTTAATATGTATTAAAAAGTATGAAGAAAATAAATATATAAATATTCGATGGAAATGTAAGATATTGGTAAAATGGTTCTCTTTTTAACACTTTAGGTACATTCTCATCGTTCTAACCTCTCCTTAGTAAAATTTATTAATCATATTTCTTCCCTGTACTCGACATCATTTCTTTTAATTGAATAAATAACAATTTCAATAGATGTGTTCATGTAGAGTTCAACAACTGATGCTAATCTAAGATTTTTAAAAAAAATGTTTGTTCGGCGAATTTTTTGGCAGGCAGTGTATATATAAAGTCCTTTTATTAGCAGATAGTACGTCCGATGCTATAAAAGTTGATTTTTTCCTGCAGCACAGTGCACTTAAGCACTCTGCACAGCGATTGAAAAGAAAATTGTAAGTATTTCTGATTTAGATTTACTAGCATAAAAATAAGTTTTACATTACAATAATATAAAAAACTAACAATATTAAAATTTACAGGCAAAGTGAAAAGTCTGCAACAATGATAAAAAAACAATATACAAATAATTCTTCAATTCCCACTGAAACTGAAGTGGATCCAGAAATTCAAGAAAACGTGGAAGAAACGTAAAATTGTGATTAAAAAATATATTAAAAAAAAATTAAAGATTTCGTTAATTAGTTATTGGTAGTCTTTTATTTCAAAACAAATCTAGTGTATGCAACAAAGGTAGAAATACATATTGCGATTTATAAATTATTCTTATCATTTTACACTTTATTTCCTGTAAACAAAATAATTTAGGTTCATTCATAGCTGTTTTAAAAGTCGTATAAATATTTAAATAAGTGGAATTAAAAGGCTTGTCAAAAAAACTGGATTTGTGTTTAACACTTTGACCATAAATGTATGTGATGTTTTCAAGCACAGAAATGTTAATCATTTCAACAATATTATTATCATTGGTTAGAAACCAACAATTTTTCTTATTAGCTGACAGTATACATGAAGTATGCAAATGCAGAGTACGAAAAACTTTATCATTTCCCCTGTGACAGTGAGTTGTGCAATCTTTCTCAACACATTCGTTTTTCACGTAAGGAAATTTCACAGAATTCTTTTGACTGAAACTATATTCAAGTTCGCTTATTCTTTTGACAACCTGAGCTAAAGGTTGATTTCCGCTTCGAATAAGCCTTTTCAGAGTAAAAAGCATATTCTCAAATGGGTAGGATGAAATAGACGGCAAAGGTCCAAATTTTTCAACGTCTTTAACTATGTGACACAAATTATGAACGTTGCTAGAAACACCATCTCGACCATAAATCTCTTTAAATTGCTCAACATATCTATTATACAATTTGGAAGCAAGATCAGTCCATTTTAAATACGCTGATGTAGAACAAATTGTTGTTGCACATGATAGTAAAAGAAAATGGTGATACACCATGGGTTTTAAAAAATCTTTTAGAATTACGATTCCTAAATAAAGTAAGAAAGTTCGGAATTCAGAAGCCTTCCAGAATTTCAGAACATCAATTCCTCGAATTTTTCTATGTATTTCAGAAGGCATGAAATTATTACATTCTTGTAGTAATGTGCATATTCCCGCAATGTCGTTACTGGACCACTTTGTTCTGAAATTGAATGATCCTAAACTCCATCCTAGTAAACACTTTTTCATCAGACCTAAATCAAGTAGATGAAGAGAGTCTGCTGTTGGAAAATCTTCAACCATGTCAATAGGAAGTCTTTCAATTGGAGTATCTGTCTTGTGGTGATCTTCATCTTCCCTCCTTCGAAAACTCGCATCAGTTCTCAAAGTAGCATTGATATCAGGAAAGCTAATGTGTCGTCCTTTACGATCATATTCCCCAGTAGTTGTACATTTCAAGCAACTGCTGTAACCGTTGTGAGAGATTGTTCCTAGAAAACAAAAATGAATTAGGAATTGTTTTTGAAGTTCTGAATTTTCCCATATTTTAGCTTTCATATAAGATCTGGCTGGAGTGTCACATATGAAACATCGAATTTTTATTGTCATTAAATAATCGTTGATCGAAATTCCATTTTCAGTTAATTTTAGCAACTCATCCACAAAGGGTTGCAGAAATTCATTAAGTGGTGGCTTTGTATCTCCACAAAAAATTGCTACAACAAACGGTTGTAGTTCATGATAACCATCTATAGCACATAGAATGGGCCAAAATTGCAGTTTTGAGCTGTTATATATTGGAAGACCGTCAATATTAAACGTTAGCGATAAAATGATATCATTTCTTAGATGGGAAAATAATGACTTCAAGAAGATTGTAATCGACTGATACCAATAATGACCTTTTCCCATTGAAATAATTTTGACAGACGATGGAGTTTTCAAAAAAGTTTTACTGTTTTTAGGTAGATCACTTGATTTATTATTTTCTTTCAAGAGAACTAACAAATCGTCTAATGCGGTATGTTTTATTTGATGTTTCAAAGCCCACATTCTTAATTTTTCTGCGAAAGAAGTTTTTTTTTCACATTCGATTTCAGTTTCATCAATTTTTGGCAAATCAATATCTTCTTCAATAAATACAGGATTTATGTTTTCCTGGCTGAAATCAACATCTGTGTTTTCTCCATCGTTAATAATACCCACTCCAGATGTATAGCAGCACACACTATTTTCTATTCCTTTAGTGGATTCCAAATTTTCTCTGCCTTGTAAATTCCTTTGTTTTAATTTTCTGTAGAATGTTTTCGAATATTTGAAAGGAACTTTCTTATTTGTTCTGTACATACTTATTTTTCAACCACTATAAATAAAAATCAAACGAAAAATTTCAAATTTAGCACAATGTTTCGATTTTGGGACTCAAAAGTGGAAACTTTGTTTCTTAAAAATTACGACAATTAATGTCGACACTTTTACTACGAAAAGTGGTAACATTGTTCTTTTTTGTTTCTCTTCAGAAACAAAGTTTTCAGTCAGTCACAACTCAAACACACTCAGTAACTTTGCTACCGGCAATCATCAGATTTAATATTTGGACACAAAATTACGTATCAGTGTCGACACATTTGAAAACATAACTCATGTTTCACTCTTCGACACTTTGTTCCGTTTTTGTTACGTAACTGATACACACTTTTACTAAAATTTGTCAATGTTTCTAGAATGCGACCTTTTGTTACTAAAATTTCTACTTGGGATATGTTTTACATCAACTGACGAATGATTTACCACCATTCAAAATTGATAATAAAATTAAGGATCGATTAATTGCTGAATATAATATCGACGACATAAACTATAATTTGCCCACAAGGGTGGATATTATATTAGGTTGTGATGTTGCTTTTGAGGTTCTCCTCGGTGAGAAAATGACCATCGATGATACTGGTATAACATTATATAAAACCATTTTTGGTTGGATATTAACTGGAAGGACATTTAATAAAACATCAATATCATGTCATCATGTCACCACTAAATTGAATTTAGATGAAATATTACAACAATTTTGGAATATAGAAGAGCCTAATTCAAAAATGTTATTAACAACCGAAGAATCTAATTGTGAACATCATTTTAATACCACTCATCAAAGACTTGAGTCTGGACAATATATGGTAAGACTTCCTTTTAAGAAATCAACCGACCTTCTTGGTGATACTTCTAATCAAGCGATCAAACGTTTTTATAATATGGAACGAAGATTTAAGGGTGATAATGAACTTTCAAACTACTACATAAAATTTATGGAAGAATATTCGTTACTTCATCACATGCAAGAATTTACAGAAAAGTCGCCGAAGAATGACTACTATCTACCACATCATGGTGTTTGGAAGAAAACGAGTACATCCACAAAACTACGTGTAGTATTTGACGGTTCATGTCGTCCTTCGACAGGAGTTCCAATCAACGAGATTTTACATACAGGACTCAAAATTCATAATGATCTCATGGACGTTTTGTTAAGATTTAGAATGGGGGCTGTTGCATATGTTGCAGATATCGAAAAGATGTTCCGTCAAATATTGATACATCCAGAAGATCGACATTACCAACTTATCTATTGGAGGAAATCTGGTAACGATCCACTAAGGACATTTTGTTTGAACACTGTTACTTATGGAACATCATGTGCTCCATATTTGGCATTAAAGGTACTAAAACAACTTGGTGAGGATGAAAGAACACAACATCCAAGAGGTTATGAATTATTGCAACAAAGTTTTTATGTTGATGATCTTATACGATCTGACGACGATCTACAAGAAGCTTCTCTCAATATGGAGGATATTATTAACTTACTCAAAAGGGGTAAATTTGTATTACGTAAATGGTCTTCCAGTATTGAAAATATATTACATCAAATACCTGATCATCTTCAAGAAAGGGTGAAACCCTTTGATAATGAAAATGAATCGGTTATTAAGACACTAGGCCTTAATTGGCACTCCAAAACCGACCATTTGTCACGTCATGTTCACGTTCCTGAGATGAATTACTTTACGAAACGAATAGTTTTATCAATCATCTCAAAAATATTCGATCCTCTAGGAATCTTATCACCATGTACAATTCAGGCCAAGATTATCATGCAATATTTATGGATGAGTAAAATTGACTGGGATGAAAAAATTACACCAGAAATCGAGAATTTATGGCATTGTTTTTACAATAAGCTTCATGTGCTTAACAACCTTCAAATACATAGATGGATGTTTACAACGAAAAGCTGTTATCTGCAATTACATGGTTTTAGTGATGCATCAGAACGAGCATACGCTGCTGTCGTATACACACGAGTTTGGCATGATAGTGGATATAAGGATATAAGGTTGTAGCTGCAAAAAGGAAGGTTGTCCCTATAAGACAAATTGCTTCTGCACGTCTTGAGCTTTGCGCAACTCATTTACTCGCGAAGCTAATTCAACAAGTATACAATGCTTTAAAATTGGAAAAGAATTGTCTCGAAATATTTGCCTGGACTGATTCCACTACGGTTTTAGCATAGTTGAATGATTTTCCTAGACGTTGGACTACCTTTGTAGGAAATCGAACATCCAATATTTTATCTGTCATACCGTATGATAATTGGCATTATGTGAATATAATCGATAATCCTGCAGATATCGCTTCCAGGGGAATTAACGCAGATGAATTACTACAATGTGATCTATGGTGGAACGGACCAGCCTTTTTACAAGAAGATAACAATTTTAATCAACATAATATAACATTTAACACAAACGAAGAAAAACGCAAAAATTGCTTTCTAGTTGAAAATTGTGATAGTAATAATATTATAGATTTCATGATGGAGAAATTTTCGAATCTAATGGAGATGTTAAGAATCACTTCTTGGATTCTTCGATATAAAAAAAATTGCTATGATAAAATTAGAAATATAAGAAACAATTTTCCAGATTATATAACAATCAACGAAATTCAGTATTCCTTAAATATTTTTATGAAACGAGCACAACAAACTACATTTAAGAATGAACTAAAACAAATTAAAATTCAACAGATGTTACCCAAGAATAGTAAACTGCGTACGCTTGATCCTTTTATTGATAAACTTGGATTGCTTGGGAGGAAGACTTGAATACGCAACATGTGTTCCTGAAGACCAGAAACATCCAATCATTTTACACAAGGATAATCGTATTAGTAAATTGATCGTCGAATATTATCATAAAAAATTACTTCATTCTACTGGGCAACATTTAGAAAGCAATATCAAACTAAAATATTGAATAATTGGCGTGAAATATCTCATTAAGAAAATAACACACAATTGTGTTACATGTATTCGTCATAGAGCTAAATTATGTGAACAAAAGATGTCTAACTTACCATCATCAATATTTCAAGTTGGAAAACCATTTTACAATACAGGAATTGATTATGCAGGTCCAGTTATAATTTTAAATCGAAAAGGAAGAGGAGCAAAATCACACAAGGGGTACATTGCTTTATTCGTCTGTCTGTCAACTAAGGCCATTCACTTAGAATTAGTAGCAGATCTATCATCAGAAAGTTTTTTAGCAGCCTTCAAAAGATTTGTTGCTAGAAGGGGAGAAATTCGTACCATTTACAGTGACAATGGCACCAATTTTCATAGAGCTTTGAGGCATCTAAAGGAAGTGTATGACTACTTTAAGCAGAAAGCTAAAACAATTCAAATTCATCAATGTCTGGTAGATAATGAAATCGACTGGAAGTTCATTGCACCTTCAGCTCCCTATTTTGGTGGAATTTGGGAGGCAGGAGTTAAAAGAGTTAAATTTCATTTGCGAAGAATTGTTGGTAATTCTTCATTGACTTACGACGAGTATTATACTGTATTGTGCCAGATAGAAAATTGTTTAAATTCACGACCACTGATGACATTATCAAATGATAAATCTGATTATGAAATCCTTACACCAAATCATTTTTTAACTGGAAAACCCATAATGCAAGTTCCAGAAGTTCCAGTTGATGACAACATAAAATATTATCGCTCACGTTGGCAAATTGTACAGAAAACAATTAACAACTTTTGGGAACGATGGAAAACCGAATATTCATCAACACTACAACAGAAATTCAAATGGTTGAAACAGAAGAGAAATTTACATATTGATGACATCGTATTAGTGGCAGAATCTAATCTTCCTCCTGGTAGTTGGTTGCTTGGCAGAATCACAGAAATACATCCAAGTAAAGATGATTTAGTGCGAGTAGTAACAATTCGAACTCAGAGAGGTACCATAATAAGGCCAGTTACAAAATTGATCTTGTTACTGGAGGATAGCAACAATAATATAAATCAATAAATTTTTATAATGTTCATTTGGTTTGAAAAGATGTATCTTTTCAAGATGGGCGGAGTATGTTCAAATTTAAACTAAAGGCTTGTTCATATTATCATGCATTGATCGTTTCATGCACGTAGCGTTTACGGCACGGAATTTTGTGCAGTGTTCATATGTCTCATGCATGCAACGTAACGTATTAGACATTTTATTGCACAGTTTTCAGTTTGATGCGTTATAGAATAGATCGTGATTTTTAAAATGGTTCAAAATTTATCAAATAAAGATTTAATGATTATATCATTGTTATTAGAAGAGGAAGATATGGAAACTAAAAAACGTCGTAGGCGCTTTTCTGTCCACAAAATGCTTAAAAGAATTTCCAATTTCCTTCCAAGCACCTTCCTTTTTATCGATATTGCTATACCTTTTATCATTTAAATCATATAAATAATTATATTCCCTGACAATTTCTATCAATTTTTCACAATCCATAGTTATTAATAAATGCGTATATAAACACTACAAAAAAATTTTGATTTGTCTGATCGGTACGGTCAAACTGTTCATACTAACCGTATTTCATCAGTCATCTTCAGTTCATACACGAATCGTTCCGGAAAATATTCTCGACGAGAATGCTGTTACGTGCAGGAACGGAACGGAGAATGCATGAACGGAAACGTTACGTTGTATATGAACACCTATATATAAAACTCATTAAAGAATATTTGTCGTGCCGTAAACGCTACGTGCATGAAACGATCAATGCATGATAATATGAACAAGGCTTAAGTAGGCAACATCGTACACAATTTCAACTATTATATATAACATGTTAGTTCTTATGTAGTATCCGTCGAGTATACATGTTCTTTGTAATTCTTAAAACTTTTAATATTTCTAAAAATTCCGTTCTTCTTTAATTTTTTTTTTTAATAATAAACAATAATTTAAGACTGAATAATGTATTTTATTTCTTGACCATCAGCTTGCAAATTCGCACATCTGGTATGTAGAGTTTCTTCCAGCATTCGTCGAACGCGAGAAAAAGTTCCGTAGTTCCGTAGCTGTTCCGTAAAAGTCGTAAAGATGTTTGCAAGAATAATCGTAAGAATGTTCAAACTTCTAATATTTAAATTTTTATAAGACTAATTATTTATAAAGGTCGACTAATTTCTGGTAATTATCTAAAAAAGGCATGATGTAGGCTAAAAAAATGAAATTACTGGAAAGACGAATAAAAAAATTATAAAACATAATCATTGCTTTTACCTGACATATAACAGATGTGAAATTAGGTAACTGAATTATTTGGCACAGAAGGTCTCACTTTCTTATTTTATAAATGAAAGTATTCAATATACAGGCATAATTTTTCCTTCGGCAGGTAGTCGAGAAATTTTTTTTAACTGGAACATAAGATCTAATGAATGTTTTGTTGAAGAATTTCATATGAGTAATGATAAATAATCCTCTTTCTAGATTATAATGTGCGATCTTAAGCACATTTTTGACCCCTTCCGCACATCTTTGATCCTTAATAACTCAAAAACGGCTCATGCTATCGAGACGTCGGATTTTTTTGTTTGAAATAGGGCACTTTCTCACTGTTTTTTTTTCAGGTTTGGAACATTTGTCGTACTGCAATTTTTTTCAGATATCCTATGCAGAAAAAAAACGGTTTTAGAAAATGCATAATGAATTTTGATTTCAGGATGTTTTTTTCCAACGATCCAAATTATTAATTACCTGTTATAGTATATCAAAAGAAAGGTAATTTTGTTTTCTGTCATTCGCTAGAATGCTAAATTTTGATACGTAGGGTGTGCAAAAAGTTACACGCACGTGATTTTGTGTTGAAAGATCATGATAAAATCTCAAAATTTTAAACACCCTCTAGCGTCGAAAATAAAGCGCAAACGAGAAAATGTCATATAACATTTTCGATTGCAAATGCACTCTACTTTAACCACTTGAAATATTATTCACCAATTCTGGAACACCCTGTATATATATATATCTACGAACTAGCACCCGTCATTGACTAGTGTTTTTTATAGTGCGTTCTGCACTGTGTAAAATTTAAATTTAGTATGAATTAGGTCATGGCTTCTACTTCATAGATGAGTATTATTACTTGAACGAGGAATCTCTGGTTCAAGCAATAATGTTAAATACTTAAAATGTTTCTAACTATTACTTAAAACGAGGAAAACTCAGGTTTAAGTACTAGATGCAATTTATAAGTATACACTCAGAAACTATTACTTAAACGAGGAAACTCAGGTTTAAGTAACAGATGGAGGTTGTATATATTAAACACTCAGTTGCTAATATTGAACTGAACTTCTTTATTAAAATTTCTTTACCTTTATATACAAATTAATTCTTAACATAATCAATAAATTCTTATATCTAAATTACATTTGTGACATACTTATTTATTTCCTATTACAAAATATAAATGGTAACAGCTTTATTTGCACTTTAAATAATTATATAGTAATACATAACAATAATATAAGTTAATTAACAAAATAATGCAATATAAGCAAAATATGCATGTTAAGCAAATTATTATATATTAATTTAATTCTAAATGCATTGACAAAATTTGACCTATATTTATTTTGTTTGAAAGCAATGAACTTATGTATTAACTATTATGCATATTCTATGTTATACGTTTTGCGTTAACATTTTGCCCCCTTTGAAGTCCCTGACTTCAAAATTATAATCTTCGGATGTTGTAGTTGAAGTTGGTTGAGTGGCTGTCTTCCGTATTATTTTGATTGTTCTGGGTCGATTTTTTAAATATGTTATGATGAGATATAGGATCAATAAGATGACATTTCCTAATGTTGTATATCCAATTGTATATTGATGTATGTCGTGTGCTTGTAATTCTTGTAGTGGTTGATTTTGAGTTAGTCTTATTTCTTCCAGACGTTTGTCTAAGTCCTGAATTAGGTTTGTGTTGTTAGTGACGCTAAATTTTTGAATCTTTGATGACGAGTTTTCAATGTTACTGCTGTCAATCCAATGCAACGACGATAGATTAATTGCCGGTAGAAAGTAATTTATTAGTCTTGTTTCTTTTATATGAACCGTACTAATACTTAGTTCATCATCTTCGAGAACACAATCGTCCTTGAGACTTAGAATACCTGATCCTTCTAATGATTTTTGCCAAATTCCATTCTTACATACGAAGGTAACTGCATATATTTTGTCGAGGCTGTACAACCAATTATTAGGTGATTTTAATGGAATCCAAACTCTTGATGGCCTTGTCATTTTTAATTTACATGAAGACGGTAAGGTTAGTTGCGTAAACAGCCCTAATTCACAGTTTTGTTGAGCATTTTTTTTGTAGATAGGCCCACTATGATGGATTAAATACAGTTCTGCGTTAATTTGAATTTTCTTGAGAATATCTATTTCTGATAACCGGCAAAATCGATCTCGATGTGCACTGATTAATATATACCTTGTCGGTGTTTCTATTGCTACGAACGATTTTTTCCTCTTCAGATCTTTTCATTATATTAACTGTTGTCTCAAGCACTGATGTTTGATTTTGTACGGGTCTTAATAGATGGTCTTCATTTTCTTTTACTTTATCGATTGTTTGACTCATTTGTTCAGCATAATCGTCGTCCAATACTCCAATTAAAGCATGGAAGGCACTTCCAATGAAATTAAGTGGTGATTTTGAACGTCTAGACCGTATTTTGCTTGTAAAATGATCTTCATTTTATATATATATTCTTCCACAATTTTGCGTTGGTATTCATTGTTTTTTATAACAGCAGCAAGTTTTTTCATTGCTATTATTCCTTGGTCTAGTGCTCGAAAAGCTGTCCAATAATTTGTTAAATTGAAGTAAACTATTATTTTCCATTCACTACCGGTTATCATTGCGTTTCCTAATTTTTCAAAATATACTCCTGATTCGTTTTCAAGTTTCTTTACTTCAATTGGTTGTGCATTGTCCCCTAGTATAGGTAAAACTAAGCATGCTAATAAAAACACCTTTAAACCATTTCCAGTGCATTTTCTGACATTACGTCGTTTTCTTGTTTGTCTTCCAGCTCCTTGATATTCATTGTTGAATGTCATATCTTGGCTGTTGTATTCTTTATCTAATACAGGTACTTCATCATCGTGATTTAATTCTGGTATTAATGGTGCTAACTGGTGTATTGCCCTTCGATAAATTCCAGTAGCGGTTTTCACATCTACCACTCTCACCTTTCCATCCCGACCTTCAATGGTTTCAATAACTCTTCCCATTTGCCACTTAAGAGGAGGTTGGTTATCTTCTTTTATTAACACCAGCGCACCTGGTAGGATATTTGGATATTCTTTGGCCCATTTCGCTCTTTGTTGTAGCAAATGTAAATATTCAATGTTCCATCGTTTCCAAAATTCTCCACGAATTTGACTTACTAGAGCCCATCTTGAAGCTAATGACATTTTCGACTGGTTTGTAAATGGATCGGGATTTGACGTCATAGCTTCTCCAATAATGAAATGAGCTGGAGTCAACGGAGTCAAATCATTTGGATCAGATGAAATCGCAGTGAGGGGTCTAGAATTTAATATAGCCTCAATTTCTGCTGTAACTGTACATAATTCTTCATATGTAAGTGATGCTGAAGCTATACTTCGATAGAGTAACTGCTTAGTTGATTTAACTGCTGCTTCCCATAAACCTCCGAAATGAGGTGCACGAGGAGGTATGAATTTAAATTCGATGTTATGTGTACTTGTTGAGTTTTTTATTTTTTCAATTGACCTTTCATCAGTTACTATATGCTCTAGTTCATTCAATTGATTTTTTGCCCCCACGAAATTCTTCGCATTGTCACAAAATATCTTTTGACATTTCCCTCTTCGAGCTATGAAACGTTTTAATTCTGCTATGAAGCCTTCTGTTGTTAAATCGGATACTACTTCCAAATGCGTTGCCTTCGTTGCAAAGCAGCAGAATACTGCAATATATGATTTTAAAGGTCGTTTTCCTCTTATTTTGAAATGAGTATAAACAGGACCGCAAAAATCAACACCACAGTTGTAGAATGGTCGTGCTTGTTGTACTCTGTTCGTTGGCAGATTTCCCATTAGTTGATTCATTAATCGAGGCCTAAATTTTGTGCAGCGTACACAATTAGCAACTGTTGATCTCGATAGGTTTCTACCTTGTAAAATCCAAAATTTCTGACGCACAATTGAATTTAGTGCTTGAGGTCCAGCATGTAAATTAATGATGTATAGATGACTGTAGATTAATTTTGACACAACGTGTCCTCCCGGCAATAAAAAAGGGTGTTTTGCATCATAAGAAATGTCAGCTGCTTCTGTTCTCCCACCCACACGGAGTAATCCATTTTCATCTAAAAACGGTGATAAACTTGACAATTTACTGCTTGAATTCACCTGTTTTTGTTGTTGCAGATTTTTGATGTCATCTTGAAAACTTTCGAATTGAACTTTTCTTATGATTTCTTGTGTTGCTTCCTCTATTTCCTTTGTTGTTAAGTGTCTTTCATATTTTAATGTTGTTCGTTTCATAGCTTTAATTGCTCGACGAATGTACGCAAATACTCTTATTAATTTTGTGAATGAGTTGCCATGTTTGATTTGATACAATGGATGCTCTAAAGGTTCAACAGAGTATGCGCTGAGGATACATTTTATTGTCTTTACTTCTTCCTCAACGTTTACGTTCTCGATATTATTTGGCCAACACGATTTGGGTTTATGCAGAAATTCAGGTCCTGAAAACCATAACGTAGAGTTTATGAGCTGATTTGGCAATACGCCACGTGACAACAAATCTGCCGGGTTGCTTTTGCTTGGTACATGTCTCCATTGTGCAGGTGATGATGAGTCTAAGATGTTTGATACTCGATTTGCTACAAAGGTTTTTAGTCGTGCAGGATCTCCTTTCAACCAAGACAAGACGATTTGGGAATCTGTCCAATAAACCACTTCCTCAAATGTCTCTTCAATCGTTTTAGTGACTCTATAAGCTAAATCTGCAGCTAGTTTTGCTCCACATAATTCT
The DNA here is from genome assembly GCA_951394055.1 of Villa cingulata. Taxonomy (NCBI): domain Eukaryota; kingdom Metazoa; phylum Arthropoda; class Insecta; order Diptera; family Bombyliidae; genus Villa; species Villa cingulata. Next base: position 30,143,598 of record OX596020.1, on the reverse strand, counting down.
AGTCTTGGTAATGTTGTTGTTTTGACTGGTGCTACTCTTGATTTGGCACATAGCAATCGAACAGTGACAAGTCCGGCTGCGGTTTTTGATCTTATGTATGTGACCGCGCCATAAGCCCTTTCACTTGCATCACAAAATATATGTAACTGCATAGATATTTTTTTTTGATCCCCAAACATGTACCGCGGTATTTGCACTGATGCCAAATTGGGTAACTCTTGCATGAATTTTGTCCATTTAACTCGCAATTCTTCTGGCAGTTCGTCATCCCAATCAAGTTTAAGCATCCACAATTCTTGCAGAAATATCTTACTTGTTTCTGCAACAGGGTTTATAAATCCCAATGGGTCATATATTTGAGCGGGATCAGATAAAATGTTACGTTTTGTAATGCGTTGATGTACCTTTGGTTCAACCGTAATTCCAAAGTGATCGATTATTGGGTGCCACAGCAAGCCTAATGTTTTGATATTACTTTCATCCCTCTCGTGAAAATTTAATTGAAGTTCTAACTTGTCCCTAGGTATATTTTTTATTAAATCTGGATGGTTTGCACACCACTTATGCAACTCAAATCCGCCTGATCTTAACATCAATTCAAGTTCTTTTTGTATTTGGACAACCTCTGTAATATCGTTACTTCCGGTCATCACATCATCCACATAAAAGTTTTTAATTGCCTTGCTGGCAAATGGAAATTTCGATGCTTCGTCTTCGGCTAATTTTTGCAAGCATTTCACTGCTAAATAAGGTGCAGCTTTTGTACCATATGTTACAGTACAAAGTTGATAATATTTTATTGCCTCAAACGGGTTGTTTCGCCACATAATTAATTGTAGATTTCTGTCTTCGTCAGCAATTTGAATCTGTCGATACATTTGTTTTATGTCAGCAGTGAATACATATTTTTTCATTCTGAATCTCAAGATGATTGAAATTAGATCATCTTGGATTTTTGGGCCTGCCATCATTAAATCGTTTAATGATAAATTTGAGCTGGTTTTTGCAGAAGCATCGAATACTACGCGTAACTTTGTAGTACTACTGCCTGGTTTCAAAACACAATGATGTGGTAAAAAATAGTGTGGATCACCAATTTGCTCTCTTTTGATTTCTTTCATGTGGCCTAGTTTAAGATACTCATCGAGAAAATCAGTATATTGTTGTTTTAATTCCTTGTCTTTTGATAATTTTCGTTCAATGCTTAGTAATCTTCTGTAAGCAATTGCTTCTGAATTTTTTAATAGATCTGGATTGCCAAGTATAGGTAGATTAACTGTGAATCTACCACTCTCATCACTAGTTGCTGTAGCTTTAAAGAATTCTTCAAATTTTTGTTCAGCTAGTGTTAGTGTTGATTTTTCACTATATTCTTCTAAATCCCAGAATTTTTGTAAAGTTTTTTCTAAGTCTAGATTAGTAATACCACAGAATGTATCTCTATTCTCTTCAATTGCAGCCTTACCAAGAACAATCCATCCTAATACAGTATTTTGCAAAATAGGTAATTGTTTGTCAAGCTTAATTTGTCCGGATCTCATCAGTTCTCCATATACTTCAGCCCCTAGCAGAATGTCTACTTCTTGTGGCATGTTGAATTCTGGATCAGCAAGCCTTATGTTTGATGGTATGGTCCACTGGTCAATCTGAATATGTCTTTGTGGTTGATATGAAGCTATTTCCTTAATAACATAAGCTTCTAATTGAGTGCTGTAATTTGTGTTCATTGAAGTAATTGTAATAATTACTCTGTTGTTAATTCTTATTTGTGATTTTCCAATGCCAGATATATTAATTGGTGTTTCAATGGTGAACATTCGTAATTTCCTTCTCAGTTTGTCCGTGATGGAATTCAATTGCTTCATCATGATTACAAAATTCAAAGAGTATATAAAAGAAAGAGAGTTTCTACCTGAAAACAAAACATCAAAAATCGAATAGACAGGAAACGAAGAATTGTTGGAATTGTCGGTTGAATTGTTTTGAATTTTTCCGTTTATAACTGACAACACCTGAAAGTTATGAAAAAACATACAATGATTTAATTTTTTTTATGAAATTAATTAAAAATGTATTTTTATAAAATATTTTTTAAAATTAAATACTCTATCAAACATAATTAACTTCATAATAACAATATATATAGTCATATATATTAATATTAATATTATATTGCTGTTACCTGTTGTATTGTATATTATACACATCATCAACTCATACATACATGAAATGTATATGTGTATATGTATATTTATTTTATATACACTTGCCTTACAGTCATAAGTCATAACAATGTATTTTTGTTCAATATTTATATTTATATATTTTGTATATTTGAGCTTTATGGCTTTATGCATATACAAAGATATAAACCAATATATATTTAATTTGTTGTTTTGTTATTATTTTCATTCGTTTTGCAGTATATATAATGTATAAACATTATATGAGTATGAGTGGCATTTCATAATATAATACCATAATACCATATAATAATACAATACACCTTACACTATTCAATAACAATACATAGAAACTGTAAAGTATTATTATGTGTGTATATTATATACCATATATACTGTATTGCTATGCTGTGATATTATCTAACCGCTCCCCTTCACTTCGAACCTTTATATTTTCTAAAGTTTTGAACAGCAAATTTTTATTTTTAAATCAATGATTTCTGTTTGAATTTAATATTTTCGTATTTTAGTTTTCAGTCTACAGTAAGCGACAAAATGGTTACTCCTTTTTAACACTTTTTAAGAATCGGTAAATTCCAAAAATATAAATGCAATACATATAATAATATAAATTAACATATTTTATATCAATTTATTATCTATTATTCACTCACAATTTTATAACTTCATTTTAACATATTTTTAAGATAAAATTAGACTGAAAAATTTCCTTGCAGAAAAAAAAAATAATTAAAAACTACAAATTAAAAATTTTAAATAAAAAAAAAAATTATTAAATATAATTTTTAAAAAATTATAAAGGATATTTTTGTTTACACAATGTGTTATAAAAAAAATTAGAAAATGTATTATAATACATAATTCTGTCGCGGACTGTAGACTGTACACTAACAAAAAACATAGCACTCATAACCAATTATCAAAGATTAAACAGCAAACAGACAACATTGCACAATTTAGCAATATAGTATGTATAAAATATATGATAATAAATATCTAAGTATATGTATACATATAGAGTTGAGTTAATTATGATAATACTCTTTCACACAGACGTGAAAAAGTTATGGGACAAACATAATCTTTCATCAATAGAAAACATAATCATACTGATATATGGATATTCGATATTTAGCATAAAAAAACAAAATGTAAAAACATATTGTTCTCATAAAAATTTCATATAACATATATTGCCAATTAAAAGAAATGGAAAAATATATCAAGATAAATCAGTTAATTTTAAAAAAAAATTATTACAAGAAGAATAAGGGAACAGGAAAGAATCCACAAAAGTTCGTAAAATCCTTGTGGAGTTAATAGCGACGATTAGAGGTGGTCTGTTGGATTTAAAGGTTATCATTTACTCAAAGTAGTTTTGTTATGTTTACGAGTATTTATTTATTTATTTTTTTTTTTGGAATAACGAAATTAAAAATATTTCTATTTTTTATTATATTTTAATATTTCTGAAATTATAAAAAATAAAAATAATAATTATTATAAAAATTAATTAATAATCTACATATAAGATATAAGTTTTAAATTATTTTTTTTTAAAAAAGTCTTGCTAGTCCCATAATTTTTTCACGCCTGTGAATTAGCAATTTATATGTAAATACAACTGCATAATGTTAAAATTAAAACGTATTTATTTAGTATGTATACATACAAATACTTGGTATAAATATATAAAAATTTAAACAAAGTGCTTAACATACATACAAACTTGCATATAAAAAAACATATATAAATATAATGATCAAGTATATTTATATAGGTATTGCATGTTGTATTCAAAAAAGCCAAAGCATGCATATAAATTATATATGGCATTTGTAATACAATACATACATGCGAATGGATTTATGTATTATATACTTTAATGTTGCTGGTCTGGTTGCTGTGTAGCCTTACATACATATAAACAAATAACAAATATAATATGAAAAAGTTTTGTGTTTGGTATATAATTTTCTCTATTCTCTTTACACTATATTCTATATATTTATATTGTATATATATTATATTGCATGCAAAACATGCAAAACCTATAAATAAAGCAAAATGACAACTGATAAAATATCAGCTGTTGTAAACAAATTTATTCATTTTCTCATTTTTCCTATACAACTCCATGTAAAGGGGGAAAAGCTTTATACTGAAAAAGTTTGAGCTTGGCAAAAAGAAATCCCGTTATTTTTATATTGTGTTGGGAGCTTGGCATAAAGTGATGCTACTTTTTTTATATTGAGTTTTACGCTGGCATCACTACCGACACCTACAATTGTTGAAAAATTTGTTGGTCCGAATGTTCCTATGAATCAGTTTCTCTCCTACTTTTATATACTTTTTGAAAATTAATGTCAAATGTCAAAATAGTTAAATTAGAAAATTATTGTCAATATTATTTGGAATTGAAATTGGAATTATGTATGGAATTATATGAAATGAAATGACAATATGACAATATGTAACCATGTAACTAACTATGATTAACAATTATGTTTTTCTCTTTTACTCATTTTTAATCATTGTATTTAACATATATATATAAATTATATTTACATTATCATATAAAATAAAAATTTAAATTTTAATCTTGTTATTGAAATCCAACAGTCCGTAATGAAATTGAGTTGTGATCCGGAATCTAATAGAATACGACATTTTATTTCATCACCTTCACGATTTTGAATTGTAGCTAATGCTGTGCCCAAAAACACGTAGCTGCTTATGATTTGTTCGTTGGTTGCTGTTAATGCTGCTGCTGATTTTGGCGATGATGTGTCATTTCCTGCTTGTACGTTATTAGACCGATTAGAAATTTCTCCTTTTGTATAAAAATGTAACAAAGTATTGTGCCTTTTATTACATTTTAAACACGATCTTGAATTACATTTTGATGCAGCATGCCCTTGTTTTAAACAATTTAGACACAAATCTAGCTGTAATGCCTTCCTTTGTCGTTCGCTAGGTGTTAGTTTCAGGAATTTGTTGCACTGATATATAGCATGTTTTTCCTTGCATAACAGACAGTTACCAAATTTAATCGAAACTAATGCTGTTGATTTTGTCCTTTCAAGATTCTTATTGTTATTTTTATTTCCTAGTGCTTCTAGTGATTGGAATCTGTTTTCTAAAAAGTTTAAAAATTCTTTTAGGCTTTGTAATTCCCTAGGAATTTTTAATGTCTGTTCAAACAATGAATGTGTATTTCGATCTAATTTTTTTGTTAGAATATGGATTATTAAAGGATCCCAATATTCCATCACCTTTAAACCCAAATTCTCCAGACTTAATAAGCATTCTTTAGTATTGTCATGCATGTTTCTTAATGCAGATGCTGATTCATTCACTATTGTAGGTTGTGTTAATAACTTATCAATCAATGATGTTACAATCAATCTCCTATTATTGTATCGTTGATTCAATATGTCCCATGCAGTGTTATAGTTGTCTTCAGAAACACTCAAATGTTTTATAAGTTTTTCAGCTTCACCAGCTAGATTCGATTTTAAATACCACATCTTTTGTGCGTTACTAAGTGGCTGACTGTGCACCATCTGATTGTATAGATCATGAAATTGCTGCCAGTTAAGGTAGTTACCGTTAAATTTTGGTAATACAATTTTCGGCAATTTCATTAAAGCTTGCGTTGTTGAAGAGTTGTTAGACGTTTCAGCAGTTACAGATATTGATTGATTTGACTGTTGAATTAATTCGATACATTTCAATAACTCAATTATGACTGTCTGTACCTTGTTTTCAAGATCAAAATATATTTGCTCGTCATATTGGTATTGTTGTGTATTTATCAATTGTTCACAAATCAACTAATGTTGAATTTCAATTTGAGACCAATATTTATTGATTGTGGCGAGCTTAAAATCGTAATATGATTTTAATTGCCCAGGGATAGTGCTTGTGGTATTTAAAATATTTTCTAATGCATTGATTAAAAAAAATTGTTTTCGCATTTGTTTAGTGTCAGTTGTGTCAGTATCATCGACTGGTTGATTCTGATTGATTGTAGTATTGGTTGAGTCAGATTTTGAAGTTTTCGAAGTCATTGATTTGACATTGCCAATATTATCTTGACTGCCTTTAGCTCTCTCAATTTTATGATGTTTCAAAAGATTTTTTAATTCGTTTACAATTGTATGACATCCAGTTTCAACCATCTTATAATAATCCTTTTGAAAATATAAATGATTGATAGAATCTGAATGCCTTTCACGAATATTATTGTCGTTGGTTTCAAATTCATCCCACAGCTTTTGCAATTGCTGTAGTTTTTCCTCCAAGTAGTTTACAGTTTTTCTTTCAGGAGCATCATTTCTAAATTTGTTGGTGATTTTTTCTGTTTCTTTTCCAATGACAACTTGTTTTGCAGCTAATTCTTCCATGATTAATCTCAATGAATTAGACAGGCTATATAACTATGACGAATTGTGTAAAATTTGTATTATGGTATGAAAAGTTATGGTTTGAAGTTTGAAAAATACTTTACTTTCTCGTAAAGTATCACGTCGGGGTTACCAAATGTTTTTTATAGTGCGTTCTGCACTGTGTAAAATTTAAATTTAGTATGAATTAGGTTATGGCTTCTACTTCATAGATGAGTATTATTACTTGAACGAGGAATCTCTGGTTCAAGCAATAATGTTAAATACTTAAAATGTTTCTAACTATTACTTAAAACGAGGAAAACTCAGGTTTAAGTACTAGATGCAATTTATAAGTATACACTCAGAAACTATTACTTAAACGAGGAAACTCAGGTTTAAGTAACAGATGGAGGTTGTATATATTAAACACTCAGTTGCTAATATTGAACTGAACTTCTTTATTAAAATTTCTTTACCTTTATATACAAATTAATTCTTAACATAATCAATAAATTCTTATATCTAAATTACATTTGTGACATACTTATTTATTTCCTATTACAAAATATAAATGGTAACAGCTTTATTTGCACTTTAAATAATTATATAGTAATACATAACAATAATATAAGTTAATTAACAAAATAATGCAATATAAGCAAAATATGCATGTTAAGCAAATTATTATATATTAATTTAATTCTAAATGCATTGACAAAATTTGACCTATATTTATTTTGTTTGAAAGCAATGAACTTATGTATTAACTATTATGCATATTCTATGTTATACGTTTTGCGTTAACAACTAGAAACGATTAATAACTCCAATCTCCAACGAAAATTTAAACACGAAGTGAAGTGAGAACAACGGATGGAAATGAAAATAGAAATGGAAAATTTCGAAAAGTTCCAGTTTTCAATGCGAAGCACTAATAGCGAATACCCAATGTACGCTGTGCTTGCTTTGCTTGCTTTACTTGCTTTGACAACTAAGTAGAAATAATGTGTTTAAACGAGAATGCCCCCAATGAGCAAAGCAAGTAAAGCAAGCAAAGTTGAAAGTTGAACTTTGAACGCTCTGACAATTAATACATGTTTTAATTGATTATTGGTGTTGGTGTGACGTATTACCTTAATGAATAAGAAGTGTAAAGGTACGTATACACGACAAGAGATTTTGGTCTCCAGAGTCCAAAAAACGGTCTCCGGAGTCCAAGAGATGTGTGTATACACCAAAGAGATCTTCAAAATTTCAGGAGACCAGTGTTCTCTGCAGTCCATTTTGGTCTCTTGTTCTCCTGCCGTGTATACTGAAAAGAGGTGGACTCCACACGTGGACTCTGGTTTTCAAAATGTTTTGATATTTGACTCTTGGACTCCGGAGTCTAAAAATGACATTTCGATTGTTGGTGTTTTAAACAATAGTGTGGTTTTTTATAAATAATATTAAAAAATATAAAAATATAATAAATTAAATAAATACAATAAATAAATTAATAAATTTTATAATAAATAATATTCAATAATTTAAAATATAAAATATAGTCACATATATTATATTATATAAATATATAAATAATATACATAATATATATAATTACAATATGTGGACAACAGAAAAAGTCAAAGAGTTGCTGCAATTAGTTGAAATTCGGCCAATTCTATGGGATGCCAGTGATAAAAATTATAAAAACAAGATTTTTCGCACTAAAGCCATAGATGAAGTATCTGAAATCATAGGGATTAAGAATAATGAGATAAAAAAAAATACATAATTTGAGATGTACTTTTCGAAAAGTATTAAAATCATCAAATAAGAAAAAAAGTGGAAGTTCGACAGATGAAATCGCAACTTTATGAAGACATGAAGTTCATGGACAAAGCAGTAATAACTGAAGCCGGCGAGATTGATGTAATGGTAAGGATTAAGTGAAATACATCTTGTTTATTATTATTATTTATATTTATTTAATATTTTGTTCAAACAACATATTGTGTTTTCATAATAATGAAACAAAATTAGATAAAATTGTATTGCCACCAAACTTCACCCTCTCGTCCAAAATAATCTTTTAATTCTAAATGCACTGTTTTTGCATCCATTGATGGGTTTCTATTGTACTCGTTCTCATTTGAAAGTGGTGTCATATAAGAATTTTCATTCCGCCATGAACCTGGCTCTATAGTTCCATTATTTATATTTTCTTCGTCAAATGTACCTTGTGTAGCATATACTCGCTCAGAATTCACCATGAGAAAATTATGTAAGACGCGTACTGCCGATATTATTTTATTGACACTACCAGGAACAACCTCAATAGTTCTTCGTAGAACTCGGAATCTTGCAGAAGCGAATCCAAAAGTATTTTCAATTATGCGACGCGCACGGGACAATCTATAATTGAAAATTCTTTCCTCCACGCTTAAATAAGTGCGGGAGAAAGGTTTCATTATATATGGTTTTAATACAAATGCATCATCTGCTACTACTACATATGGGACTGATTTAGTTCTACCTGGTAGCGGTTTTGGCAATGGAATATTTAGTGTGTTATCTTCTAGTGATTTTGCTAAAGGTATATTATTAAAGATTCCACCATCTGATGCTCTGCCCTTAGCACCAATATTTACATATGTAAATTTATAGTTAGCATCTGCCATTGCCATTAGTACCACACTATGAGCACCTTTATAATTAAAGTATAAGCTTCCAGAATTTCTTGGTGCTTTTATATTGACATGTTTTCCGTCGAGAGCCCCTATACAGTTTGGGAAATTCCACTTTTCACTAAAATCTTTAGCAATTTGTTGCCAATCGAATTCTGATGTAGGCACCTGAAAATTAAAAATATTTATGTTAAATTATATTAAAAATTAAAATGCTGTATTATAAAGAAATTATTTTTTCTTATAGAATGAAACGTACAAACATCATACAGAATCACCTGAAATATCAGATGTTATTTCAAGAACAATGGGGGAAGCGACAGAGAATTTATCTTCATTTTCTTCGACTCCAGTGAACAGTCCAACTCCGCTAATAAGAAGTAGAAAAAGAAAAGTGTATGTGGAAGAACAAGCCTTGCTAAACCGTTGCATGGCAATTATGTCCAACCCTAAGGATGAATATGGAATATTTGGCGAATATATTGCATCAGAATTACAAGGTATGCCAAGCAGTATTGCAAAAAGGACCAAAATTAAACTACAAGAAGTATTATTAGAAGCAGTCAAAAGTTCAGAAATGCATATTGATGACCAAGATTTGTTTGTGGTTTTTACACCTCAACCTGAGACCGAAGCAGAAGCACAAAATGAATCTGTTAAATCCGTAAAATTTAATTTAACATTAAACTGTAGAAAGGTGCAAATTCAAAAAAAGAATATAAAATAAAAACACAATTTTTTCACAAACTTTATAAATTTTATTTAATTCAATATCTTAACCTAACAATTTAATCTTAAATCTTATAACAAATCTATTAATCTATTTAATAATAAAATGAAAATATTATACTTTAAAACGGAAATACAAAAAAAATTAAAAATTTTTAAATATACAAAAAAAATTCAAATTTTTAAAGTATGCAGCAAATTTAATAAAAAATTTACAACGGAAATAAAAAATTCAAATTTACAAAGGTATGCAATAAATTTAATAAATAATTTACAACGGGAATAGGTAAAATGAAAATTTATCAAAATAAAAATTTAATTATAAATGATTATAAATTTTTTAAATTTTCAAATTTTAATTTCAAATTTTAATTTAATTTAATTTATTACTTAAATTTAAATACCGACGGTATAGATCGATCTATACGTTGAAATGTTGATTGAAGATTCAGTTTCCGGTTGTTGAAGTAGTTTCGGTTTGAAATGGTTGCCCTCTAATGTGAACGGCGATCAATAGATGTTCTGTATAGGCAGTATACAAATTGTAATTTTCCCGACGGCGATTCAAATTATTAGTTATCAAGCAGAATCGAATGTTTTTTTTTGATAGATCAAATTTTCTAAGTGTTTGTTGATTTTCAAATTACCCGCAATTTTGTAATTTTTCTAAGTCTTTTTTAAAAAATTCAATTTCTCAAAATTTTTCTAAGTATTTGATATACATGTTAGAAAATTTCTCAATTTTAAAATTTTGTTAAAAATTTGCTAAGTGTTTTCCAATTTTTACACTTAGCCGATAAATTTCTTTCGATGATTTTATCCCAAAATTTTCTAAGTACTCTGTTAATTTAGTACTTAGCCGATGAAAAATTCTACCGATTTTTTCCTAAATTTTGTAAAAAAAATTATAAGTTTTTTTTACAAAATTCCTAACAACCCTATTGTACTAGCTCAATACGCTAGATTTTAAGTAGGACTCAATACGTCCAAGCTGATGAGGCGATCTTTTGTTTTCCCTGATTCAGTCTCAATACGACATTTAGGCAGGTAATTGCAAAAGACGAATTTTTCTGCGAATCGCAACCCTTTATATACAAAAATTTGCAAACTCTGGAATTTTCTATTTTCCCTGTTGTTGAAATGTTTTGCTATTTATCTCATGTTTCGTCTTTTTTATAAAACCGTTTTGTTCAAATTGTGTCTGATGATTCAAATAACAATTTATGGTACATTTTTTCGATTGTGAATAACTTTATTGGTAATATATTCGGCTGGTACATTTTGACAATTTGACATGGTTACGTAATATATATTATATATATATTGTATCATTGTATGTATAATATTTAGTATTTATAATGTATATTTATAATATGTATAACATTGATATTTATATAACATATATATTCAAATGTTTTTATTTTAGGTTAGTGTTCATTGTTTATGTAATGTAATTAAATATTTGTGTTTAATGTTTTATGTTATATATTTGTGCTATGTGAATCGTTTTGTTTTTTTGTTTTGTATGCTATGTCTATAGACCTTTTTATGTTACCTGCTTGTGCATATTCATGTTATAGGTTCTATATTATTGCATATATTTCTGTGTTATATGTTTGATTTTGTTGATTTGTTTACATTTTTTTGTTGTTCTTTTTTCTATGTAATATTATATTGTCGCATTGTCTGTCTTGAATTGTTTGTAACCTTTTTTTTATTATATTTATATACATATTTTTCGACACTGCCCTTTTTTTTTTTTTTAATTATATATTCTTTTTTCAGCCTATGTTGACTGGAGTCAACAGAATCAAATATTTAATTTATTTGATTTTCATTTATCATAATAAATATTCGTTTAAATATTCATCCTTTAGTACATCAAATAATGCAGCACATACTTCAGGTATAATTTTCAAATCGTACATTTAGGAATTCGGAAGAGATACATGAGAGATTGGTAGCTATCTCCTGTAAAATACAACAAAAGTTAATTCATTTGTGTTGTTTTTGTTTCTCATTGTTAAATTCTTTACCTGTTGCAAGGAATCGTAAAGTTACAACGAGACGTTCCTCAGGTGTAATAGCTTTTCGCATATTTGTATTTTGTTTTTGAATTCTTGGTTTAATTTTTTGGAGCAATTCATTGAAGTCATTGTGAGACATCCGAATAAAATTTTTATATAATACAGCATCCTCATCTTTCAGTTCTTTTAATAAATTCACAACAACACCACTTTCATCTCTTTTTTTAATCCACTTTTTTACCCACACACTTCTTTTTTTTGTTTTTTTCTTTTAATAATAATATAAGCAGCAACTGCTGCCGCAATTTCAACTTGTCCATCCGAAAAATGCATTACGACTGGAATGACGGCAAGTAATATCAGGAGAAACATCAAACAGGCCTCCTGAGATTTAAACCAGAGACCAAATGCGTATTCCATGTATACACTAAAGAGACTGGTCTCCAAGAGTCTCCTATTGTCTTGCCTCCGGAGGCCTAATTTTGTGGTCTCCTAGCACCAAATTCTCCCGTCGTGTATACGTGCTTGAGATTTTGGTCTCTAGAAAACGGAGTCCGGAGTCCGAAGACTCTCGTCGTGTATACGTAGCTTAAGTGTAATTAAGTGAAAAAGATATTTTATAAATATAATTAATATAAAAGTGCAAGATATTTTGAAAAATCTAAGAAAATTAGTAATATTAAGCAATAATAATAATAATAATAATATTGTGTTGTGTGGTGTATATTAATAAATTATAAAAGTGAAGGACATTTTGAAAAATATAAGAAAATTAGTAATAATAACACTAACAATAATATGTCTACAAGGTAATATTATTACGATTCCCATATTATATTCTCATTACAAAGAAATTATTCTTATATATATCAATTTTTTTTACATATTTTCAGCATATTTGAGGAAGAGTTAATACCCATGCCTCTATGATAAAAGAAATAAAACATGCAGAAATAAATTTTTAAGAGCTAAAGCGTGGGATTCAATCACAAAAGCTGTAGGACATTCAGGTAAAATACATTATAAAAAACAATCATTTTGAAAAATTTAATTTATAAACAATGAATTTCTTTCTTTTTAATAGACGAAGAATGTAGAAAACGGTGGAAGAGCTTACGAGATAGGTTTGTTATGGAGAACAGAAAATGAGACATACCTTCCGGCAGTGAAGCTGAAGAAACAAATAAAAAGGAATGGGAATATTACCATTTACTTTTATTCTTGTAAGAAGTAAAAGTTTGAAATTTTTGGTCAGTCTACATATTATCAATACACTTTTGTTTTTACATATAGAACTTCAACCAGTATTCAGGCTCAGGAGAATCATTTGCAGAACGACGAAAATGTTCCTCCGAACATTGATGTCTCATCACCTACAACATTTTCTCCATTTTCTCCGTCGTCACTGACTGCACAATCTCCATCTGCTTCCACAGAGGAAAATGTAATAGAAATTGAGAATACAAGACGTAAGAGGAATAGGAGTGAGGCAGACACTAGATTTTGTGAATTTTTGGGTATGGTGGAGAATGTAATAGAAAAAAGGTTCGCACCCGAAAACCAAGGGGATCGTCACGTCCCATTTTTGGAAATCATCAGGGGCTATTTCAATAAAGTTGACGAAGAAGATGAGGATGAATTAAAATTAAGTATTCACAACTTCATACATAATAAAATAAATGAAATTAAAAACCAAAAATGTATGAAATTGTAATTTATTTTTTTTAATTTTTTAAATTGTTTTAATTAGCTTTGAACTATACTAAAGGAAAAGAATGACAACAAATAAATTTATACAATAGAATACACATTTATGCAAACATTTAATAATGTCTAGTGCCAGCATATAGCATATAGATATAGAGTGAAATATAAAAAATAATACTGCCTTATTCCTTATTACAGGTATGTATGTGTGTACATACAATTTATATTAAAAGCACATTTCAGCATTACACTTTTCACCAGCCGAATAAAATATTGAACAAACATTTATTTTGTTTCCAAACCGATCAACGTTATGCATTTAAACTTTATGGTGAAAATGTGAAATGTGGAGGTTCGATTATGCTGATTTGGTTGTTGAAACTAAACACTGATTGTTACTTCTTTTTATTTATTCTATGATAATAGATAATAAATTGATATAAAATATGTTAATTTATATTATTATATGTATTGCATTTATATATTTTTGGAATTTACCGATTCTTAAAAAGTGTTAAAAAGGAGTAACCATTTTGTCCCTTACTGTAGACTGAAAACTAAAATACGAAAATATTAAATTCAAACAGAAATCATTGATTTAAAAATAAAAATTTGCTGTTCAAAACCAATAGAAAATATATTGGTTCGAAGTGAAGGGGAACGGTTAGGTAATATCACAGCATAGCAATACAGTATATATATGGTATATAATATACACACATAATAATACTTTACAGTTTCTATGTATTGTTATTGAATAGTGTAAGGTGTATTGTATTATTATATGGTATTATATGTATTATGGTATTATATTATGAAATGCCACTCATACTCATATAATGTTTATACATTATATATACTGCAAAACGAATGCAAATAATAACAAAACATAACAAATTAAATATATATTGGTTTATATCTTTGTATATGCATAAAGCCATAAAGCTCAAATATACAAAATATATAAATATAAACATTGAACAAAAATACATCCAAAGAGTATATAAAAGTAGGAGAGAAACTGATTCATAGGAGCATTCGGACCAAAAAATGTTTCAACAATTGTAGGTGTCGGTAGTGATGCCAGCGTAAAACTCAACATAAAAAAAGTAGCATCACTTTATGCCAAGCTCCCAACTCCATATAAAAATAACGGGATTTCTTTTTGCCAAGCCCAAACTTTTTCAGTATAAAGCTTTTCTCTCTTTATATGGAGTTGTATAGGAAAAATGAGAAAATGAATAAATTTGTTTACAACAGCTGATATTTTATCAGTTGTCATTTTGCTTTATTTATAGGTTTGCATGTTTCGCGTGCAATATAATATATATACAATATAAATATATAGAATATAGGGTAAAGAGAATAGAGAAAATTATATACCAAAAACCAAACACAAAACTTTTTCATATTATATTTGTTATTTGTTTATATGTATGTAAGGCTACACAGCAACCAGACCAGCAACATTAAAGTATATAATACATACATAAATCCATTCGCATGTATGTATTGTATTACAAATGCCATATATAATTTATATGCATGCTTTGGCTTTTTTGAATACAACATGCAATATATAAATATACTTGATCATTATATTTATATATATGTATTTTATGTATATGCAAGTTTGTATGTATGTTAAGCACTTTGTTTAAATTTTTATATATT
The DNA here is from genome assembly GCA_951394055.1 of Villa cingulata. Classification (NCBI taxonomy): domain Eukaryota; kingdom Metazoa; phylum Arthropoda; class Insecta; order Diptera; family Bombyliidae; genus Villa; species Villa cingulata. Next base: position 30,128,197 of record OX596020.1, on the reverse strand, counting down.
TATACCAAGTATTTGTATGTATACATACTAAATAAATACGTTTTAATTTTAACATTATGCAGTTGTATTTACATATAAATTGCTAATTCACAGGCGTGAAAAAATTATGGGACTAGCAAGACTTTTTTAAAAAAAATACTTTAAAACGTATTATGTAGATTATTAATTAATTTTTATAATAATTATTATTTTTATTTTTAATTAATTCAGAAATATTAAAATATAATAAAAAATAGAAATATTGTTAATTTCGTTATTCCAAAAAAAAAAAAAAATAAAAAAAATAAACATTATAACAAAACTACTTTGAGTAAATGATAACCTTTAAATCCAACAGACCACCTCTAATCGTCGCTATTAACTCCGCAAGGATTTTACGAACTTTTGTAGATTCTTTCCTGTTCCCTTACTCTTCTTGTAATAATTTTTCTTAAAAATTAACTGATTTATCTTGATATATTTTTCCATTTCTTTTAATTGGCAATAGATGTTCTATGAAATTTTTATGAAAGCAATATGTTTTTACATTTTGTTTTTTTATGCTGAATATCGAATATCCATATATCAGTGTGATTATGTTTTCTAATGATGAAAGATTATGTTTGTCCCATAACTTTTTCACGTCTGTGTGAAAGAGTATTATCATAATTAACTCTATATGTATATATACATATACTTAGATATTTATTATCATTTATTTTATACATACTATATTGCTAAACTGTGCAATGTTGTCTGTTTGCTGTTTAATATTTGATAATTTTGGTTATGAGTGCTATGTTTTTTGTTAGTGTACAGTCTACAGTCCGCGACAGAATTATGTATTATAATACATTTTATAACACATTGTGTAAACAAAAATATCCTTTATAATTTTTTAAAAATTATATTTAATAATTTTTTTTTTTTATTTAAAATTTTTAATTTGTAGTTTTTAATTATTTTTTTTTTTCAAGGAAATTTTTCAGTCTAATTTTATCTTAAAAATATGTTAAAATGAAGATATAAAATTGTGAGTGAATAATAGATTATAAATTGATATAAAATATGTTAATTTATATTATTATATATTTTGCATTTATATATTTGGAAATTACCGATTTTTAAAAAATGTTAAAAAGGAGTAACCATTTTGTCCCTTACTGTAGACTGAAAACTAAAATACGAAAATATTAAATTCAAACAGAAATCATTGATTTAAAAATAAAAATTTGCTGTTCAAAACCAATAGAAAATATATTGGTTCGAAGTGAAGGGGAGCGGTTAGGTAATATCACAGCATAGCAATACAGTATATATATGGTATATAATATACACACATAATAATACTTTACAGTTTCTATGTAATGTTATTGAATAGTGTAAGGTGTATTGTATTATTATATGGTATTATATGTATTATGGTATTATATTATGAAATGCCACTCATACTCATATAATGTTTATACATTATATATACTGCAAAACGAATGAAAATAATAACAAAACATAACAAATTAAATATATATTGGTTTATATCTTTGTATATGCATAAAGCCATAAAGCTCAAATATACAAAATATATAAATATAAATATTGAACAAAAATACATCATTGTTATGATTTATGACTGCAAGGCATGACTACATATACACATATACATCTCATGTATGTATGAGTTGATGATGTGTATAATATACAATACAACAGGTAACAGCAATATAATATTAATATTAATATATATGACTATATATATTGTTATTATGAAATTAATTATGTTTGATAGAGTATTTAATTTTAAAAAATATTTTATAAAAATACATTTTTAATTAATTTCATAAAAAAAATTAAATCATTGTACGTTTTTTCATAAATTTCAGGTGTTGTCAGTTATAAACGGAAAAATTCAAAACAATTCAACCGTCAATTCCAACAATTCTTCGTTTCCTGTCTATTCGATTTTTGATGTTTTGTTTTCAGGTAGAAACTCTCTTTCTTTTATATACTCTTTGTACATCATTGTTATGACTTATTTATGACTGCAAGGCAAGTGGATATAAAATAAACTCATTTCATGTATGTATGAGTTGATGATGTGTATAATATACAATACAACAGGCAACAGCAATATAATATTAATATTAATATATATGACTATATATATTGTTATTATGAAGTTAATTATGTTTGATAGAGTATTTAATTTTAAAAAATATTTTATAAAAATACATTTTTAATTAATTTCATAAAAAAATGTGTTTTTTCATAAATTTCAGGTGTTGTCAGTTATAAACGGAAAAATTCAAAACAATTCAACCGTCAATTCCAACAATTCTTCGTTTCCTGTCTATTCCATTTTTGATGTTTTGTTTTCAGATAGGAACTCTCTCTTTTACATACTCTTTGTAGTTTCCTTTCGGTCCGGTTCGTTTCATTTTTACTCATCAAAAAGTGTCGAACACATTAGCTCTGTTCCAATTGATACGAATTTTATAGAACTTTAAGAACTTTACAGAAAGTTAAGAAAATTACAGCTGGGGCGTTCCAATACAATTTGTTCTATAAAATTCTTACATTTCCCCTGTTTAAGAAAATTACAGAATTTTACAGCCAGATTTATCTTACTTATTATGTCTTTTTCTTTCTTTTTTCTTTAAATATTTAAATTTTTCCGACTACAAATTTATTAAATGTCAAGTGTAAAGTAGACGACAGTAAATTTTAATAAATTAATTTTATTATTTTTTATTATAAAAACTTCGAAATTAAATTTAAGGTAAGTATTTTTATATTACTAAATTGTTAGTGAATAATATTAAAATAAAAAATTGTGAAAATTTGTGAAATATTTAAGATAAAAATTAAAAAAATTGTTTTAGGGGTTAAGGTGTTTATATATTTTCTTCATAGAATAATGTACATAAATATAAAATAACATTAATTTATAAAATGAAAAGTGAATTATTATTGATTCATTTTATAAACAGTGATTAATAAAAGAATATTGAATAATATAATTATTTAATTTCTTGAAAAAATTTAATTTTCTTATAAATATTATAAAAAAAATCTTTATGTTATGTAGCAATTTTTGTTCACATATTTTAGAAAGTGAAAAAATAATTATTACTGAATTAAATATGAATATATTTAATATTCATATTTATTGAATTAATATTAAATTACATCAGAACAAATGCATGTAAATTATTTATGAATTGGTATTAAAGTAGAATTATGTATGAATGTGCAATAAATATTAGATAAAGATAACTGTGTATGAATATAAATAAATATGTAGTATAGAATAAGTAATGTTAATATAAAGTACTTGATTGATAAATTTGGAATTTTATGTATTGTATAAACCATGATTTAGGGCATGATTTATGAAAATTAATTATGAATAAAATAATTGATCAGACTGTATTATACTTAGTTATAATTATGTTCTGTATAAAGAAATTGTGTGATAAATTAATTGAACAAATGTGATACCTATTGATGTATTGTTCTAGAAATTGTATAAATATAAAAATGATAATTAGATAGGATATATAAGAAATATAGTATATGATAAATTTATAGAAATAATAAATATGATAACGTACTCTAAGACTAGGTACTGAGCTGTTTGAGACGTAATTATATAAGATAAAATAATGTATTGATGAGAATAATGTAGTTAATATAAATCGACCCTAATTGAACTGTCGAAATTTGCGTTTGAAATATTAACCCATTAACGCCTGCTGTACTCAATCGAGTACATTACTTTAAAATGTTATATAAAAGTTATGGCTAACGGTATCTTGTTTGTGTTTGAAAACATAATAGCGGGTTCTATATCCTTATTAATAATTTGCATTCATCAAGAGGAGCACGTGCAAAAATCATTACTTGTTACTCAGTTTTTGAAGTGTGCAAAAGTTTCATTTGAAGGCAAATTTTTGAATATTTTTCAAAATATTATATTATTTTATTTTTTCAATAGTGTTGTACAAAATTATTCATATTTATCTGAAAAAAAAGATTGCGTTATTTATTTACAAAAATGTAAGTAAACACCTGTTTTCTCAAACAAAATTCTTGTCTGTACTCAAATGAGTACAATGGGCTCTGACATGATTTTCCATTTAATTTTTTTCGGGAATACTCAGAACTGAATAACGGATAAAAACAAAGTTTTTAGTAGCAATAATAATTTTAAAGGGCTTGAGGAGGCTGTGAATTCAATTTTTGAAGAAAATGATGATAATCTACATGATCTGATTATTATTCCACCAGAACCTGCTTCAGTGACGGATGAAGAAGAGGGTTGAAATGGAAATCTGCTTTTGCCTAATGATGTGCCTGGTACTTTAGAAGTTATGACTCGTCTCAGTAGGAAGGAATTTACAGATGACCACGATAAATGGAGTGACAGTGATGAGGAGCCATTGTCCAGTACTAAGGGACGCCGAACTAACATAGAGGCAGAAAATCCAAAATGGAAAAAAAACAGCCATCATATAGTCGATATTTTGAATCTACAGACGGCGTAAGTTCCAGAATATCTCATATGTGCGAGCTTATAAAAGGGCTTTCACTTTAACAAATATTTGAAAAATTCATTGACAATAAAATTATAGATCTAATTATTGAACAGACGATGCTTTACGCTGGACAAAATAGTATACACTCATTCAACAAAAACAGAGAAGAGTTGCAAGGTTTTATTGGAATTCTACTCTTGACGGGTTATAAACTACCAAGAGAAAGATTCAACTGGTATAGGATATAGGTTTAGATATTGTTACGAAATGTTTGTCACGTAACAAGTTTTCCGAAATAAAAAGAAATCTACATTTTGCTGATAGTTCAGCAGCAAATAAAATTGACGACAAATTATTTAAATTTATGCCTTTGTTCAATTTGCTCCAACAAAACTTTTGCCAATTGGGTATTTTTCATGAAAATTTATCTATATCGATGCATCAACGACTAAATATTTTGGACATCATTCTGCAAAGCAGTTTATCAAGGGAAAGCCAGACGATTTGGTAACAAAAATTGGGCGCTCACTAGTTCAAACGGATACTGCTACAAATTTGATATTTGTTGTGGTAAGGCACCTGGGAAAAATATTCGAAGCAAGGGCTTAGTTGTGACTGCTCTTCTGCAGGCATTACCTGGTGATCCTCACGATCACAAAGTTCTTTTTGATAATTTTTTTACTATTTACACCCTTTTAAATGATTTGGGTCGAAAAGGTTATCGCGTCACTGGAACGATAATGGAAAATCGTACTCGACAATGTCCCCTTTTATCAAAAAAAAAAACAGATGCAAAAGAATAAGAGAGCAGAATATGATTACAGATTTGACCATAATAACGAAATACTTATTGTGCGTAGGAAAGATAATAGTGTATGTACTATAACTACCAACTACGACACTATTGAACCAGTTGGTAAGGTGCAAAGATGGTACAAATTATCAAAAGAGAAGAAAGAAATGGATATTTCACGTGTTTTTAAACCTATAATAAAGGAATGGGTGGAATGGATGAGATGGAACAGTCTATTTCTCTTTATAGAATTGCTATCCGTGGAAAAAAGTGGTGGTGGGTCATACTCACTTATTTGATTGATATGGCGGTATTGAATGTATGGCGTATTCATGTAATGGCAGAAGATACTCCAATGGATCAGCTTGATTTTAGGAGAAGAATAGCAAGAACTTACCTGCGCCAGCATAAGCCCAATTCTATAAGATTACGACCTTCGCCGGCTAATTTTAACTATATGTTACGAAACAATAATGGCCATAATCCAGAAAAATTGGAAAAACAATTAAGATGTGTTCTCTATCATTCGCGCATAAGGAAATACAGGAGATGCGATGTTACATTGTGCGTCGAAAAAAATTTTTTTAAAAACTTTCACACCTGAATGACCAGTGTACTCATCAGAATGCACCATAATATAACATGAAAAATGTTAAAATAAATTTTTTAATCCCATTTTTTTGTTTCTTTTACATATTTTGTACTTGAAAATATAATTATATTTGAAACTAACCGTTTGGATTTATCATGGGCATTAATGGGAAATGAAATATATTTTACTCGGAAATCTACAAACGCATGATTTGGAAGGCCGATTCCGACTTTATCGTTCCTTGACAGGATGTAACTACCATATTCCTTATTCAGAATTATTAGAATCGGAAAAAAACATTCGAATCCATAATGTATTCGCACATAATAAAAAAGATTTTATAAAACTTCCAAAAGAAAATGGTGAAAATTGCCTTCGCGAAAATATCGACACATCGGACTTGAAAGAAATTTTTGATTCGTTGTACAGGGTGGCCCAAATGAGACTGAACGATGTAAAACACAAATAACTTTTACAATTTTTATTATTGTTTTTTTTTTATTTTTTTTTTTAAATATAATTCGTGGAAATTTTTTAGACCTAAATATGAAATATGACATCCCTCAAATGCCCTCCATTTTCTTGCTCACAATTATTGGCTCTTTCAAGAGCATTTTCCATTACTGAATGCAAAATTTCAGGCTGCAAGTTTCTTATTTCTGCATGAACATTACGCTTAAGTTGATGAATTGTTTGAGGCTTGTTCACATAAACCAGTCCCTTCAAATAACCCCACAAAAAGAAGTCAGGAGCCGTCAAATCTGGCGAACGAGGAGGCCAAGGGAAATTTGAATTTCTCGAAATTATCCGTTCACTAAAGAGTTCACGGAGGAGCTCCATTGTGGCTGTTGCTGTATGCGCCGTGGCTCCATCCTGCTGGAACCATATATTCGGATTACTTTCCACAACCGGACGCAAAAAGTTGTCAAGCATAGTCCTATACAGAGCCCCGGTGACGGTTTCTGCCTGACCCTCCTCATTTTCGAAAAAATATGGACCGATAACTCTGTCAGCCATAACACCACACCAAACAGTGCATCTGGAAGGGTGTGATTGGCGTTGATGTAATGCCCTTGGATTCTCGTTGCCCCAGAATCTGCAATTTTGCTTGTTCACATAACCATTCAAATGAAAATGAGCCTCATCGCTCATCAAAAGGTTGTTTACAAAGTTGTTATTTTCTCTTGTTATCTGTGCAAGACGAATGGCATATTGAAGGCGTTGTTGATGGTCTTGGGGCAAGAGTTCCTGCACCATTTGAATTTTATACGGAAACATTTTAAGGTCCAGTTTCAAAATTCGTTGTAGCGATGTTCTAGAGATGCCTAATTGGGTACGACGACGAGTAGAGACAGATGCATCATTGTTTACGCTCTGTCGCACAGTTGCCACAACTGCTTCAGTACGTACAGACCGATGAGCACCTCTTCCAGAAAGCTCTGCCACGGAGCCCTGCTCCTGAAAACGGGAAACTAGGTTCCTAATCATGTTGCCACTGGGAGCTGTTCTGGCATTAAAATGCTGGCGGTACTTTCTTTGAGTTAAAATAATTGACTTTTCAGAAGAATAAAAAAATTCAATCATTTTGACACGTTCTTGCACACTGTAAGTAGCCGTATCAAATTTTCAAAAAGTGCTTTATAATCTGCAAAAAGAAAAAACAAAAAATTACTAAAAATAAATACGCTATGAATTTTTTAAATGCTTCAGTCTCATTTGGGCCACCCTGTATTTAGAAAATTTAGAAGTAGATTCTACCGCTAATGTATACACATACGGATACGCGATTTAAAGATTTTATCCGTGTTTATTAAAAAAAAAAAGAACTTTTGATGTTTTGATTTAATACACCTTTATTTCTTTATATTTATTCATAAACACTTTACAAAAATATTACTTAAAAGTATAACAATTATTGTACCAAATATCATTTATTTCTTTATATCTATTCATAAACACTTTACAAAAATATTACTTAAAAGTATAACAATTATTTTACCAAATATCTTTAACCGAAATAGAACCAACTGTACTCTTTGAGCTTTAGACCAAGAATAATCATTTTTATGAATTTTTATTATAATCCAACTTAAAATTGTTCAAGATAAAAAATTAACAGAAAACAAATATCAAGTTACCATTTTACATTTTCTCATACTTTACTTAATAATTTTAATTTATATGTCTTATCAGCATATTTTATGAGAACGGAAAAGGTAATTATATACTTTTTACTAGCTAAGAAAATCAGCAAAATTATTAATTATTTACCATGACATTGATTTTGTTTGTCTTTTTATTTTATATGATTCCGGTAAATCCAGAGATTCTATGTTTTTTTCTTTACATGGGGGGTCTACATATGTAACTCGCGTCACATTAGTTGGGAAAAAGATTTCTTGTTCGTCTTGTAAGTCATTCGTTTTATATACAGACGATCAATTCCAATTTGAATATTTTGAACATTTACAACGAGGAGGTCTGTCTATTCCGACGGTTTCAGTTAAAATTCTTGGAAATAACATGTGCGCTTTATTTCAGGAAATTACGCGGAACAAAAGTTTATATTCTAAATTTTTCGGTAGAAAAAAATCAAAAAGGTTTTTTGTGTAAATTAACAATAGAATCGTGTTTATCGGGTAATTTTTATATCGATTTTGATATCTTTTGTCCTTACGGTTTGACCAGCTATGAAATTTATTCTAGAATATGTTTCAAACTGGCAAATATTTTACCAAATAATTTCGTTAAATCCGAAAATATCTTCAACAAATACGAGAAAATTAAGAAATTTTTTGACTTGAATTTTTACATTTTTTTCGGTTATTTAAATTTTATTTTCGTTATATTTTTTCCATTATTTTTGTTCTTTGTTATATGTTTTCCATTAATTTTTGTTGTATTTTTCAATGTTGATTTTCATTTTTTTTTTTTTATTTAATTATTTAATAATTTATATATATAATACTATGTTTTAGTAATTTATGTAGTATATAACCAAAGAAAAATTAAAAATTAAAAAAATATATATAAAATGTTAAAATTAAATTATTTTTGATTATTTTTTTTTATTTATTTGGAAATAAAGTGAACATATTATAAAAAATAATATTTTTAATTTATATAAAACCCATGACACTTCTAATTTTAGCTTTTTAATACCCTAGGTGTCAACAGATTTAAAATTAAAAGTTAGAAAAAAAATAACAGGAAACAAAGCAGAATTTAAAGCAACAGGAGGAGGAATAATTAAAATATATCAATTTAGTAATCTGGAGGAAGAAGTAATAAAGATTTTGCAGTTAGATAAAATAGCAAATGTAGGAGGAAAAACTTTTGGACTGGAAGAAGAGGAAAGAGAGGCTCAGGCAGAAACCTGTAAAACATTAGAAGGAACCAATTACGATAATGTGATAAACGAATGTGATAATTTTATTATTAATACTTCTAGTAGTGAAAACAAATTATTTTTATATATTTTTGAATATTTTAATTTCACTTTTTATACTTATACACATAAACTTTGATAAAAATATTTATATTTATTTAAAATTAATATTTAGTATTTTTTTCTCGATTTCAATTATAATATTTCATAAAATTATTGTTTAAAACAATAGACAATTTAAATTTTTCAATCAAATTCAAAATTCAAGAAATGTCAAAAACATGAGTTACCATTGACCTAGCAATTTTTCGTCACGCCTTTTTTAGTGACTATGGGAATAGCATTAAGAAAATGACGTGACAAGAATAGTGACAACTCTCACGGCGTGACGTGACTATGTGAATCGGACTCTAAGAAAAAATAAATAAGAATAAAGAAATAAAACAATTTTATGAACGAAACATAAGAATTTGTATTTTACTTTACACCAAATAAATAATAATAATAATATATTTTTTGACAGCTCAGACTAATGCCCGATTTCTTCATACCTCCAGATAGCTATCTATTAGATAAAGTTAACCGGCAGATAACTGGTAGATTGGTTTTCTTCATAAATCTTATAGATTAACTATCTTTCGGTTAGAAATACTTATCCCAGCCCTAGAATTGTAACATGAGGGCAACTTCATGTGTAATTTGAAGCCATTTAAAAGTTGAAATGCCAACTTCATGTGAAATTTGAAACCATTAAACGTTTAACATTTAGTTAATTGTTTGTTTGTTATTATTTTCAAAAAAGTTGGTTGAAAGGAGTTTGATATTTAATAATTAGTTAATTTAATATTTAAAAATATATTTATAGTGTTACATATTATTATTTTATAATTATTTTATTTACTAGTGTAGAGATATTTTCAGATTATTTTTATAATTTAATAAAACACACGGTTCATATTTAATACTTCTTTTATTTTAAGTTTAGTTAAGTAATAAGTAGTAAAGTTAAGTTTAGTTAATAAGTAATAAGTTATTAAATTAAATAGAAAACAACTATTTTAAAAAACAATTTTGTGAAATGGAAGATAAAAAGCGGTCTGCAAATTTTACAAAAGGTGAAATTGAACTTTTAATAGATATCGCATTAAAAAAAAGGACATAATTGAAAACAAAAGAACAGATAGTGTGTGGTGGAGTGAGAAAAATAAAACGTGGGAAGAAATTGCTAAAGAATTTAATGCTTCTTCTGGCAATTTCCCCAGAAATTGCAAAACAATAAGGGCAAAATATGATGCCTTAAAAAAAGAAGTTCGAAGAAAGTGTGCCCAAGTAAAGGCATCAAGCAGTAAGACAGGCGGTGGACCAATGGACGATAAGAGTTTATCGCCACATGAGGAAAAACTGTTGGCTGTGTCAAAATTGTCGATGATGGGATTAAAATCTAGATTCGACAATGACACTGAAGGTAAATATAACTATTGTAAATTAATTGCAACTTAGTTATACTGTATTATCTTTTTTTTTTCGTTTCACAGAATCACATGTATTAGATTTAGACAAAGATATAGGTGAAAATTTTGATGCATGGGAAGAATTACAGAATATAGAGTTCCTCGAAGAAGATGATGATGGTATTAAAAGAAAACTATTATTTTATATAAACAATTAAATTAATTTTCCTATTTCTTTCATTTCAGACATTCAAACATATTTTAAAAAAATAGATGAAAGCTACCCATCTACAAGCCGTGCAGCAAAAGAACAAGGAGGAAAAGACCAGAGTCGGCAGCCACAAAAAAGAAAAGGTAATTTATAAATATATTAAAAGCGATATAAGTCAGTAGCAAAAATTGAATCAGCGATTTGAATACATGCTCGATACACAAAATAGTAATGTAATTGATGCATATTGCTTCCGCTGCTGCTTTTTTATCAATCTGTAAAATCTTGTGATTTTGAAGTGTGTAAATTATATAGACTTTTATTCACAGCAAGCACGGGAACAGGATCAAAAATTCCAAAAACGTCAGACAGGGATCCAAAAAAAGAAGTTTTGGAACTCCAAAAAAAATTTTTTCAGCAAGAAATTGAGCAGAGGGCGAAAATACACGAATTGGAAGTGGAAAAATTAAAATTAGAGATTGAAATTAAAAAGGCAAAACTGAAAAAAATAAATACAAGTCTATAATATAATAAAATATTTTTTACAAAAATTTAACATAATTGAAGATTTTTAATTTCATATGAGTAACAAAATTGTCCTTTATTTTCGTTAAATTTCTGTTTTCAGGCTTTAATTTCCGCTTATTCTATCCTGTTCAATCATCTTTTTCAACTTTTTATAATTTAATTAATGCATTTTAAAACTGGCATTTTATTTTTTGCCACAAAATTCAATTATTTCATGTATTTCATATAAACATAAATTAAATTGCATTTCATTATTAAAATTTATAAAAATTCCAAAGTGAAGGAGTTCAAAACGATTCTTATCTGCAGAACGTTGCTCACATTCTAAAATTGGAATAAATTAAAGTTTTAGTCAAAAAATGTGACCGTAAATTTTACCTTGAAAAGTAGTCTTCTATAAGACGACGTCTTACGATGTCCCTTCCTGCAATTGTAGGGTGTGTCACATTCTGTGGTTCGTCTTGAGAACCTTCAAAATTTATGTCTTCTACCATGGGTGGTTCCTCCTCCATTTGATCTCTGGCAATATTATTTAGCACTGCAGTTGCGACTATAATGTCTTGAATCGTTTCTATTTTCAATCTCATGCCAACACTCAAAACAGGGAAACGACGCTTCCAGACTCCAAAATATCGTTCAATTATATTTCTGGTTCGTATATGGATACCATTATAGCGGACTTCACCTGGAGTAATAGGGTTCAGCAGTGGAGTGAGGAGATAATCTTTAAGAGGATAACCACTATCACCTAGTAAAAGTCCATTTCCAAATTCATTTTCATCAAATTTTTTTTTTATATTACTGTGACCAAATATTGTGGAATCGTGGGCAGATCCTGGCCATCTCGCAACAATATTAATTGCTTTCATATTGTGGTCACATATGACTTGCACATTTAATGAAAAATACCTCTTCCTATTTCTAAAGTTCTCACTAGAATCACCTCCTGGAGATTGTATTCTTATATGGGTACAATCAATACATCCAACTACCCGAGGAAATCTATGCATGGAGTAAAACCCTTGCTGTATAACTTTAATTTCATCTATGTTTCCTGGCATTTTTATTACTTCTTGACAAAGAGAAGCGATTATCATTGACACTTTTTTAACTATTCGAGAGGCCGTAGATACACTAACATTAAAAAAGTCTCCATTTACTCGAAGAAAACTTCCAGTTGCAAAAAATCTTAGTGCCAATAATAATTGATTTACAGGTGTTAATGCTCTCGTCCTGAAAAAAAAAACAAAACAAAATAAAATATCATTTCGTAGATTAGTGATTTCGGTGTCTATCATGATTGTCGATCCACTATTAACTTCTTTTTATATGGAAATGTTCAAAAGGTGTATATATTTTGAGTTATCAAAATGATGATGATCGATATATGTACATATTTCCAAAATTCAATTCATTAGTTAGAATGTAGTTTATTTTCACATTTAAAAGCGTAATTATTAATTTAATCAATAAAATAAACCATAGCGTAATATATTATTACATATTTTTGCATTCATTTTATACGCGTACATACTACATAGTATCTAGTTAAACGAATATATGCAAACCCATATGGTTCTTTTTTTATTTATGACATTGTATCTAAATGTAGATACAATTTTACTTACTTATTCCAGCTTATTAACAATTGATGTTCAATTTTATTGAATAATAACATAAATGTTTGCTTCTTCAAACGAAATCGGGCAAAAAATTCAACATCATCCCAATAGTTAAAATGATTTACACGACCTCGTAGAGTGTAAGGTCTTCTTAAATATTCCAGCCCATCTTCATCATCTTCGCTTTCGACATTAAAAATATTAATATTATGAATAAAAATATCCATAACACGATTTTCTAAATTTAAAAAAGTTTATTTCACAATTTATTTAAAAAAAATATATATCACAATTTACATATATTAAAAACAGTTTGTTCACAATTTATATTAAAAAGAAATTTGTTTCACAATTTATTTAAAAAAAAAATTATTTCACAATTTATATTAAAAAAAAGTTTATTCCACTATTTATATTAAAAACAGTTTTTTTTCGCAAATTATATTTTAAAAAATTTCGTTTCACAATTTATATTTAAAACAACACACAACTTCAGCTGTCAAAATTATTTTAAAAATAGTTTCTTAAAATTACAAGAAAGCGCTGTAGTCGAAATATATTATCTAAGAGATAACTGGAACTTTATCTACCGGATAACTTTATCTGGTAGATAAGACTTAACTGGAACTGAAGAAACTCAAATCCTTGGTTTATCTTCCAGATAACTTTATCTTCAAGATATCTTGAAGTGAAGAAATCGGGCATAAGTAGTCAAGAAATGTAAACAAAAAAATTCCCGACTACTTAGGCCTTTGAATGTGTGTGTAAGAAAAATTTTTTCATGGCTACTGTCTGTAAGAGAGAGATTCTTTCGGAGGTTTTGCTTCAATAGATTTTCCCTTTAGTGTAAGTGGTAATTTTTCCAAAAACGACACACTCACATAAATGATAAAGATCGAAAAACTTCATCAAAATCAAAAAAGTTTTTCAAAATTTTTCGAATTGCTTTGAGTTATGTACCCTGTACACAATTATAATCATTTCAATAAAAGTGTCTGACACTGTGTAATAATGGAATTGTTTTTGTATATCGAGTTATCAAAACTAATTGTGTAGACGGACCATAGTGTTTCGAATTTGTTCTCATTTATTATAAATATTTGCTCTCACTAAATGAAATGAACACCTGTCAATGTTTTGCAGCTCTAAACTATACACAATGCTATTTAAAATGTACATTTAATTCCTATGATATTCCACATATATAAGTGTTATTTATATGTAAATGTATATTTTGAGTATTGAAAATAGAATAAATTAATATCATTGGCTGGAACATATATAAATATGAACATTTTTGAGAGATGTTGATCATATATGTAGTATATTTATTTTCCATGTATGGTTTATGCTCGTGCATAATGATATGTAAGGATCCATATTGAATTGAACATTGAACACGATCTCGTATACATACATACATGAATCATATAATATGAATGAACAACGTTGATATAACCAAATATACTAGAAATACAGTATTTCTAGTATCTTTGATATAACCGAAGACCGATATATATAATATAATATAATAATAGCATAATAATAATAGCATGCTGCTTGCTTATGCATAATAGCAAATACTATATGTATGAATGTACTATTTATTTGATATATACATGATTGTATGTATACATCGTATATATGTGCTTTTGTACACATAAAAGTGTAATTATAAAAATGGATTATTCAATGATATATATCAGGATCAATAATGTATATAGTATCCACGACCTATCTTAATATATTTCTTTATGAAAATATTTCTATGTAATGTTAAATATGAACCTCTTTGTTATTCGTTGTAAAGGGATAATTTCAAGTATTTTATTTAAAAGTTGTATCAATTCATTTTATATTATACAAACATAGATATATGAAAATAAATACATACTTAGTAATTACATATATACTTCCGCTACCAGCTGGGTTTTTACTCATAAAAAATTGAAAGGTCAACCTTTTTGCAATTTTTTTTCAACTTTGGTTTGATTTCGGATTTATGAATAGAATATAATAGTGGCTGTTTAATACGGGGGAGTGTTGAGTACTCATGAGTAATTTTTCATTAGTAAGATTGAAGAATTTTATTGAATGAAAAATAAAATATAAATGAAAAAAAGGGAATATTGGCAGATGGGAGCGGAGGTGCTAAAAAACTAAATAGAGTGTTGTATAATTAGCGTCATTCGTTAACACTGATAAACATTTTTGAACTGAATTAAACTGATTTTTTCATATGCTCTTTTAACAATCTACCACACTATCCTACGCAACAAACTGTAACTATTATATTTTTTTTATAAATCCGAAGATAAATGTAACTTTTTGAGACTAGAATCATGAAGATTCATATATATTTCGTTTTTTAATGTTTAAAAAAACTAGCTGACCGCGAAGGTTTATAATTATCAAATATTTATCAATTACACTGCACTACGATGGTTTTCCTCTAAAAAAAATTAAATAACAATTTTGATAGGTAACAGCCCTCAACCAAATATCCTTTTAAGGTACCACAATATCTATATTTGAAGAATATATCATTCATATACTACGTTACCACTATTATTCAGGTTGCGTAAATGCAAAATCCACTTTGATCGTAATCAAAATTTTTCTTCTGCTTTGCTATGAATTTCTTAGATATTTTTATACATAATTTTCATATTAATATTATACTTTATAAATCATATATAGTAATATATTTGATTTTAAAATTTTTAAATTTGAAAACTGTCTTCCAACTATGGTTAAACTAAAACTGGATGTACAGTATTGGTCACAACTACTTTTACACGGCATTTAATTTCTAATCAATAAATAATGGGAAATGCATCCTCGAAATATTATAAATCCATAAATTTGTTTAATGTGCATATACTATAATTATAATAATAAATAATTAAATATAATTTCAACTGTATTATAATATTGTGAGAACAATTGATAATTCATCGCTCTTTTGTCCGAATTCATTAGGATCATTTTAATTAAATGATCAAAACAAAGTTACATATATAATATTTTATAGAAAAAAACATAATTAAAAATTAAAAAAGTAGGAGTTTATTTTATTTATATAAAAAACATTAAATTTTAAAACTTTTGTTTAAAAAAAATGCTGTATAAAAATATTTATGACTAATACTAAATGTCAGAGGCTATTCAAATTTCTGATAATATATTCTAAAGTAGAGGCAGGTCAGATTAACTTCCTCTTTTTTGCCAACTTCATGATCGCACCATGCAGAACAGATCAGTTCTCGCGTGTTTTACATGAAAGTTCAAATTCAAATTAAAAATTTTCATTAAAAGTTATATGTAGGTAGAAAAATATTAAAAATTTTACAATTTTATTCTTTTTTGTCGGCAATTTGGTTTAAGAATGATATTAAATAGTTGAGCTATCAATTTAATAGAAATGTTAAAAAAATTAATTGAGCAATTATAATTTACTATACGTAAACCTATTCCACGTTATTTTGAAACATAATTTTTTGAATCACTACTGAAGATATTTTGATAATACGGATTTCCAAAATATTTCTAGGACTAGAATATTATAGGCACATTCTACTTAATAATTTATTTTTAAGCAAAGTCTCTGGCCAGTAACAGAAACGATCTTTTATAGTCAATATATATGAATATCCGTTTGAAGGAGGCAAAGGGTCTACTATATCCATGTGGATATGTTCAAATCGGCCTTCGGGGACTTTGAATGATCCGTGTGGAGAAATGATATTGCGATTAATTTTTGACTTCTGACATTTGAGACAAGTTTTGGCCCAAAGATTGATTTCTTTATTCATTTTTGGCCAGAAGTACTTGGCTGTAATTAGTTTCCTGGTGCCTCTAACACTTGGATGTGAAAGGTTATGTAATTTATTGAATATGATTCGTATCATGGTCAGTGGAACGAATGGTCTGTTTTTACACCATATATCAAGGTCTTGTAATGGTATGAAAATTTTTTTTGAGATTGAATGAATTTTTTGATTTTTCTTTTGAATTAATTAATAATATTTGAAGTTCTTCGTCTTTATTTTGTTCCTGATGTAAGTTCTTGATATTAAGATTGAGTTCTGGATCAATGGCGTCAATATAAGCTGGAGACAAGGTATCGGCTACGACATTTTCTTTTCCTTTGACATATCGGAAATCATTTGTGAATTGAAAAATAAAATTTAAATATCCGGACTGTCGAGGAGATTTTTCAGCCTTTGACAATAGAACAGTTGTTACAGGTTTGAAATCTGTATACACTGTCAGTTCTCTAGCTTCGATGAAATGTCTAAAATGTTTTGTAATGTATGAAAGTATATGTGTGTCATACGGTCATGGCATCAACACTTTTCGATACAAGGTGTGAATACATCTGTGAATGAAAGCTGAAATAAAATTTCAAAACAAAATATTTAATTTTATATACATACTGTCTAATGACAATGCAGTAAGTATATTCTACAGCTAGTATAATACATATATACTAGTTAGTACATATAGAATTAGTATACATATACATGTGTCGATACTCTAATAAGAAAATTATAGTATTGACACACATAACGACATACTTACTTCATGGGTTTAAGGCTGGTGGAAGTGACTGCTGCGCTTGCCGGCTAGCACGAACTAGCTCGACGGATGGGGCGTGAGTTTGTCACTTTTCCTTAACCCTTTTATTTTCGCAGCTTGGAGCAGTAGAAGGTTGTGAAATCCTTCTACTTAGAGTGCTCCAAATCTAATTTTAAATAGAAAAAACAACACCCACACCGTAGAACTGAAAAGTATGGCCCCGCACTGGCCCCGAAAACAGCATCTACCATCGTCGGTCCTGAAAATTTTAAAAGAATTGCCTCGCCCAACGATGATAGAATATCTTACCCACCTCAATAAACATAGTTTGCTGTTCGAAAAAAAAAACTATGTTCCCATCCTTGATAGCAAAAAAAAAACGGAATAGTGAAATTAATAAGGAGAAAAGGGTTTACAATACATTATTGGAATTAGTTTTGACAGGGGGGTGTGAAACAATAGCCAGAATTTGTATAGTTTACAGATACATTTTATTCCACTCCAATATCCTAGCTTCAAGTTCATATAACATTTCTTTAAATTCTACTTACATATATGGGCATACAATTGATACATATATCAACTCTTGAACATATAAATTCTTTTGTTTCGTTTTCTTTTTTTTTGTACATTATTAACAATATGAAACTTCCATTTCGATAGCGCAGAATCTTTTTTTTTTATTTTTTTTTTTATTTTTTATATTTTATATGACGTTGTACATATTTGTTTACAAAAAAAATCAGTTATTATTTTAAAAGAAAACATGCTTAAAATTATTTCTTATTTCCAGTACTTTGTTTATATGTTAATGAAAGTTATTCAGTATCAATTAAGTCCCTTCTACATCAAAAAATTCCTACCCTAATTTCCTATTTAACATAAAATTACTAATAATTCTTGCTACTAACAAATAATTTCTTTTCTTTTTTTTTTTGTAATTTAAGTTATGAATGTATATATATATTTACATTTTTTTTTCTTTATTTATTTATTTTTTTTTTTTTTTTTTATATGAAGAAATTTAAAGTAAATTGTAGATAATGGTTAATTGGGGCCCCTATAATATTTTCTTTAGTTTTATTAATTTTTGTTTTTTTTTTTTATTTGGCGCGCTTACCAAGTTAAATGATGCTGATGATGATATTGCTGTGATGGAGAATGTTACAGTTGAGAAAATTAACGATAATTATGTTGGGGTTTACGATGATGTTGTTGTTGTAGTTAAAGTTGTCGTCGTAGATGCTCTGGATGATGTCGAAGTTGATACTGATGTAGATGTTAGAGATGCAATGATAGCTTACAGTTGTTGAAGCCTTTCTTCCATTGGACGCTTATTATTATTTTTTTTTTCTTTTTTATTTTTTTTTTATATTTTTTTTTTTTGTATAGTTTACATGTATATTTTAGGTTTTTTTTTTTGTTTGTAATTTGTATTCCGCTCAAAAGTAATAATTTACATGTATCAATTATGAGAACATTTCAAAACATTCAAAAATGTTTATATGGAATCTCATTTAAGTTTTACCGATTATATTGTTAATATAATTGTGAAAATTTATTGATTTTTCTTACGGATTATTTGTAATTAAACTTTAATAAAAAGAAATTTTAAAGTGAATATACACGCTTGTACAATAATTAATGTATGTATTTAATGTAATGTATGTAATGCTTTACGTATTTAAGGTATTTTACACATATATTTTTTTGTGTTTCGCCGTTTTACTCTATTTTAAAGCACACTTTTGTAAATATACTTAATTATTTCATTTATTTTAAGAAAAAAAACATATGTAATATCGTTATTTATTTACATCAATTTACAAATTTATTTTCAAATATTTTCACTTATGGATAGGTAAATAAGTATATATGTATATACAGGGTGCTTCTTTTCTACGTACACACAATAGTATCATGATATTCTTTGGACTGTTTCATGAAAAAAATTGTACTAACAAAATTTCTATCGATCCTATTTTCGACGCTAGAGGGCGTTAAAAAAATTGATTTTTTTGTTGGACCTTCAAATACAAAATCATGTGTAACTTTTTGTACACCCTACTTTGAAAAATTTAGTATTCTAGAGAATAACAGCAAATAAAATTACCTTTCTTTTCATATACTATAACAAATATTTTGAAATTCGGTTCTAAATAAAAAGAAATCCTGAAGTCAAAATTTATGACGAATTTTTTAAAAAAATTTGTGTATAAATTGGGTTCCTGAAAAATATTTGCACTACGAAAAAAGTTTTTGTTTTTGGAATCGAAGTATAAAAACGTTCTCTTTCAAACAAAGAAAACCAGAGGATGATATCTTTATCCGTTATTGAGTTATCAAGGGTCAAATTAGTGAAGAAATGGTAAAAAATGCCAAAATACCTAAAAAAATAATATTTCGCAATGAAAAAATTTTACAAACTTCATTTAGGCACATTGACTTCAGGACTTCTTTTTATTTAGAACCGAATTTCAAAATATTTGTTATAGTATATGAAAAGAAAGGTAATTTTATTTGCTGTTATTCTCTAGAATACTAAATTTTTCAAAGTAGGGTGTACAAAAAGTTACACATGATTTTGTATTTGAAGGTCCAACAAAAAAATCAATTTTTTTAACGCCCTCTAGCGTCGAAAATAGGATCGATAGAAATTTTTGTTAGTACAATTTTTTTCATGAAACAGTCCAAAGAATATCGTGATACTATTGTGTGTGCGTAGAAAAGAAGCACCCTGTATATATGTATAAATATTTATAATTATTATTCATTTAATTCCACTGTATATTTGCGTACATAAGATTGTGCAAAAAAAATTTTATATAACTATTGTGCAATTAATATGTATCAAGATAAAAACAACGTTCAATTTTATCTTAAATTAACCTCTTAATTATGTATTCACCAATAAAACTTTGAATGGGCGCAATTATTATGTATAAATTTTAAGGAAAAGAAAAAAAAACTTAATTACTCTTATTTTCTAACATTATTTTTTTTTTATTTTTTTTTTTTATATGACTTTAAAAAAAACTATATGTACATTATATATGAAACACAATATAAAGAATGTATGGGCATTATTCTTGCACAGATTATATACACTAATTGAATTTATATTTATATAAATTTTAATAATATGAATATCATATATTTTATATATTTTTGTTCATATTTAGTAGAGACACAATAATAAAGCATCCCAAAATTATAGTCATTATTATTAAAAATTATTACACATTATAAGTAAGTATCTACACCATTTAGAAGGTAGTTGAAATATCTACTATATGATTTTTTTTTTTTTTTTTTTTTAACATCTATATATGTATTATATTATTAATTAAATTCTCACAAAGTACAACGCCAGTAATTATATTTGTAGCGGTTATGCTTGAATTGAATTTATGTATTAATATTTTCTTTTCTTTCATTTTTTTTCTTTTTTTTTCTTTTAATAAAAATGTATTTTCAATTATTTCACACAAAGCAATTAATATTTGGTATTGCCCTTACATTCAGTTATGATCTAGGATTTAATCAATTTCCCTTTTAAAAGCAAACATTTAATTATAAATTTTATTCTATTACTAATTTCTGTTCCTTTTAAATACATAACCAATTTAGCTATAAGTTATATCCTACAAATTTGGTTTATCGCTTCTTATTTTCCCTTATACACAAGTTGTTTTAAAGGCACTTAATATTTCTGATTTTACACGTGGTGCAATAAAAAGCAAGAATAATTATTATCAATTGAATTTTACCAAAATAATTATCCAATCATTTAAAATTTATGTATATATTTTACACTATTTCAAAATACTATTTTTCACTATACCTTTTCCTCATTTTTTTTTTTTATTTCTTTTCTTTCAATTTTGATACCTTTTTTGAATTTTTTTTTTTTTTTTTTTTTTTATACTTATAATAATTTTTAGATTCCAACTAGTACAATTACCGGCACTTAGCAAGTTTATTTGGGCAGAGGTTGCCCTTACACTTTTAACTTTTTTTTCTAGACTGGAAGGGCAGTTAATACGCGTGGTGCACTTTTATAGTGCACCAAAACAAAAGATGTGTTGCTCTTATTGGACATGTGAGTGGGGATTTCTTATGAGGAAATGTGGGTTTTGAAACAACAGAATTACATGTGTGTGTAATGTGTAGAAAATTTTCCATATTATGCAAAATATACAAAAATCTGAAAGACATTTTCACATTTAATTAATTTCAGGATGAAATTCAGGACTTTTAGAACATTATGAAGTATGATTTTAGTATTGAAATTCTTTAAACAAATTGTGTAGATAAATATTAAAATTTCAAAAATTTCAAAATAAAATTGGGTTAGGCAACACGGTAGTTCATAATCATTTTCCATTTTATTTCACGATAGCCTATATTACCGATTTTAAACTATATTATCGGGTGAATTTAGAAGGTAAGAAAATGGAGTCAAAAACCGGATATGGAATAAAATTAGAAAAATTGTACTTATATAATGAGAAAGGGTATACAGGATCTCATAATTATTAAAATAATACCAATCTCTGGTATATATCTATAAAAGGACAAGGAATTATAATATAATTTTGAAAAATTTTAAGGTTTTGAACTAAAACATAGAATTTTTTAAAATCATTGAAAACAACCAATTAGGGTGGCCATACAATTTCTGACGTTTGAGGAACAACCTGGTATGTGAAATAAATATGAAAATGGGATTAATGAGAACATGGGGAACTAATTGAAAAACAATGGAAAAATTGAGAGAATGTGTATGTATGCGTGCGCGGCCATTAAAATTTTAGTAAAATGCGCATGTATATGTGTATGTTGTATGTAGTGAAATCCATGAAAAGGGGCGGCCATTAAAATTGAAATTACAATTATAGATGTATGAGTAAAACTCATATTGATACATTGTGTACTTTAAAAAAATATAGAAAAATCTAGATCAAGGGCATTGTATATTATGCATATGTATTGCATTAATATAGATAATGAATATACACATGCCAAAAAAAATCACGCGCATTATGCGTACATCTGTTTCTTATCTCATGTGCATTGTACCTAAAGAAACAATAAGAAATTTTATGCGCGTGTCGAAGATATAATGGTATTGTTGCGCAATACAATACGATAAACAACATTTGGTCTTTTGAAATGCGATTATGTGTACTGTTAGGTACACATAATTAGCCTAAAGGAAAAATATGGTGTAACTGAATACAGTCACACAAAAAAAATTAATACCCTCACATTACAGTTTAATTGCATGATAGATAGCTAAAAGCTCTCTATCGAAAGTAAAATATTTTCTTTCGAATGGTTGCAATTTTTTTGAGAAGAAACTCAATGGTTCTCATTTACCTTCGGAATTTATTTGTTGTAATACTGCTCCCACAGCATCGTTAGAAGCATCAACAAAAAGACTAATTCTGGCATTTGCGTTTGGAATTACAAGCATGAGCTGTTTTTGAAAACAATTTTTGATGGCTTGAAAAGCATTCTCGAGGTCATCTGACCAAATGAATTCTCTCTTGGGTTGTTTTTTTCTATTGCAGTGTCTGAGCGTTGCTTATAGCGGTTTCGCAAGACGAGCTATATTGGGTATAAAACGATGGTAAAAATTAACCATACCCAAAAAGTGTTGCAATTTTTTTAATGAATTTGGTTGCGAAAAATCCTTGTTGTCTTGGATTCTTTCTTCAGAAGGTGTTCGTTATCACTCAGTTTTTTCACTTCACCCTTTTTCTTAGTTGATTTTCAGGTGTTGACAAAACTATGATGGTTAATTGGCACAAATTAATTTACATACCATCAACCCCATAATTCTACCAAAAACACCTGAAATTACACTTTTAATTGCATTGCACACACACAAATTAAACACATTTGTAACTTTTTTATTTTAAACATTTCACATTTTTTCACTTTGCCGACGACATTTGCATTAACAAACAAATTTCAATAAAAATGAAGAATTTTGATTTACTACGTGGGTTGATAAGTTTCCTGTATTAACATGTAGATGACACTTCGATGAGTTAGGAGTATTTTTTTTAGAAATTATGATCTTTTGTGAGACGCCATTTTTTGTTCAAACCTATCTGCCAATTAATTTATATTTTACAAGCAATTGAATTACGTGTGTTTAGCATTTTTTATAAAATGGATAAAGTTCAAGTTCGTAGTGTGATACATTATCTCCATTTGAAAGGCTTATCAGCAACCGATATTAAAAAAGACATGGACGAAACTTTGGTGAGTCTGCACCATCATATGAGACTGTTCGTTTTTGGGTCAGTGAATTTAAACGTGGACGTACAAGTGTTTATGATGATGAACGCGGTGGAAGGCCAAAAGAGGTAACAATACCAGAAAATATCGAAAAAATCCATGATATTGTGTTGAGTGATAGAAAAGTGAAAGTGAATGAGATTGTGAACATCGTCAACATGTCAAAAGAACGTGTTATTAATATCTTGCATGAAAATTTGCATATGAAGAAACTTGTAGCAAAATGGGTGCCGCGATTGCTAACAATCGACCAAAAACGCAGACGTGTGACCACTTCACAGCAATGTTTAGAAATGTTGGCAGGCAATAAGGCGGATTTTTTTCGTCGAATAATAACTGTTGACGAAACATGGATTCATCATACACCTGAATCAAATAAACAATTTGCAGAATGGATGGAACCAGGTGAAAGCCGACCAAAGCGATCCAAAACTCAACAGACGGCTGGGAAAGTCCTGGCCACTACATTTTGGGATACACATGTGATAATATTCATTGATTATTTGGAAAAAGGAAAAGTGATCACTGGTGAGTATTACTGCACATTGTTAGACAAATTAAATGAACAAATTTTAAAAAAACGACCACATTTGTCGAGGAAAAAAATCCTCTTTCTTCAGGACAATGCCCCAGCTCACACGTCAACAATTGCGATAGCCAAATTTCATGAATTAAAATACGAACTGCTTCCACATCCTCCTTATTCTCCAGATTTGGCTCCCAGTGATTACTTTTTGTTTCCAGAGTTGAAAAAATGGTTACGGGGAAAGAGATTTTCATCGGATAGTGACGTCATAACCGAAACAAACGCATTTTTTGAAGGGTTAGACAAAGTGTGATATAGGGAAGGGATAGAATTGTTGGAGAAACATTGGAATAAGTGTGTAGAGCTAAAAGGAGATTATGTAGAAAATTAAATAAAAAAATTGTGAAAATTTACGTGCTTTACTATGAATACAGGAAACTTATCAACCCACGTAGTACATGAATCAAATATTCAATCAAATCTTCATTTTAATTGAAATTTAATAAATAATAATACTACAAACACAACACTTTTGATTAATTTCACGACACTCGAAATATCCAAAAAACACAAATATTAAATAAACAATAAACTGTCAAATATTCAACAATAAACAATTAGTCCAATAAGACTATTCAATGCTGATCTCAACAATTGACGCAAACATCAACATACACTCCACTATTCATTATAATTATAATTTAGACAATCAATAATCAATAATATAATACAAATTTTAGACTAAGACAACAACACTTGTAATTAATTATACATACAAAAAAAAACAAATTGTACACAATCATTATATATAAAATGTAACTAAACATAATACATAATAAAATAAGTAACAGATCAAAGACCAAAATGTAATAAATGTACCTAGCAACAATTACTTACAATATCAATATTATTATTTACAATTCAATATACAAAGTCCAATTAGAATAATCATAATTATGCAAAAAAATTGTTATTGTAACTATTATTATTATTATTATTAGTAAAATTAAATAATTGTATTATTTTTTTTTTGTTGCATACTATTGGGTGACAAAAATAAATTTCAAAAAAAAAACAATGACAAATAAAATAAATAATTAATTTTAAATATTCAAATAATTACAATAGGGCTCAAAAATAATAGACACCGTTAATTTTCTAGAAATTTACTTTTGTTCACAAAAGTATATAAACCGAAGAAATCAAGCATCTTCACCTTCATTCCTATCCTAACTAACCAAGTGTAAATTACTGGGTGCTGACTAGCAATTTACACATTCTTCCCAATTCCAAAAACTTAGTAGATATTCTGGGTGCTGACTAGAAGTTTACTAAGAAATATAAATTTCGGGTGCTGACTGAAATTTATAAATACTTAATTATTCCCATACTAAAACTTAGTGAATTTTCTGTGTGCTGACTGGAAATTCACTAATAAAATAAACTTCGGGTGCTGACTGAAGTTTATATTCAACATATATTCCTGGTGTTGACGGGAATATAAATACTAACTATTTATCTTACTCTGGGTATTGACTAGAGTATTCATATCATAATATTCCTGGTGCTGACGGGAATATTTACATACTAACTACTCCGGGTGCTGACTGGAGTTTCTATTAATATTCCTGGTGCTGACGGGAATATTAAACTATTTTTTTTTTCTTCTTCACTAGAGAAATTGAACTACTCAGCACAAATAAATACTTTGAAAATTTAAGACTATCAATTTAAGTTTGGAATTACTTTACCATAGATTAAGCAGATAATTTTAATTATTTTAATTATTGTATAAGTTGAATTTGAAGAGAAATAAAACATAAACTCAAAAAATATCTATCTTTTTATTTTTTGAACCAGCACCTTCTTAATCGTGTACTAACGATTGTAGGTGTTTGTCATATATACAAACAGAAGGAGATATTCCTTTTGACGATATAAGATGACCGAGAAATTTTATTTCGCTGGCACCAAAAATACATTTACTATGATTGATTTTAATGCCGTGTTCTTGAAGTCTTAAAAATACGAGATGAAGATGGCGTTTGTGTTCATCATGATCCTTTCTATCAACGAGAATGTCATCAATATATGGAAAAACGAAATCCAGACCTGACAAGATTTTATCGACAAACCTTTGAAAAGTTTGTGCACCATTCTTGACGCCAAAAGACATTCGCACAAACTCAAATAATCCGAATGGTGTTATAACCGCTGTTTTATATATGTCCTCTTTCGCTACCGGTATTTGGTGATATGCTCTCACCAGATCTATTTTTGAATATATTGTGGTACCTTGTAGGTTCAAATTGCAGTCTTGGATATTACGAGGAGGATAATTATCAAAAACTGGAGCTGCGTTAAGCTGACGGTAGTCTCCACAAGGTCTGCATTCATTTAGAGATTTTTTGGGAACCATATGAAGAGGAGAAGCGACGGGGGACGAAGAAGGGCGGCAAATGCCTAAACGAACCATTAAATGAAATTTTGATTTAGCTATTTTGAATCTCTGGGGATCCAGGCGTCGCGGATGTGCCGTAGGTAATGGTCCTTGTGTGATTATACGGTGCACTACATTATGTCGCACTGGAGTATTAAAATCAGGGGGTGAAACTAGATCCACTGTAGGATACCACTGCAGTCACCTTTTATAGGACTTAATTTAGGTAATAATGACTCGATCTTCCGTTCGATACATTGTACAGAGAGGTTAGTAATTGAATCGATAACCCTTGTGTTACGGATGTCCACTAACAATTTATATTTATGAAGAAAGTCAGCACCTAGAATGGCTTGGTCGACTGCAACAATAATAAACAAGTGATCAAAATTACGGCGTAAGTTAAGGCTTAATGTTAAAGCTTTGAAACCCAAAGTTGCGATTTGTGTCCCATTTGCAGCTATAAGGTTAAAATCTGGATCTCTATTGCGTGAATGGAAAAATTTTTTAGGGACAATGGACACCTCTGCACCTGTATCAACTAGAAATTGAATTTTAGTAAGTTTATCATGAATAAACAGACGGAACGACTTCTTAATAGGTTCCGTTGCCGCAGACGAAACCGTTATGCGGCGTTTTTTGAATCTGAATTTAAATTAGGATTTTTATAGTTACAAGGTGGCGTACATTTTTGTGCTTTCGTGCCATATCGTTTATGGTACCAACATAAATTTTGATTAATGCGAGAGGGTGTAGATTTCCTGTTAAATGTTCTATTTTGCGATTGACTTCTATTTCTGGATCTAGACTGATGTGATTCTAACTTTTTTAATCTATTCTCAATTTTTTTTAAAGTGTTTGCAATATGTTCATTGTTATTGTCGTTAGAAGGGTGTTGAATTGCCAACATTTTTAAATTTGTGGAAGAAGCACTATCAAAAATTTTATCACTTATAAGAAGTAAATCTTCAGTTGATTGTGAGGACTCTAATGCCACTAAACAAGATTGCATTGTTGCTGGCAATTTACTTAACCAAAGTTTTTTTAAAAATGGTGCATTAATGAGACTATTACTAGCTGCTAGGGATTCCATTTTCCTGTATCATTTAGAAGGTTTAGTATCTCCTAGCTCTATCTTATTGAGAATTGCGTCTAGACGACGTTCTTCCGAATCCTGACTTCTTGTGATCAAAATTTGTTTCAGACTTTCATATTTGTTTTGTGTTGGAGGGTTTAAAAGGACATCTGAAACTAGCTCCATTGTTTCATTAGGCAATGACGAAACAAGATAATCATATTTTGTGGACGAGACCGTTATATTCCTAACACGAAACTGACTTTCAATTTGTAGGAACTATAAATCAGGTCTATTGTTCCAAAAGGGTGGAATTTTTAATGTGGATACATATTGCGTCTGAATTGAAGAATTATGAAGAGATTCACTTTGTTGACTTGCAACCGAATTGTCTTCTTTTTCTGAGATTTTATTCATTTTTGTTATAATTAAACTTTGTAATTTTAAAGGTATATATACGTATATGATAAATAAGACCAATGAACAAACAGAAATATTGATAATGTTAGGTTATGTTATGTGATTTAATTTGATTCTGAAAAAAAAGAATTATAACCGATTCCCGAAAGTTTGATATGTATATTGATATTATATAGTATATATACACTACACAATACACATGTAAGCTACATAAAATATGTAATATGTATATGTGTATGATAAATAATATGTAAATGTATATAAATATAAAAATATATACATTTATATATATTTCCAATTTTTTAAATACCAATGAACTATTTCAACCAAATGCTAGAAATTAACTATTAGACTTCGATAATATTAAGTATTACTGAATAAATATTTATTTTAGTTCGAAAAAAGAACCGTTACATTGCAGGAAATAGTTAGTTTTTATAAAAAAGTTAGTAATTTAATGAAAATTCTTTACTGTATACTTTTTTTTGACTCGTGAAAATTGGAGTATTTTATTTTGTTGTTCTAGAAAAATGTTTTTTTTTTTTTTGAATTTGATATTTTTATATTTTATTAAGAAGAAATAGAGGTTTACATTTATATATTTTATAATAATATTGCATTATTAATTATTTTTTTATTTAACTTGAAAGTAAAAATTTACTACTGTATACTTATTTTTGACTCTCATAGTATATAGAAATTTCCCGAAATATTTATATTAAAGTGTTTCAGATTGCATATTTTTTTTTTACGTACAGTTGTTTTCAATATTAACATTATATGTACATATGTATGTGGGAGTTGAGAGAGTTTTGTTTAATTTTTTATTATTATTCTATTTTTTTGAATTATTGTGTCAGGTAGAAAAAATTTAAATATAATAAATGGTAGCATATAGTAATAGAAAAGTAGAAAAGTGATAGTAAAGTAGCAAAGTAACAGAAAAAGAAAAGATTATAAAAAAAAAAGAAAAGATCACAGTCAAGAAAAGATCACAGTCAAGAAAAGATCACAGTAAAGTAAAGTAAATTCCGTAATTTATTAGTTAAGCGATTTATAATTAAATATTTAAATCTTAATAAGTTTTCATATAGTTTTCTTTATAATATATGAACTATATCTTTTCACTAGTTTTATAAAAATTGTATATTTTTTAATACAATATTGAAATAAAAAAAAAGTGTTTTAAAAGTTGTTCTTTTATTTCAATTATTAATCCCACAAAAATGGGGGCTCAACCGGGATTATGATTGAAAATCGTGAAATTTTTTGAGCATAAAAACTAAATTTTTTGTTAATTATTTGAACCTATATAATTGAGTCGTGCTAAAACTGTCAAATTAAGGTTAAAAGAAAACAGTGAATTTTTTTTATTTAACTTAAGAGTCAATTAACCAAGTAGGTATTCAAAAATAGTATAAAGATTATTAATTTCTCAGTTAAAAAAAAAAAAATATCATCCAAAAGTGCTATACAGTATTGAAATTGGTCCAGTGAACTTTGTATAGTGATGCGAGAAGAAGAAAGAAAAAACACATGTACTTCATCTTCCGATAGTACCGTATGTTATTAGATAAGATTTACGATTATTGCAATTCTACATATTTGAAAATCATTTTTCATTGTCAAGATTATTAAATTAGAAATATTGAAGTGATAAGTAATTGGTATTGACGTCATTTATGTAATTCTATTATATCGTAATATAATATATTTTTATACAAAAAAAAACTATTGCTTTGTACCGGCTTCGATATGAAAGTGTATACGCATTTATATGTAGTTTTATTGTATTTTATTTCTTTTTACGTACATGGTGGACCATAATTTAAAGAACATTTTATTTAGTGAAAATTTTCAATTTTCTTTAAAATCATCAAAAAAAAAAATATTTTTTTTTTATGGACGGGTTGGATGAACTAACAACTAGAGAATTACAAGATAAGTTAAAAGAACAAGGTTTACCTATCTACTACAAGTTAAAAACGGACCTCATCACCAGATTAAGAGCAGCAATACTTTCAAGCGGAGATATTAATGATAAAGAAAGTGAGTATAAAGGAACAGACGACGAATATCTTGATGCTAGAGAAAATATTGAAGAAAACAGTAAAGAGGTAGGCAAAAATTATTCTAACATTTCTGAAGATAAAAAAATTGTTGTCAGTGAGCAGAATAGAGAAGACAGGAAATCCGATATGGCTAGTCAATTTTTATTTAGAGATGTTGAGGATTCATTAGAAGTTTTTAGTGGTGAAAGATCAAAAGATGTTGAGCTATGGTTTAAAGATTTTGAAGACATTGAGCAAGTGTGTACGTGGAATGAAGTACAAAAATATTTATATGCTCGGCGTCTTCTAAAAGGAGCAGCAAAACTTGCTGTTGAATCTACGAGTGAAATCAAAAATTTCTCTGACTTAAAAGATTATCTCACACAAGAATTCGGCGAAAAACCAACTAGTTTAAGTATACATAAAGCTTTAGAAAAACGAAAAAAGAAAAACGATGAATCTTACTGGGAATATATGTTCACTATGAAACAATTAGCTAAGAAAGGGTCTATTGATGAAAAATCTTTAATAACTTATATTGTTGATGGCATACTAGATGATGTTAATAATAAAATTATATTATATGATTGTAAAAGTTTTGAAGAATTGAAAGAAAAGATTAAGATTTACGAAGAAGTTGGAGAGAAGAGAAGTAAAGATGAGAGGAATAAGATAAAAAAGATTAGCTTGCATAAGAAAAATGCTGGTAAAGATAATAGATGCACTTCGTGTGGTGGAAAAGGTCATGATTCAAGCATTTGTAGACATAAAGGCAAGGGACCGCGCTGTTTTAGCTGTAATGAGTTTGGCCATATTGCACCAAATTGCCCTAAAAGGAATGAACCTTCTACTTCAAAAAATGTAAACTTTGTAGCCATCCCTCAAATGCATGTCAAGGTCGGAATAAATAACAAAAGTTTTTCAGCTTTAGTAGATACAGGAAGTGATGTCACTTTGATTCGTGAAAAGGTTAAAAACATTATAGGTTGTGGGAATGTTGCTCTAAACGATGGTACAAATTTAGTTGGCTTTGCTCAGAACCTTAGAAAAACTTTAGGATCAATCGTACTAGATTTAAATGTAGATAACCATGTTTTCCAGGGCATTAAATGCCAAGTAGTTCCGAATTCTTCGCTCTCATCTGACATACTTATTGGAAAAGACCTGCTTGAAAATGCAATCGTTATTATGAAAAATGGTATAGTTTCATTAGAAAAAGCAGAATCGAATTTTGAAAAAAAAGAAGAAAATCCTTTTTCAAAAATTGATGTACTTGCACTAAACAGTTATAATACGACAGATATTAATCTAGAGAGTATATCGGATGAAAGTATCAAAAGAGAAGTAGAAAAAATGATATCGGATTATCAACCTTTAAAACCAGTAAAGTCGCAAATAGAAATGAAAATTTTACTTGAAGATAATATACCTGTCTATGATAAACCACGTCGATTGTCTCCTCATGATAGAAGTATAGTAAATTCACAAATCAAGGAGTGGCTAGAAGAAGGTATCATTGTTGAAAGTTGTTCTGATTATGCAAGTCCTATCGTGTTGACAAAAAAAAAAGATGGATCACACAGATTGTGTATCGACTATCGAAAGTTAAATAAAAAGGTAGTAAAAGATCGTTATCCACTTCCAGTAATAGAAGACATTCTGGACGAACTATACGATGCAAACATTTTTACAAACTTAGATCTAAGAAATGGTTTTTTCCACGTCGACATCGATGAAGATTCACGAAAATATACAGCGTTTATCACTCCTGATGGTCAGTTTGAGTTCACAAAAGCTCATTTCGGTCTTTGCAACTCTCCTGCCGTATTTCAAAGATTTATTAATGCAATATTTGAGCCGTTGATACGTAAGAAAATTGTGCTTGTCTACCTTGATGATGTAATGATTCCTGGAAAAGACGAATATGATAATTAAGAAAAACTCAAGTGCGTATTGAAGGTAGCTCAAGAAAATGGGTTAATTATAAAATGGAAGAAATGTAACTTTTTAACAAGAAGAATTGAATTCTTAGGGCATGTACTTGAAAACGGAACTATAAGACCTTCAACAGAAAAGATTAAAGCAGTTAAAAATTTCCCAGTTCCAAAAAATGTGAAGCAGATACAGAGTTTCCTAGGTCTGACAGGATTTTTTAGGAAATTCATACGTGATTATTCAAGAATAGCAAAACCGCTATCAGATCTTTTAAAAAAGGATAATGATTTTGTATTTGGTCCACAACAACATGAAGCATTTGTTTATCTAAAGGAGCTGTTATGTGCTGATCCTGTTTTAAAATTATTTAACCCTCGATTAGAAACCGAATTGCATACTGATGCAAGTCGTGAGGGATACGGTGCTGTTCTATTTCAAAAACACGAGGACATGCAATTTCATCCCGTATTTTACATCAGTTTTAAAACTACAGATGCCGAAAAAAATTACAGCAGTTACGAATTAGAAATTTTAGCGGTCATAAAAACATTGATAAAGTTAAGAGTTTATTTATTCGGTTTAGAATTCACGGTTTATACGGATTGTAAAGCATTCGAATTAACTATGAGAAAGAAAAGTTTATCTAGTCGTGTTGCGAGATGGGCGCTCTTTCTCGAAGAATTTAATTGTAAGATTCGACATCGGTCGGGGTCTAGTATGCGCCATGTCGATGCGTTAAGTCGATTTCCGGTTGTATGTATGATCGATGATGCCATTTTAAAACAAATACGCAGAGCACAAAACGAAGACGAATATTGCCAAACAGTTTTAGAAGTTCTAAAAGAAAAAGAATATAAAAACTTCCTTTCCAGAAATGATGTTCTTTATAAATTTTCAGATGGTGATTACTTATTAGTCGTACCCAAGATGATGGAGAAAGGTTTGATAAGGACATTACATGAATCTGGTCATATAAGTAAGCACAAGTTGGAAGCCATGATGAAACACGAGTATTTTATTCCAAATATTGGCAAGAAGATTGAAAAGGTCATAACAAATTGCGTCCCATGCATATTATCTGAAAAGAAAAAGGGTCTTCAAGAAGGTTTTTTAAACCCTATCGAGAAAGTAGACACCCCACTTCATACTTACCATGTGGATCATTTGGGTCCTCTTCCATCAACCTCGAAGCAGTATAAATGCCTATTTGTCGTAACTGATGCGTTCACAAAGTTTTGTTGGATATATCCTGTAAAAGACGTGACATCTGAACAAGTGATTAAGAAGTTAGAAATGCAGCGTGAAACATTTGGAAACCCTTTTAGAATCATCTCAGACAGAGGAACAGCCTTTACTTCCAACACATTTCAAGATTATTGTAAAAATAATTCAATTAATCATATACTTGTAACTACAGGTGTACCTAGAGGGAACGGACAGGTTGAAAGGCTAAATCAGACTATCATCCGTGTGTTAACCAAGCTGTCAGTAGAAAACCCAAAAAAATGGTATCAGTATGTCCCGAGGTTGCAGACAGTACTAAATTCGAATATAACCAGAGCTACCGGAAGAAGTCCTTTTGAACTTCTTATGGGTATCAAAATGCGAAGACCAGAAGATGTTGAAATGGGAAGAATGATTGACGAAGAAATTATAGAACAGTTTGATCAAAATCGAAACGAATTGCGAAAAGAGGCAAAAGAACAAATTGTTAAACTCCAAAACGAGAATAGAAAAACATTCAACAAGACAAGAAAAGAAGCACGCAAATATGCAGTTTCAGATTTGGTTGCTTTAAAAAAAACACAGTTTGCGCCAGGTTCAAAACTTTATCCGAAATACATTGGTCCATACGAAGTCGTCAAAGTGAAACGTAATGATCGTTATGATTTGAAAAGAGTTGGGATACACGAAGGGCCGTTAGTAACAAGTTCTGCAGCAGATCATATGAAGCCTTGGAGTGACGTAACTGGAAGTTCATCCGGGTCGGATGAAGAATAGGATGGCCGATTGTGGGAGTTGAGAGAGTTTTGTTTAATTTTTTATTATTATTCTATTTTTTTGAATTATTGTGTCAGGTAGAAAAAATTTAAATATAATAAATGGTAGCATATAGTAATAGAAAAGTAGAAAAGTGATAGTAAAGTAGCAAAGTAACAGAAAAAGAAAAGATTATAAAAAAAAAAAGAAAAGATCACAGTCAAGAAAAGATCACAGTAAAGTAAAGTAAAGTCCGTAATTTATTAGTTAAGCGATTTATAATTAAATATTTAAATCTTAATAAGTTTTCATATAGTTTTCTTTATAATATATGAACTATATCTTTTCACTAGTTTTATAAAAATTGTATATTTTTTAATACAATATTGAAATAAAAAAAAAAGTGTTTTAAAAGTTGTTCTTTTATTTCAATTATTAATCCCACATGTATTTAAATTATTTTATGAATAAATATACATAGCTGCGATTAACGTTTTGATTGATCAAAGTAATTCGCGAATTTATTGATAATTTTTATTAACTATTGTCACTATCTTTCCTATAAACATGTCTGTTGACGATACAAAAACTAAGGAATCAACGAGTAATAAAATGGATGAACATTCTTCACAGTTTATATCTACCCTTAAAATCCCTCCATTTTGGAGTAGTCGACCTGATTTATGGTTCATCCAAGTTGAATCTCAATTCAAAATCAAAAATATAACAACATCAAATGCGAAATACGACTATCTAGTTTCATCGTTACCCACCGAAATAATGGAATTGGTAGCAGATGTATTGATTAAACCACCTGCCAATGATAGGTATGAGAAATTCAAAGAACAATTATTATCTAGAAGTAGGGATTCTGAAGAAAAAAGGCTCGACGAACTTTTAAATAAAATGGACCTAGGGGATTCTAAACCATCCGATCTGTATAGGAAAATGGAATCGTTAGCTGGTGACAATACATTAGTAAACCAAAACCTTTTAAAAAAAACTCTGGCTTAATAAATTACCTACAAATATACATACCTGTTTAATTGCAATAGACGGTTCACATTCTTTACCAGAGCTTTTTACAATAGCTGATAAAATCTTTGATTCTACCGCTCCGAAGTCAGTTTCAGCAATCATGCATTCAAACACAACCGAACCTAAAGTCGATGTCTCAACTCTTATTCAAAAACTTGAAGATAGAATTAAAAAATTAGAAACTCGTCATTCAAAGACAAGATATAGAAGTTCTTCACGAAATCGTAGCAAACCAAACACATCTAAAGAAAGAAAAGCTCCTTGTTGGTATCATAGACGTTTTGGTGATAAAGCAAGCAAATGTACACCACCTTGTTATAAACAAAACAATACGAAACCGAATAATAATCCAAAAAACGGGTAAATACATCTTCGTCTGCGGCTACGAAGAGCAAGAAATACCCTTGCCGCCTTTTCATTGTCGACAATCTTACAAAAATTTCTTTTCTTGTAGATACAGGTGCAGAAATATCCATACTACCAAAAAAACTTTTTCCACAAAATGCTGTGCAGTCTGAATTCAAGCTTATAGCTGCAAATGGTACGCTAATTAGCACATTTGGTTTCAAATCATTAACATTAAATCTTAATTTGCGTCGTACTTTTGATCATGTTTTTGTTGTAGCCGCAGTAGACCACGCAATCCTTGGGGCTGATTTTCTTCACAAATTTAAACTTTTAGTAGATGTTCACAATAAGAAAATTATTGATGAAAAAACCTCTCTAAAAGTACATTGTATTTCACTACACGTTGATTTTTCTTCACCTAAATTATTACCAATGCAAGGCGAATATGGATCTCTCCTAAGTAAATTTCCTTCTCTGATTTCACCTCCTGACTTTAATTCTGACGTTCCTCACAACGTAATTCACCGCATAATCACTCAAGGTGCTTTACCTTCGGCACGTGCTCGACGTCTCGACCCTCAACAATTTAAAATAGCAAAAGCAGAATTTGATCTTATGGTAAGAATGGGCCAGGCCCGCACCCACCATAGGAGCAAGTGGAGCACTTGCTCCGGGCGCTGCAATCTTGGGGCGCCAAAAATAGTCTACATTTTTTTATATAAATATTAAAAAAAAAATATTTGTCTTATGCAAATAACACAAAAATACATTTCTTATGTCTATATGTTACTATCTAAGTGTTCTAGACCATTAATGATATATGAATTTATATCAAATTTAGAAAAAAATTCAAAATTTTTTTTTTATATGTAATTTTTATGTGTATGTATAATATGGGAATGGGAAGCCAAATCCAAAATGATATTAAAAAAAATTAAAACTAAAATATAAAATCATTCTTATATAAGTATGATATACATATTAAAAACATATGTACTACATTTGAATATACGTATGTATATTGTATACCTACATAATATCACAGACAATATATTGTCTGTGATAATATGTAGATATAATTTCTTATATTGCTATATCCCATCCCCATGTACTCGTATATCTACATATATATAAATATTCAAACATCTATTATCATTTAATGTATGTATATTGTCTGTCTTGTCTATCCATATTCAAATATGTATATGTATATGTATATCCATATGTATATTGTCTTGTCACAGCCCCAAGCCATCCGCGCCACCTACCGGGCCTCATGTCACAATTCCCAATGCATCTGCACATCCTACTAGGTCATCTAGCCCTGCCAGGCGAATCCCCAAATCATCTGGCAATTCTTCTGGATTATCTAGTACTTTTGTGAAAATCCCCAAATCGCCCGTGCAGCCTATTGGGACACCTGACCACAGCCCCAAGCCATCCATCCCAGGCGACCGTGACAGGACATGGCTGAACTAACGACATTAAAATCGCAGCGTGCTACTACAAAAGCATGCATTTCAAGAATAAAAAATTATGTTGAACAGAAGGCTGAAATTTTAACACCACCAGAGCTGGAATGTCGTCTGGGAATATTAGAATCATACTTCAAACAAATTCTTACGTACCAGACGTCCATTGAAGAATTGTCAAACGAGGAAGTTAAGGCAAGAAGTGAAATAGAAGACTTGTATTGTGTTACAAAATCAAAAATATTATCTTTGTTGGGAGAACATAGGAAACAAAATCTAGTCAGTGAGTCATCAACTATAGTAGTTCCATCTAAAACTGTAAGTCATTTGCCAAAACTAAAACTACCACAGTTCTCTGGAAAATACTCTGAATTTCCTAACTTTTATAAAACTTTCACTATACTGGTTGATGAAGATTCATCATTATCGCGTATAGAAAAATTTAATCATTTAATAAATTGTTTAAGTGGTCCAGCATTACGTACGGTAAAACCATTTGATATTATCGACGAAAATTATGGAAAAGTGCTACAATGTTTAAAAGATAGATATGACATAAAACCGTTGATATTTCAAGAACACGTCAACGAATTGTTCCAGTTACCTAAGATGGCTAGAAATACATCCACTCATTTAAGAAATATTGTGGACAGTGTAAACGCTCATTTAAGTGCATTGTTATCTTTAGGTTCACACGAAGATATTTCTAATGCAATAATTATATATCTAGTTCATTCCCGAATTGATTTAGACTCTCAAGCAAAATTAGAAGAGAATTTTAATTATGACAAAATTATGTCGTGGCAAGATTGTGCATCAATTTTAAACAAAAGGTGCCAGTACTTAGAAGTAAGAGACAATAAATCGTTTGGTTTAGAAATTAATTCGTGTAATTCTAAATCTAACAAACCACCAAATTCGCGTCAATCAGCATCGTTGTCGGTAACTAAAAAACGTTGTGTCATATGTGATGAAGATAATCATACTATTTACAAGTGTCCTAAATTTTTAGAACTATCAATTGCAGACAGATTTGTTAAGGCTAAACAATTAGCATTATGTTTGAATTGTTTGTGTAAAGGACATTCTATAAAATCGTGTTTTTCGAAGAAATGTCGTGTTTGCTCAAATCCTCATCACACCTTGCTACATCGTTTCAATACTGTCATGAAAGAAATAGTTACAGAACCGAATAATGCAACTTCCACCACAGAACAGAGACAAATGAATTCGTTATCCTCGACTTCGTTTCCAAGTACTGGTACAACTCTAAGCTCATCTAGCTCGTCTCTTGTAACTGAATTAGATGGTGAACAAACAATTTTAGCAACCGCAATCGTAAGAGTTAGAGATTGTAACGGCACATATCAATTAGCACGTGTATTGTTAGATTCGGCATCACAACTAGATTTTATTACACAGGACTTAGCACAAAAACTAGGTCTGAAGAAAGATAGGGTAAATAGTCATGTTAGTGGTATCGGTCAAACTAATACGAAGATTAAGTGGTCAACTTGGACTGAAGTTCGTTCAAGAGTGAATGATTTCAACATGAACTTGAAATTATGGATTTTACCAACTATCACGGAATGGCAACCAGAAAATAATATGAACGTTACACATTGGAACATTCCATCAAACTTAACATTAGCAGACCCCCTTTTTTATAAGTCTCAAAGAATCGATTTGCTTATCGGAGCTAGTCACTTCTTCGACCTATTGGCAGTGGGCCAAATTAAAATTGGAGAGAATCTTCCCACGTTACAAAAGACCACGCTGGGTTGGGTAGTTGCAGGTAAATGTCGGTTGATTCGAAACACATACAAAACTATTTGTGTTACTTCCTGTGAAGAGAAAACCCAAAACGAAGAGGAAAGCTTAAACCAATTAGTCGAAAAATTTTGGGAGATTGAAAATCTACCAAGTAAAGAACAATCGCTGACAGAAGAACAGATTTGTTGTGAAAATATTTTTCTGCAAACCGTTAGACGAATAGATCCAGGAAGGTTTATGGTGAAGCTACCTTTCAAGCAGGATCCACAGGTCTTAGGTAATTCATTCGAAACCGCTCATCGCCGTCTTTATAGTTTAGAAAGGAAATTAAGCAAAGAACCAGATCTAAAGCATCAATACACAGCCTTTCTAGATGATTATTTAGCACAAGGTCATATGGAATTGTGTACGTCAAAAAGCATTCCTCGGGTTAACTATTTTATGCCTCACCAATGTGTCATTCGTCCTGAAAGCTCCACTACTAAGCTAAGGGTTGTCTTTGACGCTTCTTGTCGAACATCAACACAGCTCTCTCTCAACGACATTCTAATGGTCGGACCGACAATACAGAATGATTTATTCTCCATTATTTTAAGGTTTCGTTGTTATCGATATGCATTAACTGCAGATATTTCCGCTATGTACAGGCAGATACTTGTATATTCTGAAGACACTGATTTTCAATATATATTATGGAGAGAAAATTCTGAGGGACAATCCAAGATGTTTAAACTTAAGACAGTTACCTACGGTACAGCCTCGGCGCCGTTTCTGGCCACACGATGTCTTCGATACCTTGCTGATACGAATGCCGATATTTATCCTGAAGCAGCAAAAGTTATTCATGATGATTTTTACATGGACGATCTAATAACAGGCACTAATGATTGGCATAAAATGATGGAGATAAAACAACATGTTGAAATGATTTTACAGTCTGCACAATTTAAATTGAGAAAATGGTATAGTAACGATCATCAAATGCTTCAGTTGATACCTGAAGAAGAAAGAGAAAAAACGTTGAGAATCAATGACTCTGATGTCATAAAGATTCTATGTATTATTTGGGAACCAAATAAAGATGTGTTCTACTTTCATTATAAGCCATTTCAAGAATCGGCCAAAATTACAAAAAGAATTATTTTAAAAGAGCTGGCGAGGCTTTACGATCCTTTAGGTATTATAAATCCAGTTGTCATGAAAGGGAAGCTAATACTTCAAGAACTATGGCTACTGAAGTTTGAGTGGGATGAGTCTTTACCGCAAGAAATAGTATCGCGTTGGATCAACTTTAGACATCAATTAAAACATATTAGCTCCATTAAAATACCAAGATTTGTATTATCCCCAAATCCGTCAAAAAAATTAGAAATTCACGGATTTGCTGATGCCTCTCAAAAGGGATATGGTTGTTGTATATATTCTCGTTGTGTTGACAAATTTAATAACGTTACAGTAAATCTTCTCACTGCAAAATCACGAGTTGTGCCAATTAGAGTTGTACGTTCTCTTCCATGTCTAGAGCTTTGTGCAGCTGACCTTTTGTCGAAAGTATTGAAAAAAGTCTTGGAAAACTTCAAATCAGAATTAAGTGACTTGTATTTGTGGACTGACTCCGTCATTGTACTAGACTGGCTTGCTGCGCATCCTTCAAAATGGAAGACATTTGTAGCAAATAGAGTGTCTAATATCCAGCAGTTAACAAAACAAGCAAAATGGAGATATGTCAATACAAGATCTAACCCAGCAGACATTATTTCTAGAGGGGCAGATGTTGAAACGTTGCTTAACTCCAATTGGTATCGAGGACCCGATTTTCTTTACCAGTCAAAAGAATGTTGGCCAGCCAGACATAAGGTGAAAAGCAACAATCCAGATGTTCCAGAGAGAAAACCTGTAAAGAAAGTATTTACTTGTTCCAAGTTGAAAACATTTCTAGACATTGTTTATGCAAATAGTACCTTTAATAAAAACTGCCGTCGTTTCGCGTTTGTATTACGATTTTATCAAAACTTAAAATTGAAAATGAAACAACAATCTATAAAAACTGGAGCTCTAGATGCTTCAGAAATTGACGAAGCATTCCTACGAATTGTGTGGGCTATTCAGAATGCTGAATTTGCTGAAGACATAAATCAATTAAAGAAGAAGCAGGAACTAAATTCAAAGAGTCCACTTAAAAGCCTTAATCCTTTTCTCGACAATGCAACATTGAACCTACTGCGTGTTGGTGGTCGTTTGAAAATGTCAAACCTTCCTTATAACGTCAAATATCCTATCCTACTTCCGAAAAATAACATTTTTGTTGAATCATATGTTAAAGATATGCATTTCAGAAATTTTCATGCAGGTGCACAAACGTTAGTATCCATCATACATCAGCGTTTTTGGATTATTGGAGCTAGAGATTACGCTCGAAAGGTGGTTCGTAAGTGTCTTCATTGCTTTCGATTTAGACCTATTCTCGGACAACAAATTATGGGTAATTTACCGACGGAACGAATTATACCTGCAAAACCTTTCACCTATTGTGGTGTAGATTTCTGTGGGCCTGTGATGACTACACATCAAATGCGAGGCAAAGCCCTATACAAATCCTACATTGCTATATACATATGTTTCGTTACCAAAGCAGTACACATGGAAGTTACATCAGGATTGACATCAGATGCCTTTATCGCTACACTGAAAAGATTTACTGGTCGACGAGGACCTTGTCGAAAGCTGTATTGCGACAACGCTACTAATTTTGTAGGAGGAAGAAGACAACTGATAGAACTACGAGATTCTTTCTTTTCCCAGAAATATCAAGAAGATGTCCTGCGATGGTGCTCGGATAATTTCATAGAATTTCATCACATTCCACCACGATCTCCTCATTTCGGTGGCCTATGGGAGGCAGCTGTGAAGTCGGCCAAGTCACATTTATATAAAACTCTACAATCAGCTGTTCTTACATTTGAAGAGTTAACGACTGTTGTTGTACAAATAGAGAGCATTCTCAATTCTAGACCTATCACTCCGCTATCCACTGACCCAAGCGATGAACAAGCTCTGACAC
This sequence comes from Villa cingulata, assembly GCA_951394055.1. NCBI lineage: Eukaryota > Metazoa > Arthropoda > Insecta > Diptera > Bombyliidae > Villa > Villa cingulata. The sequence continues at coordinate 30,086,086 of OX596020.1, read as the reverse complement.
CGAATCATTTCTTGAATCAAACGACACTTGAATGTATTTTAGAACCGAATGTACAAATCGAAAAGCTAACATATCTCAGAAGGTGGCAGCGAATTTCAGCATTGCAGCAACATTTTTGGCAAAGGTGGACTAAAGAATACTTGCGGACATTGCAACAACGGCACAAATGGCAAAGTTCATCACCAGATTTCCAAAAAGGAATACTAGTCCTCGTACAAGAAAACAATTTACCTCCACAGCAATGGCTATTGGGTCGAGTAACAGCTATCCATTCAGGTTCAGACAATCGGGTGAGAGTTGCAGAGATAAAAACAAAATCAGGTACCATTCGTCGAGCAGTTACTAAATTAGCACCATTACCTATCGAAACAAATTGAAAAATCTGAAGATATTTCAAGGGCGGCGGCATGTTAATACATAAGATTTATAAAATAAACAAATATAATGTATTATGTACTTGAACACACATTTTTTATACTTTACAAATTAACTGTACTAACTTTAATCATAACATAATCTTAGTTGCATTGCATTGTAATTTAATTTACAAATTTAGTATACTTAATTTTTAATGTCATAAAAATATTCATTCGTTGTTGAATAGTTGAACAGTAAAAAATATATAATTTAAAAATAAATTTTACAAATACAAATTTAAAACAAATTTGTTGTATTGGAAATAATTAACAATAAATTTAAATTGATTATTTATAATAATATTTATAATCATTCATTTGTAATAGTTACAATAAATAAATAAATTAAAAATAATAAAAAAATATATAAATATATATTTATAAAAAAAGTGCAAAAACTCTTGCATTAACATTTGTTTTTTTTTTTTTTTTTTTTTTTTTTTTATTATTAATTAAATTTATATATTATGTATTTATAAATTTAATTAATAAATATTTATAATTTAAATAATAAATATTTATAATTTCATTTTTTATACTTTACAAATTTATAATCATTAAATTTAATAATAATATTTATAATCATTCATTTGTAATAGTTACAATAAATAAATAAATTAAAAATAATAAAAAAATATATAAATATATATTTATAAAAAAAGTGCAAAAACTCTTGCATTAACATTTGGCGACCGTGACAGGACATGGCTGAACTAACGACATTAAAATCGCAGCGTGCTACTACAAAAGCATGCATTTCAAGAATAAAAAATTATGTTGAACAGAAGGCTGAAATTTTAACACCACCAGAGCTGGAATGTCGTCTGGGAATATTAGAATCATACTTCAAACAAATTCTTACGTACCAGACGTCCATTGAAGAATTGTCAAACGAGGAAGTTAAGGCAAGAAGTGAAATAGAAGACTTGTATTGTGTTACAAAATCAAAAATATTATCTTTGTTGGGAGAACATAGGAAACAAAATCTAGTCAGTGAGTCATCAACTATAGTAGTTCCATCTAAAACTGTAAGTCATTTGCCAAAACTAAAACTACCACAGTTCTCTGGAAAATACTCTGAATTTCCTAACTTTTATAAAACTTTCACTATACTGGTTGATGAAGATTCATCATTATCGCGTATAGAAAAATTTAATCATTTAATAAATTGTTTAAGTGGTCCAGCATTACGTACGGTAAAACCATTTGATATTATCGACGAAAATTATAGAAAAGTGCTACAATGTTTAAAAGATAGATATGACATAAAACCGTTGATATTTCAAGAACACGTCAACGAATTGTTCCAGTTACCTAAGATGGCTAGAAATACATCCACTCATTTAAGAAATATTGTGGACAGTGTAAACGCTCATTTAAGTTCATTGTTATCTTTAGGTTCACACGAAGATATTTCTAATGCAATAATTATATATCTAGTTCATTCCCGAATTGATTTAGACTCTCAAGCAAAATTAGAAGAGAATTTTAATTATGACAAAATTATGTCGTGGCAAGATTGTGCATCAATTTTAAACAAAAGGTGCCAGTACTTAGAAGTAAGAGACAATAAATCGTTTGGTTTAGAAATTAATTCGTGTAATTCTAAATCTAACAAACCACCAAATTCGCGTCAATCAGCATCGTTGTCGGTAACTAAAAAACGTTGTGTCATATGTGATGAAGATAATCATACTATTTACAAGTGTCCTAAATTTTTAGAACTATCAATTGCAGACAGATTTGTTAAGGCTAAACAATTAGCATTATGTTTGAATTGTTTGTGTAAAGGACATTCTATAAAATCGTGTTTTTCGAAGAAATGTCGTGTTTGCTCAAATCCTCATCACACCTTGCTACATCGTTTCAATACTGTCATGAAAGAAATAGTTACAGAACCGAATAATGCAACTTCCACCACAGAACAGAGACAAATGAATTCGTTATCCTCGACTTCGTTTCCAAGTACTGGTACAACTCTAAGCTCATCTAGCTCGTCTCTTGTAACTGAATTAGATGGTGAACAAACAATTTTAGCAACCGCAATCGTAAGAGTTAGAGATTGTAACGGCACATATCAATTAGCACGTGTATTGTTAGATTCGGCATCACAACTAGATTTTATTACACAGGACTTAGCACAAAAACTAGGTCTGAAGAAAGATAGGGTAAATAGTCATGTTAGTGGTATCGGTCAAACTAATACGAAGATTAAGTGGTCAACTTGGACTGAAGTTCGTTCAAGAGTGAATGATTTCAACATGAACTTGAAATTATGGATTTTACCAACTATCACGGAATGGCAACCAGAAAATAATATGAACGTTACACATTGGAACATTCCATCAAACTTAACATTAGCAGACCCCCTTTTTTATAAGTCTCAAAGAATCGATTTGCTTATCGGAGCTAGTCACTTCTTCGACCTATTGGCAGTGGGCCAAATTAAAATTGGAGAGAATCTTCCCACGTTACAAAAGACCACGCTGGGTTGGGTAGTTGCAGGTAAATGTCGGTTGATTCGAAACACATACAAAACTATTTGTGTTACTTCCTGTGAAGAGAAAACCCAAAACGAAGAGGAAAGCTTAAACCAATTAGTCGAAAAATTTTGGGAGATTGAAAATCTACCAAGTAAAGAACAATCGCTGACAGAAGAACAGATTTGTTGTGAAAATATTTTTCTGCAAACCGTTAGACGAATAGATCCAGGAAGGTTTATGGTGAAGCTACCTTTCAAGCAGGATCCACAGGTCTTAGGTAATTCATTCGAAACCGCTCATCGCCGTCTTTATAGTTTAGAAAGGAAATTAAGCAAAGAACCAGATCTAAAGCATCAATACACAGCCTTTCTAGATGATTATTTAGCACAAGGTCATATGGAATTGTGTACGTCAAAAAGCATTCCTCGGGTTAACTATTTTATGCCTCACCAATGTGTCATTCGTCCTGAAAGCTCCACTACTAAGCTAAGGGTTGTCTTTGACGCTTCTTGTCGAACATCAACACAGCTCTCTCTCAACGACATTCTAATGGTCGGACCGACAATACAGAATGATTTATTCTCCATTATTTTAAGGTTTCGTTGTTATCGATATGCATTAACTGCAGATATTTCCGCTATGTACAGGCAGATACTTGTATATTCTGAAGACACTGATTTTCAATATATATTATGGAGAGAAAATTCTGAGGGACAATCCAAGATGTTTAAACTTAAGACAGTTACCTACGGTACAGCCTCGGCGCCGTTTCTGGCCACACGATGTCTTCGATACCTTGCTGATACGAATGCCGATATTTATCCTGAAGCAGCAAAAGTTATTCATGATGATTTTTACATGGACGATCTAATAACAGGCACTAATGATTGGCATAAAATGATGGAGATAAAACAACATGTTGAAATGATTTTACAGTCTGCACAATTTAAATTGAGAAAATGGTATAGTAACGATCATCAAATGCTTCAGTTGATACCTGAAGAAGAAAGAGAAAAAACGTTGAGAATCAATGACTCTGATGTCATAAAGATTCTATGTATTATTTGGGAACCAAATAAAGATGTGTTCTACTTTCATTATAAGCCATTTCAAGAATCGGCCAAAATTACAAAAAGAATTATTTTAAAAGAGCTGGCGAGGCTTTACGATCCTTTAGGTATTATAAATCCAGTTGTCATGAAAGGGAAGTTAACACTTCAAGAACTATGGCTACTGAAGTTTGAGTGGGATGAGTCTTTACCGCAAGAAATAGTATCGCGTTGGATCAACTTTAGACATCAATTAAAACATATTAGCTCCATTAAAATACCAAGATTTGTATTATCCCCAAATCCGTCAAAAAAATTAGAAATTCACGGATTTGCTGATGCCTCTCAAAAGGGATATGGTTGTTGTATATATACTCGTTGTGTTGACAAATTTAATAACGTTACAGTAAATCTTCTCACTGCAAAATCACGAGTTGCGCCAATTAGAGTTGTACGTTCTCTTCCATGTCTAGAGCTTTGTGCAGCTGACCTTTTGTCGAAAGTATTGAAAAAAGTCTTGGAAAACTTCAAATCAGAATTAAGTGACTTGTATTTGTGGACTGACTCCGTCATTGTACTAGACTGGCTTGCTGCGCATCCTTCAAAATGGAAGACATTTGTAGCAAATAGAGTGTCTAATATCCAGCAGTTAACAAAACAAGCAAAATGGAGATATGTCAATACAAGATCTAACCCAGCAGACATTATTTCTAGAGGGGCAGATGTTGAAACGTTGCTTAACTCCAATTGGTATCGAGGACCCGATTTTCTTTACCAGTCAAAAGAATGTTGGCCAGCCAGACATAAGGTGAAAAGCAACAATCCAGATGTTCCAGAGAGAAAACCTGTAAAGAAAGTATTTACTTGTTCCAAGTTGAAAACATTTCTAGACATTGTTTATGCAAATAGTACCTTTAATAAAAACTGCCGTCGTTTCGCGTTTGTATTACGATTTTATCAAAACTTAAAATTGAAAATGAAACAACAATCTATAAAAACTGGAGCTCTAGATGCCTCAGAAATTGACGAAGCATTCCTACGAATTGTGTGGGCTATTCAGAATGCTGAATTTGCTGAAGACATAAATCAATTAAAGAAGAAGCAGGAACTAAATTCAAAGAGTCCACTTAAAAGCCTTAATCCTTTTCTCGACAATGCAACATTGTACCTACTGCGTGTTGGTGGTCGTTTGAAAATGTCAAACCTTCCTTATAACGTCAAATATCCTATCCTACTTCCGAAAAATAACATTTTTGTTGAATCATATGTTAAAGATATGCATTTCAGAAATTTTCATGCAGGTGCACAAACGTTAGTATCCATCATACATCAGCGTTTTTGGATTATTGGAGCTAGAGATTACGCTCGAAAGGTGGTTCGTAAGTGTCTTCATTGCTTTCGATTTAGACCTATTCTCGGACAACAAATTATGGGTAATTTACCGACGGAACGAATTATACCTGCAAAACCTTTCACCTATTGTGGTGTAGATTTCTGTGGGCCTGTGATGACTACACATCAAATGCGAGGCAAAGCCCTATACAAATCCTACATTGCTATATACATATGTTTCGTTATCAAAGCAGTACACATGGAAGTTACATCAGGATTGACATCAGATGCCTATATTGCTACACTGAAAAGATTTACTGGTCGACGAGGACCTTGTCGAAAGCTGTATTGCGACAACGCTACTAATTTTGTAGGAGGAAGAAGACAACTGATAGAACTACGAGATTCTTTCTTTTCCCAGAAATATCAAGAAGATGTCCTGCGATGGTGCTCGGATAATTTCATAGAATTTCATCACATTCCACCACGATCTCCTCATTTCGGTGGCCTATGGGAGGCAGCTGTGAAGTCGGCCAGGTCACATTTATATAAAACTCTACAATCAGCTGTTCTTACATTTGAAGAGTTAACGACTGTTGTTGTACAAATAGAGAGCATTCTCAATTCTAGACCTATCACTCCGCTATCCACTGACCCAAGCGATGAACAAGCTCTGACACCGAATCATTTCTTGAATCAAACGACACTTGAATGTATTTTAGAACCGAATGTACCAATCGAAAAGCTAACATATCTCAGAAGGTGGCAGCGAATTTCAGCATTGCAGCAACATTTTTGGCAAAGGTGGACTAAAGAATACTTGCGGACATTGCAGCAACGGCACAAATGGCAAAGTTCATCACCAGATTTCCAAAAAGGAATACTAGTCCTCGTACAAGAAAACAATTTACCTCCACAGCAATGGCTATTGGGTCGAGTAACAGCTATCCATGCAGGTTCAGATAATCGGGTGAGAGTTGCAGAGATAAAAACAAAATCAGGTACCATTCGTCGAGCAGTTACTAAATTAGCACCATTACCTATCGAAACAAATTGAAAAATCTGAAGATATTTCAAGGGCGGCGGCATGTTAATACATAAGATTTATAAAATAAACAAATATAATGTATTATGTACTTGAACACACATTTTTTATACTTTACAAATTATTTTATATATAAATTTATATAATATATAAATTTACAAATTAATGATTATAAATATTACCGGGCCTCATGTCACAAGCCCCAATGCATCTGCACATCCTACTAGGCCATCTAGCCCTGCCAGGCCAATCCCCAAATCATCTGGCAATTCTTCTGGATTATCTCATGCTTTTGAGAAAATCCCCAAATCACCCGTGCAGCCTATTGGGACACCTGACCATAGCCCCAAGCCATCCGTGCCACCTACCGGGCCTCATGTCACAAGCCCCAGTGCATCTGCACATCCTATTAGGTCATCTAGCCCTGCCAGGCCGATCCCCAAATCATCTGGCAATTCTTCTGGATTATCTCGTACTTTTGAGAAAATCCCCAAATCACCCGTGCAGCCTATTGGGACACCTGACCATAGCCCCAAGCCATCCGTGCCTCCTACCGGGCCTCATGTCACAAGCCCCATTGCACCTGCACATCCTACTAGGTCAACTAGCCCCACCATTCCAAATCCATCCCCAAATCCTCTGCACAGCCTTCTAGGTCACCTAGCCCTTCTAAGTGCATCCCAAAGTCCCCTGCACGTCCTTCTAGGTCACCAAGCCCTCCTAAAACGAACACCAAGTTACCCCCTCAGCCTTCCAGTGCCGACAAACCGGACAGTGAACCCTCGTCTCGGCCATCGAGTTGTTACACATCTGGTTTGTCTGCCTCCCATTCTGCCTCCCACTCCCTTACAGCAGATTTAAACTAGTTTCCACGGACCCTTTGGGGCCATAGTTGGTGGAAGAATCAGCCCCAATCACAATCCCCATTACAGTGGTTTCTACTGGACCTAACCTTAGCGTCCATGGCACTGTCAATGAGATACCTATTATGATGATTGTGGATACAGGAGCTACTAGAACGATCGTACACCCCTGTTAAATCCACCCAAAGAAAATAATATGAAAAAAAGTTTAATTTAACATTAATTAAGAAAGGTGCCGGTTCAAAATGTTTAATAAAATAAAAACACAATATGTTTTTCAATTTACGTTATAAATTTTATTAAAAAAAATTCTCTTAAGTCTAACAATTCAATATCTTAAACTAAATTACAAACAATTATAAACTATTTAAAATAATATGTATTTCTAAATAAATTTAATTCAATTTATAAAAAGAAATTCAATATTTTTAATTATAATAATATTTCGATTAACCGGAAATAGTTATGCAATAAATTTTAATTATACAAACAAATTTGAATCTATGAAATATATAAAATTTACTTTAATTTAAAAATTTGTATATGTACAATATTTCGGTTAAATCGGAAATAACTATGCAAATGAATTTAACAAAATTGAAATAAAATCATGAATTTGTACAAACGAAATCTATCAAATTTACTTTAATTATGAATTTGCATATATTCTTAACTACTAAGAGCTAATTAACTAATTATTCGTTGGCATAGGTCGACCTACACGGATAGATGGCGTTGTAGAAATTATGTTGCTTGAAGAACTGCTGCTGAATATAACGATGACGAACCAATTACAATGTTTGTTTGAATTTTAAATTTTCAAAAAAATCGTTACGCGAACTGAAGGTTGCCGACGGGAATTGACGACTGTCGAGATGAAATATTTTTTACTGTCTCGATGAATTTTTTAATTTTCCAAAATAATTCAATTTTCTGATGATACTTTCAGCGATGAAACTTTAGAAAATTTCTAAGTCCTAGAAATTTTCTAAGTATTTAGCGATGTTGAATTTCTACTCGAAATATTAGAAAATTTTATAAAAAATTTTCTAAGTATTTTTACAATGATAAATTCCGGCTCCAAGTGTTAGAAAATTTCTATAAGAAATTTTCTAAGTATATTTTTTTTGACGATGATTTACTTCGACGTTCCCTAATTTCTGTAAAAATTCTAAGTATTTTTACAGAAATTCCTAACTTTTCCCTACTTACTAGCTCAATACGCTAGATTTTTTAGGACTCAATACGTCCCAGCTGATGAGGCGATCTTTTGTTTTCCCTGGTTCAGTCTCAGTACGACAATATAGTCAGGTAATCGCAAAAGACAAATTTTTCTGCGAATCGCAACCCTTTATATACCAAATTTTCGCGGTTCTGGAATTTTCTTTTTCTCCGTTGTTGAAATGTTTTACTATTTATCTCATATTCTCGTCTTTTTTATAAAACCGTTTTTTTTTCAAATTGTGTCTGGTGGTTCGGATGATAACTTATGGTAATTGAGAATAACTCTATTGGTATTTATTTAACTGGTACCTTTTTGACAATTTGACAGTACTGACATGGTCATATATATATATGTGAATATTATATTATGCATACATGTTTAAATGTCTTCACCTTTGTCAATGTTCATTGTCTATGTTATGCAATTAAATATTTTGTGTTTAATGTTTTATGTTATATATTGTGCTATGTGGATTGTTTTGTTTTTGTTTGTATGATATGTTTATAAACATTTTTATGTTACCTGCTTGTGCATATTCATGTTATATGTTCCATATTATTGCATATATTTCTGTGTTATATGTTTGATTACGTTGATTGGTTTACATTTTTTTGTACGAAATATTATATGATCGCATTGTTTGTCTTGAAGTGTTTGTAACCTTTTTTTTTTTTATTATTCATATTTTTAAACAACCCCCGAGTCCTACAACGAAGCCCTTGTGCGGTGGAAGTCTTACCATCCTATGCTACTATACAAAGCGTCACTGGTGAGACCATCCCCGTCGAAGGTAAAGTCCTAATCCAACTATCAATAGGCCACTTTTCGGTCAAACACTTAACCTATTCCGCGGAAATCCACGACGACTGCATTCTGGGTATGGATTTCCTAAAACAGTACGGCTGCATTCTTGACTTAGAAAAAGATCTCCTACATTTACAGGAAGAGTCGATTCCTTTACATCACTCTTCCTCTTTCCTGGCAAGAACTTTACAGTCCCTCGAGTTTCAACCCTTCCAGGAGATAATTACACCTCTTCATACTTCTCTGGTGCCGAACAAGGATGTCCTCCTCTCAGCCTCTTCCTTGTTGCCAGAACAACTTAGTATGATGCCTTCTATCTCTCGTGTTTCAAATGGCCAAGTTTGGGCTAGGATTTCTAACGTCTCCTCTCAAAACGTTATCCTACCTAGCCACCTACCTGTTGCCTATTTGGACACCGATTGCACTCTCCTGTGTAATGAAACTCGAGTGACTTCCCCTGTTCTGCCCCGTGCCCTACAAGATCTTTTTCTAAACAGCAGCGAAGGTTTAGAACCTACCCAGAAAGCAGCCCTACAAACACTACTAATAGATTTCCAAACCGTCTTTTCCTTGTCGAAAGATGACATTGGACGGACTAACATCCTGCAACACCAAATCAATACTGGTCCCTCTCAACCAATTAAGCAGCCACCACGTCGCATGCCCTATTCTCGACGATTGGAAGCAGAAGAAATGGTGAGAGAGATGAAGGAGCAAGATGTCATCCAGTCCTCTACGAGTCCTTGGAGCTCGCCGGTAGTCCTGGTTAAGAAGAAAGAGGGGTCACTTCGTTTCTGTATAGATTACAGACGCCTAAATGAAGTGACCAAGAAGGATTCTTATCCACTTCCGCGAATGGACCTCACTCTGGAGGCACTAGGCAGATCCAGGTGGTTTGCCTCCTTGGATTTACTTTCAGGATACTTCCAAGTGGAAATGCATCCTGCCGACAAGGAGAAAACCGCCTTCAGTATTGGTTCGGGTCTTTACGAGTTCAACGTTATGCCTTTCGGTCTAACCAATGCTCCTGCCACTTTCCAACGTCTGATGGAAATAGTCCTCCACGACATACCCTATACCACTTCTTTGGACTACCTGGATGACTTGCTGGTCCATTCCGAGACCTTCGAGGGACTCCTGTCCAATCTGCGAGTAGTGTTTCAGCGCCTCCAAGAAGCTAATCTAAAACTCTCGCCGAAGAAGTGCCATCTATGTCGTAGGGAGGTGAAATTTTTGGGGCACGTGATCTCGGAGGAAGGATTATCGACCGATCCAGAAAAGATTGAAGCTGTCAGAGGCTGGCCCACTCCCCGCAGCAAGAAAGACATTCAATCTTTTCTCGGATTGTGCGCATACTATAGGCGCTTCGTGAAGAATTTCTCCGCCATTGCTAAACCCTTGACGGGACTGACTGAAAAGTCTGCCAAATTCAGTTGGTCGGAGGAGTGTGATTTAGCATTTGCTACCCTCAAGGAGAAATTGACCGTAGCACCTATACTTGCCCAACCGAATGATGACGATCCCTTTATTTTGGACACCGACGCCAGTCAGTATGCTTGGGGAGCGGTCCTGTCGCAACTCCAAGATGGCGAAGAGAGGGTCATCGAGTACTACAGTAAAACGCTCAGTAGATCTGAGATTAACTACTGTGTTACCGGAAAGGAGCTATTGGCGGTCGTAAAGGCAGTAGCTCATTTTCGGCCTTACCTTCTGGGACGTCGATTCCTACTGCGTTCCGACCATGCCTCCTTAAGGTGGTTGATGAATTTTCGCGAACCTGAAGGCCAAGTCGCCCGTTGGCTAGAACGGCTTCAGGAATTCGACTTCGAAATTCATCATCGCGCCGGAAGAAGTCATGGTAACGCAGATGCGATGTCCCGAAGGCCTTGCGCAGTAACTTCCTGTGCGTACTGTAGTCGACTCGAGGAGAAGCAGTCTCTACTAATAAGGACCTCAACAGTGCAAGCCATCGATGTGAGTCAGCTCCAGGAAGCCGATCCGGATCTACAGAATGTCCGACAGTGGCTAAGCGCCGGCGAAAGACCAGCCGTTGAAACCCTTAGCTCTGTTTCACCATCGTTGAAGGCTTATTGGGCAATGTTCTCCTCGTTGGTACTTGAGGACGGAGTGGCTTGCAGGAAGTCCACCAACCCGGACGGTCAGTTGCAGATACTGGTGCCGGAATGTCTACGACTCGAGGTGTTGCAGCAGTTACACGACAGCCCTGCTGGAGGTCACTACGGCATCGACAAGACCCTAGCGAAGGTCCGCCTCAGGTACTACTGGGTCGGCCTTTCGGCTAGCGTTCGCGAATATTGCCTCCGATGCCCGACTTGCCAGCAGCGCAAAGGAGCCATCCCGAAAAGGAAAGCCCCTTTGCAAATTCGGAACTCTGGATCACCGTTCGAACGGGTTGCTGTAGACATTTTGGGGCCTTTACCTGTAACGAAGACTGGCAACAGGTATATACTTGTGCTGATGGACTATTTTACCAAATGGCCTGAGTCCATAGCTATTCCTGACCAGACCGCGGAAACAGTGGCAGAAGCATTGGTGAGTCAGGTCTTCTCGCGATTCGGGCTTTGTAGACAGCTTCACTCAGATCAAGGGCGAAACTTCGAGTCCGCGATCTTTACTGAGGTTTTGCGTCGTTTCCGAATAGAAAAGACTCGGACCACTGCCTTGCACCCCCAGAGTGATGGCCTAGTGGAACGATTTAACAGGACCATCTTGGACTATCTCTCCAAGTTCGTTAGTGAACACCAAAGAGACTGGGACACCTATCTGCCTCTCCTTCTTCTCTCTTATCGGTCTGCTGTACAAAAGTCTACTCAACGTACCCCCGCTCTTCTAAACCTAGGGAGGGAGCTCCGATTACCCATTCAACTATTAACTGGAGACCCTCCTGGCAACCATCCTGAAGAACTACCAGAATACGTCAAAAACCTTCAGGAAAGGCTCACTAAAGTCCATGCCTTTAATCGAACTCAATTGGACTTAGCGAGCCGGAGAATGAAAGATAGGTACGACCTGTCTGCTAAAGCTAACCCCTTTCAATTGGGCGACCTTGTCTGGCTGTTTAACCCGAAACGGAAAAAGGGACGTTGCCCAAAATTACAAAAAGACTGGGATGGTTCCTATAAAGTGATTGAGCTGGTCACCGACGTAGTCTATCGGATAAAACATCAGGCATCCAACCGCACAAGTGTTGTCCATCGCGATCGCTTAGCTCCCGCCACAATCTGAGGTATCACACCCGAACTCTTTCTTTCCTCACTACTCCTCGTTCCGATCCAGTGAGTCTTTTCTTTTATTGCTTTTATTTTATTTGTCTAGAACTTTTACTGCGGAAAGCCTGTTTTTCTTTTCTTTTCTTTTCAGGTAATCCTGGCCTATCAGTGACGTCTGGACACTCTAAAGGCTCAGTCGGAACTTTGAGCCTTCAAACGGGGGGTCGTGTTGGAAATCTGCACCACCTGCAAAAGAAAAAAAAATTTTATTAATTAATCAATTTAATTAATTAATTTAAATCAAAATAATTTTAAATAAATAAAATTATACTTACCTGTAAAATTGTATTGACACTTCTTTGTTTACATTTTTTTTATGTGATCTTCTTCTTTCTGCAACGTCAAATGTCAACGTTATAATCACTTTCTTTTATTTCGTTGACATTCGTTGTAGAAAGTTGTTTCACTTTCCACTGGAAATCTCTATCAATTCGTTGACGTTGTCATCTTTCGGCGAATTGATAGAAATTTCCAGAAAATCGATTTTTTTTTTATATGTGACGACAGGTATATTAATGCTGTCGTCACGATACTTCTGGAGTCGGTCAATGCAGTTCTTTTTTTGTAGAGTGAGTAAATGCAGTTTTCATTAGTGAGTCAGTCATTTTTAGTTCTTTTAGTCAGTCATTAGTTAAGTCGTTCTTTAGTTAATTTCTTTTTTTTTCTTTCATTTTTTTTGAATCAATTTTTTTTTAATTAAATGAAATCTAGTTTAATTAACTTTTTCTTGTAGAGTAATTTAACTCGATTTTTTTTTTATAAAATAAAATTTTTCTGTGTGTGAAAACAATTAGTTTTATTTTTTTTTATATAAAAAAAAAAAGTAAAGGATCATAAAAAAAAGAAAAAGGTAAGTCAATTCATTTTATTAAAAATCCCTCTTTTAAGGCTCCGCTCGGCCTCCCATAAAACTTTCCTTTCCTTTTTTTTCCTTTCTTTTTTTTTATACAAAACTTTTAACTCCTTTTCTACTTCTGTAGAATTTTCTATAGAAAAGGGGTTAAAAGAAAGGAAAAATCACATTTTTCCAACAATATTATTGCTGATGATATGCTACCATAGTACATGTTGTCTTGCAGGTAGCATTTAGTCCTATGTATAAACACAGATAAGGATTATATGTGGTATATAATAACAATAATATTGGACATTGAACCCTATTAAATGTTTGCATTAAATTTTGAAAGAATATGTATCGCTAGTTATTCTTTCATTTTTTTCCTTTTTTTGTGTGAAAAAAATATATACCTACACTGGTTTTTGTATACATTGTATATTTAGTATACGTCACGTATAGTATAGACCACAGTAAGGATAGTACACCATAATGATTTATAATGATGTGTATGTGTATAACAAGTTGTATACATAAAATACCCTTTGATAAACATGTTTATTGTTTGTGATATAGTGTAATATTGATACCATACAGAAGGAAATATAAAAATCTAAATGCCAGTCTAAATGCTTATAATGTTAGAGGTATTCACGAAATATTGTAAGAGCGTAAAAAGTGTGAACATATACCCAAATCTTACACATTATACTAGCTATATCGTGAATGCAAACTTTGTATTGAAATCAAGCAAATTAATAAAATATGCCAGCTATAATATTATAAAAATAAATTTAATCAAATTATTTTAGCATTTAATATCAGAATGGCATATACAATAGCAAACAATAGTAATATACAGCGCATACAATGGGTTTCAGCATTGTAAATTTTTACAAGCAGTATAAGTAAAAATTACATTGAAGATGTTTACAATAGGTGTAGGATTGTACGAGATTACACCGTTTACAATGATACATAACCAAACCGTGAATATCCTTATTATTTGTCTGTTTTTAAAAAATAATATTTTAAATGTTCAAGTCAAAAATTGTTCAAAAATTCTAAATAAACCCGAGATAATTTTTCTACCTCTCTGCAGTAGTATACATACTACATACATACTGCACATATATATGTAATTGTGTGTCAAGATAGTGGCATAGCAAAAGCAACATCAAAAAGAAAAAAAAAAAAGAAAGAAATAAACCTGCGAAGTATTCGTATAGCAGCACCACAAATAATATATATATATGTATGTATGTATTATATTCTCTGCGATAGCAGGTAGATTGAAATGTACAAAAACAAATTTACTCTGGCTATTGCAAATAGTACGTTTGCGTATAATTATTAAAGCACAGGCAAAGCAGACATTCGACACTACTACATATACTGTCAAATGTTAAAATATGTGCGTTAATGCGTATGTAAATACACTGATAAATTCAATACAGTACCAAATTTATATTGTTTCCTGGTGAATGGGTGCTATGTATGTGCTATACGCTTTGTTAGTTGTACTTGTACTGGTTGTACAAACTTATGAACATATGTATTAAATGAGTAAAAATGAATATGTATTGTACTACATATTATAACATTCATTTAAAGTTTGTTTCAAGTTCAAAGTTTGGTATTATTTGAATATTATTTTTATGGATTCAAAACTAAACTAAATTGAAGCATTATGATTTATGTAAAGTAGATGGGGACACACAATTTTTTCATTTTATATGGTGACGGATTTTTGGTTTCATTGGGACGTCTGTATATTTGTCTGTGATACAACATAGCACACCAATGGTAATATATTGTGTATAAAGATTATACACAGGGCCGGATTGTACCTGTAAAAATTAAGTATTACACACATGACGTCATACTTACGTCTTGAGATGATGGATGGTGGAAGTGGCGGCTACGCTAGTTGGCTAGCACGGTGCTAGCTCGCCGGATGGGGCGTGAGTTTGCCACTATCCATCTCTCTTTTGTTTATTCGTAGCCGTGAAGCAGTAGAAGGGTGAGAAATCCTTCTACCGAGAATGCTTCAAAATAAACTATATCAAATTAAAAGAAAACAACACCCACACCGTTGAATCTGTTATTATGGCCCCGCTCTGGCCCAAGAAAACAGCTGCAACCATCGTTGGTCCTGTAAAATAAAAAAGAAGAATGCCTCGCCCAACGATGATTGGGACTAACCCACCTCAAATAAACATAGCTTGCTGTGGAGCTATGTTCCCATCCTTAATAGAGAGAGAAAAGAAATCAAATCAAAATTTGATAAACATAGATGCTGGTTCCAAGGTATTTGGGGTTCTGATAGGGGAAGAGTTTATTGCAAAAGCCATCACTTAATCCTTTACAAATCCATTTTATTACTTTCTAGGTTATCCTAATCTAAGTAATATTCATCCTACAAAGTTCTACTTATTTTTTTTTTACAAATTATTTCTTATGCCAATATTATAACAAGAACAACGTAAGTGTTTTGAGTGAATGACACTCCAATGAAATATAAAAAATGTTTCATACAATGTATTTAAATATTATTAAGTGAATTTTAAAGTTAAAATTTTTCATAATATACATAATAGACGAGCTTCTTTTTTTTTTATTAAATTAATAATAATTTTTCTTATGTTTTTAGTTTTAATTTCTTTTCTTTTTATTTAAACAATTTTTCAGTAAGTACTGTTTTTTTTTATTTTTACAATTTTCTTATGATATATCATTACCCATATTCTTAATTTTCTTTTTTTTTTGTTTTTGTTTTTTTTTTTTTTTTTTTTGTTAAATTTATATTTTATTTACCATTTATATTAAGAAGGGGATGGGTTTTGAAATATAATTAATCCATATAAAATTTATTTATAATTATTAATTTACAAACTCTTAGTTTTTCCATAACATGTAATTTCTATATACAATATATATTTATTATGGGGCCCCTGTAACTATAAAAAAATTAAAAAAAAATATCTTTGGCGCGCTTACCGTAGTAGTGATGATGCTAAGGTGATGATGATGACGTTGTTGAAGCTGCTGATGATGAGGTTGACGATGATATACTATTGTTGTTGTTGTTGTAGTGTTTTCAATCCTTTAGATTAAATTTCTTTTTTTTTTTTTTCTAAATTTTAAACTTTAATTTTTATGTAGATTTTTATTCGTTCACGCATCCATAATGTATGGATGAACTTTGTGTAAATTATGATTCGTACAACTGTAGTAATTAAAAATCTTTTAATTGGTCGAAGAAATATTTTATACTGTACAATATTTATGTGTTTCATACATAATTTAATAACGAGCTCTTATTTCAACTGATATAAGATATAATTATTATTATTTTTTTTTTTTTTGGTCATTAACCGGACATATTATTATTCTATACATAATGTTCAAAGACTTATGGTATGTACAAAAGTATACGACCTGTCATATTTGATTTAATAAGTTGTAATTTTATTTTATAGCGATTACTACTGCTAAATATAAGTATGTATATAAATATACTTATACATAAAATATTCATACTATAATATTTTCAATCAGGTAAAAAAAACTGTACATTAAAATAAATGTAGCATAAGCAAGTATTCACAATTCGCTGAATTTTTTTCGTAACATATTTTTTTTTTTCATTCATTTTATCAAAGAAATTTTCAAAAAAAAAATCTTTAATTTTTCTTATTATTTTTTTTCTTTTTAAAATTTTCTTATACATATTTTTATTGAATTTTGTTCATAAACAAAACAACTAGGTAATTCAATCTTTTTCTTTATGTAATTTTACCTTTTTATTTATTCACTGTACAAAAATTTTTTTTTTTTTTTTTCGTGTCTTTCCCCTTCTTTGTTTTTTTTTTTGCTGATAAACAAATTTACGTTTATGAAAACTTAAAAACTAATTTAAAATTTATAATAATAATAATGATGAAATATAAGAATAGTCATAATAATAGCAATCCAAGACCGAAATTATAATATATGTTAATAGCAATTTTCTTTTATAACCAATTCAATTATTATTATACATATGGTTTTTCCTTTTTTTCTTCTTCTTTTTTTTTTCTTTTAATTAATTTTTTTGAAATATAATTTACTTATATTTAAGTAAATTGACATTTATATTATTATTATTATACACATGTATGATTTTTTATTATTTTTTTTTTATTTTTATGGTACACATTGCGCACACTAATTTAAATCTTATTTAAAACTTGAATCTTATTTAAAAAAAAGAAACCGGCAATCTAAACTTTTCTTTTGGTCAGCGGTTACCCTTACACTTTTAAAACACCAGAAGCAGCAGTCGAGCGCGTGGTGCACTTTTATATACCGCCGAGACAATAGATGCATTTTTTTTCTTATTGGAAAATATGAGTGGGGTTTCATGCGAGAAAATGAAAATTGAAATGATAACTTTACATGTATGTGTAAAGTATATAATATTTTATACAATTATGAAAGATTCTATGAATATCTAAAAGAAATTTCCACATGTGGTTATTTATGGTAAGGAATTTAGAAATTTTAGAATTTTAGGACATAATTTTTGTAATAAAATTCATTAAATATATTATGTAATTAAATTTAAAATTTTCAAAATTTACAAAAAAATTGGACTGGCAATGCTGCAGTTCATAAGCATTTTCCATTTCATTTCATGGGGGCCTATACTATCGATTTTGAACTGTATTATCGGGTGGATAAGAAAATGGACAAGTGTAGTCAACAACCGGATATATATGAAAAATTAAAAGAAATTGCATTTAAGTAATGGAAAGGAGGTACAGGATCATCTAAACATTAAATTAGTGGTAATTCTTGGTAAATACCTATAAGTGGATCAGGAATTATGATATAAATGGAAAATTTTTTAAATTTTTGAAATAAAAACATAGAAATTTAAAAACCTATGAAAACAACCATTTAGGGTGGCCATACAACTTTTGACGTTTGAGGAACAGTCTGATATGTGAAATAAATATGAAAATGGAATTAATGAGAACATGGGGAAGATATTGAAATATAATGGAAAAATTGAGAGAATATATATGTATGCGTGCGCGGCCATTAAAATTTTAAATAAAATTTAAATAAAATACGCATGTAAATGTGCATATTGTTTGTATGGGAATACATGTATGGGGGCGGCCATTAAAATTTATAATAGAAAATGTATATGTGTGGGCATAATTCAAATAGTATATAGGGGAATGGAATAATATGCTAACCTTGACCATGTATTTGTAACAAATTGACAAAAAAAATGGAATGGTCTGGAAATACATTGGAATCACGTGCATAATACATGCAATTCTTATCTTATGCTTATTTTTGTATAAGAACAATGAGAAAAATTATGCGCGTATTAAGCAAATAGTTGTATTGTTGCGCAAAACAACACTTGGGCCTTTTGAAAGGTAATTATGTGTACTGTTAGGTTCACATATTTAAAAATAGAAGAAAATATGGTGTGACTGATTACAGTCACACACAAAAAAAATAGTACCCTCACATTACAGCGCAGCTAGTTTTAATAGTATTTATCTGTATTTTTAAATTTTTAGTAAAATTTTTTGGAAAAAATGTCTCAATTTACGAACGCGGAGTATGCAGATATGATTTATTGCTATGGACTGAGCAATGGAAATTCAATGCAAGCACGGAGAGAATATCATCAGCGATTTCCAAATAGAAGACTTCCTCATCATACGGTTTTCCAGAGGACGTTTCAGAGACTCAGAGAAACTGGCTCTGTACAAAATATTACTTCCTCTAATAGAAATGATGTGTCAATTTCAGTAGAGTTAGAAGAAAGAATACTGGAAATGGTCAGAAATGATCCTACGACCAGCACAAGGCGCATAGCGCGTGTTACCGGATTATCACAATCAACAGTTTAGAGAGTGCTAAATAGGGAAGACCTCTACCCTTACCACATGACACCGGTACATGAAATTTTGCCGCAAGACAGGACAAATCGCAAGAACTTCTGTTCTTGGCTGCTTGAAAAGGATTTTGATGACGATACATTTATTGATAACATTATTTGGACAGATGAGGCTCAATTTACAAAAAGTGGTGCAATAAATCTACACAATCTACATGATTGGTCTACAGAAAATCCTACCGCTGCTCGGCAGGTAAGAACACAAAACAGATTTTCCGTTAATGTGTGGGCAGGGATAATAGGTAACCGCGTTATGGGCCCAGTTATCCTACCAGACAGACTGAATAGTCAAAATTATTTGAATTTTTTACAGACTGACATTCAAAACTTTTTAGACGAAATGCCACTGGCACAATTAGGACGCATTTATTATCAACATGACGGAGCACCATCTCATTCCGAAAGATGTGTGCGAAATTGGCTGAACGAAAACTTCGGGGAGAGATGGATAGGACGAAACGGTCCAAATCCGTGGCCCCCCAGGTCTCCCGACTTAACCCCTCTTGATTTTTATTTCTGGGGTACCATGAAAGACATGGTTTACGCAACTGAAGTACGGACACGAAACGAGTTAATCACAAGGGTTTTTAATTGTGCAAACGCAATTAAAGAGAATATTTCGACAGTTCCTTTAAAAAGGAATATAAGAAAAAGAGCTCTGCTCTGCATCCAACGTGACGGAGGACATTTTGAAAATGTTCTTACAAATTAAATTTTGCACTAAAAAAAATCAGTCCTTTTCAGGACTACCAAATAATTATCTTAAAGAGTGAAACTTTACATTTTATTTCTTTTCTCAACGAGAAATATCAACAACAACAACAGGTAACAACTTTTCGATGCAAAACCACTGTTGTATTTTATCGCAGAACTCAAGAACTACGAAAGACAATCAAATAAAATAAAAAGCAAATGAAAAAAATAGGGCAAAATGTTGAGATATTTGACCTTGAACTTAAAATTTTCCGTTTTTTTCCATGAATTTTTGACTTTGATGAGCCGTATCTTCAGCACTGCTAGTCCAATTTAAATTATTTAGACATCAAAGTAAAGAGAAATTGATTCTCTTTCTAATGAGTGCAGGATGACTCAAAAGTATTAAGTATTTCGTGAGTTATGGCCAAAAATACGAAACAAGTGACTTGACCTAAAAAAAAAACTTCGTAGCCCCGTAACTCCTTACCCCTTGAGAATAGACCGCCCTCTGTCATACAATTTTTTTAGTTTCTCGGCACGAACAATCACCTGTCTTGAGACAATTGTGCCAGTGGCATTTCGTCTAAAAAGTTTTGAATGTCAGTCTGTAAAAAATTCAAATAATTTTGACTATTCAGTCTGTCTGGTAGGATAACTGGGCCCATAACGCGGTTACCTATTATCCCTGCCCACACATTAACGGAAAATCTGTTTTGTGTTCTTACCTGCCGAGCAGCGTTAGGATTTTCTGCAGACCAAACATGTAGATTGTGTAGATTTATTGCACCACTTTTTGTAAATTGAGCCTCATCTGTCCAAATAATGTTATCAATAAATGTATCGTCATCAAAATCGTTTTCAAGCAGCCAAGAACAGAAGTTCTTGCGATTTGTCCTGTCTTGCGGCAAAATTTCATGTACCGGTGTCATGTGGTAAGGGTAGAGGTCTTCCCTATTTAGCACTCTCCAAACTGTTGATTGTGATAATCCGGTAACACGCGCTATGCGCCTTGTGCTGGTCGTAGGATCATTTCTGACCATTTCCAGTATTCTTTCTTCTAACTCTACTGAAATTGACACATCATTTCTATTAGAGGAAGTAATATTTTGTACAGAGCCAGTTTCTCTGAGTCTCTGAAACGTCCTCTGGAAAACCGTATGATGAGGAAGTCTTCTATTTGGAAATCGCTGATGATATTCTCTCCGTGCTTGCATTGAATTTCCATTGCTCAGTCCATAGCAATAAATCATATCTGCATACTCCGCGTTCGTAAATTGAGACATTTTTTCCAAAAAATTTTACTAAAAATTTAAAAATACAGATAAATACTATTAAAACTAGCTGCGCTTAAAGAAAAACCGATCAATGTTGACAAGTAGGATTGTTAATTATGACTGATTAACAAAATAAAAATCCTCATGAAAGATCTTTTGACCTGCAGTAATAAAGATCCTTTTTGAATATTTTTTTATGTATTTGCAAATCGAAATGTATGAAACAAGGTAAACCACTTTTATTTCTTTTCTCAACGAGAAATATCAACAACAACAACAGGTAACATCTTTTCGATGCAAAACCACTGTTGTATTTTATCGCAGAACTCAAGAACTACGAAAGACAATCAAATAAAATAAAAAGCAAATGAAAGGCGATGCATTGGGCTATATTTTAAGTAAAAAAATTAAAAAAAAATAGGGCAAAATTTTGAGATATTTGACCTTGAACTTAAAATTTTCGGTTTTTTTCCTTGAATTTTTGACCTTGATGAGCCGTATCTTCAGCACTGCTAGTCCAATTTAAATTATTTAGACATCAAAGTAAAGAGCCATTGATTCTCTTTCTAATGAGTGCAGGATGACTCAAAAGTATTGAGTATTTCGTGAGTTATGGCCAAAAATACGGAACAAGTGACTTGACCTAAAAAAAAAACTTCGTAGCCCCGTAACTCCTTACCCCTTGAGAATAGACTCCCCCCTGTCATACAATTTTTTTCGTTTCTCGGCACGAACAATCACCTGTCTCAAGGTTTTCATCCGATAGAGAATCACCCTGTATATATATATATATACACATTATTTTAAAATTAAGCAACACGGAACAGACAAAATTTTTATTCTTACATTAATGTTAAAGCAAGTCGTTGTTCTGGTTGAATAGGCTTTCTACGTGAACACTTTTGCAGGCGCACTTTAAGTATATCACACAAAGCATATCAAATTTTTCCGTTGTTAACCTAGTTGCCTTGAAAAAGTGCTCTGAATCTTTTGCTTTTAAACTTCTGAAACATTTTTCGTAAAAACCAAACTCATCTCGACTTTTATTTAACTCACGCACCCACCATCTCCTTTTTCTAGTTTTTAAATACACTAAGTAGCTTTCATATAAAAGACAGCAAATATACAATAATCTAACAAGTCTCACAATATCGTTTTGTAACATTTTTTAAAGATTCAAACGCCTAATTTTTTATTAACCACTCAATTCAATTCAAAAGTAAATCACGAATAAAGACGTCAATGCATGTGACAATATCAATGACACTTTTACAAAGAGTATATAAAAGAGAGAGAGAGTTCCTATCTGAAAACAAAACATCAAAAATCGAATAGACAGGAAACGAAGAATTGTTTGGAATTGACGGTTGAATTGTTTTGAATTTTTCCGTTTATAACTGCCAACACCTGAAATTTATGAAAAAACATACAATGATTTAATTTTTTTATGAAATTAATTAAAAATGTATTTTTATAAAATATTTATTAAAATTAAATACTCTATCAAACATAATTAACTTCATAATAACAATATATATAGTCATATATGTATATTAATAGTATTGATGTTGCCTGTTGTATTGTATATTGTATACACATCAACTCATATATACATCAAATGTATATGTGTATATGTATATTTATTATATATACACTTGTCTTGCAGTCATAAGTCATAACAATGATGAATTTACAATATTTATGATGTTCAATGTTTATATATTTTGTATATTTGAGCTTTATGCATATACAAAGATATAAACCAATATATATTTAATTTGTTATGTTTTGTTATTATTTTCATTCGTTTTGCAGTATATATAATGTATAAACATTATATGAGTATGAGTGGCATTTCATAATATAATACCATAATACCATATAATAATACAATACACCTTACACTATTCAATAACAATACATAGAAACTGTATAGTATTATTATGTGTGTATATTATATACCATATATACTGTATTGCTATGCTGTGATATTATCTAACCGCTCCCCTTCACTTCGAACCTATATATTTTCTATTGGTTTTGAACAGCAAATTTTTATTTTTAAATCAATGATTTCTGTTTGAATTTAATATTTTCGTATTTTAGTTTTCAGTCTACAGTAAGGGACAAAATGGTTACTCCTTTTTAACACTTTTTAAGAATCGGTAAATTCCAAAAAATATAAATGCAATACATATAATAATATAAATTAACATATTTTATATCAATTTATTATCTATTATTCACTCACAATTTTATATCTTCATTTTAACATATTTTTAAGATAAAATTAGACTGAAAAATTTCCTTGAAAAAAAAAAAAATAATTAAAAACTACAAATTAAAAATTTTAAATAAAAAAAAATTATAAACGATATTTTTGTTTACACAATGTGTTATAAAAAAAATTAGAAAATGGATTGTAATACATAATTCTGTCGCGGGCTGTAGACTGTACACTAACAAAAACATAGCACTCATAACAAATTATCAAAGATTAAACAGCAAACAGACAACATTGCACAATTTTGGAATACAGTATGTATAAAATAAATGATAATAAATATCTAAGTATATGTATATATACATATAGAGTTAATTATGATAATACTCTTTCACACAGACGTGAAAAAGTTATGGGACAAACATAATCTTTCATCAATAGAAAACATAATCATACTGATATATGGATATTCGATATTTAGCATAAAAAACAAAATGTAAAAACATATTGCTTTCATAAAAATTTCATAGAACATCTATTGCCAATTAAAAGAAATGGAAAAATATATCAAGATAAATCAGTTAATTTTTAAGAAAAATTATTACAAGAAGAGTAAGGGAACAGGAAAGAATCCACAAAAGTTCGTAAAATCCTTGTGGAGTTAATAGCGACGATTAGAGGTGGTCTGTTGGATTTAAAGGTTATCATTTACTCAAAGTAGTTTTGTTATAATGTTCATTTTTTTTATTTATTTATTTTTTTTTTTTTGAATAACGAAATTAACAATATTTCTATTTTTTATTATATTTTAATATTTCTGAATTAATTAAAAATAAAAATAATAATTATTATAAAAATTAATTAATAATCTACATATACCTTTTAAAGTATTTTTTTTAAAAAGTCTTGCTAGTCCCATAATTTTTTCACGCCTGTGAATTAGCAATTTATATGTAAATACAACTGCATAATGTTAAAATTAAAACGTATTTATTTAGTTTGTATACATACTAAACAAATACTTATTATAATACTTTGAATGTTGCTTGTGTGCAAAGAGTATATAAAAAGAGAGAGTTTCTATCTGAAAACAAAACATCAAAAATCGAATAGACAGGAAACGAAGAATTGTTGGAATTGACGGTTGAATTGTTTTGAATTTTTCCGTTTATAACTGACAACACCGAAATTTGTGAAAAAACATACAATGATTTATTTTTTTTTATGAAATTAAGTAAAAATGTATTTTTATAAATTATTTTTTAAAATTAAATACTCTGTCAAACATAATTAACTTCATAATAACAATATATATAGTCATATAAATATTAATATTAATATTATATTGCTGTTGCCTGTTGTATTGTATATTATACACATCATCAACTCATACATACATGAAATGTATATGTGTATATGTATATTTATTTTATATACACTTGTCTTGCAGTCATAAGTCATAACAATCATGTATTTATGTTCAATGTTTATATATTTTGTATATTTGAGCTTTATGGCTTTATGCATATACAAAGATATAAACCAATGTATATTTAATTTATTATTTTCATTCTTTTTGCAGTATATAATTGCATATTATATATAATGTATAAACATTATATGAGTATGAGTGGCATTTCATAATATAATACCATAATACCATATAATAATACAATACACCTTACACTATTCAATAACAATACATAGAAACTGTATAGTATTATTATGTGTGTATATTATATACCATATATACTGTATTGCTATGCTGTGATATTATCTAACCGCTCCCCTTCACTTCGAACCTATATATTTTCTATTGGTTTTGAACAGCAAATTTTTATTTTTAAATCAATGATTTCTGTTTGAATTTAATATTTTCGTATTTTAGTTTTCAGTCTACAGTAAGGGACAAAATGGTTACTCCTTTTTAACACTTTTTAAGAATCGGTAAATTCCAAAAATATAAATGCAAAACATATAATAATATAAATTAACATATTTTATATCAATTTATTATTTATTATTCACTCACAATTTTATAACTTCATTTTAACATATTTTTAAGATAAAATTAGACTGAAAAATTTCCTTGAAAAAAAAAATAATTAAAAACTACATACATACTAAGTAGTATGTATAAAATAAATGATAATAAATATCTAAGTATATGTATATATACATATAGAGTTAATTATGATAATACTCTTTCACACAGACGTGAAAAAGTTATGGGACAAACATAATCTTTCATCAATAGAAAACATAATCATACTGATATATGGATATTCGATATTTAGCATAAAAAAACAAAATGTGAAAACATATTGTTTTCATAAAAATTTCATAGAACATCTATTGCCAATTAAAAGAAATGGAAAAATATATCAAGATAAATCAGTTAATGACCAGCTCAGTGCTGTTTTGAGTGTTATCAATAGATCACTTGAATATTTTTGTATATTGATAATTACAATATGTAAATAAAATTTTGTAAATGATTTAATTATGAAAATAAAAAAAAAAAAAAAAAAAAAAAAAAAAAAAAAAAAATTTTAAAAAAAATTATTGCAAGAAGAATAAGGGAACAGGAAAGAATCCACAAAAGTTCGTAAAATCCTTGTGGAGTTAATAGCGACGATTAGAGGTGGTCTGTTGGATTTAAAGGTTATCATTTGCTCAAAGTAGTTTTGTTATGTTTATTTATTTATTTTTTTTTTTTTTTTTGGAATAACGAAATTAAAAATATTTCTCTTTTTTATTATATTTTAATATTTCTGAATTAATTAAAAATAAAAATAATAATTATTATAAAAATTAATTAATAATCTACATAATACGTTTTAAAGTATTTTTTTTAAAAAAGTCTTGCTAGTCCCATAATTTTTTCACGCCTGTGAATTAGCAATTTATATGTAAATACAACTGCATAATGTTAAAATTAAAACGTATTTATTTAGTATGTATACATACAAATACTTGGTATATATATATAAAAATTTAAACAAAGTGCTTAACATACATACAAACTTGCATATAAAATACATATATATAAATATAATGATCAAGTATATATTGCATGTTGTATTCAAAAATTATATTTATGGCATTTGTAATACAATACATACATGCGAATGGATTTATGTATTACATATACATATACTTTAATGTTGCTGGTCTGGGGTCTGGTTGCTGTGTAGCCTTACATACATATAAACAAATAACAAATATAATATGAAAAAGTTTTGTGTTTGGTATATAATTTTCTCTATTCTCTTTACACTATATTCTATATATTTATATTGTATATACATATATTATATTGCATGCAAAACATGCAAAACCTATAAATAAAGCAAAATAACAACTGATAAAATATCAGCTGTTGTAAACAAATTTATTCATTTTCTCATTTTTCCTATACAACTCCATATAAAGAGAGAAAAGCTTTATACTGAAAAAGTTTGGGCTTGGCAAAAAGAAATCCCGTTATTTTTATATGGAGTTGGGTGCTTGGCATAAAGTAATGCTACTTTTTTTATATTGAGTTTTACGCTCGCATCACTACCGACACCTACAATTGTTGAAAAATTTTTTGGTCCGAATGTTCCTATGAATCAGTTTCTCTCCTACTTTTATATACTCTTTGTGTGTGGTTGCTGAGTTTGCCTTATATACATATAAACAAACAACAAATATAATATGAAAAAGTTTTGTGTTTGGTATATTGTATTAGATTATAGAGTAAGAAGAAGAATATAATTTTCTCTATTCTCTTTATACTACAGTCTATATATTTATATTGTATATATGTATATTATATTCATGCAAAACCTATAAATAAAGGAAAATGACAACTGATAAAATATCAGCTGTTGTAAACAAATTTATTCATTTTCTCATTTTTCCTATACAACTCCATGTAAAGGGAGAAAAGCTTTATATTGAAAAAGTTTCGACTTGGCAAAAAGAAATGCCGTTATTTTTATATGGAGTTGGGTGCTTGGCATAAAGAAATGCTACTTTTTTTATATTGAGTTTTACCCTGGCATCACTACCGACACCTACAATTGTTGAAAATTTTTTTGGTCCGAATGTTCCTATGAAACAGTTTCTCTCCTACTTTTATATAATTTTTGCTTTTATTTGGTTATGGTTGCAATTGTGTTTCATTTCTTAATTCAACTAAATTTTTCAACTAATTTGGTTTTGGTCGATGGTTGATGGTCGCAATTGTGTTCAAGGCATTAGAAATTAGCTCTATTTCGACCATCGACCAAAAATTGGGTATGGTTGATGGTCGTAATTTGGTGTATGTAGTATGTACATATGGAAGAAGAGTTTTTAAAATTTTGACAAGCGAATTTTTGGTCGATGGTCGCAATTCTGTTCAAGCCATGATAATGATAATGATGATAATATTATTATCACATCATAAATTAAATTGTGTAAAATTGCAAGTGCCGTGAAATAAAATAAAGCAATATGGCTCCATAAAAAATTGAAGTGACGCCATTTTACAATATTTTCTAAATTTTAATTATTTTAAATTAATATCAGTGATGCCAAGTATTGTCTAAAATAATGTGCTGTTCTTTGAAAAAAAATGTGCTAATTTTGTGCTGAAAAATAAAAATTTGTGCTTTTTTTATGCTCGAAATAAAACAATTCAATTCAGTTCAGTTCAAAAATTTTTATTCATATAAAAATTCAATACATTACAAACATAATATACAACAAAAAATTCTTTTAAAAAAAAGTAAAGTAAACAAAAAAATCAACAGAAAAAACTAAAACATTAATAAATCAAATTAAAAGTTAATATTATATACTTTCTTTACGTGAAAGACTCATTTTTTTCATTTCAAGTGAACCAATTTTCATGTTTCTTCATTATTTTCATCAAAAAGTATACTTGAAATTGCAACTTCTTCAAGCGGATTTTGTTCTTCACGTTCTCCAGAGAAATCATACATTGACAAGTTAATCCGATTTATTAAATCTTCAGGTATATCATAGTCATAGCAACACTTATCATTCATTTTCAAAAAATATTTCACTGTTATAAGTGAATTTAAAAGTTTTGGACACATTCGATTACGAAGCTTAGTTTTACATAAATTCATTTGACTGAATACACGCTCTACTTCAGCATTTGAGAACGGAAGTACATAAAATCGGAATACGAAACTGGCAATTTCTTTGAATGGCTTTTCTCCATTAGAATTAGCATAATTGTAAACTTCAGTCCAAAATTTTACAGAATTTTCTTTTTCTATCCAATTTACAAAACTTAGTTTACTAGCTTGATCTAGTAATTTAAATCTTTGCTGTAAATTTTCTTCATACATATCTAGAATTTCTTTCAAATTTTTTTTATTTTTATCTGTCTGAACAATTATATTCTGGATTTCAAAACATTTTATTTTGTTAAAAATTTCAATATTTTTAGGCGTTCTGCACCTTAATTCAGTGAAAAGCTTATACAAAAAATCTTTACATTTTTGTCGAACTATTTTGGCTTGCTGTGTATTCAATTCTTTTATTTCTTGTTCGGCTCTACATCCAACATTAGGAACTTCTATGAACATTGAATCTTCGATATTAGATTCAAATATATTGAAATCTGGAATATCTCTACTTATCATTGAAAAACATACAAATTTTAATAAAAGAATAAGGTCATCAACTATCTTTGTTATATTTGCATTACGACTTTGAAATATGTCGTTAACTTTATCTACTTCTCCCAAAATATATTGTAAAAATTTTAAAAATACCAGATTTTCCTTTTTTGAAAATAAAATTGAAAGAGTTTCAGCTTTATGACTGACACTTTTATTTATATTGAAATAAGTACCCAATTCAAGCCATTGTTCGGATATCCTATTTATCGCTGGTAAAATTGATAACCATCTAGTTTCACAGGATTTTGTGAATTTACGATTTTTTAAATCATTATTGATTAATTTATACAGTTTTCTATATTGTAACTGTCTATTACTAGATTTACTGAACCAAACATATGTTTCTTCAACTATATATTCTACTTCATTTGGTATAGTTTGGCCAGCAGCATGACTCACTGCCAACTGTAAAGAGTGGCATATGCATGGTATTAAAAACAGATAAGGATTTTCATGTTTCAATTTGGTATAAACACTGTTATTTATACCTGTCATTACATTCGCGTTATCAGTGCCTAATCCAGACAATTTAGTCAAATTCAATTTAAATTCATCTAAAATTAACTTTAAAGCTGCCACTATTCCATTCGAATCACATTTTTCCAACTCTTGTAGTTTCAAAAAAATTGTTACGATATCTCGTTTTGAAAAACTATAATATCTTATTACAACTCCCAATAATTTCATTACAGAAACATCTGCAGATTCATCAATAATGATGCTGAATGGACTTTCTGATATGTCTTCACGTATTTTTTCTCTCAAGTATTTAGCAATTGTGTTAATCACTGCAGTACACTTCGTTCTATTCAGTTTCATATTTGTTATGTTTGAATCTTCACTCAATTTTTTTTGGCACTTTAATAGATGATCACAAGATGAAATCGACGTGTGACAGGCTACAAATAAAGCGGAATATACATATTTCATTTTTTTTACCGATCTGTTGACTATTTCATCAATTTTTTTGTTAAAATTCAAACTTTTTATTTGATTTTGATGTTTTTGGCTGCTCATATGAGCATTGACGACAGATAATTTCGGAACAAATGTGCTAAAAATGTGACGGCATAATTTTAGCAAAATAAATGTGCTCTTCTTGAAAATATGTGCCAAAAAAGCACAAATTGTGCTCACTTGGCATCACTGATTAATATAATATAAATACTACTACTAATATATATAATATAATATAAATACTCATCCATTTAAATAATGTAAAACTAAAAGTGAGAATATGGTGCAGTCGAAATAATTGGTAAGAAACATTTTCATTAATAAATATTTGTGTCTATTAAAATCAAACATCGTCTTTTTCACTTGAAACAATTTCTTAGAAAATGATGAAAACGTGTTACACAAAATGGAAAAGACAGTGCGATTTGCAAATATCACCGGTTTTTAGAGCTAATAATGTATAGGAAAACCATAATTTTGTAAAGTATTTTTTAGTTATGCGTATAAATAGCGTATTCAACTATTGAAAAGCGTGTTAAGCTGAATATTTTTGAAAAGTTGGAAAGAAAAGAAGCTGTTTAATATTAATAGACACTTAATTTTAATACGCATTTTAATATAGGTAATATGTATTCGTCACGAATGATAACCAAGCATAAGCATGAGGTCAGCTTCCAGTCTTTTTATCTGCATATTTAGTGTTTTGAGATAAATGATTTTAAAGTTTTTGAACATTATAAAGCAATATTTTTTAATACATGTGTCATGAATTATTGCAGTTTCAAAAATGACTAAAAAATTTATTTATTATAATTCATATATATAAAAACGTTTTTCTTTTTTTTTTGATTTGTTCGTTTTGAATTAAAAGATGTCTTAATTGAGTTATAATGAAATTAAACACAATCTTATTTAGTTCACTTAACTTTATTTATAATAAAATTGTTTGTATAATTTTTATTTTATAAATTTTTAATTTTAAAATATTTTATAATATATTATCATTTCCCAAATACAATTACAAATTAATTTCTTTTAATTCTTTTATTTTTTAAATCCGGCACGTTAAAAATCTACAACACTGCTCAGCGTTCTGAATCTATCTTAAGACTGACTAAAAATTCTAAATTCTATTTTCTATTTCCCGTTACACAGTGATGCGAAAAAATTCCCGAAATCGAACCAAAATTCCCGCCTTAGAATTTAGTCATTTTATGTGGTGTATCCAATCGTTTACACATCATTTTATTTTATTTTTGAAAAATTGTATAGTTTCAATTTTTTCAAATAACATTTTATTGTTTCCAATTTATTTTTTTATTTTAAAAAACAAAATATTTTTAATAAAAATTTATTTCATATAAATAAAACTAAAAAATTATTTCATTGTATGAATAACAAAAAAGAACATAACAAAAATTCAATAAGTAAAAAAAATAAAAATTAAAATTAAATTAAATATAAACTTAATATTTACTTAAACCAAGTGAAGGCTTGCTTGGCTCAATTCAGTCTTTATTTTTCAAATCATACATATTTTGATTATGTAATTTTAGTTCATTCTCTTTAATATGTACATCAAAACATGTGTTTTTATTAAAACTTCTTTTTGTATGCAAAATTCCTTCTAAAGTACTGGTATTCAATCTGTTTCGAAGTTTTGTTTTGTTTAAATTTACCACAGAAAATATACGTTCAACTGAAGCAGACGAGTGCGGTAATGTGAGTAAATATCTTATCAATTTGCACAAAGTTGGATACATTTGCGTGTCATCTCCTTTTTTTATTTGACTGACTTCTTTCCAAAATTCATTTACATTTTTTTCATTAATTGTATGATTTTTCAGCATTTTATATTCTCTTTCTATGTCATCATATTGTTCAAAAGTTACAATATTCGGAAATAGAGTTACAAGAGGTATGATTGTCTTAATATCTTTCATCTTTGTTGGGTCCAGTACACGAAAAAGTTTAAATTTTTGTATTAAATCAAATGGAAATCTTTTCTTAATTTGCAATAAACTTTCAATAAGAAAATCACGACATCGTTTTTTAAATTCCGTGATTTCATCTTGAGTTAAAGAAGATGAAGTAGTCGTTGAAGTTAATAATGCTGTAACCTTTCCACAAAAATAAATTTCATGAAGTGGCAGAAAATGTTCGGGATTTAAAAAATCTACATCATTTACATCAATATCTCTCATAACTTCTGGTTTCACAAAAAATTCTAAAATACTCTTCACAAAAGTTTCAATTCTTTCCGCGATTACATGAATTTTTGTTTCTTCACTTTGCATTTCAAGATTGAGATTTGTGAAATATGGTAAAAAATAAGAAAGAAAATGCAGATAAATTACTGTAACAGGATTATCCAAAGCTTCTGATATTTCTTTAGCATTAGTTATTTGATCTATATTAGCTTGTACTTTAAAATATCCTTTAAGAGGAATATAATGTTTAATGATACCAATGACACATGAAGCAAGTGATAACCACCGAGTAGCTGACGGATGTAACATTTTATTGGGGTTTCACTTCCAAAGTTCCTGAAAACCTGTTAGATCGCATGTTCTTTTCGGGCTTGAATGGAAATATGAACTAATATTTCTTATCAATTTTTCCAAATAATCAGGAAGTTTTGTGCATGCAGCAGATGCACAGAGATGTAATGTGTGTGATACACACTTAATAGAAACAATATTTGGACAGTCAGATTCAAGGCGAGTTTTCACTGAATTTGTCGAGCCCATCATAACGTTAGCTCCGTCTGCTGCAAAGCCAATCAAGTTTTGTTTGTATGGAATATCTAAATCGCATAGTTGCTTAGTAATTGTATCGTATATACCTTGTGCTGTACAGTCAACAATTTCTGTTAATGAAAAAATTGTATCTTCAACTTCAACCTTTTCATTAACAAGTCTCACTACTGCAGCAAGTTGTTTGACACATGTTCTGTCCGTAGATTCGTCACAGAGCAGTGAAAATGGTTCTTTCTTCATCCTTTCCACAATTTCTTTTTTTTGTACTTTTCCAATTACATTTTTTACGATCATAGTAGCTTTGTCTCGATGGCACTTTACGTTTTCGATTGCTTTCTGAGGAAATTCACAAATTCGTTTCATTAGTTTACATAAGTGATCAATTAGATCAAAAGGTAAGTTATGTTCCGCAAGAAATTTGCACAAAATAATTTCTATTTGTTTTGTATTAGTTTCCAAAGAATGTGACTGCAAATGTGTGAAACTCTCACCTATTGTTTGCTGCTTTTTTAGGCTTGCAGCATTCGTTATGTGTTTATCACTTTCTGAGTGTTTAATTATTTCACTGCGACCACATTTTCTGTTGCAGTTGCAAATTTTGCAAAAAAAATAGCAGTTTCCTTTTCTACTCTTTGTAATCCATGAGGAAAATTGGGCTTCATTTTCCCACTTTGGATTATATTGTTTTGTTTTAGAATACTTCAACTTCTTCTTTTCAACTTGATTCGACCACGATGTCTCGGACTCGGATGAAGACATTTCTTTATTGATTAAAAGGAAATAATAAAACTTCAATTCAGTGACAGTTTCTTTTAATGCATTGATTTTATACTTACTCAATTTGTGTAAAAATTGTTGTAATTACTGATACTTATTCAGAAAATATGCACAAATCTGCAAAAAATGTGATCGAATTTAGGTTAAGGGAATCTTATTAATTTTTAAATACAATATATAATATAAACCTTACGACCATACTTAATTAAAAACTTTTTTCAGATTATACTTACCTAATCCAGTTAATTAAGTTCAAAAATTATTCCTCGTAGTGAATTCTAAAATTATAATATAATAAGTATTTTTCACTTCACACTAATTACGACTCAAAATTTTGAATGTTATAAAGAAAGAACAAAGGCATGGACCGTGAATAAGTGACACTAACAAGACAGCTGACTGACAGTGAATTTTTTTAGAGTTCGATGTTATTGTCTGACAACAGTTTGACATTTTAGTTTTCATTGTTTTCAGTGTTTCCATAGTAAGTCAATAAATTACTTTGAAAATTCCCGTTTTTGATTGAAAATTCCCGCCAGTTCGCATCGCTGGTTACAAATTCTAATCGTTATCGATTAGATGGAATTTGCTAGCTACGCAAAAAAGATATATAAGAAGGCTACGCATGGCAGCAATATAATATGAGTTGATACAGAAAGATTGCGTGTGCCTAAAATAAAAATAATTTAGGGTGAATTATGCAAGGTCTGCAGAAATGTACTTCGCGTGTATGAAATTAAAATTGGTTGGAGATATGTTGCTACTTGGTTTATAAGAAATCATGTGAATGAGGAAAGAATGTATGGGTGATTGTTACTATATGTGACTCCCCCATCCTTAACTTCGATGTCCTCATCGTTACTTTTAATTTTGTTGTTTAGTTTAATTGTTTTTGGGATAATGACATTTCTTTGTTTTAATTTAATATATAATAGAATGATTATTGCTATTATAACTATTATTATTACAATGTTAAGTGTATGATTTACGATATTTATTTTTTTCATTACATTGATTTCTCTTAAATTTTCTAGGTGTAGTTCTCTAACATTTTCTAGCTCTGGTTTTAATAATTTATAATATTATAATAATAATTTATAAATTATAATTGGTTTTATAATTTTTATTTCGTTATTTACAAATTTGAAATTACTTAAAGTTTCTGTATTTACAAATCTTTTTTTATAAATATCAAAAGAACAGTTACTAAATTTTATTAGATTGTTTCCTCTGATTCTAATTTTATCTTGATTACATGTTTGTAACATTAATGTTTCTTCTATATTTATTGTAATAATGATTCCAGGAGTGTCTGATATTATTTCTCTAGCAAGATTTTCTTGGTAGGAACAATTTTCAATTTTTGGTTTAAATAATTCGTTTAAACATTTATTTTGAATAATTTTGTAATTAAAATCTAACAAAGAATTTTTACATTTTACGAATTTCTCTGGTACATTTATAATTTGTTTATTATTTAAATTTGGAATGGGATACAATCTTATTATTTTACAATTTACTTCAGAATATATTGGTTTTTGAATTATAATAATTATTATATTATGATCTACGAACGATTTTACTTTTAAATTTTTAATTTGTTCTATTGTTAATTGTGATATTTCCTTTTCTGTTAATAAAGACATATCTAATATTTCTTGTTTTGATAGTATAATAGTTTGACATATTTTATAGATGTAATTATAGTAAATAATTAATTGATTTAGTGTATTATCTTCTATGGATTTATTGTTGAATTTCTTACTTATTTCGTTATAATTATATTCATTTTCTTTTAACAATTTAGTAAGCTCTTTATTATTTTCATTGATGGTTTGACTTAAATTTTTAAATTCATTTTCAATTTGCTTGTTTATAACAATTTGTTTGTTTATTTGTTTTACTATATTAGCTGTATTATCGTCATTATTATAGATAGCTTTCATTATTTCTTCTTTATCGTCGCTTGTCATTGTTCCAAACAGAAAACTTTCTATATCACCAATAACATTGAATAAACCTCTTTTATGGCGTCTAAAAATTGTGAGTAATTTTTTGATTTGTTTTATTTTAAAGTTTATAATATTGTTTTTAAGGATATTTTGAGTGAATGTTTCAATTTCATTTTGAAAAACAGATATATTAATTTTATGTATGATTGCATCGTAATGGTCTATTGGTTTTATTTCTTGCAGTTGTATATGAACAAATCCATTTCCAGATTGAATTGGGAAGACTTCAAGTGCTGTTGTTATCATCAACAGGTTGAACAGTATTATTAGAGCTACAAATAGAAAAATTTCTTTTACTTCTTTTAAACTTTGTTTTGTAGAATGGTTTATTATTAATTATGGCATAGTCTTTATTAATTTTCGATGGTTCGACTTTTTTATACATGTCGTCTAATTTAAATCTTTTATGCTTTTTAATATAATTAAAGTCAGGTTTTCCATCCTTTCTAGTCGCGTTAATTTTACTTAATTTATTTGATTTATTTTTCGTTATATTTTCAAAAGCTTGTTTTAATATGTTTTCATCTCTTTCATAATGTAAAACTTGAGGTTTCATTTTTGTAGTGGAGTGGATACTTCGATTATATGTTATACATAATAGCTTCAACTATTGGGTTGGTAAAACTTTTTTCTTCGTTTGGCTTTTGATTAATCACTCTTAACTGTTCATTAAGGGTGTTGTGCAGTCTCTCAATATCAGTGTTACTAGTTTTATTATCTGGGGTGCAAAGATGTAATTCTATATTTTCGGATTCTAAAAAATTCCTAATAGATTCTGTTTCCATAGCACTTTCTCTATCACTAACTAAAATTTGTGGTTTTCCCATGTAAAGGAATAGATTTCCTAACGTATCTTTCATTGTTAACCAATTTCTATCTTTCATTCGAATGACACATGCAAATTTTGAGAATTTATCAACGCAAGTGAGATAAAATTCTCCTTTTCGAGGGTACCAAATATCGATGTGAAGTATTTTCCTAGGTTCTTTAGGGGTTTCGGTTTTTTTAAAGGGAATTTTTAACGGTTGTCTTTCGTACTTGGATATATTGCATACACTGCACTGATTAATTACTTTATTAATTTCTCTCTTCAAATTGGGATAGTACAATTTTGTTTTTAGCTCTTCAAAAATAGTATCAATGCCTCTATGATTATATTTGTGTTCTTTAAGTATAATTTCTAAAATCTCGTCTTTGTTTTTAATTTCTTTTAAAATTTTATTACACTTTATAATTTTAAGATCTGGTTTATTTTGAACATAGACCCTTTGAAAGTTTTTGAATATTTCGAAATCTTCCACGAATAATGCAATTAGTTTCCCAGAAACGTCCCTTAAAATATTTTTGAATATTTCATCTGTGAAATTTTCTTCTTGAAAGACAAAAATTTTTCTTTTATCAATTTTGTTTACCCTTTTAAGCTTTTTTCCTTTTTTTAGTATAAGCTGTGTTTTAAATACATTTAGAGGTCTCTTTGAAATTTCAATGTAATGAGTGTCATCTTCTGATGCACTATGCTGAGTAGCACATGTTTCGATTTCGTCAAGTTCAAGT
Organism: Villa cingulata; assembly: GCA_951394055.1. Classification (NCBI taxonomy): domain Eukaryota; kingdom Metazoa; phylum Arthropoda; class Insecta; order Diptera; family Bombyliidae; genus Villa; species Villa cingulata. The sequence continues at coordinate 30,048,839 of OX596020.1, read as the reverse complement.
GCATTAACCTGATGAGGTCTTGACAATGCGTCAGCAACATAATTGGTTTTACCTTTTATGTACTCGATATCATAAGTATATTCCTCGAGTTTAAGTTTCCATCTCTGTAATTTGAGATTAGGTTCTTTTAAATTTGCTAACCATTGTAGAGGTTTGTGATCCGTTTGAATCAAAAATTTCCTACCATAAAGATACGGGCGAAAATATTTAGTAGCCCAGACGATAGCAAGTAATTCTTTCTCTATCGTTGAGTATTTGACTTCATGTTGGTTTAAAGTTCGAGATGCAAAACATATAGGATGGCTACTTTGTGATAGCACGGCCCCTATAGCATAATCGGAAGCATCTGTTGTCAAAGTAAATGTTTTAGTAAAATCAGGGTATTTTAATATGGGATCGTTTTGAATGAGAATTTTAAGACTGTTAAAAGCATTGACGTATTCTTTATCATTGATATTAATTTTTTTATTTTTCTTCAAATATAATGTCATTGGTTTAGCTATTTTTGAAAAATCTTTAATAAATTTTCTGTAATAACCTACAAGGCCTAGAAATTGTTTAATTTGTTTTGGAGTTTCAGGTATTTTATATTCTTGGATAGCTTTAATTTTATTCGGGTTTGGTTTAATACCTTCAGTGGTAATTATATGCCCTAGGAATTCTGTTTCTTTCTTAAAGAATTCGCATTTATCAGGTTGAATTTGCAAATTAGCTTCTCGAAGACACTGAAAAAATTTCTTCAGAGAGGCTATATGCTCTTCCAAACTAGTACTAAATACGATAATATGGTCTAAATAAACGAAACAGATTTTACCGATATAATTAGCAAGAATGGAGTTCATTAATCTTTGGAACGTCGCGGGTGCATTTCTTAGTCCAAATGACATACGGATAAATTCGTAATGACCATTATTAGTCGAAAATGCGGTTTTAGGAATATCTTCAGATTCGATTTCAATTTGATGAAAACCTTTTGCTAAATCAATTGTTGAAAAATACATTGCCTTTCCCAATTTGTCAAGGATATCCTCTATATTTGGAATGGGAAATTTATCTTCTACCGTAATTTCATTTAATTTTCTGTAATCTATTACGATATGCCACTTTTTCTTACCGGAGGCGTCTAATTTTTTGGGGACAATCCAAAGAGGAGAAGAATAAGGCGAATTACTGGGTCTAAAAATCCCATTGTAGAGCATTTCGTCAATTTGTTTGGCTACTTCCGCTTTATGCACTTCAGGATAGCGATAAGAACGAACATAAATAGGTTTATCATTAGTAGTTTTTATTCTATGTTTTATTTTATTCGTAAAGGATAATTTTTTATTTTCATCAAAGAACAGATTTTTGTACTGATTTAATAAGTAACATAGATTTTTCTTTTCTTCTTCGTTGAGATGTTCAGTTTTTACGTTCTTAGGATATGATTTAGATTCATTTTCAATATAAAAATTGAGATTATTTGGCATAATCGTAAAATAATTGTTGTATTCTTGTTCTTCCTGTTCTGACCAGAAAAATGGATACTCGTTATTGTCGATAATAAGGGTCTTCCTTGGGTAATCAATAATTATTTTCTGTAGTACATCACTACCTAGAATACCATCAAAATTGTTACTAAAATCAACGATCATAAAAATCATTTTATCGAATAAATTCTTAAATATTGGTAAGGGCTTCACGTCTGCCATATATTCACATAAAATTTTAGTTTTATTCAAAGTTTGGATATGGTGATTTGTTTTAGTTAAGCTTGAAGGAGGACAAAGTCCAGGACGAAGTATGCTGATACTTGAACCTGTATCGATAAGGAATTTCAAAGAAGAAGTTTCTGTTTTCAATCGGATGAATGGGAGGTTGGGGGTGGATCGCTGTTCGAGGCTATAAACTGAAAATTTTGATTTTCTTGCAATTCAATATTATTACAATCGACTTGCATTGGCTCTGGTGCGCCATATCTTCTAATTCTAGACATTTCAGAATTTTGATTAGAATTTTGCCTGAAACCATTATTATTATTATTTCTAAAATTATTATTGTTCCTGAAGTTGTTGGTATTATTATTGTTATATCTGAAATTACTATTATTATTTTTACTATTGAAATCATTATTATTATTACGAGAATTATTATTATTAGGGTGATTATTATTAATACTAGAATAATTGCTGTTTCTCTGACTATAATCATTTTGTTGTCTTCTGGTATTTTGGTGACTTCGTGGGAATTGATTATGTCTTTCGTCCAAGTTGTACGATGACTCTCTAAGAATTAATAACGCATCTTCCATTGTATTAGGATCTCTCGTCACAATAATACTTCGGAATGGCTCTCGAAGTTTGTCGCGAAATTGGCGTAGAGCTATTCTTCTAGTAATAGTTGCTTGACCATTAATTTGTTCATTTGATGCCTCGGGATTATCAAAACGATATTTATTTAAAAGTTTTGCAACTTGATTTTGAATTCTATTATAAAAATCGAAGGTAGATGAATTATTTTGCATTGTTATCAGTTCATCAATCAGTGTAGTCAATGATGCTAAACTAGCCAAGTTTGCAATTAAAGTAGTTTTGATGGCAGGCCAATTGTTGCTTTGTGAATTGCAATCAACAATTTGCCTGGCTCTCCCTTTTATTTTTGTTTTAAGGGTGATAACAGTAAGTGGAATAATATTCTCGGGAATATTAATTCCATAAATATTATCGAAATATTCTATAAACGAAAATAAATCGTTCTCACCGTGTAATTCCGGTCCGTTCCTGATAAGCTGTAGAGCTATATCTACTGATAAAGCCATGTTGTTTATGGATTTCAACGTTGCTGAAGCTACTGGTCTTTACTTTCACTTTCACAATTCGAAAATTCTGATAATTTTAAAATCACTAATTTTCTTTTACCGGATCCTACCGACTGCGCCAAAAACGTTTTTCTTTTTTTTTTTTTTGATTTGTTCGTTTTGAATTAAAAGATTTCTTAATTGAGTTATAATGAAATTAAACACAATCTTATTTTGTTCACTTAACTTTATTTATAATAAAATTGTTTTTATAATTTTTATTTTATAAATTTTTAATTTTAAAATATTTTATAATATATTATCATTTCCCAAATACAATTACAAATCAATTTCTTTTAATTCTTTTATTTTTTAAATCCGGCACGTTAAAAATCTACAACACTGCTCAGCGTTCTGAATCTATCTTAAGACTGACTAAAAATTCTAAATTCTATTTCCCGTTACAAATTCTAATCGTTATCGATTAGATGGAATTTGCTAGCTACGCAAAAAAGATATATAAGAAGGCTACGCATGGCAGCAATATAATATGAGTTGATACAGAAAGATTGCGTGTGCCTAAAATAAAAATAATTTAGGGTGAATTATGCAAGGTCCTCAGAAATGTACTTCGCGTGTATGAAATTAAAATTGGTTGGAGATATGTTGCTACTTGGTTTATAAGAAATCATGTGAATGAGGAAAGAATGTATGGGTGATTGTTACTATATGTGACTATATAGCCTATTGATAGTAATCCCAGATAACACAGTATTGATGAAGTATTGATGATATATTGATACTGAGGTATCAATGTATCGATGTTTTACTGATGAATTAGTGATGTTTTTATATGGGGCATGTCCCATGTCCGCCTTTTGAGCGTTTTGATTGGTTGAATTTTAAAAAGGAGAACAATTTTTTGATACCTGACATCAGTAATTCATCAATGAAGTATTGATACATATTGAATACTTTTTGATGATATAGATCAATACTTCTTTGATGATATATAGAAGATTTGTACTGCTGCCTCATTGATGTCTGGCATCGATAAGGTATTGATATATTGTATCGATATTGTATATTGAATTTATTAATTAAAACACCATTTGTTTTGTTATTATTTTTATTAAGTATATATTGAATTTATTAATTAAAATACCATTTGTTTTGTTATTATTTTTTTAAAGTTATTCTTTAAAAAGTACATATTACAAATTTTTTATTCATATATAAAAAAAATTTCAAAATAAAATATTTAATACTTACAATTTTGTTTTTAGATTCAATTTATTCATTTTTACTTTTGCGGCACGCAGCCCTTCTTCCAATTCTTTGAAAAATTCAATTGGGCCAAAATTGTTTCGCGTGAAGCATTCTAAAATGAAAAATGTTGTAAATATGAAAAAAATGTCTTATATCAAAAATACTAATTAAAAAATATATACGTATATAACGTACGTAATAGGCAATCGCAAATTTTTTCAAAATCATTAAATTTTTCTTTATTTCGTAGTTCGTACTCCTCGAACATTGTAAAACGACTGCACATTTGCTTTTATAAATAAAGGCAAGAACTCCTTTAAATTCTTACTGCCTTTGTTCCGCATTATCCAGTGATTCTGCAATTAAAAATAGAAACAATAAATTAATGATAAATCTTAAAAAGAAGATAGAAATTACTACTACTGCTAGTAATAACAAATTTTTCCCTATTGTCCTTATTTGCGGCCAAATAATTCTCTAACTTCACTAGATTCCTTTTTTTCTTCAATCGGAAATACGAATGGTAGAGAATCTTGCTCTATTGTTTCCTCTGGCAATAGGAAACTACACAGTCTCCTCAACATTTGACCCTGCTTTGCAAGAGTCAATTTCAAAATCTGCAATTCTTTCTCTTGCTGCTTCATTTGCTGCGTCATTTGCTTCAGCAGAACATCATCTTTAAAATGAATCATTATAAATTATTAATACTTTTACTCTGGCATACAAAATTAAAAGACTTACAGTTTGTGCAGGAGCAACAGCTCGCATTTTCACACATACGTCTAGGTGGAGTTGTTGACGTAGTTTCACTTGTTTCCTCCCCCCCAACAGTTGATAATTTTTGGATATTTATTGCAGTTGGTTGCACTTGAATGTCCTGCTCTTGGTTGCACGTGAATGTTTCTGTGAGCAAAGACACAGGATCTTCAGATTGATCTTCAAAAATATACATTGCTGAAATATAAAAAAAATATAACAATCAATAACATCACTTTATTTGAATGATATTTGTTTGATTGCACAGCTCTGAATTTAATTTTAAATCATTTCATCAATCAAAATTTCGTGGTACTTACATTCTTTACTGGGTGAATTGTAATCGTCACCTAGCATTTCTGATATTGACATCCCTTTAGCAGCCTGCGTATTTTTAACAAGCACCCATTTCCCAGGCTTTGCAGGTTGTAATTCTCCTGCCACTTTTAGAGATTGCCCAAATTTTGAATACTGTGAATTATCTGGAAAAACATATTCGAGTTACTTTCTTTTCTAACTACACTATCGCTCCATATTCCACATTATACCTATTTCTGAGCACTGCGTATCCATGAATGCCTGCGAATTTTCATATTCGGCACTGGATGATGCTGCTTCATGTTCTGTAACTTCAAATAGCAAAAAAAAGTGTTATTTTCTATTTATTAATATGAATAATTAATAGTACCTCTACCATCTGCTTTTGATGTGATGACTATTGGCGTTTTAAATTTGTTTGTAGGAATAAATGCTGATGAATCAAGTCGACGTTTATTTGTTTCACTCATTGTAGGATATGATTAATCTATTGGAAAATATGAAGGAGAGGTATTAACAAAAAGTGTGATTTTTAAAGCGGTAATGCCATATATTTGTATGTAATTTGCGATAATTTCACAGTAATAGTGCTGCTTGCAATACATTTCCCTGTTATAATTCCAATATGTGAAGAGTCCATGGGATATGTGAAAAATGTTGAAATTTCGGTAAACGTCTTACATTCTAATATGGTTTTCTTATTTTGAACCTTGATTGCTGTTATTCTTACTGCTTTCATACCATTTTCAGTTTGTACGCAGAAACAGTTGTCAGATGGACATGTGCGTATCAGGAATTTTTTAGTTTTATACAACTTAAAATTCACTTCACCATCGGAAGTGATAAAACGTTGTTGTGGTCCGAAACAATCTTTTTGACCAATTTTTCTTCTTTTCAAATACTCTACATGTCGATTTTGTAGCTGCTGAAGAATGTGAGTTGGCTTCCATATGTTTTTTTTTTCAATTCCTGCATATAATTCTCAAATGAATATGCAGAGAACTTATCCAAGGCACCAAACTTACTTGATAATTTGATAATGACCAACATTTCACAAGAACGTTCATTTTCTTCTATTTGGTTCATTCCACTTAGCTCAGCAGCTACCAACCTTCGAAAATGTCTCGCCGAAATACCCGCAATTTTTTTTTCTATTTTAGCCATGTTTAGGTCCTTTTAGCATTTAATGCTTCATTTTTCCTTTCTAGACGAGGATTGTCATTGTTGTTTTCTTCTTCATAATTATCCGTTTCGTCTTCATCTCCCATTCCCAGCTCTTTTAAAATTGCATCTTCGTTGAGATCTCCATAACACTATATATTTTCATCTATTTCCATAAAATTATTAAATTCATCGTCTGCAAGGAATTTCAATTAGTGAATCATCTTCTTCAGTTTCATATTCAGATGCACTTTTGAAACCGCATTTATGAAAACAGTTTGAAATTGTTTGAGGTGTAACTAGCCACTGCCGTTTTAATCATATTTATTGCTGTGAAAAGTGTTATCGATTTTGAAAATTCCTGCAAATCTAAACCTTTTTCTAGGCAACCAATTGTTTTCGAATAATATTTTTCCTGTAATAAGCTTTAAAGCAGCGTATTATGCCTGGATCAAGAGGTTGTATAATGGATGCTGTATTTGGTAGAAGATGTACAAATTTAATATTTTCTATTACAACTCCAATTTCATACAAAGTATTATAAAAAGGTATAAAAAGGTCTTGTTTTTTTAGCAGTAGGAATTTGATTTTCGTACTTTTGCTTTAAAATTTCTTTGTTATTTTTCGTTCCTCTAGTTGAAATATTTGTTACTAAAATTTCTTCGAATTCAGAATCATCGGACGATATTTTATAAAAAAATGGTTTTGTGAAATTGCTGAATAAATTTTAATTGTTTTATTTTTAGTCAAGATATTTTTGATTTTTTCTATTTTTAGTGTAATTTCCACTCATACTTTTATGAAGTTCCTTCAAATCATAAAATCACCATAAAGTTGAAAGTTGCTTTACTTTACGTATGGACTTTTTGCGTTTAAATTATAGTAATCCATTCTGTTGGACTAAAGATATTTACATGATGTATTGATCAATAATTGAAGAGTTGAATTGTTCAAGAGCCATTGGACTCACAAGGATACTTTCACCCTTCAAGTTAACATGGTTTTGAAAGTAAATTATTAAATCATTATATCTTATTCCCATTGATGATATTAATTTTGCTGAATTTGAACAATTAATGTGATCATATTCAAATAAATTTAGATTTTCAAGTTTTGATTTCTTTGAAGTTTTGACTGATGGAGTTGGTAAGTCTCTTGGTCTTGATTTTCTATTAGTACTTCATGCTACGGATAAAGGAGATGTTACTTCACGTTCACTATTAAGTGATGGTGATAATGAAAGTGTGGATTCTGTAATATTTTCAATCATCATAACAATAAATCTTACCAATTAAATGAATTTTTCTTTATTTTGACTAACCTGCTCTTTGTAACCCTGAAGGACCAGCTCCTATATTATCTCCTTGATTATTTAATCCTTCATCCATCTCAACATCGTCTCCTTGGATTATTTTGGACTAACTGTTGATTATTAGCCCTTTGTTGTATATTTTGTTGTTGATCAATTACTCTAATATTTTCTTGATTCCTATTAGAAATTCCTTGATCTTCATTATCAGGATTATTTCCTCTAGTTCTTCTAGGAGAATTATCGTCATTATCATTTCCACCTCCACCCTCTAGGAGGATTTTGTGATCCTTGATTGTTATCATCATCATTTCCCCCTTGATCATTATTGTTCTGATTAACAGCACCTTCATTTTTATCTTCATCTGTAGGAAGACGTAAGAAGGCTGTTACAGCCGTTATCAATTGATCTCTTTCAAGAGATTTATTAGTCAAATCAAGGTATTTTTGCTTGATATTTTCATAATTAGTTCCACTGAAATCAGTATCATCATTAAACTTCTGAATGAATAAATCCCACTGTTTCTTATTAACTCCCTTTGTATTAACTGATCCTATTCCTCTATATCTTTTAAGATCATCATTTCCTCCGACTATAATTTCAAGTTGAACAGAAATGTAAACTAAATTAGGAAGACCTGTTGCAATTCCAGGAACTTTGTAGCCAATTAATTTATCTAGAAAGAATATCTCGAATTATTGATGTGAATAAATCAAGCTCTTTTCTTATCATGGCATTTTCCATATCAAGTACTTTCCAAGGAAAATTAGAATATTTTTACATTGTCTCAGCAATCGTTTTAACTGTTGTCAAATTTTTAAAGTATGCTTCATTCAATAATGGAAAGACAACTACATTTTTGTTATCATCATAGGTTAATTTTCTTTGAGCAAAAGTTATAATGATTTCTGGAGTCAATATAAATTTTTCAAAATAGTTTTTAAGAGCTATCCAAACTCCGGTCATTGAGTCATTATCAATATCAAAAGGTAAGTTAAAAGAATTGAGACTTAACTGCTCAAAGCTATTGTTTTTCTTATTTATCCATTCGTCTGAGAAACTTCTGATGGAACAAATGCTCCCAAAATGAAAAATACAGTCTTTTCAATAATTAATTTCAAGTTTGAAACAATTAATAATAGTACAATTGTTATAACTTTTGATAAATTTTCACTTGTTATCATGTTGATATTACTTGTAAAGTCGTAATCATTTGGAAACAATCCGTCAATTAATCCTGTTATTACTTGATCATTTATTATAAGTTTAGCAGTCTCAATTTTGATTTTAATGCTCTCAGATGTTAATCTCAAAGTTGTTGATATAACACCCATGTCTGTTACTATAGTACCTCTATTAAGAGTTCTTTCAATATTCGGAACTGGAGGTTGGATTCTAATATGTCCATTTAAATAATTAATACAATAATTTGTCAATGAAGTACTCTGATCAGTGTAATTTATTCGAGAATTATAATAGCTTATGAAAATTTTAATTGCTTCTTGAACAATAGGATTATTTCTGATACTTATTTCATTATAAATAATATTTATAATACAATAAAATAAAAATTTACATGATATTTTGAGGCTCTTTCGATTACAGAGTGATGCATATAGAATCACATTTCATTTGAGTGTGTCCAGATTCGAAAAAATTAATTACTTACGTCAGGTTAAAAATATATTTTATCAAAAATTACTTCTTAAATCAAACAAGAATACAATTGAAAAATTTAAATTTAAATCCAAATTCAAAAAAATGCAACCATATGCTAGATACTATGAGGTATATTTGTTCTATGCCAAGCAAAACTACATATATGTACATATATGTTTGTTATAGATTTACTTATATCAATAAAAACCTAATTAAACATTTGTGCGGGCATAAAACTATGTTTGTGCTTCGAACGCAGAAATTGTTTACGTCAAAGAATCATGAAATAAGTTACCACATTCATGCGAGTTGTATTTGAATCAATATTCAAAATAAAGAATAATGCGATTCTTATTGATGTACTTATGACAAAGATATTCAATATGTATGATTGAAGAAATCTGATAATAACTGCGAAACATTTTGCCAGACATCATGTTCTTGGGACAAGAGTTCTACGTCTACGCTTGACAATCAACATCAATATAGATTTGTTAATTTTCTTTTTAATTTTTAAATGATTAAATGTAATAAAGACTGAATTTGGTGGTTAATAAGAGTATCTATAGATCATTTTAAATATTTTAAATGCAACTCTTACATTGAGTAGTTCATTAAGTAAGAATCAAAGATTTATAGAAATATATTAAAATCTTTGCTTTCAATTTACAGAAAGCTACTCCCACTAGTTGTTACGTGATCTGCAGTGCGTTTCTGTAACTCCGAAAAAGATAATTTATCAACTTCAATTCTCAATTCGACGTAATTTTGACGTCATTATCAATCGTAGTGTTTCTATAACTGGTAGACTGGAAATTTCCAAACCAGTTGAGTTTTCGTAGTGGAAAAGTGTTTCTGTATGCAAATTTTAGTTGATAATTTTAGTTGAGAATTTAAAATGTTATCAATTGATAACGTGCTAGGGAAAAGGAATCAACTATATTAAAAAGCTTTAAAAAAAGTGTACAAGAGAAAAGTGTAAAATTATTATTTTGTAAATAATATATTGTAATGGCGAAAACAACAAAGGTAAGGTTTTTTGGCTTTTTTAAATTTAGAAAAATTTTATTTATATTATATATTATTATATGTAGTTTAATTTTTATTTAATACAAATAATTTATATTTACAATATACATATGATATAAAAAGTATTAAAATTAAATAAATTAACGTATATATAAAAGATACTATACATATAATATATATTTATTATTAATATTAAATTATTATTAACTTAATATCAATATAATTATACACATACTTGTCGCTCAAAACTAAAGGAACCGCATGCAATAAAATAATTTTTTCTTATATTTTAATTTTATTGTATATAAATAATAAAACAAATTTTTTCTGTGTATAATTTATTTATTTTTAGTTAAATTCAACGATAATAATTTATATATTACAAACAAAAAAAAATTTACAAAATAAAATGTTAGTTTCTTTTGGTCGAAACTAATTTTCCTTATGTTAACGTCCTTATAGTTTTAATTTAAATGAAATAGGAATTCATGTAAATTTTAATATACTTGTCCTGAAAATTGTGATCAATTATGTGATTTACAATCTTTAATATAAAATAATGTTTTCAGTTTTTTAATTCATCGTTTTTTTATCGTATTCGAGCAGGTGCTGGAAAATAATTTATATATTAAAAATATTAGTTCTAATCCGTAGTAATTTGAATAGTGATTTTAAATGTATTTCCCTTAGTTTCGACCAAAAGAAACTAACATTTTATTTTGTAAATTTTTTTTGTTCATTATATATAAATTATTATCGTTGAATTTATCATAGTTAAGAATAAATCAATTATACACAAAAAAAATTTGTTTTATTATTTATATACAATAAAATTGAAATATAAGAAAATCCATTTTATTGCATGCTGTTCCCTTAGTTTTGAGATAAACGGTATATATTAAATATATTATACATAATTATAATACATATGTATATTATGTAAATTAATTATATTTAATAAAAATAATTTATAACAATAATATATATACAGTTAACCGATAGGTTGTTAAGTCCGATTGTTACAAAAAATCTAATTTTTTTTTCAGTTTCACTATGTATATTGACATATTTATTTTAATAATATTCGCGATTGATTGAAATGAAGATAATCTAGGAAAATTTCTAAATTCAAAACAGTTTAACTTAACAAAAACAAAAATTTAAAAAACCTATATGTTTTAATAAATTTTTTTTTAGATATAAAATTTATATTTATCTATATTATATTTTTATTTCTTGTTTTTTTTTTAAATGAATGGATAAATGCTAGTTGCAAAAATCACATAGTGGCGATTAAAATATGTAATATAAATTCAATCGTATACCTGCTGCACATACAAAAAAAAATTTTTACCTGATTAGGAAAAAAAAATTTTTTTTTGTTACAAGCGGCATTTATTATCTTATATTTAAGAAAGGATCATAAAATATGTTAATATTTTAAAAATTACCAAATTGCTTAGCTAGAATATTATGAAAAAGAAAAAAACCCAAAATATGTGTGTAATAACCGACAAAAGAATCTTATGTCCTTTTTTTAAATAAATTTTATCTAAACAAATTTTTCGAATGGTTTCCAGATGGTTATTAAATTTTTTTGTCTAAAATTTACATTTGGTCGTTAAAAACAATAAATATTTTCAAAAAATTAGCAAAACTTGGGTCGTTAAAATCGATATTGATTCACAGGAATTAATTAGAGTTAAATCGAGACTTTTCAAATCGGTTGTTATAACCGACATATCGATAAAACCGATGTCTCTATAACCAATATTCACTTAATATGTATAAATAATGTTAAAATTAAAAAAATATACATATTATAAAGTGTATAAATATTATAATAAAGTGAAAATATTACTTATTTCGATTTTTTTAGCGTACAGGACGCATAAGCAGACAACAAAAAGTGAGACTGTTGGAGATATTAAAAAGTAACAGAAGTGTTGGAAGAGCACAGTATCTGACCAACTGCGGACCAGCACAACATAAAAAAGTGTGGGAACAAGTAGCATCGGAGTTAAATGGCATTGGAGGAGCAAATAAAACCTCTGAACAATGGAAAAGGGTAAGTTTATTTTTATTTTAAGCATTCAATGTTTTTTAAATAATAATTTTTTTCTAAAATTATAGTGTTGGGTTGATTGGAAAGCTTCCGTTAAGCGACAGTATTCCAAAATCAGGGCCCACAATAATCGGACGGGTAATTTGCCATCGGAAGATGGACCGAAACCACTTACAGATCTAGACCAACAGATTATTGAATATTTTTCAAAAGATCTTGTTGATGGTGACGGCAGCACTCCGGAGGGAGGTTTTAATGACATTCAAGTATGCACATTTAAAATCGTGCTTTTTTTAAAACTTTATACAAATATGTTTTAAATGTCTTACAGATTCTGGAAAATAGAACAGAAGCAGCGTTGGTACCTCCAGATGAGACGTCGACAACAATATTAGCAACACAGGGACCACAAGTTGCAATGTCAACACCAACAGCAGAAACATTAGGACCACAAGAAGCAATGTCGACACCAACAGTAGAATTTTTGGTGCCTCCAGAAGAGACATCGACAGCAACAGTAGCAACATTGGGACCACAAGTTGCAATCTCGACACCAACAGCTGAAACATTAGGACCACAGGTAGCTATGTCGACACCATCAACAGCCAGGAGACCAAGGCAACCAACGGCATCGTCATCTAACAGCTTTAAAAGTTGCTTTGAAGAAGCAAAAATTTACGTCGACGCTCAAAACAAATTGCAGAATGAGAAGTTAGATGCTATTTTGTCTGCAACTAACAGACAAAATGATATTTTAGAAGAAATTTTAAAAGAAATAAAAAATAAAAAAAAAAAAATTAGTTATAAACACATACAATAAATCCTTTTATTTATAATAATTTATGCACTTTTCGAATTTCTTTTATTCAACTAAAATTACAATTTTATTTGAAGTCTTAAAAATTTTAAAAATTATTCAATTTAATTTAAAAAAAATCATAATTGAAAGTAATTACGGACTATAGAATTTCTTGTAGTTCTTCCTCGTTCTAAATATGAATTTTGACTTGAAAGGTTTTCGGAATCTTCATCAATAAAAGCTTGTTGAAAATTTTCTTCAATTGCAGGAAGAGGCAAATTATATTTTTTTCGGAAATTGTGCAGTGTGCAACAAGCGTTTATAACTGCGCCTGCAAACTCTGGATCGAACAAAAGTCCTCTATCTTGAGACAAACTACCAAAAACTTTTTTCAAGACTCCATTTACTCTTTCTATACAATTTCGAGCTTGAATATGATGCTGATTGTAGTTTTCTTCAGCGACATTGGATGATCTTTGAAATGGAGTCATTAGCCAAGGCTGCAAAGGATAACCAGAATCTCCTACTAACCAGCTTCCACTTCCTTGTCGAAGAAACTCATTTTCTAAAAAAGCCTTTGCTTGACTAGCTTCCCAAATAAAAGCATCATGCGTGCCACCAGCAAATCTAGCTAAAACTCCCAATATGTTCAATTCGTAATCACAAATTAATTGAACATTTTTTGAGAAGTATCCTTTACGGTTTATATAACAATGTTCAACTTCCTGTGATGGTTTTTTAATTTTAACATGGGTGCAATCAATAGCACCTATTACTCCTGGAAAACCAGTAGCTCTAAAAAACCTGAAAGTATATAAATTATAATTAAAGAAAGTATATGAATACCACATAATTTTTAAAATTTACCTATTTTTAATACGATTTTGTTCTTCTTGTGTCACAGGAAATTTAACGTAACGTGGCATCAGTTTATTTTGAATAACATATGTTATTTCGTGTATGATCCGACTCATCATTGTTTTGCTAATCGGGCACACAAAATCTTGTCCACAATCTCTTAAATATGACCCAGTAGCATAAAAATGCAATGCTGCACACATTCTTATATTTTTGGGAATATAAGTTATCCTTATGAGATCTTTCAAATGAGAATTTATTTCATTTAATAAATCTATAGCTGCTTCTTTGTTTAATCTAAATAGTTCAATGAATCTTGGACTAGGTATATGAAAAGGATCCGTAGAATCTCTCATTGACGCCTATGTATCCTAAGCATGTTTCTTCTGTCCTGGATATTACTCGTTAATAATAATAAAAATGAACTCATTTTCACAAATTTGGTTAATGAACACTAAAGTACCAAATAATAAATTTTTTTCACAGTATTTTGTTCACGAGTATTAGAATAACTCTTTATTAAAATTAACTTAAACAAATATGGAAAAAATCAAAAAATTTGAATAAAAATATGGTTTTTTTCACAACAGAAATTTATCTTTAATAATAATAATAATAATACTAATAATTTTTATTAAAATTAACTTCAACAAATTCACTAGACAAAAATCCAAAAATTGCATTAAAATATCTGTTATTAAAATTAACTTAAACAAATTCATTAGACAAAAATCCAAAAATTGCATTAAAATATTTGTTATTAAAATTAACTTAAACAAATACACTATAGACAAAAATCCAAAAAATTGAGTTAAAATATTTGTTATTAAAATTAACTTAAACAAATACACTATAGACAAAAATCCAAAAAATTGAGTTAAAATATTTGTTATTAAAATTAACTTAAACAAATACACTATAGACAAAAATCCAAAAAATTGAGTTAAAATAAATATTTATTAAAATAAACTAACAAATACACTATACACAAAAATCAAAAAATTCGAATTAAAATAATTGTTATAATGAACAAGACAAAAATCAAAAATTTTAATTTGACATTTGTAAACTCAATTATTTCCAGTTTATCCACTATTCCAATGAAACTTATTTCAACATTATCAACTATTGATATGGAAACAGGAATTATCAACCAGTTGATAATGATGGTTGAGAAAACTGCGACGTCACATAAATTGATAATTTATCAACTAAAGTTACAGAAACGCACTGCTGGTCATTGAAAATTTTTTGAAATTAAAGAAAGTTTTTCTATATGGCTCAAACTTTATATTATTTTTTTATTATTACATATACATACGTATTAGATGAATTCGATTATTTCTCTAATATGTTGTATACAAATTAACAGAATATATTATTTGGTTTTTGTAGAGAAATACAGTAAAAAAATATCTAAACGACAGATAAATGTGCCTCAAACACTAATGTAGAATGTGTAAAAACTCGTATGTCTCTGAAATTATGTGGAAGTTATCACTAGGTATTCCGCTAGTGGATAAGACGCAACGTCGTGGAAATTTTCTATGTACATATCTAATAGTATTCTGTACGTGGATACTATTTAAAATCGAGTGTTTAAGCAGAAGTTGAAAGAATACTACGGGAGTAGAAATAATATAACGGTAGTTTGACATAATTGGTAACAACAACGCTAAATCATTTGAATTGTTAATATAACACACAATTATTGAGAATTTGCAATGTTCCACCAATTAAATGTCAATCTGCCTAAATGTCATGAGGAAGCATTTCATAAGCTACAGAATCTTGAGCCATTAACTGTGAGTTGTAATCCAGTTTTTATTTGACTCATAATCGAGAAGCTTCTTGCAAGATACTCGCAAGATATTGCAAATAGAAAAATATAAAAGTATAGACAACGAGTTAACTACATACATTCAAACATTTGACAGTGTTTTCAGAGGCATATTTGTGTATTTTAGAGATTTAAAGGCTGTAGAAACAAAAACCTAATAATGTGTTGTTTTTTTTTAAAAAAATAATTTTAGTGCTAATTAGAGTCACAAAATTTTTCAATGTTCAGATCAAGTTTATAAAGATAAAGTTTTCGAAGGAAGTGCTCTATAGAACAGACCAGTCTAATCGGCACTATAGATGTAGTTTGGCTAATAGTCTTTTAAAATATTAGGTAATTTTTAAAAGAAGTTGTCGACGTCATTCATAACTATGTCAGCTGATTCACCCACAATAAATTTAAAAGAAATATTATGTCTTCGAAAAAAACGTTTCCAACCATCCTGCTGATGCCTTGAAATTTTTAAAACACTTGCTATTTCTCACTATAACAAACCAGTCTAATAATAGTTTATCTAATTTTTGCCCACTTTCATCCAAGATTTTTCTTTTTAAATTTACATTCACTGTATTCGGATGGTATAACTTCAGAATATCATCTTGCTTTCTGATAATTTCTGCGGCTTGAGTTTCACTAATAGCAAATTTTTTTGCAAGTTCCCTCACACTACACTTTCTTTATTTAAAACTGTTAATGATGTTCTTTGATTGCAAGGAATCTTTTCGTTTTTTTATTTTTATCCATGTTTTATCCATAAACTTTGTATTTCTGAGAGATAACACTATCCATGAAATTCATATGCATACTAATCGAAAGAGACGCACATGACAAACTTGACGATGTAATAAGAAATTCTTCCTATTATTTGGGGGAATAACCTGAAACTACTTCATACACTGAGAAAAATAATAGCCAGGGAATCTAAAAATTCTACACCCTCGGGCTATTTATATAGCTAAAATTAGGATTGTGCCGAATTATTACTAACAATGCTATAAAAATATTGCAAATTTTGGTTATAATAAATGGTGCTTTTAGAAAGAATTGAATACCAGTATAGTCATTTGGTACAACCCCCCATATTCAACTCTGTCAAGAGTAGTAATAAATTTATTTTAAAAGTCGCGATTATGTTTTTCTAGAATAGCAAACTAAATAATCAAAATAGTAATATTTTATTAAAAAACTGCTTAAAATAAAATGACTTGTTGATTAATAATATATAACCACACTAGTTATGGTTATAAGTAATCCAGTTATTGAAGAAAGTGTGTCTTGGTTATAGTAAAATATTCAGTTTAGTATAATAATTAAACCAAAATGCATAAAAACACAAGTGATCGATTGAACAAATTTATTTCAAAAATTGTAGGTCTACTTAATTATTAATTATAATTAATTAATATATATACTTAATTATACTTAAGTATAATATATATTAAGTATATATTAAGAATATATTAATTATTTTTAGAACATACTACGAAAGTAGTTTTTCTTATTTTTCTCTTCCTCTCGCACATATTATTTTCATTCAAAGATGTTAAAATTTGTTGTCCTCGTGATTTGATGTTTGCTATTGTTGTTTTGGAAACTCCATACTTATCCGCCAATTTTCGTTGTGATATTCCAGATTTAATTTCATTTAAAATTTCAATTTTTTTATTCAAGTTAAGTTCTACTAGTTTTTTTCTCGGCGCCGTTTTTATTTTCAACACAAAACACGTTTTTTAAAAACAAGTTTTACTATACAAACTAAATTTATTAATATGTATATCTCAAACCACTGAATGTCAATGACTGAATGAATGTCTATTATAATAATTAATAAGGACAATAAAAAACACCAACACATCAAAATGGTCAATTTTCACAGGTGATTTTCTTCTAGAGTGTGGTGTAAAAAGTGGTCAACATTCAAGATAGACAGGTGGTCAATATACAAAGGAATTTTAAAAAAAAATTATACTATTTTTCTACAGATGGCACAAAAGTGGTCAACTTATACGAGTGGTCGACTTACAAGGGTGGTCAACTTCACAGGTTATACTGTATATATATATATACATATATGTTAACAAATAAGTTAATGACTTTTACATTATGATTAAATTTTTATGCTCAGTACGCAGTTCTAAAGAAATTTCGGTTTCTGATTTTACCATTTATTTCTACACGGAAAAAATTTCTGTAGAATAGTGTAGAAATAATCGTACGTATCGTGGAGAAATCAATTTGACAGTTCAGTTTATTTACGTTTATTTCATAATTGTTTTTAAAAGTTTTTATAAAGTGAGGACATTATTTATTATTTTAAAAAGTATATCGGAAAAGAAATGAGCGAGGATTTCAAAAGAAAATTAATAATAATGTGTACTGCGTACCACATTGTTGAGGAGCTGGAAAAAGGAAAGAAAAAGAAGAAAAAGAAGCTACCTACAATGAGAGTTAATCCATATCTCATTGATAGGAAAATAAAAGGAAGATTTGTCCAGGATGTAAGTTATACCTGCATAAAAACTACTAATTAATGTTTACTTTTCTAATATGTTTGTTTCAGTTTGAGGATTTGAAAAAATACAAACAATGTTTTTGTGAAAATTTTCACATGGATGTAAATATGTATGACAATATTTTTGCATTGTTGAAGCCATATTTAATGCCAAAGCGAAATACTAGGCCCATTGATAAAATACTTCCAGAGGAAAAATTTTCTGCTGTTTTTGAGTAATCTATAAATTTCGACGCCAAGTAACTAGTTTTACTTATCTTTTGTTTTGGTTTCCAGATATTTTCTGGTTCGTTACAAAGACACATTGCTTCAATCTATAGGATAAGCAGCATTCTGGCATTATAATTGATGACGTTTGTGATGCTATTTGTAAGGTGTTCCAAACAACAGTTCCAGCAATACACAAGGAAAATTTCCTAAAAAATGCAAACGATTTTAATAAATACTGGTAATTTCCAAATTGTGTTGGAGTCATAGATGGGAAACATGTTGCTCTGAAGTCGCCTCCTAATGCCGGGAGTTTATTTTACAATTACAAGGTAATTGATATTAAAATTATAAAACCAGAGAAATAATTATAAATCTGTGAATAACATGGAAATTTATTTATTGTAGGGTTTTCATTCTATTGTACTAATGGCTGTCTCTGATGCAACGTACAAATTTACTTATCTTGATGTTGGAGCATATGGAAGTGAAGGTGATACTAACGTATATTTCTTCATCTCAATTTGGAAAAGCTGTTATTAACGAAGAGTTGGATTTTCCTGATGATGCTACCGTTAATGGAATAAAGCTTCCGTTTTTTTCATTGCTGATGACGCGTTTCCTATATGCAAAAGAATTATGAAACCATATAGAGGAAAAATAAAATTAACGGACGAAGAAATTATATTCAATTACCGTCTGAGTAGAGCCAGGAGCAGTGATGCTCCCATTTGAGCTTGTATACGAAGTAGATCGACACCAAAATAGTAGTAGATTGGTGCTAAATAGTAGTAAATCTCAAATTAATTTCTAAAAGGCTGGAGATAAAAAATTCGGTAAATTTTACAAAGATAAATCATTCTTATTAATGTTTGTACTTTAAGAAAAACCTTTGTAAGGTATGTACATCATGTGTGTACTACTATAGTACTACGACCACTGGAAACCTGTAATAAAGAAAATCTACAAAAATCAAGAAAAAAAATGGTTGTTTTTATATATATGGATATATATATGCTGTGTGACGTCATGGCAGTATCTTCCATCCTAATGAGAGATGGAAGCCCACCCTGACCTCACACTGCATACAACATACCACACCAATTGTAATATATTGTGTATAAAGATTATTATACACAGGGCCGCATTGTACTTGTAAAAATTAAGTATTACATACATGACGTCATACTTACGTCTTGAGATGATGGATGGTGGAAGTGGCGGCTACGCTAGTTGGCTAGCACGGTGCTAGCTCGCCGGATGGGGCGTGAGTTTGCCACTATCCATCTCTCTTTTGTTTATTCGTAGCCGTGAAGCAGTAGAAGGGTGAGAAATCCTTCTACCGAGAATGATTCAAAATGAACTATATCAAATTAAAAGAAAACAACACCCACACCGTTGAATCTGTTATTATGGCCCCGCTCTGGCCCAAGAAAACAGCTGCAACCATCGTTGGTCCTGTAAAATAAAAAAGAAGAATGCCTCGCCCAACGATGATTGGGACTAACCCACCTCCATTAAACTCAGTTTGCTGTAAAAAAAAACTAAGTTCCCATCCTTAATATGGTTGTACAAAAAAATCACTGTTTTAAAGGCATGCTAAAATAACTGATGGCAATTCTGAAGTGAGGGTGTTAGAAAGCAAAGCCAATATTTACATCATTTACAAATTCATTTTATTTAAATATAACAAAGCCCTTCAAATGTATGTATTTATCCATTATTTTTTTTTTTATTCCTCCTTATTCCTATATATTCATTTCAATTTCTTTAGTTTTAGAACAGTTACATATTTATTTTAACTTCCTTTTAATTCTAAAGATAACATCTGATTTTATTTAATTTTCTTTCTTTATGTACAATACCCAATATATTATGAGTTATTTCATTATTAAATTCAGTATAAATACACCAAATACACTATTATGTGAACGTATTTATTTTACCCATACTGAATCCAATAGATTACAAGATTAATATTTTTTTTTTTTTTTATATTTTTTTTTTATTTTTCTTAAATTATTTGTTGTTTTATTTATTTCTTATTTCTTTTGGGGGCCCCTGTGTTTGTTATATCATATAAAATAAAAAACTAAAAAAATAAAAAATCACGTTGGCGCGCTTACCAGTGTGCACTACGTTGATGATGTTACTGATGATGATGCTGTTGATGTTTTATTACTGTTGTAGATGCTGTATTGCCTTCTTTAAGCTGAGTATTGTTGTTGTTGTATTGTTTATTTCAATGTTGTCTCCTTAAAACCTTCATACTAATTTTATTTTTTTGTAGATATGTTATGTAGTAGGTATGTGTAATGCAGTTGTTATATATCCCAACGTTGATTTATAGTAAATTTATTATAATTTATTAGAGATACTGTCTTATTTTTATAATTATTATTCCTTTCTTTTATCACATAAGTATTTATAATATATGTGTGTAGACCTAATATTTATACTTAATAATTATCAAACAAAGCAAACACAAGGATATATATATATTTCAATAAACCAGTTGATTAACATTCAGGTTCATAATACATATTGTTGGAAACCTGCAAAAAGAAAAGAAATAATTAATTAATAAATTAATTAATTTAAGATAAAATAATTTTAATGAAAATAATACTCATACTTACCTGCAACATTGACACCACTTTGTTTACATTTTTTTTTTATGTGGTCTTCTTCTTTCTACAACGTCAAATGTCAACGTTATAATCACTTTCTTTTATTTCGTTGACATTCGTTGTAGAAAGTTGTTCCACATTCCACTGGAAGTCTCTATCAATTCGTTGACGTTGTCATCTTTCGGCGAATTGATAGAAACTTCCAGAAGATCGATTCTTTTTTTTTACGATACATCGAGTTTCTTTTTTTTTGACTGAATCGAGTTCTTTGAGTCAGTCAGTGATTGCAGTTCTTTTGATTAGTGAGTTAATTTTAAAATCTTTCTTTATCCGTTCAATTAAATTAGTTAAAAAAAAAAAAAATTGTTCAATTGATCAATTTAATTAGACCTTTTTTTTTTTCTCCTTTTTTTTTGTAAATCAATTTAATTCGTTTTTTTTTTCTCCCTTTTTTGTGAAAATAAAAAAAAAAAAAAAAAAAAAATTTCTTTTGGTAAAAAAAAAAATCTACTAGTTTTATTTTATTTTATCAAAAAAAAAAAGGGTAAGTAGTTTTATTTTAATTTATTGAAATTCCCTCATTAAGGCTCCGCTCGGCCTCCCATAAAACTTTCCTTTCCTTTTTTTTTCCTTTCTTTTCTTTTTTTTATACAAAACTTTTAACTCCTTTTCTACTTCTGTAGAATTTTCTATAGAAAAGGGGTTAAAAGAAAGGAAAAATCACATTTTTGCAACATTGGTGTCAGGTGTGGGGTACTCTGATCGATCTTAGAAATAAGATCCTACCACCACCACCTGATCTTATAACCCTTTTTCTTCCTTATTTTTTTTTTTTTTTTTTTTTTTACAATCCTACAAACAATTACACATTTTCTTTTTTGCATAAAATTATTTTTTTTTGTATGTACTTGAAAAGTACATAAAAGGTATAGTAGGGAAACTTGGGGCATCATCTTTTAGTATAAAACGTTAGAAGTCCCTCTATATTTAGATAGTGTTTTTTTTTTGTGTGAAAATAAAAAAAAGGGCCATTAAATAAAATTTTATTTTTTGAAATATTTTTCTTTGTGTTTTTTTTTGCAGCATAGTTTTTTTTCCCTTTTCTTCTTATTGGGTGAAACGCAGCATTCTGTTTTTCTTTCTTTGTAGCCGTTATACACGTGTAACTTACATTCTCTTTGTTACTGTGTATGAAATCGTGGTTCTTTGTACAAAGAAGTCGTAATCGTAACGGGTCAGAGAGTTGGATTATTGTACAGGGTGTCACAATTTTTTTTTTAGTACAAGTAAATTTAAGCGTTTGTGTGGACAAATTTTTTTGGTAACAGGGTGGTTCGTTCTCCTTCCTCTACTGTTTTACACACTTCTGTCTTTTATAAAGACTACTTCTTTTGTTTTCTTTATAACAGGGCGTTTTTCTTATAGGGCCTGAAAATAGAAATTCCTACGTCTTGCATATAAAGCCTGTCACACTTCTTTCTGTTGCAAAAGTAGCACTCTATCTTCTATAAGACTGCTTTCTTTTGTAACGGGTGATCTTTTCCTTTATAGTGCTCGAACTTAGTAGAAATTTTCT
The DNA here is from genome assembly GCA_951394055.1 of Villa cingulata. Lineage (NCBI taxonomy): Eukaryota > Metazoa > Arthropoda > Insecta > Diptera > Bombyliidae > Villa > Villa cingulata. The sequence continues at coordinate 30,026,074 of OX596020.1, read as the reverse complement.
ATCCATTTTGTGCACATAAAACCTGCCACACACTTTCTGTTATCCAATCTTGTTCTTTTTGGCTGTTGCTCTTCTTTTTACTTGCTACTATCCTTGATTATTTGTATTCCTTTATACCCTTACTGCTTTAATATGTCTGAGGGAGAACGTTCATCGGATTCCGCCCTTGGTGTGGGAGATAAGCGACCCATCTCTGACACACTCGAATCTACTCTCTCAGAACTTGCAAAGCAGATGGCGCTGCAGGTGCAGCTGGTATCTGACATGGCGAGTGCACTAAAGGGACTGTCACAGAGAGTTGAAAACCTAGAACAGAGCCAGCAAGCAGCAAGTGCTACGAGGATGAGTGAAATCGAGCGCTTAGCTAGTCTACCTACGCCTGAGGCTGTCAGAGCGAGGCCAACTGTTCCGGTTAGCACTGTTGAGTCCAATTTTTCAACAATGCTACAACAAATGACTCTATCTGAGACTGTGTGCACTCCCAATGCCATAACAACATCTATTGCCCCTGCACTCTGCACAGATGGCGCTCCTGTCTTTCCATCAACCAGGGAAGTTCCAACTTCTACCCGACGAAATTCTGGACACGACTTAGCTGCCACCCCTATTATTAATCAAACTTTTAGCCATGTGGTCCCTAACGAAGTATCCCTTGGACCAGAAGTTGACTTTCCGTCACTACCTGTAAATACAGGGTGTACTTTTCTAACCCGTGGCTCAAATCAGCAATCCAGGTTTGTGGCAGGCTTCCAAATAGAGCCAGAAAATCAATTCAGGCAGCGGTATGAAGTAGTAGGGGAGAATGTTGATCTGCAGAACCCTGTCAAAAATGTACCCCTTACCAATCAGTCTTCCTGGCCTAGTCAGCGTAGGTCCAGCGTACATTTTGGGCAACCATTAGTAACCAGCAGCAGAGTTATGATGGGCTCAGGGCATCCTTTTATGAGAGTGTCCCCCAAGGAGTTTGATGGACGTGAGCCATGGCAGAGCTACAAGCCCCACTTCGAGGCTGTGTCGAGGGCAAATGGTTGGCCTGGAGAGTTCAAGGCCCTAGGGTTAGCACCACACCTAACGGGTACAGCCCTGGCCTATTATGAAACTCTACCTAGAGCTGTCCAGGACAACTATGACCTTCTAGATCAGGCCTTGGATAGGAGGTTTAGTATGCAATACCGTCAGTTCGTAGCTCACATCCAGCTGCGTGGACGTTTGCAGAAAGACAAAGAACCTTTACCTGATTTTGCCACACATATTCAGAGGTTGGTATACCTCGCTTTCCCTGACTGCCCAGAGGCCGCTCGCAACAGAATCGCTTTGGGACAGTTTGTGGATGGCCTAGCGGATTTGGACATCCAACAGAGGGTCAGAGATGCAGCCCCAGAATGTTTGGAAGAAGCATTGGCCCTAGCTATCCGAATGGAGGCCAGTCGAGATGCGACCCGAATTAGCCGAAAAGGGGCAAGAGTAAACCAGGTGGTTATCCATGAGTCCCCAAGTAGCAATAAGGCACTTTCGGAAAAAGCCACCGGTCCAGTTTGAAGGAGTGCGAGCTGGACCCCTTCCCTAAAGACACTCCATCTACTGCTGAAGTGATTGCCACAGGGGTCACAGGGCAAGTAAAATTCTTTAAACATTCTAGACATTTTGGATTTATTGTATGAGATGACAACGGGCAGGAGGTTTTCGTCCACAAAGACTGCGTTTCTAAAGACGAGGGAAAACTTCGTTTGGGACAGGGGCATAAGGTAGTCTTCGATGTTGTTTCTAGCTCTCGTACCCCTCGAGCAACTAATGTGAAATTGCAACACGAGGAGGGGTTGAATCCATCTGAGACTGACTTATCTCTTTGCCCCAAACAAATCCCCAAATCGTCTTTGCAGCCTTCTGGGACAAGTCCCAAGCCATCTGGCAACCCTTCTGGGCCATCTCGCACTCCTGACACAAGCCCCAAGCCATCAGACAGACCTGCAGGCCAATCCCCAAATCATCTGGCAATTCTTCTGGATTATCTCGTAGTTTTGAGAAAATCCCCAAATCACCCGTGCAGCCTATTGGGACACCTGACCATAGCCCCAAGCCATCCGTGCCACCTACCGGGCCTCATGTCACAAGCCCCAATGCATCTGCACATCCTACCAGGTCATCTAGTCCTGCCAGGCCAATCCCCAAATCATCTGGCAATTCTTCTGGATTATCTCGTACTTTTGAGAAAATCCCCAAATCACCCGTGCAGCCTATTGGGACACCTGACCATAGCCCCAAGCCATCCGTGCCACCTACCGGGCCTCATGTCACAAGCCCCAATGCATCTGCACATCCTACTGGGTCATCTAGTCCTGCCAGGCCAATCCCAAAATCATCTGGCAATTCTGGATTATCTCGTACTTTTGAGAAAATCCCCAATTCACCCGTGCAGCCTATTGGGTCATCTGACACTAGCCCCAAGCCATCCGTGTCACCTACCGGGCCTCATGTCACAAGCCCCAATGCATCTGCACATCCTACTAGGTCAACTAGCCCTACCAGGCCAATCCCAAAATCATCTGGCCATTCTACTGGGTCGCCCAGCCGTTCCAAGTCAAACCGCAAGTCATCTAGAAAGTCTAATGGGCCACCCAGCCATTCCAAATCCATCCGCAAATCCTCTGCACACCCTTCTAGGCCACCTAGCCCTTCTAAGTGCATCCCAAAGTCCCCTGCACGGACTTCTAGGTCACCAAGCCCTCCTGAACCGAACACCAAGTCACCCCCTCAGCCTTCCAGTGCCGACAAACCGGACAATGAACCCTCTTCTCGGCCATCGAGTTGTTACACTTCTGGTTTGTCTGCCTCCCATTTTGCCTCCCACTCCCTTACAACAGATTTAAACTAGTTTCCACTGACCCTTTGGGGCCAGAGTTGGTGGAAGAATCAGCCCCAATCACAATCCCCATTACAGTGGTCTCTACTGGACCTAACCTTAGCGTCCATGGCACTGTCAATGATATACCTATTATGATGATTGTGGATACAGGAGCTACTAGAACGATCGTACACCCCCGAGTCCTACAACGAAGCCCTTGTGCGGTGGAAGTCTTACCATCCTATGCTACTATACAAAGCGTCACTGGTGAGACCATCCCCGTCGAAGGTAAAGTCCTAATCCAACTATCAATAGGCCACTTTTCGGTCAAACACTTAACCTATTCCGCGGAAATCCACGACGACTGCATTCTGGGTATGGATTTCCTAAAACAGTACGGCTGCATTCTTGACTTAGAAAAAGATCTCCTACATTTACAGGAAGAGTCGATTCCTTTACATCACTCTTCCTCTTTCCTGGCAAGAACTTTACAGTCCCTCGAGTTTCAACCCTTCCAGGAGATAATTACACCTCTTCATACTTCTCTGGTGCCGAACAAGGATGTCCTCCTCTCAGCCTCTTCCTTGTTGCCAGAACAACTTAGTATGATGCCTTCTATCTCTCGTGTTTCAAATGGCCAAGTTTGGGCTAGGATTTCTAACGTCTCCTCTCAAAACGTTATCCTACCTAGCCACCTACCTGTTGCCTATTTGGACACCGATTGCACTCTCCTGTGTAATGAAACTCGAGTGACTTCCCCTGTTCTGCCCCGTGCCCTACAAGATCTTTTTCTAAACAGCAGCGAAGGTTTAGAACCTACCCAGAAAGCAGCCCTACAAACACTACTAATAGATTTCCAAACCGTCTTTTCCTTGTCAAAAGATGACATTGGACGGACTAATATCCTGCAACACCAAATCAATACTGGTCCCTCTCAACCAATTAAGCAGCCGCCACGTCGCATGCCCTATTCTCGACGATTGGAAGCAGAAGAAATGGTGAGAGAGATGAAGGAGCAAGGTGTCATCCAGTCCTCTACGAGTCCTTGGAGCTCGCCGGTAGTCCTGGTTAAGAAGAAAGACGGATCACTTCGTTTCTGTATAGATTACAGACGCCTAAATGAAGTGACCAAGAAGGATTCTTACCCACTTCCGCGAATGGACCTCACTCTGGAGGCACTAGGCAGATCTAGGTGGTTTGCCTCCTTGGATTTACTTTCAGGGTACTTTCAAGTAGAAATGCATCCTGCCGACAAGGAGAAAACCGCCTTCAGTATTGGTTCGGGTCTTTACGAGTTCAACGTTATGCCTTTCGGTCTAACCAATGCTCCTGCCACTTTCCAACGTCTGATGGAAATAGTCCTCCACGACATACCCTATACCACTTCTTTGGGCTACCTGGATGACTTGCTGGTCCATTCCGAGACCTTCGAGGGACTCCTGTCCAATCTGCGAGTAGTGTTTCAGCGCCTCCAAGAAGCTAATCTAAAACTCTCGCCGAAGAAGTGCCATCTATGTCGTAGGAAGGATTATCGACCGATCCAGAAAAGATTGAAGCTGTCAGTGGCTGGCCCACTCCCCGCAGCAAGAAAGACATTCAATCTTTTCTCGGATTGTGCGCATACTATAGGCGCTTCGTGAAGAATTTCGCCGCCATTGCTAAACCCTTGACGGGACTGACTGAAAAGTCTGCCAAATTCAGTTGGTCGGAGGAGTGTGATTTAGCATTTGCTACCCTCAAGGAGAAATTGACCGTAGCACCTATACTTGCCCAACCGAATGATGACGATCCCTTTATTTTGGACACCGACGCCAGTCAGTATGCTTGGGGAGCGGTCCTGTCGCAACTCCAAGATGGCGAAGAGAGGGTCATCGAGTACTACAGTAAAACGCTCAGTAGACCTGAGATTAATTACTGTGTTACCCGAAAAGAGCTATTAGCGGTCGTCAAGGCAGTAGCTCATTTTCGGCCTTACCTTCTGGGACGTCGATTCCTACTGCGTTCCGACCATGCCTCCTTAAGGTGGTTGATGAATTTTCGTGAACCTGAAGGCCAAGTCGCACGTTGGCTAGAACGGCTTCAGGAATTCGACTTCGAAATTCATCATCGCGCCGGAAGAAGTCATGGTAACGCAGATGCGATGTCCCGAAGGCCTTGCGCAGTAACTTCCTGTGCGTACTGTAGTCGACTCGAGGAGAAGCAGTCTCTACTAATAAGGACCTCAACAGTGCAAGCCATCGATGTGAGTCAGCTCCAGGAAGCCGATCCGGAACTACAGACTGTCCGAGAAAGACCAGCCGCTGAAACTCTTCGCTCTGTTTCACCATCGTTGAAGGCTTATTGGGCAATGTTCTCATCGTTGGTACTTAAGGACGGAGTGGCTTGCAGGAAGTCCACTAACCCGGACGGTCAGTTGCAGATACTGGTGCCGGAATGTCTACGACTCGAGGTGTTGCAGCAGTTACACGACAGCCCTGCTGGAGGTCCCTTTGGCATCGACAAGACTCTAGCGAAGGTCCGCCTCAGGTACTACTGGGTCGGCCTTTCGGCTAGTGTTCGCGAATACTGCCTCCGATGCCCGACTTGCCAGCAGCGCAAAGGAGCCATCCCGAAAAGGAAAGCCCCTTTGCAAATTCGGAACTCTGGATCACCGTTCGAACGGGTTGCTGTAGACATTTTGGGGCCTTTACCTGTAACGAAGACTGGCAACAGGTATATACTTGTGCTGATGGACTATTTTACCAAATGGCCTGAGTCCATAGCTATTCCTGACCAGACCGCGGAAACAGTGGCAGAAGCATTGGTGAGTCAGGTCTTCTCGCGATTCGGGCTTTGTAGACAGCTTCACTCAGATCAAGGGCGAAACTTCGAGTCCGCGATCTTTACTGAGGTTTTGCGTCGTTTCCGAATAGAAAAGACTCGGACCACTACCAGAATACCTCAACAACCTTCAGGAAAGGCTCACTAAAGTCCATACCTTTAATCGAACTCAATTGGACTTAGCGAGCCGGAGAATGAAGGGTAGATACGACCTCTCTGCTAAGGCTAACCCCTTTCAATTAGGCGACCTTGTCTGGCTGTTTAACCTGAAACGGAAAAAGGGACGTTGTTCAAAATTACAAAAAGACTGGGATGGTCCCTATAAAGTGATTGAGCTGGTCACCGACGTAGTCTATCGGATAAAACATCAGGCATCCAACCGCACAAGTGTTGTCCATCGCGATCGCTTAGCTCCCGCCACAATCTAAGGTATCACACCCGAACTCTTCCTTTCCTCGCTACTCCTCGTTCCGATCCAGTGAGCCTTTTCTTTTATTACTTTTGTTTTTTTATAGTGTCTAGAACTTTTCACTGCGGAAAGCCTGTTTTTCTTTTCTTTTCTTTTCTTTTCAGGTAATCCTGGCCTATCAGTGACATCTGGACACTCTAAAGGCTCAGTCGGAACTTTGAGCCTTCAAACGGGGGGTCGTGTTGGAAACCTGCAAAAAGAAAAGAAATAATTAATTAATAAATTAATTAATTTAAGATAAAATAATTTTAATGAAAATAATACTCATACTTACCTGCAACATTGACACCACTTTGTTTACATTTTTTTTTTATGTGGTCTTCTTCTTTCTACAACGTCAAATGTCAACGTTATAATCACTTTCTTTTATTTCGTTGACATTCGTTGTAGAAGGTTGTTCCACATTCCACTGGAAGTCTCTATCAATTCGTTGACGTTGTCATCTTTCGGCGAATTGATAGAAACTTCCAGAAGATCGATTCTTTTTTTTTACGATACATCGAGTTTCTTTTTTTTTGACTGAATCGAGTTCTTTGAGTCAGTCAGTGATTGCAGTTCTTTTGATTAGTGAGTTAATTTTAAAATCTTTCTTTATCCGTTCAATTAAATTAGTTTAAAAAAAAAAAAAATTGTTCAATTGATCAATTTAATTAGACCTTTTTTTTTTTCTCCTTTTTTTTGTAAATCAATTTAATTCGTTTTTTTTTTTTCTCCCTTTTTTGTGAAAATAAAAAAAAAAAAAAAAAAAAATTTCTTTTGGTAAAAAAAAAAAATCTACTAGTTTTATTTTATTTTATCAAAAAAAAATAAGGGTAAGTAGTTTTATTTTAATTTATTGAAATTCCCTCATTAAGGCTCCGCTCGGCCTCCCATAAAACTTTCCTTTCCTTTTTTTTTCCTTTCTTTTCTTTTTTTTATACAAAACTTTTAACTCCTTTTCTACTTCTGTAGAATTTTCTATAGAAAAGGGGTTAAAAGAAAGGAAAAATCACATTTTTGCAACAATATTTATATAAAATGTTATATATTTGTATATTGTATATATCTATGTCTACATTTATATTCTATTTATTGTTTTCAATTTAAATATAATTCTCATAAAATATGTATGTACTTGATCCTTTTTTTTTTTGTTTATTTTAACTATTATTTATTATTTTATTATTATTAATTATTTTCATCGTCTTCTAAAATTTACAGACTAATTAACACAAAAAAATTGATTAGTTTATCAATTAAATTTTTTTTTCTTTCTTGGTATTTCTAATTTATTTTGTCAAACAATTGTGTGTATTCATATGTAGGTGTAGAAATTTACATCCAAATTTATATTTTGAATTTTAGATTTTCATTATTTAATTTAATTTCACTTAAATTATAATTTTCTCAAATTTATTTCACATTTAACATGTTAATAAATAATTTAATTTTATTATTATGTTTTTTCTTTCTCCTTTTTATTTGAAGAGGTTTAGGTATTTCTCTTCGTTTCAAATTTAATTTAGAATTTCTGATTATTATCTTTTACTATATATAGATTTTGTTTAGATATCTTATTAATATTTGTATTTATTTTTTTTTTTTTATTTTTTTTTTATATAATGTATATTTTTTTTAATCTAATTTTATTTTTTTTTGTAATTTTCTTTTTACTTATTTATAAACTATATTTTGACTTTTATGTAAATGTAAAAAAAACTAAGATCATATGAAAACGTTAAATATATAAATGTATAAATATATCATTTAAAAGGAAATATATAAGTACATATAAGATCATATAATAGAGGGATATTATAGTAACTCTCCTTCCCTTTAAAAAATTTTTTTTTTCTTTTTTTTTTGCACAATTATCAATATTTTATTCTTATAAAAACTTTATCTTTGCTTAAAATGAGTCAAATAAAACTAATAATATATTTATTTATTCATCGTAATATAAATTTCATATTTTATTTGAAAAAAGAAAGATTTATTTTCTTTTTATTAGTAATTAGGCGTACTATTGTATATTTTATTTTACATTATTTATTCGTTTGAAATTAATTAAAAAAAACTATACACCGTTTGTTATATACTTGCATATGTATATAATATATATTTAGTGACAATTTAAACTACGGACTGCCCTATCAAAAAAAAACATATATACCGGCACTTAGATAAAAATTGAAATCTGGCAGAGGTTGCCCTAGCACTTAATATCGGTCAACTGGTCAACATTAAACGCGTGGTGCACTTTTATAGTGCGCCAAAACAATAGATGCAATTTACTTATTAGAATCATGAGTGGGGTTTCTTATGTGAAAATGTGAAAATTGAAATGAAAACCTTGCTTGTGTGGGTGAAAAATTGAAATTGTAACCTATTTATCTTGAATATATGAAATTTAAGATAGAATACGGCGGGAAATTATTACGGAAAGTTGATTTTTAATTTCCAGAATTTGTAAAAAGATAAACTTTACCTGAATAGTCTTTCATTAAATTTTCTAATTAAAATTAAAATTTTCAAAATTTAAAAAAGTATATGATTTGGCAATGCTTTATTTCATTATCATTTCTACTTCATTTCATGTTTGACCTACATTACCGCTTTTAAACTATGTTATCGGGTGATTTTAAAAGGTAAGAAAGTGGAGTCAAAAACCGGATATGGAATAAAAATTTAAAAAAAATGTAATTATACAATGGAAAAGGATGTACATTATCACCTAAATGATAAATTAGTTATTATTCATGGAAAATATTTATAAAAGGACGAAGAATTATGATTTAAATTGAAAATTTTGAAATTTATGAAATAAAACATAGAATTCTAAAACCTTTGTAAACAACCAATTAGGGTGGCCATAAAACTTTTGACGTTTGGGGAACAACCTGAAATATGAAGTAAATATGAAAATTGGAATTGATGAGAACATGGGGAATTAATTGAAATATAATGGAAAAATTGAGAGAATATAAATGTATGCATGCGCGGCCATTAAAATTGAAAATCGATAATGTAGAGGTATGCGTGCAATTCATATAATACAATGGGATAATGGACTAATCTACTAAAATGACTATGTTATGTATTGGATAGATAAAGTATATACGTATATAATGGAATGGTCTGGAAAATTAATGGAATCACGTGCAGACTACATGCAGTTGTTGTTATCTTATGCACATTATACATAAGAACAATGGGAAATATATGCGCGTGTCCAAAACATAATGATATTGTTGCGCAAAACAACACTTGGGCCTTTATAAATGCGATTATGTGTACTGTTAGGTACACATAATTAGAATAAAGAAGAATTATGGTGTGACTGAATACAGTCACACAAAAAAAATTAATACCCTCACATTACATAGCAGGCTCGTTAGAAGGCTTGCCTGAAGAAAGAGGCTGAAAAGGGTGAGGCTGCTAAGTATGAAATATTTAAGGAAGCGCCCAACGTGGGGAAGTCCCATGACCCTGAGATTAAGAGTCTCAGTTGAAAACAAGGAAAGCTGGGCTAGACGGGCAATGCGCAAAGATGAAAAGGTGCAGTTCGTAAATTGAAGGTAAGTGGTGTGTTCTTACAACACAAAAAAAATTTCGTAACACGCTCTGGAACAAAAGGAAAAAAAATTGAAATATGGATAATTCTCGTACTTTGCTTACTTGTCATTCTCACACACCGGCCAGTGGAAGCTAGTTACACTAATGAGATGTAGTAGTTCCACCGTTCTGGTGAGGAGAACTCCAAGGGCAAGTGTCAAATGGTCATTGATGTTAATTAAAAAAAATTGAAAATTATATAATCAACATATATATAACGATGTCAACATTAAATTCCTCCAGGTTCTCATTATTTATATTGTTGGATAATTTCCTGACAAATCCAGCTCAGTGGATATGCGAAAGCTAGTTACACTAATGAGATGTAGTAGTTCCGCATATACATTGGGCCAGATTCGTCATTCAAACATCCAAAATTAATGTTATGGTGGATCAAAGATTAACCATTGACACGAAGTTGTTCTATGGATTAACATTTTAACAAAAAAAAACATTTTTTTTACAATTTGTATTGTTTATAGAGGTCTATTATCGGATTATGATTATATGGGTCAAAGAGTAAATGACCGCTTTCTTGAAAATAGTCCAAGAAGGGATTAGTACCCGATATTAGGTTGATATTTAATATTGTCTCGTCATGAGAAAGTACATTAAAACGGAATTTTCTATTTAACATTCTCGAGAGTGAGTCTTCATGACGAGGAATAATCGAGTCTAACTGGTGGATTTTTGATAATATGGCTTGTCCTGGATAATCGAGGACGTACGGGATTGGACAAATTATCATTTCGTTTTTATTGTACGATATGGTTTTCCCAAAGTCGATTAATAAAACCTTATCTAGAACGTAGGGATCTTGTACATGATTATTTTCCCTCACTGCTCGAAATATATACCCATTGGTCTGGATGCCAAATATCTCGGTTTCTCTGGGAATTCCTTTATATATATTGGGGTTATTTCGGATAAAATCGGTCAAACATAGATTAAAATGAACGTGCTGTGGATTGTTGACTTCAGTGAAGTAAAACAGATTATTATGTCTATCGACAATGTGGGTAAGGACGCATTCGCCTGAATAGTTATGATTAAATTTTGCTAGATTTGTTCGTAAATAAGTAAAGTTATGGTGTCCGATTGTCTGACTGGAATAATCCATGTTTCTTTATTATTGATGCAATTTATAAAATAGTCTCCCTGATAGGATGTGTCGTAATCTGTTGAATAAACAAAGCAAAGATAACATACACAATGAGATTAGTATATGTTCTAGGCTTATAGAACCAGAAGCACTCGATAGGATAAAATCGCACACATCATTAGTTAAACTGAAAGAAATGAATATATATATAACTCTAACACCATTATTGTTAGCTAAACAACACAAAAATTTGAAAGAAGAAAGAAAGAGAAAAAAAAATACACACACTGAAATATAATAGAAAAATTTTAAACAATTTCCACCACTCATAATCTCCAATAAGGCAACCTGTATGTACAATAAATCATTAAATCATTGGCGAATGTCTTTGGCATGATAAACCCCTAATGGTTTACCCTTCATATCTTCCAATTCGTACTGACTATTCCCGACTGATTTTACGATGCGAGCTTTTGCAAATCTGTTGTCCAGTTTAGCGTTTCTACCTTGAGAGATATTACTAAGAGAGAAAATTCTCCTATAGACTTCTTGACCTGGTACATATTTAACTGGACGACAACGTGTGTTATAAACATTTGTATGACGATGGTGTGCTTGAGACAATTTTTCTAACACTCGTTTACGGATCAATTCTATTTTAGCATCAGCAGGTACAACCTCTACATCCATGCCCAAATTTTTAATGAGTGGGTAGACAGATCCATGTCGTGCCATGTGTTGTCCGAAGAGCACATAATAGGGATTTACACCGATGGACTGGTGGACAGAAGTACGCATAGCGCAAGCTATCTTGGGAAGATAAACATCCCAAGAGCTGTGATCATCCTTTATGTATGCTCTTAATGCAGATAACACAGATCGGTTTACTCTCTCAGCTGCATTAGGATGTGGAGAATGTACTGCTGTACGAACATGTTTAATTCCATAAACATTCAGAAGATCCTGAAACGTTTTTGATACAAATTGTTTACCGTTATCAGTAAAAATTGTCTCAGGCACTCCATATGTACAAAATATTACATCCTCAAGAAATTTACATACATTTACTGCAGTTTCGGCTTTTAGAGGTTCTAAAAATACAAACTTGCTAAACGCATCAAGGACAGTCAGAATAGCTATATTACCAGTTTTCGTACGGGGATATGGACCTAAGAAGTCGATGTACAGGAATTGGAATGGTCTAGACGATTCGATTTGTTTACCCATGGGTGGTCTTAACACTTTAGTTGTATCTTTGGTTTCTTTACATACTTGACAATTTTCTACGTAATCTCTTATCTGGGTAACCATACCTGGCCAATAATAATACTGTCGGACACGATATAATGTTTTATGGAATCCTCCGTGGGAACAATTCGATGGAGAATGGTGTTGTTCAATAATATCATTCGACAATTCGATTGGTACCCATAATTTCCACGTTAGGTCATCAGCATCTGGGTCCCCTGAACGTGGCGTTGTGCGCCTGTACACATAACCATCGACGACACACAGATCTGGAAGTTTATCCTGATTGCTGATGATAGTTGATTTCAATTCTTCATACTCTTCCGAAGAAAAATATGGAGAATTGAGATCAACTTCAGCTCCATTCAAAACTCCAGAACTGAGTTCGTCGGAATACATACGTGACAGGGCATCAGGAACCACATTCAGAGTACCTTTGCGATGCTCAATCGAAAAGTCGAATCCCTGTAACTTCAAACTCCATCGCGCTAATCTACCACTCAGATCCGATTGATTCATAAGCCATTTCAAGCTTGAGTGATCAGTAATGATTGTAAAGGGATGACCTTCAACGTACGCACGAAACTTTTTAACACACATTACTGCAGCATAGCACTCTAGTTCAGTGATACTGTAATTCCTCTGAGCCGAATTTAACTTCTTTGAAAAGTATGCGATGGGCTTTTCCGAATCATCATCAAATTTTTGAAATAACACTCCACCAACACCGGTTGTGGAGGCATCGCACTGTATATAAAAGTGACGAGCAAACTCTGGGGTGGCCAAAACTGGTGCTTCGCAGAGTGCTGTCTTCAACTTTTCAAAAGAGTCCCCAGCTTCAGGGGAAATACAGAATCCTGACTTGCAAGTCTTTAGTACATCCGTTAAAGGAGCAGCTATACTTGCATAGTTCGCGACGAATCGTTGGTACGATCCAGTCATACCCAAAAATCTTCTTAACTGTTTTGCCGTTTTAGGCAAAGGAAAATCACGTATGGCTTCAATCTTACCAGGATCTGTTTTAAGAATTCCGTTACCCACAATATAACCTAAGTATTTAACTTCTTTCACACAAAATTTACTTTTTTCAACATTTATGGTTAAACCCGATTTACGTAGATGCCAAGCTACTTCTTCCAATAAAGACAAATGTGTATCAAAATCAGGTGATACAACTAACAAATCGTCTAAATAAACGAACACATGTTCCCGTATACGACCTGGGATAACTTTGTCCATCAAACGACACATACGTTGAGGTGCATTACACAACCCGAATGGCATAACTGTAAATTGGTATAAAGGACGACCTGGTACTGTAAAAGCAGTCTTTTCACGAGATTGCTTTTCAAGGGGGATCTGCCAGAATGCATCTTTCAAGTCAATGCTTGATATATATCGAGTATCTTGTAAACGACTTAATAAACCTGCAATGTGTGGTAATGGATATGCATCCTTTTCGTAACTTCGTTAACTTTTCGCGAGTCCAAACATAGGCGTACTTTTCCAGGTTTCCGAACAAGGACGACTGGGGAATTCCAAGGGCTATTTGATTCCTCAATGACACCGAGAGAGAGCATCCGATCAAGTTCTTCCTACATCAACTTCTGTATGGCAGGCGAGACCGGATAATGTTTTTGCTTTATCGGCTCAGCATCTCCCGTGTCAATAATGTGCTCCTCCATATCGGTTTTTCCCAATCCTATTTTCGCAAAGGACGGAAACTTAGACTTTACCACTTCTAATCTTTCAGACTGCGAAACAGTTAACTCATGCATAATGTTAACTTCACATTTGGGATTAATGTCCTTTAACGACAACTCCGATATTACATCTGGTGCGATCTTGAACCTCTTCCAGAAGTCGATTCCTAAATACATCTGTTGCCGTAAAGTTGGAACTATATGCAGCTTCATCATATGTGTAACTCCCATAAATGTAACTGGTACTTCAATGTATCCTTCTATTCTTTGATTATTACCATCAGCTGTTGCTACTGATTCAGAGAGAGAAATGACTTCGACATTTAATTTTTCAACCAATTTGTTTGCTTGTCGACCTAAACATGAAATACTGGCACCGCTGTCTAGTAAGCCTACCATTTCAACATTTGCGACTTTGACTTTCGCATAAGGGCGATCGTCACAGGGATAGCGTACTAGACCAGCCACACATGTTTTCTTTCTCTTCCTTATTTCTCTTCTGAATGTACGAAATTTTCTCAATCTAACAGCTCGTTTATGACAATTCATTTCTGACACATTGAATATTTTCTCTCGAACTTGAAGATAATTATACCATCTAACATGCCATGGTATAATGGGCTTTAATTTTCGCTCAAAGACATTCTCTTTTCTATTTTTAATCAAGATTTTTGCATCATTTCCTTTATTAGTAACATTTGACGAGTCAGGTTTTAAAATAGTCACATCAGGTTCATTTAATTTTGTCGCGTCCGGTTGTTTTGTCACATCTGGTTGTTTTACATTGCTAATTATTTGGGAGTCAGCTGAAGTCGGGGAGGCTGATTCGATGATCGATCCGCCTGACTCACGGGATTCATCGTCGAGTGGGACGTCCCGTTCCGCTGTCCACTCGGAACTCTGTTTCCCGAACACTTTGGACATCGAGGTGACGTAGTGTCAGGACATCCACATTTAAAACAGAATAGTCGACGATAGTTCTCAGGACAATCTTGGAAGTAATGTCCCATTCGACGACAATTCCAACAAATCGCTCTAGATCTACCATTGGCAACCTCATCTACTTCAGCATTCTCTACCTCATAATTACAAATCGCATTTGGTAATAGTTCTGCATCTGTTCGAACAGTTGTACATGTATTCATCGTATCTATATCATTTTCAAAATTATAATATGCATCCTGAGGATTCCAGGTATTGATTTCATTCACTCGAGGACGATATGTTTGACGAATTCTATTTGTCTGTGTAGCTAAGTATCTCTCAGTTCTCCTACAGACCTCTCTCAACTGTTGCAATGTCAAAACAGGTGCAGTGAAAGTCATTTGTGCTAATCGTGTATCCATGTTGTCTCTTATTATATTAATAAGATCAACCTCAGGCATTGGATTCCTCATCTGATTCCTATACACGATTAATTTCTGAACAAAGTCATCAAAGCTCGTATTGCCTTGTCTGGCATTCATCATAACACCAACTATCTCAGAGTCAGATGTTAAACGTTGATAGTAATTGATAAAACTCCGTTTAAATTCATCCCATGTAAACTCAATGGCATCACGACAGAACTGAGTCCAGTACCAGTCAGATGCTTTATCCTTCAACAACACATGTATGTTAGTGCACAATTCTCTATCTGATATTGCATATCTACGTGCCAATGTTTCAACTCGAAACAAAAATTCTTCGCAAGGTAACGGATCTGCAAAACCAGAGTACGAGATAGTCCAGGCATTCATCACAGACTTGTGATTAACAATCGGTCTCTGCGATACATGTGGACGTTGTTGAAGTCTATTCGGATAATTTACATTTTGTAATGGATAATTTGTCTGGGACAATGGCGAATACGAGTATGCTTCTTGACTTCGTTGACTCTGTGAGGGGATACTAAAATTTTGTTGATAATTCTGATTCCGATCAAGTGGTGGTGGTATATCTAATTGATCTTGGTGTTGTCTCATCTGATCATTTCGTAGTAGTTGTCCATAATTTGTACGATCCATATTCTCATATCTACATGTTGGGGTGCCTACTGCATGCAACGATTGTTGAATCGAATAAGTGACCTGTGTATTTGTTTGTTGTTGATTCCTCCTTTGTGTTATTCCTGATAATAGGAATGAAGATGGTATCGGTGAACGTTGTGTAGAACACGAAGTCACATTGATAGAATTTGTTCTTGTAGGCCTTATCGATGGTTGAACGGGAAGGGACATAGACAACGACCAACTATCAGCCCCGGGCATATCCGAATATACTCCTGAGTCACGTTCAATTCTCCAATCCTGCGAATTTATACGTCTCGAATTTGGTTCGTCATCACATACTTGATGGTTTAGCGTTGGATCAAATTCCACACGTCGACTAGAGTGTGAGACTTGACGTGGCTTAGGTACAGTTCCAGTTGATGATGCTAAAGTAAGAACGGAATCTTGAACCGAAGGTACAGTGGTCACTGCAATTTGATCATTATATGTTCTAGCTATCGAGACAGGAGAATGTACCACTCTTGACGCTCCAGGCATCCTCCAATTCATTTCAGGGTCTGACATCTCCGGCATCAGTCCCGAATCTTGATCAAAACCTCTAAATGATGTATCCGATGACTGTGATGGGCCTGTTGTAACCACAGGTGCTGTCGTCATAGGGGACGCCAAGGATTCTTCACCTCCAGCTACATCTTCCATTGCATTTGAATCTCTATTAACTGTTCCTACTGCCATTTCCAATTCCAAATTTCTACCTCTGGTGTTGTAATTGTGACCCGATGTTTTAAATTTCTTTTTATTATAAGCCCGTACTGACATCTACGAACGAAGTATGCACTTTTACACCTCACTTAATATGATATCACTAATACACAATCACTAGTCTGGTAATTTTTGGAAATTTAAGAGAAAAAAAAATTATTTATAATCGCGTTCGGTTTATATAAAAATTCAAAAAAATTTCCGAAGACAAATCACTTCTGATGTACCGTACCAAAAAAATTTTAAATTCTGTCCGATAACAAAAAAAAATTTTAAATAACTTGAAATTTACAATTATATTTAATTAAAAAAAAAAAAATTCACAATTGGTAATTATTTATATGTACATAAAATTATAGAATTAAAATTTGTAAAAAAAATAGTAGGATCCGATACTTTTGACTTTGACTATAAAATTGTTTGTATATATGACTCGAAACGAAACAGACTAAATTGTGTATGAATTTGAAAGAAAGAACAAAAATCACTATAATACGATAATTAATTGAGATTTTATTTATGTAATACTTCGAAAATGTAAGATAAATTATTTAGAATATCCCGATATTCGTTAGTTTATAATTTCGATAAGTACTATACGAAAAGTTTTAAAAAAAATTTATCATAAAAAAAAATTCGTGCAAAAGATTTTTAATATGGATCGCTATTTATGACGCAGACTGTATAAAGAACGGTTTATACTGTCAAAAAAAAAATTAAATTAAAAAAAATTAATATATAATATACCGAACTGGACTATGTAAGGCAAGGAAATAATTATCTAATTTAATTTATTTTATGCTGATACGATGTATACGTCGCGTACAATATGACCAATCTTCGAAATAGAATCAAAAAAAGGAAAAAAAAAATTCAAAAAAAGAAAATTTTTAACGTCCCGGTACTTTTGACTGAAGGGTAAAAAAAAATTTTCTATATTGTTTGTCCGTTGTAAATGTAATCGCGAATTAATTGTACAAAAAAAGAAAAAATTTTAGATAGTTTAATATCAAGATGACCCGTTACTTATATCGCAGAATATATAAAAAAATTTGACTTATATGTGACCCGAATAGGTTATAAAAAAAATTCACTACTCTTAAGATACCAAAAGAATCAAAAAAATATTTCAGATATAATAAATTCCGTAATTTAATATATATCAACGTTCATTCAATATGAGTAGTATCGGTATATATGACACGCACTATAAAAATTCGAAGAAAAGGTAAAATTTTAATGATATGTACAAACAAAAAAAATTCAAAAAAAAAATTTTTTTGTGTCCCGGTACTTATGGGCTTCACTGTAAAAATATATAGTTCCAAAATAATTGACCCGAAATGAACTATTTACACAAACCAACCTGTGTGTACATATAAAAAAAAATCAGTAACGAAACGTCCGAATATAATTTGTTTGAAAAATTAATTTAATATAAGCAAATTCGTTACATATAACGTGCACAATATAAAAAAAATTTCATAAAAACTGATATCGAATAATGTCAAAAAAAAATTTTATCAAAAAAAATTTTTCAAAAAAAAATGAAGTGTCCCGATACTTTTGGCACAGTATACCAAAGACCCGTATTAAATTGTTATAGATACAAGTTTAAAAAAAAAATTTCAATTTGTTTCGAATTATGAAATACTGTTTCATGTGTCGCGCACCGTATATAAAATTTATTGCATTTATTAAAAAAAAATTACATGTCCCGAAAAAAAATTCACTGCAATTTATATTTCACTTTATAGACTTTATTAATTCTCACTGCTGAAAAGAAAATTTATTTATATACAATTTATATTAAAAATATATTGACGCGATAAAAAAAATTGTACGATAAATTTTATATATATAAAAGAAATCAAATAAAACAAAACTTTAAATGTCCTTTATTATAAATTGGTGGACCTGTACTTTTGTCGTTGACTGTGTGATATGTCCCAACAGGGTACTATATCACTATATATTATATTCAAATTGTATATCAAATATGTAAAATACAATTTTGCTGTACACAATGTGAAAGCAGCAAAAACTTCACGCGCGCGTCAACGTTACATTATAACCAAAACATAAGACGTGACAAAATACATGTTGAGTGCATATGCTAACTCACTGACCATAAGAAAATAAGGTTGTAAAAAAAAATTCCAATTACGAAAGACTATAACGCGGCAGCAACGCTTTATAGTTGTGTATGCACCTCAACTGTATATAAAATGAACATCAGAGAAAAGAAAAATTAAAGGCAAGGCTAGAATAACGACAATTCAGATGCTAAAATTTTATTTGATACGCAGAACTTAGGCAAAATATTTCATAAAAAAAATAAGAAAAGGCAAAATGTATATTAGCTAAACAACGTAGATTACAGATTTGCTCAAGCTCGTACAATACGCGAACATAAATTTTCAATATAATTAAAAGTTGATGAAGTTATATAGAAGAATTGACGACTTCAAAAAAAAAATTTTCAAAAAAAAATTGAAGTTATGTAGTGCTTCAAAAAAATAATAAAAAAAAATCAAAATAATAATATAATTCATAAAGTTGGCTTTTGCTTCAACTCCCCCCCTTCAGAACTTCAGACTATAAAAAAAATTTATTTATACAAAGAGAACGAGGCTATACAAAAAATTAAACTACGTTAAATGTAGAGCGGATAAAATATATGGTTTGAATTGTAACACAAATGCGTCAATGTCTATAACTTTACGAGGGGATATCTGAAAGTATGAGGTTCAATTCTGGTACCCAACATCGTAGTTCAAAACCACGAAGTGGTAAGCCCATCAGAATTGACCCATAACTTCGATATCCAGACATGTGACCGTCGTGATGGTATGTGATTGACACGACCACTGGAACCCAATTGAATCTACTATTAAGTTATTCAAATGGTAGTCAACAGTAATCATGTCAATCACACATCGCCACGCGAATGTGTTGACAACTCAATCATCAACTTGGAAACTTTTGGGTTGCATGACCTCAAAGAAGCTTTGACTAAACATCAGCCTGGTACCCAACATTGCAGCTCGAAGACTACAAAGTGGTTAGCCAATCAGGTTGATGAATAATCAAAACAACTTCGAAGCTGCTCAACCCAAAATTCCAAAACAGAATGAAAACATTAAAGATGACGGTGTGTAATCCGTAAAGGACATTAAGTGTTAGCCTATGCTAACAAAGGTGCAGAAAAAAAATTTCCGTAAAGGAACAAAGTGTTGAAATAAAATCAACAAAAGAAAATTTTGTACATTCATACGAATGTACGAAAAACCACCAATGTTGTCCGTGAAGGACTAAATGTGACACAGATCCGTAGATCTGTGTCCCGAAAAACCGATGCTTGGGCGCCATTTTGTAAAGTATGTACATTATGTGTGTACTACTATAGTACTACGACCACTGGAAACCTGTAATAAAGAAAATCTACAAAAATCAAGAAAAAAAAATGGTTGTTTTTATACATATATATGGATATATATATGCTGTGTGACGTCATGGCAGTATCTTCCATCCTTTTGTTATATCATATAAAATAAAAAACTAAAAAAATAAAAAATCACGTTGGCGCGCTTACCAGTGTGCACTACGTTGATGATGTTACTGATGATGATGCTGTTGATGTTTTATTACTGTTGTAGATGCTGTATTGCCTTCTTTAAGCTGAGTATTGTTGTTGTTGTATTGTTTATTTCAATGTTGTCTCCTTAAAACCTTCATACTAATTTTATTTTTTTGTAGATATGTTATGTAGTAGGTATGTGTAATGCAGTTGTTATATATCCCAACGTTGATTTATAGTAAATTTATTATAATTTATTAGAGATACGGTCTTATTTTTATAATTATTATTCCTTTCTTTTATCACATAAGTATTTATAATATAAGTTAACAAAATTTATATTTTGTTATCAAAAAAATTTAGACTTTTCTGTCTGTGGTCTGGATTAAGACTGACTTTATTCTCATTCTTTTGTTATAACAAAGCTTTGTTCTAGCAATATCTTAATTTTATGCTGTCGTGGCATTACAATTACACGCTTAGATATTTAATGCTGACTTTATAAAAACCAAACAATTTGGAAGCAACATATTTCACATCGTATGTTAAATGGAGAAACAATGTATCAAATTACCGGATGCTTATGCTTGCAAGTTATTTAGTTTTTATAATCAATTGCTTATAATTAAAAAGAAATACAATGTAAGCAATAAAGAAAATTCTTATATACTAAGTAATTTATATAATAAAAATTCTTATGTACTATTATGTTAATGTAGAAGGTGTTAACTCTTCCCTGCTGAAAAATCCGCGTCCCGTGGATTAGAATTTCAAGCTGATTGGTTGTAGTCCTGTTTGACTGGTGGATTCAGTTTGATGACAAATTATCTTCGGCAGCACCATAGTTTCCTGACGAGACTTTTTTACTTTTTGAACAATTAGGATGACAAGACCAAGTAGTAAGAAAATACCTGTACCGTAATGAATGGCGTAAGTAACTTGCTGTGTTGTAACCAATTTTTTCAATTTCTCTACATTGCTTAGATGTAAATTGTGCAGGTATTGTAGGTCAAGTTTGATGCCTTTTTCTGTAATATTTGTCTGCAATATTGGTGGCAGAATCTGGAATGTTTTAACTTCTTTATTTGTAAATGTTTTTCCATTTATTTTTATAGTATCGTTGTTGTACTGGATAAGGAAACTTCCTTCAAGATATTTGCTGGAATTTTTGTAACTAATTTCCCCCTTAAAGTTGTCTAAGAAAAGGGTATCATCTTCTAAGGTTTCGATTTCTATTCCGCTGTTATGTTCGTACTCGCAACTGGCATTCTTTCCTTTGATTAATTGTGTAATACAATGTTCTTCGTTCAATTTTCTTAGCTGGTCTATTTTACAAATAGAAATATCTTTAAAAGTTCTACATTTGTTAATTATTCCAAATTGTTCGTCTTGATTCATTAGAATTTCTCTGCATTCCAGGTAAATTCTTTTACTGTTCTTCGTTGTTGATCTTATAAGAAGATGATTGTATTCTTGTCCGCTTGTTTTTGGCATTGACACTACGTAGACTAATGTAGAGTTTTTTATCATCACTAGAGGTGTTGCGTATTCGATGGCTTCAATATCATTAGCGTACGGCAATGTTTCGATTTCTGCTAAGATTTGATTGATTTCGTATCTATTTAAAAGGTTGGTGTTGATGATACCTGCCTTAGCAAGTTGCACAGCGCGCACTATTTCCTTAATCTCTTCTTTTATCAAGATGATTTTGTTAAAAATTATTTGTTCGAATTGTTCTTTAGACTCGTCACTGACATATCTTATAATTTTGTTGTATTCTTGAAGAATCTGATGGGTCGTGTTCATTAAAACTTCGTTGACCTTGTACTGCACGTTATGGTTTTCAATTATATTATTTTGGCTTTCAATAATTTTATCCCAGTCTGCCGCGTCAGGATTACCGGCTATCCACTTCCAGGCAGATCCGATCCAATTGATAGAACGACGATTTCTTGATGTACTTCCACCTAGTTCTGATATTAGATCTTTCATTTGTTGTAGTTGATGGTACAATTGAGGTCTGGTCATACTATTCGATTCAATATGCTGAACTGCTGATTGCAATTTTGCGACCGCTTCTTCAAAGTTAATTAAGTTGATGACGTGCACAATTTTAAAGTTACCATTGATAATTTGTCCATGACCGTGTTTGATGGTTACTATGGGTGTTCTGTGTTCGTATATATTGATGGCTATGGCTATGGCAAGACTACTAAAAATATAACTAAAAAAAGGAAATTAAATTTTTACTGTGGTAAACTTTCTAAGTTCTTAATTTGGGTTTTATGTATGCGTCTTCCGGATGTTGTGTTCACCGTGACTCTATTGTCTTTAGCTACTATTTCTTTTTTAAATTTGGGTTTATTTTTTCCCTGAATTTGTTTGACTGCAGTGTATATAACATCACCCGGTTTATACGTTTTCGGTGCAGATTTTTTTAGGTTTTCTCTGGAAATTTTATTCTGCTGATTTCTTTTTATGCGAGCAATCAAATTTTCATTTACTTTATCTTTAAAATCAATCAAATTTTGATAATTAATTCTTTGAATTCTACCAAAGAATATATCATTGGGTTTTTTTCTTGTGACTGAGTGAATGGAATTGTTATAGCGATCTACTGCGATGTTCACCAATTCTTTGAACGTCAGATCTTTGTATTCCTCTTGCAGACATCGTACAATCTCCACAATTGTCGAATGGACTCTTTCAATTGCTCCATTTACTTCGCTTCTTTGCGATGGTGTTAAATAAACTTCGATACCTAACGTTTTAAGGTAATCAATTATAATTGGGCTGACAAAACTTTTCTCATTGTCCATCACTATCATTTTCGGCGTTGTGAAATAGTGTATGATTTTAATTATTTTATCCCGCAGGTGTAGAACTGATTTGTCTTTAATATGAAAAAATTTTGAAAATTTAGAAAATTTATCAATACAAGTTATAAATTTTTCATTGTTCATTTCGATTATATCAATGTGAATGATTTCAGATGGATACGTTGGTATTGGTGTTTCTTGCAAATTTGGCTTATTTGGATGTCGATCATATTTATTTGTATTACAAATTGCACAATTTCTGGTATATTTCTTTATTAATCTAGACATTTGCGGGAAATAATATTGTTCGAGGATTTGTTCTTTGTTTTCATTCCAATTACGATGTGCTCGTTTGTGTTCTCGTTGAATAATTTCAAACTTATTTTCTTCTCTATTGATATCTTGAACCATTCTTTGCGTTATACGTATCTTGTAATTATTGAAATGCTGCTTATAAACCTCTTGAACAATTTGGATAAATGTTTCAGGGATTTTTAAACCATTTAGCAAAGTAGGATGCAATTTTTCTTTGAATATTTTTTGTAAAATGTTTTTGTTAATTTCCGGTAGTTTGATATAATGTCGTTGATATGAAGGATGTGGCTCTTCGTGCGCGTACATTTCCTTGCCTTGGTCGATAATTATCTGGTTTCTGAATACGTTGATTGGTGCCTCACAATGTGGAATAAGTTCTGTATTGTCCTCCTCACCACTGTGTGCAGTTTCTGTGCTCGATGAAGTTAACGTATTGGCTTCTAATTGCAATCTCGATAAAGCATCAGCCACTTTGTTTGTCCTTCCTGGTTTGTAGATCAGCTCGTAATTATATTCTTCAATTCTGGACTTCCATCTCTTAAGTTTTGCGTTGTTGTTTCGGTTACTAAGTGCGAAAGATAATGGTTGGTGATCAGTTACAATCTTCACTTTCTTCGCACCATAAAGGTAATTTCTAAGATTATCCAATGCCCATACTATGGCTAATAGTTCTTTTTCATTGGTTGCATAGTTCTGGACGATCTAGTTATTGGACGATCTTTTCCGATTTCACCTTGTGATAATACCGCTCCAATAGCATGATCAGAGGCATCCGTTGTTAGAATAAAGGACTTTTCGAGGTCTGGGAATATAAGGATTTCTGAAGAGATCAGCATTTCTTTTAATTTTTTAAATGCTTCTAATTCTTCTTCATTCAGTTTAATTTTAATTTTTCTTGGCTGATTCGCTTTCACCTGAGCATTTGTTCCCCTGGTCAGATTTGTTAAGGGCTTGGCGATTTTAGCAAAGTCCTTTATAAATCGTCTATAATAGGACGTTAAGCCAAGGAAGCGTTTAAGCTCTTTCAGATTTTCTGGAGGTTTGACCTTTTGAATTGCTTCGATTTTTTTTGGATCCGGTTTAATACCTTGGCTAGTGATGATATAACCCAAAAATTCAGTCTTCGTTTTTAAAAATTCAGTTTTATCAAGATTAACACGCAAGTTAGCTGCTTCTAATTTTGCAAATATTTTCTCCACGTTTTTCAAATGTTCATTCTCATTTCTTCCTCCAAATACTATGATATCATCAATGTATACGTAGCATATTTTACCTATAAATTCTTTAAGGACGTCATCTATCATCCTTTGGAAAATAGCAGGTGCGTTCTTTAGCCCAAATGGTAGTCGCGTAAACTCGTATTTTCCATTTAATGTTGAAAACGCCGTTTTTGGTATATCACTTTCTTTCATTTTGATTTGATGGAATCCTGATGTTAAATCTATTGTAGTGAAATATTTTGATTTGCCAAGACTAGAGATTGTATTGGTTATGTCGGGTATGGGATACGTATCTGATATAGTAACAGCATTTAATCTTTTATAATCAATCACCATCCTGTATTTTTTTATCCCTGAAGAATCCATTTTTTTCTCTACAATCCAGATCGGCGAATTGTATGGGCTCTTTGATGGTTGTATTATTCCTTCACTTAATAAATTTTTAATCTGTACTTCAACTTCTTGTCTCATGTTTACTGGATAAGGATAAGTTTTAGTGTAAATTGGCTCGTCTGTCGTTGTTCTTATCTCGGCTCTAACACTAGTTTGTATTGTTTCTTGATTATTGATAGGTCCAAACAAACGTTTAAATTTACTGACAAGATTTTTCAGATCTATTTTAGCTCTTACAGACAAATGATTATCTCTGATTTCAATGTTATTTACTTGTGTTGAGAATTTTTCCTTCAGTGGAATTTCTATATTTGAGGTCAACTTTAGAACGTTATTTTTCCTATCAATCACTGCCTCCAACATTTTTAATGTATCATCCCCAATAATTCCGTCAAATGTCTTTAATCCTGGTAATATAAAAAAGTCTATTTCTGTGTTGATTCCATAATTTTTGAAAAATTTTCCAGTGACCTTTTTAGTGATAAGAATGTCACCTCCTGCTGATTTTATTGTAAATGGTTTGTTTGTACATTTGGCATTAATTGCTAAATCCGATTTGATAAAATTTTTATTGGCCCCGGTGTCTATGAGGAATTTGAAAACTTTTTTATCATTGGTCAAATATTCTATGTAGGGAATACTTGAGAGGCTTCTGTCGTAAAATTTAATTCAAGACATTCTTCTTCTGATTGCTGCCCTTCGAAGTTTTCTTCAGTATCACTCCAGTTACTTATATAGTCCTCATAAGTTGTATTATCCTCGGTTTCCATTGTAAAAACTTTTTGTTGTTTGGATAAGTATTCGTCTGAGCTATTTTCATTTCTTACAGAATGATTAAATTGTGGTCTAGGCTTGTTCATATAGTTTATATTCTTAGTTTGGATTGATTTGTCCACATCCATTGGCACAGGTGGTTTTGACTGATGAGGCCTTGGAGGTGGCTGGTCGTATAATCTGTTTCGTGCATTATTTGGCACATTCTTATGTTGCAATGACATGGGTTTTGGTGAAACTCGTGTTTTGTTCTGCTCATGTTTGTATAATGACATCTGATTTATAGGTACTGTCACATAGTGGTTAGACGCTTTTTGTATTGATAAATTTCTATAATTTAAATTTTGTATCTCAAGACATGAAGAATAGGCCTCAGGAAGAGTCTGCGGTTTTTGTATCATTAGAATTTTAGATAGCTCACCGTTTAGTCCACGAATAAAAACGTCTAAAGCGCGATTTCGGTAGGTTTCAATTAATACTTGAATAGTATCTTGGCTGTATCCTTCAGTTTTAATTTTATTGACGATGAGTGAAAATTGATAGTTGACATTGGCATAAAATTCGTCTATACTCGAGTTTCTTTGTGTTAATCTACTCAGTTGGTGCTCTAATGTCCTTAAGTCTCTTTTATCGGCATAATGTAGAGACAGACACCTTTTTATTGACAACCAATTGTCGTCGAAAATGTTATAAGAAATCAGTGCAGTATCAGCATTGCCTCTAATCTTCTGCCTGATACTTTGTAATATTGCTCGATAAATGGGTTTGTTTTTCACTATTTCATAGTCCTTGAGGATACTTTCAACACTATGCACCCAGGATACGTATTGTACCGGATTACCGTCGAAAACTTGAAGTTCCTTGACACAATCTGGTAATTTACTGATTTGTTTCAAATCGTCTTCGGTTTGTGGCACCGACAAGGAATATTCAGTTGTAGTTGTGAAATTGCGTCCTTCTAATTTACTTAATCTTATTTCAAAACTTTTTGTCAATTCAATTTGCGCGTTAATGGCACCGGTTAATTGCTTTATAGCATCTTGAATCGCTTCCATTTGAGACATTTTTATATTTTCGAAATAAATTTTGACTAAGTATCTACTTAAACTTTGCAAATAGTAGATAAAATGAGCAGTAAAGGACAAAAAGAAGCTTTTCAAAAAAATTTTATTTTTTGTTTTTTATGAAAATCGTTTGGTTCTTTAAACGAATATATTTTTTTCGAAAATTATATTTTTCCAATTGTCTTCTTCTTAAATCATCGATTCATTTACACTTAAGGGTTTATTAATTGATTTTTTGTGAATTGTATTTCGTATATTCTCACAGTTTCGTTAAATATTTTTATTTCATTTTATATAAAAAATTTTATTTATTTCAATTTTATTTATTTATTTATTTTTTCACAATTTAAAAAATTTTTTTGAATATATTTTTTTTAAGAGAAAAAAAAAATTTTCTTCGTTTTTGTTTTAATTTTTATTACAATTTAGTATTTTGTTTTACTTACATTAAATACAAGGCTTTCATTGTTAAGATTTTTTTTACCCTTTTGTTCCTGATTATAATATATTTTTTGTGGACCAGTCGTGTTGTAGCGAGAGGATGAGCCGCAATATATTCCCTTTTAGCCGTATGTGTTGATACTTACAAACAGCCTACTCGTGGTACAGCTTCAATCACAATCTATTATTTTTAATGGTGCAAAAGACTTTATTATTCCCTATGAAAGGAATTTCAATATATCACAATTTTCACTAATGTTAAATTAACATTTAATGTTTAAACCGAAAACCCGTATGAATACGTTTTATTCTTCGATACAAGTTTAATTAGTTTAAATGAAAAATTGTATGAATACGTATTATTATTCTTCGATACAATCTCAATAAACTTAAATGAAAAATTGTATGAATACGTATTATTATTCTTCGATACAATTTCAATAAATTAGTTTAAACCGAAAATTTATATGAGTACGTCTAATTTATTCGTCGATACAATTTTCACTAGTTTAAACCGAAAATTTGTATAAGTACAAATTTTGTGCACCTTTAACTTAAAAAAAACACGACAGTCCCTGTTCGGGCGCCAGTTAACAAAATTTATATTTTGTTATCAAAAAAATTTAGACTTTTCTGTCTGTGGTCTGGATTAAGACTGACTTTATTCTCATTCTTTTGTTATAACAAAGCTTTGTTCTAGCAATATCTTAATTTTATGCTGTCGTGGCATTACAATTACACGCTTAGATATTTAATGCTGACTTTATAAAAACCAAACAATTTGGAAGCAACATATTTCACATCGTATGTTAAATGGAGAAACAATGTATCAAATTACCGGATGCTTATGCTTGCAAGTTATTTAGTTTTTATAATCAATTGCTTATAATTAAAAAGAAATACAATGTAAGCAATAAAGAAAATTCTTATATACTAAGTAATTTATATAATAAAAATTCTTATGTACTATTATGTTAATGTAGAAGGTGTTAACTTATATGTGTGTAGACCTAATATTTATACTTAATAATTATCAAACAAAGCAAACACAAGGATATATATATATTTCAATAAACCAGTTGATTAACATTCAGGTTCATAATACATATTTATATAAAATGTTATATATTTATATATTGTATATATCTATGTCTACATTTATATTCTATTTATTGTTTTCAATTTAAATATAATTCTCATAAAATATGTATGTACTTGATCCTTTTTTCTTTTGTTTATTTTAACTATTATTTATTATTTTATTATTATTAATTATTTTCATCGTCTTCTAAAATTTACAGACTAATTAACACAAAAAAATTGATTAGTTTATCAATTAAATTTTTTTTTTTCTTTCTTGGTATTTCTAATTTATTTTGTCAAACAATTGTGTGTATTCATATGTAGGTGTAGAAATTTACATCCAAATTTATATTTTGAATTTTAGATTTTCATTATTTAATTTAATTTCACTTAAATTATAATTTTCTCAAATTTATTTCACATTTAACATGTTAATAAATAATTTAATTTTATTATTATTTTTTTTCTTTCTCCTTTTTATTTGAAGAGGTTTAGGCATTTCTCTTCGTTTCAAATTTAATTTAGAATTTCTGATTATTATCTTTTACTAAATATAGATTTTGTTTAGATATCTTATTAATATTTGTATTTATTTTTTTTTTTTTATTTTTTTTTTATATAATGTATATTTTTTTTAATCTAATTTTATTTTTTTTTGTAATTTTCTTTTTACTTATTTATAAACTATATTTTGACTTTTATGTAAATGTAAAAAAAACTAAGATCATATGAAAACGTTAAATATATAAATGTATAAATATATCATTTAAAAGGAAATATATAAGTACATATAAGATCATATAATAGAGGGATATTATAGTAACTCTCCTTCCCTTTAAAAAAAATTTTTTTTTCTTTTTTTTTTGCACAATTATCAATATTTTATTCTTATAAAAACTTTATCTTTGCTTAAAATGAGTCAAATAAAACTAATAATATATTTATTTATTCATCCTAATATAAATTTTATATTTTATTTGAAAAAAGAAAGATTTATTTTTTTTTTTTATTAGTAATTAGGCGTACTATTGTATATTTTATTTTACATTATTTATTCGTTTGAAATTAATTAAAAAAAACTATACACCGTTTGTTATATACTTGCATATGTATATAATATATATTTAGTGACAATTTAAACTACGGACTGCCCTATCAAAAAAAAACATATATACCGGCACTTAGATAAAAATTGAAATCTGGCAGAGGTTGTCCTAGCACTTAATATCGGTCAACTGGTCAACATTAAACGCGTGGTGCACTTTTATAGTGCGCCAAAACAATAGATGCAATTTACTTATTAGAATCATGAGTGGGGTTTCTTATGTGAAAATGTGAAAATTGAAATGAAAACCTTGCTTGTGTGGGTGAAAAATTGAAATTGTAACCTATTTATCTTGAATATATGAAATTTAAGATAGAATACGGCGGGAAATTATTACGGAAAGTTGATTTTTAATTTCCAGAATTTGTAAAAAGATAAACTTTACCTGAATAGTCTTTCATTAAATTTTCTAATTAAAATTAAAATTTTCAAAATTTAAAAAAGTATATGATTTGGCAATGCTTTATTTCATTATCATTTCTACTTCATTTCATGTTTGACCTACATTACCGCTTTTAAACTATGTTATCGGGTGATTTTAAAAGGTAAGAAAGTGGAGTCAAAAACCGGATATGGAATAAAAATTAAAAAAAATGTAATTATACAATGGAAAAGGATGTACATTATCACCTAAATGATAAATTAGTTATTATTCATGGAAAATATTTATAAAAGGACGAAGAATTATGATTTAAATTGAAAATTTTGAAATTTATGAAATAAAACATAGAATTCTAAAACCTTTGTAAACAACCAATTAGGGTGGCCATAAAACTTTTGACGTTTGGGGAACAACCTGAAATATGAAGTAAATATGAAAATTGGAATTGATGAGAACATGGGGAATTAATTGAAATATAATGGAAAAATTGAGAGAATATAAATGTATGCGTGCGCGGCCATTAAAATTGAAAATCGATAATGTAGAGGTATGCGTGCAATTCATATAATACAATGGGATAATGGACTAATCTACTAAAATGACTATAAATATGTATTGCATAGATAAAGTATATATGTACGTATGTATATAATGGAATGGTCTGGAAAATTAATGGAATCACGTGCATACTACATGCAGTTGTTGTTATCTTATGCACATTATACATAAGAACAATGGGAAATATATGCGCGTGTCCAAAACATAATGATATTGTTGCGCAAAACAACACTTGGGCCTTTATAAATGCGATTATGTGTACTGTTAGGTACACATAATTAGAATAAAGAAGAATTATGGTGTGACTGAATACAGTCACACAAAAAAAATTATGGGGAAAGTTCCGAATCGCTGGATCGAGCTTTCAAAATGGGACTTTTTTTAAAAGGTAGATTCCGATACGCTGATAACGAAAATGATGGTCTTTTTTGGCGATTGCGCCATCTAGTGGCCGAAAAACGCAATAGATTTTTTTTGCAAAAATCATGTTTTTGCGATTTTCTCTGTAACGGTAAATTGTGAGAATATGGTTCTTTGACCAAAAGATGCGTCTCTTTGAGCTCTATATTCTGAAAAAAAATTATTTTCAAAAAGTCTTGTAGAAGGATAATAAAGGATATTTTGTGACTTTTGACTATTTTCACATTTTTGCCAATTTCTCAGAAAGGAATGGTGATAATCGGTTCAAATTTCTTGCAAATAAAAAAGGACATCATGAGCAAGTTTTTCCGATTTTTACTTTGGTCCTGATGTAGAAGGCAAAAATCATAGAGAAAAATGATTTTAATGTTGCGAAATTTTATATTTTGTGTTTTTCGTGCTTGTGTGCATGTGTATGTATGTGTGTATGTGCATTTGTAGAAGGCAAATCTATCAGTGTGTATATGCACGCATGTGTGTGTGTGTGTGTGTGTGTGTGTGCATGTGTGTGTTTGCGCGTTTGTATAAGGCAAATCTATCAGTGCTTGTATGCACGCATATGTATACGTATGTTCATGTGTGTTTGTGTGTGTGTATGTGTGCATGTATGTGTATGTGCATTTGTAGAAGGCAAACCGGACAGTGTGTATGCCTGTATAGAAAATGCTTACTGCACACACTGGCAGGTTTTCCTGTGTATATATATGTATTCTGCGTCTCCACAAAAATTCACATAAATGTAAATCCAAATTTTCTTTTTTTACACCCCCTCGTGACAGCCGCGATTTCAATGATCGCCAACTGCTCTCAATATTTTGGGTGTGTGCTCCAGATTCTGGATCAATAAAATTCTCCGAATGATTAACTGTTTTATGAACGAACCCGTGCGCGCTTAAATCAAAATATCCGCCCCAACAATCTGTGTAAATTTCGGTACCCTCATTGACATGTTTTTTAACAATATCAAGAAGTGTATCTTTATCACGCGCATTGTCGGGGCAAATTTCCAATCGGTAGTTGGTACTATTACGCTCGATCATTCCTACGATCCAACTACCTTCCACAATTCTTCCGCGTTCGTATTTCCGTTTCCCGATTTTTGTTTCATCGATCTCGACTGTGCAACCTGGACCACCAATTTTTCCGTCTTCTTCGTAATGTCTATCTAGAGAGATCATGCATACTTCTCGCGCGAATGAAAATCTATCTGCTATTGTTTCACGTGAAACAACAACACCGCTTATAATACTGCTCTCTCTAATAGTTTGATCAAATGAAAACCGGTTAGCAAAACAATACGCAATTATCATACACATTTCAGGCGAAATGTGACAATTTTCAAACCACGTATTCGTTGATCGCGAGATTCTATGACGGCCGTTTTTGAAGTTGCAACGGAAAAATCCAAAATTATGTCCGCGTTCCACACTCATCATTTTCTTATACTTTTTGCAATATTTTTCCGCGGTCAACAAACCATTTTCTGTTATCCATTCTTCTGTTGATCCAGAATCCTTTAATACTTCGCAAAGTTTAAACAAATTCCATTTGAAATTACCTCCGAAAATGAAAAAATATATAATTTTTCTTATTTTTGTTATTATTTATTTATTTTTATATCAATTATATTATTATAAATTTCTTTAATTTTTTCATTACTATAAATTTTTACTCACCTTAAATCCATAATTTTCAATTTAATAATATTAAAATAATACGAAATTTTTATCAAATTTTTTTATCACTTCACTGCTTCAAACAACAAATGAAAATAAATAATTTTATAAAATTTTTGAATTACCTAGAACAGCCTACTTATCTATAAAAAATGTTTTAATTTTTTAATTGAAAATATACTGCAACTACTGCATAAAAAGTTTTCCGTTATTTTCAAATTACATTCTCTGCATTTTCTATACAGACATATACATACTGTCAGGTTTGCCTTGTACAAGTGCACATACCCACAGAAATGCACATACACACAGTGACAGATTTGCTTCTACAAATGCACATACACACATACATACACATGCACACAAGCACGAAAAACACAAAATACAAAATTTTACACCATTAAAATCATTTCTCTCTATGATTTTTGCCTTACATCAGGACCAAAGTAAAAATCGGAAAAACTTGCTCATGATGTCCTTTTTTATTTGCAAAAAATTTGAACCGATTATGCCCACTCTTTTCTGAGAAATTAGCAGAAATGTAAAAATAGTCAAAAATAAAAAAATGTCCTTTATTATCCTTCTACAAGGACTTTTTGGAAATAATTTTTTTTCAGAATATAGAGCTTAAAGAGCCGCATCTTTTGGTCAAAGAACCATGTTCTCACAATTTACCGTTACAGAGAAAATCGCAAAAACATGATTTTTGCAAAAAAAATCAATTGCATTTTTCGGACACTAGATGGCGCCATCGCCAAAAAAGACCATCATTTTCGTTATCAGCGTATCGGAATCTACCTTTTAAAAAAAGTCCCATTTTGAAAGCTCGATCCAGCGATTCGGAACTTCAGCCAAAATTAATACCCTCACATTACACCTTCCATGATTCATTTATTTCATTTTTTTTTTCAGTTACAAAAATTAAACAAACTAAAATAAATTTTGAAAAATAACAAAAACATGAAAAAATCCAACTTGAAAAATAATATAAACAAATTAAAATTTCAAAAAATTTAACAAAATAAAATTAAAAAAAGGTAAAAAAATAAAATTAAAAAAAATTATTGCTTGAGTTTAAATTCTCCCGAATGATATGTAAATCTACTTGAATATTTAAGAAGATCTTCTGACGGTGTCCAAATTGATTCTTCTTCAAAGTTTATTAATAACTTACTTAAAAGAATATTTTCGGTTGTTTTGACAGAAAGTCTGTTTGTTTTTCTAGTTTTTAATAAATTCATATCTGAAAATATTCTCTCCGCAGCTGCACTGCTATGAGGTAAAATTGCAAGTTTAAGCATATATTCAGCAAGATCCTTATATAAAAATTCACCAAATACATTTTTGATATTTCCTAATTTGATCCAAGTTGAAACCACATCTTCATCCTTGTGTTGAAGAATTAAATCCGTTTCGGCAACTAAATTTCTCCATTGGTCATTTAAAAGTTCTTTGCAAGATTGTTCATAATATGGAAACGAATTCAATAGAGGCAAAATGCACGGAAGTTCACCTGTAGCAATTAATTCAGGGACAATGAATCTTAGAAGATTAACCCTCTCTCAGCAAAATTAACTCTTTTCTTAATTTGAATACAGAATTCAATGTAAAAATTTTGAATTCTTTTTTTTACATTTAATACTGCAGAAGAATCCAACTTCGCTTTTTGAACAAATTCGTCAAAATTTAAACCACAATATATAAATGATGGTTCTATTTGAAAATTATTATTTTTGTAGTCAATGTCAATATTTTTGGAATATTGTGGTTTTATAAAATTTTTATGAACTGTAAGTAGTAATTCTTTCATTGTAAGAATAATTAAATGTACTTGAGTAGATTCAGACTGGAACATTTTATTTGCTTTATTCACAAATTTTAAAATATATGATAAAAATATCAAGTATAATTTAGACTCTGAACTTTGAAAGAATTCAAATATTTCTTTTGCATTTGAAGATTTTGTACGGGATTCTTCATGGCAATATAAAATAAAATAATGCAGCAAAGGCTGCCATTGCTCTAATATTCTGTTTGCAGCATCTTCATATGATAGCCATCGTGTACTGGCTAAGCATAAAATTTTATGTTGCATCACATTAAAAAGTTCTTAAAAATCCTTTAGCTATTCCTGTCGTTTAGGACTGTGTGAAAAATGTGAATGTATATTTTTAATATTTTTTTCTATATTTTGCGGTAAAGTTTTAGCTGCTGCAGATGCAATTAAATGTGATGTATGACACATACAACCAATATAAAATAATAATTCATTGTCACGCTGTAGTTTTGCTTTTACACCATTAATATTCCCAGACATAACTGATGCATTATCTGATGCCAATGCAGCCATGTTTTTCAAAGGTATTTTTTGTTCTTTAAGTTTATTTATTATTGCAGAATAAATTCCATCGGCATCTGCATTTTTTATTTGCAATAATGCTAGAAATTTATCCTTAATTTTTTGCCTGGCAGAAACAAATATACGGACAACAAGAACTAGAGACTTTACCGTGCTTACATCGGTAGTTTCATCAATAATTAATGCAAATAAATTATTTTTCAGATAATCAGATAGTTGCTTTAATGCATATGGTGCTAAAATATTGGCCTCTATTGCGAATATCGATTGTGTTTTTGATCGAATGATGAAAAGCTGTTCGATTGTAAAATAATTCGGTATTGTGTAACACAATCGTAAGCATAAATTAGTAATGCCATATGCGTTATTAAAATTATAATCTATTGTGAATCTTTTTAACACTATTGTGAATATTTTTAACACTATTGTGAAAAATGCTAGTTTTTCATTGCTTATGTGATTTAAATTTTGTTTTGAGAAAATTGATATTGGGTATTTGGTCCACCACCAGTTGCTGTTTGTTCTTTTTTGTTGTGGATCAATTTTTTTTAATATTAAATTTTAAATCAGTCCACACTGAAATAGAATAATTGTTAGATGTATGATAAATGCTATAAAATATTTGTTAAATACTTTTGTTCCTTCATGATTTTACTGGAGGAAAAAGACTGTTTAAAATGTCAGCATACTTTCCCCAATTATTTAAAATTTGGCTTTTTCTATAAAGTCCCTGTGCAATTTGAGGATTTTGTTTCATAATTTCTATCAGTTTTTCAACCTGATTTTTGTTACTTAAATTTCTAATAAAATAATAATAATAATAAAATAAGAATATGTATTAAAATATAATTTTTAGTAATTACATTTAAAAAAAAACAAAGAACCACGTAAAACAATGAAATATCATCATAAAATGAACAAAAAAAATGATATTCGTTCGTTAAAAGACAATCGAACGAGTGATACGATCACAATCGAACATATCATTCGCAATCGATACTCGCAATACCAAAACTTCGATTGTACGATATTCACAATAGAGGCCATTATTAATGAAAGCAGTAGCTTTAGTTCGTCCACAATTTACTTCTTTTGTAGAATCATAGCATATTGCTTTAAGTAACCCTGGGGGTCGATTATGTACTTTCGTTATAAATAACGATAAAGTAAAATAGCGATAAAGTAAGTGCGATTATGAACTCTCTACGATAAAGAGCTTTCGTGAGAGTTTACCACACGTTATTTTCAAATTCACCATACTATGTTTTACACACTGATCAACCACTATAATAAGATGTGACACTCTTTTTTTTTAAATTTACCAACACAATTTATCTTAAGAATTATTTTTTAATTATTTTATTTTTTATTTATTGTAAGAATTTATTTTACAATTAAGAAATTTAACAAAAATGTAAAAACATTTGATACCAAACACAAAATTTTAAGTGTGATGCATTAATTTTGTTTATTTTAGATAAAAAACTTTTAATAACAAAATTTGTACTTTTTTTAATGAGTATACCCTGTAATAATGTTACATTTTTTAAAACGGTTGGAGTTTCAGTTCCATT
Organism: Villa cingulata; assembly: GCA_951394055.1. Taxonomy (NCBI): domain Eukaryota; kingdom Metazoa; phylum Arthropoda; class Insecta; order Diptera; family Bombyliidae; genus Villa; species Villa cingulata. The sequence continues at coordinate 29,989,780 of OX596020.1, read as the reverse complement.
TTGTTTGTCTCTTTTTTATACAAAGGCTCTTAATTACTATCGATTTTTAGCAAAACCGTTAAGGCCGAATGAATAACGGGACAAAGGTCATGAGAAATTTTTGCTAACAAGTGCTCAGTGTCATTACTGTATGAATATAGATTTACTGTGGTTTTACATTCTAAAGTGTAAACAAAAAAAAATCAAGAAGCAGTGATATTAGAAGTGCAGTGAAATTGTAAAAAATAAATAATACAGAAAGTAAGTTTTATAAATTATTGTAAATTAAATATATTATTATTAAATAATGTGGTGTAGAGTAAAAATATTTTAGGGAACAAATATAATTCATTTTACAGTGTCTTTATAAATTTTTTAAATAAAAATTATGTACTTGCATATACATAATCCCTTTCTTTTTTTATAATTATATTGAATATTCATATTTAATATGAATATATAATATAATTAATTATTATAAAGTTGTAAATTTGATATGTGATATATCTATATTAAAAATACACAAGTAGTGAAAATATTTAATGATATTTTTCCTTGTATCCGGGAAAGAATAAATTATAAAATTTAAAATTCAAATTTTCATATATATTTGTAATGAGTTCTTTATAAATGTTATTTTAGTTAATAACATTTTCAGAAGTAAAATATTAAAATAATTGATGTGTTTATTATAGCCTGTTCGCTAAAACTAGAACTTTTTTTGACACTGACAGTGAATGGACTTTAACTGAAATTTGTTCACAATTTTATTATTGAGATTATTGAATATTTTTTAATTTCTTTTTTTAGCAATATGAATTCAAACAGACATTTGGATTTTACCATCGCGGCATTTTTATCGTTAGAAGATTCAGACGGAGATGAAAATGTCACAAATATGCGTGTGGAAAGAAGATTTATAAGAGACCACTCTGATCCTCTTTCTTTACCAGCGGAGGAATTTAAAAATATTTTCAGATTTTTAAAAGATGGCTTTAGAGTATTTTTTGAGGATTTGAAAGTATTTTTAAATGATATAAAGACGATCAGAGGTATACCGAAAGAGATACGTGTGCTTGCTGCTATAAGATTTTTCGCTACAGGTAAATCCATTAATAAGAATTAAACTTCTTAAACTCCGGGGACGTGTTTCTGTTCGAAATCTAAAAAGCATGAAAAAATATTTAAAGTGTACACTAATTACTAATAATAAAAATGATTAAAAGCATATTTTGAATTTTTATTTCGCAAAATTCTTACAGAAGATCCCACATTCTGCTTGAGTTTTTGCAGTTGCTTCTAGGGCATTTAATTGCTGTGTCAGATGCTCCCATTTTTCCTGCTGCAGACGTTTCCCTTGTATAGTTTCAAATCTAAAAAAAGTGGAAAAGAAAGTAGAATAGTATTAAATTGGTAAATTTTAATAATAAATAATGTTTACTTACTAAGCTCTTATCGTTGAAGAGGTGTTCGATTAGATTCTCCCTTTGCACCGGCGCTGCTTTCTTGGCTCTTTTTTGCTCCATTCCTAAAAAAGTGCATATAGAAAATTAAAAATACATATTATAAATTTGAATATCACAAAAAAAATAAGCAAAACATGAATACTTACTAATTATATGATATTATTTTCTCACAATATTTTCTAATCACAGTCCACGTTCACTGACGCAACAAATGATGTATTTTTCAATGTACTTTATGCATAGCGACGGCAATTTCATTGTCGTTATGTTAAAGTACAAATAACGATACGAAAACGCTAATAAAGTACGTTCGTAATACCACTTTATCGCTATTTTCAAGTTCACCACAGAAAAGAGCGAAAGCTCTCTTAATTAATAACGATAAAGTGCGTTCGTAATACCACTTTATCTTTATGAGTGAATAACGATAGCGAAATAACGATAAAGTACGTTCATAATCGACCCCCTGGTAAGGAATTCATTAATGAAAGTGATAGATGATTTTTAATACAATACATAACTAGCATGAGCTCAATTTTTTGTTTTGAATATTGTTCTTGAAGTGTATTACTTTTTTGAATTATTTCAATTATATTCAAACTTTTAGCTTTATCATTTTCTTTTTTTTTATGTGAGCTTGTTTCTTCGTGCCTTTTCAATAAAGACTTATTATTCGCTAATTTTGTTAAACAATATTTACAAAAGCAACAATCTTCAACTTTTTTTAACCATGGAAACAAATTTTCCCACTCAATTTTATATTTTTTTTCTTTTACGATTTTCGTCAATCGAATCAGATCTGTAGTGCGTTTCTGTAACTCGATAGAGAAATTTCTCAATTCTGTGACGTAATACGATTTTCAATCGCTAAACTCTACTAGTAGAGTTCTGCTGTTTCTGTAACACTCGATAGAGAATTGGTATGGTGAGTTTTCAATTAGACAGGAATTTATGAAAATGAAACAACAGCTGTAACATTTAAATCAAAGTAACGTAAAACTTATTCTGAAAGTTTGATTAACTTTTAAGTTTTGTATATATCTACTCATAAAATATTACATTTTATACATTGAAATACATACATATATGTACATACAAAAATTTTTCTAAAAATAAATCGAAGATAAAATGTAAAATATGTATATAAAATTATTTGTATATTTTTATTTTAAGTAAATATTCACCTGTTTTTCTGTATTCATATTTAAACAATTATGTTTACACTTTATTATTATTAATAATACTTAATACATTTTATAATACTTAATAATATGAAATTAGTACATTAAAAAAAAATAATTAAATACTATTCTATTATTAAAAAATAACTAATTTACTCTTTTTAACCTTATTAATTGGCACTATTCTATCGAAAAAATTAAAACTCAATCACTATATATACTTATAATACACTTTATTTTTACTTTTATATCCTTATCAACTGCTAATACTCTATCGAAAAAGAAACTCAACCAGTAGAGAATTAACTCAACTCAACAGACTTACAGAAACACTTTTGTAGTAGAGAAAATTGTTTCAGTAGAGTTTTCAATTTCACCACGTTACAGAAACGGTACGATAGAGAATGACGTCAAAATGACGTTGGATAGAGTATTTCAGTTGAGAATTACTCAATTTGTAAGTTACAGAAACGGACCACTGATGAGATAAATGTAAAAATATATTTATAAACACTAGTGGTTTCCTTAAATAAAAATTAATTGTGGCAACACATACATATATTTGCTTTTGCAACAATAAACATACTCATCACCAATTATAAACTTATAAGTAGTGAGAATATGTAACATATATATGTATATTCATATATATGTATATGCTTATATACAACTTCATTTAATTAAGCTTATTTACAATGTTTTATGATAAACAGCTCTTATCATTACTACTGAAAAGAGATGAGAACATGTTTTGCCACATTACCTCATCTCACTTCAATAGTAAGATTAAGCAATTGAATTTTAGTTTCTTTCTTCTTGATAAGCACTTCAACGAGTAAAGACTTTTTTTTTTATTATTGTGAAATTAATGATAGTGAAAAATATAGTTGAATATTTTATATATCGAAAATTTTTGTAATGTATGTGGTGGTATGTGTGTCATACTATCGACTATCTATGAAATAAAATAGAAAACAAAATTCGAAAAAAAATGTTTCATTTATATGAACACTGTATATGACGTGTGCATAAAGTTAGTTATATGTGGTCTATACTAGTCATAGAAAATTAAAGTATGGACACACATAACAACATACTTACTTCATGGGTTTAAGGCTGGTGGAAGTGACTGCTGCGCTTGCTGGCTATCACGAACTAGCTCGCCGGATGGGGCGTGAGTTTGTCACTTATCCTTAACCCTTTTATTTCGCAGCTTGGAGCAGTAGAAGGTTGTGAAGTCCTTCTACTTAGAATGCTCCAAATCGATTTAAACAAAAAAAATGTTGCACCCACACCGTAGACCTGTAATAAATATGGCCCCGCTCTGGCCCAGAATACAGCTACTACCATCGTTGGATCTGAAAAGAAAAGATGTATGCCTCGCCCAACGATGATAGGGACTAACCCACCTCAATAAACATAGTTCGCTGAAAACTATGTTCCCATCCTTTTTAAAATGCGGAAGTTGTGAAGATAGTGAGGAAGAAAATCACATTGTTGGAATTTGTTCTGACAAGGGGTGATGATGCAAGACAAAAGCCAAAAGTGATTAGTTTTACAAATACATTTTTATTTAATTTAATCAACCCGAAACCCTAAATTTATAAATCAAGTTATAATTCATTCCTTGTTTCTTAATTACAATTGTATATATATATGATTCCGTTCGATTACATTATAAAAAAAAATAAGATTGTGCGTTGCATACATCAAACAAAAGAAAATTCCTTAAAATAAATCCTATTTAATTTTTACACAAAGTAATCTTTTATTTTCTATTACATGTTTATATTCCTTTTCTTTTTTTTGTATATTTATAGCTTGATAAATCTAAATCAACTATCCACTATTTTATCTCTAGTTTTCCTTTTAATTTTTTTTACATTAATTTGACCTTCTTTTCTGCTTATTTCAATACATCGTTAATATGTTTATTTATTTAGAATCATAAATTTGAAATATATATTTTTTTTTTTTTTTTTTTTTTTTTACATAGATTCTCACATGTATTCTATAAATTTGTACATAGGTGTAAAAAATATTTGATTTTTATTATGGGGACCCCGATTTTTGTTTCTTACAAAATAAAATAAAAACTTAAAATAAAAAAAAATAATAATAATTCGTTGGCGCGCTTACCGTACTGACGGGAATGATGAGGTGACGATGAAGATTATGTTGATGTTGAAGTTGTTGTCGTTATTATTTTATTTTCGTTGTTTACATATGCTGATACAGTTGTCGTTGATGATGTTGTTACCAATAGATTGGATGTTGTCGAAGCGGATGTTGATGATGAGGGCAAGGTATTGATAAATGCTTCGATCTGCCGGAACCTTTCTTCTATTGGAGATTTATTCTGCATAATTTCACAACGAAGTTTCAATAACTCTTCTAAATCCTTTTCCATATTATATATGATAATATATATATATATATATGTTTGGATATAACAAAAGATACATGTATCATCACATTTCACCCAACTATAAAATCCAAACTATCATTCAAATTTATACCTTTTTTTTTTTGTTTTTTCTTTTCTTTATAAGGATGATATATTTATTTAGACAATAGATTATTGTAGATACATGTATAAATGTATGTATAGGAATGTATGCAAATTAAATATATTTATATGTATATGTATATTTATACATCTATGTGACTAAATTATATTTTGTTGATTATAATTTGTACTTTATTATTATAATTATAAATATGAAAATATTATTAAGATGAACATATTATTATTTAAAAGCTAATATGATGACATTCCGTTCATCCAGGTTTTGTTATCCAAACTATTTGTAAATATTATTTTTTTTTTTTTTGTTTTTGATACTAATCTGATTATGTTTGGTAATTAGATTATTTTAATGTAGAACTTTATAAGGTGCAAAAAATATTATTTTACTAACAATAACTACTATCCTTTAATATATTCGTATTAATTAATTTTAAACGTGTTTTAATTTCACTTGTTTTAATGGTAATTGATGGATAAACAATTATTGTACTCTATCATTTAACTATTAGATTATATATAATATTTCATAACCATAATATCGATAAACATACTATTTATAAGTAACATAACCATTTATCCTCATTAATTTTCACTTCATCAATGTTGGTAATAATGATTTGCGTTTATATCTTAGAGGTATTTCCTTTAATTACATACTTTATTTCAGTACATTACATACCACAAGAAACCAAAAAAAATTTTTCTTTTTTTTTTTTTTTTTTTTTTTACAAACACATTATATTATAAAATTACTATTCTCCGTGATTTTCTTAAAAAAATAGAACATGATTTCATTTTTCTTTCATTTACATAAATCATAAATATCTAATTTTAAATTTTTCAATTTATATTTCTCTGTTATTTATTTTTTCCTTCAAAACTAAACAACTCAACATTGTGGATTTCGAATAAAACAAAACAGATAGTAAAAAAAATGTATTTAATCTGTATTATACTTATACAGGGTGATTCTCTATCGGATGAAAACCTTGAGACAGGTGATTGTTCGTGCCGAGAAACGAAAAAAAATGTATGGAAGGGGGGGGGGGTCTATTCTCAAGGGGTAAGGAGTTACGGGGCTACGAAGTTTTTTTTTTAGGTCAAGTCACTTGTTCCGTATTTTTGGCCATAACTCACGAAATACTCAATACTTTTGAGTTATCCTGCACTCATTAGAAAGAGAATCAACGGCTCTTTACTTTGATGTCTAAATAATTTAAATTGGACTAGCAGTGCTGAAGATACGGCTCATCAAGGTCAAAAATTCAAGGAAAAAAACCGAAAATTTTAAGTTCAAGGTCAAATATCTCAAAATTTTGCCCTATTTTTTTTTAATTTTTTTACTTAAAATATAGCCCAATGCATTGCCTTTCATTTGCTTTTTATTTTATTTGATTGTCTTTCGTAGTTCTTGAGTTCTGCGATAAAATACGACAGTGGTTTTGCATCGAAAAGTTGTTACCTGTTGTTGTTGTTGATATTTCTCGTTGAGAAAAGAAATAAAAGTGGTTTACCTTGTTTCATACTGTTGTAAACCTGAAAGAAAAAAAAGAATAAATTAATCTTCAAATTTAATTAAAATAATTATAATTAAATAATTAAAATAGTTTTTATACTTACTTGTAACTTGTCACTTCGTTTGTTTACATTTTAAAATGACATTGTCACGATTCTTCTTCTTCTTCTTCTTTTTTTTATAACTATTACAATTTGTAACAGATTCAGCAGAAAAACAACGAACGTAACCACTGGAATTTTCTGTCGATCCGTTGACGTTACAGCGGGCGGCGAATTGATAGAAAATTCCAGAGTACAACTGTTTACTATTTTTTTTTTTTGTGTGTGTGACGAGGGATATATAAACGGGCTCGTCACAACACAGTAGTTTTTTAGTTTTTTTTAGTTTTTAGTTTTGATTTGTTTTCTTTAAAAGTTTTGTTTTTTTCTGCTGAATTTTTTTTTAGTTTTGAAGTTAAATTTTTACTTTTTAAATAAGAAGTGTAGTTTTTTTTAATTTTTCTTTTAGTTTAAGTTTAGTCTAGTTTTAATCTAATTTAGTTTAATTTAATTTAAATTTAATTTAGTTTAAAGTTTTGTTCTTTAAAAAAAAAAAAAATAAAAAAGTGAAAAAGAATCAGATAAAAATCGTTTTTCTTTATTTTTCGTGGGTAAGTGAAATTTTCCTTTGTGCAATACTTCTTTAAAATTGCTTTGTTCTAATAACCCCTTCGCATATAAAGGGTTAAAAGAATAAAGTCTTTTGTTTTTTTTTCTTTCCTTTGTTCTTTTTCCCAGTCCACACATTTTATTTTCAAGGCTCCGCTCGGCCCCTAATTTTCATCTTTTGTCCTTGCTAGTGTTCTTAGTTAAAAGAATATAGCAAATTTTTTCATTTTTTTATAACATTGGTGTCAGGTGTGGGGTGGTATCGTTTCGAACGATCTTAGAAATAAGATCTTACCACCTCATTTCTTTTTTTTTACATTTTTTTTTTACTTTTATTATCCTTTTTCAGGATAATTTTTTCTTTTTCTGCAAAAGAAAAGAAAAAGAAAAAATAATTTTTGACGACGCTTTGCTGCTGCATTGTATTTAAAGCAGCATTTATTTTTCTATTTTCGTCTACTTTGTACTGTGTGTACAAAGTATAACAAAAAGTGTAGTAAAGACACTACACACATTTTTTTCCTTTCTCTTTTTTTTATATAGAAAATAAAAAATTTTTAGAAAAATTGTCGTTTTCTTATTTTTTTTTTGTGATTTTACAGGGAAAAATAAAATAAAAAAAAAAAAAAAAAAAAAAAAAAAAAGAAAAATTCTAAAATAAAAAGAAATTTTTTTTTGTGTGTGAAAAAAAAAAAAACAGAAAAAAAAAAAATCATTTTTTTTTTGGGAAAAGAATAAAGAAATAGTTCTTTTAAACATAAAAAAAATTGTGTTTTATTGTGCCCTTAGTTTTTTTTTTTTTTTTTTTATTTATTTTACTTTTGTGAAAAACGGTGTTTGAAATTAGAATTATAATCTTTACGCGCGTATTTTCCGCCGTTATACACGCGTAATACATCCTCTTTGTCATAATCTTCTTTGTTTGAAATTAGACGCACAACCTTTACGCGCGTAATATATCGTCTTTGTGATAATTTTCTTTGTTTGAAATACAAGGCAAACAAACAAAGAAAATTTCTCCATTTATTCTTACAGGGTGATTGTTTTTTTTTTTGTTCTTATTTTCATAATTGTATACAAAATTTTTTTTTTTTTTTTTTTACAAATTTCTTTTTTTTTTTTAATTTTTTTTTACCATAGGGTTACAGGTTGATCAGTTTATTCCTTTTTTTCGCATTTACAGGTATTTTCTTTTACAGGGTAGTCATTTTTTTTTTCTCTTTTGTAGTAAAAAATACAAATATTTTTGAATCATCTATTTTTATAGGGTAGTCATTTTTCTTCTTGTGGTTATAAAATACAAAATTTTTTTTTTTTTTTTTTTTGGTGGTTCTCCTCTTTCTCTTATTTATTTATTTATTTTTTTCTTCGTACCAAACCAAGATTTTTCTTTTGGTTAAACATTTATTTTTACAGGGTGGTTCTTTTCTTTCTCTCTCCGTTTCCTTTTGCGCGTGAGGGAGATATACCAATTTTGTTTTTTATCACAAAAATTTCTGTTGGGTATTCTACACTGCTGGTATATAGTGTGGAATACATTTATTCGTTCAGCGTTGTTCTATATACAGACAGTTCATTTTACATTTCTTTTACACATTTTTTATTTTATTTCAGCTGTGTGAGCAACAGGTTACGATATCAGTGCAGTACATAACTTTATCAATTTTACAGGGTGTCACGAACTTCTTGTTTTCTTGTTGCATCCTTGACTTTCCTTTAAAGTTGAACTTTGTAATTCCTTTCTTTTACATTCAGTCTATTCCTTTCCTGAATTTGGGTACATTTTCCATTCCATTTCTGTCTATCTTTCTTTTCATTTGTTTTCTGAGTTATCATGTCTGATACTGACAAATCAACGACACCAGAGGGTAGAGAAAGTCAAGCTTCTACACCAAACAACTTGACTGAGTCCACTCTATTAGATCTTGCCCGGCAGATGACACTACAGGTCCAGATGATTTCTGAAGTGACTAATGCCCTCAGAGGTCTATCACAGAGAGTTGAGCATATAGAGAGTAATAATAGGGTACTCAACTCAGCCCGAACAGATACAGTGGCCCATTCTACAGATATACCTACTCCAGAGGTCGTCAGATCTGCACCTACAGTTCCCGTTTTGGATACAGTCCCTCAAATAAACCCCCTTTTGAGACAAATGACTTTATCTGAGACATTGGGTACTTCTATTGGTGTTCAGCCTACCTCTGTGGCTACACATGTTCTTACAGAACCCTCTCCAGTCCTCTCCTCTATTGCCAACCTACCTACTTCTACCCAACGGAATTCAATTAATGAGTTATCTACCCAAAGGCCTAACCAAATGACAAGCCATACAGTTTTTACTAGACCTTCCGTTGAGACAGAAATTGCTTTTGCCTCCTCGCGTCTGAACATGGGTCAGACTTACCTAGCCCCTGAGACCAATATGGAACCTAGGCTTTCTGCCATAGGTCATCAGACAGACACGTACGCTCGACGGCTAGAATCCTGCTTTCCGACAAATGTAGACCCTCCTACTTCCAGCCATCGGGTCTATAACAGTTTATACGAGCCAATGCATAGTCGAAATCGATCGAATGTACATTTTGACGGGCCCTATACTAATAGTGGCAGGAGTACTGTGTCTGGTGGCCATCCTTATATGAAAATCAATCCTAGGGAATACGATGGTAGGGAGCCATGGCAAAATTATAGGTCGCACTTCGACGCGGTAGCAAGGGCGAATGGTTGGCCTGATGAATTTAAGGCCCTTGGCTTGGCACCTCATTTGACAGGAACGGCCTTAGCCTTCTTCGAAACACTACCCAGAGCCGTTCAAGACGATTACCACCTGCTGGATCGAGCCTTAGACAATAGGTTCAGCATTCAGTATAGGCAATCGGTGGCCCATATCCAACTGCGTGGTCGAATTCAGAGGGACAAGGAATCACTCCCAGAATTTGCCACGCAAGTACAAAAACTAGTGTACCTAGCTTTCCCAGACTGTCCTGAGACAGCAAGAGACAGGATAGCCTTAGGACAATTTGTGGACGGTCTCCTTGATTTGGAGGTCCAACAGCGTGTCCGTGACGCAGCCCCTGAGTGCTTGGAAGAAGCCCTGGCACTAGCTAGTAGAATGGAAGCTAGTAGGGATGCAACACGGATAAGCCGAAGAGGGATCCGGGTAAATCAAGCGGTCGTCCAGAACAAGGAAAAAACCAGTAAAGCTAAGAAATCGGGAAAAGCCAACAGCTCAGCTTAGAGGAGTGCAAGTTGAGCTTCCCGATACAAGACACTCCAACTGGTTGTCCTACCCTAGCGACTGGGGTGACTGGTAGAATCAAATTCTTCAATTCGGAAAAACATTTTGGGTTTATTGTCAGAGACGACACAAATGAGGAGATATTTTTGCATCGCGATGCAATGAAACCACTGGGGAAAGTAGCATTGCAGCGTGGTGACAGAGTCCAATTTGATGTAGTTTCCAGTGCCCGTACTCCTCAAGCCACGAATATAGTTCTCTTGGGTACTAATTCAAGACCCCAAAACTCTACAGTCACCTCATCTACTGCTTCTAGTCCTACCCCTCGTACCAACAACATCGATATTTCTAATCCTAACGCATACCCTAACAGTACAATGCCTATCTCTCGTCCTAATGTCTCTAGTTCTGAAGGTACAGCCACGCCTATCCAAAAGCCTATAATTCCTTCTGATTTTAATTACCGTGGCCTTCGTAACAATTTTGGCTCCAATACTACATATACTACTAGTCCAAATTCCGCACTCGTTTCTAATGTTAGTCCCACAGCCACCGTTCCTACTACCCCTTGTTCAAATAGTGTTATAGTTGATCCACCTAGCCCTGTAATCACCCATATATCTTCATTGAAAGTTCTCCCTAATTTAACAATTGGCAATTTTTCGGATTCTCCAAATAATTGTTTAAATACTACACCCCTACCTTTGGTCAGTCAATCCCCTGTAACTACTACTGTCGACGTGACTAAAACATCCCTTCCGTTGCACTGTAACCAATCGGTTATCAGTCCAATTTCTGGACATAGAAATGGTCCTATACCTAAATCTAATCCACCTACATACTCTACTGACCTATCTACGGCGTCTAATCCATCAGTTTCTACCAAACCTTCCACTTCTTCTTCGATTTTCGAACAATCCTCTTCATCAGAGTCAACTTCTAGGATTATACCAGCCCTATGTCGTTCTGATGACCCTTCGAGTACCTTTAATAATCCTTTAAACTAATCTCCACTGACCTATGGGGGCCGAAGTTAGTGGAGGATAAGGCCCCATCCCTAATTCCTATCACAGTTGTCACAGCTGGTCCTAACCTTAACCTCCTAGGCTCTGTCAATGGAGTCCCTGTCATGATGATAGTCGATACTGGTGCTACTAGGACTATAGTAAATCCTAGAGTACTGCGGAGATGCTCTTGTCCGGTCGAAGTCATGCCTTCATTTGCACAAATACAAAGTGTTACTGGTGAAACCATCCCAGTCGAAGGTACAGTTTGCGTTGATTTTATGGTAGGTAAGTTCTCTACTAAACACTATGTCTATTCTGCAGAAATCTTTGACGATTGCATCCTGGGAATGGATTTCTTAAAGCAACATCACTGTATCCTAGATTTGGAAAAAGATCTACTTCATATACAAGAAGAAGCAGTGCCCTTAAATCATTCACCTTCCTTTTTAGCAAAAACTTTAAAAACCCTCGAACTTCTTCCCTCTCAGGAGATTTTAATTCCCCTCGACACAACCCTTCCTACAGACACGGATGTTCTCCTCTCAGCTTCCTCTCTGCTGCCGGAACAGATGTGTCTGATTTCTTCTATTTCTCGTGTATCCAATGGCCAGGTATGGACTAGGATTTCTAACCTATCCTACCAAACTATTACCCTACCTAGTCGCTTACCTGTGGCCCATTTGGATACTGACCTGACTATCCTGTGTAATGAAGTTCGAGAAATTCCTATTGCTACTACACTGCCTTCTCATTTGAATGACCTCTTCCTATCTAGTAGTGAAGGACTTCAACCTGTCCAACAATCTGCTCTAAGAGATCTTCTTATTGAATTCCAATCTGTCTTTTCTAAATCTAAAGAAGACATCGGACGAACTAGTATCCTTCGACACAAAATAGACACCGGCCTCGCACAACCCGTTAAACAACCTCCTCGTCGTATTCCCTTCTCTAGACGAGTTGAGGCCGAACAAATGGTTAAGGATATGAAAGAACAAGGTGTCATTCAATCCTCTACCAGCCCTTGGAGTTCTCCGGTAGTCCTTGTGAAAAAGAAAGATGGTTCGCTCCGTTTCTGCATCGATTATCGGCGTTTGAACGAAGTTACCAAAAAGGACTCCTATCCTCTACCGCGTATTGACCTTACTCTTGAAGCTTTGGGTAAGTCAAAGTGGTTTGCGTCCCTAGATCTTCTCTCGGGATATTTCCAAGTGGAAATGCATCCCGATGATAAAGAAAAAACCGCGTTTAGTATCGGTTCGGGATTATACGAATTCAATGTAATGCCTTTTGGCCTGACTAATGCTCCTGCAACTTTCCAGCGCTTGATGGAGATAGTGCTGCATGATATTCCCTATACTATGTCCCTAGGATACCTAGACGACCTACTGGTACATGCCGAATCCTTCGATATCCTACTGAAGAATTTAAGAGTGGTATTTCATCGCTTATCTCAAGCGGGCTTGAAACTATCGCCCAAGAAATGCCATCTATGTCGCCGAGAAGTCAGATTTTTGGGGCATGTGATTTCGGAGCGAGGACTCTCGACAGACCCGGAAAAGATTGAGTCTGTGCGTAACTGGCCTAGACCCAGTAGCAAGAAAGATGTCCAGTCTTTTCTCGGTCTGTGTGCGTATTATAGACGTTTTGTGCGAGACTTCTCTTCAATCAGTAAGCCACTTACTGGACTTACTGAGAAGGCCTCAAGGTTTGAATGGACACCGGAGTGTGACCGTGCTTTTCAGACCTTGAAGGAGAAGTTGACTCAGGCGCCTGTACTAGCACAACCGAATGATCATGACCCATTTATCCTCGACACTGATGCCAGTCAATTTGCATGGGGGGCGGTCCTGTCACAGCTCCAGCATGGCGAGGAAAAGGTCGTCGAATACTACAGTAAGACGTTGAGCGGACCCGAGAGGAATTACTGCGTAACGCGAAGGGAGCTCTTGGCAGTTGTGAAGGCTGTAGCCCATTTTCGCCCTTATGTCCTCGGAAGACGCTTTCTATTGCGCACCGACCACGCATCTCTGCGATGGTTGATGAACTTTAGAGAGCCTGAAGGACAAGTTGCACGGTGGATAGAGAGGCTACAGGAGTTTGATTTTGAGATTCAACACCGTGCAGGGAAGAATCATGGCAACGCGGATGCTCTCTCTCGTCGTCCTTGCGAGTCTTCGTCCTGTGTCTACTGTAGCAGGCTTGACGAAAAACAGATGTTGCTGGTGAAGACTGCAGCCATACAAGCCATGGATATGGGACAGATTCAGGCAACCGATCCGGACCTGCAAGCAGTTCGACAGTGGCTAAGTTCTAGCGGTAGACCAGAGGCTGAAACGTTGAGCTCGGCCGCCCCTGCTCTTAAATCTTACTGGTCCATGTTCTCTTCCCTAGTCCTTAAGGATGGCGTTATCTACCGTCATTCCCCCAATCCTCCCTATCAGCTACAGGTGTTGGTTCCTGAGTGCTTACAGGCAGAAGTACTGAAGCACATGCACGATAGTCCGGCCGGTGGCCATTTTGGCATAGAGAAAACCCTCGCGAAAGTACGCGAGAGATACTATTGGATAGGACTATCTGCAAGTGTTCGACGCTACTGCCTTCGCTGCACAGTATGTCAGCAAAGAAAAGGGCCAATTCCTCGAACGAGGGCACCCTTACAGGTGCGAGTCTCTGGCTACCCGTTCGAGAGAGTTGCTGTTGACATACTAGGACCACTACCTGTAACTGGTAATGGCAATAAGTACATCCTAGTCATGATGGACTACTTCACCAGGTGGCCTGAAGCGTTTGCGATCCCAGACCAAACTGCTGAAACGGTAGCAGAAGTATTGGTCAGCCAAGTCTTTTCGCGATTCGGGTTATGTAAACAATTACACTCCGACCAAGGACGTAATTTTGAGTCTGCGGTATTTAAGGAGATTCTCCGTCGTTTTCGGATCGAGAAGACGCGAACCACTGCGCTACACCCTCAGAGTGATGGTCTTGTCGAACGTTTCAACAGAACCATCTTAGACTACCTCTCCAAATTTGTAGACAAACACCAAAAAGATTGGGATACCTACCTGCCTTTTCTTCTCCTTGCTTATCGTTCTTCGGTTCAAAAGTCCACGCAAAACACTCCCGCTTTCCTAAATTTGGGACGTGAACTTCGACTTCCTTTCCAATTACTAACTGGTGGACCTCCAGATCAACATCTGCAAGATGTACCCACCTATGTGGAGAATCTTCAGGAAAGACTTTCGAAGGTCTACTCTTTCAATCGGTCACAGCTCACCGAAGCTAGTCGGAGAATGAAAGACCGTTACGATTTGTCCGCGAAAGCAAACCCTTTTAAAATTGGAGACTTTGTCTGGCTTTATAACCCCAAGAGAAAGAGAGGCTATAGCCCTAAACTACAACGAGACTGGGATGGTCCATACGAAATAATCGAATTGGTCACAGATGTCGTCTATAAAATTAAGCATAAGACTTCGAACCGAACGAGTGTCGTCCACCGCGATCGTTTAGCTCCAGCAGTTATCTGACGTTATTTTACCCCTTCTCATGTCCGTTTCCTTCCTAACCTTTTATTTTGTCACGTTTTCTTACTGGTCTACCCTCCTCACTCCCTCTTCCCTTCCGACGAGCCTAGATGTTTAATTTAATTAACTATCTTAATTTAATTTTATTTGTACCGAACCTATTTACTGCGCAAAGCTTGTTTTTTTTTCCTTTCTTTCTTTCCAGGTAAGCGCAGCAGCTGGAGGATTTCAGGATCCCACCAGATCTCCTCTAGTAATCCCTGTCTGTCAGCCACATCTAGACGCTCAGTTGGGACTTTGAGCTCTTAAACGGGGGGTCGTGTTGTAAACCTGAAAGAAAAAAAAGAATAAATTAATCTTCAAATTTAATTAAAATAATTATAATTAAATAATTAAAATAGTTTTTATACTTACTTGTAACTTGTCACTTCGTTTGTTTACATTTTAAAATGACATTGTCACGATTCTTCTTCTTCTTCTTCTTTTTTTTATAACTATTACAATTTGTAACAGATTCAGCAGAAAAACAACGAACGTAACCACTGGAATTTTCTGTCGATCCGTTGACGTTACAGCGGGCGGCGAATTGATAGAAAATTCCAGAGTACAACTGTTTACTATTTTTTTTTTTTGTGTGTGTGACGAGGGATATATAAACGGGCTCGTCACAACACAGTAGTTTTTTAGTTTTTTTTAGTTTTTAGTTTTGATTTGTTTTCTTTAAAAGTTTTGTTTTTTTCTGCTGAATTTTTTTTAGTTTTGAAGTTAAATTATTACTTTTTAAATAAGAAGTGTAGTTTTTTTTAATTTTTCTTTTAGTTTAAGTTTAGTCTAGTTTTAATCTAATTTAGTTTAATTTAATTTAAATTTAATTTAGTTTAAAGTTTTGTTCTTTAAAAAAAAAAAAAATAAAAAAGTGAAAAAGAATCAGATAAAAATCGTTTTTCTTTATTTTTCGTGGGTAAGTGAAATTTTCCTTTGTGCAATACTTCTTTAAAATTGCTTTGTTCTAATAACCCCTTCGCATATAAAGGGTTAAAAGAATAAAGTCTTTTGTTTTTTTTTCTTTCCTTTGTTCTTTTTCCCAGTCCACACATTTTATTTTCAAGGCTCCGCTCGGCCCCTAATTTTCATCTTTTGTCCTTGCTAGTGTTCTTAGTTAAAAGAATATAGCAAATTTTTTCATTTTTTATAACAATACATTTCGATTTGCAAATACATGAAAAAATATTCAAAAAGGATCTTTATTACTGCAGGTCAAAAGATCTTTCATGAGGATTTTTATTTTGTTAATCAGTCATAATTAAC
Organism: Villa cingulata; assembly: GCA_951394055.1. Classification (NCBI taxonomy): domain Eukaryota; kingdom Metazoa; phylum Arthropoda; class Insecta; order Diptera; family Bombyliidae; genus Villa; species Villa cingulata. The sequence goes on along the minus strand of OX596020.1, from coordinate 29,973,381 downwards.
AATCCTACTTGTCAACATTGATCGGTTTTTCTTTAAGCGCAGCTAGTTTTAATAGTATTTATCTGTATTTTTAAATTTTTAGTAAAATTTTTTGGAAAAAATGTCTCGATTTACGAACGCGGAGTATGCAGATATGATTTATTGCTATGGACTGAGCAATGGAAATTCAATGCAAGCACGGGGAGAATATCATCAGCGATTTCCACATAGAAGACTTCCTCATCATACGGTTTTCCAGAGGACGTTTCAGAGACTCAGAGAAACTGGCTCTGTACAAAATATTACTTCCTCTAATAGAAATGATGTGTCAATTTCAGTAGAGTTAGAAGAAAGAATACTGGAAATGGTCAGAAATGATCCTACGACCAGCACAAGGCGCATAGCGCGTGTTACCGGATTATCACAATCAACAGTTTGGAGAGTGCTAAATAGGGAAGACCTCTACCCTTACCACATGACACCGGTACATGAAATTTTGCCGCAAGACAGGACAAATCGCAAGAACTTCTGTTCTTGGCTGCTTGAAAAGGATTTTGATGACGATACATTTATTGATAACATTATTTGGACAGATGAGGCTCAATTTACAAAAAGTGGTGCAATAAATCTACACAATCTACATGTTTGGTCTGCAGAAAATCCTAACGCTGCTCGGCAGGTAAGAACACAAAACAGATTTTCCGTTAATGTGTGGGCAGGGATAATAGGTAACTGCGTTATGGGCCCAGTTATCCTACCAGACAGACTGAATAGTCAAAATTATTTGAATTTTTTACAGACTGACATTCAAAACTTTTTAGACGAAATGCCACTGGCACAATTAGGACGCATTTATTATCAACATGACGGAGCACCATCTCATTCCGAAAGATGTGTGCGAAATTGGCTGAACGAAAACTTCGGGGAGAGATGGATAGGACGAAACGGTCCAAATCCGTGGCCCCCCAGGTCTCCCGACTTAACCCCTCTTGATTTTTATTTCTGGGGTACCATGAAAGACATGGTTTACGCAACTGAAGTACGGACACGAAACGAGTTAATCACAAGGGTTTTTAATTGTGCAAACGCAATTAAAGAGAATATTTCGACAGTTCCTTTAAAAAGGAATATAAGAAAAAGAGCTCTGCTCTGCATCCAACGTGACGGAGGACATTTTGAAAATGTTCTTACAAATTAAATTTTGCACTAAAAAAAATCAGTCCTTTTCAGGACTACCAAATAATTATCTTAAAGAGTGAAACTTTACATTTTATTTCTTTTCTCAACGAGAAATATCAACAACAACAACAGGTAACAACTTTTCGATGCAAAACCACTGTTGTATTTTATCGCAGAACTCAAGAACTACGAAAGACAATCAAATAAAATAAAAAGCAAATGAAAGGCAATGCATTGGGCTATATTTTAAGTAAAAAAAATTAAAAAAAAATAGGGCAAAATTTTGAGATATTTGACCTTGAACTTAAAATTTTCCGTTTTTTTCCATGAATTTTTGACTTTGATGAGCCGTATCTTCAGCACCGATAGTCCAATTTAAATTATTTAGACATCAAAGTAAAGAGCCGTTGATTCTCTTTCTAATGAGTGCAGGATAACTCAAAAGTATTGAGTATTTCGTGAGTTATGGCCAAAAATACGGAACAAGTGACTTGACCTAAAAAAAAAACTTCGTAGCCCCGTAACTCCTTACCCCTTGAGAATAGACCCCCCCCTGTCATACAATTTTTTTCGTTTCTAGGCACAAACAATCACCTTCTCAAGGTTTTCATCCGATAGAGAATCACCCTGTATAATGTATTATTACATTTTTGTTAAAATTTTTTTTTTCTTTTATTTTTCTCACTGATACGATAATAAATTCTTTTACTACCATTTTTATTTACATGTATATTTTGCCTTTTATAATCTATATGCATGTGTCATCTCTTTTAAATAATTATCTTAAATTTGAACTAAAATAAATTCTCATATACAACACGTTTTGAATTCCTCGTACTATTTTTCTTTTTTTTTGTAATTCAAATTATTTCAACAAAAATTTTATAATATTTTACCACACGCTCTTTTAATTTTCAAGAAACACTAATTTCAATATGAAGAAAATATTTTATGTTCTAATTAGAAACAATAAACCCCGATAAAAAATTGCTTTAATTTAAATTATATTATTTTATGAACACCTATCCGATGGCCAAATTTTTCCTTTCTTTTAACTTATTTTACTTTTAATATTTGTTACCTTTAATATACTCGTATTAACAATCAACTGATTTTAACTTTTATTTTATATTATATCCGACCATGCGACTATTTTTAAAAATTCTTCTTTTTCCAAAAAAAACTTAAAAAAAACCGGCAAAATTTTGTTTTAAAATATATATTTCGTTGGACAGAGTTTTTCCGTACACCTTGAAATTATGCAAAAGAAAAGAAAAAAGAAATAAACGCGTGGTGCACTTTTATATTCCATCAAAACAAAAGGTGCATTTTGCTTATTGGAAGATATGAGTGGGGGTTTCATGCAAGAAAATGAAAATTGAAACGATAACTTTACATGTATGTGTAAAGTACAAAATATTTTATACAATTATGAAAGATTCTGTGAAAATCTAAAAGAAATTTCCACATGTGGTTATTTATGGAAAAGAGTTTAGAATTTTTTTAGAATTTTAAGACATATAATTTTTGTATTAAAATTCATTAAATAGATTTTGTAATTAAATTTAAAATTTTCAAAATTTTAAAAAAAAACTTGGACTGGCAATGCTGCACTTCCTAAGCATTTTCCATTTCGTTTCATGTTGGGCCTATATGATCGACTATGAACTGTATTATCGGGCGATTAAGAAAATGAACAAGTGTAGTCAACAACCGGATATATAAAAAAAATTAAAAGAAATTGCATTTAAGTAATGGAAAGGATGTACAAAATCATCTAAACATTAAATTAATCATAATTCCAAGTAAACACACATGATAAGAGTAAGGCAATCTAATATACTTTGGAAATTTTTTTAACTTTTGTAATAAACATAGAATTTTTTAAGACCCATGAAATCAACCAATTAGGGTGGCCATGCAATTTTTTTGACGTTTGAGGAACAACCTGAAATATGAAGTAAATATGAAAATTGGAATTGGTGAGAACATGGGGAATTAATTGAAAAATAATAGAAAAAATTGAGAGGGTATATATGTATGCGTGAGCGGCCACTAAAATTTTAAGTAAAATGCGCATGTAAATGTGAATGATGTATGTAATAGAATACATGAATAGGGGCGGCCATCAAAATTGAAATTACAATTATAAATGTATGAGTAAAACTCATATTGATACGTTGTGTAGTCAAAAAAAATATAGAAAAATCTAGATCAAGGGCATTGCATATTATGCATATGTATTGCATTATTATGGCAAGTGAATATACACATGCCAAAGCTATAGAAAAATCACGCGCATACGGCCTGCAGCTGTTGTTATCTTATGCACATTATACATAAGAACAATGGAAAATATATGCGCGTGTCCAAAGCATAATGGTATTGTTGCGCAAAACAACACTTGGGCCTTTATAAATGCGATTATGTGTACTGTTAGATACACATAATTAGAATAAAGAAGAATTATGGTGTGACTGAATACAGTCACACAAAAAAATTAATACCCTCACATTACATAGCAGGCTCGTTAGAAGGCTTGCCTGAAGAAAGAGGATGAAAAGGGTGAGGCTGCTAAGTATGAAATATTTGAGGAAGCGCCCAACGTGGGGAAGTCCCATGACCCTGAGATTAAGAGTCTCGGTTGAAAACAAGAAAAGCTGGGCTAGACGGGCAATGCGCATAAGAATAAAATTGCCATTCATAAACCGAAGGAAAGTGGTGTGTTCTTGCAACACAAAAATAATTTCGTAACACGCTCTGGAACAAAAGGAAAAAAAATTGAAATATGGATAATTCTCGTACATGTCACTCTTACACACCGGCCAGTGGAAGCTAGTTACACTAATGAGATGTAGTAGTTCCACCGTTCTGGTGAGGAGAACTCCAAGGGCAAGTGTCAAATGGTCATTGATGTTAATTAAAAAAAATTGAAAATTATATAATCAACATATATATAACGATGTCAACATTAAATTCCTCCAGGTTCTCATTATTTAGATTGTTGGATAATTTCCTGACAAATCCAGCTCAGTGGATATGCGAAAGCTAGTTACACTAATGAGATGTAGTAGTTCCACCGAACCAGTGAGAAGAAATCCAAGAACAAATTACTAAATGGTTATTGGTGTCAGACGAGGTAATACTTTGGACCTTGTGTAATCAACAGATATATAGGTTTCATCAATACATTCCTCCAAGTTCTCATTACATTAAATTGTTGGATAATTTCCTGATCATCTAGCTCAATGGACATGCGGAAGCTAGATACACTAATGAGATGTAGTAGTTCCGCATATACATTGGGCCAGATTCGTCATTCAAACATCCAAAATTAATGTTATGGTGGATCAGAGATTAAACATTGACACGAAGTTGTTCTATGGATTAACATTTAAAAAAAAACATTTTTACAATTTGAATTGTTTATAGAGGTCTATTATCGGATTATGATTATATGGGTCAAAGAGTAAATGACCGCTTTCTTGAAAATAGTCCAAGAAAGGATTAGTACCCGATATTAGATTAATATTTAATATTGTCTCGTCATGAGAAAGTACATTAAAATGGAGTTTTCTATTTAACATTCTTGAGAGTGAGTCTTCGTGACGAGGAATAATCGAGTCCAACTGGTGAATTTTTGTTAATATAGCTTGTCCTGGATAATCGAGGACGTACGGGATTGGACAAATTATCATTTCATTTTTATTATACGATATGGTCTTCCCAAAATCGATTAATAAAACCTTATCTAGAACATAAGGATCTTGAACATGGTTATTTTCCCTCACTGCTCGGAATATATACCCATTTGTTTTAATGCCAAATATCTCGGTTTCTCTGGGGATTCCTTTATATATATTGGGGTTATTTCGGACAAAATCGGTCAAACATTGATTATATTGAACGTGCTGTGGATTGTTGACTTCAGTGAAGTAAAACAGATTATTATGTCTATCGACAATGTGGGTAAGGACGCATTCGCCTGAATAATTATAATTGAACTTTGCCAAATTTGTACGTAAATAAGTAAAGTTATGGTGTCCAATTGTCTGACTGGAATAAGCCATGGTTTCTTTATTATTGATGCAAGTATAAAATAGTCTCCCTGATAAGATGTGTCGTAATCTGTTGAATAAACAAAGCAAAGATAACATACACAATGTGATTAGTGTAGGTTCTAAACTTATAGAAGAAGAAGCACTCGATAGGACAAACGTTTATTCACACCAATCGTTAGGTCAAACTGAAAGAAACAATCATATGAAAATCCAGCACCACCAGTAACAAAATATGCCCGAAATGAAACACACACAAACGTATTTACAATGAAATAAACTGAATTAATTGCCACCACTCATAATTTCCAATGAAGCAACATGTTTGTATTTAAAACATTTTATTATTGACGAATGTCTTTTGCATGATAAACCCCTAATGGTTTACCTTTCATGTCTTCAAGTTCATATTGACTATTACCGCCTGATTTTACGATGCGAGCTTTTGCAAATCTGTTGTCCAGTTTAGCATTTCTACCTTGGGCCATATTACTAAGTGAGAAAATTCTTCTATAGACTTCTTGACCTGGTACATATTTAACTGGACGACAACGTGTGTTATAAATATTCGTATGACGATGGTGTGCTTGAGACAATTTCTCTAACACTCGTTTACGGATCAATTCTATCTTAGCATCAGCAGGTACAACCTCTACATCCATGCCCAAATTTTTAATGAGTGGGTAAACAGATCCATGTTGTTGACTCCAGTCAACATAGGCTGAAAAAAAGAATATATAATTAAGAAAAAAAGGGGCAGTGTCGAAAAATATGTATATAAATATATAAAAAAAAAAAAGGTTACAAACAATTCAAGACAGACAATGCGACAATATAATATTACATACAAAAAAAGAACAACAAAAAAAATGTAAACAAATCAACGAAATCAAACATATAACACAGAAATATATGCAATAATATAGCACATATAACATGAATATGCACAAGCAGGTAAAATAAAAAGGTCTATAGACATAGCATACAAAACAAAAACAAAACGATTCACATAGCACAAATATATAACATAAAACATTAAACACAAATATTTAATTACATTACATAACCAATGAACACTAACCTAAAATAAAAACATTTGAATATATATATGTTATATAAATATCAATGTTATATAAACATTATAATATACATTATATAAATACTAAATATTATATACACAATATATATATAATATATATTACGTAACCATGTCAAATTGTCAAAATGTACCAGCCGAATATATTACCAATAAAGTTATTCACAATCGAACGAAAAATGTACCATAAATTATTTGAATCATCAGACACAATTTGAAAAAAACGGTTTTATGAAAAGGATGAAAACATGAGAAAAATAGTAGAACATTTTCAACAACGGAGAAAAAGAAGTTTCTGGAACCGCGAAAATTTTGTATATAAAGGGTTGCGATTCGCAGAAAAATTTGTCTTTTGCAATTACCTGCCTAAATGTCGTATTGAGACTGAATCAGGGAAAACAAAAGATCGCCTCATCAGCTTGGACGTATTGAGTCCTACTTAAAATCTAGCGTATTGAGCTAGTACAATAGGGTTGTTAGGAATTTTGTAAAAAAAAACTTATAATTTTTTTACAAGATTTAGGAAAAAATTGGCAGAATTTTTTCATCGGCTAAGTACTAAATTAACAGAGTACTTAGAAAAATTTTGGATAAAATCATCGAGAGAATTTATCGGCTAAGTGTAAAAATTGGAAAACACTTAGCAAATTTTTTCATAAATTTTTTAACAAATTTTAAAGTTGAGAAATTTTCTAACACTTAGAAAATTTCTGCTGCGGACAACGAAAATTATTGAAAGAAAAATTGTACTTAGTAAAATTTTGCGAAATTGACTTAGAAAAATTACAAAATTGCGGGTAATTTGAAAATCAACAAACATTTAGAAAATTTGATCAATCAAAAAAACATTCGATTCTGCTTGATAACTATTAACTTGAATCGCCGTCGGGAAAATTACAATTTGTATACTGCCTATACAGAACATCTATTGATCGCCGTTCACATTAGAGGGCAACCATTTCAAACCGAAACTACTTCAACAACCGGAAACTGAATCTTCAATCAACATTTCAACGTATAGATCGATCTATACCGTCGATAGTTAGATTTAAGTAATAAATTAAATTAAATCAAAATTTGAAATTAAAACTTGAAATTAAAATTTGAAAAATTTAAAAAAAATATATAATCACTTATAATTAAAATTTTATTTTGATAAATTTTCGTTATAATATTTTCTATTTCCATTGTAAAAAATTATTGCATACCTTTGTAAATTTGAATTTTTGAATTTTTTATTTCCGTTGTAAATTTTTATTTAATTTGTTGCATACTTTAAAAATTTGAATTTTTTGTATATTTAAAATTTTTTTTTTAATTTTTTTATTTTCGTTTTAAAGTACAATATTTTCATTTTTATTAAACTAATTAATAGATTTGTTATTAGATTTAAGATTAAATTGTTAGGTTAAGATATTGAATTAAATAAAATTTATAAGGTTTGTGAAAAAATTGTGTTTTTATTTTATATTCTTTTTTTGAACTTTGCACCTTTCTACAGTTTAATGTTAAATTAAATTTTACGGATTTAACATTTGGTCCTTCGAGCCGGATATAGATAAAAACACAATTTTTATTTTTTATTTTTTTGTATAAAATTTAATAGAATATACTAATTGATGGTTAGAACAAAAAGTTCGAGCAACAACACAAAAGGTTCAGCAAAAAAGAAAAAAGAAAAAATGGATAACGTTTCAAGTATAATTAAATTACAAGACGGTCTGATCGAACAATTAAATGATATAACTATTAACGCACACGAAGATATTGCAGCAAATAAATCAATTAAGGTTTATGAACGGAGGATTTCAACATTAAATAACTTATATGATAAATTTCAAGAGAATCATTACATTATCTGTCAATCAGAAGATAATGTTAATACAACCACATATAATGATCAACACAAATTTCGTGATTTTGAGAAACAATATTTTTTTTGAACTTTGCACCTTTCTACAGTTTAATGTTAAATTAAATTTTACGGATTTAACACATGTCGTGCCATGTGTTGTCCGAAGAGCACATAATAGGGATTTACACCGATGGACTGGTGGACCGAAGTACGCATAGCGCAAGCTATCTTGGGAAGATAAACATCCCAAGAGCTGTGATCATCCTTTATGTATGCTCTTAATGCAGATAACACAGATCGGTTTACTCTCTCAGCTGCATTAGGATGTGGAGAATGTACTGCTGTACGAACATGTTTAATTCCATAAACATTCAGAAGATCCTGGAACGTTTTTGATACAAATTGTTTACCGTTATCAGTAAAAATTGTCTCAGGCACTCCATATGTACAAAATATTACATCATCAAGGAACCCACACACATTTGCTGCAGTTTCAGCTTTCAGAGGTTCTAAAAATACAAACTTGCTAAACGCATCAAGGACTGTCAGAATAGCTATATTACCAGATTTCGTACGGGGATATGGACCTAAGAAGTCGATGTACAGGAATTGAAATGGTCTAGACGATTCGATTTGTTTACCCATAGGTGGTCTTAACACTTTAGTTGTATCTTTGGTTTCTTTACATACTTGGCAATTCTCTACGAAATGTCGGATCTGGGTAACCATACCTGGCCAATAATAATGACGAGCAAACTCTGGGGTGGCCAAAACTGGTGCTTCGCAGAGTGCTGTCTTCAACTTTTCAAATGAATCCTCAGCTTCAGGGGAAATACAGAATCCTGACTTGCAAGTCTTTAGTGCATCCGTTAAAGGAGCAGCTATACTTGCATAGTTCGCGACGAATCGTTGGTACCATCCAGTCATACCCAAAAATATTCTTAACTGTTTGCCGCTTTTTCTTCATCCTCGATATCTTCTAACAACTTATTTGTTTTGACAACTTTTACAAGTTTACTTCTACTAAAATATTTCAAATATACTTCTTGAAACTGGGCGAATACATGGTCATCGTTTGAATATACTGCTAGTATAACTTTAGATGGCATGTATTTCTTCATAAGGTCGGTTATTCTTTCTTCATTGAATTCTCTTAATTCAATAAGAAGTCTTCTTTTGTCAAATGGTTTAGAATATTTGTGAGTATTTATTCTATCGGTTTTGTTTATAATAATCTGAGTTTTGAAGATATTGAGTGGACTATAAACAATTGGAATGTGATCCGTGCTATCTTCTCTAGCACTGTGGATAGTGGCTTTGGTGGAAAAACTATCATTTTCTTCATTTATTTCTACTTCGTTGCTATGAACTTCTATCCTGGATAATCCGTCTGCTACATTATTATCCTTTCCTTTTACATACTCTATATCGTAGTTGTACTCCCTAAGCTTAAATTTCCATCTTTGTAACTTGCTATTGGGTTCTTTTAATGAATTCAACCATAATAACGGTCTGTGATCCGTCTGAATACTGAATTTCCTTCCATAGAGATAGGGCCTGAAATATTTTACCGCCCACACGATCGCCAACAACTCTTTTTCGATTGTGGCATAGTTAACCTCATGATCATTTAACGTCCGGCTTGCAAAACAAATTGGGTGCCCCTCTTGTGACAACACAGCCCCTAAGGCATAGTTTGATGCGTCTGTAGTCAGAACGAATTTCTTACTAAAATCAGGAAACCTTAATATCGGTTCGGATGTTAATAATGTTTTTAAACTTTCGAAACTTTTGATATAATCTGGGTCATTAATGTCAATTTTATTACCTTTCTTTAAATACTTAGTCATTGGTTTAGCTATTTTTGAATAATCCTTAATAAATTTCCTATAGTAACCCGTTATTCCCAAAAATGATTTGATTTGTTTAGATGTTTTTGGAATTTGATATTTCAAAATCGTCTCTATTTTATTCGGGTTTGGTTTGATGCCCTCTGTTGTCACTATGTGACCAAGAAATTCTGTCTCCTTTTTTAAAAACTCACTTTTGTCTAATTGAACCTTCAAATTAACTTCTTTTAATTTTGCGAATACTTTCCTTATGGAATCAATATGTTCATCCAAGCTAGTGGAAAATATTATTATGTCATCTAAATAAACCCAGCATATTTTTTCTAGAAATTCTGATAAAACAAAATTCATCAGCCTTTGAAACGTGGCTGGTGAGTTTTTTTAGCCCGAAGGGCATACGCGTAAATTCGAAATGACCTTCGCCCGTTGAGAATGCTGCTTTCTTGATGTCCCTTTCGTCGATTTCAACTTGGTGAAACCCCTTTGCCAAATCAAGGGTCGTAAAATATTGTGCTCTTCCCAACTTATCGAAAATTTCATCGATGACAGGTATAGGAAACTTGTCGTCGATTGTGACTTCATTTAGTTTCCTATAATCTACCACGATACGCCACTTTTGTTTTCCAGAAGCGTCAACCTTTTTTGGTACTACTCAAATCGGTGCAGAATATGGAGAATTACTAGGGCGTATGATACCTTGATCGAGCATTTCATTAATTTGTTTCTTAACTTCCAGTTTGTGTACTTCAGGGTACCTATAACTTTTACTATAGATTGGTAGTTCATTTTTTGTTTTTATTTCATGCTTTATCGCATGCGTGAAGGATAAGTCTGTACCCTCTTGAAAGAAAATTGATGAAAATTCCTTGATTACTTTTATAATTTTTTCTTTTTCTTCTTTATTCAAGTGTTCTATTCTTATTTGTTCTAAAAGAGGTTTGGTTTTTGGTAAATCAATGTTAAAGATTTCGTTTACGTTTAAGGAATTGACTAATACTTCGTATTCTTCTTCTGTTCTATCAAAATATATTTTTAATTTTGCTTTGCCTGTATCTAATATTTGATTTTTATAACTAAGTTCCATACCAAGGGGTTTTAAAATATTGTTTCCTATTAGACCGTCAAAATTCGAATGAAATTGATACTCAAGAAATTCTGCAAAATCACTTTCTCTTTTAAATTCTTTAATAAGGGGTATTCTTATTTTATTAGGTATTGTTATCCTTTGGTTAATAGTATTTATTTCAATTGGTTTGCGTATTGGAATTTTCCATTTGGGATTACATAAACCTGGGTTGATTATACTTGATGTAGCACCAGTATCTATTAAAAATCTTAATTTTTTCAACGGTATTTCTACAATTATATAGGGTAAACTTGACCCGTTGAGGCACCTAACCGAAAATTTTCATTTGTTTTTCTGTCGATTTCTTCTAAGTTGTAGGTTCTTCTGTTTACTGTCGACTCGTCTACGTCCATGGGTTCTACAGTATGGTTTCTGTCCCTATCTGTGTTATTATTTCGATTATGTGTGTTTGAATTGAAATTATGAGGATGATTATAATTGTTTCTAAATACGCCAGACTTTTGGTAGAATTGGTTATTGAAGTTTCTACTGCCATAATTTGAGGAATAATTATTGTTAAAGTTTCTTCCGGGCTGAGTATTTCTCGTATTTCTGTTTTTGTTACTATTATTATGTTGAGTTGTGTTTCTATTATTATTGCCGTTGCAGTTAACATTTTCATTTGTTTGGCCCTTATGGTTATTATTAACATGTCTGAAATTTCCAGAATTAACACGAGTGAAAGCATATCCGGTTTCTTGTAAAATTTGCATAGCTGTTTCTAAATCATCTGGTTTTCGACAACACAAGATTCCTTTCATGGGTTCTGGGATTTTATTAATAAAAATACGTAATGCCGTTTTACAATTATTTTTTATTTCACTTTCATTATTATTTTCTAATTTTGTTTTATTATTTAACCTACGTAACTAGCTTTTATCTCATTGTAAAAATCGAAACAAGTGGTTTTGAAAGTTAGAAATCTTAGCTCATCATAAAGTTGATCTACACTTAACCTATTACCGAAACTATGGAAAAACATTTTTTTTAATTCTCCCCAGGAGGTAATATTATTGTTAATTTCAATTGCTTCGCGAGCTTTACCCACTAGTCTACTTTTTATAATATCAAGAAATATTAATTGACTTAAACTGTCATAATTGGCTAACAAAGGGTAAATTCTATCTATTAACTCAGTGAAGGTATACAGATCATCAATATTACCATTATAGGTAGGTAAATTATTTAAATATTTAATAGGATCAATGCTTACTTGTTGTGTCATGTTGATAGCTGATGTATTATTTCCTTGTTGATTGTTGTGAGCTGCTGCGTGATTCGCTTGGTCACAGACAAATAAATACCAGATACACATTTCAGTATAGTTGGATTTATATGAAAAACGTTAATGCGCAATTAGTGTTGGATGAAGTATTTTCGTCCAAGTAAAATACAATTGCATATCCGATGCACCAATCAAAATTTTATTCACCTCTTTTTTTATAACAATCCGCTCAACTGTAATACAAATGGTGAAATTGTCATCTTACATTATTACATATACCATATAAATCCTATATACTATATACATACATATATACACATTTTGTAGTTGATGGTAATACAATGCATTTAAAAACTAGTTTTTGTAATATAATGTGATTTTCATTTCATTCAAGAATTTAGAAAATTAGGGTGAGAAATTTTAAATTTCTACATATAAATATAATATTTATGTATGTATGGTGTGTGATGTAGCTGCATATACTCGTATATAGATAGGAGAAAAATGATGAGAAGTATTCCTTTCATTATGAAATGATTTAGATTTTTTCATATCTGTACATGATTGTTTTGTTGCTATATAAATTAACTCCACTTCCTTAATATTACAGGTCTTAATATTTAAGCACTTTTCAAAGTGTTATATGTGTGGATGTATACTATTTGTTTATGTTTGTACGATTTGTATTTGTAATTAGTTTGCTCATTTTGAATTTTTTATTTATTATTTTTCAATATATATTGATGTTGCTTAATAACCAATTAGTTATAAAAGTCTTTTATATCCATATCTTATTTTTATCATTAATTTTTACCGCCAAAAGGCCCTGGAGGGTCGTGGTGTGGGCGAAGGGTGGCAGTTAACTGTCCACCTTTTGTAATAAATAATAATAATAATAATCATTAATTTTTAATATTTTTCAAAATAATCAAAATAGTAAATTAGGTTTGATTGAAGAATTTCCCAAACGGAAGTTTTTATCTGCATCAAAAAAAAAATCCTAAATATGCAGATTGAATAAGTATATAGTATATGTATATAAAGAATCAAAGAACTTAATGTAATTAAAGAAAAAAAACAAACGTGTAGTTTACATTTTGAAAATAATTATTTTTTTTGTCAAGAAATTTCCGAAGTTAAATTATATTCCCACTCGTTTTTTACTTCGTGAATATTACATGTTTAAGCACTATTTCTACTTCTATAGTACAAACTGTTTATTCAAAATAAATTTCTAAATGAAAATTGTTTTTTAGATGGTATATTATATTATCTTTTTTTAAGGAGTCAATCGATTTGAAATGCACCCGCATATTTTTAAATATATTGAATAAATTTGAATTTTTAGAATTAAGAATAAAAAAAATATTTTCAGTTATTCTAAAATTTATTCTACTTATCGACATATTATATTGCAGATTATTGTGTGGTATGGTAGGATGTATTCATATTCATTTTTTGGCCTTAGTTTTAACTTGAAAGACTCAAAATAGTACTGTAAAAAGGGTCATAAAACATGAAGAAATATAATGAAGAAATCATAAATATTTTACACAAATTTTATAAAATTCTACCCATGCTATAGTTCGTTTCATATGTAATGTTATGTCAAGCAGGTATAATTAAGAATAAAATTTATAACTTCGACATAACAATGGTGATAAACATTTACACCTTTAAAATCAATGAAGATCATATCAACCTTTTCTCTCACATTAGATGTAGGAATGCAAATAAAAACAACCCAAGTGTTTTAGAATTTCAAAGACTTATTGCAAAAATAATGTCTATTAAATTTCTTTTTAGTTGTAAGTCTAAGAACTGTGAGGATGACAGCGAGGAATTTTTAAATTTAGATTGGTCTGCTATTTTAATTTCTTCTGAATCCAATGCAGAAAGTTTTCCGAATAGTGATAATAAATTTAACACCTGAAATGAATGAGCTAAAAAATGTGGTGGTTTGCGAAGAATATGATATCAGAGTCTTATCTTCTTCATCCTTAAGTGCAAAATATTTCACAGAGTATTGCATTGCACATTTGTTTAAAATTATTAAAAACGAATGTAAAACATGTAGAACAGCTCTGACTAAAGGTGTAGTTGATCAAAGTGCTTCTACAGATATATTAGTTGATTTAAAAAATTTTAATTCAAAAATTTCAAATTCTCTAATAAGACCGTCTGAATCACATTTTGAAATAATTAAATACCAATTAGAAATATTCAAAAAAAATTTGAAAAACATCCTCACAAACCAAATATAAAGAGACTTATTAAAAACATGTGTGTAATGGTTACAAATTTAAAGTTCAATAATTTGTATAATGTTATTCACCCATGTTTTGAGCACAGAATGGCTATACTTGATTTCATGATATTGGTATTATTACGAAAAAATTGTGCTTGGATGGTTGATAAGTTAAGACACTCCAAAAAAGTAAAAACAAAAAGTTGAATAATATAATACATAACTAGTTAATGTAATATTACATGATATTATTATTATTTATTAGTAACAATTTCAAATCTATAATCTTTATTTTCAATCAATAAAATGCACTTTTCACAACTATAGTATTAATTTGTTTCAAAAATTAATTTATTGTAAACCCTGTAAAACATACTTATTTCTAATGTAATAACAGACAGAAATTCGCGCGGAATGCAAAGAAAAATGTATGAAACATACGCCTAAAACTATTTCTATTTTTTCAATTATTTCCGCATTAATATTTGAAAATTAAAAAGCGTCGGATTTTGTTGATTTGCATTTCTACATCTGATTTTAAGAAATAATTTTGCAAAAGGATCTTGACTAAATTTTGATATTTTAATTTACTCATGTTAATCATGTTTTCCAAACAAAATTTTTAAAACTGTTTGGAGTCTGTATTATTTTTACGAGCCACATTATGAAAAACATATTTAAAACTTTCTTCCCAGCTTGTGTCATGAATATACAAAAGATTTTCACAATCAAATTATTTCTCTTATTATCACTATCAACAATATGAATTAAGTAATCTATTATAAACTATATTTTTTTATATTGACATTTCGCCAAAAATTAAAAGACTTTTTTATTTTTTGGTTGTAGATTTTTAATATACGTTTTTAATATTCATTCTACAAATATATTATAAATACCAAGAGAAAAACGTTGAAAGGTAATACAAAAATATGTAATAAATTTGTATGAGGCGTGTGGAACTGCAACACATTCTTTGAAAATGTATTTCCGGCAGAAAATTCAAATAAAAATTACATTGACTAATGCACTTCGCTTTTCTAGTATAAACAATAGGATTCCAAAATTAATTTAGCGAAAGTTTTTGAATTTTCTGAAATGTCTAAAATATCACCAAACTTTTAAAAATAGCTTATTAGTTTTTGTTAACGCGCATACGTTAACAATTATTAAATCCAATTAGTCTTAAGTTCATAATCAATAAAAACATGTAAAATATACTAAATAATAAACAAATTGCATTTTTCTTTCGGTCATTGCATCTTCACAATATAAGACATATCATTTTACATAGTTCATTATACAGGTATAAAACGGAAATGCTGACTTAGTACAAGACGGTGCATTAAACTTTGTACTTATTCTATGATGTTGGGTAAACAAATAAGTCGTTAACTTAAAAAATATAAAATAAAATAAAGATGCAATGTCTGCAAATTAAATTTGTTTATTATGTTATGTATGAAATTAACCCAAATTAATATATTATATTGATTGTTATTGTAATTAGTCAATATTACATGTTACTTGAATATTATATATAAATGGATTGCAAATTAATAAAAGTTAGTTATTATTAAACCGTGAACAATCGTGTTTTATTGAACAAATTGATCAATTCATTACTTGAATCAGTGATACCTCATTCAACTAATACAACAATTAAGTTGGAACTAGAGATACCTCGTTTCAACTTAGATAATTAACACAACCTTATGAATTAGAGTTCCCTAATTCATAATTGAATTGAACTATTGAATTAGTTTTTTTTTGATAATCAACAAACATTTCAAGTGCAACTTCGCACTATAACAGTTTTTTTCTCAAATAATTATTACTTTTTTCAGTGTTCTGCATTTTTTTTTTAATTTTTCTATTATCTATAATTTTTTTAAATGATATACTAAAACAGTAATTATGATAGCATAATATTTTCAATAATAAAATTTAAGCTTTAACTGCTGGAGCATAATCAAGATCTTCTAGTTTAATTTCAATATATGTACATGTTTGAACTTCCATCATACTATCAACATCACGCAGCATATTTTAAAAAACGAGTGGGAATATAATATTTAACTTCAGAAATTTCTTGCCAAAAAAAATAATTATTTTCAAAATGTAAACTACACGTTTGTTTTTTTCTTTAATTACATTAAGTTCTTTGATTCTTTATATACATATACTATATACTTATTCAATCTGCATATTTAGGATTTTTTTTTTGATGCAGATAAAAACTTCCGTTTGGGAAATTCTTCAATCAAACCTAATTTACTATTTTGATTATTTTGAAAAATATTAAAAATTAATGATTATTATTATTATTATTTATTACAAAAGGTGGACAGTTAACTGCCACCCTTCGCCCACACCACGACCCTCCAGGGCCTTTTGGCGGTAAAAATTAATGATAAAAATAAGATATGGATATAAAAGACTTTTATAACTAATTGGTTATTAAGCAACATCAATATATATTGAAAAATAATAAATAAAAAATTCAAAATGAGCAAACTAATTACAAATACAAATCGTACAAACATAAACAAATAGTATACATCCACACATATAACACTTTGAAAAGTGCTTAAATATTAAGACCTGTAATATTAAGGAAGTGGAGTTAATTTATATAGCAACAAAACAAACATGTACAGATATGAAAAATCTAAATCATTTCATAATGAAAGGAATACTTCTCATCATTTTTCTCCTATCTATATACGAGTATATGCAGCTACATCACACACCATACATACATAAATATTATATTTATATGTAGAAATTTAAAATTTCTCACCCTAATTTTCTAAATTCTTGAATGAAATGAAAATCACATTATATTACAAAAACTAGTTTTTAAATGCATTGTATTACCATCAACTACAAAATGTGTATATATGTATGTGTATATTTTAATTAATTTAATTATTTTGAAAATTTATAATTCTGTATAAATTATAATTTATGTATGTGTTTATAAAATAATATGTTTAAAAATAAAAAAAAATAAAAATAAAATCAATTTCTGTATAAATTTAATATACTGATTAATATATTAATAGTATTATTATTATTGTTCACTATATTAATTATAATAATCAAAAGCACAGAAAATAAAGTAAGTTAATAATTATGTACTGTATAAAACACTAGAACTACTCGAAAACTAGACTACTCTACTCAAATATGATTTTGCTAATAATTAATGAAAAAGAAAATTTAATAATAGAAATCAAAGTAAATAGTTAAAAATAGCAATTTAACATCAAATAAAAATGACCTAACTGTTAGTTACAAAAATATTTTATAAATTGATAAAATTCAATTGATATAAGTAAATAAGAAAATATGTACATGCAGGTAGTAAAGCAAAATCATATTATACAATGTAAAATGTATTATTATAAAAAACATAATATTTAGTAAAAATATAAGTTGTTAGGCAACTTATATGTATGATATTTAGTTAGGTATGCTATATTTAATATTAGTAGTTATTGCCTTAACATGCCGCCCGCCTTGGCATAAGCCAACACAGAGTTCGTCGAGGAGTGTCAACCAGATTCCATGGGTAGTCTGCATATTTTTGTTATCGGTCGTTTAAATGATGTTCCACGACAGCGTACGGTGACTACTCTTACTTTACCATCTAAACCAGGATGGAGCTCTTCAATCCTTGCTAGTACCCAATCGTTAGGGGCTGAGAGATCGTTTAGCAATACAACATCTCCAATTTGAGGTTTTACATTTCCTTTTACCCATTTGGTCTTTTGCTGGAGTGTGTGTAGATATTCTTTCGACCAACGTTGCCAAAAATGTTGCTTTAGTTGAGAAAGTAATCTCCAGCTCGAAGTGATAGGTTTTTGATCAAGCAAATTTGGTTCTGGTATCGCCAACATAGAATCTCCAATTAAAAGGTGAGCTGGAGTTAGTGCGACTTGATCGTCCGAGTGATTAGATAAGACACTTATTGGACGTGAGTTTAAACAGGATTCAATAGCAGCAAGTATTGTAGAGAATTCTTCAAAAGTTAGGGACCTATCTTTGATAATGCGACGAAAATGATGCTTGAAAGATTTGACAGCTGCTTTCCAGATGCCGCCGAAGTGTGGACTGTAAGGCGGAATGAAATGCCAATATATTCCGCGATTAGAGGCTAATTCCGCAATTTTGTTAAACCAGGAATGTTCGGCTTCTATAAACAGCTTTCGAAGCTCTCTATCAGCGCCCACAAAGGTAGTTCCTCTATCGCTGTAGATATCTGAGCAGATGCCACGCCTTGAAGTAAATCTCGTTAAAGCCGACATAAAATCTCCAGTTGACAATGAAGTAACAGCTTCAAGGTGTACTGCTTTTGTGCTCAAACAGATAAAAACTGCAACGTAACCCTTATAATTTCGATGACCTCGGCCTTTCCATGATTTAAGGAAGATAGGTCCAGCGAAATCTACGCCTGTATGAAGAAATGGTCGTGATGGTTTTACTCGATACGCTGGAAGATTTCCCATTAGCTGCGAGTGACGAATTGGACGTTGACGTATACACTCCATACACTGTTGAACAATTTTACGGACAAGATTTCTTCCTCTAATTATCCAATAACTTTGCCTTAGATGACTAATTGTTAGTTGCGGACCTCCATGAAGTGTTATTACGTGTGCGTGTCGTACTAATAGCTTACTCAAATGACTGTCAGCTGGTATGATCGCTGGATGCTTAGCTGTAAAACTTAGAAAAGAATTAGATAGTCTGCCACCAACCCTAATAATACCCTTCTTATCTAAAAATGGGCTCAAATTGTTAAGACGGGATTTGTTTGATACTTCTTTTCCATCTTTAAGCCTGTGTAGATCTTCAGAAAAGAATTGTTCTTGAACTTTTATTATCCAGAAATCACGGGAATCAAATATTTCCTCTGCATGTAAAAAACCTTTTCTTTTACATCCACCTTTATGCTTACTGTTTGTGATGAAGCGACGTATGTATGCTGTCACACGTAACAGTCTTGGTAAAGATGAAAACCTTTCAAGTATGTCGACGTCTGAAGATGCAGTAGAATGATGTGTCGTCAAAACTGTACGTTCATCGTCATAAATTTCTGGAGGATCTGACGCAAAATTTTCAAAACGTTTAAAATTTACTACTTTTAGAAACTCAGGGCCACTCCACCACAAGTTATGATCCTTCAGAGTTGTTGCATTCATACCACGCGAAGCGCAATCAGCAGGATTGAATTTTGATGGTACATAGTTCCAATAGTGGCTAGGAAGGGTGCTTTGTATTTCTGAAACACGATTAGCTACGAAGGTCTTCCAACGATTTGGAGCAGATCGTAACCATCCAAGTACCACCATTGAGTCTGTCCAAGCGTAAATGGCCTTTGTAGAAATATTAGTGAAATCAAGTTGTTTGAGAAGGCGAGTTAAAAGAACTGCACCACAAAGCTCTAACCGAGGAAGCGTTATAGTTTTCAGTGGAGCTACTTTAGTCTTGGCACTTATTAGACTGGTGATAATTTGTCCATCTACTTGAATTGCTCTTATGTATATAGCTGCTGCATAAGCTACAGTAGAAGCATCAGCAAATGCATGTATTTCAATGCGAGTGGTATTTGAGTTAGTGTACAACCAACGAGTAATTCGAATCTTCTCTATTTCTTTCCACTGAAGACGAATTTCATCCCATCGTAACACAATATCTTTCGACAACTCATCGTCCCATCCGAATGATAAAAGCCACAAATTTTGCATGAAAATTTTTGCTTGTACTACAATAGGAGCCAACCAACCCAGAGGATCGAAAAATTTGGAAATGTCAGAAAGGACAGAACGTTTGGTCACCCTTTCACGATATTCGGTAAATGGGCATCTGAATATAAACTGGTCAGTTGAAGGTTCCCATAGTACACCAAGTGTTTTTACTGTATTGTTGGAATCGAACCCTAATGATGTACTGCGCCCCCTATATTCTTCAGGTAGATGATCAGTTAAATTTGTGTGATTTGCATACAACTTTTTTAAAATGAAACCTCCGGAAATGAGAAGTTCGATCAATTCCTTCTGTAACGACTTAGCTGTATGTATATCGTCGGAACCCGATAAGATGTCATCAACATATGTACTGGTACGTAATACATGAGCAGCACGAGGAAATCTGCTCTCTTCGTCATGTGCCAATTGCTGTAAGACCCTGAGGGCAAGGTAAGGAGCCGAAGAAGTGCCATAAGTAACAGTTCGGAGGCGATACTCGTGGACTGGTTCACTAGAACTGGGTTTCCATAGTATTCTCTGTAGATCTCGATCACACTTGTGTACTAAAATTTGACGAAACATTTTCTCAATGTCCGTGCAGAAGACATATCGATGGCATCTCCAATTCAAAATAATGCTACTTAAATCTCGTTGTAGTTTTGGACCAATAAGTAGACGGTCGTTGAGAGAAACTCCATTTGAGGTTGGGCATGAGCCGTCAAAAACAACTCGTAGCTTAGTAGACTCTGATTCTTCTTTGACAACGCAGTGGTGTGAAAGATAGCAAAGCTTATTTTCAATACAAGTACTTGAATTAGATACTACCTCCATATGTTCTAAACTTAAGTATTCGTTCATGAATGCAGAATATTTTATATAAAGATTGGAATCAGATGAAAATTTTCGATACATTGTCAGCAATCGTTTCATGGCCGCGTTTCTTGAATTTCCTAGAGATATGTTTCCATCAAACTGATTAGAAATAGGCAAGCGTACAACATAGCGACCTGTCGAATCTCTACTATGTGTTTTTTGGAAAAATTCTTCACAGTAACATTCATCAGGTGAAGAATTTGATGTATTTGTACCTACTTCTTCAACCTCCCAAAATCGTCGAAGCAGTAATGTCAAGTCGTCTTCCACTCGTATTGTGTATGTTTTTAGGGGAAGCACGTCTGAAGGTAAAGGTGATATACTACCAGAGAGGATCCATCCTAAAGATGTTCTTTGAGCTACTGGTTCACCTAATTGCCCTTTGACTACACCATCCAAAAGTATTTGACTATACACGTCAGCTCCAAAAATAATATCAATACGATTACAAATTAAATATTCAGGATCGGCTAACTCAAGATTTTTGATATGTGACCACTTAGGTTGAGTACCATGACCGTTTTTAACTAACGCAGTTAGTTTTTTCAAAACAATTGCCCCACAAGAAAGTTCAAAGCTCGAATCGGTAGTAGACCTAAATTGCAATGTGACAGATCCCCTTGCTGTACCAGGAGATACACCTCCGATCCCGTAAATCGAGGCATTGCAAACTTTCTTAGGTAATTTTAGCCTTTGCACGCAGTATTCTGAAACAAAGGAAGCCTGAGAACCCTGATCCAACAATGCTCTGAATCGAATAATAGAACGATCAGAGGAAATTAGATCGACTAGAGCCGTAGCCAATAGTACAGGGTTACTTGACGTTAATTTACAGCTCACTAAACCATTGATCGAGTTCGATGATTGACCGGTGCTCGAAGATTGATGTAGAAGTGAGTGATGTGAACCATTACAAATGCGACATCTATAGGATGACGTACAGCTATTAGCGGAATGTCCTTGATGTAAGCAGTTTAAACACAGCTTCTCCCTTTCAGCAAGTTCCTTACGTTTAGAAACCGAAAGACGCTTAAATTTGAAGCAGAAGCTGATAAAATGACCACCAGACGAACAACAGGAACATTTTTTTGAATTAGTAGAGCTAGTTTCGGCATTAGCTACATAATTATGGACAGCAGAAGATTTTGAATTATTAAATTTAGGCGGAGTTACAATTTCTAACACGCGAATTCGATTAAGTAAAAATGTTTGAAGTGACCTAAATGAGGGTAATTCGTCACTATTGGTTAAAGTTTTCTCCCAGTCCCGTCGTGTACTCATATCTAGTTTTTTAGTTATCATGCATACTAACCAATCATCCCAGTGTTTCACAGGTCTGTCTAAATTTTCCAAAGCTTTAATTGATTCAACAACACGATTTAATAAATTCTTTAATTCTGATGCAGATTCGTTACGAATGGCCGGAATATTCATTAAAGAATCAATATGAGTTTGCACTAACACTCGAATGTGTTCATACCTCTCAACTAAGGTATCCCACGCGGACGCATAGTTCGCTTCAGTAATAGTAAAATTACGTAAAAGTTGCTCAGCTTCACCTGTAAGATTCACTTTCAAATAATGTAATTTTTGTACATCACTTAAATTGGAATTATGGTCAATTAGAGTTAAAAACATGTCTTTGAACGATGTCCATTCAAGATAATTTCCCGAAAATCGCGGTAACGAAATACGTGGTAATTTGGTATCAACGTTGGACATAAGTGTTGTTTCACCATGAACAGTATTATTTTGGTTTGACGCGGAAACATGACTGGATTTTTCAAAAACTTCAAGGCATTCATTTATATAAGTCAAAGAATCTATATATGCAGTTTCAGTCTCTCCATAAACATCATTTTTCATATATTCACTATCTGCTTTGAAATCCGGCATCACAATGATTTGATCATGTATAGCACTAAATTTATCCCAATATTTATTTAATAAATCACGTCTTGCAATAAGAAAAACACGTGACCTTTTGTCCTTACCAGTTTTATTCATGTTTGAGACAAACTTACAAATTAAATTTGAACACGAGGTCTGTTGCAAAAGAATGTTCTCCATTTTAAAAATATTTATACAAATGAAATGATAATTAAATATAAAGTATTTGAAAAGCAAAACACACTTCACCAAATGTCCTATAAAACCCGAAAGGT
This sequence comes from Villa cingulata, assembly GCA_951394055.1. Lineage (NCBI taxonomy): Eukaryota > Metazoa > Arthropoda > Insecta > Diptera > Bombyliidae > Villa > Villa cingulata. The sequence continues at coordinate 29,949,971 of OX596020.1, read as the reverse complement.
CAATTGCAAATAAATTAGCTATAACACGTGAAATCAACTATAATACGATTTGGTAATGTTATAAAAAACGATACAAGTATTTTTAATATGCACTATAAAACGAAGGAAAAATCGAATTAATTCGACATCCGGCTCGAAGGACCAAAAAATTATGTATATTTTAATTAATTTAATTATTTTGAAAATTTATAATTCTGTATAAATTATAATTTATGTATGTGTTTATAAAATAATATGTTTAAAAATAAAAAAAAATAAAAATAAAATCAATTTCTGTATAAATTTAATATATTGATTAATATATTAATAGTATTATTATTATTGTTCACTATATTAATTATAATAATCAAAAGCACAGAAAATAAAGTAAGTTAATAATTATGTACTGTATAAAACACTAGAACTACTCGAAAACTAGACTACTCTACTCAAATATGATTTTGCTAATAATTAATGAAAAAGAAAATTTAATAATAGAAATCAAAGTAAATAGTTAAAAATAGCAATTTAACATCAAATAAAAATGACCTAACTGTTAGTTACAAAAATATTTTATAAATTGATAAAATTCAATTGATATAAGTAAATAAGAAAATATGTACATGCAGGTAGTAAAGCAAAATCATATTATACAATGTAAAATGTATTATTATAAAAAACATAATATTTAGTAAAAATATAAGTTGTTAGGCAACTTATATGTATGATATTTAGTTAGGTATGCTATATTTAATATTAGTAGTTATTGCCTTAACAGTATGTATATAGTATATAGGATTTATATGGTATATGTAATAATGTAAGATGACAATTTCACCATTTTTATTATTACAGTTGAGTGGATTTGGTGGATTCTTTTATAACAAAAAGAGTTGAATAAAATGTTGATTGGTGTATCGGATATGCAATTGTATAACATAAATTTTACTTGGACGAGACAACATCGTCCAACTAAATTTTCTCTATTAAAATGAACTATACCACAATGTGAGTCTGGTTATATTATATTGTTTGTGGCTTGGTTGACGTCGATGAGATTTCCTTGGGTGTTGACCATCTGGGTGAGTTGAGTCTCGTAGATTTCTTCTCCGTCTAGTAAATCTTTGGATTCTAACAATAATCTTCTATTTTTGTCCTCCAGTTTTTTGCGTCATTCTTTTGACCTTCGAATAGTAGCCACTTTAATATTATTATTATTATTTTTTTTTTTTGTTTTTTTATTAAGTCTTGTACGACGTTTCAGTATTTAATTATGAACTATTTTATTTGATTTAATTTTATTTTATATAATCATGTGGTTGTTTTATATAATATTTATCGTTATTGTTATTTTATTTTTTTGTATAATCACTATTATTATTATTTGTTATTATTATTAATAGTGCTCTTTATTTTAAACCTTCTAATTTCTTTGGTTCACTTGTATGAACGATTTCTGAGTTGAATAGTATGGTTCTGAGTTGAATAGTTAAAACTAACCGTGTTTTATTTTTATCGTAGAATATTCACTTCTACTTTATAAAATCACGTACTCTGAAGGGAGATTTATTTTTATAAATATTTTATTTTTATTTATTTATTTATCGGATATCCTTTCTTGGATATCCTACCGACTGCGCCACTTTTATTATTATTTCAACTGTGAAACACAAAAAAATATTGATGAAGGAAACCACCGTTTTACTTTAACACAAAACAATTTTATTTTTATAAAATAATATATTTCTGATTACAATACAATTTACAATTTAATTACAATCAAAATTCTTTACTAATAATAAACTTCTGATTACAATACAATTTACAATTTAATTACAACCAAAATTCTTTATAAATTAAAATAAGTTGACTCAAAGAAATCCAAATTAAGACTAACTAATTCTAAAAATTCTAATTCTAGATTTTTATTAAACGTTTCTTTGGTTCTCACGCGTCTTCTTTTTTTTTTATAAAACTTCAAATTTCAAAATTTAAAGAATGTGTAAATACAACGTGACTTCTGGAATTGTGAGAAAAGCTTAATTTTGCATTTTGGTGTTACATTGCATTTTCTGTGGGAAACAAATTATGCTATGTTAGCACCAAATGGTGTTACGAATGTTGAAGACGTAACCTATATATACTATACATATATACTATATATACATATAACATATACATATATTCATACAATATAAATACCATTAGGTTACTCCTTACTCCAGCTATTTTATTCTTAGTGCTTATTATACACATTATATACAATATACAATATTGTACATCATAATAGCAGGTAGCTTCTTTGCAATGCTTTGCTATGTTGGCTATGCCATGTTTTTTTTTGTTTGTTTTTTTATTTATATTTTTTTCTTCTATTTTCGGCAATCGTATGATAGCAATTGGAAACATTTTTTTTTGTTGTTTATTGAATATTTACCACTCACACATATATAATATTTTTATTCATATAAAATGAATAAACGTATCCAAAGAATATAAAGCTAAAGCCAATAGAAATAACATTCGACGGTTAAATTTAAATAATGTCTGTATGTTTGCCAAAATACATATTTTCTTGCTTCGAAATTTTGAAAAAGGGGAAAGTTACAATTAATATGGATGATGTGGAATGAACCGAAAAAATTTTGGATTTTGCACATGGTTTGTAATTAATGTGTATTACTTGTGTATAATTTTGTAATTTTATACTTCGAAAAAATACTTCGAAAAATAATTTCGTATTTATGAATGGAAATAGGTTTACACATAGCATTTGTGTGTGCGTTAATTTGATTATTCATACGCCATTATAGATTTCAAATATACATATAATACATATAATATATGTAGATATATATACTATATATATATAATTTTTATACTGCTGCTGGTTGACTGCTATGTTTTTATTTCTATCGATCATTTCTTTATTGCTATTTGCTCTATTGTAATTTGTGCTTAAGATCCTACATTGATAATGGTAATTGGTATACGGCAAATACAATGTAAATTTATATTTTATATTGTACATTGTATACGCTAATGTAATACGATTATATATGTATGCGGATAATCATTAACATTATATATATAATATATATAATATCAGTGGCGGCTCGTGACCAAAATTTATGGTGGGGCTAATGGTTTCAAGGGTTTCCACTCCACCCAAGAAGTAACGCTTTTAGAGCGTTAGTCGATATTGAATGATACACCTCCCCAGAATATTGTTTTTTAGAAAATAAGTTATGTATTTTCGGCTTCTTTTAAAATTTACAAACTTCATAAAAATAAAACGTTAAAAATACTTGACAAAATATTTTCATAATAAAAGAAATTTAATAATAAATATCTTTAAAAAAAAAAACAATTTAACAAAAACGTTGGTAAACTTAAAAATATTGATTTGTATCATTTCTGTATAATCTAACATTTCATTTAAAAAAATACTCAACACTTCGATCTTTCTCTTGACCAAAAACAAATTTGCTAAAATAAAAACTAAAGTTTTTATAAATTCTCCGGGTACTGAAATAATTGCAAAGGAATTTAGTCGACTTTAGACTCCCATTATATTTAATTTTAGATTTTAATACTTATTAAAGTAGCAAAAACCCTTTTAGATACCAAAATGCTGATAGGGTTCATTTAAATCATCTTGAAAATTTTTATTTTCATTTTTATCGTTAGAAAATTTGAAAATTTCGGAAATGGAAAAACGTTTTAAAACATATCATCGCTTTAAATGGCGGTTAGTCCTATTTTGAAATATTTCTTCAAATCGAACGGGTAAGAATCACAAAAATTTTTTAAATTTTTGGCGAAAAACCTAAAATTCAAGAAATTTCTTTGGGTCTGCAACATAAAAAGATAAATTATGAACGAAACTCGTAGAACGTGTGTTTATTTGTGTTGTGATAATTCATAAATTAAATTCGATATCATTTATTCATTCGGAGGAACTAGCGTAAAATGTTTTCTATCTTACATACCATTTACGTTGGTAACCAATTATGAAAATCGTAAAACGACAAAAATCGTTCAACACTGGCTTTTCATTAAAACAATATTTTCATTTTTTTATGAGAGAAAAAAATTCCAGAGTTCTAAATTCAAGAGAAGTGTAATTATTTAAAATGAAGTGATTTTCAATCTATAGAAAATTCGTGTCTTATCCAGTATGCAAAAAAATTGTTAAAACTCAAAAGCAAAAATTTTTGAATTGTAAAAATTGTAAACTTGAAAAATTTTTTCTTAATTAAAAATTATTTTGATCAAAAAGATGAAAAAACGGAGTTAAGTTGAATTTGAAATAAGAAATTAAAATTATACTTAAATTATTACAATTTTTATTTTTAAAAAACACTTAAAATATGACGGTTTTTAATTTTTAACGGATATTTTATTCGACTTTTTTAAATATAAAACGAACAAAAATTTATACAAACATCCTCTGGTGGATGCATTTGTTAATACGAAAACATAAGTATACATATTAAATACATAGCTATATGTATAATGTATAATATATCTATATCATTCATACTTCATACTTTGCTTTTGAACAATTTAAACCATATTCAACATTATTCAACATAATGGACTGATAGGACTGTAAACCGATTAGCCCCATCTCATATATTATTTCGTGTTTGTATTAACGCAACAATAAAAAATACATAAGACTGTTGACTGAGTAATACAATCCAATATAAACTTGCTTGTATGTAAATAATATATATAAATATAATACATGTCAATCTTTATATAGAATAGATAAAAGAAAAGAAAGAAATGAAGGAATAGAAGACAAGAAAAGCAGTATACATACATACATACCACCATTTACTTCACAATACCGCACAAACAATAGACATTATGATCATTGTTTGTGCTGTAATACAAAAATGAAATACAATAACAATTCATATGAGAGGGCTAATTCAAAACAGCCCGGATCGAGCACATATAAATTGTTTTTGTAAAATCAAAACGGAATGAATTAAAACGAATTATTCATTCTTCTCACAGAGTTATAGGGTGAGTTCATCCGGGCTGGTAGTGAATTAGTCCCGATGAATAGACAGTCAGACAGTTTGAATGTTTGATTGAATGGTAATTATTGTTATTACATGTATTTGTATTGAATGAGGTAGAGAAATATACATTAATACTGAGTGAAACAGAAATAGAATTATAGGTATGGTTGATTCGAATTTATTTTTCATACATTTTTGTTGTACATATTTACAAAGATAATGCAGTTTCAGATGCTAAGCCCTACATTATCTTCGATATTTATAAATATTTTTAAAATTCAGAGAGGCAGTTATAACGATTTTTTCTTATGCGTATTTTATGAAAAAATAATGTATTCGTTATACCACGTTATACACACTTGAGTGTTATCAAATTAGCTTAATTTCACATATTTTTGTTGAACAAATGATTATAAAAATATTATTGATATGAAAAATAATTTTTAAATTTATTTATTGGTATTTATAAGATTGAAAATACGATAATCTTGGTGGGGCTGAGCCCTCCTAGCCCTATACGAGGAGCCGCCTCTATATAATATGATGATGATGATGATATGATATTATGATATACACATATATAATATATATATACATATATATATATATATATATATTAGGTATTTTTTATAAATGCATGAGCCGAGATATTTTTAAAGGGACAATATATATGTATTATATACATATATGTATATTGTATTATAATTATAAAGTATTTTACAATATTGAACAAAATGATATTTTTGGTATTTGTGTACTACTACGTAATGTACGTAAGTAAATGTATATGCTGTTTGTTCATATGGACGTTCATATTATATTGTAGACACTATGTACATATTATGTACGTATACACTTGTAGGATTGAGTTTATGAAAATTAATGGGACCTCTATTATGAATGTCGATAATATCGACTATCGACAAAATTAAGACGAGACGAGACGAGACGATGTAAATTTTGTATTATGTAAATCGGTCGCCTCGACAGTAAGATATTGTCATATCAAATTTTATTTTCATTCAGTTTCACCATGTAATTTCTATAAAAATTGTCAAATATATCGATACAAAAATTTATAATTCATTTTTTTTTTCAATTTTGAATAAATATTTAATTAATTTTTGTAATTTTTAATAAATATTCGATTAATTTATGTAAATAATTTGTAGCTATAAATATAAAATATAAGTGAAAATATAAAACATTAATTTAATACTGATTTTTTTTTTGGAATAAAAGAAGAGCGTTCATGTTTTTTTTTTTCAAACAGCATTTTTAGTGATTTTTCTTTAATTAATTAAATTAAATTTAAATAAATTGAGCAGAATAATTAAATACACCTTATATTATATACAAAGCATACATAAAATGTCAAATCACCATAGACTACTATGTGCCTGTCGATTAGTTTTAGCTGATCGACTCAAAATGTCGATATTCTCGCCACAAATCGCCATTCATAATACAAAACTTGTCGAGTCAAGGCGATAGTCGATGACAAGACGATATTATCGACACTCATAATAGGACCCAATATAAAATAAACAATTAAATAATAAGTGTGAATGGCTGGTTATAGGATAATACAATTCTTATGCATTTAGGCCTTGAGCATTTGGCATAATCTGTCAACTTCAGAACATCAGTCAATGTTAACATTTTTATCATGGTGAAGTTCACGAAAGAGCAACATTTAGAAATTATTAAAAATTACTACCGCAATTCTGAATCGGTAGTCACAACTTTAAGAGCGCTTATTCCAATTTTCGTGCTCGCGGTGGTCATATGAATGAGATCGAATTCCATAATTAAATGTAATTTGTGTACTTCACTTGGAATAAATTTTAACCTTATATGTATATTAATTATTCTTTATTTTACTTAAATATAAAATTGTTATGTCCTTACTGGAAAACCCTACATTATTAGCATAATGTATTATATTGTATTATAGAAGTTGTTAGACAAGTAAGCAATATAGTATTATTGGTATTATATTTAATACAGTATTATTGGTATTATATTCAATTTTGATAACTATTAAATTATTGTTGTTTTCGTTGGCTTATATTTTTTTCTTTATTTTTTTTTTATGTTCGTGCGATCTTGTTTATATACAAATGTACACACACACATATGTATATAGTATATTATTACCCTTCGATATTGTACAATTTCACATTGCTTTTGTACTGTTTTTATGTACATATACGTTTTTATGTACATGTGTATTATTATCTATATGCGTATTGTATTAAGTATATACCTATATATTACCACATTATTTGTATATTGTTTGTGATATTACAATACCTACAATATTTAGGGATACAGGTGGAAAGAAAAAGTAACGATAAAAAATATAATATTTAAATCATATTGCATGGGGGCTTGAATAGCTCGATGGTTGTGTGTCGGTCTTGCGATCTTTGAGATCACGGTTCGAACCCCAGCCAGCGCACTACTCTTGCCCAAGTCGATCAATAATTTTTCCCATCAGCAATGTACACCAGTAACTGATTACTGATGATAAACTGGTAATGTATATCTGACATAAAATTACTGATCGGCGGTGCCATGAACTGAGTATCCGCGTGCACTTGATATATACTATATACATTGTATGTATATATGTATATTAAAAAAAAAAAAAAAAAAAAAAAAAATCATATTGCATATATAATCACCTGAAATATTAAAATTATATCTAAGCAAGTGTATAGATATACCATTCATGCGAAATATCCACATATATGTAATGTATAGTATTTTTAAGATTTTTTGCTTATTACGTTCATAATTAAAATTCAAAAATTATTCTTATACATATTCATACGAATATGTAATGATAATTATTATTGTAATTCATAATACTCGAATAGAGATTATGAAATAATTAATATAAGACCACGCCAAAACACAGATCATAAGGAAAAAATATTTCAATTTATAATCAATGCAGATCATACCAATTATATACAAACATACGTATGTTTGTCATTATGTCATTCGTTTATATATTATTATTTATATTACTCCCTATTAAAAAAAAAAATGTTTGTTTACATTTCTTTGAAAAAAATTTTTAATTTGTTATTCCCTTTTACTTATCATTCACAACAATTCATATACATATATACATACATTTAATATTCGCATATAAATTCGTATTATACTAATACATAATACAGATAAGGATCTTTGTTAATATATATCTTACCAAAGCCCAATATAACAACTTGTTATCTAGTATTTGATACTACATACTACATAATATTCCGTAATGAATATTATACACGTAGCTATATATATTATCATAATACACAATAAACTTGTATTTGCCTTTAAATACAATACAATTCACATTATTCCATTGCACACATACATAATGTATAATACAAAATATAATATTATATCGATTCCCTTCACCGCAACAGATTTTAATCTAGATGATTTGTATGGCAAATATATAATATAATTCCGAATACCTCTTAAATAGCAAACAGATAGCTTCCTCTCCGTCAACTAGCATCGTTCACCAGTACAGTACACTATCATCAGTCATCACGCTGCCTCAGTGATAGTACTGTTTGACGCTGAACATACATGTGCCTTATTTATATAGTAAGGTACGTGAGGGACTTGAATAGCTCGATGGTTGGGTTTCGTCTTGTGATCCTGAGATCACGGTTCGAACCCCAGCCAGCGCGCTACTCTTGCCCAAGTCGATCATTAATTTTTCCCATCAACAATATACACCAGTAACTGATTACTGATGATAAACTGGATGGTATATCTGACATAAATTACTGATCGGCGGTGCCATAATGGACTTCGTGCACTTAATATATACTATATACATTGTATGTATATATGTATATTTGAAAAAAAAAAAAATATAGTCAGTACTGTTTATTACGGCACGGATGTTATCTGTTTCCATCTTTACCTCAGACATGGTAAATAAGAAAAATTATGTGTATTTTAATACAATTATAAGGGGAAAATTTATGTTGGAAACATGTTTCGAACGAAGATATTTATGTAACTTTATGTGTTCTGAATTTTTGACAGATTGTGGAATGAAAATTCTATTGCTTTAGCTCTATATTCTTTGACGTATCGGTGAAAAATTGATATATTTAGAGCCAAGAGTTATGCAAAACATTTTTATTATCTGTGACAAAATTTTTGTGAAAAATAGGAATTTTATATTACTAATTATTCTGAAATAATGTAAAAACTTTTATTTTTCTATTTCGAAATCGAAAAAAGAACATTTGAATTACCTTATATGAAAATTTCAGTATAATACGCAATCATCTACCCATGAAAAATTACATTTAAAATCTATACATTTTTTGTAAAAATCCTTCTTTCTTCAAAGCGTTCTACAGGACTAATAAGGACAAAAATCACTAAAGTGCTCCACTTAGTTCACTCTACACCCTTTGAATGATGTATGACAAAAATTTTAGAAAAATACATGGTGTAGTTACGGAGAAAAAGTGTACCATAGCACGTTGAAATTTGAAGAAAGCCTCGTCCTTATTATCCTGTTCAGGAAAAACTAAAACCTTTTTGAAAAATTTGTTCCACTTAGTTCACTCTAGACCCATTGAGCTTTCATTTAAAACATATTTCATAAAAATTGGATAAAAAATGGCTGAGAAAACGTGTACCTAAATCACCCAAAATCAGTAAAATCAGAATAACATGCTCTTAATGATAGTGAAAAATATATGTAGTTGAATATTTTATAAATCGAAAATTTTTCTTTTCTAAAAAAATACATCATAGTTTGTGATACCAACATTAATAAATATTATACTTACTCAGACTCGGACGGGAATATTGTTTTTATAGTCAATTCTTCAGAATCTGTATTTAATTCTTTGTCACTGTAAATAAATTTAAATTTACAATTCACGATTTTCATTTATTAAAAAATATTTTCTCACCTCAAAGTATCACAATTTTTTGTTATCGGCTTAAAAAATCTTTTCATTTTAAATTAAATTTTGCACCACCGGTATTGATTAAAAATTGAAAGTATTATATTGTATTATTTCACCATGATTGTATTGAAAAAAGCACATTTTAAAAAATTGTGAAATGCTAAGATTTACTGGTAAGGTTAAGGCTGGAACAGCTGAGGAACAGATATATTCGTTCGTTTGTCTCGTTCCTACTTGACAGTTTTCTTGATGCCAACAACATACTTTTTATATGAATGGAAGCAGAACTAGTCTAGTGCTAGTCATATAGAAAAAAAGCGAATGAACGAGTTTTTCATATTCAAAAACAAAAAAAAACAAAAAATAGAACGAGAGAATAAAACAGAAATACATCTGTTCTGTTTCAGTCTTTATTATAAAAATTATGAAAAAATAGTAGTAGATTTTTTTGGTCACAAAATAGTAGTAGATCTACTACAATTGTAGTAGGGGGACATATCTGGCCAGGAGGTGTGTAGAAAATGCCTTTGGTATTTTATGTGCAAAATGGCTTTGCCTAAAAAGAACAATGTTCTGTTCACCAGATAGAGCACAAAAAATTATTATGGCATGTTGTTATTTACATAACTATTTTATGAAAAATAATAAAAGCAGCTACTGTCCACCAACTTTTGCGGACACCGTTGATGCAAATGGGAAATTAATTGAAGGGGAGTGGAGAAAAGAAATATTAGAAAATGAAAATTCAATATTTGAAAATGGCATTTCAACTTTTAAAGGAAGGCAGTCGGATATTGGAAAATATATTCGCGTAAAGCTTAAGGATTATGTTAATTCATCAGCAGGGTCTGTGTCGTGGCAAAAACAAGCAACATATTCATAGAAATAATTTTAAATAAAAAGAAGAAAAATTTACAGTGTTTTCAATTTATTCTTGGATACAATTATCATTATGCTCCTTTATTTTTTTATAACACAAAGTAATGATCTCAAAATTTAAATCTTCTCTTTTATTGGGAGGTAATTGCTGCATCATTCTATCGATGTTAGCTAACATCGAGTAGTTCTAAAGTGGAAGTTGCTGATGTACCGTCGGCAACGACTGCGAGTTCACTAACTGTTCGATGCAATTTGCAATCCTTGTAGCATCAGACATATTAGTCATAGAAGGTGCTTGTGATGGACATTCAATCTATTCAAAATGATCATATATGCATATTAATGGTATTACTAATGAAATATATCTATTTTTAACAAATTAAACCATCTATAATATCAGTTAACCTTTTCTCATTTTAAGTTAATTTGTAATATATACTTATTAAAATATGTATATATATTAATTTGTTCTTAAAAAAATTTTATTTCAACTTTAGGTGAAAAAATAGATGCTTACATATGAATAATTTGACTCCTTGCTAGCTGGAGACAGCATATCATCTATCGCAGGGGTGGGCAAATGCGGCTCATAGAGCCGCATGCGGCTCTTCATCAAGCTGATTGTGGCTCTCACTATCTACATTAATCATTTCTTTATTCGACCATAATAAACGTAAAGTAATATCGATTTTCAATGAAAATACATATGTCAACACTTAATATTCATGTTTAACCAGTTTAAACCTATTAAAGTGAGAGACACAATTATTTAATATGAAAGTGACAGTGTGTTGATAATAAAAAAACTGAACAGAACGATACATTTGTATTGTGATATCTAAAAATTATAAAACGGATAATGGAAAAAAAGGAACGGAACGGATAATTGTGCATGTCACTTAATATTGAATATTCATGTTTAACCAGACCAGTTTAAACATGCTATTGTTGTTACTATAAGCAGGTGTTAATTTTAATTATGAATATTTGATGTAACGTGTAAGCACAATAAGTTCAAATTCATTTTATTTTCTAATCGCTCAAGTTCACAGTTGTTTTAATCTAAAATAAATTTTTTTTGTGTTTTATTTTAAGTGATAAATTTTTTTATAAAAACATTTTAAAGACTTTAAACAAAGAAAAAATAAAGTGCTAATTTTTTATAACCTTATTTTGTGTTTTCTTTTAAAAAAACCTGGTACGTAAAATTATTTATTAGGAAATTTGAACGTGTTCACCTATGTTTGGCATTTAAATGTTATTTTTCCACGCCCTTAATATCACTGATTTATTTTGTTTTAGTTTCAGATTTTGAAATATATTTTTTTTAATACGATGAATGCAGGAAATATCAGAAAACGGAAGTATGAGCAGGAAAATAGAACATTTAAAGAAGAATGGGTAGAAAATTTTGCCTTCATAGATAATAATGGAAAGTCGTTGTGTCTTATTTGTAAGACAACATTTACAAACTACAAAGTAAGCAATCTGCGTCGACATTATGAAGTGAATCATCCCCATTTTTCAAATGAGTTCCCAATAAATTCAAAATTGCGAACAGAGAAACTGAAGACTTTGCAATCCGTTCTTCAGAAACAACAAGGACTCATGACTTCTTTTAGTCGTGAAAATGATAGAGCAACCGAAGCTAGTTTTTTAATAGCTTGGAATATTGCTCGTGCCAAACGTCCTTATGGAGAAGGAGAATTTATTAAAAAAAACTTAGAAGAAGTGGTTAAAATTCTTGATCCAGAAAATACAAAACTGCATAAATTGATCGGGCAAGTTCCTATGTCGCGCCGTACTACTGAGCGTCGTATTAGTGCGATTAGCAAAAGTGTTGAAAATAGTTTAATGCTCGATTTAAAAAATTGTATAGCATTTAGTTTTGCTCTCGACGAGTCTACGGATATTCAGGACGTTCCTCAATTGGCTGTTTTTATCCGCTATGTAACTGCAGACGCATGTGCGAAGGAAGAAATGCTAAACCTGATACCTCTCATTGAAGCAACACGTGGCATTGATGTAAAAAATGCACTTTATGATGTAATGAACAAGTTTAATTTACCTCGTAATAAACTTGTAAGTGTTGCGACTGACGGAGCACCCGCAATGGTAGGAAAAAAGCAAGGTCTAATTGGTTTATTAAACAACGATCCAGAAATTCCAAGTTTTTTACCTCTTCACTGCATTATTCACCGTGAACATCTCGTAGCGAAGTATTTGAAATACGAAAATGTGTGGAAGGTTGTTTTGGAGATTGTCAACTTTATTAAAACTAATGGCAAAACACATCGTCAATTTAAAAACTTTTTAGAAGAGATGAAAGTGGATGATGAAACAGATGATTTGCCTAATGATCTATCATTATGGTGTATTGTAAGATGGCTGTCAACTTACAATGTTCTTAGCCGTTTTGTAGAACTTTTGAATCCAATTATAATGTTCGCAAAAGAAAAGGGGAAAAAATATTCAGAATTAGAAGATGAAAATTGGATTTCAGACTTAATGTTTATGACAGACATGCTAGAACATTTGCAGAAACTCAATTTGGCTTTACAAGGAAAAAATAAAAATATTGTGGATTTATCACAAACATTATTTAGTTTTGAAGCTAAACTTCGACTTTTTGTCAATGACATCAAAAACAAAATATATAATCATTTTCCAAGAATAAAATCAAATGTGATTAGCGTTAAAGAAAAAAAAATAGATGAATACAAAACAAAATTGGAAGAATTGCAAGTAGATTTCAAACGTAGATTTGAAGATTTAGAAAATTTTAAATCTACATTTCGATATTTCGTAAATCCATTTATTTGCAATTCAATCGAAAATGGATTCGAAATTTCGGAAATAATACTTTTTGAAAAAGCGGCTGGGGAGTTAGAGCTATTAGAGATGAAGGAGGATTATGCACTGCAAATGCTGCACAAAACTTCTTCTCTAATTGAATTCTGGAAACTCGTACCAGAATCAAAATATCCAAATTTAAAAATAGCTGCTTGCCGCCTATTTTCAATTTTTGGCACAACATATTGTTGTGAATCTTTGTATTCCACAATGAAGTTTGTAAAGTCGAAGAATCGTTCAGAGTTGACCAATAATCATCTGGCTGAATTGCTGCGAACCGCCTCAACAAATTTTATACCAAATTTTAAAGATTTAGTAAAGAATAATTGTCATTAAATTTTTAAGTAAATATATTTTATAATGTTTTAATTTTATTAATAAATTCTTGAAAAAATTAATATGTTTTATCTTTTTTATCCATATTTTCTTATATATCGGCATGTGTAAGAAACACTTTTGTAAGGTAAAAATTTTCTGTCGACAAAAAAGATGTTCATAAAAAGTGTACGCAATATTTTTCCACATTTTAATCATATTGATTAAATTGAATTTGAATTTGTGTACTTAACACCATGTTATTAAAGTGTGGCTCTTTACAGTATGTAAAATCCCAAATGTGGCTTTCATCGACCTTAAGCCTGCCCACCCCTGATCTATCGCTTCAGTAGCATCATTTGGTTGTGTGACTGTCTTTAAAGTTGCAGTTGTGAGTGTTCTAAAAATTAATATTTATAAATATATAGATATTTTTTGATGCGTGATATTATAATATATGCTTACTTTCTTTTCCTGGATATATCTGGTAAAAAGGACAGATCCTCCGCATATTCCCAGTCGATATTAATGGAGTCATCCAGAATAGGGTTTTCAATGTTTTCTCCTCCAATATCTCCAGACTTCTTTTTTTTATTACTTTTTTGTCTATACCTTCCGTTGTCTTGCAAAGCTGTCCATTCTGCTTTGCAGTCAGAAACTAAACAAAATTATAAATATAAACAGAATAAAATGTGAAAAAGGTTGTAAGGTATGTACAGTAATGTGTTTACATACTGTAGTACTACGGCCACTGTAAATCTATAATAAAAAAAACTACAAAAAAAATCAAAATGTTTGTTTATATATGGTATATATATATGCTGTGTGACGTCATGGCAGTATCTTCCATCCTAATGAGAGATGGAAGCCCACCCTGACCTCACACTGCATACAATACACCACACCAGTGGTCCGTTTCTGTAACTTACAAATTGAGTAATTCTCAACTGAAATACTCTATCCGACGTCATTTTGACGTCATTCTTTATTGTACCGTTTCTGTAACGTGGTGAAATTGAAAACTCTACTGAAACAATTTTCTCTACTGCGAAAGTGTTTCTGTAAGACTGTTGAGTTGAGTTAATTCTCTACTGGTTGAGTTTCTTTTTCGATAGAGTATTAGCAGTTGATAAGGATATAAAAGTAAAAATAAAGTGTATTATAAGTATATATAGTGATTGAGTTTTAATTTTTTCGATAGAATAGTGCTAATTAATAAGGTTAAAAAGAGTAAATTAGTTATTTTTTAATAATAGAATAGTATTTAATTATTTTTTTTTATAGTACTAATTTCATATTATTAAGTATTATAAAGTGTATTAAGTATTATTAATAATAATAAAGTGTAAAAATAATTTGTTTAAATATGAATGCAGAAAAACAGGTGAATATTTACTTAAAATAAAAATATACAAATAATTTTAGATACATATTTTACATTTTATCTTCGGTTTATTTTTAGAAAAATTTTTGTATGTACATATATGTATGTATTTCAATGTATAAAATGTAATATTTTATGAGTAGATATATACAAAACTTAAAAGTTAATCAAACTTTCAGAATAAGTTTTACGTTACTTTGATTTAAATGTTACAATTGTTGTTTCATTTTCATAAATTCCTGTCTAATTGAAAACTCACCATACCAATTCTCTATCGAGTGTTACAGAAACAGCAGAACTCTACTAGTAGAGTTTAGCGATTGAAAATCGTATTACGTCACAGAATTGAGAAATTTCTCTATCGTATCGAGTTACAGAAACGCACTACAGATGTAATATATGTACTGTGTATAATGATATTTATACACAGGGCCGGATTGTACCTGTGAAAATTTAGTATCACACACATGACGTCATACTTACGTCTTGAGATGATGGATGGTGGTAGTGGCGGCTACGCTAGCTGGCTAGCACGGTACTAGCTCGCCGGATGGGGTGTGAGTTTGTCACTGCTCCATATCTCTTTTGTTTTTCGTAGCCTGAAGCGGTAGAAGGTTGTAGAATCCTTCTACCAAGAATGCTTCAAAAAAATAAAATACATAAAAAAAAAATTGAATCACCCACACCGTAGACCTGTAAATTAAAATTTGGCTCCGTTCAAGCCTTGAAAACAGCAACTACCATCGTTGGTCCTGAAATAATAAAAGAAGAATGCCTCGCCCAGCGATGATAGGGACTTACCCACCTCAAATAAACATAGTTCGCTGTTAAATAAAACTATGTTCTCATCCTTTATGTAATGAGAAAGAAATTCAAATCAAAATTTGATCAATATCCATGCTGTTTCGAATTTTGGGGTTCTGTTAAGGGTAGCGTTTAATACAAAAACTATTTCTTATTCCTTCACAAATCCATTTTTTTTTCTTTATTCGTGAAACAATGTCAAACAAATTTAAATTCTTTATAGAGAAAATAACTAAATCATTATAGAGTACAACTAGTTTAAATTTCCATCGTGAGGTCCCGGATAATGTAATTTTATATTTTATATCTAATTAATCTTTATATGTACAGTCTTGTGCATAAGTTTAAGACCACCAAGAAAAATTAGCGTACAGTAAACATTTTCACCATATATTTTCTAAATTACTGGCCCTTATTCTGAGAGTCACCTCACTCGCCAAGTGAGGTGAGATTCAAATTTTGTTATTCTGACAGTCACGAAATGTGACAAATCTCGTAAAAAGTGAGTGATAGTGAATTATGTGGTATTCTGAGAGTCGTACTGAGGTGACATATCTCACTCTAAGTTACATTTTTAGTCGTATAGTTGAAGAAAGGTGAGACAAAATAAGTGAAATGTGAGTTAAAAATTTTTATATTTTTTTGTTGTAAATATTATAAATATTTAATTTATTTAATTAATTTCAGTTATTAGGTTATATAAAAAAAAAAAGAAACAATTTACGAAAGGAAAATGAGTGACAAAAGGTAAAAAATTTGTTAAAAAAAATTGTTTATTTTGTTTAATAAAACTATCCTAGATTAAAAATAACTACTAAAATGCAATTTGAGCATATGGTGCGTTTTATGGAAAAAAATCCAGCAGTAGCGAAAGGACTGAAATATTCAAGTAGTTTTGATGTTTCGAGTGAATCTTTTGGTAAAAAGTGGAAAGATTTAGCAGCATTGTTAAATAGCTTTGGTCCTCCAATTCGAACAGTAAAAGAATGGCAAAAAGTAATTACTATTTAATAAAAATTATATTTAATATTTATATTTAATTTAATATTTAATAAAAATATTTTTAATTTATTTATAGGTGTGGAATGATTTTAAATTAAAAACAAGAAGAAAATTAACAGACAACAAAAAAGAGACCAAAGCGACCGGAGGTGGACCAAATAACATGGTAAAATTGTCGGCAATTGAAGAAAGTGTGGTCAACATTCTATCTTTAAATAAATTGATCAGCAGTGGACCTGTGTTTGGGCTTGAAACTGAATGTGCATCCGAACGTGAAACTCATGAGGAATTGGAAGGGGTTTGTATTGACGTAGATGATGAAGTGCTTTCTTCGCCCAAACCTGGCACATCCAATCAACATGATGCAATTGCGTCCACTTCCACCAGCGATATTCAGCCCATTGTAGCTGAGGAGCTCACTTTAAGCAGTGGAAGAAAGAGTCGTAAATGCAAACAAAATGTGAAAAATGACAGAAATATTCTGTTAGAAAAAAATTTAACATATTTAAAAGAAATAAGTTTCAATACAAAGGAAACAGCGAAATATACAAGAAGATTGTTTTATTTAAAAGAAAAAAAATTTGATTATTACGTTAAAATACAAGCAAAAAAGGAGAATAGAAAGGAGGAAGAAATAAAATACAAGTTAGAAAAACTTGAATTAGAAAAAAGAAAACTTGAAATGAAAGAAATTGAACTTGGGCGCAATAAGAAATAAGTTTATTTTATAGATATGTATATATTTTCACTTTATTAAGTTTTAAAACTTAAATTAAAAAATTAAATTAATAAAATAAAATTAAACTTTTAATTATATTAAGGAATTCATTATTTCACTTCTAATTCTTTCAGCATTTTCTTCACTTTCTGCACTTTCCTCATCGTTTTCAGTACTCCTTTCGACCGTATTTGGTGGTTGATTATGTGATGTCTCCTCCAAATTTGCGTTGTATTTAAGCCGTAGGTTATGCAGAGCACAATATACATTGATTATTTGTGTTGCTTTCGCTGGTTTATAATGCAATTGGCGTGCTCCTAAAATACACCTGAATGTATTCTTTAGAACACCAATTGTTCTTTCTATAGTAGATCGCGCCTTTGCATGTTTTGTATTAAATATTGATTCTGCTGCTGAGCTGTCCCTATCATTGAATGTTCGAAAAGGCGTTATCAAATAGGGTTTTAAAGGATACCCTGCATCACCTGAAATGAATTTAAATTTTTTTTTGGAAAATATGTTTAAGTAAAAAGTATAATGCCTAAAACTCTTACCCAAAATCCAAGTATTTCTCTCACCGGTCCGTGATTTTTCCGCAAGGAATTCTTGCAACAAACTTGAGTTCCAGACGAAAGAATCGTGGCATGATCCTGGATGATTGGCATCTACATACCTTATGACCAAGTTATGATCACAAACCTAAAATCACAAATCATTTATGAATATGAATATATTTTTGATGGATTATTGTACTAGCTTACCAACATTACATTTAGACTATGATAGCCTTTTCTGTTATAATATAGATGTTGATCTTCAGTAGGAGGAATTATCTTAATGTGGGTGCCATCAACACACCCTATTACTCCAGGGAATCCTGTCTTTTCGAAGAAAGACAATTTTATTTCACTTTTTTCTTCTTCTGTCTCAGGAAATTTTATCGCAGATGGACATATTTCTGCTTCAATTATATTAACGACTGCTGATAATGCTTTCGAAATACTAGGTTGGGATAATCCTACATTAAAGTCGTTACCTACACCTTTTTGATAACCACCTTCCGCGAAAAATCGTAAGGCAGCAGTCAATTTTATAATTGGCGAAACAGAAGCAGAACCAATGTTTTGCTCCATTTTTGACTGCAGAGTATTTAATAATAAAACGAAAACTTCTTTCGATACTCTAAAGTATTTGACGAATCTGTTAAATTAATAATTTTATATAATATAAAAATACCAGAATGAATGAATAAATAATAAATAATAATAATAATGTTATATTAGGCTGGAGTTCCGAAAAGGTGTTCCCTCTGATCCTCTTGAAATTTTGACCACAGATAGTCCTTATGACGCAAAGCACAGAACTCAAATATTTTTTGTCGGAAAGCCCTCTATCGGTCACAATTCGCATTTAAAATTTTTTGTCAAAATTCTTATTTTAGCAATATCTCTATAACGGTACACGATACAGGTATGTTTTACATATCAAAAGATGCGTCTTAAGATGTTCTATATTCTGAAAAAAAGAAATTTTCAAAAACTCCTAGTAAAAGGATAATAAAGGACATTTTGTGATTTTTGGCTATTTTCACATTTTTGACAATTTCTCAGAAAGGAGTAAGGATAATCGGTTCAAATTTTTTGCAAATAAAAAGGACATCATGAGCAAGATTTTTCATTCATTACTTTGATCCTAATGAAAAAGGAAAATTTCCTACAGAGAAATAATTTTATTAATGCTGAATTTTGCAATTTTATGTTCGTGTGCACGTGTATGAATGTGAGTATGTGTATTTGTAGAAGTCAAATACATGATATTTTTTATATGTGCGTATATATGCGTGTGTATGTGCATTTGTAGAAGGTAAATCTAACAGTGTGTTCATTAAGTATTTTCTATACAGGCATACATATACACTACACGTATATGGGCAAATATGATAGAGTACGCTTGCGGGTTTGTGTGTGTATGCATTTGTAGAAGGCAAATCTGGTAGTGTGTATGTAAATGTATGTGTGTGTGTGTATTTGTAGAAGGCAAATCTGATAGTGTGTGTGTGCATTTGTAGAAGGAAAATCTGATAGTGTGTGTGCATTTGTAGAAGGAAAATCTAATAGTGTGTGTATGTAAGTGCATGTGTGTGTGTGCATTTGTTGAAGGCAAATCTGATAGTGTGTGTATGTAAGTGCATGTGTGTGTGTGCATTTGTAGAAGGAAAATATGGTAGTGTGTGTATGTAAGTGCATGTGTGTGTGCATTTGTAGAAGGAAAATCTGATAGTATTATTACAGTCATTGAAATTAATGTAATATAATATAAAATTATATCTAATAATAATAGTAATAAACAAACATGCACTTACATACACACACTATGAGATTTTCCTTCTACAAATGCACACACACATGTACTTACATACAAACACTATCAGATTTTCCTTCTACAAATGCACACACACACATGCACTTACAAACACACACTATCAAATTTTCCTTCTACAAATGCACACACATACATGCACTTACAAACACACACTATCAGATTTGCGTTCAACAAATGCACACACACACATGCACTTACATACACACACTATCAGATTTTCCTTCTACAAATGCACACACACTACCAGATTTTCCTTCTACAAATGCACACACACACATACATTTACATACACACTACCAGACTTGCCTTCTACAAATGCATACACACACAAACCCGCAAGCGTACTCTATCATATTTGCCGATATACGTGTAGTGTATATGTATGCCTGTATAGAAAATACTTAATGAACACACTGTTAGATTTACCTTCTACAAATGCACATACACGCGCATATATACGCACATACAAAAAATATCATATATTTGACTTCTACAAATACACATACTCACATACATACACGTGCACACGAACATAAAATTGCAAAATTCAGCATTAATAAAATTATTTCTCTGTAGGAAATTTTCCTTTTTCATTAGGATCAAAGTAATGAATGAAAAATCTTGCTCATGATGTCCTTTTTATTTGCAAAAAATTTGAACCGATTATCCTTACTCCTTTCTGAGAAATTGTCAAAAATGTGAAAATAGCCAAAAATCACAAAATGTCCTTTATTATCCTTTTACTAGGAGTTTTTGAAAATTTCTTTTTTTCAGAATATAGAACATCTTAAGACGCATCTTTTGAGATGTAAAACATACCTGTATCGTGTACCGTTATAGAGATATTGCTAAAATAAGAATTTTGACAAAAAATTTTAAATGCGAATTGTGACCGATAGAGGGCTTTCCGACAAAAAATATTCAGTGACTTTTCTGATATTGTCGAGTAGAATCTGTGGTCAAAATTTCAAGAGGATCAGAGGGAACACCTTTTCGGAACTCCAGCCTTATATTACACACATTTCATTAGATAATTCTAATGGATTTGCAGCATCTCTAATTGCTCGACGTTCGAGCGCCAAATTTCTAACATCCATATCAGTTTCGTCGTCACTTTCACTATCACTATCCCACCAAAATTCTACAGAACTCATTTTTAGTTTATAATGTTTTATTTTTTATTATTTAATTTTTTATATTATTTTATTTTTTCTATTATTATATTATTTTTTTTTTAATTTTTCAAATAAATCACTTATTAACAAATTTTTTAATTAACTAAACTAATAACAAAACCAAAAAACAATACACACACTACAATAAACGACAAAATTTGACAGATGAAATGAATTTTGAAACAACAAAAGTTCATTTTGTTTCATTCTGTTCATCTATGAAGTCACCTCACCTTGTACGACTCTCAGAATACCATATCAAATGTGAGGTGACTTTCAAGTGACTGCAGTCACTCACGTGAGGTGACTCTCAGAATAAGGGCCACTGAAATTACTCACACAACTTTTTTTATTTGGGTACATTATAATGTTGTCAATTAAAAAAAAAACAAAAGTTCAGTTATTATTTTAAAAAATTTTTTTATTGAAATTGTTTTAAACAACCATGTGTTCAAAAGTTTAAGACCACTTATTAGAGGTTAACTTATGCTTTGAAAAAGAATCCTTTTGCTTTTAAACATTCTTTAATTCGTTTTGGTAGTGATTTTATTAGATTTTCAGCAATTTCTTTAGATAAATTACTCCACTCTTCCATTAAACATTTTTTCAGTTCTGTGAGATTTGTTGGGTTTCTTTTATTGACCTTGTTCCCCAAGACTTTCCAACAATTTTCAATAACATTCAGATCAGGGCTTGATGCTGGCCAAGGCAAAACTTCAATATTATGATCCCTATGCCAACTTAATGTTGTTCTAGCTACGTGTGGCCTGGCATTGTCTTGCTGAAATATGGTACCACGTAGCGGCATCTCATCTTCAATATATGGTAAAAGATATTGCTGAAGAGTTTCAACATAGGTTTCCTTATTTATAGTACCAGGAATTATGCAAAGTTCGGAATATCCATACCAGGACATTGCCCCCCATACACACACCTTACCTCCTCCTCCTTGCAGTTGTTGTTGAACGCACTCCTTGAGATACTTCTCTTTAGGAAGTCTGCGAACAGATCTTCTACTGTTTGGAAAAAGTTGAAACGTACTTTCATCAGAAAATACAATCTTTTTCCACTGTTGTACAGTCCAATTCTTACGTTCTCTACACCACCGCTTGCGATTTATTGCATTTTTAGGAGTAATGAAAGGTTTTTTTTTGCAGCTGTACGACTTTTATAATTTCCAATCATCCTTTATGTAATGAGAAAGAAATTCAAATCAAAATTTGATCAATATCCATGCTGTTTCGAATTTTGGGGTTCTGTTAGGGGTAGCGTTTAATACAAAAACCATTTCTTATTCCTTTACAAATCCATTTTTTTTTCTTTATTCGTGAAACAATGTCAAACAAATTTAAATTCTTTATAGAGAAAATAACTAAATCATTATAGAGTACAACTAGTTTAAATTTCCATCGTGAGATCCCGGATAATGTAATTTTATATTTTATATCTAATTAATCTTTATATGTATAATAAATCAATACAAAAAAAACTGTGGAATATCTTCATTAAATCTTACATGTATAATAAATCCTAATTTCAACATACATTTATTCAATTTTTTTATTTTTATTTTTTATTATTTTTTTTTGTTAGACTATCTTTTCTTCTTTTAATCTTAATTTTATTTTACTTATTTTTATTTATTGTGGCGGGCCCCTTGACTTATTAATACAAAATTAATAAAAAAAAATTTGTTGGCGCGCTTACCCGTGTTATTGATGCTGACGATGATATTGCTGTAGATGTTGTTGTTTACGGTGATGATGATGTTAATGATGTATTTGTCGTGGATGATGATGTCGATGTTGATGTCGGTAGTGATGATGCTGGTGTGGATGTTGAAGTCGGTGAAGGTGATGACGACGATGGTGCTGAAGAAATAAAAGATTCAATTTGCTTGAATCTTTTCTCTACAAGAGGATTCTTATTTATTATATCCAATCGTAATTTTAACACGTCGTTAATACCCTTCTCCATATTAATTTTGTAAAGATTCCTTTTCTTGTTTGCTTAATATACTGATAAAATATACTGATCATCCTATGTATTGCAAGACATATTATAAGGATTACGCAAATACTAGATATGTAATAATCTGACACCGAAAATATTTATGATGCAACATGTCCTAAATACACTTTTTATACCATAATTTTTCCCTTTTTTTTTCTTTATTCATATATGTATTCAATTTTTTTTAGTTATTTTTCTTAAATGTGTCGTTTTTTCTTTTTTTTTTGTTTGGTTTCCTATACAATTTAATTCTTTTTCCCTATTTCATTTTTCGTAATAAGTATTTTATAAATTTCTCACACATTTTCATTTATTTTATAATATTAATTAATTAATTTAATAGTAGTATATAATGTAATTGATTAATTTTCAGTATTTTATAGTTATTATTATATATTATATATAATAGTAATAATTAAAAGAAACATTTTTTTTTTCTTAAAATTCTAATCTATTCAAAAAAAATAATCATCGATTTCATCTATTTTTTTTTTACTTGGTACACATTTTTTCTCCTAATTTGTCTTATTTCAATAAAAAAAATTTATTATTTATTTATGTACGATTTTGTAATCTGTTTGTAATCGATTATGTACGATCTTATTATCTATTCATCATTTTTGTATTTTAATTGAAAGATCTGTGGCGACACATGCAATTGCATTTAATTTCTCATAATGTAATAAAACAGAAATAGTATCATTAGATAGGCTTAAGCCAGCATTTCTTCTTAATCCAGATATTTTTGATTACAAAGAAACTAGAGCAAAACATAATATTATATTTAAATGTAATTAACGAATTAAATTAAAATATGTATTTAAACAAACATAAATAGTAATATCATAAACACAATATATTTTACATATAATTTATATTAATTAATTAATTGAGATTAATTTTCCTTAAGTAAAATTTTGTAAAGGGGGGAGTGATGTGGCGACACATGCAATTGCATTTAATTTCTCATAGTGTACTTGCATATTCACTTATATATATATATACATATACTTATCTATATTATGATAAGTGATGAATATAATCATTAAGAGCAAACAGGTAGTCATATTATTGAATAGTCATGCACATGCAAATGAAAATAAATTGTTACATAGCATCATTTCTTATCATCATGATAGACGATAAAAAATATCATGAATCAACGTATATAATATTATTAAGTATTATATACGAATATCATTATTAACCGTTGCTCATCTCTCTTCTCTCGTTATTAAAATAATATTTTTAAGTAGGTAGCTAATTAAATTTAATTCTATATTTCTTACTTATTTCTGTTGGCTAACTATTCAGACGTAAATTTACATATCACAATAAAATTCTTATATTGTAAAATAAAATCTTTTATTTAAAAGCCGGTACAAGATCTTATTCGGTTTTTATTATTATTTTAAATCTCACTTTATAATGAGAATAATTATAAAATATATTTTTATCACTTTTTTTTTTATTTTTTCCTTTTTAGAAATTATTACAATATTGATTTGTATGTAATATTTTCATATATTTCTTTCATCATATATGTAGTAATTGTTTGTATATATGACAAACACCTACAATCGTTAGTTACACGATTAAGAAGGTGCTGGTTCAAAAAATAAAAGAGATATATATTTTTTGAGTTTATGTTTTATTTCTCTTCAAATTCAACTTATACAATAATTAAAATAATTAAAATTATCTGCTTAATCTATGGTAAAGTAATTCCAAACTTAATTTGATAATCTTAAATTTTCAGTATTATAATAACTAATAAATACAAAGTATCTATTTGTGATAATTAATTCAATTCTCAAGTAAATAAATAAAAAAAAATAGTTTAATATTCCCGTCAGCACCAGGAATATTAATAGAAACTCCAGTCAGCACCCGGAGTAGTTAGTATGTAAATATTCCCGCCAGCACTAGGAATATTTTGATATGAATACTCTAGTCAATACCCAGAGTAAGATAAATAGTTAGTATTTATATTCCCGTCAACACCAGGAATATATGTTGAATATAAACTTCAGTCAGCGCCCGAAGTTTATTTTTTTAGTGAATTTCCAGTCAGCACCCAGAAAAATTACAATACACATATCACATTTAAAATAAACTGGAACATATACACACCACATGTACAAGGGTACAGACTTTAAAAAAAGGGACATCAACACTAAATAAGGCTTTCTCCAAATAAATTGAAGAAAGTTATCCACTATTTTCGAAGCAGAATTTACGGATGGTCTTAAAAACGCAAGATTTCGAAGGATGATCTTCAACATGTGCAGTATCACAAACAAAGTATTCAGCAATAATATATACACATTATATTATATTTCAATTAATTAATAAATTTTTATTTCATTATAATACATTTATAAATATCCATTATAATTTTCCTTCTTTTAGATATATCAAAAATATTAACAATAACCGAAATCAAAATATCTGGATTTGGTCATAACGTATATATATACATACATCACGCATACTACATTTACATATATCGCACTACACATATATACTACATTTACAAACACAGTGTGCGCGAATTGGTAACAAAACACAGTGAGTACAAAAAATCAGTGAATAATATTAATTTATGTATAAAAATTTTTTTTTTTGCCATTCGGTATAATTAAATTCTCGAGTTAGTAAAGATTATTTCTCGTGTGTTAAACATTATATAAGCGTGCTATAAATTCTTGCAATTCCTTTCTTTTTTTTTCGCGTTTTCTTTTGAAAAATGTTATCATGTCTGAAACAAAAGATGAAAATGCTAGCATAACATCTGATACTTTAGCGCACAAAGCTACTGATTCTCAAACCGAACCTTTAGTGGATCAAATCGTTTCTGTTAAAATTCCACCTTTCTGGAATAATCGTCCTGACTTGTGGTTTCTTCAAATCGAATCACTTTTTCGAGTTAAAAGAATAACCTCTTCAGCTACAAAATATGACCATTTAGTAGCTTCTCTGACACCAGAAACCATGGAATTGGTAGCCGATGTACTACTTAACCCTCCGTCTAATGACAAATATGAAAATTTAAAATATATTCTTGTAAATCGTAGCCGAGATTCCGAAGAAAAAAGATTAGATGTATTACTGCATCGCATACAACTTGGCGATTATAAGCCATCAGAATTGTACCGGCACATGGAATCTCTTGCAGGAGATAACTCTTTAGTTAACACTTCACTTCTCAAGAAGCTCTGGATAAATAAACTTCCTCCTTCAATCCAAGCGTGTGTTATAGCTATTGAAAGCACTCACAAACTTGAACAAATTTTTGATATTGCAGACAAAATTTATGATTCTGCACCTTCAGCTCAAATTTCAGCTGTTCAACAAAAGCAAAACCAACCGCTTAAAGAAAGTATTAACAATATTGTACAAATGGTAGAAAGTTTGTCTCATAGGTTCAATAAATTCGAAGGAAGACAAAGTAGATCACAGCAAAAATATCATAACAGAAATCGATCTTATTCTTCAAGGTCGCAATCAAAACATAAAACCCATGAAAAAGAGTGTTGGTATCACAGACGCTTTGGCAATCAAGCAAAAAAATGTATTCAGCCTTGCTCTAAAAATTCTGCCAAAAAGCCAAAAAACTAAGCATAGCTACTTCGACAGCGGCATCGCAAGTAGAAAAAGTCTCTCGCCGCTTATTCATTTTCGATAGATTATCAAATTTAGAATTTTTAGTAGATACTGGTGCAGAAGTTTCCATAATCCCTAAGAGCAAATTTCCAGGATATAATTACAAATCAGATTATAATCTTATTTCAGCAAATGGGTCTTCTATAACCACTTTTGGTCTCAAACGACTTACAGTAGATCTCAGCCTACGCCGTTGTTTTGACCATACTTTTATTGTAGCAGCCATTGACCACGCTGTATTAGAAGCAGATTTCCTTTATAAATTTAATTTAGTAATTAATCTTCGTGATAGAAAGTTAATTGACAAAACTACATCACTAAATGTGAGCCGTATTTCTCGTCTTACCAACTGCACTTCACCCAAGTTATTATCTTTTCAAGACGAATTTGGATCCATTCTTGATAATTACCCTGCTCTTAAAGCACCTCCAGATTATAATTCTGAGGTTAATCATAACGTAGTTCACAGAATAATTACTCAGGGAGCTCTTCCATCATCTCGCCCTCGTAGACTTAACCCAGAAAAGTTTCAGTTAGCTAAAGAAGAATTCGAATCTATGATGAAGTTGGGCATCTGTAGACCCTCTTCATCATCAGTAACCTCTCCACTACACATGGTCCCTAAAAAAGATTCATCTAGTTGGAGAACGTGTGGCGACTATTGTCAACTTAACGCTGTTACAATTTTCGACAAATATCCCTTGCCTAATATAAACGATTTCAACATTAATTTACATGATTGTCAAATATTTTCTAAAATCGACCTTGTTAGAGCTTACCACCAGATTCCAGTCGCACCTGAAGATATTTACAAAACTGCTGTGATAACACCTTTTGGATTATTTGAATTCACGCGGATGCCTTTCGGAGTTAAGAATGGAGCTCAGACGTTCCAGCGCTTCATTAATGAAGTATTGGAAGGTTTAAACTTTACTTTTGCTTATTTAGACGATATTTTAATTGGTAGTAAATCAGTACAGGAACACAAAGAACACCTACATCTTTTGTTTTCTAGATTACTTAAATATGGGATTAATATTAACCCTTCAAAATGTATTTTCGGTGTCGAAGAAATAGAATTTCTTGCCCATAACATTTCAAAAAATGGAATTCGACCTTCACCTAGTAGAGTACAATCTATTGCAGAAATGCCAACGCCCATTTCATTTAAGAGTCTTCAGCGTTTTCTAGGAATGGTCAACTTTTATCATCGATTTATTCCTAATATCTCTGCACTCGCTGCACCCTTATATGATTTATTAAAAAAAAGGTTCAAAAAAGAAAACAAAATCAGATTTCGAGTGGTTACCCATCCATGAAGACGCCTTCAATAAAATTAAAATCAATTTGCAAAAGCAAACCTTACTTATATGTACATCCTGATCCTAAAGCAAAAATAAGTATTTGGGTTGATGCATCTACAGACGCTGTAGGTGCGGTCTTACAACAATTTGATTCCAAAAACTGGAATCCTGTTAGTTTTTTCTCAAAGAGACTGCAACCGGCAGAAAGAAAATATTCTACTTTCGACAGGGAATTATTAGCAGCATATTTAGCTGTCAAAAAATTCAGGTATTATGTCGAAGGTAAAAATTTCACGATCTACACAGATCACAAGCCATTAACAAAAGCACTTTTCTCCAAAACAGAAAAATCTCCCCGCCAAACTAATCACCTTGAATTTATTTCACAATTTACCAACGACATACGTCACGTCAAGGGCAGAAATAATATAGTCGCTGATACATTGTCTAGATCTCACGTCGAAACAATTGACCAATTCACAAAGTTAGATCTAAAAACATTATCAGCAGAACAAATAAATGATGATGAACTTAAGAATATTTTGTCTAACAATAATAAATACAGTTTTACACTAAAAAAATTTTTGTGCCTTTGGAAGAAGTAGAGATTTGGTGTGAAGTCACAACTAATATTCAAAGACCGTATGTACCAGAGAGTTTACGACGTTCACTTTTTGACATATTACAAAACTTATCACATCCTGGTATCAGGGCAACTAGAAAGCTCATAACCTTGTAATGTGAGGGTACTTCAATAATCAACCTGTACTTAGTACTAGGTTGAGTACCCTGCATTAGTATATACCTCTATGGTATATACATTAATCCGTTTGGTCATATTGACCATCTGGTGTATTGTAATGCGGTTATATATAACGCATTACAATACAACTTCTTCTTCTTATTTTACACGCGCATTTATACATATAAATTATAACGTTGCTATATATACATATATGCATCGGATGATGCAATTGCATGTTTCAGGTATGTGAAGCAAACATTCCCGAAATTTCTACGCTTCACCAATATTCTCCCCAATTAAGTACTCAAAAGCACGATTACGGTAGCCGATCGTTAATCCATGTTCGGCTACTCGCTCAATTTTCACATATACATCCAAAATTTCTGACATATTTGTGTAACTATACTCACCTTTATTAATTTCCGTGTTACCATATATCATTTTTTTTATATGTACTTTCATTACCCACCACAATTTTTAAAGTTTGAAAAATTTCTGTAATAAATAAAAAAAATCTGAAAAAAACATATTTATTTAAATGGGGGCATGCATATTCCTTAAATTTACATAAATTTTAACTTCGATAGGTTCCATAAATTACATTTTTTCCTTAAATAAATAAGTACCTATTGTATTGGTACTTCACCATTTTTGAATTTTTATAAAATTTCACTCTCTTCGTTTAAAATTATTAAATTTATTAAAAATTACCCCCACCAAATTTTCCGACACACACTTTTCATATAAATACGTGGCGCGTATCGGCATCAAAAAAGTTCTGTTTTATCTCGGTCAAGGGCAACCTCTGCCCGAGCAAAATTTAATTTTCTAGTATTTACAAAGTCTTGTTGTTTTTTATTCAATTAGTGGCAACCCCTACTAAAATGGTTCTTTTTTGTAGTACCGGTAGTTATAGTTAGCCTTTAAAACAAAATCAAAATCAAGTCAGCTTCTTTTTGAATGATTTTTTTTATATATAATGTCGATTACAAGAATAGTGGATAAGAAAAATTGATTAAATTCAAATTGGATTGATTAATTGATTAATTAGTTAAATAAGAAAAAATGAAAAAAAAAAATTTAATAAAATATGATATGTGCAAACAAAGAAAAGAAAACAAATTAAAATTTAAAATCATTTGATAAAATTTATAAAATAATAAAATTATATAGATAATTAAGTAGAATATCTACTCGATATTGGAAATCATAGTGCATAATTTATTTACTTTAGGTTATAAAAGTTTAGTTTTCATTTGATTTGAGTTGATATTTGTCTCTGCTGAAAAATATACTTACGTACTCATCATATTTACGTACGTTCAGTCTCCATTATGATAAAATTTTTAAGTGAGTTCAGATTAATTTTTATGCAGAAACACATATGTATATACTTCTAGAGCTATACTATGCTATATGTAGTTATATAGTTGTAAGTACTTGTGTGGGTCACGTATGTAGGTTGTTATAGAAGAGTGAAAGAACGAATGAAATGATGAATCAAAATTGTGTTGTTCATTTTAAGCAATATCATCATTTATATTAAATATTAAATTAATTTAAAAGAAAAAAAAAAGAAAACAAAAAAAGAAATTGGTTAAATTAAGTGGTTAAAATAGAAAAATAAAGGAAAAAAATTAAGACTGGTGTCTAATAAATGTACCATGTTGTGTGATTTTTATAATTGCGAACAAATTAACGTAAATTTTTCTTTGATTAATAAATAAAAAAATAAAATAAGCGTTTACAACAGTTTTTCATCAGCTAAATTGATTCCAAATAAAATATAAATATTTAATAATTTTGTTATCAATAATCATATAAGAATAAAAATTAAAAATAACATTATGATATTGTTAAATCCACCAAAAAATGATTATAAAAATATTTTTCAATTTAACATTAATTAGAAAGGGTGCCGGTTCAAAATGTTTAATAAAATAAAAACACAATGTTTTTCAATTTACGTTACAAATTTTATTTTAAAATATTCTCTTAAATCTAACAATTCAATTCTTAAACTAAATTACAAACAGTTTCTAATCTACTTAAATTCGTGTATACTTAAATTTTAAATAAATCTAATTCAATTTATATAAAATTCAATATTTTTAATTATATAATAATATTTCAATCAAAATCGGAAATAAGTATGCAATTAATACAAAATAAATTTAAATCTATGAAATATATAAAATTCACTTTAATTTAACAATTTGTGTATGTACAATATTTCAGTTAAACCGGAAGTAACTATAAATAAGAAATTTAAAAATAAAATCATGAATTTATAAAAGAAATTTATCAAATCTACTTTAATTATGATTTTACATATGTTCTTAACTACTAAGAGCTAATTAGCTAATAATTATTCGTTGGCATAGGTCGACCTACACGAATAGATGGCGTTGTAGACACTATGTTGATTGAAGAACGATGATGAGATCAATTTAACGATGACTATTCGAATTTTCAAACTTTCAAAAAAATTCGTTATGTAAAGCTGAAGATTTCCGACGGGAACTGACGACTGTCGAGATGAAATATTTTTTACTGTCTTGATGAATTTTCTAATTTTCCAAAATAATTCAATTTTCTGATGCTATTTTCAGTGACGAAACTTTAGAAAATTTCTAAGTCCTAGAAATTTTCTAAGTGTTGATTTTCTGCTCGAAGTATTAGAAAATTTTATAAAAAATTTTCCAAGTCTTTAACGATGATGAATTTGTTCCAAGTATTAGAAAATTTTGTAAAAAAATTTTCTAAGTCTTTTTTAAAAAATCGACTTTAACAATTTACGATGATTCGGCCCGAAGTATTAGAAAATTTTGTAAGAAAAAAATTTTCTAAGTACTTTTTTTTGATGATTAATTTCGGCTCTAAGTGTTAGAAAATTTCTGTATAAGAAATTTTCTAAGTATTTTTTCGACGATGATTTAATTCGACGTTTCCCTATTTTCTGTAAAAATTCTAAGTATTTTTACAGAAATTCCTAACTTTTCCCTAATTACTAGCTCAACACGCTAGATTTTGATAGGACTCAACACGTCCAAGCTGATGAGTTTGGTCTCTTGTTTTCCTTGCTTCAGTCTCAACACGACAGTATACACAAGTAATTGCAAAAGACAAATTTTTCTGCGAATCGCAACCCTTTATATACTAAATTTTCGCGGTTCTGGAAATTTCTTTTTCCCCGTTGTAGAAATGTTCTACTATTTATCTCATGCACTCGTCTTTTTTATAAAACCGTTTTTTTTTCAAGTTGTGTCTGCTAATTCAAATGACAATTTATGGTGATTGTGAATAACTCTGACTGGTAAGTATATTCAGCTGGTACTGGTACTGGTAACAGATCTGACAGTACTGACATATGTATTTATCTATGTATATTTTTATGTATATTTATATGTATGTATGTATGGAATATATATATACCCTTTATGTATATGTATTTTTATTTATTTTATTTATTCTTTTTTAAGGTTATTTCTAAAATAATTGTGAAAAGGTAAAGGTTTTTACCTTTTATTGACCCCCCTTTTTTTTTTTGAATTAAATAGTACATAATTTAAATTAATCAAAAAATATTAATTTGAACGAAAGTTAAGTGTTTTATTTATATTGAATGTGTGATTGTGCATTTTTAGTTTTGTGTGGTACAAGATGTGATGATGCATTATAATGTTATTCTGTGTAGTGTGTTATGAATATGTTTTTTATTTTTGATAATAATGCTGTGATTTTGTGTCCATTGTGTTGTGATTCGTAATGTTTTGTTAAATATTTTGCAAAGTGTGAATAATTAATTATATGTTATGTATTGTACTATTTTATGTTATATGTTTGGTTAAGTGGACTTGTTTACATATTTGTGGTGTTGGTCTTTGTGTATTGTTTTAATACTAATTTCTATTATATATTTTTGTACGTATTTTAGGACTTTCTTGGATGTTATGAGGAAAGGATGACCAATTTTATCAGGTGAGTATACGTCGAGGTAATAATGATAGAAAAAATTAATAATACCCTTTTTTTTTTTTTATTTTCAGAAAAATGTTGAACGGATTCAACATCCTCCACGGGCGCCAATATTGACGAGTTTTATTATAAATATATTTTTTTTTTTTTTTTTTTGAGAAAATGGTACTGCAAATATTTAATAAAAAATGTTGGTTTTTTTTTTTTTTTGTTATATATGTGAATTTTATTAATTATATATTTTATTATTTTTTTTAACAAATCTTTTTTATTTATTTATGGTGTGATTAAACGAATTGTGACCATGCCTTCCTTGGTTTTACTAAAGCGTATTGTTTTTCGGTCCATTCTGAACCTGTAAGTTTTGTTTTGATAAACCCTTTGCCAAGGAATTGGCCATTCCGCTATGAGGCGTTTTATCCCTTCCGGAGCTTGCAACCACTCTGGAACTTGAAAAGTGGTTACTGAACCCTCTTCTGCTGGCCTTTGTAGCCCTAGTGCCTCAAATGGTGGTTTAAACGTTGCAGGAGCGTCATTTATTATTTTTTCCTTTATT
The DNA here is from genome assembly GCA_951394055.1 of Villa cingulata. Classification (NCBI taxonomy): domain Eukaryota; kingdom Metazoa; phylum Arthropoda; class Insecta; order Diptera; family Bombyliidae; genus Villa; species Villa cingulata. The sequence goes on along the minus strand of OX596020.1, from coordinate 29,916,218 downwards.
TTTTTCCGTTTTTCTCCTATTTCAGTAATAGCAGCCTTCCTTTTTAGCTTTGGCAGGCCTTTGTTTCGTTGGGTCACCATTTCCAGGCTCCAATTTGATTCGATACCAAAGGATTGGTATTCTGAAGGGACTGGAGTGATTGATGATGTATCTGTCGCGCTCATGACAATTTTAAATTCAGAATGCCCTCTATCTATTAATTAAAAATATTATTAATTTTATTTCACCTTTTTTTTTTTGAATAAATAAATATTTTTACACCTTTGTTCTTTATGAAAAAACTTTTCTTTTTGAATTTATTAAAAAAAAACTCCTCTATTCTTTGTTTATATAGAACAAAACTTTCTTATTGAAATGTCCAAATAACGGTCTATTCATTGAGTTTTTTAAATTTCTCTCCAATTTGTGTATATGGCAGTACTGTTTGTAGACTTTATTTAATATTCAGGGGTGATCATTTTTTTGATTGATTGATTGATTGATTGATTTTTTTTTTTTTTTTAATTTTGATTACTCGGAATTTTACATAATTTAACAATTGGTCTTACATACGTTTTTTGCCCAATTTTTATCAATGCTGTTCTTACCAATCCGTCAGTACCAGGATATGTTTCAAGGATACGACCCAATGGCCATGTTAAAGGTGGATAATTTTCTTGTTTGACTAAAACAATATCATCAGGTTTCAAATTTTCTTGTGTAATTTTCCACTTGTATCTGACTTGAAGTTGATGCAAATAATTCTTTGACCAGCTTCGCCAGAAGTTTTGTTGTAGTTGTTTTAGAAATTGCCATTGTTTCGTAGGGACATTATCATTTATTTTGTTGGTTTCTGGTACTACTTGTAAATTTCTCTGTATTAGGAAATGGCCAGGTGTAATAATTGTATTGTCATTCGAATCGATATTTAGTGGTGTTAATGGACGAGAATTAACACACGCTTCAATGTTGCATAAGACGGTATACAGACCTTCAAAGGTGAGTTTCGTATTTTGTAATGTTTTTTTTAAATGTGTTTTGATCAATTTGATATGCGATTCCCATAAACCGCCGAAATGTGGAGCAGAAGGTGGATTGAAGTGCCATTTTATTCGTTCCGTAGATAATTTATCTGCAATTTCTTCCGTGGTTTGTTTTGAAAACATAATTTTGTTGGCCTTAACAAAATTTGTTCCGCAATCAGAATATATGTCTGAACATAGACCTCGTCTATTAATAAACCTATTGAAACTTGCGATAAAGGCATTAGCACTTAAGTCCGTTACTAGTTCTAGGTGAACTGCTTTAGTACAGAGACAGATGAATAAACATATATAAACTGAAGTAGTTTTCGAATTTCGTAATGATGATATTTTCATTTCAATAGGACCCGCAAAATCGATACCGACATGTTGAAACGGAAAGGATTGAGTTACTCTAGCAGCTGGCAGTTCATGCATTAATTGAGTATTGTGTACTGGTTTCATTCTAAAACATTTAAGACATTTATGTAATTGATGACGAATTGTATTTTTGGCATTAATTATCCAGAACTTATTTCTAATTGTGTTTAATACTAAATGTATGCCTCCATGACATGTTTTTTCGTGAACATGATTGATTAATAACTTCGTAACTGGATGATCTGCTGGTAAAAGAATCGGATGTTTTTCATCGTATGGTAATTCTGACTTTCCTAATCTGCCACCCACTCTGAGTACCTTTTGTTCGGCTAGAAACGGATTTAGATTTAAAACCTTGCTAGTTCTATTTATTGATTGTCCAGTTTCTAAATTTTTTATCTCTGCAGCAAACTGATTTTGCTGTATTGTTTTCACAATTGAAACCTCTGCCTGATCAATTTCTTCTGTATTTAGATGATGTGTTTTAATTTTATGACTCAAGCGACAATTGTTTATAAAACGTAAACAATAAGCTGTTATTCTTAGTAGTTTAGAATATGATGAGTATCTTAATAAAATATCTGGTTCTGCAATTGCAGCGAAAACCTTTTGTTTTTTTATTTCTTCAATCGAATCCAGTAATTCCGGTTGTTTTGGCCACATCGTTTCATCTTTTAACCATTTTGGTCCATTCCACCATAATTCATTTTTTGTTAATTCGTCGGGCATTTGACCTCTTGAAGCACTATCTGTTGGATTATCAGGTCCTGGTATATATCGCCACGATGAAGGACTAGTGTGTTCATGGATTTCTGCAATTCTATTAGCTACATAAGTTTTCCAATTACTTGCATGTTTTTGTATCCACGAAAGCGTTATCAATGAGTCTGTCCAAAGTATGATTTTAGCATTTTCCAATTCAAGATCATTTGTTACGTTTTTCATTAGTTTGGCCAGCAAAGTAGCACCACATAATTCTAAGCGAGGCAAAGATACTGGTTTGATGGGGGCTACTTTGGTTTTGGATGCTATTAAAGATACTTTGGATTCATTTCCTTCTTTTACTTGTAGGTATATTACCGCCGCGTACCCTGCATTCGATGCATCACAAAAACCGTGAATCGTAATTTCAGCATTGTTGTTAGTGAAATTTAACCAGCGAGGTATTGTGATGGTAGAAATGTGATGTAGTTTTTCAACGAATTGTTTCCATTTTTCTACTAATGTTTCTGGAGGACGGTCGTCCCAATCACAGCGCGAGATCCAAAGCTTTTGCATTATTATTTTCGCCGTCATAATGCATGGAGCTAGCCACCCGAATGGATCAAATAACGAAGCAATTTCTGACAAAATTGTTCTTTTTGTGATTTTCCTTTCTTCGTTTTTTACTTTTACACATATATTAAACTTATCTGTGGTAGGATTCCATCTAATACCAAGGGTTTTAACATTAAACATGTCAGAAATTGTTAAAAATTCTTTCAATTCGCGATCGTCGATTGGAATTTGGTTTAATATCGCGGAATCATTTGCAATCCATTTCCGTAAATTGAAACCTCCTGTTTTTAGCAATTGACGCAATTCCTTTTGAATGGCTACTAATTCGTTTAGATCAGGATGCGAGTAACATAAGTCATCTACATACATGTGTTTTTTGACTATTTCTGCAGCTCTCGGATAATTTTGATATTCATCATTGGCCAGTTGGTGAATTGTTCGAATAGCTAAGAATGGTGCTGCCGCGGTACCGAACGTTACTGTTGTTAGTGCGTAATCCTCGATTGGTTCATTAGGTGAATTTCTCCATACTATTCGTTGTAAATCATATTGTTCTGGATTAATATGTATCATGCGATACATTTTTTCTATGTCAGCTGTAATCGCATACCGATATTTTCTCCATCTTAGCAGGGTGGTGACCAAAGTTGGTTGTATGGTAGGCCCGATGTACATTTGTTCGTTAAGACTCATATCGTTACTGGTTTTACTCGATGCATTAAAAACTGTTCTCAATTTAGTAGTAGTACTTTCTTTAAGTACACCATGATGTGGCATATAATATGATCTGGTATTATTATTGCTATTATCGACTTTAATCATATGACCAGCTGCTAAATATTCGTCGATGTTTTTCTTATATAGGTTATAGTATTCCGTGTCTTGTTGAAATTTTCGTTCCAATGAAAGAAATTGTGATACTGCTTTTCGTTTACTTTCACCAAATTCAGGAACCTTTTTAAATGGTAAATCTACTTGATACGAACCATTTGTTAAACGTTTAGTTGTCTCTGTATATATGTTTTCACATATCTTGTCTTCAGGTTTCTCGTGTTTTACATTCAAACATTCTTCTTGCTCCCAAAATTTTCTTAATTGAGTATCCAAAGAAGATTCATGGACCTGCACCATGAACGTCCTACTTGATTGTGTAGCATGTCCTATGCTACCCATCACAATCCAGCCTAATTCAGTGTTTATCGCAACAGGATGATTGGGTTCAGATGAGCGTTTAATTCCTCCACGAATTATCGCTGCGTACACTTCTGCTCCAATTAACAAATCTATTTTTCCAGGTATCGCAAAATTAGGGTCAGCTAGATTTAGATCTTTCAAATGATCAAAACCTGTCGTTTCAATTCGATAAGTAGGTAAATCGTTAGTGATACTCCTTACCACTAACGCATTTACCCGGTGTTTAAAGTTTCTGTATACCGATTCCAGAGTGAATTCAGTTTGAGAATTAGCCACAGTGGTACTGCTTTGGTTGAGTCCACTGATGTGCTGATTCGTCCGTGTGATTTCGAGTTGCAGGCGTTTTGCTGCAGCGGCAGTTATAAATGTTGCTTGCGACCCTGAGTCTATCAAGGCTCGCAATACTTCGTTGTGACCCTTTGTATTCCGAATTCTAACCAAAGCCGTTGCTAAGAGTGCTTGATTCGTGTTTGAAGAAAAGAAAGTCTTTACTTCATTCCTTTCGTTAGAGTTTCTGACTGGCAAAGCTTCGTTTCCAGTGCTATCGCTGTTTTGTGTAACTGTCGGTTGAGCAGAAGGTTTATCCCGATTTGCGTTCGATGTGGTATTGAAGCTAGTATGTAATAGGGAATGATGTTTTCGTTTACATATACCGCACGTATATTTACTTTTACAGTCATTGTATTTATGGCCGAAAGTGAGACAGTTCATACATAAGTTGTTTTTCTTGATGAAGTTTAGTTTTTCTGTCGCTGATAGTGATTTGAAGCTCGAACAGTTAAACAGCCTATGATCAGATTTACATTTTGTACACTTTAAATTTTGATTAATATTTTTATTATTGTGAGCTAAGAAAACATTACTTCGTTTTGGTGTATTAATTGCTTCTAATACGCGAAATCTTGATTCTAAAAAGTCCACCAATTCTTTATATGAAGCCACCTCATTTTTCTCGCTTTGTTTTATCTCCCATAATTCTCGTGTTTCTGGCGATAATTTCTGCAGAGTAAGGTACACAATAATAGGGTCCCAGTTTTCAATGTTAACCTTTAATGTTTTCAATTCATGAAGGATCTCTTCTGTATTGTTAAGCACATCCTTCATGGATTGAGCATTTTCGGTTTTTGTCAAATTTATCTTACACAATTTTTCTAGTTGTGCATTGATTAATACCCTATTATTATTGAACCTTTTTTCCAATGTTTGCCATGCTTTATAATAATTAGTCCCAATGACTTCAAATGGTTTAATAATTCGTGCAGCCTCACCAGAAACACAAGATTTTAGGTAGTGTAATTTTTCAACTTCTGAAATTTCCTTATTATTATGAATTAAATTTGTGTACAAATCTTTAAATGATCGCCAAGATTTGTAGGTACCATCAAATTTAGGTAAAGAAATAGGTGGTAGTTTGATTTTCGATTTTTGTGGAGATACGAGAGTTGTAACATGTGTGGAACCACCGTCATTTGAAACGTTATTTGATTTGGCTAACGAAGTAATTTTTTCTTGTAGCTCTGTGATTAAACTAAAACAAGTTTCTTCAAATACATCGTATTTATTTTGCTCAATATACTCGGCAGTGAGTTTACAATCTTCAGCTTGATAAATTAAATAATGATTATCCCTAAATTTATCAGTTAATTCATTTAATTTTTGTATTCTACGTTCATATACATTAATTGGTTGATTTTCAGTTAAATTTTGTTTTATTCTGATTGTAACAGTATTTAATTCATTTTCCAAAGCAGTTTGTAATTTGATTAAATTCTGAATGTTATGCATTTTTACAAATTTTTTAGAGTCTATCTATAAATTGAAAAAAATTGAGTTTCTATTTTATCCGGCTCGAAGGACCAAATGTTAAATCCACCAAAAAATGATTATAAAAATATTTTTCAATTTAACATTAATTAGAAAGGGTGCCGGTTCAAAATGTTTAATAAAATAAAAACACAATGTTTTTCAATTTACGTTACAAATTTTATTTTAAAATATTCTCTTAAATCTAACAATTCAATTCTTAAACTAAATTACAAACAGTTTCTAATCTACTTAAATTCGTGTATACTTAAATTTTAAATAAATCTAATTCAATTTATATAAAATTCAATATTTTTAATTATATAATAATATTTCAATCAAAATCGGAAATAAGTATGCAATTAATACAAAATAAATTTAAATCTATGAAATATATAAAATTCACTTTAATTTAACAATTTGTGTATGTACAATATTTCAGTTAAACCGGAAGTAACTATAAATAAGAAATTTAAAAATAAAATCATGAATTTATAAAAGAAATTTATCAAATCTACTTTAATTATGATTTTACATATGTTCTTAACTACTAAGAGCTAATTAGCTAATAATTATTCGTTGGCATAGGTCGACCTACACGAATAGATGGCGTTGTAGACACTATGTTGATTGAAGAACGATGATGAGATCAATTTAACGATGACTATTCGAATTTTCAAACTTTCAAAAAAATTCGTTATGTAAAGCTGAAGATTTCCGACGGGAACTGACGACTGTCGAGATGAAATATTTTTTACTGTCTTGATGAATTTTCTAATTTTCCAAAATAATTCAATTTTCTGATGCTATTTTCAGTGACGAAACTTTAGAAAATTTCTAAGTCCTAGAAATTTTCTAAGTGTTGATTTTCTGCTCGAAGTATTAGAAAATTTTATAAAAAATTTTCCAAGTCTTTAACGATGATGAATTTGTTCCAAGTATTAGAAAATTTTGTAAAAAAATTTTCTAAGTCTTTTTTAAAAAATCGACTTTAACAATTTACGATGATTCGGCCCGAAGTATTAGAAAATTTTGTAAGAAAAAAATTTTCTAAGTACTTTTTTTTGATGATTAATTTCGGCTCTAAGTGTTAGAAAATTTCTGTATAAGAAATTTTCTAAGTATTTTTTCGACGATGATTTAATTCGACGTTTCCCTATTTTCTGTAAAAATTCTAAGTATTTTTACAGAAATTCCTAACTTTTCCCTAATTACTAGCTCAACACGCTAGATTTTGATAGGACTCAACACGTCCAAGCTGATGAGTTTGGTCTCTTGTTTTCCTTGCTTCAGTCTCAACACGACAGTATACACAAGTAATTGCAAAAGACAAATTTTTCTGCGAATCGCAACCCTTTATATACTAAATTTTCGCGGTTCTGGAAATTTCTTTTTCCCCGTTGTAGAAATGTTCTACTATTTATCTCATGCACTCGTCTTTTTTATAAAACCGTTTTTTTTTCAAGTTGTGTCTGCTAATTCAAATGACAATTTATGGTGATTGTGAATAACTCTGACTGGTAAGTATATTCAGCTGGTACTGGTACTGGTAACAGATCTGACAGTACTGACATATGTATTTATCTATGTATATTTTTATGTATATTTATATGTATGTATGTATGGAATATATATATACCCTTTATGTATATGTATTTTTATTTATTTTATTTATTCTTTTTTAAGGTTATTTCTAAAATAATTGTGAAAAGGTAAAGGTTTTTACCTTTTATTGACCCCCTTTTTTTTTTTTGAATTAAATAGTACATAATTTAAATTAATCAAAAAATATTAATTTGAACGAAAGTTAAGTGTTTTATTTATATTGAATGTGTGATTGTGCATTTTTAGTTTTGTGTGGTACAAGATGTGATGATGCATTATAATGTTATTCTGTGTAGTGTGTTATGAATATGTTTTTTATTTTTGATAATAATGCTGTGATTTTGTGTCCATTGTGTTGTGATTCGTAATGTTTTGTTAAATATTTTGCAAAGTGTGAATAATTAATTATATGTTATGTATTGTACTATTTTATGTTATATGTTTGGTTAAGTGGACTTGTTTACATATTTGTGGTGTTGGTCTTTGTGTATTGTTTTAATACTAATTTCTATTATATATTTTTGTACGTATTTTAGGACTTTCTTGGATGTTATGAGGAAAGGATGACCAATTTTATCAGGTGAGTATACGTCGAGGTAATAATGATAGAAAAAATTAATAATACCCTTTTTTTTTTTTTATTTTCAGAAAAATGTTGAACGGATTCAACAGATATAATAAATTTCCTCAAATAACATATACTTCATATAGGTAAATCAATTCAATAAATAATAAATAATCAGGTACTTTTGTAAATATCTTCTCGTATTAATCTAGTTCTAGTTTGTATCGTTTATCTACAAAAAAAAAAAATATACACCTATCCCCCGATTTACACGGAAGATAGGTTCCCCAGAAAACCATGTAAATCGAAATCGTGGATGTTTAATATAAAACAAAATTTAATTACAATAAAAAAAAAAACTTGAATTTTAATATTAACACATTACAATTTATTTTACTTTTAATTGTGATAATGCACTACAATTTATTTTACCTTTAATTGCACGATAATAATTTTAAGTTGCTATCCTCACTCGATGAAAGATGAAAAGAAAAAGAGGCCAAGAAAAAATGAATTATATGCAAATGTAATACATATCAAATACAACAAAAAATTAATTCATCAATATCAAATGTATGAGATGAGAGTTGAACTAATTGATTATTATCAATATCAATACAAATAGAATTTTATGGAGTGAGATGAACACAAAAAATTATTTTACAATTATGTGATTCTCATTTATAATATGTAGGTATAAATTCAAATGTTGATTATACAGTTAAAATGTACATAAGTAGTTATGGTATAAAAATATTTGATAACAGCAAATATAATAATATGAGATTACGTATTATACAATTCAAAAATACAAAAAATATGAAATTTCAAGCAAAGAAACAAAACTGCAGAGTGCAGGTAGACAAAATATATTACGTTATGTAATATTACTCTTAGATGATAAATATATGTATTATATGTACATATTGTATGTACATCATCATTTCGTAACATCTTGGGCCTCAGCCTGTTGGTGATGAATGTCTTGATTTGGAAGTTTCGCTAATTTCGTTATGGGTCGTATAAAATTGCCTGATTTAGTACGAACTGTAACAACACGAGTTGTTCCATGTTGATCTGGATGTACATCTATAACTCTCCCTAAAATCCATTTCCCTGGGGGGAGATTAGCTTCCCGTAATAATACCATGTCACCTTTAGTGATGTTAGGCTGTACAGTACACCATTTTGGTCGTTGTTGTAATGAAGTTAAGTATTCTTGGTGCCATCTTTTCCAAAATCCTTGTAGCATGTTCTGTAATAGATTCCAATTTGAGCAAATGTGGATTTGAGTCACAGACTGCTCTGGTTCTGGAACGGCAGTGTAAGGAAAACCTGTTAGAAAATGAAATGGAGTTAATGCATTAAATTCATTGTCAGACATAGAATATAAAGGACGAGAATTCAGCACTGCTTCGATTTGAGTTAGAACGGTGTATAATTCTTCATAAGTCAGTATATGATCTCCAATTACGCGTTTTAAATGAGTTTTGATCGACTTGATATTAGACTCCCATAAGCCACCGAAATGAGGTGCATTTGGTGGATTAAACGACCACTTTATACCATCTTGAGAAAGTGCATCTTGAATGATTTTGTTATGTGTTTCAGATTGTAAGTGTTCATACATTTCAGTTAATATTCGTTCAGCTCCTTTGAAGTTGGTGCCATTGTCAGAATAAATATGACTGCATTTACCACGACGGGCTATAAAACGACGTAACGCTGATAAATATGCATTCGTAGTCATATCGGTTACTAATTCAATGTGAACTGCTTTCGTGACCATACAAATAAATAAACAAATATATGCTTTGGAAAATTTTGGATTTCTTCCACGAAATAAACGAATGGTGATGGGCCCAGCGTAGTCACATCCAACACGTGAGAAAGGTTTGCAAGGGGTTACTCTTGAAGCTGGTAGCTGTCCCATAAGTTGCGAGGCAGTTTCTCGTCGGTGGCGAAAACAGTTGATGCAATTATGAATCACCTTACGTACGATTGTTCTACAACCAATTATCCAAAATTCTTCTCGAAGTAGATTTATTAGTTCAGAAATACCTGCGTGACAAAATTTAATATGAAAGTATCTCACAATCAGTGAAGTAATGAAGTGATTCCCAGGTAAAATGATAGGATGTTTCGACTCATATGCTAGTTCTGAATTATGTAATCTTCCGCTTACACGTAGCAAGTCTTGATCATCGATGAATGGTGTAAGTTTCATTAATTGACTCCGGATTTTTAATGGTTTATTAGATTTGATGGCTCGTATTTCGTTGGCAAAGGATAACGTTTGTACATGTCGAATAATATCTACCTTGCTAGCTTGTATCTCAGCCACAGTAAGCGGTCCAGTTTGATGTATCAATTTAAGATTGTTAATAAATCTTTTGCAATATGCAATGATGCGTAATAATTTCAACCATCGAGAAAACTTATGGCATAACTTATCCAAAAAGGTGTTATCAATTTTTGTAGAGCATACTTGTATTGGTTGTTTTCTGGCTTCATGGTTCAATTCATTGTTATGTAAAGGTTTAGATGTCCAATTTGGCCATTCAGATAAATAAAGCCATTGTGGCCCATTCCACCAAGCCTTGTTTTTTAATAATTGATTCGGACTAATTCCGCGTGACGCGATATCGGCTGGATTATCACGAGAAGCAACATAGTGCCAATGTTTCCGAGGAACGCGTGATACAATTTCGGATGTCCGATTACCGACAAATGTTGACCAACGTCGTGATGGCGACGATAACCAGTTCAGAACGATTTCTGAGTCAGTCCAAGCGAATACCGTGTAGGTTATATTGGTTAAGATTTTTTGTACGCTTTCGAATAATTTACTTAATAATAATGCTCCACATAATTCCAGACGCGCAATAGAAATTTGTTTTAATGGTGCTACCTTGCTTTTGGCGATTACAAAGTGACATTGGTACTTATTTTCACTTAGTAATGTTCTACAATAAATGACGGCTGCAAATGCCCTTTCAGACGCATCTGAAAATCCATGAAGCTCAATACTGTTTCGGTGAATACTTAACCAACGAGGAATGTGTAAGTTGGTTAGCTGATCAAGTTCATTCCGTATAGACAACCATTCACGTTCAATACTATCTGGAATAGAATCGTCCCAGTCTAATTTTCTGGACCATAGTGACTGAAAAAGTGTTTTAATTAGTACAGTTACTGGTGTAAGAAACCCTAGAGGATCAAAGATCCTTGAAGCATCGGAAAGAAAAGTCCGTTTTGTAACAGGTTTTAAAGGTGGCAACAAAATGGAAAATGAGAATGTATCGCTTGAAGGGAACCATTTTAACCCCAAAGTTTTTATCGCTTTAGATCCATCACTGAAGTCCTTTGCCGCAAACTCACATTGGGTATCATTAATGGTGGCAAGAAATTCGCAACAATTACTGCTCCATTTTCGCAAATTGAATCCAGCAGACGATAACAGCTCAACTAATTCAGTCTTGAGATTTATTAATTCCTCAATAGTGGCAGCTCCTGTAAGAATGTCATCCACATAGCAGTTCTCCAATAAAACCTTAGAAGCATTTGGTTTGATTGTGGTATTATCAGATGCTAACTGATGTAACACACGTACAGCAAGGAATGGTGCTGATGACGTACCGTAGGTCACTGTACGTAACCTAAAAATCTCGACTGGCAATTCAGAAGATTCTCTCCACAATATTCGTTGAAAATTTTGATGGGACCTTGATATCCAAATTTGACGATACATCTTTTCCAAATCGGCAGTAAACACATAACGATGTAATCGAAATTTGACACACACTGACAACATATCTCGTTGTATGGATGGGCCTACTAGCAAAGTGTCATTTAATGAATATCCAGTGGAGGTCTTACTTGAACCATCAAATACAACTCTAAGCTTTGTAGTACTACTATCGGGCTTAAATACAGCATGATGAGGCAAATAATAGCTGGCTGCAACTCGAATTTCATTAGGTGGTACCCGTTCCATGTGGCCTAGGGTCAAATATTCTCTCATGAACTGACAATATGCTGTCTTCAATTCGTTGTCTCGTTCAAATCGTCGTTCCATCGAGTGGAGACGCCTAAGTGCGACGTGATAACTGCTTCCTAAAGGTAAAGGAGGTTTTTTAAACGGAAGATCTACAATATATTTACCGTCATCTGCTTTGGTCACTGAACATTGAAATATGTTTTCAGCTTCGCTCTCTTCTTGGCTGACTTCTGATTGTTTTGGTATCTCTTCTAGTTCCCAAAATTTTTGCAGAGCTTCGTCAATATCAAATAAACCATGAAATGAAACCAAATTTGAATAAACATGTGATGTTTCATTAAGTTGGAGTGGAATTCTTCCAGCAATAACCCAACCAAACTTCGTTAATTGTGCAACGAGGTCATTGGAAATTACGAAACGTTCACTTTCAAAAATGTGAAATACCTTGTCGACACCAAGAATGATATCAATTGAGTTTGGAATATTGTAGAATGGATCAGCTAAATTGAGTGATTTGAGCTGATGAATAGGTACAAATTCAAAATTAGGCAATTTTGATGTTAGCGAATTCAAAATATATGCGTCCACATCAATGTTTGCAGAAGTCGCTCTAGAATTTAATTTGATAGAAGCACAACCTTTAGTAATGCCAGTAGTAACACATGAAACACCAGTGATCGAGATCCTTGCATGTTGTCTTGGTAATTTTAGTTTTCTGATAAGTGTGTCAGTGATGAAAGTAGCCTGAGATCCACAGTCAAGTAATATGCGACAAATGTGAAGATTACCTCGATAGTCTTCTATGTTGACTAAAGCAGTAGGCAATAACGATGACAAACTTGGAAAATTATGTGGTGATTGTGTATGAGAACTTACGATTGAATTTAATGATGGACCTGTGCTCTCAGGATTGACAATATTAGAAGTTGTTGGTCGTGGTTGAGGTTGAGGTTGAGGCTGATGTTGATTTGACGATTTTGAATTCATGTGCACTAATGAGTGATGTCTTCCCTTACAGAATCGACAGCGATTTGTTGAACTACAAAGCGAAGCAGTATGACCAGGTCGGAGACAATTAAAACAAAGTTTCCTCTCATTTACAAATTTGCGACGAGACTCAATATCTAATGATTTGAAAGTTGAACACTGATAGAGTAGATGAGATGATGCACACTTAGGACAAATATCAAGTGAGGCAGCATGAATTTTAGCACTGGATTGATAGCTAGTTTGTTTAGATGATGAGGTGGCAGTGTGTCGATAATTAATTTGAGAATCTTCAAGAGCGTTACAGCGTTTATTTAAAAAGGTTAATAGTTCACAAATTGTTGGAAAGTCCTTACTAGCAATCTCTTCTGACCAATCCTGTCGAGTAATAGGGTCGATTTTACTAAGCAACAAGTAAATAAGCCATGGATCTCGTTGTTCAGCTTCAGTTCCTAAAGCTCGAAGTCCTCGAATAACTTCATCTGTTCCGTCGGCAAGTTTACGAAGTCCTGAAGGAGAAGCAGTAGTGATAGACGGTAGTGTCATAAATAATTTAATAAAGGTTTTGGTGATTTGGCCTTTTTTATCATAACGTTGATTTAGACGATCCCAAGCTTGTTCATAGTTTGAATCAGATATCATTATATGACGTAACAACGCTGCAGCATCGCCTCTTAAAAGTGTTTTCAAATAATTCAATTTCTGACTGGAACTTAACCTTGTGTTATCATGAATAGTAGTTACAAACAAGTCACGAAATGAAGTCCATTCATTATAGTTGCCAGAAAAGACTGGAATTTCAAGTTTGGGTAGCCTTGTTTCAGTTGGACTGCTGCTACTATTAAGGGGTCTAAGTGTACTTGAGACTCGTTCAAAGAATGATGTTTGCTGATCAGCTAATCTTCCGATAATGTCATTAGATGTCGATGAATCACTATTCTGACGAAGGTGAATTGCCCTTAACAATAATTCCTTAGTCAGGTAATATTTTGTCTCAAATTGTTCATTTTCGCTGTCAAGATCTCCAATGCTTGGATCCGTTGTATACTGAGCTAATTCATTTTGTATTGTGTAGAATTCAGTCCATGTGTCGTTCAATTTTTCTAAACGCATTTGAATAGCCTCAATTGTCGTTGTATCTGAAATCTTTTCACCAAGTGAAGCAATTCGAGACATGGTAGCCTTAATGTAGCCACGTTTTGCCTTAAGAGCGTCTATAATTTGTTTAGCCATTATAGATAACAATTTCACGTGATCACCAAAGGTATTTAAATTTGAGTAGATAATAGGTTGAAAATATCAATTATGTAATAAGTGTTACGACAAAAAATGTTAATTCAAAAAAAATTACGGCACTACAAATTCACGTGATAGGGTATTAGTCCAAAGGTTATTCCGAAGGTTATTCGAATCACTGATATATGAACTGATATATGAATAGTTAAATTTAATTATTTTTTTTAAAATTTTTCGATTAATTTATTTCACATAGGTCTTAAATTTGTCAATAAACTAATTCACGAGTTCAAATATGATAAAATAATTGCAAGTTGAATATCATGTATGTAGAAAATATTACACGTGGCTCATATATTGCTTAGAACAAAGGTTAATGTATGTATTGTCGAAACCTGTACACTTCAGAAATTCAAAAATTATGTTTTAATATTTGCAAAAAATGTTACCAAAATTTCCTTAAAAAGGATCCGGCTCGAAGGACCAATTTTTGTTTAATATAAAACAAAATTTAATTACAATAAAAAAAAAACTTGAATTTTAATATTAACACATTACAATTTATTTTACTTTTAATTGTGATAATGCACTACAATTTATTTTACCTTTAATTGCACGATAATAATTTTAAGTTGCTATCCTCACTCGATGAAAGATGAAAAGAAAAAGAGGCCAAGAAAAAATGAATTATATGCAAATGTAATACATATCAAATACAACAAAAATTAATTCATCAATATCAAATGTATGAGATGAGAGTTGAACTAATTGATTATTATCAATATCAATACAAATAGAATTTTATCGAGTGAGATGAACACAAAAAATTATTTTACAATTATGTGATTCTCATTTATAATATGTAGGTATAAATTATGTTAATTATACAATTAGAATGTACATAAGTAGTTATGGTATAAAAATATTTGATAACAGCAAATATAATAATATGAGATTACGTATTATACAATTCAAAAATACAAAAAATATGAAATTTCAAGCAAAGAAACAAAACTGCAGAGTGCAGGTAGACAAAATATATTACGTTATGTAATATTACTCTTAGATGATAAATATAAAGGGTGTCCCGTTTCGGGTGGTCATCCGGCACACAGTAGATAGGTCTCGCCTAGACAAACAAAAAATCGTTCTAGAGGGGGGGGGTAATCTCAACCGTTTAGCCGCTAGAGGGCGATGAAGATTTTTCGCACTCAATCTACGAAACACCCTTTAATAACTACGGTGTACTAGCTAGAAGAATGTGGTGTAAGAAAACTCTGAAGGAAACTCCCCCCTCTCTTCAATGATACCTTATATGCTTCTCTACGTTCTTTGTTTCAAGAGTTATTGTGTTTTAAAGTCAGAATTTAGTGATTTTTTGCCATATTTTTCAGAGATAATACAGGCTGTGGAAGTAAAGCGCCCTCTATATTAATTTCAAATTACAAAAACAGAAAGTCTAAGACACCTGCTTTATTTTTGCCCTTTACAGCAAAGGTCTATCTCTTACCGCTTCAATGCCAGCACATAATATACAAAGTGTCGAAAACCAGTTCTCAAAAATAAAATATCAATGTATACCCGTACCTGTTATGTGATTTTTTGACTGCTGTGTAATTGAAGTATCGAAAACCATTTATTTTAAACATGATTGTTAAGTGTGAATTTTACACAATTCAAACATCGAGAAAGATTAAACAAGAAAAAATAAAAATATTCAAAAAGAAAGGCTTGAAATTCATGGTACACACGTTTATTAAAGCAAGAAGCTTATAGTCAAATTTGCTTACAAAGGTATGTTCATTTTACCATAGACTAATATATAGATTGGAAATGCTTATGGCAGAAATCGTGTTCATAACTATTAAGTAAACATCAAAATAGCTTTTGAGAGATTCGTCACCCAATAGTATGCAACAAAAAAAAAATAATACAATTATTTAATTTTACTAATAATAATAATAATAGTTACAATAACAATTTTTTGCATAATTATGATTATTCTAATTGGAATTTGTATATTGAATTGTAAGTAATAATATTGATATTGTAATTAATTGTTGCTAGGTACATTTATTACATTTTGATATTTGATCTGATACTTATTTTATTATGTATTATGTTTAGTTACATTTATATATATCAGGGGTGGGCAGGCTTAAGGTCGATGAAAGCCACATTTGGGATTTTACATACTGTAAAGAGCCACACTTTAATAACATGGTGTTAAGTACACAAATTCAAATTCAATTTAATCAATATGATTAAAATGTGGAAAAATATTGCGTACACTTTTTATGAACATCTTTTTTGTCGACAGAAAATTTTTACCTTACAAAAGTGTTTCTTACACATGCCGATATATAAGAAAATATGGATAAAAAAGATAAAACATATTAATTTTTTCAAGAATTTATTAATAAAATTAAAACATTATAAAATATATTTACTTAAAAATTTAATGACAATTATTCTTTACTAAATCTTTAAAATTTGGTATAAAATTTGTTGAGGCGGTTCGCAGCAATTCAGCCAGATGATTATTGGTCAACTCTGAACGATTCTTCGACTTTACAAACTTCATTGTGGAATACAAAGATTCACAACAATATGTTGTGCCAAAAATTGAAAATAGGCGGCAAGCAGCTATTTTTAAATTTGGATATTTTGATTCTGGTACGAGTTTCCAGAATTCAATTAGAGAAGAAGTTTTGTGCAGCATTTGCAGTGCATAATCCTCCTTCATCTCTAATAGCTCTAACTCCCCAGCCGCTTTTTCAAAAAGTATTATTTCCGAAATTTCGAATCCATTTTCGATTGAATTGCAAATAAATGGATTTACGAAATATCGAAATGTAGATTTAAAATTTTCTAAATCTTCAAATCTACGTTTGAAATCTACTTGCAATTCTTCCAATTTTGTTTTGTATTCATCTATTTTTTTTTCTTTAACGCTAATCACATTTGATTTTATTCTTGGAAAATGATTATATATTTTGTTTTTGATGTCATTGACAAAAAGTCGAAGTTTAGCTTCAAAACTAAATAATGTTTGTGATAAATCCACAATATTTTTATTTTTTCCTTGTAAAGCCAAATTGAGTTTCTGCAAATGTTCTAGCATGTCTGTCATAAACATTAAGTCTGAAATCCAATTTTCATCTTCTAATTCTGAATATTTTTTCCCCTTTTCTTTTGCGAACATTATAATTGGATTCAAAAGTTCTACAAAACGGCTAAGAACATTGTAAGTTGACAGCCATCTTACAATACACCATAATGATAGATCATTAGGCAAATCATCTGTTTCATCATCCACTTTCATCTCTTCTAAAAAGTTTTTAAATTGACGATGTGTTTTGCCATTAGTTTTAATAAAGTTGACAATCTCCAAAACAACCTTCCACACATTTTCGTATTTCAAATACTTCGCTACGAGATGTTCACGGTGAATAATGCAGTGAAGAGGTAAAAAACTTGGAATTTCTGGATCGTTGTTTAATAAACCAATTAGACCTTGCTTTTTTCCTACCATTGCGGGTGCTCCGTCAGTCGCAACACTTACAAGTTTATTACGAGGTAAATTAAACTTGTTCATTACATCATAAAGTGCATTTTTTACATCAATGCCACGTGTTGCTTCAATGAGAGGTATCAGGTTTAGCATTTCTTCCTTCGCACATGCGTCTGCAGTTACATAGCGGATAAAAACAGCCAATTGAGGAACGTCCTGAATATCCGTAGACTCGTCGAGAGCAAAACTAAATGCTATACAATTTTTTAAATCGAGCATTAAACTATTTTCAACACTTTTGCTAATCGCACTAATACGACGCTCAGTAGTACGGCGCGACATAGGAACTTGCCCGATCAATTTATGCAGTTTTGTATTTTCTGGATCAAGAATTTTAACCACTTCTTCTAAGTTTTTTTTAATAAATTCTCCTTCTCCATAAGGACGTTTGGCACGAGCAATATTCCAAGCTATTAAAAAACTAGCTTCGGTTGCTCTATCATTTTCACGACTAAAAGAAGTCATGAGTCCTTGTTGTTTCTGAAGAACGGATTGCAAAGTCTTCAGTTTCTCTGTTCGCAATTTTGAATTTATTGGGAACTCATTTGAAAAATGGGGATGATTCACTTCATAATGTCGACGCAGATTGCTTACTTTGTAGTTTGTAAATGTTGTCTTACAAATAAGACACAACGACTTTCCATTATTATCTATGAAGGCAAAATTTTCTACCCATTCTTCTTTAAATGTTCTATTTTCCTGCTCATACTTCCGTTTTCTGATATTTCCTGCATTCATCGTATTAAAAAAAATATATTTCAAAATCTGAAACTAAAACAAAATAAATCAGTGATATTAAGGGCGTGGAAAAATAACATTTAAATGCCAAACATAGGTGAACACGTTCAAATTTCCTAATAAATAATTTTACGTACCAGGTTTTTTTAAAAGAAAACACAAAATAAGGTTATAAAAAATTAGCACTTTATTTTTTCTTTGTTTAAAGTCTTTAAAATGTTTTTATAAAAAAATTTATCACTTAAAATAAAACACAAAAAAAATTTATTTTAGATTAAAACAACTGTGAACTTGAGCGATTAGAAAATAAAATGAATTTGAACTTATTGTGCTTACACGTTACATCAAATATTCATAATTAAAATTAACACCTGCTTATAGTAACAACAATAGCATGTTTAAACTGGTCTGGTTAAACATGAATATTCAATATTAAGTGACATGCACAATTATCCGTTCCGTTCCTTTTTTTCCATTATCCGTTTTATAATTTTTAGATATCACAATACAAATGTATCGTTCTGTTCAGTTTTTTTATTATCAACACACTGTCACTTTCATATTAAATAATTGTGTCTCTCACTTTAATAGGTTTAAACTGGTTAAACATGAATATTAAGTGTTGACATATGTATTTTCATTGAAAATCGATATTACTTTACGTTTATTATGGTCGAATAAAGAAATGATTAATGTAGATAGTGAGAGCCACAATCAGCTTGATGAAGAGCCGCATGCGGCTCTATGAGCCGCATTTGCCCACCCCTGATATATATAGTGATTGTGTACAATTGGTTTTTTTTTTTTGTATGTATAATTATAATAATTACAAATGTTGTTGTCTTAGTCTAAAATATGTATTATTTTATTGATTATTGATTGTCTAAATTATAATTATAATGAATAGTGGAATGTATGTTGATGTTTGCGTCAATTGTTGAGATCAACATTGAATAGTCTTATTGGAATAATTGTTTATTGTTAAATATGGTTACAAATGTGTTTAATTTGTGTGTGTGCAATAATTTCTAAATGCAATTACAAGTGTAATTTCAGGTATTTTTGGTAGAATTATGGGGTTGATGGTATGTAAATTAATTTGTACCAATTAACCATCATAGTTTTGTCAACACCTGATCAACTAAGAAAAAGGGTGAAGTGAAAAAACTGAGTGATAACGAACAGTAATAATTTCACTTTTTTTTTCTTTTTTTTTTTTAAAAAAAACTATTAATTTGATTTTTTTATTATATTCTTTTTTTTCTTAATTTTTTTTTTATATATTGATTTTAAACTGATTAATTCTACTTATTTCTTTAATTAAATTAATTAAATTAATTATACACTTAAATTTATACTGCAATCATTTAATAAAATGCACAACTTTTGTTGATGAAAAAAAAAATTGTATTGTTGTTCATTTCTATTAATGATTTTTCTTGTTAAATAGATTTAATTTCAGTTATATTCACACAAAATAATTTTATATTTTAGATGCTATGTAATAAAATTAACTAGCGCAACACGTGGAAAGAAAAAAAATTACTCAATTTACACATCATTCATTTAAATCTATTACTACCATCTTGGTCATTTTGTCCTTTTAAAATAATTTCAAAATAAATTTTTTTTTCTCGGTTCTTGTGAAAGAACTAATATAATTGTTAAAGTTATAATTCTTCACAGATAATTCACTTGTAATGCAAAACGCATTTTTGACTTATTCAAAAATTCTTTTTTTTTTCTACTTTTTTTTTCTATCACTTAATTAACCGGCACACAAAACTAATTGGACAGAGGTTGCCCTTAACACGAATATAGTCGACTAGAAGGTCGAGTTAAGCGCGTGGTGCAATTTTATATTGCACCAAAACAAAAGATGTGATGCTCTTATTAGAAATATGAGTGGGGATTTTATGTAAAAGTGAAAATTGAAATGATAACTTTACATGTATTTGTAAAGTGCAAAATATTTTATCATATTTTGAAGTAATATGCGAAAATTTAGAATAAATTTTCACACAAGATTAATTACATGATGAAATCTAAGATTCTTAGAATTTTATGAGATATAAATTTAGTATTAAAATTCTTTAAACAAATTATATGGATAAATATTGAATTTTCAAAATTTTTAAAAAAAATTGGATTAGGCAATACTGTTGATTGAATTGAATTTATTAAAATAAAAACACTTTTAAGTACAACAAAATGAAAGTAATTTTATTTTAATATAACACTTTTTATATTATCTACTTTATTTTCTTAACACACAATAGCTCAAATACAATTTTTTGATCTGTTCAGCTCGAATGATGATTTAAGAAGAAGGTAGTACAAAATTTATAATTTATCAAAGTTACAAAATTATCAATAAATTGAAAAGAAAATTAATGAGAAAAGTAGAGATCAAAATCACAAAAGAACATGTTTTCTCTTATTATATATTACTATACATTGGAGAAAATATTTATATGTATATATATTATTGTATGATACATGATACTTATTAAATACATTACATAAGAGCTGACTATTTTTACTAATATAATAAAAAAAAGGAATTATTGAACATAGTATATACTTGAGTAATATGAATATTATGTAACAATTAATATATATGTAATTATTAAATACAAAATATCATAAAAATAACTATTTATATGATGACTTTCAGATCAACATAAAGTTAGCTGAATATCCTCCCTCCCGTTAAACAGCATCCTGTTTAACTTTGCAACTTGTACAATTTTACTAATGGTCTTTTGTAAATTCCTAACTGTGTTTTGACTGTAGCAACTCTGACGAGATTATCAATACCAGCATGTGTTTCTAGAATTCTACGCAATAACCATTTTGTTGGAGGCGGATTTTCTTCACGAATTACGACTAAATCATCCTTTTTCAAACATGGTTCTCGTGCTTTCCATTTTGAACGTTCTTGAAGTGAAGTCAAATATTCTATAGACCATCTCTTCCAAAAACCCTGTATCACGCTCTGTATTTGTTGCCATCTACCAAGTCGTGAATTCTGAATGTCATTCAAGTTTGGTTCTGGAAGCATAGTTAGAGGCTCGCCGATTAAAAAATGGGATGGTGTTAACGCATTAAGGTCATTTGGATCATTGGATATGGATCCATATGGGCGGGAATTTAAAATCGCAACAATCTAGATCAGCAACGTTGAAAATTCTTCAAATGATAAAATAGTATCCCTGACTACTCTTTGTATATGCCATTTTACTGATTTTACTGCAGACTCCCAGAGACCTCCAAAGTGTGGTGCTGAAGGTGGATTAAATTTCCATTCAATTTTGTTGTCTAAAAGAAAATTAGAAATTTGTAAATCATTGTTTGGTAGCATTAGTTTATTTATTTGCTTATTAGCTCCGACAAAATTCGTTCCGTTGTCTGAAAATATTGTGCACGGAATACCACGTCGACCTATGAACCGTCTGAGGCAAGCAATAAATGCATTGGAACTAATACTTGTTACCGATTCTAGATGTACTGCCTTTGTACAAAAACACACGAATATTGCTAAGTATCCTTTCATTGGACGCACGCCGCGGTTTACTTTCTAACATAGATTAAACGGACCGGCATAATCAACTCCAACCTTTGAAAACGGACGAGACGGTATAACACGAGCAGAAGGTAAATCTGCCATTAATTGAGAAGTTGACGTTGTTTTTAAACGTTGACGGAAGCACACAAGACATGATTGAGTGACCTTTTTTACGATTCTCTGCATACCAATGATCCAAAATTGTTGTCTAATCAAACCCATTAAAAGTTTAGAACCGAGATGTAAATAAATGTGATGAAGTTCTGTTACTAATAGCTGACTAATTATATGATTTTGTGGGAGGATGATTGGGTGTTTAGCATTATAACTGCAGTCAGCATGTTGCAATCGACCACCTACACGTAACAAATTATCTGTATCAAATAATGGATTCAACTTTGATAATTGACTCTTTTGATGAATTGATACTGAAGCACGTAAGTTTATTATGTCTTGTCTGAATGCTGATTCTTGAACTATTCTAAAACATACATTAGTAGCATGTCGAACTTCATTTAAACATAGTTGATTATTTTTTATTTTCTCGTTTTTGTGGCGACAGTTCTTATAAAATCTGAAACAATATCCAATAATTCGAATTAACTTTGAGAATGATGAACATTTTTGAAATAGATAAGACAAATCATTTTCACATAATTGATTAACGTGTGACAACTTAATGTTTTTCATTTCCAGTACATCTGGATTTAGGTTCGTAACAACTAATCGAGTTGATGGCCAGAATTTCTTATTTTTATACAACCAATCAGGACCGTTCCACCAAATATTTTGCTTTAAAAAATCTGCAGGTGGTAGACCTCTTGATGCCAAATCAGCTGGATTATCATTCGATCGTACATGATGCCATTGAGTATTAGGTAAAATATCCAATATCTCCGAGGTTCTATTAGCTATAAATGTTTTCCATTTTTTAGGAGGTTCAGAAAGCCACGTTAAAACAATAGTTGAATCTGTCCATGTATACAATTCAATGTTGTTGAATTTTAAAGAATTTATTATTCTGTTCAATAAACGTGCCAATAATAAGGCTCCACACAACTCTAGACGGGGTAAAGAAATTTGTTTCAATTGTGCGACCTTCGTTTTTGCAATTATTAATCGAGTTGAAACTTGATTATTAGTATTAATACTGCGACAGTATACCACTGCAGCATAGGCCGATTCAAAGGCATCACAAAATCCATGAAATTGAATGTCTTTATTGTTATGTGAACTAAAAATACATCTTGGTATGTGTAGTGATTCTAACAAAGACATCTGGCTACTCAATTGTTCCCAATTTTTTATCAATTTGTCTGGTAAAATATCGTCCCAATCATATTTACACAACCATAATTTTTGCAACAAAATCTTGACAGGAATAATGATTGGTGACAACCAACCTAATGGATCGAACAACTTGGATGATTCAGATAAGATTTCACGTTTAGTTGTGGCACGACTAGATGCTGTAGAAATGCTATATCGAAATGCATCATCCTTTGGATTCCATTGAATACCTAAAATTTTTTGAAATTCTGCATTTTCATCACATAACATTGGTTTTGTTGTTTGTGCTTCAATGTTACAATTTTTACAAAATTCATTTGAATTGGATGACCACTTATCTAGAAGAAAACCTCTAGATTTCAGCACACTTTCAATTTCAGTTTTTAACTGAAGTGCTTCTTCAACCGTATCAGCACCAGTTAATAAATCATCTACATAAAAATCTGTTAGAATTACAGATGCAGCTCTAGGAAACACTGTTTTATTGTCTTCTGCAACTTGTTGAAGAGCTCTAATGGCTAAAAAAGGAGCGGATGCTGTACCATATGTGACAGTCTTCAGTCTATAATGTTTTAATGACTCCGATGAATTATCTCGCATAATTATTCTTTGAAAATCCCTATCTTTGGTTGAAATAAGTACCTGTCGGTACATTTTTTCAACATCTGCTGTAAATGCAATCGAATGAATTCTGAATCTCAAAAAAATATCTATTAAATCTGGTTGAATTTTTGGTCCCACCATCAATTCATCATTTAATAATAGTCCATTGGAACTTTTGCAAGACCCATCAAACACAACTCTAATTTTTGGAATTGTAGAACGTTTATAAACGGCATGATGAGGAAGATAAAAACACCTATCAGTTGTTATTTCATGTGATGGAATTAATTCCATATGGCCCAATTGTTCGTATTCCTTCATGAAGATTTAAATGCAGCATCTTTCATAAATCTTCGTTCATTGGCAAGAAAACGCTTTAATGCGTTGTTAAGTGAATTACCTAAATTCGGAACTTTATTTTTAAAAGGTAATGATACAATAAATCGATCATTTTGTCTAATTAAGTGTTGCACAAAATGTTCTTCACATAATTTTTCTTCAGTTGAATACAACCTTTGTGATACTTCTACCTCCTTAATTTCCCAAAAACGCTGAAGCGTACGATCTAAGTCGACTGTTTGAAAATGTACATTAGCACTAACTTGCTGATTATCTAAATTTCGTGTTGCTCCAGTTATAATCCAGCCAAATATTGTGTTATACGCAACTACCTTTCCATTAGCATCACTTATTTTTTCAGATCGTAGAACATCGAAGAATTGATCGACACCGAGTATCATATCTACTGAAGAGGGTTCATAGAAATATGGATCAGCCAATTGTAAGTTTTTGAAACTGGATAATATGGATGATTCAATTTTTTCATTTGTTATAGAAGACGTTAATTTATTCATTACGAAAACTTCTGCAAAAATCTTTTTGTTCTGGTCCCATCTAGATTTCAATTCAATTGTCATCTTTCCTCTTGTTGTTCCTGAAGCACAACACGATAATCCATTGATAGATAATTTAGCATGATGTCTTTTAATTTTTAGTTTTTGAGCAAAAGCTTCGGTTATCAAAGAAATTTGTGACCCAGAATCTAAAAGTGCGCGACAAGGCATATTAATGCCATTGTTTGTGCGAACATATAAAACTGCTGTAGGTAGGACAGATGCAAATGAATCATTTGTTGATACAGTACGAGTAGATTGGATATCTGGTGATGAGTTATTAATTAATGCGTTTAATGATGACATGACTGTAGGGTTTAAAGTAGATGTGTCTGAATTATTATTTAAAAATAGTGTACTTATCTGTTGATTACTCAAATGATTCAGATATTTCACGCGACCATAATTCACGAGTTTCGTTATCTAACTTCTGACTTGCAATGTATAACAACCAAGGATCACGACGTTCATAGTCTGCTCCTAAAGCCTTCAAACCACGTATAATTTCATCACAAGTGTCGTATAAATTTCGCAACGATTTATTATTCACTTGATTTATTGAAGGAATATCAAAAAATGTTTTAATATAAGAAGATGCAATACAAGACGTTTTATCAAATCGTTGAATAAGTTTACTCCAAGCTTCATGGTAGTTTGCGTCAGTCATTGTTAAATGTCGTACCAATGAATATGCATCACCTTTAAGCAATCCTTTAAGGTACTGAAATTTCTGTGCACTCGTAAGACTTTCATTATTATGTACCGATGACTGAAAAGGATCTTTAAAGCAAGGCCATTCTGTATAATAACCAGAAAAACACGGTAGCACGAGTTTTGGTAACCTTGATGAGGTATTAAAACCATGAGTCATATTTGTGTCTATTAAATTGTGATTTTGATTTGCATTATGAATACTGGTTGATTGAAATTGTGGAAGAGATGTAGAGATACTAGCAACATTTTGAACACGAGAATTTAGTGCACGATTAAATAAAGATTTAGTTTCAAAAAACTTTTTTTCGAACTCTTCCATTTCAGAAACTTGATCTTCGAACAACAATAATTCATCTTCAATGTCTTTAAATTCAGTCCACAATTCTTCTAATTTAGATAACCTCGTTCACTATCGGTTTCAGGTAATATATCTTGAGCGTATGCTTTCATTCGAGTAAGAGCGGCCTTTACTCTACCACGTTTTTGAACTAGCGCCTTTCCTGCCATATTACGTGTATTTAATCACGATAACACACTTTAAATTTCAATAAATATGCGCTTTAAATAACCGAAATTTCCTATTTCACAAAATAAGTATATTAGTTCAAATTAAATTAAAAAAACACCAATTATTTACAAAGTGTTTAATATACCAACACTGTTTAATGTAGATTGTTATCAAATTTTTTAGAGTTCTTTGTTCAATATAAAGAATTCGAGAAAACACTATTAAGACTGAATAATACTTTATAATATATAATATGGTGTAAAGTCTCAATGACAATGATATAATATTGTTAATAGCTAATCTACAACACAACAGGTTTTATGTAAAATATTATATAATATTGTCCACGATCACCCTGTAATAGTCACGTTTTTCAATTGACCTTTACATATTCATATGGTCATTTATCGCGTGATAGGTAATTAAATTCACACAATTTGTGTATTTTTTTTGTTTAATTTTAAATAAAAACCAATTTGCACAAATTTTTAAATAAATTGAAAAAAAAATAGTTCAAGAAAAACACAATACAAGTTCAATTTTTTTTTTAAATTCAAATGTTTTTATTGTATGATAATATGATGACGTGGCTATCATGTACTAGCCACGTGGAACCCAATTTATAATATATAATATATTTGAAGAAAATAAAAGTATTATACTTAGCTCAAATGTTGTCCTTGTAGGATCCGGCTCGAAGGACCAATGATTGAATTGAATTTATTAAAATAAAAACACTTTTAAGTACAACAAAATGAAAGTAATTTTAGTTTAATATAACACATTGAGCCTTACTTATAAAAATTTCTTAAAGTCGACTTTATTTTAGTAATGACATGCCGAATTTAGAAGTGACTTTAATTTTGGTACTTATAATACACTACTAAGTTTTAATTAAAAAAAGCTTTTTTTAAAAACTCTTTTTGTTTATTTTGCTTACTTGATTGTAATTTGACATTTGGAAATTATAATTTTGTTATGTTAATTGTCATTTAGTTGTGTCAATTTGTAATAACTGTTTGAATTAGTAAAGATGGAAAAAGAAAATATCGAAAAAAGTAAGTATATTTAATATTGAACATAAAATATATGTAAAATAAATATTTTGAAATAAAGAACACATATTTGATTTATATATAAATATTTAATTGTTAACTTTTTTAACTCAGAACAGTCCAGAATAAGAACTAGTAACTGGACTCATGCTATGAAGGAGTTGCTTCGTGATTTGGTATCCGAAAAAGTGGATATTATAGACTCCAAAAATAATTCATCTGGTCTTATACAAAAAAAACATGAGGCTTGGACTTCAATTGAGAAGAGTATGAATGCAGCTGGATTCAATATACCTGCTAATAGGTTAAAAGAACAGTGGAGTCGATTAAAAACACAAGCCCGAACAAATATTTCAATATTTAGAAAAAAACAAAATACAACAGGTGGAGGAGAATACCCAAAAGAACCTAGTGAATTCGATTATACTCTTTCTCAAATATGTCAAATAGATTTTGAAAATGATTCAGCAGAATTTGATTCGGATGCTGTTGTAATTTCAGATAAATTTAAAAATTGCACTATAATCTTCATTCAGTGCTGACTTTATTACTATAATTACTATAATTTAATTAATTTTTTTCTTTCAGAATAAAACTCAACCAAATAATAATGATTTTGAAAATGTAATCCCTGAGCCTGATCCTACTAATAATAATGAAGATCCGAATGCGATGAATGTGGAAAGAAATGATAAAACAAATCGAAGTAAACTATTTACGTCGTCAAAAAGAAGGCGAACTGCGACAAACAGTACAGGAGACGAAATGGTGACACAAAGAATTAAGCAAATTAAAGAAGAAGCTAAAAAAAATGAAGAATTATTCAAATTAAAATTAGAGGTAGAAGAAGTTAAATTGAAAAATCTAAAAGAGTTACATGAAATTGAAATGAAAATAAAAAATAAAGAACTAGAACTTATGAATTTAAAGATAGAAGAAGAGAAAATAAAACAAAATGTATATATAATTAATAAAAATACTACAAACTAATATTTAATGTTTATTATTTAAATTTAATTAGAAAAATATCTATTTATAAAATTTTCTCTAAATCTATTTCCTGTCAATTCCGCATTTAGATTTTCTTCACTTTCCAAGTAGTTCTCATTCGACAACTGTTCTTCATTTTGATCATTTGAATTTGGCGAACTATTGTCTTTTGCAATGTTATGTAGAACTGCAATTGCAACAATCATATTTTTAGCTGTTTGTAAATCGACATGAATTCCATTAAAACAGCAACGGAATTTATTTTTGAGCTGTCCAAACAATTTTTCAACTACATTTCTGGTCAAAATATGGGCATTGTTGTATCGTCTTTGCTCAGATGATAGATCGCACGATGTTTTAAATGGAGTTAATAAAATATTTGAAGATGGATAACCATTATCCCCAAGAATAACTCCACCGCGCAAATCAGTGCTTTCTAGTCGTTCTTTAATGAGTGATTCTCTCCAAATACGAGAATCGTGAGCAGATCCTCGCCAGCGTGCGACGATATCCATTATTTTAAAATTAGAATCACAAATAATCTAAAAAAGTAAATGTGCTATATTTTCCTGAGCATAGTAATTAATTTTCTGTACTTACCTGAACATTTATAGAGCAAAAACCCTTGCGACAGCGATACCTTCCACCTAATTCTCCTCCGGGGTTTTTTATTTTTATATGGGTACAGTCAATGGCACCAATGCACTGTGGAAATTGTGCAATACTGTAAAAACCCTCCTTTATTTTTTGAAGACTCATTGGTTCCATAGGAAACTTGATGAAATTATGCATTTTTTGAGCTAATGCCGAAACAATTTTTTTAATTACACATGACATTGTTTGTTGTGATAACCCATGTACATCACCTGAAAGCAAGTAAATAATTTTAATACATCTATAAAGCAGTCTAAATACTTAAAATTTTTTTAAATTTATACCAATATCTTTTTGATATGACCCTTTCGCTATATAACGAATTGTAGCCATTACCATAATTTCTATTGAAATAGGTGATCCTCGTTGGTCATGAGTGGTGCTCAAATCATCCCTTATTAAATTCACTATGAATCTTGCTGTTTTTTTATCAAATCTAATATTATGTTGAAAATTTTTATTATGAAATTTAAAATGTATACATCCACCACTGAAATTTTAGTACTTACCTATATAATTCAATAAAATCTTGATCGGAATACGTTTCAAAAGGATTTTTACGTACTTTGTAAATTTTTTTTTTTCTACATAATCGACGCTCGTTCACAATTGACAAATCCTCAAATATAAAATTATCTTCACTGTCCATACTTGTATTTTGTTATGAATGTAGAATTTATTATTATTTTATTTTTTATTTATTATTATTTAATTTATTTATTTATTTACTTCTTTTTATTTATTTGTTATTATTTAATTTATTTATTTATTTACTTTTTTTTATTTATTTATTTTTAACTTTTTCAAACTTCTTGAATATTATTTTGATTTGAAATTCCTTGATAGTTTGATCAAAAATTAGGTTATTATGCTCTTAATAACGACTTAGTAGAGCTCTCGCCACGATTAAAATTTAAAGTCTCTACTAACACTAAGGTTAGGATTAAATTTGTTATAAGTATGAAAAAATAGTTAGCAAAGGATTAAGTTCTTATTAATAACTTAGTTACAGTTTATAAGTAAGGCCCATTTTATATTATCTACTTTATTTTCTTAACACACAATAGCTCAATACAATTTTTTGATCTGTTCAGCTCGAATGATGATTTAAGAAGAAGGTAGTACAAAATTTATAATTTATCAAAGTTACAAAATTATCAATAAATTGAAAAGAAAATTAATGAGAAAAGTAGAGATCAAAATCACAAAAGAACATGTTTTCTCTTATTATATATTACTATACATTGGAGAAAATATTTATATGTATATATATTATTGTATGATACATGATACTAATTTAATACATTATATAAGAGCTGACTATTTTTACTAATATAATAAAAAAAAGGTATTATTGAACATAGTATATACTTGAGTAATATGAATATTATATAACAATTAATATATGTATATATATACGTAATCATTAAATACAAAATAACTAAAAAAATAACTATTTATATGATGACTATTATGTTGATCTGAAAGTTAGCTGAACAACTGTAATTCATAATCATTTTCCATTTCATTTCATGTTTGGCCTATATAATCGACTACTGCCCCATACAACGAATTACTGCTTGAACATTTTATTTTTTCGATATAAATATAAAAAATTTTATTTTCTGGATCAATGTCTGAAAATAAAAACTTTTTAGGACACTTTTTTTTAATTACGGCTTTAAATGTTTAAAACTAGGTTAGACTCCTTACCAATTGCTGCAATCCATGGAGAACTTTCAAGCGGTTGAATGTCTTCAATGTTGGTATCAGCCTGAAGAGAAACTTATTAAGTTAACGAATATTAGAATTTTTTGTTTAAAATTTACATCAAATTTTTTAATGAAATGCTCAAGATTTTTTCCAAAATATCTAGCTAGAATGAGCAACACCTTATACTCTTCAAAATTTTCCCTTATTTTTGATAATGGTTTTTTACTAGCAGCAAATGATATTATATATTTGCCATAATAATTTAATTTTGAAACCAAATTAATGTCCGATAAGCCCACTAATTTTAAAAAATGAATTTGTGCGAATGATGCGCTAAGTAAATGTGGCCAAAAGAAGTTATACTCACCAACTCTTCGTTTCTAACCACTGAAGTAAAGGTTTCTTTATCATTCAAAGCATTCTCAGACACGCCTCGAAGTTTTAAACCATGTTTTCTTTGTAAATGAGAACGAAAAGTCCACATGTTTTTAAATGATTTTTCGCAATCAGTACATTTTACTAATTCTCCCTTTTTCACGTGTTTGTTCAAATGTTGTATAAAAACTAATTTGGAATATGATTCAAATCTACATTCTTCAATATCACATGCGAATTTGACTGACGGTAATATTTTTTGTTTTTCAAATGTGTTTATATGTTTCCCATATTTATGAGACACGTAAGTTGAATATTTAGACAAAATTATGTTACATTTAAAGCACTTGAAATTACCTTTTCGTAATGTTTTATGTGTTTTCAAATGATTTTCGTACGAAGCATCATTGAAAAATTTCCTAGAACACATCAGACAAGACATTGGTATATAGTAAATTTTTTATGGAGTAGTATCAGGAAAACAAGAAAAAACGCACTTTTTTATTACACTTTTATATGTAATTTATATTTATTTTTATTTATTTTATATTTATTTTTATTTATTTTATATTTATTTTCATCTATTTTATATTTATTTTAATTTATTTTACATACTTAACACTTTGACTTAACTGAGCTTATCGATATACTTGAACAGGGCCGACCCAACAGAAATATGTTCAAAGTGTAAAATGTCGCTCCAATACTATAAAATTTAATTTCTTTTGAAACTCATATTATTCTTTTAAACTTAAGCCATTTCCACACCACCCTTGAGGTAGACTTAAAACTCATATTACATTACAAATATTATATATTTGCAATGTGTGTTAATTATATATTTTTAATTTAAAATAGATGTAAATAATCTAATTTTGCAAATATCAAATATTTCGCGTTTGTGAGTACGGTGCGTTTTTTTAACGAGGTGTCCCCCGGAGGCCTAATCCCCAAAAAAATAGTTATAAGAAAACCGTGAAGTTAATCAATTTATTTTACTTTAATGAATAAACAGGAATATTTTTGCAATGTTGTACCAATGTTTAAGTATAATACAAAATTTGCACGATAGTACATAATATAGAATAAACAAGTATTCATTAGTCATATTCTCATACAAATTTAGCGTTTTATATAGAAACAATGTTACATCATTTCATGAATATTCTTGATCAAATTTTCACCTGTATAATAGTTTTATCAATAAAATTCAAATTATTTGTGTCGAATTAAGTAAAATGTACTTTCCTAATCTAAATGTAAATGTACTTTCACAATCTAAATTTTCTACTAGCTCTTTTTCTATCGATAATACGGCTAAACTAGATAATCTGTCCTGGGTCATTGTTGTCCTAAGATAATTTTTAATTATTTTTAATTTTGAAAAACTACGTTCTGCAGATGCTACAGTGATGGGTAAGGTGCTCAAAATTTTCAGTGAAATGACTGTGTTTGGGTAAACAGTATCTAAATGTTTATCAAAAATGAAATTAAGTACATCCAAACATGACATTTCACAGTTTAAAAGAGGTGAAAGTGTAAGTAGCTCTTGATAAAGTTCGTTCCCATTTATATCCCTACTTTCATTATATGTCAAAGATTCTTCTAAAATCTGACATTTTTCCTTTAAAATGAACTCGGAAGGTAAACAATGTATTTTTAATAAAAAGGAAAATAATTTACCATATTCTTTAATCTGATCGAAATGTTCTTCTATTGAAATTATGGCTTTGCCTAGTACTTGAAAATAGAAATTGACTTTGAAAGATTGTTTTGGGTCAACTATGGGTTCGTCAGTGCATTGTTCACCTGCCATTCTTTTCCTTTTTCTAGTACGTAAACGGTTGTCTAGAAAATTGGGTGAAATTTCTAATTCCTCAGCTAAAACTTTAGCGTTTTGAATATATTTTTCGAAATTATTGTCCAACCTCATTTCGCAAAGAGAGTTTTTAGTATTTTTTAAAACTTCAAGAGCTACAGAAATATCAATTTTTTTATTTTGTAAATACTTGCTGGCGATATTGATTTTCTCTAAAATATCATACCATACAAGTAAAGAACAAATGAAACTAAACTGCAAAATTTTATTTCCCAATGATTCTGCAGTGACTTTAATTAAATTATCATGAGCATTACCACTGATTTCTAATAATGCATCATATATATCGGCTTAATTATTTTTTAAAGGCCTAAGAACATCTATTCTGCTTTCCCATCTAGTGTCAGATAAAGGTTTTACAGTTAATCCCTTTACACAAGTTTTATATATTTCCCATCTATTTGTGGACCCCGAAAAAAAAACATATACACTGTGCACAATATTAAAGAAATTAATTGAATCAATGCTGCAATAAGCAGAGTCATTCACAACTAAATTAAGTGAATGAGAAGAACATGGGACAAAAAAAGGCTCTTGGCTCTAATTCCCTAATCTTTTTTTGCATTCCAGAATTTTTCCCTTTCATATTTGCTCCATTATCATAACCCTGACCTCTACAATTTGAAATTAATAAATTCAAATCATTCAATTTTTTTAAAACAAGCTCTGTTAATCCAGTGCCAGTCTTATCACTACAGTCTAAAAATCCTAAAAAGTGCTCTTTAATTTGAAAAATATTTTCATTTTTCTCTAAAAATCTAATAATTAATGTAGTTTGTTCAACATGGCTCTTGTCTGGAGTTGAATCTACAATAATTGAATAATATTTGGCAGCATTTATCATATGGACAATTTTTTTAATAGCGGCAGTTGCAATTAAATGAATTAATTCATTTTGAATATTTTTGCTTAAGTAATGATACTGGGTTTCTTTGTTATTAACTCTCTTCAAATGTTCCGCTAGTACAAGATCGAATTTTGCTACCATTTTAACTAATTCTAAAAAGTTACCGCTATTTGATTCATTTAAGGTACAAGATGAACCTCTGAAAGACAAAGATTGTGCACCTAGGTACTGAACGAAAGAAAGAAGTCGTCGTAAAACTTGGTTCCAATGATAAACTTCTTCTTTCATCGCTTTCTGCAAATTTGCATCAATTGTTTTATTTTTGTTCAGTCCTTCTTCTAAAATCTTCCACGATCTAAAAGATTCCATATGAAAATTACTATTCTCGTGGCTTTTAAGAATTTGACTTGTATGAGGGCAATTTGAAAACCCCGTAATAGACAAAGCTTGTGTGCTCTTGTTGTGTAAAAATAATTTACAATAAAAGCAAAAAATTGCATCGTTTTTTATTGAATAAACGAGCCAAAGACGAGGAATTTTATCTCCATTTAGAAGTATTCTAAAATAATGGGAGATATTGAACTTTCTATTGTTTTTCCGCGGAAATTCAAAATTTTGAATTTGATACGGGCCTATCTCTACAATCATTTGAATAACTTTTTCATTCAAATCTGGCCATTTACCAGGATCGCGCAAATCAACACATTCATTCACTTCTGTGCATGTTACAGGCATGCTTTTATTATTCACATTTTCACTTTCTAATTCTATTCCTACATTTTCTAGAAGATTTTTTTCTACTCCAATTCCAGTTAAATTATTACTTTCATTACTGAAATTGGAATTTTTAATGAGAAATTTACTTAAACTTTTTGAATAAACTTCGTCTTCTTTTTCTTGAAGCTTTCTTTTTTTTCTATTTTGAGCACCAGAAGGTTTTTTTTGAACAATTGTTTTATTTTTCTCACTCATTTTCACAAAATTTTAAATTAATTTATATTCACTAAAAAAACTTTATTTCCTTACTCGACACAAATAATTAGAATACGTTACATATAATAATTACGTTATATATAATAATAACCGATTTCTATATAAGAACTTGCAATGCGGGAAACTAGAAAATAAGTTTTTTGCACATTTACATACACCAAATGTATAAGGTGGTAAGGTGATAAGGTGGTACAAGCATCGTACACTAACTTATGTCTATATTCTATGGTATAAGCTTATGAAGAATATGAACAACACAATTATAAGTATTATAGTGAAGGAGCGAGCTTTTATTTTGAACAGAATGATACATATTATTGTTTTTCTACTACCTACATTCGGATTGCTGATTGTATATAGACGAATGCGCAAGATTTTATTTTGCACAGCTTCATAGGAATAATATATATTAAATTGTGCGCACACCAAATGTACAAGCCTATGAAGAATATGAACAACACAATTATAAGTATTATAGTGAAGGAGCGAGCTTTTTTTTTGAACTGAATGATACATATTATTGTTTTTGTACTACCTACATTCGGATTGCTGATTGTATATAGACGAATGCGCAAGATTTTATTTTGCACAGCTTCAT
This sequence comes from Villa cingulata, assembly GCA_951394055.1. Lineage (NCBI taxonomy): Eukaryota > Metazoa > Arthropoda > Insecta > Diptera > Bombyliidae > Villa > Villa cingulata. The sequence goes on along the minus strand of OX596020.1, from coordinate 29,881,176 downwards.
AGGAATAATATATATTAACTTGTGCGCACACCAAATGTACACAAGTCTATGAAGAATATGAACAACAACAATTATAAGCATTATAGTGAAGGAGCGAGATTTTATTTTCAACAGAATTGAATATGTTATTGTTTTTGTACTGCTTGTCTATCTATCTATACACAGCTTACTGACTGTATATTGAATATGCACACTGCACAGTGATTGGTTTTGAACAGTGATAGAAAAAATTTATATTAATTTGTACGTATAATCAAATGTAGATATAAGCGTATGAATAATATGAACAAAAACAATTATAGGCATGATAGTTAGTAAGGGAGCGATATTTTATTTTGAACATAATTATGTACATTATTTTGAGATTTTTACTATCTCTGTTGGCGCCCCACTGAATTTGTCGCCCTGTTCTGTCGCTCCTTCTGCTCATATGCAAGGACCGGCCCTGTACTTGAATGCAATCTATCTGGTACATTGTACATAACATATATATATAACAATGACAAAGAATTGAGTAGTACTGTGCACAAATGCTGCGTCGTAACATTTAACTTTACTCTATTTATAATATTGGGTCGTATTCTGTAAAATTCTGTTATTTAACAGAATTCCTGTTATCGTTCATAACAGAATTCGACTCATAACAGATCTGTTATATTTGGTATTCTGTGTGCATTTTATTTTCGAATCTGTTATGAAGTTGTCAAATCATTTTCGAAAACAGTTGTTTCTTGTTTTGTTTACAATTAGTAGAAAGTAAAAAAATAAAAGTGGGTGACAGTGATAGGAATTTAAATTAAAATTTTATAAATTAATGATATTATAGTATACAACATTTTTTTTAAAAATTTATAAACTAACATTGAGAAAAATCTCAGAAAAATGTAGTATATACTATACACAGTGAAAAATTTGTATTAAAATTTTCAATTATCAAAACATATATGTAATCATTTTTTTTGTTAGTTCTTAAAATATTTCTTATTTCCTTTATTTATTTTTTTTATTTTTTATAATTTTTTTATTAAAATTCATTTTTCACAATTTTTTTTCACTCAATACATCAAATACATGAAATTTCACATTAACTTTATCGTAACAGAGTTAAAAATGAGCCTGTTATCGTTACAGATTCATAACAGAATTATAACAGAGTTTTGTGCACGCAGAATACCAATTTTGAACGTAACAGAGTCTGTTATGAAATTTCGAACTTTTATATGAAGAATAACAGACAAAATAACAGAATCTGTTATCCGTGTACAGAATACCACCCATTAATATTACTCGCACAATATAAAATAACAGTGAAAAATGTTGTTACGTTATACTATTATTTAAGTATTATTCATCTATTGCGTGGTAACGTTATACTTGATTGCAGTATTTTTACTAACAAGTAGAGAAAATCGAACAAGATTTTGCATGTTTGATAATTTTACTTCATCCGATGAGTATACTCACTGCAATAAGCAAAGTACAACTACTCTGCTATTAGATAAAATTGCCTCAGAAATGTATTTTTGCATTGATAGTTGTAGCAATATACATGTAATTTTACAAGCAATGAGTAAAAATTCTTTTGTTAGTAAACTTACTCGTTTTTTTTCATGAAAATGTGTATTTTCCAATTGAATTCTTATTATTGAAAGTTACATGTTGTAAAATATTTAGGTAATTTTACACAGATTTTTTACAGTGTGTTTTAACTTGGAGAATTTAAACTGATTAACATGATCTTCAAAATTTGGTAATGAAATTGAATTAATTTTATCTTTTAAAAGTTGATCCTTGAGATTTTGAAGAGTGTAGAATATACCCTGATAAGATGGTTTAACCCAATGAGTTTGCTTTATGAAACAGTGATAAATAAACCTTTTATTAGATTGATTTATTGATTTAAATACTGAATATATTTCATGAGTAGTATTTTCAAGGATTTCCTTATTTTGTGATTTTGAAAGAAATTCGGAGCAAAATTTATTAGATTCATTTAGATCGATGCTAGTAATATATGCAATGTGATCAGTAGACTTAATAAGATGTGAATTAGTTTTTCCGAAATTAAATACTTCAGGACTTAGTGAATTATAGAAAAATTTAATGTAATCGTCATATGTGTCTTTAGAAGCGATTGTTGTGAAATTTATATTTCCAGAGGAAATTCTTGATAAGCAATCGGCATTTGAATTAATTTTACCTGGTTTTTATGTTATTTCGTAATCATACTCTTCCAGTTTGAGACGCCATCTTAAAAGTCTAGATCCTAGATCCTTGCAGTTAAACAAACATACCAATGGTCTGTGATCGGTTACTAATTTAAATTTTCGTCCATAAACATATGGGCGGAAATGATTGACGGCCCACACAATAGCAAGTAATTCTCGCTCTACCGTACTATAATTTGACTCGTCTCGATTAAGAATTCGAGATGCAAAGGCAATTGGTAAATCCTTACCAATTGGTCCTTGTGAGAGTATTGCACCAATGGCTACATTAGAAGCATCAGTTGTAATCAAGAATTCTTGGGAAAAATATGGATAAATCAGGATAGGTTCTTTAGTTAATTTATCACGGAGTACTTGAAAGCTTTGTTCTTGTTCAAAGTTCCATTCGAATTTTGTTCCTTTCTTTAGTAATAAGCTTAAAGGTTTAGATAGTTCGCTAAAATTTTCAATAAATCTCCGATAATAGGTTAGGTCGAATGCCGTCACTTGAAATTACGTGACCCAGATACGCTACTTCTTTTCGAAGAAATTCACACTTATCTGGTTGTAACTTGAGATTGTTTTCCTTAAGACGTTAAAAAACAATAGTTAATTTTTCTTCATGATCCTTAAATGAGGATGAATAGACAACGATATCATCTAGATAAACAAAACAATGAGTTGATGTTAGACCCGTTAAAATGCAGTTCATCATCCTTTGGAATGTCGCTGGTGCATTTTTGAGTCCGAAAGGCATTCTATTATATTCAAAATGACCATCTGGAATGGAGAATGGAGTTTTACATTTGTCCTGTTCTAGTAGTTCTATCTGGTGAAAGCCAGATGCTAAATCAAGCGTTGTAAAATATTTACTATGACCTAGTTGATCTAAAATATCAGTGATATTTGGAAGCGGATAAGAATCTCCTACCGTTACATTATTTAAATTCCGGTAGTCGATAACTATTCTCCACTTTCTTTTTCCAGATGCATTAGACTTTTTGGGTACGACCCAAAGAGGTGAGGACCATGGAGATGTAGATGGTCTGATAATATTTTGTTTAAGCATAGTTTGAATTTGAGATTTTACCTCTTGTTTGTGACATTCAGGGTATCGATAGGTTTTACTAGCAATTGGAGGTGAATTTCCTGTATTTATCGAATGTTTAACTGAACTAGTGCTTGAAAGAGAGTCACCTTCTAAGAAGAAAAGCTTATTAAATTTTGTACAAATTTTTATAAGACTTTCTTTTTCTTCAGCGTTGAGATGATCCATTCGGATTTGGGATAAAAGATCATTACGATTTATTTTAAAATCAGAGTTTGAATGGAATTGGTAAGATTCTGTAGGGATTGGTTGAAGAGTAACCTTTGCCTTGGATATGAGAACTTTATTTTCCGTAGTATTAATAATAATAGAAGCTAGACAATGATTATTTTGTTGAACAGAAGTCATAGCTCTGCTGAGATATACTCCTTCCATTATTTTTACTTCGGGAGGATTCCTTCCTTAATCTCAGGATTATAGACTTCAATTTTTAGTAGAGACGTGAACGAGCTTGTAGAACGATTCCATTTGAGGACTCAGGGCTGTTTAAAAAAAATGGAACTGAGAGAACATTGTGTTTGTCGACTTTTAAAGTAAGATTATTTGTTTCATAATTCAGTGTTGATTTATAGATTTCAAGAAAGTCATTTCCCAAAATACCTTCATGAGGAATATTGGAATAAGAAATAATTATGTGAAACTTGTGAGTAATTTCGATATTTTCAACCAAAAGATTTAGAAAGCAATAACCAATAGTTTTGATGGGATTAGTATTTTTGACAATTCCACGAAGAGTTAAAATTTCGTCGTTATAATATAATGTTTTTGAATTTAATGAAGTGAATTTAATTATTGATACGTTTGCTCCACTATCGATTAAGAGTTTAAAAGAATTGTTTTTTGATTCTCGACACTTAATGTTAGTGTAAATGGTGCTTGAAATATTCAAAATTAAAGGATTTTTGTTGCAGCAAATTGATTCAGCTCTCGAGGAATTGCTGCAATTGTTTCGAGAGAGTTGATGTTTTCCTGACGAATATTTGATTGATCTGGTTTCGTATTTTCACTAATTGATGGTTTGGACTGATTTTGTGTTTCGTTTTTCAGTTTGTTTACACGTTCGCGTTTCCTACATTCTGAAATTTCGTGTCCCTTGTTCTTACAATAGGCACAAACCTTAATTGCAACTGAGTTAAACAAAATTCCTGACTTGGAATTATTTTGTGGTATGTTACTATTATTCGTCGATGACTTATTACAACTTTGATTAGTATGCCCTTGTTTTTTACAAATGCTACAGAATTTTTCGTTTTTATTACGATTTAACAAAAGACCAACTTTTTCTTCCTCTAAGGCAATATTAAAAGCATCATTTAAGTTTGTTATGTCACGAGCTCTAAGCATTTGACTAATTTGGGGTTTGACATTTAAAATAAATGTACGAAGAGCTAAGTCGTACATGGAAGCTAATCTTCCAGGTAATTCTTATGAAGGGTGATTTCCTTGTCGGACTGAAGTAAAGACTCGTTTTAGACAGGTTTCAATTCGGAACATAAATTGAGAAATAATTTCGTTCGATCCCTGTTTTCAACTTATAAGTAAATGACCTTCTTATCAGCGTTCATATCTTTTAGATAAGCTTTAAGAGTTGACCATGACCGAAAAATATGATTGGCACAAGCTGCTTCAGCTTTTCCTGTCAATTGAGCTCTCACATACGCGAGAAGTACAGGTTTCTGACTTTCGCTTGCCAACTTGAAAGCAGAATCACAATTATTTATAAATGGGATTAATTTTTCACGGTCGCCATCGAAGGTTTTGATAAATTTAAAAAGCACATCGATATTTAATCTTTCAGAGCGGATTTCAGGCTGATTAGCATAAATTGGAGAACTAGATCTTGACACTCCGGCACTTACTATATTTAACTGATTAAAATGACGCGATTCAACATTAATTTGATTTGTGTGATGAGGAGGAATATTATTCCTTCTGATAGTTTGTATATCTGAACCTGCAGGAGTTGGATTTGGAGTATGCGGACTTGAAGGTTCATTTATAGCAAGAACTGGATGATTTGAATCATTTGAGTCAATGTTATTACTTGGATTAACGGGCACTATAGCATTATTCACATTTTGATTATTTTGTTGATTACTTAATTCTAAATTTTGTGCATTTAAATTTGGTTGATTAACACCTTGATCAATTGAATTTCTAATTTGAGATCTTGTTATCATGATAAACAATATTATATCAACAATTTAAAATATTTGAATATTTTTTTTTTTTTATATATAATTTAAATGAACATTTTTTTTTTATGTTATATCACTTTATTTATAATTATGTAATTAATGAAAATTTACATACATTTAGATTAATTATTAAAATTAATGACTTACAGTGAAATATTGATGATTATGAAGAATTTGATGAAGGACATTTCCATTGACCTTTTAATTTAGAGCTTCTGATGAAATTTGTTGTTTAAGTTGAAGTTTATGAGATGATGAAAGATGTGATTGAGTTTGCTGTAGAGACTTAGACTACCGAAGAGTAGTTGAGATTGTTGAAGAAGATTCTGGATGAAAATGTTGATGATCACAAAATGATGATAGTAGGTAGATACAAAAAAAATTTTTTGTGTTGAGTTTACCAGAATATTTTGTTGGCTAATTATTTTGATAAATTTTTTTGAAGCACAATAATAATTTTATTTAGTGAATTTCAAATCGTAGTTTTAATGTTAAATACAAGTTTATTAAAATAAATTTGTATTGTATTAATATATTATGTGAAAGGTATCCCACTTCTAACACCAAATGTTAAGTTCTTTAAAAAAAAAAATTATACCTTTCAATAAAACTACAAATTTGAATTTTATCACTAAGTTTAATTTTATTTTTATTATTATTATAACTTAAGTATGTGCTTAAATCACTATTTTTAGTTTTTATGTTTCCAATCTGGAAGGTCTCTAAATACTGACTGACTACAAAATTAATGATATTATTTTAGAATAATTCTATAGTACATATGTGGTATTAAATTATATTATTTTATATTACAAAATATCATTCAACGGAAATCAACTGCTGACCAAACGTAATATCTTATTACAGAAATTATTATTACGTGGGAAGCAAGTAAAACATTCCAATAGACAATATCTTATTACAGAAATTTATTTATGTGTGGGAAGAAAGAAAAAATATTCTAATATAATTTGCAAAATTAGCAAAAGAACAATATTACATAAAATTAGTACATAACAATAATTTATATTGTAATTATACTGACGCGTTAAGGAAAAAACTTTGTACGATAAATTTTTTTAAAAAAAAATCAAATAAAACAAAAATTTTATGAATGTCCTTTATTAAAAGTGGATGGACCTGTACTTTTGTCGTTCACTGTGTGATATGTCCCAACAGGGTACTATATCACCGTATACTTCATTCAAAACGTATATAATATATACAAACTACGATTTTGCTGCATACACAATGAAAGCAGCAAAACTTCACGCGTGCGTTAACGTTGTGCAAAAAGAAAGAATATTCAAAATGATTTAAAAAAATACGTGTCAAAACATGTGAAGAAGACTGTAAAAAAAATTGAGTGCATATACCATTAATCGCTGACTGTAACTAGAATTTTATAAGTTGCAATAGTTTAGTCTCTAACCAATGCAATATAAAAGATGACGCAGCAGCAACGCTTTACTAATATGTATGCACCTCAACATGTAATACGATGAAAGTCAAAGTAAGATAAAGCTAGGTAAAACTACAAAATCAGAAACTACAATTTAATAAAAAGCAGAATTTAAGACAAAATGTTTCATATAAAATTTTTTTTTTTTTTAAAAAAAATAAGTATATATTGCGAAACAACGTAGACTGCAGATTTGCATAAGCTCACCACGCGTACTCACAAATTTTCATATATATAAGAATTCGACGAAGTTATATAAAATGACGACTTCAAAACAATCAAAAATATAAAAAAAATTAAATTAGATTCATAAAATTTTGGCTTTTGCTTCAACACTCCCCCTTTTCAGAACTTCATACTATTAAGAAAAATTTTATTTATAAAGAGAACGAGGCTATACAAAAAGTTAAACTACTTTATATGAAGAGCGGACAAAGTATATGGCTTGAATTGAAACACAAATGCGTCACTGTCTATAACTTCACTAGGGGATATCAGAAACTATGAGGTTCAATTCTGGTACCCAACATCGTAGTTCAAAACCACAAAGTGGTAAGCCAATCAGAATTGGCTTACCCGTGAAACAATTTTTGGATTTGCGTCAATAAAATGTCAACATTTTGTCCATATGGACACAACCAGATTTTCAAAACACAGTCTGACGCGCGCCTGTCGAGTAGGTGTACAGACGCCGGAAATGCCTTAACGCATGTGTCACACGCATTTCAGCAAGCGTAAGATTAGCTATTGTGTCCGTCTAAAACAGCGACTATGCAGACTCATGATACTTAGAATCGTCGGACAATTTGGCAGACACAACGTAGACACAGCTGAGACCATATTGTCCGACTAAAACAACGACGACGCAGACTCATGATACCTACAATTGTCGAATAATTTGGCAGACGCAACTTAGACACAGCTGAGACTATATTGTCCGACTAAAACAACGACGAAATCTGAAATCTATTTCTTGAAATATGATGTTAAAAAAATAAAATACAATAAAAATTAAACGAAATTAATTTCCCCATATACAAAATGTTTTATTGAACACATTCTTAAATAAAATACAATGTGTTTACAATGTGTTATTTACTTGTAAATTCAATGTTTTCCGACCTATGTTTATTTTGTTGTACACGTTTCAAGAATTCTACTATACTCTTTCTTATTTCTTCTTCGCCTTCATTTCTCTTGAGACCAATAGTTGTGTAAATCAGGGCAATAATACCGGCGAACACGAATTTGGTTTTTTCTATTAAAAGGAAAAAATCAATTTAATACTAATGTATGTATATACATTTACATGTACTATACAGGGTGTTCCAGAATTGGTGAATAATATTTCAAGGGGTTAAAGTAGAGTGCATTTGCAATCGAAAATGTTATATGACATTTTCTCGTTTGTGCTTTATTTTCGACGCTAGAGGGCGTTTAAAATTTTGAGGTTTTATCATGATCTTTCAACACAAAATCACGTGTAACTTTTTGCACACTCTACGTATCAAAATTTAGCATTCTAGCGAATGAGAGAAAACAAAATTACCTTTCTTTTGATATACTATAACAGGTAATTAAGAATTTGGACCGTAGGAAAAGAACATCCGGAAATCAAAATTCATTATGCATTTTCTAAAACCGCTTTTTTTCTGCATAGGATATCTGAAAAAAATTGCAGTACGACAAATGTTCCAAAACCTGAAAAAAACTGTGAGAAAGTGTCCTCTTTCAAACAAAAAAAATCCGACGTCGATTGCATGAGCCGTTTTTGAGTTATTAAGGATCAAAGATGTGCCGAAGGGGTCAAAAATGTGCTTAAAATCACACATTATAATCTAGAAAGAGGATTTTTTATCATTACTCATATGAAATTCTTCAACAAAACATTCATTAGATCTTATGTTCCAGTTAAAAAAAATTGCTCGACTACCTGCCGGAAGAAAAATTATGCCTGTATATTGATTACTTTCGGATTTATTGAGGGAACTTTTTTATAACCCCCTAATACAGATCAATTGTGTGCTTATACCAATATAACATGTAAATACTAATGAACATTATGAAATGTAATAAAGGGAATGTGAATAAAAAACAGTTTAATTTTTAAGGTTTTATTTAAATTCTTTTACAAAAAATGTTCAAAATTACCTCCTCCAGCTTCACAACATGCCCTAGCTCGCCTTAACAAAGACTGTTTTATTCGTCCAGCTGTTAGACGTGCTCTGAGTTCTTCAGACGCAGCTCTTATCTTAGATCTTAAATCATCTATATTTCTTATATCTCCTCGATAGATCCTTGACTTTCGATATCCCGGGTACTCTTCTGTTTGGATAAATTCGTCGATATTCATTAGCAGCCAACGTAGAATTACCGTTACAGAGTCCGTAAACAAAGTGCATATCTAGATATTCGGGAAAACTATAAATATTCCTTGACATATTTAAATCAATAAAAATCAACAAAAACTAATTGAAATAAATAAAAATCATTGAAATAAAGGTGAATAAAAATATAAAAAGTTATTTAAATTAATTTAAAGTCAATAAAACCAAAAAAAATTATTCAAATTAATTTAAAGTCAATAAAAATAAACATTAACAATCAATAAAAATTAATAAAAGTCGTAAAGATGTGTGTAAGAATAATCGTAAGAATGTTCAAACTTCTAATAATTTTTATAAGACTAATTATTTATAAAGGTCGACTAATTTCTGTTAATTATCTAAAAAGGGCATGATGTAGGCTAAAAAAATGAAATTACTGGAAAGACGAATAAAAAAATTATAAAACATATGTTTATTACGCGATATGTTGTTTTACTATACCGCGAACGATAAAGACTTGGCAAAGGTTCTTGATACCTAGCCACTGATGAATTTGTATGGAGGTACTTTAACCTGCACACAGGCAATATTTAAAATATTGTTAATAATTTTACCTAGGTACATAAACCTATGTAAAATTTCAATACGTTAAATTAAAACACCGTTTTTAATGTTAGAACAAAAACTGACTGATTTATTAATTAAAATCATCACTTATATACTAAACTTATTTTAAATCGACTAATAAACTACAACAATAAAAATTGTAAATAAAATAACAAATTTTCAAACTTATTATTAATTGAATGTAGGTCAATATGTAATTTGCTTAATATTAAACACTTTTCATACATACTTTCTTTAATATAATTACTTATAACAAACTACATGATCAAATTTCAAACAATTACGTTAACATCCAAATAAATTCTTACATTATGCAATTTAACTATTATGACTAATATGCCATATACTAAGAAAATTAAGCTGACAATGCACCAAAAAAGTTTAACTACCTGTGTACTACTTGATTTGACATACTTATCTATATAAGTGTATTAAAATTGGAAAATTTAACAATATGATTAATTTTATTAACATATGTTAAATTAGGAATTTTAACATGCTCCCCACGTTGATCTAATATTGATAATTATATTGGTTCAATGTTGAAGTTGGGTTTTGGTAATGATGTTGAATGAGTAATAGGAGTAGTTACAACTACTGTTGGTTCAGGGCTGTGACGTGTTCGATGTTTTATTTTATTACAATTCTTATAGACTATGTAAGATATTATCAAGACAATAAGAATTATTGCTAGATAGCTAATGCTGAATTGATGAATCATGTGAGTGTTATTCTTCAGTGGTAATAATTCCGCATCCTTCAATTTTTGGATTTGTAGTTGCACGTCATTGATGGTTTGATTCAAATTTTCATAATTATACCTTGATGCCATTGCAACTGCTTCGTCACTAATATTGTTAAAGACGAATTCTGTAATTGGCTTTGAAGGTATGAAAGAAGTTTTAAATGAGCTCGGATGTACTGAGAAACCTTGAATAGTTACTGATTCATCTTTCATGGAACATCCTTCTTGTAATTGCATGATTCCGGATCCATTTAGCGTCATTTGTGAGATGTTTGTGCCACATACTATGTTAATTGGTGTATCTTTCGTTACAAAATAAATCCATTGATTAGGATTCAATAATTGTGTGTAGTGAGGCGGGTTAGACACTGGCTTAACTTGACACTTCTGCATCATTGGAAAATGGCTGATGAAACTTATTTCACATGAACTCACGTTACTTTGTGGGTGATATAATGGATGAAGTTGCTTGCATAAATATGTTCCATCGTTTGATATTGTACAGGTGGATACTTCAGCTTCTGTTAATGGATAATATTGATCTCGATGTAGGTTGATAATGATGTAATCTCTCCATGGGTTTATAGCTGCGACTTTTTCGTTGATGAGCATGGGCACTGGGATAATGTGCATCAGCTCAAAATTTTCGTAAGAACTGAGGGGTAATTTTAATTGAAAAATAATATGGTTTTCCAGCAGACGTCCTTCAATTGTGATAAGACCATATAATTGCAATAAATTATGATTTTTTATAGGAAGTCTAAAAGCTGATGATAATCTGTCCCTAATTTTTGTTAATTCGTTTCGCAACTGTGTTGGTGATATAAGTAGAGGGTTGACCTTTTGATGGTGTGTGTCTATCATTATTTCTACAATTGACGATTGAACCTCTTGATAATGAGTTAACATCATGATGACTTGAAATGCTACTAGATTAAAATGTTGCAAGGCTTGTTCTTCATATACTTCTCTATGAATAACGTGAAGTTGAGTGATACTTTGATTAACAATGTTTTTGAATTCATTAATTTGTAATTCCATATTAATTTGATTGGTTTTCATAATGTTAGCTGTGACATCTAGAATAGAAGTTTGATTTCGAATAAGTGATAACAACTGCTGATCATTCGTCTGAAGATTTTCTATTGTAGTTGCGATTTTCTCAGCGTATTCTGAGTCTAATACCCCAAATAATGATGAAGCTATGTTTCCAACTATGTTTAGTGCTCCTCGTTTGAACCTCTCATTTTTATGTTGATTAAAGTTTAATAAATTTTGGTTGGTTTCTTGTATTCTTGCAAGTCGTTGTTGAAATCGCAGAGAAACAGAAGTGCATAAAGTTCCATTTTTTAATTTTTTACAAAGTTCGTCGAGTTCCGTTATTCCGACCCTAATTACCTCGTATTCTCGCCAGTACATCGTCATATTGTAATAGGTTATCAATTTCCATTCGCTCATGATAAGGTCGACGTCTCCCATTTTTTCAAAATAGAGGCCCGGTGGTTTCTCAAAAGGCATAAATTTCAATCCAGTTATAGTTGGTAAAATTGAAGTTGCTAATAAGAGCGAGGTCACTGCCGATTGTATGTGATTTGTTTTGATACGTTTTGGCTTCGGCTCGTGCAATTGAGGATCATTTTGAGTTTGATGACTTCTATTCGTGGTGCAGTGTGCATTTTTCGGTGGTCGAAGTTTTTCTAGGTCTTTATTACAATCGACAGGTAACGGTGCTAATCTATGAATCGCCCTGCGTATTGTTCCAGAAGATGTCATTACATCTGCCACTCGGCATAACCCATCGTTACCTGGTATAGCTTTGACAATACGTCCTAGTTGCCATTTTAAAGGAGGTAAGTGGTCTTCTTTTATCACCACCATCATTCCTGGTTGAATATTTTCACAGCGTTGTTTCCACTTGTAACGATTTTGTAATTGACTTAAATATTCATTTGACCATCGTTGCCAAAAACTGTTTTTTAATTCGTTCACTAATTTCCAACGTTGATTGATATTCACATGGTTACGTGCTTGATCTTGTGGATTAACTGTGCTGGTGAGTGGTTCTCCAATTAGAAAATGCCCAGGAGTTAATGCAGCTAGATCATTTGGGTTATCAGACAACGGAGTTATCGGTCTGGAATTTACAATAGCCTCTATTTCAGTCATGACAGTTTCTAGTTCTTCATAAGTTAGCGTCGAAGATGCTATACTTTTTTGTAGATAATGCTTAGCTGTCTTTACTGCAGATTCCCACAGACCCCCGAAATGTGGTGCTCTGGGTGGAATGAAATGAAATATTATACCTTTCGTCTTACAAAAGTTTTGAATTTTAGCCTGTGCAGATGTACTGTGCAATATTTCTTGTAAATTTTGTAATTGATTTTTAGCTCCAACGAAATTTGTTGCATTGTCTGAATAAATATTTTGACACATACCCCGTCTTGAAACGAATCGTTTTAATGCACCTACAAATGCATCCGTAGTTAAATCGCTAACGATTTCAAAATGTGTAGCTTTAGTTACAAAACAACAAAATACTGCGATATAAGCTTTACGGGGTTGATTTCCTCTTCCTTTGAAATGTATCATAATAGGTCCGGCAAAATCAACTCCAGTATTAATGAATGGCCTTGTTGGTTGTACTCTTGCAGCTGGAAGATCTCCCATCATCTGGGATAAAGTCGTTGGTTTGACTCGTGTGCAATGTACACAATGTTGTACGATATTCCGAGCTACAGTTTTACCCTTCAAGGGCCAAAATCTTTGACGGGTGATTGCTAGCAAAGTTTGTGGACCAGCGTGTTTGTTTATACGGTGTAAATGAGTCATGATCATTTTTGTTATCCAATGCGAATATGGAAGAAGAATTGGATGTTTTACGTCGTACGACAAATTTGATGCTTCTAATCGACCTCCTACTCTAATCAGTCCATTCTCATCTATAAATGGTGCTAAAGAACTAATTGCGCTGGAGTTCGACACGGACTTGTTAAACTTCATTTGCTTAAGTTCATCCTTAAAAACATTTCTTTGAATCACTTTCACTATTGTAGTTAATGAAGCATCTAACTCAACAACGGTTGGGGTGTGTCTTAGTAGAACCAAATTTTCTAAAGCAGTAACTGATAATTTCGAGTTTTGATTCTGATTACGTTGCGGACGAAGCTCGTCTCTATTACCCTTGTTTTGCATTTTTCCTTTTAGGCTATTGATGAATCTGTTTACGTAAGACATAATTCGTTGTAATGAGATGAGTGAGTTTCGATGATTTATTGCTTCTAAAAATGAGTCTGACGCTGAACTGATTGCCGCCGTAACTTTTTGTTGTCTTCTTTCTAATGATTCTTCAACTTGTTGATATTTTAATGGCCAAACAGAATGAGGTCCATGCAAAAATATTGGTCCGTATAGCCATATATGACAGTTGATGAATTTGGAGGGCGAGATTCCTCTAGATACCAAATCTGCAGGATTTTCTTTAGTTGGCACATGTCTCCATTCGTCTTGTGAAGATATATTTTGAATATATGCGATTCTGTTTGCAACAAAGGTGTGATACTGTGCTGGTTGTCCGTTTATCCAGCCCAACACAATAGTGGAATCTGTCCAATAAAAAGTTTTATAATTGTGCCATTTTAATTCATTCTTTACTCGATGCATTAACTCCGCTGCCATTTTAGCTGCTATTAGTTCTAGGCGTGGTAGAGTTAACTTCTTTAGTGGTGCTACTCTCGATTTTGAGCATAGTAAATTCACTGTTAAAGTTCCATCTGGATATTTAGCTCGTACATACAGTGCTGCTCCATAAGCTTTTTCAGATGCGTCGGAAAAAACATGCATTTGTATATCATTTGGTATTTTCTTTGAGAAAATATGCCTTGGTATTTGGAAATTTTGCAGCTGTTGTAACTCATTTCTAAAATTCTCCCATGCTTGATGTAATTGCATAGGTAATGCAGCGTCCCAATCAAGTTTGAGACTCCACAATTGTTGTAGCATGATTTTGGCTGTAATTACTACGGGACTTATCATGCCTAATGGATCAAAAAGTTGTGCGATTTCTGACAACATCGTGCGCTTTGTAATTCGGTGATTTTGTATTTCTGACACTTTTAATTTAAAATTATCTTGAGCTGGTAGCCAAATTAATCCTAACGTTTTTGTACTATTGGTGTCATCATCTTTAAATTCTAATTGTAAAGCTCGATCCTCTACTAAGATCGGATGCAATAACTGTGCCGTGTTCGAGCACCATTTATGTAGTCTGAAGCCTGCAGATTTCAGAACATCAATCACCTGTTGTTGGAGCTCCAGGGCTTGTCCTAGGTTATCATGTCCGCTGATACAATCATCAACATAAAAATTCTCTAAAATTGCTTGAGATGCTAATGGATATTTATCGGCACAAGTATATCCAAGCTGTTGTAAACACTTGATGGCTAAGTAAGGTGCTGAAGTTGTACCATAAGTAACGGTGTTTAACTGATAGTACTTCATTGATTCGCTAGGATCATTTCTCCATAAAATCATTTGAAGTGGGCTGTCCTCTTCAGCAACTGCAATTTGTCTATACATTTTTTCAATGTCAGCAGTAAAAACATATTTTGGCCTCCTAAATCTCAATAATATGGTGAATAAGTCGTCTTGTAATTTAGGTCCTGCACCAAGAATATCGTTTAAACTAACTCCAGTTGATGTTTTTGCCGATGCGTCAAAAACTACTCGTAATTTCGTAGTCAAATTATCTGGTTTCAGTACTGCATGATGTGGGAGGAAGTAATGACGCTCAGGAATATTCTTAGGTTCGATTTCACTCATATGACCAAGTTCTTCGTATTCCTTGAGAAACTCAGTGTATTGTTTTTTAAGGTTATCATCCTTGTGTATTTTTCGTTCACACGCATAAAATCGCTTCTGCGCTTGTTGTTTTGACTCTCCTAGTTTTGTAATATTATCGATTAATGGTAGCCTTACCACAAATCTACCTTCTTTATTCCTTTTCGTAT
Organism: Villa cingulata; assembly: GCA_951394055.1. Lineage (NCBI taxonomy): Eukaryota > Metazoa > Arthropoda > Insecta > Diptera > Bombyliidae > Villa > Villa cingulata. The sequence goes on along the minus strand of OX596020.1, from coordinate 29,865,496 downwards.
TTTGGCTAAAATGTGTTTCACATTTTAATTCTTGCTTAGTCATATGTGGGTTATTGTTTTCGACTTCTTCAAGTTTCCAAAACCTTTCGATCTTTGTGTTGATATCATCATCATCATCAGTTGTAGTACCAACTGCACAAGTTACTCCCTTCTGTCGTTTTGAGGAAATTCTTCCAGCGACAATCCAGCCAAAAACTGTGTTTTGTAAAGTTGGTAGCTCGTTTCCTAGTTTGATCTGGCCTATAGAAAGTAACTCATAATAAATTTCAGCACCAATCAATAAATCTATTTTGCCTGGTTGGTAAAACGTTGGATCAGCTAGTTTTATGTTACTTGGAATATTCCATGATGATGTATTAACCCACGATGATGGTTGTTGTCCAATTATCTCAGGTAGTATAAACGCATTTAGTTTTGCCGAGAATCCTGTTTGCTGTGATTGTATTGATATATTAGTTCGACGATATGTTTGTTGATTTGTATTACCGATACCATAAATCGATAATGTTGTCGTAGTTTCAGGTAATCCCATACTTTTAGCAGCAGTAGCTGTAATAGCATTAATTTGGGATCCACAATCTAATACTGCTCTGACTTGTCTTGGATGACCTTTTACATCAACTATATTTATTAAAACTGTGCTTAAAAATACTTGAGTCGCTTCGTAAGGTTCTAAGTTAATATTAGCAGTTAGCGACACCGGATTTTCTCTTGCTGTATTAGAGAAAGTTGAGTTGTATGTACCAGATTTTTGTTGTTGATGGATATCGTCAAAATGTAATAAAGTGTGATGTTTTTTATCACATTTAAAACATTTTCGGGATGTGCAATCCTTTGCTACATGTCCATTGCTTAAACAATTTTTGCACAAATTAAATTTCTTCACAATTTGCAACTTAATTTGCATTGGTTCTAACTTAAACTTTGGACATTTATATAATAGATGTTGTTGTTGACAAGAAACACATTTCAAAGTTTTGGTTGTTGTGATTAATGTAGTTTTTGTACCTGAATTATAACCTTTTGAACTTCCTTCAGAATGATTGGCCTTTTTATCTCTACCAATCGCCTCTAGAGCTTGAAATCTAGCTTCTAAAAAATCGAGTAAGTATTGCATATTCTGGAGATCTCTTGGATTCTCTAGTGATTGTTCATACAGAGTATGTTTATGACGATCAAGTTTCTTTATCATGAGATGAATCAACAATGTGTCCCATGATTCAGTGTTTACTCCTAAATTTTGTAAACCCATTAAACATTCATTTGTCACGTCATGGAATGATTTTAATGAATGTACACTTTCTTGTTGCAAACTAGGTTGTGATAATAATCGATTTAGCCATGATGTAACCAAAAGTCGTTTATTTTCATATCTTGCAGTTAGAATTTTCCAGGCTGCCTCATAATTTGTTTCATTGATTGATAAATGTTTAATTAAAGATTTTGCTTCACCAGTTAAATTCATGGTCAAATAGTACATTTTTTGTGCCTTAGAAATATTTTGACTATGCACTATTTGTGTATAAAGATCTCGAAACTGAGTCCATTTATTGTAACTACCATCGAACTCTGGTAGTGTAATTTTAGGCAATTTTATGGTACTATTCATTTCAGTGGTGTGAAGATGAGATGTCGCATGTACGCATACCTTTTCAAGATGCTCTTCTAAAGCTATTAATGCCTCTTGAATCCAATTGTCGATTTCTAAAAATTGTTCTATAGTATAACCAGGTGGTTGAGAAGATAGAGACCAAATTGATTCATTCGTGGCCTTTATTTCTGACCATTTTTCAATAATCACTCGTTTTTTCAACAAATAATAAGATTTTGGTAATTTTTCCTTTCCTTCTCTTTGCAATTCTTGCAAATAATGTGTTACAATGTTGACATTGGTTTTTTGCTTTGCCAACAGTGTTTCGATTTCAGTTGGATTAGCTACTTTAGAAGCTATTGATGATGTCGTTTTAAAACGTGATTCGTCGGATGTAGTAGACAATGTTTTTATTCCTTCCAATAAAGATTCACGATATTGGTCATATACTGCCTTTGTACTGCCGTAGCAGTCATCGTCAAAATAAGCATGAATTACACCAGTTTCTTGCATGGTGATTAACTCTTGATGACGATGATTGAATTCTTCCCACATTGCTTCAACTGCAGTAAGACGTTTCTCGTAATATTCAAGATTCTTTCTAGTTTGAGAATCTTTTTTGAAATTAACAGCATGCTGGCGTATTTTTTGTGCTCTCTATAGTTGAGCCTGAGCTAAAATATCCATTGTTGTTAATTCACCAAAATAAATTTACACACGAAAATAGATAAAACGTTATTAAAACACTATTTCTGAACAAATCAACACACGAAAATCGCTATAAAGTTTTTAAAACACTGTATATAAACAAATTAATACCCGCAAATAGATATAAATTTATTAACACTGTGTCCTGTCACGGTCGCCAAAATGTTTATTACGCGATATGTTGTTTTACTATACCGCGAACGATAAAGACTTGGCAAAGGTTCTTGATACCTAGCCACTGATGAATTTGTATGGAGGTACTTTAACCTGCACACAGGCAATATTTAAAATATTGTTAATAATTTTACCTAGGTACATAAACCTATGTAAAATTTCAATACGTTAAATTAAAACACCGTTTTTAATGTTAGAACAAAAACTGACTGATTTATTAATTAAAATCATCACTTATATACTAAGCTTATTTTAAATCGACTAATAAACTACAACAATAAAAATTGTAAATAAAATAACAAATTTTCAAACTTATTATTAATTGAATGTAGGTCAATATGTAATTTGCTTAATATTAAACACTTTTCATACATACTTTCTTTAATATAATTACTTATAACAAACTACATGATCAAATTTCAAACAATTACGTTAACATCCAAATAAATTCTTACATTATGCAATTTAACTATTATGACTAATATGCCATAAACTAAGAAAATTAAGCTGACAATGCACCAAAAAAGTTTAACTACCTGTGTACTACTTGATTTGACATACTTATCTATATAAGTGTATTAAAATTGGAAAATTTAACAATATGATTAATTTTATTAACATATGTTAAATTAGGAATTTTAACAACATAATCATTGCTTTTACCTGACATATAGGCAGATGTGAAATTAGGTAACTGAATTATTTGGCACAGAAGGTCTCACTTTCTTATTTTATAAATGAAAGTATTCAATATACAGGCATAATTTTTCTTCCGGCAGGTAGTCGAGCAATTTTTTTTAACTGGAACATAAGATCTAATGAATGTTTTGTTGAAGAATTTCATATGAGTAATGATAAAAAATCCTCTTTCTAGATTATAATGTGTGATTTTAAGCACATTTTTGACCCCTTCGGCACATCTTTGATCCTTAATAACTCAAAAACGGCTCATGCAATCGACGTCGGATTTTTTTTGTTTGAAAGAGGACACTTTCTCACAGTTTTTTTCAGGTTTTGGAACATTTGTCGTGCTGCAATTTTTTTCAGATATCCTATGCAGAAAAAAAGCGGTTTTAGAAAATGCATAATGAATTTTGATTTCCGGATGTTCTTTTCCTACGGTCCAAATTCTTAATTACCTGTTATAGTATATCAAAAGAAAGGTAATTTTGTTTTCTCTCATTCGCTAGAATGCTAAATTTTGATACGTAGAGTGTGCAAAAAGTTACACGTGATTTTGTGTTGAAAGATCATGATAAAACCTCAAAATTTTAAACGCCCTCTAGCGTCGAAAATAAAGCGCAAACGAGAAAATGTCATATAACATTTTCGATTGCAAATGCACTGAACTTTAACCCCTTGAAATATTATTCACCAATTCTGGAACACCCTGTATATATATGTATATAACTAACAGTAATAAAAATTCTCACCTCCTTGAATTCCACATTTTCCACTCCAGCTGTACACTGAATAAACAGTATATGTTGTCAAAGATTCATTAAGCGCTTGACGTTCTTATTTAATGAATTTGTTGAAGATATGTTTTTTGAAGACGAACGGCCTGCGAAAAAAAATGTATTTAATCAGAATTGTATGCATCAACCAACCATAAATATATAACTGTCAGATAAGCCAAAATTCTAGCAAAGACAAAAAGTTACTAGTATGTTTATGAAATAACAACTATATTTACAAAACAATTGTAACGAAAAGTCATATACATAATGTAGATTTGACTTAATCAACAAATCCTTATCATTTGATCACGATATTCCTGATTTAGTAGAAGTAAATTGAGTGAAATTAAATTACTTTCTGATTGCACAGGCAATTTTCGCATCTCAAAAAGATCATCTTTTTTAATTTTAGTTTTATCTCTTATTTGGCAAGTATATAAAGTCTTCATAGCATCTAATATACAATCTAGCTTACTATCAACGTCTAATTTATCATTTTTTTCATCATCAAAAGGAAATAAAGGAAATTTGGAATTTGCTCTTCAATTACCAAATAATGATACTGTTCAAATTGATTTATCATTTCAATTGCTAACAATTACAATACCTTCAAATGCAACGAAATCAGAAGTTCCTCAGAATGACGATGAAAATATAACAACAACAACAACAACAACAACAGAATCGGATAGAGAAAAACCTGAACCAAAATATGTAACAGTAGATGAAGCCATTGAAGCATTTAGGCAAGAATTAATTAAAAAAGAAAGAAATATTGGAGGCTATATTGAAAGTGATCATCCAATTTATAAACATTTTAAATTAGGGTTTCAGGATGACATCATGATGGCAATACGTTGTACTTATGATAGTAATTATAAGAAACGAAAATTAAATATAAGCTGCTATGAATATCATGAATATGAAACTGAAAGAATTTTAAGCAATGGTGAAGTTGAATTGATTCGTTTACAAGATACTGAATATAAAGTAGATGTCGAATATGTTGATGTCACGAATATAAAACAATATTACAACATGGAGATCTCTTAAGTTGTTATGAAGTTAACAAAATAATTTTAGTTTTTAATCAACTATCTCAAGATAAACAACAAAATTAACATAATGGAATTTAAAAGAATTTTTATTCAAATTCAATCATCTATTATTAGAAGAGCATCGTAATCAAAATTTTTGTGATTGCAAAAATAAAAAAACTAATGCACTTTTATTATAGGATAGTCAATGCAAAATGTAAAGTTTGTATACCCAATAATTGTTTTTAAATAAAAACACAAAATATGTAATTAAATATTGTAAATTTTATTGAATAAAAATAAAGCATTATAATTTTTATAATAAATCTGTTTTATTAATCCAAGAATTATCATTATTAGAAAAACCTAACCACTTTACATAAACTTTATCTCCCTTTTTTTTAAAATTTTTTCAACTAAATATATATTAGGAAGTTTTGTTATTGATATTTCTTTTTCATAAAACCCTCCTTCAATAGGATTTCCTTTAAAATCTTCTTAGTAGTACATTACAGGATTTGAATTTTTAATTGATTTAATCTTAAATGTTTCTGTTGTCCAATTTGGTGTGTAGCCTTTTTCAAATACATGTTTATATTTGCTGATTCTCACATAATCACCAATCTTATATTTTGGGTTGCGGAATACTTTTAAATTATTATAAACCTTTTTCAGTAGAAATTTTTCCTTAGATGAGTTGACTTCTATTGGCCTCATTTGAATTGTACGATGCTTGGTATTATTATATTTGTCAACTAATTCTTGTACATTATCAATCCATTTATAAGATCCTCTCATGCTGAATTCTTTCCACATTAAACCTTTTAAAGTTCGATTTAATCGTTCTACAATTGACGCTTTTAGTGTGCTATAAGTTGAATAATGGTTCACATTATATTTTTTCATTAGTTCTTTGAAATGTTGGTTATAGAATTCTTTTCCAAGATCAGTTTGTAAATTCTTTGGTATTCGTGATGATTTCTCAAATATGCTATTCATTGCTATAGTTATATCTACACCATTTTTTGTTTTAACAGGTATAGCCCAAGCAAATTTTGAAAACGTATCAATCACCGTTAATAGAAATCGATATCCTTTATTATTAGTTGAATAAGCACCCATTTCAACCAAATCAGCTTGCCAAAGATCATCTATACCATTTGTAACAACTTTGCGACGGGTAAATTCCTTTTGCGCCACCTTATGTAATTCTTCTACTAGTTGTCTTTTACTCATGTTTATGTAGAATAGAGTGATTTATGAAACATCAATCAATTTATAGAGGTTTTGATGTAGATTCATGTTTTTTAATTTGATTCAACACATCTGATAATGGATATTTATTTTCTCTGTACTCCAACATAAATTTATCAATTTCATCGAAATGTTGATCATACTCGTTAATTATCTGAGACACTTTTGTCTTTACTTCGTTAACAAATATTGCCATATGTTGAATTTTACCATAGATACCCGCTATACTTTTATTAATTTCATCAAGTCTATCTTCAGATCCCTTTAACATTTTAGTGAGAAATTGTTTTGTAATTGCATCAGTATCCTGAATTGGGTCTCCTAAGCTAGTTAAACGCTTAGAACTTAAATCAAAATGTCCTTCTTTTGTTAACTTGAACCCTATTCCAGGAGGTCCGCGTTCATTCGTGATTTTAGTATGCTTAGCAAAACGACCAAACTTATTAACACTCATTGTATTTATGATGTTTTTAAAGAAATGTTAAACGATTATATCTGCTTCTCGCAATTCTTCGATAATCGATATAATTTCATTATTATGATTTGTATGACCTGCTTGTTGTGATGCTATTAGAAGTTTTAATCTATCTACCAATTCATTAGGATCATCCCAATATTTATAATTGGGTTTATTACTGTTATACATCATCATTCCTTTTCCTTTACGTAAAGTAATTAATTCTTTTATAATTTGTTTATACTTTGCTCCACCATTACCTTTAATATGGCTATGTTCATCATATACATCTTTTTTATAAACATTTGTTTTTAATAAAATATCTTTATAATTGTGAAGATCATCTGGTAGATATAAACTGAGTTTTTTCATGAAAATTAGTTCTAATAAACCTCGAGTTGTTTTGAATTCCTTATCTCCTATTTTGATTACATCATCATCAAAATTTAATGTTTCACGACCTAAATAGAATATATTTTCTTTTTCATCATATCTTGGACCATAAGCTTTATCGATATTATATTGATTGAAATACTCTTTAGTATAATATGTTTGTAGCGTTTCTTCCAAAGATTCATGAAGAGATCTCCGCAATTTATGATGTGGTGTACTGTGACTTAATTCATCTATCATTGCATTGTCAGATGTTTGAAGTCTGCTGTTTTTTAAGTCATTGTTAGATTCATGAAGAGATCTTTGCAATGGAGTGCTATGACTCAATTCATCTATTACTGTATTATTAGGTGTTTGAAAGCTGTTATTTTTTGATATTTTAAAGTTATAGTCAGATTGCCAATCATTCATTTTCCAATTCCTTTTTAATTTTTGGTTTCTCTAATTCTTTTTTAATATCACGTTCTTTTTTCGATTCTTTGTTAAGTTCTCTAAGTGGTTCAGTAATAGGTTTAAAAGTCTCCTCAAGTAATTTGTCAGTATTGATTTTACCTGACTTAATTGCTTTAAATTTTTTACGCACTTTTTTCGTAGTCTTTACTAATCTCTTTAGTACTTCTTCTTTACTCATATTAACTGCTTAACTCACCTTTTGACTGTTTTGAAAATCAATTAACAGGTAGTATTTAACTGTTTAATAATCACTTTAACCACCTAATAACCACCCAATAACCACCCAATAACCGCTAATAACCATTAATAACCCCCTAATAACTGCTTTACGGGTATTTATTAAACATCTTCATACTTCTATATATACATCAAAGCGACTATAGAAAGATTTTCTATAGCGACCTTTATTGATTCCACAATCCTTATTAATTGTTAAAAATCCATAATTAACTTTCCAGCATTCTGCACACAATTCTCGGAATTTCTCAAAAGTCATATGAGTATTAACATCATTATTATATGAATGTTTCAAATTCATATCATCTTGTTTGAATAAAATTATTAAGTTTGCATTATCTCGAATTAAATGTTTTGGTATATGAGTATAAGTTTGACATAAATAAAAACTGTCAATATTTTTATGTCTACCCATACAAAAATAAGAACGCATATTATTTTGCTTTTCACAGGCTACATCATCAAAAATAAAAACTGAATTCGGTTTAGCATCATCAGGTGGAATTACTTCATTATTTTCAGAAAAAGTGTAGTATCCTAATCCTTTAATTTTTGATAAAATTTGTCTTAAATATTCATATTTGGGTTGATATAATGATTTAGAATACAAGTACACATTTTCAAATTTAAGTCCATTAGGATGTTCAAGTAGACTTATCATTACATTAGTTTTACCACAATTCGATGGACCTACAATAATAGCTCTTATATTGTTTGGTAATAAATTGCTGTTTAATATATTTCTGAGAATTACTTTCAAAATCAAAATTTTTCACGTTTAACGTGTTGTGTTGTTTTATGAATTTCATTTTCTTAACTAACAAAACTTTCCAATAAATAGAATGTTTTATAGTAAAAAGTCATCATTCCTGAGACAACTGTATAAAATGATTGACTATAAAAATAATTCGATTAGTCGACATCAGTCCTTGATCGGTAAAGGTTTAGTTAACAACATCATAAACAGTTTACCGTTTGAATTACATATGCCTGGTTATAACTATTGCGGTCCTGGTACTAAATTAAAAGATCGTTTATCAAGAGGAGATCAAGGTATAAATCCTTTGGATGAAGCTTGCAAAGAGCATGATATAGCGTATTCGAAGAGCAAAGACCTTAAAGATAGACACATGGCTGATTCTATTTTGGCGCAAAAAGCTAAACAAAAAGCAAAATCTCGAGAGGCTGGTTGGGGAGAACGCACAAATTCTTGGTTAGTTTCAAAAGCAATGAAAACTAAATTAAAACTCGGAATGGGTATCACAAAGAAAAAAAGTAAAAAGAAGATTTCAGCCAAAAAATTATATAAAAATATGATATCTAATGTAAAACGTACTATTAAAAAACATCAACCTGAAAATTTATCAAATGCAATCAGCTTGGCGTTAAAAACAGCACGAAATGCAATTAAAGGCAAAAAGTCAAATGTTGAAATACCTAGAGTAATACCTATTCCAAAAACAGGAGGTATATTACCTCTGTTACCAATATTTGCTGGTCTTTCTGCAATCGGTGCTTTAACAGGGGGTGCATCTCAAGTAGCCAAGGCTATAACCAATGCTAAAAATGGTCGACAACAGCTTGTTGAAAGTATAAGACATAATAAACAAATGGAAGATATAGCCATGGGTAAAGGATTACTTTTGAAGCCATATAAAAAAGGATTAGGACTATTTCTGAATCCAAAAAACTCTTAAAGCAGCTGCCTAATAAACCACTTACAGAATTAGATATAATTTCTCACGCTAAATATATACCATACTTTAGAGGAGTTTTCATGAGAAATACATTACCAGCTAAACCATACCAAAAAGAGTGTGGTGTAATAAATTTAGATTCTTCAACAGGACCAGATACACATTGGGTAGCTTACTATAAATACAAGGATTATATAGAATACTTTGACAGTTTTGGAAATTTGCAGCCGCCGAAGGAAGTTATCAATTATTTAGGCTCTAGAATTATATATAACTATAATCAATACCAAAATTATAATTCAGTTATCTGTGGACATTTATGTTTAAAGTTTCTATATGATTGTTATTATAATAATAATTTAGAATAATAAAAATTTAATGTGAATAAAAGAAGTTTTATTTAATATGTCAATCACATTAACATTAACTGGAAATTCATCAGTATTGAATGCGGAATATTTTCCCCCTTTAGATTTAAATACAGATTACTTATGCGGTCTTATCGACTTTCAAACATATAATTCAATACCAAACGTTGATAGAAATAATAATTTGTTTCATATTGGAAATGAAACTGTTGAAATACCTGTGGGATCTTATGAAGTTGATGAGATTGCATTGTATCTTCAAAAGGAATTGGAAAAAAGAGAAAGTAAATACTACATTAAAATTAAAGCGAACAACAACACACTCAAAACAGAAATTAAAAGCAATGCAGAAATCTACTTCAACAAAGGCCGATCTATCGATAAACTGTTAGGGTTTAGTAGGATAATATTACAACCCAATATATCTCATACATCGAACTTACCTGTCAACATTATAAAGGTTAATGTCATTCGAATTGAATGTAATTTAATTAATGGATCGTACATCAATAATGAAAAAGTTCATACATTACATGAATTTTCGCCGGATGTAGGTCCTGGGTATAAAATGATCGAAGTACCTAAAAATGTAATCTATTTGCCAATGAACACCAAGCGAATAAGTTCTATACAAATAAAAATTATTGATCAAGACGAGGATTTAATTAATTTTAGAGGTGAAAAAATCACAGTCCGACTTCACTTGAAACCTACAAACAATGTTAATATATAATTATAATAGAGAGTTGTAGGGAAACAGTTCTTCATCTGCTGTAGAACAAGCAACAACAATAAGGTCAACAACAGCAAACAATAATCGTAAATTAACTGAAGCCAATAAACAATTTCTACAAACACTAGGATTTTCTTTAAAAACATGAAGGATATACTTAATATTACCACGAAGCCAGTTTTCGATGAAAGTATAGTTAAAAAACAGTATCATAACTACACGGAAAAAAATAAATTAGAAAAATCAATGAATTGCAATTAGTTAAAAATATTTTATTTGAATCAGCTAATCTTTAAGAAAAACTTAATAAAGTTTTTAGTAATATTTCAAGTGTCTTTAGTTTATTCTACTAATCAGATTTAGTTAATTCAATTTTAGTTGAATCATGAAATCAGTTATTAGACTCAACTAAAGCATTTAGAAAAATTAACTAATTATAATCAGCGTTTCCAACAAAACATTTGTCGTTTAATATAACAATTCAAATTAGTTGGAATGATTGATGTAATTAGTTAAATCAAATTAAAATATTAATTATTTTGAATAAAATATATAGTATGCGTAACCAATTATTGAAATGGAAAAATGTTGTTGAATTAGCTGAGACTATAAATTGATTTTACTGAAACAATTTGTCAAAACAAATAAATATAATAATTGAAAAATATGAAATTCATAACAGTTTTTGATATTCGTATTTCGTACATCAATGCAGCTGCTTATTTGTTATTGAATTTATGTACCGTATTAATTACAGTATGTTAAATTACTAATACATATTGCTAATATATACACATTAACAAGAAATTTTTAAGGACAGTTATACCATACTTAGTGTTAAATATTAATATTAAATGTACTTTATGCTTTATGTAGATAAAATACTTCTTATATATACATAAATATGCATAAATATTAGCAGTACATATTTTTTGTTTCTTTATTATCATTGCATTATTACACAAGGCAATTGGAACACTCTAGAGCGTTCCAATTGCCTTGGTTGCTACTTGCTACATACATAAACATATATCTCAAAGACAACATATAATTGCATATATATACATTATCTTATATATGCTTATATGTTGCCGTTGTCTCTGCTCTCTGGTACTATATTATATTACAAAACCGAAATTGCTTTTTGTAATTTTAAATTTCAAGTACCTTTAGTTGATTCTACTAATCACAATCAGTTAAATTTAATTAAATCATTAATATCGATTATTAGAATCAACGAAAGTATTTGAAAATTTAACTAATTTTAGTGTCAAATATTAAATACATCGTGTATTAGAAGTATAATAAGTATATATGTATATAATACATGCATAAAGTATATAATTATATATATATACATATATACTTCTAGTACGCGATACGTATAATATTTTACATTAAGATTAGTTAATTTTTCTAAATACTTTAGTTGATTCTATCAATCGATATTATGATTTAATTAAATTTAACTATAATAAATTACACATAGCATTATTATAATATTTTACTTAGTTAGTTTCATTTGTGGTTTGCGCAGAACGAGTAAAAAAATTTTGTAATATTGCATTTCGGTTTCGGTACTTTAAAAATGATTGAGTTTAATTATAGGTACATATTAAATAAATAATAAAAAGGATGAGTGCTGGTGAGTGAAAAAGTATTTTTTTATGTTTGGATGGCTAAAATTATTGGAATTTTAAAATAGATATAAGTTGTGTATCAGAAGAAGAAATAGTTGAAAATCTTTTGAACACGTGGGGCTGCAGTGAATTAATCGACGATTTTAAAGGTAAGTTGAATAAAAATAAAATAAAAATTAATATTTTAAACTTCTTTGTATTTATTATGATATAATTAGAGTCAAAAAATTATTTTTTCGAAAACGTTTGTGTTGAATATTTATCGATTTTCATAGTGTTAATTGTGAAGATTATGAAAATAGTTGACTAAATTTTCAAAGATTTTTTTTAGATAAATCAACTAATAATTTTAATTGGAATAATAAGACATTCCAAATGTATTGTAAAAATATAGTTCTAAATATATTTCTTATTTTTGATAATCTTTTATTTGATAAGATTATTTTTATTTTATATCTCTAGAATACTTTTTATGCTTTAAGTATTTTTAGTACTTTAGTACTTATTCATTATTTTGGTTTTGTTTAAGAAACATCTTTTTTTTTCGAAAAAATGATTATATAAAACTTTTAATTATTTTCAGATCGAAATAGACTTTGAAAAATTATATCCAGAAAGAGACATTTTGCTCTTTTCGAAGTGGAATGAATTTGTAGATAAGTCCAAACTTCTTTTTAATAAACAAATAAAAGTAAGGAACTATTAAGTTGTTTGGATACCGATATATGTGATGGCAAGTTAATTTTTATTTCTCTTATACATAAAAATTTCATTCATATACTTTATAGATGCAAGAAACTATATATTATGTCTACTTCTGAATGCCATATTAGTACCGAGGATTATTAACTACAAAAAAGTAAACCAGAAATCTCACTGGAAACCCTCGATTCTAGACGCACAAAATAGTTTCGTAATTCATGTCAAAGTAGGTAAATTTTCATTGATTTTAATATAAATATATATATTTTCATCATTGTACTTATTTGAAAATATCACTTAACAAACGTTCTATTTTTCTTAGACTGCTAATGATATTCTGCCAGCATTGGAGCGACAAAGCAAAAAATATCTTGAGATCGGAGAAACTATGCAGCCTTGCATTATTATAGTTGGAGAAGAAAAGACTAAACCACGGGAGTTCCGATGCTACTTTAATAGTTGCCAGTACAGAGTTGATAATTTTTTGAAAGCATTATCAGTGACATTTAAAATTCATCATGTTTTAAATTTAGAATGTGCAAAAGAATGTTGCCAAATGTGGAACTTTGGGTTCTATGAGTTCAAATGTAGTAATAAGCAAAGTGCAGCATTGACAGCTTTACTAAACGATTTTAAAAACACAAATATATGAATTAAAATATTATCATAATATTATAATATTATACAATATCATATATCATTAATTAATTTAAATTAATTAAATTGAATAAAATAAACTACAAACTATTCCAACATATGCATGCATTAAGTGTAAAATTTACCCTTTTTGAAAATAATTATTTTTTTAATTTTTAATTAAATCAAATTAAGTAAATACCAAATTTAATAAATACGAAATTAATAAGTTGTCAATGTTGCACAGTTTGTATTAAGTAAGAATTAAGTCATTAACAAGCATCAAAATGATCCCTTGCTTTCTTTGTAAAGATTTTTTTGAAAATGTAAATAATTATATTGAACACTTAAAACTAAGTCATAAATTAGAAAACACATCTGATTTCTCCTGTAGTGCAAAAAATTTTTTCCAAATATTTCAATCAATACATTCTTTTAAAAATCATTTAAAAAATCAACATGTTTTCGAAAAAAATGTAGGTTGTCAACTCGATTCGAATGTTAGAACTACGTCAAATGATATCGTAGATAAATTTGAAAATAATGAGGAGAAGTCAGCTACTTCAAATGCAAAAACTCAAAAATATTTTACAATTTTAGAGAAATATTTTCACTAAAAGAAATAATTATAATTGGTACTAAATATAAAGTGAATGATATTGTTATACATATGGACAACTCAAAAAGCACATGTCAATTTTTTCTAATTAGATATATTTTGCATCAAAACGATTATTTATTAGTCTGTAAAGAACTTTTGAACGAAGGATTTTATGAACATTATCAATGCTATTCCATTAAAGATGAAAATGAGACATATGTAATTCTTGATACTGGAATGAAATACCCACCTTCTAAAATATCTATATTAGCAAATGGTATTAAAGTAATTAATGTTAAACCTCCGTTTGCATAACGAAAAGCATAAATATTATTAACTTTATATGATATTGATAATAAAACATAAAACATTTTTTAAAATCAATTATGACTTAGTTAAATTTACGAATTTCATATATTACATATTTGATATATGAAAAGTGTTTTATAATAGATAAAACTGTAATTTATGTAATAATTCTTTAAGTTTGTAAAATCTTTATTTTTAATGTAAAATACATGTGAATGAATTGAAAGATAATAAATTGAATTTTTTGTTGCAATAATAAAATTATTATAAAAAATAGTTGTTTTTAATTAATTAAATTAGTTGAAATTTATAATTCGAATTTTGAGATTTAACTAAAACATTAGTCGAAAAAAATAATTAAAATTAAAAAATTCAGCTAATATATTAGTTGAATCTTTCAATAAAATTAGCTCTGATTTCTGAATATTTTAACCTGTAATTACTAATTTATTGGTTGACTTGACTGAAAAATATTGTTTAAAATTACTAAACCTATTCGTTGATGATTGTAATAAAATTAGTTAATATCATAAGTCATCATTTGTTGATTTGTATAAGAAAATTAGTTGAGCATCTTGACTTCAGTCAGAGTTTGTAACAAATGTATCAGTTGATTTTCCTAATTAAATTTTCTAGTATTTTCAAAGCAGATTAGCTGAAACAACTAATTTTTGTGTAAAATTGTCTAAGACCCTAGACACATACAGCTCGAAATTACCATAATTTTCGAAATCAACCTTTTTTCTTGATTTTGGCGACGAAATCAAGAACTTTTCATATAATTTCAACAGATCGAAATTATGGTAATTTCATCGAAATTATGGTAATTTCATCGAAATTACGTAAAAATTGCTTGATTTTGATCAAAATCACGATAACACTTCCAGTTTCCAATTTCATTTTCCAGTTTCAGCTGTCATTAATATCATACGTTCATATAGTTATACTGGTTATACATTCTTATGTATTTAATGGTTACATTTTTAAAAAGCTAAAAGCTCTTTTTAATACACAATTAAGTATAGAACTTCAAAATTCATTCATTCAAAATCAACAAAATGCAGTGTGTCACTATATGATTTCAAAAGGTTGATTTCGTAAAATTATGGTGATTTCGAGCTGTATGTGTCTAGAGCATAATGTTCATTAGAAAATTCAAAGAATGTTTTAGTTTGTAGTTCCAATTTATTTAGAGTGCAAAATTGAAAATTTAACTAATTGAAATTGATAAAATTGGCCAAATACATTAGTAGGCTGAGAGACAACTAATTTTTTTACATAATTTGACTTGTGTTTTAGTTAAATTTAACTAATCTTTTTTTTCCGTGTATACACCGTTTTCTGCATCATATCAAAATAGTGATGAAATTAGAATATCAATTTAACATCAAGATTTGTACCTATTACCTAGCGAAAGTTATATTTATATTGATGGTACATTATCTGACATCGAAGGAATAAAATTAACCGATCAGGTACTTAGTAATAATTGTATAGCGTTTTTATTTGATGAGATACGATATGAATTAAATGAAGTTGAAATTGATCGATCAAGAAATCTTGGAATTACTACTACAATAAAAAACTATATATCTGTAAATGATGATCAAAGTAAAGCTTTGTGTAATGCTGGTTGGGCGCCTAATAATCATTTTCTTGTCCCCGAAATGTTTTTTAACTTTTGCGTTCCTTTGAAAATGCTTTTAGGATTTGCAGAAGATTACAAAAAAATAATAACTAATGCACGACATGATTTGATTTTAATTCGCGCTAGATCAGACAGCAACGCTGTTAAAACATTAGATAAGAAAGACATTAAAATAAATGTTCGTAAAATTTATTGGAGAATGCCACATATAAATCTGTCTGATAATGCGCGTATATCAATTTTGAAAACAGTTAATGATAATCGATCAATAAATATCTGTTTTCGAAGTTGGGACTTATATGAATATCCAACACTACCTCCAGAATCGAACCATCATGTTTGGACTGTAAAAACATCATCACAGCTTGAAAAACCGAGATTTATAATATTTGCTCTACAAACGGGTAAAAATAATGAGAAGACCAAAGATTGTACATCTTTTGATCATTGCAATTTAACTGATATAAAAGTTCATCTAAATTCTGAAACGTATCCTTATGATGATCTTAATATTACATTTAAAAGTTACCGATATGCTTTACTGTATGATATGTACGCGAAATTTCAAGAGGCCTACTACGGTCAACAATATCAACCTTTATTAAAGTGGAGTGAATTTAAATCTTTAGCACCTCTAATTGCTATTGATTGCTCACATCAAAATGAATCCATTAAAACTGCACCTGTTGATGTAAAAGTAGAATTTAAAGCTTCAGAAAACTTTCCTGCAAAGACAACTGCATATTGTTTGCTTTTACATGATCGAATAATTGAATATAAACCACTTACGAGTGAAGTCAACAAAGTAGTATAAATCCATAGCCTCATAAGAAAAGTTAAAAATGAAACCAGCTGTAATTGACTTTCAAGGATTCAGAGGCTATAAAAACGATTTTATTATTAAAGAATTAGCAGTATCACATAACTTACGGGAATTTCAAAATTTCCTAATTAAACCTCCAACCTTAAGAGCAGGTTATTCTGATTTTACTGATTTTGGGTGATTTGGGTACACGTTTTCTCAGCCATTTTTTATCCAATTTTTATGAAATATGTTTTAAATGAAAGCTCAATGGGTCTAGAGTGAACTAAGTGGAACAAATTTTTCAAAAAGGTTTTAGTTTTTCCTGTACAGGATAATAAGGACGAGGCTTTCTTCAAATTTCAACGTGCTATGGTACACTTTTTCTCCGTAACTACACCATGTATTTTTCTAAAATTTTTGTCATACATCATTCAAAGGGTGTAGAGTGAACTAAGTGGAGCACTTTAGTGATTTTTGTCCTTATTAGTCCTGTAGAACGCTTTGAAGAGAGAAGGATTTTTACAAAAAATGTATAGATTTTAAATGTAATTTTTCATGGGTAGATGATTGCGTATTATACTGAAATTTTCATATAAGGTAATTCGAATGTTCTTTTTTCGATTTCGAAATAGAAAAATAAAAGTTTTTACATTATTTCAGAATAATTAGTAATATAAAATTTCTATTTTTCACAAAAATTTTGTCACAGATAATAAAAATGTTTTGCATAACTCTTGGCTCTAAATATATCAATTTTTCACCGATACGTTTATTCATTTTATATGAATAAAAATATTATATATGTGTGAGTGGTACATATTCAATAAACAACAAAAAAAATGTTTCCAATTGCTATCATACGATTGCCGAAAATAGAAGAAAAAATTATAAATAAAAAAACAAACAAAAAAAACATGGCATAGCCAACATAGCAAAGCATTGCAAAGAAGCTACCTGCTATTATGATGTACAATATTGTACATATATTGTATATAATGTGTATAATAAGCACTAAGAATAAAATAGCTAGAGTAAGGAGTAACCTAATGATATTTATATTGTATGAATATATGTATATGTTATATGTATATATAGTATATATATAGTATATTCATTACATCATATACGCAATTATATACACAATAATGTTTATATCTTGTATTTCAAATATCATTTAAAAATTATGAATACAGGTTTGTAACTCGATAATATGGTAGTATAATTTTGTTTGCTGGATAGTGGATCGGTCCAGGTATAATTATGTTATAATATAAGTATTTATACTATCAAGATGTACCATGTACAATATGTATTACAAAAAAAAAAAAAAACAACCATTTGTACAATACAATGCTTTATCGTTGCGAATAAAGTAGTTAGAGTAACATAATGAATATTGTATATTGCGTGAACATTTTTTGTACTGTATAGTGTATACATGTATACATGTAGTTTTTTGAAAGTGTAATATAATTTTGTTTTCAATGATTATATGTACAATATGTTGTTTTGTTATGACGTGTACTTTTTTTTATGAAATTTTTTTTTTGCTTTTTCTGCCTTCGGTCCTCATATAATATTAAGAATTGAATTTTTTTTTTTTTTTATTAGTTGCGCATTTCATATACCCACAAAATTTACAAAACAAAATAAAAGAAGGTTAGTGTAAAATAAATGAAAAAAAAAAATAACAACAGAAAGTAAACTAACACAACGATAAAAATATTTTTTGAATGTATTTGTTAGATATTTTCGTCGTGTGAGTTTTCAATTTTAATTTTTGATTTCAGGAGGGCATCCTCTTAAACGAATTTCAAAACTTACCACCACAACAACAAAAACAAGCAAAATGGTTATTTAATAATCATCATGGGCTAGCATGGAATGAAGGATCTATTAATTTTAAAAGTTTGAAGCAGTTTCTTAACAACAATTTAATTGATGTACCAATATATGTTAAAGGTCATGAGAAAAAAGTAATTTTAAACAAGTTATTAAACGGATGTACTACAACCGTTGTTGATATAGATGAACTTGGTGCTCCAAATTTAGAAAATCTTCGAAAAAAATATTCACACACAATGAGATGTTCAACTCATGATGGATTTTGCGCTCTTCAGAATGCTTTAATTTTAAGAATATATGTAAATGAAATGTTGTTAAATAATATTAATAAATAAAAGATTTTTTTTTATTGTAAATTCAAATTTTTTATTTTATAATGACCCCAAGCATAGGTGCTTATGCCATCTTCTTTAACATATCTCTTATCATGTAAAAAACTTAATGCTACCTTATTTACTATTTGTGTATAAATTTTGTGAATCTTAGATCTAAATATATACATATTATTACTATAAAATAATTTTTTCTTATATAAACAATCCCTATAATTATCCATACTTAAATTATCTACAACTATTTTTTTTATACCTTTAATTTTTTTAATATCTTTATCATTTTCTACACTTAACGAATACATTTTTGCTCTAAGTCCTATAAATTCTGTTATTACTTTTCCGTTTTTCTCGTCTTTCATCATACCTAATACTTTTTTATTTTTCAAGGGAATGTTATAAGGGTTGTTAAGAGAATATTCAGAAGTATCAAAGTGTGTATCAATATCATATTTTATATCCTCGTAAAAGTCATCAGTTTGAATTGTATATATAAATGAATCTGTATCCATATAGTTTAAAATAATGTTTTCATTATACTTGGGTTTCATATACTCATAATGAAAATCATACATTTTTAATTTGGATAATTCTAGAACACAGAATCCAAGGTAGATTGGTTTATTGTAATATGTGTTTGTACGATTCATTTGTATTGCAATCATATTAGGTGTGAATTGAGTTGAACTATGAAAATTTGGTTTTGAAATAAGTGCCCTAGCTCCCAACTTTTTACCCATATTTTACCCATTCAGTTAAAATGTTTACATCTTTTCTTTTATCAATATTTTCTATTGTTTTCCCATATGCCGCGTTATTAAGTAATTTAAAAAAGTTTTTCCCAAATGTATTTTTCACAATTGTTCGATAATGATTATTCAGATCAATATAGGTTTTTAGCCAAGCTGATTGTTTAAATTGTAAGATGCGATGAACTTTTAAAAGTTTTAATCCATGCTTCAAACATTGCTGTAAATTTCTATAATGAATAACGTATCGATTTTTATTTGTTAGATCTGTAATTAATTTTATATGTTTTGAATTTAAAGGTTTTTTATTCTCAGCACAAAATGGTAAATCATTATTCATTATGTGCATCGTGTATTGATTCAGGATATTCTAAATCTACTTCTAATATATATCCTATCTCCGAATCTTCAGGAATATTCAATATATCAATATCCGTATTCTCTACCCAGTTAAATTCACCATAAGGAAGATATTGCGACATTGCCCACCCATATAAATTATTTGCATTTACATACATCAGATATTCTGAACGCTTTCCTTCATCATAGTTTTCTATATATTTATTATTAGCTATTGAATGTCTATGACTACATTGAGTAATACATCCTCTAATACTTCGCTTAATGAAAGTATGCATGTTAATATCAGTTAAAAGTTCAATTTCAATTTTTGTGACTTTTAGCATAGCATCCCATGATAACCCTGGTGCTCTATATTATTGACAAGGATCAACAAATAAATATTTTTACATATAGCTCTAAAATTTTCAAATACATCTGCTAGCAACAATACATCAGTTTTCAAATAAAGTTCTAAATAATCCCCCAAACACGTACATACACTGAAACTTTTCCCAAACCTTTTTAGCATATTCATAGTCTTCATTCGAACAATCAATTTGTTAATTTACTATGAAAATCTGATTGTGATGGAAGACTATTTTCATTTAGTTTTTGCCAGTTATCGATATATTAGTACGGAAAAACTCCTTTTCGAATCAAGCTGCAAGAATCCATGATGCAATTCATGGGTTATTGTAGCATTTAGATGATATATAATTCTTATAAAAAAAATATATGTATAAATAAATAAATAAAATTTTATTATTTTATAAAAAGTGTTTTTAATTAAATTATTCGAATTGAAACTGTCTCTTCCTGAAATTCTTACGTTGAAATAGAAATTTTGTTGGGTATATTTGAATAAACTTCTTTGTATCAAGTCTTCTTTTCTCTAGACAATTTTTACAATATTTATGAAATATTTAGTTTTTTCACATTTTAAAAAAATTGTTTACTTTATAACTTTTTTAACTTTTCATCGGATAAATCAATAAATCTTGAAGGTAAAAATATATAGTATTCATCAAGCTCTAGTAAAATGCATTGTCCATATTTCGTTTCAACTCTCCGATAATTTATAATTCGATACTCTTTTCCTATTTCCATATCTTTCATATGTAAAATGCTTTTTAAATCCTTCTTATTAAATGACTCCAAAAGATCATCTCCACTATTTCTTCGTTCTCTGTAAAACCCGTTGAAATCCATTTCTCAATTTGAAATCTAAATAAAACAGGAAAAGAATTCAAAAAAAAATAATTATTTAAAAACCAGTTTATATATTCTATAACAAATATGCATACCTATATTAACCTAAAAAATTCAAAAAACCAAAATAATTGTTTTAAAAAACTTTTGCTTCTTCTATAAATTCTAATTTTAAATATGTTATGATACTATTACAATGCTCGTAACGATCAATTATATATGGAATCGTTAGTTTTTTTCGTAAAGACCACTTACTTATCTACCATACAGGTTATAATGTCAGGAAAGAAAAATGTATTTTACTTTACTCTTAAAAGCGGTTTTTTTTAATTCTGCTTTCCACTCCTGAATTGTTAAAATCCTTTCATTCCAAAGATTCAATATTCTTATTTCAAATAAACTTTGAGGTTCAGTTGTAAAATTAAACTTAGAACGAACTGCTGTTGGAACTGAAACAAATGAATCACTATCACTATACTCTTCCACAGAATCCATGAACTGAAATCATCATTCAACTCGCAGCCTTTTTATATCAAAAAGTTTTATCAATTTACAACAAAAACTCGTATTACAACAACAAATACCGGAACGAGATAACCCACAACCACGCAAAATTCCGAGAAACCAACAACAAATTCAATACCACATAGCAACAACAAATCGAGATAGCCTCTCACCCACGCAAAATTCCGAGAACCCAACAACAAATACATTATGAGAACACTCGAAAACTTCAACCCACGCAAAATTCCGAGAAACCAACAACAAATTCAATCACCGGAAAACCGACTTCCTGGCACATGTAAAATTCCTAGAATCCCAACAACAAATACATTATGAGAACACTCGAAAACTTCAACCCACGCAAAACCAACAACAAATACACCGGAAATCAACTTCCTTGAAACTTGAATAGCCTTGAAACTCGGATTATCTCTACGATGACGTCACACCTCGCTTATCTCTACGATGACATCACAACTCCCTTATCTCTACGATGACGTCACACCTCGCTTATCTCTACGATGACATCACAACTCTCTTATCTCTACGATGACGTCACAACTCCCTTATCTCTACGATGACATTACAACTCCCTTATCTCTACGATGACGTCACAGGAAATGACGTAGACGATGACGTATACGATTACGTCATGTACCACAGAATACTACACTGGTCTAGAAGCGGTGTATTCATACTACTAATCACTGTAAAATACAACATGTTTAATACTGGCGTCTAACGTCTGGACATGTTGAAACAGGCATGAAGCGATTTCATTACCACCTCGCTGTGCTATAGCCTCGTGCCACATGTAAGAAAATGCTTGCCTACGGTACAATCATGAACCGTAAGATTAAAAGTCCATAACTGACGTTTGTAGAATGAAACAGAAGTTTGTAGGAATGGTGTTGGAGGAATGGTATTTTGTGTATTCTCGAATTATTGTGATTTAAAATGTTTTTTTTTTGATTTGAGATTAGTGTCTGTGATATGTGTTATTAATTATATTATTATGTTATATGTATTTGAAATAGTTTTATTTGTTTTATGTTTGTAAATAGTTTTGTGATTGTGCATAGTTTTGTGTGATATGTTTTTTGGTTATGTTGTTTGTTTACTTTTGTGTTGTTCTGTTTGTGTATTTGTTTATGGTTTTTGTGTTATTAATTTATTTATTTAGTATTATTATTAATTATCTTTATTTTTAATAACATTTATTTTTTTTCTTTCATTTTTTTTCAGATTATAAAAATGTTGAACGACGATTCAACATCCTCCCGGAACGCGCAAAAAAAAAAACAAAAAGAATAAACTTATTATATTGTATATTGTTAATAATTTGTTACCTTTAATTTTATTTATGTAATAAATGAATATCACTTTGAATCATTTTAGTTTTCTTTATTTTCTAATCACAAAATTCACTTTTCGATTTCTTACAGCTGTGGTTTGTTTTAGATTTATAGTCTTTATAATTGTTCGTTTGTCGAAATTTTCGCGGTATTTTCACAACAATTTCATTTGTGTTCCAATATGTGAATCGAATGACCGTCTTATCATCCACCCTGTGTCGTTATGATTTTTCATTGATTTAACCCTTTCCCATGGAATAGGGAATTTTTGAAGCATTTTGCTAATGCTTGCTGCTTGTTTATGTTCAGTATTTTGTTTTACAAATTGTTGTAGTTGTTTGTTGAGAGTATGTGGTTCATACATGTGTAGCATGAATACGTTTGTTGATTGTGTGACACGTCCTGTGTTGCCCATCACAATCCAACCCAATACTGTTTCTAATGCAATTGGCTTATCTAAGTATTTTGATCGTATTATTCCGTCTTGAATAATACTAGCATATAATTCTGCTCCTAGTAGCAAGTCTATGTTTCCTGGAATAGCATAGTCAGGATCAGCTAGCTTCAAATTTCTTAAATGATTGAAACCTGATGTTTTAATGCGTTGTGTAGGTAGTTGGCTAGTGATACTGTTTACCACTAGCGCTTTGACTCTCTGCTTAAAGTTTCCGTTTACCGATTCCAACGTGAATTCGGTCTGTCATTTGGCTCTAGTGGCACTGCTCTGATTGAGTCCACTAATGAGTTGATTGGTTCGTGAATGAGAGAGCTTCAAACGTTTTGTCGCCGCAGCGGTGATACAAGTAGCTTGAGACCCTGAGTCAATCAGAGCCCTCAGAATTTGTAGCTGGCCCTTACTGTCTCGTATTTTTACTTGTGTTGTTGCTAGCAAAGTTTCATTAACATTCGTTGAAAAGAAATTCTTGAGTGAATCTTCTTTTTCATGTAGTTGAACAGAAGTCTGATTTGTCGCTGATAAATTCGCCGAAAAACTATCATGTGTCAAAGTGTGGTGTTTCTTCATACACTTCTTGCATGAACTGTTGCTTGTAGAGTTGATGAATCTATGACCTGATTCAAGGCAGTTTGTACATAAGTTATGTTTTTTAACGAAGTTCAATTTTTCTATCACTGATAATGTTTTGAATTTCGAACAATGGCAAAGTCTATGACCAGACTTACACTTTGGACAATGTGTACCCTGATTGGTACCCTTAATATTTTGATTTGAAGAAATCTTGGTTTCACTTGAAGTGTGTATAGCTTCTAATACTCTGAATCTGGCTTCTAAGAATTCTACCAATTCTTGAAAACTACACATTTCGGTTTTCGAACTCTGTTTTATTTCCCACAATTCTCTTGTTCCTGGTGATAATTTCTGGAGAGTAAGGTACACAATAATAGGGCCCCAATTTTCAATGTTAACCTTTAATGTTTTCAGTTCATGAAGAATTTCTTCTGTGTTGTTAAGAACATCTTTCATGGATTGAGCGTTTTCGGTTTTTGTCAGATTTATTTTACACAATTTTTCTAGTTGTGCATTGATTAATACCCTATTATTATTGAACCTTTTTTCCAACGTTTGCCATACC
This sequence comes from Villa cingulata, assembly GCA_951394055.1. Lineage (NCBI taxonomy): Eukaryota > Metazoa > Arthropoda > Insecta > Diptera > Bombyliidae > Villa > Villa cingulata. Next base: position 29,840,665 of record OX596020.1, on the reverse strand, counting down.
TTATAATAGTTTGTTCCAATGACTTCAAATGGTTTGATGATTCTTGTAGCCTCACCAGAAACACAAGATTTTAAATAATGCAATTTTTCAACTTCTGAAATTTCCTTATTATGAATTAAATTGGTGTACAAATCTTTAAATGACCGCCAAGATTTGTAGGTACCATCAAATGTAGGTAAAGAAATAGGCGGTAACTTTATTTTAAATTTTTTTGGAGATACAAGAGTTGTAACCTGTGTGGAACCGTCATTCGAAGCGTTACTTGATTTGGTTAACGAAGTAATTTTTTCTTGTAGCTCTGTGATTAAACTAAAACAAGTTTCTTCAAATACATCATACTTATTTTGTTCAATATACTCAGCAGTGAGTTTACAATCTTCAGCTTGATAAATTAAATAGTGATTATCCCTAAATTTATCAGTTAATTCATTTAATTTTTGTATTCTACGTTCATATACATTAATTGGTTGATTTTCAGTTAGATTTTGTTTAATTCTAATTGTAACAGTATTTAACTCATTTTCCAAAGCTGTCTGTAATTTAATTAAATTCTGAATGTTATGCATTTTTACAAATTTTTATATTCTATCTATAAATTGAAAAAAACTGAGTTTCTATTTTATCCGGCTCTAAGGTCCAAATGTTAAATCCACCCAAGAAAATAATATGAAAAAATTTTCAATTTAACATTAATTTAGAAAAGGTGCCGGTTCAAAATGTTTAATAAAATAAAAACACAATGTTTTTCAATTTACGTTACAAATTTTATTTAAATGTATTCCCTTAAGCCTAACAATTCAATATCTTAAAACTAAATTACAAACAATTATAAATTGCTTAAATTAATATGTATGTATTTCCAAATAAATTTAATTCAATTTATACAAATAATGGAAAAAAATTCAATATTTTCAATTATACAATATTATTTCAATTAGACCGGAAGTAGTTATGCAAAAACAATATGTTACAAAACAAAATTATGAATTTATTACAAATAAAATATCAAATTATTTACTTTACTTTAAATTACAAGTTTTGCATACGTTATAAATACTAATTAGTTAATTATTACTGTTGGTATAGGTCGACCTACACGAATAGATGGCGTTGTAGAAACTATGTTGATTGAAGAACGGATGCTGGATTCGAACAGCAATGACTGTTTGAATTTTCAAAGTTTCAAAAGTTGTTATGCGAACTGAAAATATTTCTTACTGTCTCGATGAAATTTTAATTTTCCAAAATAATTTAAGTTTTTGATTATACTTTTCAGCGATGTTTCTTTAGAAAATTTCTCAGTCCAAGAAATTTTCTAAGTCTTTAACAATGATGAATTTCTGCTCTAATTATTAGAAAATTTTTGGAATAAATTTTTTAAGTGTTTAACGATGTTGAATTTCTGCTCTAAGTATTAGAAAAATAAAAGACTTTTTTTTTTAAAAAAATCAACTTTAACAATTTTTTGATGATTTGGCTCTAAGGGCCGTATGCACCATTGTAGGTTAACTTATGACAGTCATTATCGTAAGCACCAACTCAATTTAAACCTAGTTTAAATTTTAAAATAAAAGTTATGACTGCTCTCTAGTTGTCATATGACGGTCATAAATTTTGTATTTGAATTGTCAAAAAAAGTATATTATGAAAAGCTAAATATAAAAAGTGATAGTAAATATAAATTCTGAATTGTTTTTTTTAGACAAAAGTGTTATATTATGCAATGCAGAGTAAGTAAAAATATTAGTTCCTCAAAGTAATATGTAATTTAATTAGATTTTATCATTATATCGTATAGTCAATCTTGAAAATGTAGAGATGCTGGATATTTTCGACACTAGTTCTAGCTCCAGTAGTTCCGAAAGTTCCGATGAAGAATTTGAACAAATATATAAGGAAGCCTTAAATTTACCAACTAGTCCAAGACATCGGAGGAATATCCACAGAACAAAGTGTTTTGACGCATATAATGAAGATGAATTCGAAAGACGATTCCGGATTCTCAAATTTATTGTCCTGGAATTAGCAACACGTTTGGAAAGACAACTAGGTTGTAGGAATAGGCGGAAGAACCCAGTCTCTGTGGTAGATCAAATTTTAATTACATTGAGATATTACGCAACATCAAGCTTCCAAATAGTTACGGGTGATCTTTTTGGAGTATCACAGTCCACTGTTTTACGTGTTGTGTATCGCGTTTCGAAATTATTAGCTCAAGTGGCTAAAACTGAAATAAATATGCTATCAACACACAGTCAGTTGCGAGAAACAAAACAAGGTTTTTACAATATGCAGGGTATTCCTCATATAATTGGTGCAATTGATGGTAGATGTAATCATTATTGGATGTAGTGAAAAAATTATAAAAATTCTGTATTGCAGGAACACATATAGCAATTCAATCAGTTGGTGGAGAATATGCAGAGGATTTCCGGAATAGAAAAGGAATTTTTTCTATTAATTGTTATATTGCTGCTGATGCTAATATGCGCATTCTGAACCTAGATGCACAGTAAAAATTTTGGCAAAGCTATAGTAGAGTGAAAAAACTTATACGAATTTTTCTGTTGTTTTCAGATGGCCTGGATCATGTCATGACCAAACAATGTTCAACTTCTCCAAATTACGTGCATACGTGCAAAAACGTTGATAATTTATGCACACCTGCATGTGATTCTAATGAATTATTGATTTCCACGTCATCGAAATAAAGTATTATTGGAAGTAGGTACTGTTTTATCATTAAATTGTTTAATTTTTTCTCTCCATACAGAACCTTGTATAATATTGGATAATGTATCGCTTTCGCGAAATAAATTCATAGATTTTAAATATTTTTTTAATATTCCAGGTTTTTCCAAATGAAGTTTTAAATTTTCACGAATTGGCAACATGACGCCTTTTTTTGTTGAAGTATCAATATTGTCATCTATATCTATAGTATATTCTTTTGGAAAAGAAAATTCGCCAGTAGAAATTAAAAGTTTTTTGAAATTATATTCACTTGAAACATTTTGAAAAATATTTTCACATTCTTTCAAGTTTACCAAAACATCACTTTGAAAACTTTCCGGTAATATTTGTTTAACTATTACTTCAAAAAAATTGAAAATATTATCTACTATTAGCTTTTTGACCTCATTAATGACTGCATCAGCATGTTTTTGAGTTAGATTTAAATCACTATATAATTTTAAAGAAAACATTTCAATAATATTTTGTAATTCTGAGCAACCTAAATATTTTTGAGTTTTTGCATTTGAAGTAGCTGACTTCTCCTCATTATTTTCAAATTTATCTACGATATCATTTGACGTAGTTCTAATATTCGAATCGAATTGACAACCTACATTTTTTTCGAAAACATGTTGATTTTTTAAATGATTTTTAAAAGAATGTATTGATTGAAATATTTGGAAACAATTTTTTGCACTACAGGAGAAATCAGATGTGTTTTCTAATTTATGACTTAGTTTTAAGTGTTCAATATAATTATTTACATTTTCAAAAAAATCTTTACAAAGAAAGCAAGGGATCATTTTGATGCTTGTTTATGACTTAATTCTTACTTAATACAAACTGTGCAACATTGACAACTTATTAATTTCGTATTTATTAAATTTGGTATTTACTTAATTCGATTTAATTAAAAATTAAAAAAATAATTATTTTCAAAAAGGGTAAATTTTACACTTTTGTTATCTTTAGATTTTATCTTGTATATGAATATAATACAAAAAGTCGTAATCTACTTAATTTGATTTAATTAAAAATTAAAAAAATTATTTTCAAAAAGGTTAAATTTTACACTTAATGCATGCGTATGTTGGAATAGTTTGTAGTTTATTTTATTCAATTTAATTAATTTAAATTAATTAATGATATATGATATTGTATTATAATATTATGATAATATTTTAATTCACATATATTTGTGTTTTTAAAATCGTTTAGTAAAGCTGTCAATGCTGCACTTTGCTTATTACTACATTTGAACTCATAAAAAAAAATTTCAAAGAAGTTCCACATTTGGCAACATTCTTTTGCATATTCTAAATTTAAAACATGATGAATTTTAAATGTCACTGATAATGCTTTCAAAAAATTATCAACTCTGTACTGGCAACTATTAAAGTAGCATCGGAACTCCTGTGGTTTAGTCTTTTCTTCTCCAACTATAATAATGCAAGGCTGCATAGTTCCTCCGATCTCTAGATATTTTTTGCTTTGTCGCTCCAACGCTGGCAGAATATCATTAGCAGTCTAAGGAAAATAGAACGTTTGTTAAGTGATATTTTCAAATAAGTACAATGATGAAAATATATATATTTATATTAAAATCAATGAAAATTTATTGCAATGAATTTATTGCAAATGAATTGCAATGATAATGTTATGAAAAGGGTACATAATGTATGTAGATCAATAACGAAGTATGATGAATTATATTCGGCCTTATTCTCGTTGTCGAGTGAAGTGACAAATGACGGAACGACTTTGAAATGGTATCTCGTTGTCGTGTGAGGTGACATTTGTCGGCAGCACCGACATTTGTCGCATTCTTGTTGTCACAATGAAATAAAAAGTGACAAGTTATGTGACATTTTTAGTCGATACGTTTAAAGAAGTGACTAATAAAAGGAAATCAAGATACAAGCAGAAAAAAGGTAAATCTATCAAATAATTTTATAGAAAAATTATAATTTAATACAGTTTAAATAAAAATAATTATATTTTCCATATTTTTTAGTGTAAAAATCACAACAAAAAAACAATTTGAGGAAATGGTTGATTTCATGGTTAACCATACATATATAGCGAAAGGATTGAAATTTGCAGAAAATAATAATAATAAAAAAAAATATGAAGAATGCTGGGGTACATTGACCAAAACATTAAATAGTTGTGGTCCACCTATCAGAGATGTTTTAGGATGGCAAAAGGTACTTAAGACAGAATTATTTTATTATTCAATTCATAAGCTTTTGCTAACTTTTATTAATTAAAATCACTTTCAGGTTTGGAATGATTACAAATTAAAAATAAAAAAAAAGCTAGGACACAATAAGAAAGAAATAAATTCTACAGGAGGTGGTCCATGCAAACTGGCTCATCTATCATCGTTGGAAGAGCAAGTTGTTAATTTGCTCTCGTTAGACCGAGCAGTAGCTCAAAATACAGTGGTTTTTGGAATTGATAATTCCCATACTGAGCATGAGGAAACAAATTTGGAAAATTCGAATATTGAAAATGTTCCGAGTAACACAAAAAATCAAGCCTCTGGATCAAAAAGACGTCGAATCCAAAGTGAGACTGAGGATAACAGAAAAGAATTATTAAAAGAACAAACGGACTGTTTGAATAAAATCCAAGTATCTTTGGAAAAAACAAATAAATATTTAAAACGAATGTCGGATGCTGCTGAGAAAAAAGCAGCCATATACGAAAAAATGCAAAAAAAGACCGAGGCTGAAACTGAATTAAAATTGAAAATTTTAAAATTAAAAAAAAAAATTGGAAATGGAAATTGAAAGTATGAAATAAAAAAATTTTAAGTATTACTTTAAGTTTATTAAAAAAGCAAATATAATAAAATATTAAATATAAGTGTAATTAAAAAGTGTTTTATTATAAATTTAAAATAGAATTCATTATGCTTCTTCTAATTGATCCAGCATTTACTTCTTCATCCTCCTCTACATCTAAATTGACATTATTTTCTTCAAATATATCAATTGCCTCATTTTCTATATTAAACTGTATTCTTAAGTTATGTAAAGCACAGCACACGTTAATAATTTGTGTAGCTTTTTCAGGCTTATAATGAAGTCCTCGTGCGCTTAATAAGCACCGAAATGTGTTTTTTAAAACGCCATTTGTTCTTTCAATTACGTTTCTTACTTTTGAATGTAGCTCATTAAATCTACCTTCGTTACTATTATCACCTCTCTCGCGATGTGCTCTAAAGGGAGTGATTAGGTAAGGTTTCAGTGGATATCCAGCATCACCTTTAAAGTTATAAGTTAAAGTTATAAAGAACTATAGTTACAATACACAAAATTCAAATTTATACCTAAAAGCCAATTATTTCGTCCTCCATCGACAATTTCTCTTGATAATATTTCATTTAACCTGCTGGAATTCCAAATAAAGGAATGAGATGACCCTGGATTATTGGCATCAACAAATCTAATTCTCATTTTGTGATCGCATACCTATAAAAGTAAATATTACTGTATCACTGATAATGATGTTAAAAGAATATAACTACATACCAACATGACGTTTAGACTATGATAGCCTTTCCTATTATAATATAAGTGTTGGTAGTTTTGCGACGGAGAGATGATCCTGACATGTGTACCGTCTACACAGCCAATAACACCAGGGAATCCAAAATTTTCAAAAAATGACAATTTGATTTCACTTCTTTCACTTTCATTTGGAAATTTGATTAAGGTACTACAAATTCACTTTCCAAAATAGTCAACATTTCCGTAAGTATCTTAGAAAATTTAGATTGTGCTAACCCCACATTAAAATCATTGGACACACCTGTTTGGTATCCGCCTTCAGCAAAGAAACGTAATGTTGCAGCTAACTTTATAATCGGTGGCACTGAAAAACATCTTTTTCCAGGGTTCATTTTATTTTCACATATATTTAATAAATGAATAAATGCTTCCTTTTTAATTCTAAAAAATCGTATGAATCTGTAAATGTAGAATGTTAAATGATACAAAAGAAGTCTGTGATTAACTAATTGAAACTTACAATGTACTTGGTAAATCTAGAGGATTTGAACTGTCTCTAATCTCAAATCTTTTAACTTTCAAATTTTCTAATTTTTCACTTTCACTATTTTCATCTTCTGTATCGGAGAACCACAATTCAATTGAACTCATTCTAAATAATTAAATAAATTTTCCTTTTTCAAAAAAACTTTTTGAATAATTTAATGATAATTTAAATTCTCTAAAGATATCAAAAACAAAAATTAATATAACCATAAGCTGTATGTCTGTCAATATAGAATTTGTTTCAATTTCACATGTTCCTTACACTCGTATCACATGACAACAAGAATACCAAATATAAGGTGAGATGACACAGACACTGACGACTGCTAGTCGAGTCACATGACAACGAGAATAAGGCCGATTATATGACTTGTAGTGCGAACAAAGATGGTTTATATTGCATAAATACATACGTAGTTATATGTGTGTGTATAGATGTCATTAAGGTACAAGGTTCATATTATATTCACACGAATATAATATAATAATTATAATACAAGGTTTAATGTTTTACGAAGAATTATGTACGAGTACATACAAGTAATGAAAGACAAATAACACGCGCACACTATGCTTGAATAAGTTTATTAAAAATTCAAACAAAAATAAGAAATGTACATGTATTACACTACTTGATTATCATTGTTCACTGTTTCACTTAATATAGTAATACATGTGTTCATGAAAATAAAAACAATAATTATTTTATTGACTTTAATTCAAATTCACAATATATTACATTAACAAAAAAAAACTTCAAAATTGAAAATGAATTTTAAATTACATCAACCGAATTAGACTACTACCAAAAATGAATGAAAGAATAATATTGTGATGAACTTTGATTATGTACAAAATAAAATTTATCATAAAAGTACATATTTTCATATTTGGTAAAAAAAAAACTGTTTTCCATGTACCTACATTTCATTATTACAATAAATAATTTGAATTTTGAATTTATTTTTAGGTTTGCCGTTAGGTCGATATTAAAAACAATTGTATTGTTAATAATTTGTTATTAACAAATATAAATGCAGGTATATGGAAATTACAATATTTAAACTATTGTACATAAACTTATAATTTTTATGATAACAAACTGTAAAAAGTGGCGTGATATAATATTGAATATTTTACATGATACATTTTAACAATTTTATGAAAATTAGTTTAAACTTAAATTAAACAGGGTGATCCATTCTTGAACAAAACCCCCCCCCCCCGTTAAGACATTTCTTAACTAGTTGACTGGTAATTTACAAATCTTAAATACAAATATTAGATGATGGTCGCTTTAGAGTCCCATGTTCGGTGCGTATGGTAAAGACTCGTACTAATTTATCTTGACCTGGATGTAACTGTATAACTCGCCCCAGTACCCATTTAGCAGGTGGAAGATTCTCTTCTTTTACGACGACTAGGTCCCCTACATTCAAGTCTCGTTCAATGTTCTGCCATTTTGGTCTTTGTTGCAAAGTAGTTAAATATTCCTTACTCCATCGATGCCAAAAATCTAGTTGCATTCTGTGTACTAGAACCCATCGTTGCTGTAATGTTGTAGATTGATGTTCTGATGTGTCTGGTAAAGCAGTTATCGGTTGACCAATGAGGAAATGCGCTGGTTTTAAAACATCTAAATTTGAAATGTCATCATTTGTTGGACACAGCGGTCGTGAGTTTAATAATCCTTCAATGTGTATTAATAATGTGCTCATTTCTTCGTAAGTAAGTCTTGTCTTCCCAATGGTTTTATAAAGTATAGCTTTGACGGTTTTGACTCCTGCCTCCCAGAGACCACCGAAATGTGGAGCTGCAGGTGGATTAAATTTCAAATTTATTCTATTAGAAGACAAAAAATTTTGTATTAATTCATTTTTATATAATGATGACTGGATATTATAAGCATCTTGAAGGTATCGGTTTGCTCCAACAAAATTGGTACCATTGTCACTATAAATGGTAAGTGGTATACCTCGGCGCGAAATAAAACGTTTTAAGCAAGCTATGAAACTTGCGGTTGACAAATCTCCAACGAGTTCGAGATGTAATGCACTTGTACTAAAACATATGAACAGTGCAATGTAACCTTTAGTAGTTTTTGCACCTCTCCCTCTACGGATTAGTATTTCCAAAGGACCAGCGTAATCGATGCCAACGTTTTGAAATGATTTGTATGCACCTACTCTATGTTTTGGAAGACTGGCCATTAATTGACGTGATGTCATTCCTCTATATCTAACGCAGACTACACATTTATTAATTATTGTTTTAAGTGAAGTTCTGCATGAAATGACCCAATATTGTTGACGAATTATATTGAGTAGTAGACTTAAGTTAGCATGTAAATGAAGTTCATGAAGATATGTTAAAAGCATTTTAACAAACATATGATTTTTAGGGAGAAGAATTGGATGTTTTACGGTATATGATTCACGTGTATTACTCAACCTCCCTCCGACTCGGATCAAACCTTCATCGTCAATGAAAGGAGTGAGAGAAGCAATACGACTGGTAGACTTTACGCAGTTAGTTTTTTGTAGACAAGACAATTCTTCCTTTTAAAAAGCATCCTTTTGAACCCATAGAATAAGACTTCGGTAGCTATTGTCAACATCTTCAGCTTTCACCCATGATGAATTATTTGTTGATTTTGCTATGCAGCTTTTACAATTTCTAAGAAATTGAAAACATCTACTGATTATTCGAATTATTTTACCTAATTTAGAAAATTTCTCAAATAAGGTTAACAAGAGTTGGTTGTCTGTGTTGATTTGAAAACATGTGGTATATTTGGGTCTTAATTCCAAATTTGTTTGTTGATCATCAATTTCTATGTTACTTTTCATAGTTTTGTGCCAATCGGTTGTTAGCCAATTTGGTCCTTGCCACCATAGTGTTGCATTTACCAGTTAACTCGGAGTAAGTCCTCTAGATGCTAGATCAGCAGGATTACTGGACGAAGTCACATGATTCCAATGTAATCGCGGATATGATGATAAAATGATTGAAGTACGATTGGCCACAAAGCATTTCCACTTCCGTGGGTTGGATGAGAGCCATGATAAGACTACTGTTGAATCCGTCCATGTATAACAATCATTAACCGGAATATTCAGAGTGTTACGAACAAAGTTTAAAAGTTTTGTAAGTAACAACGCGGCACACAATTCTAATCGCGGTATTTACACCTGTTTAATTGACACACGCGAGTTTTCGACGCGACAATAGAAACCGATACTCTTTCATCATGACTGATTGTTCGAGCGTATATTACAGCTGCATAAGCAGCTTCAGATGCATCTGAGAAACCATGAAGTTCAATACGACTGTTTTGAGTGTAAAGATATCGTGGAATTTTCAATCGTTGAACGTTTAAGGTCCTTACGCGACAATAGAAATCGATACTCTTTCATCATGACTGATTGTTCGAGCGTATATTACAGCTGCATAAGCAGCTTCAGATGAATCTGAGAAACAATGAAGTTCAATACGACTGTTTTGAGTGTGAAGATATCGTGGAATTTTCAATTGTTGAAGGTTTAAGGTCCTTACGTAAAATATTCCACCTTTCACCTATATCGTTGCATGAGTCATCCCAGTCATATTTACGAAACCATATGTTTGTATATATGACAAACACCTACAATCGTTAGTACACGATTAAGAAGGTGCTGGTTCAAAAAATAAAAGAGATAGATATTTTTTGAGTTTATGTTTTATTTCTCTTCAAATTCAACTTATACAATAATTAAAATAATTAAAATTATCTGCTTAATCTATGGTAAAGTAATTCCAAACTTAAATTGATAGTCTTAAATTTTCAGTATTATAATAACTAATAAATACAAAGTATTTATTTGTGCTAAGTAGTTCAATTTCTCAAGTAAAGAAAAAAAAAATTGTTTAATATTCCCGTCAGCACCAGGAATATTAATAGAAACTCCAGTCAGCACCCGGAGTAGTTAGTATGTAAATATTCCCGTCAGCACCAGGAATATTATGATATGAATACTCTAGTCAATACCCAGAGTAAGATAAATAGTTAGTATTTATATTCCCGTCAACACCAGGAATATATGTTGAATATAAACTTCAGTCAGCACCCGAAGTTTATTTTATTAGTGAATTTCCAGTCAGCACCCAGAAAATTCACTAAGTTTTAGTATGGGACTAATTAAGTATTTATAAATTTCAGTCAGCACCCGAAATTTATATTTCTTAGTAAACTTCTAGTCAGCACCCAGAATATCTACTAAGTTTTTGGAATTGGGAAGAATATGTAAATTGCTAGTCAGCACCCAGTAATTTACACTTGGTTAGTTAGGATAGGAATGAAGGTGAAGATGCTTGATTTCTTCGGTTTATATACTTTTGTGAACAAAAGTAAATTTCTAGAAAATTAACGGTGTCTATTATTTTTGAGCCCTATTGTAATTATTTGAATATTTAAAATTAATTATTTATTTTATTTGTCATTGTTTTTTTTTTTTTTAAATTTACTTTTGTCACCCAATAGTATGCAACAAAAAATAATACAATTATTTAATTTTACTAATAATAGTAATAATAATAATAGTTAAAATAACCCAATAGTATGCAAAAAAAAATAATACAATTATTTAATAATAATAATAATAATAGTTACAATAACAATTTTTTTTGCATAATTATGATTATTCTAATTGGAATTTGTATGTTGAATTGTAAGTAATAATATTGATATTGTAAGTAATTGTTGCTAGGTACATTTATTACGTTTTGATATTTGATCTGTTACTTTTTTTATTATGTATTATGTTTAGTTACATTTTATATTTTATATATATTGATTGTGTACAATTTGTTTTTTTTGTATGTACATATAATTATAATAATTACAAATGTTGTTGTCTTAGTCTAAAATATGTATTATTTTATTGATTATTGATTGTCTAAATTATAATTATAATGAATAGTGGAATGTATGTTGATATTTGCGTCAATTGTTGAGATCAGCATTGAATAGTGTTATTGGAATAATTGTTTATTGTTGAATATTTGACAGTTTATTGTTTATATTTTATATTTGTGTTTTTGGATATTTCGAGTGTCGTGAAATTAATCAAAGTGTTGTTATTATTAAAAATATTATTATTTATTAAATTTCAATTAAAATGAAGATTTGATTGAATGTGTATTTGATTCATGTAAATCAAAATACTTCATTTTTATTGAAATTTGTTTGTTAATGCAAATGCCGTCGGCAAAGTGAAAAACTGTGAAGTGTTTATATATAAAAGTTACAAATGTGTTTAATTTGTGTATGTGCAATGCAATTAAAAGTGTAATTTCAGGTGTTTTTTGGTAGAATTATGGGGTTGATGGTATGTAAATTAATTTGTACCAATTAACCATCATAGTTTTGTCAACACCTGAAAATCAACTAAGAAAAAGGGTGAAGTGAAAAAACTGAGTGATAACGAACATACTGCCCCCCGTTGAAAAAATACATTTTTTATTTTTTCAAAAGAAAATCAAACAAAATGAATTTTATTGTTTATTTGAATTTTATTAAATAATTTTAATTGGTTTTTAATATTTTTACATTGTTATCCAATGTTAATTTAAAGGCGATGCGTGTTCCGTCGGGTAATGTATGCCGTTGTTTTTTCTTTTTAGAAGCCCTAAGCCTTTTTTTTGATATTAGAACGTAATAATACGTGTTTTCCATGTTGTTTGATTTTATGGTGAACAAAACTGGCTCTTCTTGTTGTTCATCAGCGTTAAGAAATGCCATATCGATCGGTGGTACGACTTGTTTATTTTCGAGAATTTGAATTTTTTGTGGTGGCTCTGGTATGTCGTCTTTAGTTAGATCAATGTACGAAACAATTCTTTGTTGAGTTCTGTGAATAGTCTCGAAAGTTATTAATTTTATAAATAAAAAACCGTGTTTTACTGACCGTTTACGATATTCTTCGAGCGAAATTTTTCTTTTTTGTGGTTTGTCCATTTTAAAAGTTTTATGACCAAAAAAAACAAAAAAAAACCTTTACTAATTGGATAGATTACGACTAACGACTTTTAACGTTTGTTTTTTGAAATTTGACTAATATGCTGGGGCTCTGTATGCAAAGTATTTATACCTAATTTTAGGTGTCTGGAAAGTTCGACAAAGGGCTAGATCTGTTAGTGTTTTGTAGTATTTGCATCTTTCTAGGATGATCGAGACAAAGATAAATAATGCAATGATTAAATAAAAGTATTTGTTTGAATTGAATTTTGAATATTAATACTAATTAGAATTTATAGGCAAAATGCAAATTTTTGAAATAGGCCGTTTTAAAATGTTGTTTTTTGTTTGTATCGATACAACACGAATAAGATCATCAGTACCTGGATGAACTTCAACAATTCTTCCTAATAACCATTTACAGGGTGGTAAATTTTCTTCTTTAATTATTACTAAGTCCCCTTTGTTAGGGTTAATTGTTTGTTTTTGCCATTTTGGTCTATTTTGCAAACGATTTAAATATTGGTTTGACCATTGTTTCCAGAAGGTTTGATATAATAATTGAAGGTGGTTCCATCTTGATCGTAATGACATGGCTTGATCAATAGTTGATTCTGGAGGTTGTAGTAAGGATGAGCCAATGAGGAAATGTGCTGGCGTTAAAGCTTGAATATCTTCTGGATCATCATTTAATGGATAAAGTGGTCTAGAGTTTAAACATGCTTCAATTTGATTTAATAATGTGCAAAGTTCTTCAAAAGTTAATAATGAATCTTTGATAATTCTGTTTAAATGATATTTTACAGATTTGACGCCAGCTTCCCATAAACCACCGAAATGAGGAGAAGCTGGTGGAATGAAATGCCATGTTGTACCTTCATTGGCAACTTCTGCTGCTATAAGTTCATTTGCTTCTTTTATAGCGTTATGCAGATCTTTTTGTAGATATTTATTTGCACCTACAAAATTAGTACCACAATCAGAATAACAATCACTTACAAGACCTCTTCGGCTTGTAAAACGTTTGAAGGCTGCTAAGAAGGCTTGAGTTGTTAAATCTGATACTGGTTCAATATGTATTGCCTTTGTCACCATGCAAATAAATATGCAAATATACCCTTTGTAAGTTCTGGTGGCTTTATGTCTTGACATTTTTAATGTTATGGGGCCAGCATAATCTAAACCAACTTTCTGAAATGGTCGTGAAATATTGCAGCGTGAAGCTGGAAGATTTGCCATGAGTTGGTTATGAGGTTTTGGTTTAGATTTGAAGCATGTTATACATTTATGTAATATGAAACGTATGGAATTTCGTCCTCTACATAACCAATATTCCTGTCTAAGTGTATTTAGTACAAGTTCTACACCTCCGTGTAAGGTTTGTTTATGAAAATATTCAATAATAAGTTTTGTGAAATGATTTGGTGTATTAGGAAGAATTATAGGGTGACGTTGGTTATATGATATTGTAGCTTTTGCAAGTCTACCGCCTACTCTTAGTAGTCCATTGGAATCTAGAAATGGATTCAATGATAATAAGTGACTTTTATGTGACACTGGTTTGTTTTGAGATAATGATGCAATTTCCCTTTGAAAACTATGGTTTTGTACAACCTTTAATAATTTTACTTTAGTTTGTTGAAGTTCATCGTCTGTTAGATAGGAAGGAAATGTTTTCACTTGTCTTTTGCACTTTAGATAAAATCGAAAACAATATGTTGTGACGCGTAATAGTCTAGTAAATGATGAGAATTGTGAAATATGTGAATCCAGTGGTGATGAAATTACAGTATTCACACATTGTTTGATTTCTAAAATTTTATCAGAAGTTAGACTTAGTTTTGATGTTAACAGTGGCCAATGTTCTTCAGATTTTTGTAGCCATTGTGGACCTTGCCACCACAAAGTATGATTATAAATATTAGATGCTTGGACACCTCTAGAGTTACAATCTGCTGGATTATCATGTGTTGAAACGTGACGCCATGATTCTGGTTTAATTATATCTTGAATTTCAGATACACGATTAGCAACATAAGTTTTATATTTGTTCGGATTATTTTTCACCCAGGATAGTGTTATGGTGGAATCAGTCCATGCGAATACAGGGATATTTGAATATTCCATGTCAGATTTGACTCGTTTGATGAGTCGTGCTAGTAATAATGCTCCATTCAATTCAAGACGAGGAAGTGAAATAGGTTTTGTAGGAGCTACTTTAGATTTTGCAGTCAATAATGAAACATAAATTTTTTCTTTGGTTGTAACTCTAAGGTAGATTGCAGCTGAATATGCGAAATTCGAAGCGTCTGAAAAACCATGTAATTGACAATTTTGAATTGATTTTTGTGTCTGAATCCATCTGGGTATTTGTATTTTATTTAAATTGTGTAATTCGGATTTGAAATGTTGCCACTGTTCGTCTAAATTAGCAGGTACCAGATCATCCCAAGAACACCCAGAAAGCCATAATTTTTGCATCAGAATCTTTGCGGTTATGATAATTGGTGATATCCATCCTAACGGATCGAATAATTTTGCAATTTCGGATAAAATATTTCGTTTTGTAGATGGTCGATTTTGAATTTCACGGTATTGAATTGCAAAATAATCATCCATAGGATACCAATAGATACCCAGTGTTTTCACCGATTCATCACTTGCAAATTTAAGAGGAAAATTGATTTCTCTCATGTCCTCTGGTATATTCTGTAAGAGTTCTGGTTTATTGCTAACCCATTTTCGTAGGTTGAAACCACCAGATTTCATTAGAGAAATAATTTGATTTTGGATATTGATTGCTTCTGGTATTGAATAAGCACCTAAAAATGCGTCATCAACATAAAATTGTTTTTTGATAATTGGTAAAATGTTCGGGTAATTATGATATTCATCGTCTGCCAATTGGTGTAAAGTTCTTATAGCTAGATATGGTGCAGGTTTTGTACCGAATGTAACTGTTGTTAGTAAATATTCTTTTAGAGGTTCTGAAGTGGTATTACGCCAAAAAATTCGTTGAAAATTCTGATCTTCTTTATGCATGTCAATCATGCGATACATTTTCTCAATATCTGCATTCATGACAAATGGATATTTGCGCCAGTTAAGTATTACAGTAAATATGTCAGTTTGTAGTACTGGGCCAGTGAATAATTGATCGTTAAGACTGAGTCCATTAGTTGTGTTTGCTGATGCATTAAAAACGACACGAAGTTTAGTGGTGGTACTATCTTTGAAAACAGCGTGATGAGGAAGATAATAGCAATTTTGATTAGAATCGTTACATGATATCAATTTCATATGACCTAATGTCATATATTCTTCTATACATGCTTTATATTGTGCATGAAGATTTGGATTTTTTTGGAATCGTTTTTCAAGAGCGTAAAATTGTCGTAATGCCATATTTCTAGATTCACCAAGATTAGGTGGATTGTTTATGAATGGTAATCGTACTTCATACCGTCCATTGGCTTTTCGTTTATGTGTTTGTTTGTAGTGGTTTTCACACTGTTGATCTGTTATAGATAATTTTGGTTTAGTTTCAACTTCTTCCTCTTCCCAGAATCGTCGTGTATCAACGGGTAATTTTTGTGTCACGTGGTATATAAGGATTACATCCCAGTTTTTTATATCGACTTTTAATGAAGTTAATTCGCACAAACATTCTGTTGTTCTATCAATAAGAGACTTTATGCCTTTGGCAGACTCTGAATTTAACGATTGCTGATTGAATAGAATTTTGAGTTGAGTATTGACTAATACTCTTGTATTTTGATAACGATTTTTCAAGGCAGACCACGCGACTTCGTAATTTGATTCAGTGATTTGGTACTGACGGAGTAAATGTTCTGCTTCACCAACAACGCTGGTTTTTAAGTAATGGAATTTTTGAATAGCAGATAAATTAGAGTTTTTGTGAACAAGAGATGTGAATAAATCGTGAAAAGACCGCCAACTATCATATGAGCCAGAAAACTTGGGTAACGAAATTTCTGGTAATCGAATAGATGGGTTTGAACTACTAACTTGAATTGGTTTTTGTACTGAAGATTCTACTTTGTTAAGAGACTCTAAAGCATCATTTAGAATGCCAAGAAAATCATAAAATTTTTCCTCAAGGGGATTAAAATAGTCTGAAGAATATTTAAGTTCTTTAATTTGTTCTGATGGTGTAGAGCTTACTAATCGTTCGAGAGTTAAATGATTAATAACGATATCTTTCCACAATGCTTTAACATAATCAAGACGACCTCGAATATATCCAAGCGTTCGTTTTGCTATGGCTGTCTTTTTGTAATTCGTAATTGCTGTCTCAAGCAATTGACGCAAACTATCTTGTTTTAAAATTAAATCACATATGGTTTCCTGTGATGTAGTCATGTTGTAATTTGAAGAAAAATGAAGTACTCAAAAATATCTATCCGGCTCGAAGGACCAAAAAATGTTTGTATATATGACAAACACCTACAATCGTTAGTACACGATTAAGAAGGTGCTGGTTCAAAAAATAAAAGAGATAGATATTTTTTGAGTTTATGTTTTATTTCTCTTCAAATTCAACTTATACAATAATTAAAATAATTAAAATTATCTGCTTAATCTATGGTAAAGTAATTCCAAACTTAAATTGATAGTCTTAAATTTTCAGTATTATAATAACTAATAAATACAAAGTATTTATTTGTGCTAAGTAGTTCAATTTCTCAAGTAAAGAAAAAAAAAATTGTTTAATATTCCCGTCAGCACCAGGAATATTAATAGAAACTCCAGTCAGCACCCGGAGTAGTTAGTATGTAAATATTCCCGTCAGCACCAGGAATATTATGATATGAATACTCTAGTCAATACCCAGAGTAAGATAAATAGTTAGTATTTATATTCCCGTCAACACCAGGAATATATGTTGAATATAAACTTCAGTCAGCACCCGAAGTTTATTTTATTAGTGAATTTCCAGTCAGCACCCAGAAAATTCACTAAGTTTTAGTATGGGACTAATTAAGTATTTATAAATTTCAGTCAGCACCCGAAATTTATATTTCTTAGTAAACTTCTAGTCAGCACCCAGAATATCTACTAAGTTTTTGGAATTGGGAAGAATATGTAAATTGCTAGTCAGCACCCAGTAATTTACACTTGGTTAGTTAGGATAGGAATGAAGGTGAAGATGCTTGATTTCTTCGGTTTATATACTTTTGTGAACAAAAGTAAATTTCTAGAAAATTAACGGTGTCTATTATTTTTGAGCCCTATTGTAATTATTTGAATATTTAAAATTAATTATTTATTTTATTTGTCATTGTTTTTTTTTTTTTTAAATTTACTTTTGTCACCCAATAGTATGCAACAAAAAATAATACAATTATTTAATTTTACTAATAATAGTAATAATAATAATAGTTAAAATAACCCAATAGTATGCAAAAAAAAATAATACAATTATTTAATAATAATAATAATAATAGTTACAATAACAATTTTTTTTGCATAATTATGATTATTCTAATTGGAATTTGTATGTTGAATTGTAAGTAATAATATTGATATTGTAAGTAATTGTTGCTAGGTACATTTATTACGTTTTGATATTTGATCTGTTACTTTTTTTATTATGTATTATGTTTAGTTACATTTTATATTTTATATATATTGATTGTGTACAATTTGTTTTTTTTGTATGTACATATAATTATAATAATTACAAATGTTGTTGTCTTAGTCTAAAATATGTATTATTTTATTGATTATTGATTGTCTAAATTATAATTATAATGAATAGTGGAATGTATGTTGATATTTGCGTCAATTGTTGAGATCAGCATTGAATAGTGTTATTGGAATAATTGTTTATTGTTGAATATTTGACAGTTTATTGTTTATATTTTATATTTGTGTTTTTGGATATTTCGAGTGTCGTGAAATTAATCAAAGTGTTGTTATTATTAAAAATATTATTATTTATTAAATTTCAATTAAAATGAAGATTTGATTGAATGTGTATTTGATTCATGTAAATCAAAATACTTCATTTTTATTGAAATTTGTTTGTTAATGCAAATGCCGTCGGCAAAGTGAAAAACTGTGAAGTGTTTATATATAAAAGTTACAAATGTGTTTAATTTGTGTATGTGCAATGCAATTAAAAGTGTAATTTCAGGTGTTTTTTGGTAGAATTATGGGGTTGATGGTATGTAAATTAATTTGTACCAATTAACCATCATAGTTTTGTCAACACCTGAAAATCAACTAAGAAAAAGGGTGAAGTGAAAAAACTGAGTGATAACGAACACCATAGCTGTTGTAAAATTATTTTGAAGGTAATAGTTATCGGAGATATAAGACCTAAAGGGTCAAACTCTGGACTCTGATAGAATAATTCTTTTCGTTATCTTGTTATGTTCAGGTAATAATGCATCGAATGAGAAACTGTCATTATGTGGGATCCAATTTAGACCTAGGACTTTTAAATTTGATATGTGATAATCAAATTTGATGGTATCTTTGGCTGTATGTTCTGAATTGATGGATTGCAAAAGTTGGTTTGAATTCGATGACCATTTTCGGAGAAAGAAATGTCTGTTTTGTAATAATGCTGTTAATTCGTGATATAAGTTAATAGCTTCTGATTCATTAGCGGCACCTCCTAGAAAGTCATCTACATAGAAGTGATGTTTTATTGCATTTTCTGCTAGTGGAAATTGATGTTCGTATTCAATACTTAATTGATTTAAAGCCCTTGTAGCTAGAAATGGTGCTGCAGAAGTACCGTATGTCACTGTGTTTAACCAATAAGGTTGTAGATTTGAAGATTCGTCCTTCCAGATAATTCTTTGAAAGTCTCTGTCACTTTTGTTGACTAGGATTTGTCGATACATTTTTTCAATGTCAGCCACCATCGCTATTTTAAATGATCTGAACGCCAATAGAATTTGTATTAAATCTGGTTGTGTTTTTGGACCTACTGCTAATCCTTGGTTTAATGTAGTTTCGTTTGAAGTGCGTGAAGATCCATTAAATACGACTCTGACTTTAGTAGTTGTACTACTAGGTTTAATTACTGTATGGTGTGGAAGGTACGCGTGTTCAGCATTTGTATGAATTTGTGTAGGTGGAATAGGTTCCATATGCCCTAAATTTTCATATTCATTCATAAATTTTTC
Source organism: Villa cingulata (assembly GCA_951394055.1). Taxonomy (NCBI): domain Eukaryota; kingdom Metazoa; phylum Arthropoda; class Insecta; order Diptera; family Bombyliidae; genus Villa; species Villa cingulata. The sequence goes on along the minus strand of OX596020.1, from coordinate 29,820,707 downwards.
ATTATTCTTCTTCAAGATGTGTGTTGCTTTTAAATTTTTTTTGTAATGAATTAAAACAAGATGCTGCAGTTGAAAATGATTCTTCTAAAGGTGGAACATCTTTCTTGAATGGTAGTCTTACTACATATTGTTTTGTAATAGCATCAACTTCATGTGTTTTTTTGAATAATTCTTCACAATATTCTTCTTCTTCCGTTAATGTCCGGTTTTAATCAGGTAATTCTTCAATTTCCCAAAACTTCCTTAATGTGAATTCAATATTTGTGACATCAATGTGCAATGATGTGATTGAAGCAGCATCATCCTTCGTGTTTACCCTACCAGCTACTATATATCCAAATATAGTCCGCTGAAAAGGGGGAAGTTCCTTTGATATGTGAATTTGACCATCTTGTATAATTTCGAAGAAATAGTCTGCTCCAATGATCATGTCTATTTTCCTTGAAATGTTGAATTGAGGATCAGCGAGAGGGTAGTCCTTGAAAATGTGACAAGCATTGAAATTGAAAGTCCTTGCAGGTTGTGGTGTTGTAAGCTTATCTAAGATATAAGCTTGCACGCATATATGCTTGTTTGAGACCCTCGAAACTAATGTAATGTTTAGTTTTCCCTTTGTGGTCATTGTTGTCATTGATGATAGCCCTTGTACAATGACCTTTGTCCTATTTCTTTGAAGAGAAAGCCGTTTGACACAATCTTCTGTGATAAAAGAAGCTTGCGATCCCGAGTCAAGAAGAATTCTACATAAATGTTGTTGACCTTGAATATCTTGAATGTACACTAATGCAGTTGGTAACAGAGTAATTTTGTGGTACATGTTTTGGGTGAGTGAATAAGAATTGATACATGATGTGTTTGGAAGGGTTGAAGTTGATTCTGGATTAGTTGAAGTTGATGCAGATTGTTGATGGTTTGTGATTAATTGTGAATTTGAATTTGATGTAATTTGTAATGAAGTTAATTGTGTTTCAGTTGAATTGACGTCGTGCAGACTAGAGTGATGTGATTTTTGACAATAGTGACATTTATAGTGTGACTTACATTTTTTAGCTGTATGTCCAGCCTGTAAACAATTAAAACATAGAGAATATGTTCATACCAGAGCTCGACGATCTGATATATTCATATTCTTGAATTCAGAACATTTGAAGAGTTGGTGATTACCTTTACACTTAACACATATGTATGAAGTTTGGAGATGTAGATTACGAATAGGTTGATTTGTTGATAATTTCTTTGTTGTTGTTGAACTGCGGGATTCCAAAGCATCACACCTTTTATTTAAAAATTCTATGAACGTGTTGAATGAAGTAATTGTTTTATTTATTGAATCTTCAGACCACGCCTTTCGAGTTTCAGGATCTAATTTATTTAGAATAATGTATATTAGCCATTGGTCGCGGGATTTTGCATCTGAACCTAAAACATCAATTCCTCTAACTAGTTGATCAGAACCTTCAACTATAGCTCTCAGTGAGGAAACATGGAGTGGTTGAGTACAACTGGGTTGATTAATGAATGCTTTTATATACGATGTAACAATTTGTTTTTGCTTATCGTACCTTTTGGTGAGTTTGTCCCATGCTAGAATATAATTTGCAACGCTATTTAACAGATGTTTGATATTAGATGCTGCATATCCCTTCAAAGCACCCTTTAAAATTGAAGCTTTGTAGCGTCAGATAAATCTTGTCGCCTACCAATACATGTGTTAAATAAATCTTTAAACGAAGCCCAATCTTTATAATCGCCAGAAAATGAAGGAATATCGATTTTAGGAAGCTTCACTTGTTGATAATTAGATGATGTTGTTGGAGTGGAAGTCACAGGTTTAGATAACCCTTCGATTAATGCCTTTTGTTGTTCTATGAGAGTGGAAACTGTATGATTTAAAGAGTTTGTATCTGTTACATTTTCTGTTGATTGTTCACGGCGTTTAATATTCAAATGCTTACGTAGATTAGCTTTAACTTCAAAATATTTTTCTTCGAATGTATCATACTCAGATTCTACACCGTTGGCTGTTAAATTAGTATCAACCACCTTAAATTCAGACTCAATTTCCTCTAATTTTTCTAACCTAATTTCAATTTCCTCGATTGTTTTATTGGAAGGAAAGGAATCAGAAAAGGTTTTAAGTTTAGTTAAAGATCCTTTGAGTCGACCTCGTTCAATTTTTAAAGCAGTGCAATCATTCATGATGAAAGAGTATAGAAAATTTATTTAACGTTACGAAACTTTCGGATTAAATGGAAAATAAAACACAATTTATACTAATTTTCATTTATTTGTTATCTTATTGATTTTCAATGTTCACTGTCACGACAATTAAAATATAGAGAAATTTGTTCGTAGTCTTAATTTTGTTCAAATCTTATAATTATACAATTAGTTAAAGTCACTTACGTTATGAATTTTCATTCAAATGTTCGTATGTTATACTTACAACCTCCAATTAAATTTATATTGTTCACCCTGTACTGGCACGACATTTATTTCATATGTGTTAAAATTAATTATAATTTGTGTGATCTATTATTGATTCAGTAATTTAATTTTACATCACATAATTAAGTATTTTGTATTAATTAATTCCACTGATTAATTTTCAAATTTATTTGATTTCTGAAACACGTGAAGACTGAAAAAATGTTGCTAAATTACATGTCCCGGGTTTCGGCACCAAAAAATGTTCATGAAAATAAAAACAATAATTGAGGCGCTCAGAGCAAGAGTGGCCTATCTGATTCATAGCACTTATGAGAAAGAAGGCTCTGACAATTTTGGCTTTTTTAGAGAATAAAAAATGTTTTTATTTTTTTTATTTGCACTCATTTATTTAAAAATTTAATTTTATACAATAAAAGTACATTTTGGTTATTTGATAAAAAATTAGAAAATATGAATATATACGAAAATAATGTGGCATAGTCCGCTTTTGCGTTTATGTAATGAGTAAAAAATTAATAATTTTATTTATTTGGCTCTAATTGTAATACATTATCAATTATGTCGTGTAATACATTGTAGAAAATATTATGTTTTAGATGATGTCTGAATCTGAAAGATCTTCATCTCGAGCTGTATTATTAGTTTTTAATTTTTCATAAAACTCATGATATACTGGAGGAATAAATTTTTTCAATATCTGCAAATCCATATATTTTGCGTTTTCTATTGCTCTACCCATGGGATAAAGTTGATTTAGATGTGCCGCAGAGAACTTTTTATGCTTATTACGTTTACCAATATCTACAGAATAAAATTCAACATCTTCATTATTGGAATATTTATATTTTATTATCAGTGGTTCTGTTTGAACGTATCTAAGCCACTGAATTTTCAGCCATTCGACTTTGGTTTTTTCAGATGATAATTTTCTGTTTGTTATAAATTGTACTAATTCTTTTGAGCTCTTCATATCTTGCGATAACATTTTCACAACAATGAATTTCTTTTTAATTCTAGCGGAATTTATAACATCGTTCCAGTGGTCAGGGATGAAAATGGTATTGAAATGTCTTTTTTTTCTATGAGTCCAAAGTCTTCGTCACAGGGAAGGTATGAATGGCCCGATACAAGAAATTTGTGATCAATTTCTTCAACACAAAATTGGGAAGATACTGTAATATACGCACATATTGTTGCCATTTTTATGTTACGGTTCTGTCCTCCACATTGATCACTGTACATAATTACTTTTGGGCTGTGAACAAAGTTTGTTATATAGTGCATTATACACGATCCTATTTCCTCTGGACCTCTTGAAGCAATTCCTTCATGCCAACTATACATGTACGCTTGTCCTGTTTGTAGGTCATGAACTCCTAAACAGTAGGTCCAGAGTTGCTTCTTGTAATAAGCTGCACCTGTCGATATTACTGGAGTTGGTAATGTTTTCATGAGGTCAAACGCAAAAACTGAATATTCTGCCTTATCAAGATTTGCATCTCTACTCATTCCACCTCTTGCCGATTCGGCTTTTCTTAAATGAAGCTCATGTTCTAATTTCAGATTATTTTTTTCTGATAGTTCCGTTGTTGCATCGAATTTAGCTTTGAAAACATCACACTTTTTACTGCTGTCGCTAATTGGTCTTCTAAAATGCAAATTAAAATTTTCCGAAAATATTTTAGAAAACATATGTTTCGAAACCGGATCAGTTGTTTCAGTTGTATACATTTTGAACATGATAAAAATGTTCAGGTCAGGAGCAAGAAAATTTCTTTCTATATTTTTAAGTCTTGAATAATGAGATTTGTATTTAGGAAATTTGTTTATAAACTCTATCACACGATTTACTTTTTCAGTTGGTGTTTTATTGACAGGAGTATTTTTGCCTCTTTTATCCACAGGAGGAGCTATTGCGTTTGTACTATCTCTTTTATTTCTCAAAGCTCGAGTTAACCGTCCATCTGAAACTTGCAAAATACCTTTGAAAAATTTCTTGCAGATGGTAATTCCTCCAAGTTTGTATATGCGAGTATAATCTCTACGACTTTTTCCTTCACGTTTATAATTTCAAGCTTTTTCGAAAACAGTAACAGATTCACATATGTAAAATGTTTGCAAATTAAAATCCGCTAAATTATAAAATTCTTTGAAGATGTCCTTTAGTTTTTCAGTTGTGAAAAGTGTGTTGCATCTACGAGTGCATTTGCAAAAATTTTTTTCCATAAATATTTTTGCTGAAATACTTTTTCCTCTAGCAGACAAATACGTTTCTCCTCGAGCTCGATTAACTTTCCGAATATTACGTTTCCAAGTTGATTCTCTTCTGAGACGTTTTCTGCTGGGTGTTTTGTTCATTTCCAATTGTTCGTTACTTGCTAATACTTCCTCGTTGTTTTCAATTTGAAAACATAGAGTGCAAAAACTCTAATTGTATGTCTTTCATAATGAAGTAGATGAATTATCACTTAGGCGATTGAAGCATCGTATCAATAAGCATTTATTGTTTTTATTAAAACTGAAAACAGAAAATGTGAATTTTGTGGATTATGCCACTTTTGCTCCGAGCGCCTCAATTATTTTATTGACTTTAATTCAAATTCACAATATATTACATTAACAAAAAAAAACTTCAAAATTGAAAATGAATTTTAAATTACATTAACCGAATTAGACTACTACCAAAAATGAATGAAAGAATAATATTGTGATGAACTTTGATTATGTACAAAATAAAATTTATCATAAAAGTACATATTTTCATATTTGGTAAAAAAAACTGTTTTCCATATACCTACATTTCATTATTACAATAAATAATTTGAATTTTGAATTTATTTTTAGGTTTGCCGTTAGGTCGATATTAAAAACAATTGTATTGTTAATAATTTGTTATTAACAAATATAAATGCAGGTATATGGAAATTACAATATTTAAACTATTGTACATAAACATATAATTTTTATGATAACAAACTGTAAAAAGTGGCGTGATATAATATTGAATATTTTACATGATACATTTTAACAATTTTATGAAAATTAGTTTAAACTTAAATTAAACAGGGTGATCCATTCTTGAACAACATGGGTTATGTAGGTACTAGATATAAGTGTGTAATGTTATAATAGTGGATTGTAAAATTGATAATTTGTTCGATATTTTACACAACGATGAAAAAATTTATGATATATAATTTCACGATATAATTATTTAAAGTCACAAATAAATAATTAAATTGTTGCAATTAATTACAAGTTCTAGAATATAGGTATACTTCCCTTAACATGATATCCATTGTGCTGATTTCAACCACGTGCTGCACCAATGATTTATATAAAATTTTTAAATATTATCCTTCCATATGAAGGATTCGGCTCGAATGACCAGAAAGTTGATGTTTTGAAATAGACACAAACTACTATTTTTAAATTTAAAGAATTTACACTTCACAATATTTATTACGTACTCAAATGATTTTTTAATGATTTAGTATAACAAAAAAAAATATGTTTGTTGCAAGTACTACCAAATATAACAAGTTCACTGTCTCGATCCATGGTTCAACTGAAAGTCAAGCTGTATTGTATCGATGTAATTAAAGAATATGTACATATCGTTAGAGAGTGATTATTGTTACACACAAAACGGTACCGAAAATAAAAGGAGTAAATCAATTATATAAGTAGGTAGAATCATGTGATCGAGAAGTGAAATTGTGTACAATGTATACAAGATATAAATATAATATAGTTACAATAATATATATATATATATAAATATCAAATATGTAGTTGATTGTGTAATATTTCAGTGAAACATTTTATAACAGTTTCAGTAAAATCAATTTATAGTTCTCAGCTAATTCAACAACATTTTTCCATTTCAATAATTGGTTACGCATACTATATATTTTATTCAAAATAATTAATATTTTAATTTGATTTAACCAATTACATCAATCATCCCAACTAATTTGAATTGTTATATTAAACGACAAATGTTTTGTTGGAAACGCTGATTATAATTAGTTAATTTTTCTAAATGCTTTAGTTGAGTCTAATAATTGATTTCATGATTCAACTAAAATTGAATTAACTAACTCTGATTAGTAGAATAAACTAAAGACACTTGAAATATTACTAAAAACTTTATTAAGTTTTTCTTAAAGATTAGCTGATTCAAATAAAATATTTTTAACTAATTGCAATTCATTGATTTTTCTAATTTATTTTTTTCCGTTTACGTGCAGTCAGAACCGTTACAGGTTTCCAGAGTTAATGTACCACTATTATTGACCGATTGATTCCGAATATTTGACCATTCAATAAATTTTTCCAAATATTGAATTTTAAAATCGATAAAATAGATAAAAATTAATAAACATTTTTACTTAATATTAATTTGGTTAAAATATGTACTTACCACGCATTGTTCAACAACTTCATCTTCATTTTCTAAATCTGATGTTGAAATACCAGATATTTGAATTTCCTGATTTCTTAAAATTTCCGTTGATAATTTCTTTTTGAAATTTATTTGCTCTGAAGTCAAAGTGGTGCGAAATGGAAAAAGTTTAAAACAGTTAACATTTGATTTACGCATTTGTTTTATATGCGTGTGCGAATGTGTTGAAAGCTTTAGGCCGTTTTCACACACAGCGGTTTTTGCCGGATGAATTTTTTTGTTGTTGTATTTGCATGTATTTGAATGAAGAGTTTTCACACACGACGGAAGCGGTAGCCGCATCTAGCAGCGGATCGGCTTTTTAATCAAACATCCCTCAACTTAGTATGACGGTTTAGTTTGATTCGCGTATGATAAGGAAATTTTCAGTGTTACTGTCAGTAACACAGTGCTACTGATTTAACATTAAATTTTTAGTAAAGTTTTGAAAGTATTTAATACAATATATGTAGAGTGTGGCGACAATATTTAAAAAAAAAAATAAGTGGCTTGTGAACAATAGCAATTTTCGATTAAACCACATAATTTTGAACTCTGTTTTGGATTTTAAAAATATGTATACAAGTACTTTAGAAAAAATTTAACTTTAATATCAATTTTTGATTTATCAGTCTATAATTGTATGGAATATCAATTGGTAACACTGATATCAAAAATCTTCAACCAACAAACGTGTTTGACAGCTGCTTCAAACAATGTGTGTGAAAAAGAAGATATGAACAGATATTTTCAATTTTTACTGCTTAAAATCTTTAACTAAAAATAATTAGTTCAATGGCTAAATTAGAGTTTCAAAATATAGACTTAATTGACTTAGTTCAAGAAAGACCCGTCCTATGGGATAAAACAGAAGATATTTTCAAAGATAAAATTAAAAAAAGGCAGACATGGCAAGAAACAGCGTCGTTGCTGATACCAGATTATGATGATCTTGTTGATACAAAAAAGTCCCAGATAGGTACATATAAATTATAGCATTTTATTAATTTAAAAATTGCAAAATTTTCTTGAATTATAAATCAAAATACTTTTGGTTTAGAAAATGAAATAAAGGACAAATTGAAAAATCTCCGCGATGCGTTTGTAAAATCAATTAAAAAACTTTCAGGACAAACTTCTCAAAAGAAGTACATATACCACAAGGAACTTAGTTTTCTCATGAAAATAATTGAAAAGACAATACTTTTTCCTCTTTGGAAGAATCAACTGAATTTGATGCTGATGAACAAGAACAAGATAGTTTAAAACATTTGCCAAAGCCAAAAACCAAGAAACCAAAAATAAGTAATGACAGTATAGATGTACAAATTTTAGATGCTTTAAAAGAATCAAATAATAAAATTAAGGCAGAGCCAGATGAAGACGAAGCTTTTTTCATTTCAATTCTACCACAAGTAAGAAAATTTACGGAAGATCAAAAACTTCAATTTCGAATAGATGTTATGAACTTAATAAAACAATTAAGAACAAAAGAATCATTCAAATCAATACCTACAACATCAGTTACTTTATTTTCACAAGGTTTTGAAAGTACCAACAGCGAATATAATTTTAGCAACAACTTAAATTAAATATTTTTTATTCATAAACTTTTATTCCTAATATTATGGCATAAAAATTATATTATAAATCTATTATATGAAAACTTTTTTATATTTTACACATTTGCCAGGTCAATAAACCTTTATCGGTCATGAAATAATTAGAAAATTTATTTCGCACCAATTGACTCCTTCTAGATTTTTTATCTTCCTTATTTTGTGGTATGTTATTGAAACTTTTTTCTACAAATAAATCATCTTGGCTTGTTTCATTTTGCCGTAAGAAGTTGTGCAATACAACACAGGCTTTGACAATATCTTTTGCAAATGGTTTTGATACATTGAGCGGTCTGTGGAATATACGCCATTTACTAGCTAGTATACCAAAAGCGCATTCTACAAATCGTCGTGCTCGGGACAACCGATAATTGAATACTCTTTGTTTTACATTCAAATTTTTACCTCCAAATGGGCGAAGGATATGCTCATCTAATGCAAATGCTTCATCTGCAACTATTACATAGGGAAAATTGTCGGAATTTTTATAAATTACTGCTAGAGCGGGGATATTCAGTGCTTTTTCTTCCAATAATCTCCAGAAGTATGTGTTTTTGAAGATAGACGAATCACAATCTTTTCCGTAAGCTCCTATGTCGACATAGAGAAATTCGTAATTAGAGTCAACAAGAGCCATCAGTACAATGGAAAAATAGTGTTTATAATTTAAATTCACAGAACCACTGTGTGCGAATTTTTGGCAACGAACATGCTTTCCATCTAAAGCTCCAATGCAGTGAGGAAAATGAGCTCTTTTTCTGAATCCCTCAGCAATTTTTTTCCATTTTTCTTCAGTAAATTGCGGAAAGCATTCATTTTTCATATCATCCCAGATCGCACAGTACGTATCATAAACAATTTTTGATATTGTAGAAATTCCCAAAAAATGTCTGTACGAAAAATCTGTAAAAGTACCTCCATGGGCCAAATACCTGTAATTAAATTTTTACAATAACTTCTTTAAGAATTATGAGTAAAATTTTACCTTAATGTTATTGCTACTCTTTCTTCTGCAGATACACATTTTCGCATAACAATATCACTTTTTTCAATGGACTATTTAACTTTTGACACTATGTAATTAAAGTTTTCCAAATTCATTCTAAAATAATTGTAAAATTTGTCCTGATTTTCTTTAAGTTTTGGAAATAATGTAAAATACATTGCGTGTCGTGATCTACAGTCACGTAGCAAAGGATGAATCCATAATTTTCTATTTCTCCTGATTTGTCTTTGTCGTTCCCTTTTTTTCAATAAATAAACTAACAAGATTTTATTTCTTTCGATTATTATATTTTTACTGCAGGTAGATGTGAACATTTTTTAATATTTTTTCTAAAAAATTGAAAAAAAAAACGCAACCTGTTAACTATGACACTTAATTATAGAAGGTTTGAATGAAAATGAAATTTGTGAATTTGTTCTCAGCATACTTTGTTTGAACATTCATTCATACGCGGTTTATATCGTCGTGTGTAAAAGCTATTGACGGATCGCAATTTTAGAAGCGGTTTTCGTCCGGCAAAAACCGCTGTGTGTGAAAACGGCCTTATTGTGTTTGCTTTAGGTGTGTGGTGTCTTTTGGTGTGCTTTATGTATGTCAAAGATAATGTAGTTTCACAACAAGTGGTTTTGAGGTGTGTGCATTTGGTGCGCTTTGGTTGAAAGATCGAAAGATCATAAAACATCTAGCGCTATTGGTGGTAAAGATCAGTAAATTCAAAATTTCAAAAATATCTGTTGAAAGTAGAACGCTTAATAGGAATAAGAAACGGTTTGCCTGTTTGAATGAAAAAGAAATGTATTAGAAAGCTTAGAGGTAATGAAGAACATATTTCTGCATGTTGTATATGTGTACTTGATTGTATACATGACTAATTGATTGAAGAAAAAAATAATTACTGATTATATTCAAATAATATATTGTATGTACATTATGTGTCTATATGTAATCATACAAATTGGAATAATTTATTGTTTTGATTTTTTTCTTTTTTTTGTTAGATATTATTTTATTGTAAGTGTATAGGAATAATATGTATATGTAAAAGTAATATTGAGGAGTTCTTACACTACAATTAAAAATCATAAATTTTGGTACAATATTTTCAAATAAATCAGGACATTAAATCTCGATAGTCGATACATGTACATGATACATGTCTTTTAAATGTAAACATAGCTGAAAAAGTAATTTTCTTTTTCATAATGCTTTGTTTCCAACACAACGTGAAATTGAAGAGAGCTTTTGATGAAATTGGCATCTGTTCCAAATAGAAAGTGAAATTATTTCGAATTCGAAACCATACGTCAATTTCAAATTTCGAATCATTTATCATTTTAACCTATCGTTATCGTTTACTCCTAGTGATGATAAACTGGATAATATGTATAATCTGACATAAAATTACTGATCGGCGGTGCCATGGACTGAGTATCCGCGTGCACTTAATATAATAAAATATCGTTTACTCGAAGTGTTTTTTATCTCTTGTGTTTAAGTGAGTTTTTGTATAGTTAATTTTTTTTATTTATTTATTTTTCATCAAAATTTACATAAACAATTTAGTATAAATAAAAAGTGAAATTAAAAATTATTTAATTAAGATATTTAAAGAAAATAGAAATAAAAATAATAAATACATAAGTAAGGAAAAAATAGAATTATTAGAAGTTACAATTTTATAATTTAAAGAAAAACTAATTAATAATTTTTAAAAAAAAACTAATTGATAAAAGAAGAAACTAAACATATTCAGGACCTAGTCTTTTGTACTTTAAAACATTTTTTATGAATCTTTTTGTTGTAGAGCAGTTCTTAACATGAGTTAATAATTGTGCACAGTTAAAATTGTTAATATTTAAACAGTGAATATAAAACAAAATTAAATAAATATAAAATACATTTTCACAAAACAAAATGAATCGTGAGGAAATAAATACTGTGGTCAGTTATACGGCTGCATATTACATGTTAATGTCAAGTGTACTTTTACACACACAAAATAATTTTAATACCCAAGTAGCACAAGAATTCTGTAGTGCAATAATTGCTGATTGTATGCATTTAAAGCGCGTTTAAAACAAGGTCGTTGCAGTTTTTTAGCACTTTTCGTCTAGCAAGTATATAGCATTAAATTTTGCTTTAAAATATGTTTTTTGGCCATAGGCATGCATTTTCCTAGCATTGCTTATATTTGTATTTTTTTTCTGCTTTTATGAATGCATTACAGCGGCGAAAAAATGCTAAAAACTAGCAGAGCTCCGGAGCTATTTTCATAGAATTTAATGCGCTAATGTAAAACAGTTTTCGGTCTTGAAAATTACAAGAGCACTGCAGCATTTATTCTGGCTTTAAAATTTGTTTTGTAGATTTTTATATGGCTACAATATTACAACATATTTGGCTGTATTTACAGCTCTTTTTAAGCAACAAAAATTGCCACTGAGTCCTTAAAATTGTTCTGCACTTAAGTGTAAAAAAAGTGTCAAAAGTTTTTACACATTTAATAGTTGTTTTGTTTTTTAGATATTTTGTAATTGACAATGAATAATAGTGCACAAATATGAAACGTGTTTTCGATTTTGAGGCATACGAAAAATTGAAACAGTCTTCTACATTTTATAGAACACTTAAGAAGAAGAAAATTGAACTAATTAATTCTAGTCAAAAGAAAAATTTTAAATCAGTGGCACAAAGCAATAGTGAAAATGTTAAAGACAATGTTAAAAAAAGTGATGGTTCTGATTTAATGCCATTGAAAGTATCAAATGAATTGAATACAAACGACACCAATAATGATAGTCCAGGTGATGCATTGGAAATACTTGAGACGGAAGACTACCACCAGGAAGAAAGTGATTTAAACAGTCAGATGAATGAAAGTTCTAGCAGTACAGAAAATTTAAAAGATGATTTAAAATCATGGGCTTTGACATTTCAAGTTAGCCACGTTGCTATTAATTCCCTCCTTCGAATACTTAGGACTCATTGTGACAATGTTATAATACCACAAAATGCTCGAACACTATTGCAAACTCCAAGGAATATTACAATTGTGGCAATGGGTCTCAATGGCTATTATTGGCATAATGGTGTTCGAAATTGTTTACTGCATGTGTTAAGTAATTGCAATCAACCTATGAACTTGGAGTTAAATTTTAACATCAATGGACTGCCAATTTTTAATAGTTCGAAAAAACAATTTTGGCCTATATTGATGCAAATACATGATATGCCGAATTTAAAACCATCAGTAATTGGTATATATTTTGGAGAAACGAAACCACCGTCTGTGACAGAATTTCTGAATCCATTTGTTAGTGAGATTCAAGAACTTCTACAAACTGACTTACACGTTAACAACCAAAGAATTAAAATTCGTACAAGGTGTTTTATTGCAGATTCTCCTGCAAGGGCTTTTATTAAAGGTACTGTTTTATAAATGTTGTTGAGGTATTTTATTTATTAATGAAATTTAAAATTTTTAGGAGTAGTAAACTTTAATCACAGTGTAGGCTGTACCAAATGTTTAGTAACAGGCAGCTATAGGAATCATCGCATGAGATTTATTAATGTCAATGCAAGAAAGAGAACAGATGAGAATTTTCGTGCAAGGATGGATGAAAGTCATCATCGAGAAAAAAGTCCACTTGAAAGGCTTCCGATAGATATGGTTGCTCATTTCCCAGTAGCGGATTCATTACATTTAATTGATATTGGTGTCATGAAAAGATGCATGATAGGATGGATTCAAGGAAATTTCAATTTTAATGCAAAATGGTCTGGAATACAAATAATTCAAATTTCAAACTGGCTTTCCAATTGTAAAATGCCTCATGAAATTCATCGTGCAGTTAGACAGCTTGACTGTATTGCGTTTTGGAAAGCTTCAGAATTCCGCACATTTCTTCTGTATTTGGGTCCTGTAATTTTAAAACATTTTTTACCTGAGAAGTTATACAGAAACTTTTTAATGTTGTTTTGTGTTGTTTTGTGCAGTTGTTATTTGTTCTTCAAAATTTTACATTGCTCATTTATTGAACTTAGCTAGTGATTTGTTTAAGGCATTTGTTGATGAATTCGGAAAATTATATGGTACTGATTTTATAGGCAGTAATATACATAACTTATTGCACGTAACAGATGATGTTAAAACTCTTGGTGAATTATCAACGTTCTCTACATATCCATTTGAAAGTGCATTGTATTGTATAAAACGTCTTTTACGGAATGGAAATAAACCACTAGAGCAAGCAGCAAAACGTCTAATAGAATTGTCAAAAAATAATACTTTAATAATTGAAAAACCCAATACTAAACATTTTCCGAAGTTAGAAAATGAAGATTTAAATAAAATAAATAAACTTCCAAATTGCAGTAAAGTGTATCGCAAAATATGGTTATTTGAGACATTTCTATTAACGAATGATGAAAACAACAAATGGTTTATGACTAAAAATAAAGAAATAGTTACTATGATAAACGTCATCGTAATTCAAGGTAAAATGTTTATATATGGACAAAGTTTGAAATTTAAACAAAATTTTTTCGAGTTACCAGTTCTTTCATCGTATTTAAATATATATTCTTGTAGAACAACTGCAGATAAACCTAAATTGTATTCATTAAATGATATTATGTGCAAATTAGTTTGTATTAAAAACAAAGATAATCTAGTATTTTTTCCACTAATACATACTTTGGATTTATGTAAATAAATGATGAGATTTAATATTGAGCTACATATGCATAAATATGAAAAAAATAAAAATTGTTTTTTATTTCAATTCATATTTTTTTGGTACAATTCTTATTCATAATTATTTGTAAGAATCACATTATTTTCCAAATTGTCCTCATTTCCACCTTGTGTCATGACTGCACTTTTTTCTTTCGTAGTGTCAATTCCTTTCCTGTAATAAAAAGAATTATAGTATAGTATAATATAAATTTTCGATTCAAAATAATCATACCTTCGTAATTGTGAAATTTGATTCCGTCGCGCCTGACTATTTCTCAATGCTAAATGCATATATTTTTCATTTTCAATTGCTGTAGAATTCGTGTCTGTAATCGAAACAACATTAAATATCGCACTCATTATATTTTTCTTGCTGCTAAAATTTTCTTTTTTTCCAGATTTAGAAACTCCAGTCCATGAAAACATTGTCAGAACGTCTCTATCAATTAATGCGTCCAAGATTACAGAAAATGTTTTCTGTGAAGAGAGTCTTGCTTTGTTATGTCCCACAAGCCTTTTCAAGGTACAAATCTAAAATGTAAATGAATATCATTGAAATTATGTTTCACATTTTTAAATGCGTTTCATGTTAGGATAATAAACATCAAAAATCTTGTCATTTTGAATCTTTTAAAAACTTCAAATAAAATAAACTACTAATAATAGTACTTACAGTTGCATGCATAAATTCAGAATTTTCCAATTTTTTTTCCAAATTGAAGACATCTTCTACAGAGATTGCTTTTAGTTTCTCTATGTCTTGTTCACCATTTTCAGAAAAAGTTTCCTGTGTACTGTGTAGAGATTTTATTATGAAATCAAGTTTGGTGTCCCATTTCAATACAACATCAGATAGGGCTTTCATTTCTGAAGAAAGAGTATTTTGTTGATTTATTAATATATTTATGTTTGCGTTCATAGCTGAAATCTTAGCTGATAGTGCTTGGAAATCACTTGGAAATGTTTGCTCGTCGCCAGTTTCAATCGCTTCAATTGCATTACATAGTCCATATAATGTACTTGTATTAGTAGAAGTATTGCCGATATTCTCTACAATATTAACGTACTGGATATTTGCATTTTCACCATAGACTTGAGACCTAATTTTCGAACAATAAATTAATAAATTATAATATTAATAAGTATTCAATTTTACTTACATATTATTTTCATTGTTATTTGGGGCTTTCGTATGAGGCGTATTCATGATATCACCAGTGGTTTGTGTTACATATTCTTGAGGAATATTAAAATTGAGATTGTTGGATGTATTGGCATGACTCCCGATGTTGCTGTCACTATCACTATTGCTGGATTGTTCACATTCTTCCGTGTCAGACTTTTTCGCCATCATTAGTTCATCGCGAAAAGCACGTTTATAAGAATCATAACGTCGTTTTATTTTACAAGGTTGAGGAATCCAAGTCGATAATGAGGGCAAAATTTTATCATTTTTAAACATCGATTGAGGTATAATCCTTAAAGGGGGCCAGTACACAATCGTTTTATTTTTCTCGTCTCTTCCTATCCATTGCGATGGAATAGTGCACAATGTTGCTTTTCCTAAAATTTGTAAATAATTTTTAATTACAAATATTAATTTCGAATCTCCATGCACTTTTTCATACACCTACCATTATCATCATATTGTATCACACAGAAAGGCATTTTAAATAAAATTAAGAAACAAAACACTTAATTCTCAAAATACTGTCAATTACACTATAAAATAAAATGCACTTGCACAATTATTCACAATTTGTTTACAATTACTTGACAATCAGCTGAAAATTAAACTATATATCAACAAAAACAATGTAATGCAATTTTATAGCATTTATTCAGCTACATAATGCTAATTAATTGCTGTAATATAGCTATTCAGCATTTTTTTGTATTATAATATGCAAGCATTTTATTAAGAAAGATAATGTTAAATTATTGCTGAAAAGAGAATCTCAATCTAGTAGCGATTATAATAGCGCAATTTAATGGCATATAATTGGCTAGAATATACTAAATAAATGCTATGTAATAGCATTCTAGCTGTTTTTAAATCAAAATTTTCAGCAAGTCAGCTGATTCAAAATGAAACGAATTCTATAAATTTATGTAGCTACTATTTTACAGGGCGTCCCACAGGAAAATGTGAAAACTAAGCAGTTGCTAGTTTTTAATATGTTTACAAATTACAAGAACAACAAAATTGCCTTCAATAAAAAAATACTAGTAATTCAATATAATAATAAATAAAATATTTTTACTCTAGAACTATTTGATATTGACAAGCGGTGACCTCTGAGCTTTCGGAGGAGAGGTAAAATACCGTAAGAACTTTGCTGTTGGTTTTTTCTTTTTATTTCTTACAATTATTCCCATTTACTTGGAATCGGCTCTTGTAGTTTTGCTATATTGCTGATTGCTATACTACATTTTATTTTGTACGTCATATTTTATCTTGTCATTCAAAATTTGCGAGTTCACGTCGCTTTTGATTTACCTGGTCTTGTGATATTTCGACATCTAACATTTTCTAGTTATATGCCCTGCATCTTTCATCATAACACGTTCATAACAGTGGTATTTGCATTTGCATTCTCTTAATTGTGTATACAATTGGTATCATCCTGTAATTCCCGCGTACATATTGTTGTAAAAAATTGAATTTTTCTTTTTTATGTTCTTTTCTTTAACCCTTTTCCGTAAAAAGAAAAGGAGAAAGGGTCAAAATTCAGCCCAAAAAAAGGGTAAAGAAAGGAACAGAGGACGAAAATTAGGAGGCCGAGCGGAGCCTTGATAAAAAAAAGAATGATGACGAAAAAAAAAAACAAAGAAAATAAGGGACGGAAACAAATTTGAATAAAGAAAGAAAAAAAAAATTTTCACTTACCAAAAAAAAACCTTTTATTTAAACACACAAACAAAAAAAAATTTAACAAAAATTTCACAAAAAAAAAATTTTTAAATTTCTTTTACAAAAAAAAAACAATTTTACTTTTTTTTTTTTTTTTAAAAAAAATAACTACTTTTTTTTTTTTTTAAAAAAACTACTTTTAAAAAACTACTTTAAAGAACTACTTTTTAAAAAACTACTTTAAAAAGAACTACTTTTAAAAAAAAAAAAAAACTACTTAAAAAAACTACTTTTAAAAAAACTACTTAAAAAAATTTAAACAAAACACAACTCTACTTTCGCACTCTTTAAAATTTAAGTAAAAAAACTCTACTGTGTTGTGACGAGCCTGTTTATATACGCTCGTCACACAAAGAAAACAAAGTAAACAGTTGTATTCTGGAATTCTCTATCAATTCGCTGCCCGCCGTAACGTCAACGGATTGACAGAAAATTCCAGTGACAACGTTCGTTGTGTTTTGCTGAATCTGTTATGTAAAAAAGAGAAGAAGATGATGACATTTTCTGTTTCAAGTGACAATGTCAAAAATTACAAAATGTAAACAAAGTGTTGACAAGTTACAGGTAAGTACAACAAGTTATGTTAATTTTAATTTTAATTATTTAATTAAATTTTATGGATTAATTTATTCCTTTTTTTTTTCAGGTTTACAACACGACCCCCCGTTTAAGAGCTCAAAGTCCCAACTGAGCGTCTAGATGTGGCTGACAGGCAGGGATTACTAGAGTAGACCTGGTGGGATCCTGAAATCCTCCAGCTGCTGCGCTTACCTGCAAAGAAAGGAAAAAAAAAAAAAAAACAAGCTTTGCGCAGTAAATAGGTTCGGCACAAATAAAATTAAAATAGTTAATTTAATTAAACATCTAGGCTCGTCGGAAGGGAGGAGGGAGTGAGGAGGGTAGACTGATAAGAAAACATGACAAAATAAAAGGTTAGGAAAGAAACGGACATGAGAAGGGGTAAAGTAACGTCAGATAGTTGCTGTGGCTAAACGATCGCGGTGGACGACACTTGTTCGGTTCGAAGTCTTATGCCTAATTTTATAGACGACATCTGTGACCAATTCGATTATTTCGTATGGACCATCCCAGTCTCGTTGTAGTTTAGGGCTATAGCCTCTCTTTCTCTTGGGGTTATAAAGCCAGACAAAGTCTCCAATTTTAAAAGGGTTTGCTTTCGCGGACAAATCGTAACGGTCTTTCATTCTCCGACTAGCTTCTGTGAGCTGTGACCGGTTGAAAGAGTAGACCTTCGAAAGTCTTTCCTGAAGATTTTCTACATAGGTGGGTACATCCTGCAGATGTTGATCTGGAGGCCCACCAGTTAGTAATTGGAAAGGAAGTCGAAGTTCACGTCCCAAATTTAGGAAAGCGGGAGTGTTTTGCGTGGACTTTTGAACCGAAGAGCGATAAGCAAGGAGAAGGAAAGGCAGGTAGGTATCCCAATCTTTTTGGTGTTTGTCTACAAATTTGGAGAGGTAGTCTAGGATGGTTCTGTTGAAACGTTCGACAAGACCATCACTCTGAGGGTGTAGGGCAGTGGTTCGCGTCTTTTCGATCCTAAAGCGGCGAAGAATCTCCTTAAATACCGCGGACTCAAAATTACGTCCTTGGTCGGAGTGTAGTTGTTTACATAACCCGAATCGCGAAAAGACTTGGCTGACCAATACTTCTGCTACCGTTTCAGCAGTTTGGTCTGGGATCGCAAACGCTTCAGGCCACCTGGTGAAGTAGTCCATCATGACTAGGATGTATTTGTTGCCATTACCAGTTACAGGTAGTGGCCCTAGTATGTCAACGGCAACTCTCTCGAACGGGTAGCCAGAAACTCGCACCTGTAAGGGTGCCCTCGTTCGAGGAATTGGCCCTTTTCTTTGCTGACATACTGTGCAGCGAAGGCAGTAGCGCTTAACACCTGCAGATAGTCCTACCCAATAATATCTCTCGCGTACCTTCGCGAGGGTTTTCTCAATACCAAAATGGCCACCGGCCGGACTATCGTGCATGTGCTTCAGTACTTCTGCCTGTAAGCACTCAGGAACCAACACCTGTAGCTGATAGGGAGGATTGGGGGAATGGCGGTAGATAACGCCATCCTTAAGGACTAGAGAAGAGAACATGGACCAGTAGGATTTAAGAGTGGGGGCGGCCGAGCTCAATGATTCGGCCTCAGGTCTACCGCTAGAACTTAGCCACTGTCGAACTGCTTGCAGGTCCGGATCGGTTGCCTGAATCTGTCCCATGTCCATGGCTTGTATGGCTGCAGTCTTCACCAGCAACATCTGTTTTTCGTCAAGCCTGCTACAGTAGACACAGGACGAAGACTCGCAAGGACGACGAGAGAGAGCATCCGCGTTGCCATGATTCTTCCCTGCACGGTGTTGAATCTCAAAATCAAACTCCTGTAGCCGCTCTATCCACCTTGCAACTTGTCCTTCAGGCTCTCTAAAGTTCATCAACCATCGCAGAGATGCGTGGTCGGTGCGCAATAGAAAGCGTCTTCCGAGGACATAGGGGCGAAAATGGGCTACAGCTTTCACAACTGCCAAGAGCTCCCTTCGCGTTACACAATAATTCCTCTCGGGTCCGCTCAACGTCTTACTGTAGAATTCGACGACCTTTTCCTCGCCATGCTGGAGCTGTGACAGGACCGCCCCCCATGCAAATTGACTGGCATCAGTGTCGAGGATAAATGGATCATGGTCATTCGGTTGTGCTAGTACAGGCGCCTGAGTCAACTTCTCCTTCAAGGTCTGAAAAGCACGGTCACACTCCGGTGTCCATTCAAACCTTGAGGCCTTCTCAGTAAGTCCAGTAAGTGGCTTACTGATTGAAGAGAAGTCTCGCACAAAACGTCTATAATACGCACACAGACCGAGAAAAGACTGGACATCTTTCTTGCTACTGGGTCTAGGCCAGTTACGCACAGACTCAATCTTTTCAGGGTCTGTAGAGAGTCCTCGCTCCGAAATCACATGCCCCAAAAATCTGACTTCTCGGCGACATAGATGGCATTTCTTGGGCGATAGTTTCAAGCCCGCTTGAGATAAGCGATGAAATACCACTCTTAAATTCTTCAGTAGGATATCGAAGGATTCGGCATGTACCAGTAGGTCGTCTAGGTATCCTAGGGACATAGTATAGGGAATATCATGCAGCACTATCTCCATCAAGCGCTGGAAAGTTGCAGGAGCATTGGTCAGACCAAAAGGCATTACATTGAATTCGTATAATCCCGAACCGATACTAAACGCGGTTTTTTCTTTATCATCGGGATGCATTTCCACTTGGAAATATCCCGAGAGAAGATCTAAAGACGCAAACCACTTTGACTTACCCAAAGCTTCGAGAGTAAGGTCAATACGCGGTAGAGGATAGGAGTCCTTTTTGGTAACTTCGTTTAAACGCCGATAATCGATGCAGAAACGGAGCGAACCATCTTTCTTTTTCACCAAGACTACCGGAGAACTCCAAGGGCTGGTAGAGGATTGAATGACACCTTGTTCTTTCATTTCCTTAACCATTTGTTCAGCCTCAACTCGTCTAGAGAAAGGGATACGACGAGGAGGTTGTTTAACGGGTTGTGCGAGGCCGGTGTCTATTTTGTGTCGAAGGATACTAGTTCGTCCGATGTCTTCTTTAGATTTAGAAAAGACAGATTGGAACTCGATAAGAAGATCTCTTAAAGCAGATTGTTGGACAGGTTGAAGTCCTTCACTACTAGATAGGAAGAGGTCATTCAAATGAGAAGGCAGTGTAGTAGCAATAGGAATTTCTCGAACTTCATTACACAGGATAGTCAGGTCAGTATCCAAATGGGCCACAGGTAAGCGACTAGGTAGGGTAATAGTTTGGTAGGATAGATTAGAAATCCTAGTCCATACCTGGCCATTGGATACACGAGAAATAGAAGAAATCAGACACATCTGTTCCGGCAGCAAAGAGGAAGCTGAGAGGAGAACATCCGTGTCTGTAGGAAGGGTTGTGTAGAGGGGAATTAAAATCTCCTGAGAGGGATGAAGTTCGAGGGTTTTTAAAGTTTTTGCTAAGAAGGAAGGTGAATGGTTTAAGGGCACTGCTTCTTCTTGTATATGAAGTAGATCTTTTTCCAAATCTAGGATACAGTGATGTTGCTTTAAGAAATCCATTCCCAGGATGCAATCGTCAAAGATTTCTGCAGAATAGACATAGTGTTTAGTAGAGAACTTACCTACCAAAAAATCAACGCAAACTGTACCTTCGACTGGGATGGTTTCACCAGTAACACTTTGTATTTGTGCAAATGAAGGCATGACTTCGACCGGACAAGAGCATCTCCGCAGTACTCTAGGATTTACTATAGTCCTAGTAGCACCAGTATCGACTATCATCATAACAGGGACTCCATTGACAGAGCCTAGGAGGTTAAGGTTAGGACCAGCTGTGACAACTGTGATAGGAATTAGGGATGGGGCCTTATTCTCCACTAACTTCGGCCCCCATAGGTCAGTGGAGATTAGTTTAAAGGATTATTAAAGGTACTCGAAGGGTCATCAGAACGACATAGGGCTGGTATAATCCTAGAAGTTGACTCTGATGAAGAGGGTTGTTCGAAAATCGAAGAAGAAGTGGAAGGTTTAGTAGAAACCGATTGGTTAGATGCCGTAGACAAGTCTGTCGAGTATGTAGGTGGACTAGATTTAGGTATAGGACAATTTGTATGTCCAGAAATTGGACTGATAACCGATTGGTTACAGTGCACCGGAGGGGATGTTCTAGTCACGTCGACAGTAGTAGTTACAGGGGATTGACTGACCAAAGGTAGGGGTGTAGCATTTGGATAATTATTTGAAGAATCCGAAAAATTGTTGATTGCTAAATTAGGGTGAACTTTCAACGAAGAATTATGGGTGATTACAGGGCTAGGTGGATCAGCTATGACACTATTTGAACAAGGGGTGGTAGGAATGGTGGCTGTGGGACTAACATTAGAAACGAGTGTGGAATTTGAATTAGAAATATGTGCAGTATTGGAACCAAAATTGTTACGAAGGCTAGGGTAATTAAAGTCAGAAGGAATTATAGGCTTTTGGATAGGCGTGGCTGTACCTTCAGAACTAGAGACATTAGGACGAGAGATAGGCATTGTACTGTTAGGGTATGCGTTAGGATTAGAAATATCGATGTTGTTGGTACGAGGGGTAGGACTAGAAGCAGTAGATGAGGTGACTGTAGAGTTTTGGGGTCTTGAATTAGTACCCAAGAGAACTATATTCGTGGCTTGAGGAGTACGGGCACTGGAGACTACATCAAATTGGACCCTGTCACCACGCTGCAATGCTACTTTCCCCAGTGGTTTCATTGCATCGCGATGCAAAAATATCTCCTCATTGGTGTCGTCTCTCACGATAAACCCAAAATGTTTGTCAGCGTTGAAGAATTTGATTCTACCAGTCACCCCAGTCGCTAAGGTAGGACAACCAGTTGGAGTGTCTTGTATCGGGAAGCTCAACTTGCACTCCTCTAAGCTGAGCTGTTGGCTTTTCCCGATTTCTTAGCTTTATTGGTTTTTTCCTTGTTCTGGACGACCGCTTGATTTACCCGGATCCCTCTTCGGCTTATCCGTGTTGCATCCCTGCTAGCTTCCATTCTACTAGCTAGTGCCAGAGCTTCCTCCAAGCACTCAGGGGCTGCATCACGGACACGCTGTTGGACCTCCAAATCAAGAAGTCCGTCCACAAATTGTCCTAGAGCTATCCTGTCTCTTGCCGTCTCAGGACAGTCTGGAAAGGCTAGGTACACTAATTTTTCTACCTGCGTGGCAAATTCTGGGAGTGATTCCCTATCCCTCTGTATTCGACCACGCAGTTGGATATGAGCCACCGATTGCCTATACTGAATGCTGAACCTATTGTCTAAGGCTCGATCCAGCAGGTGGTAATCGTCTTGAACGGCTCTGGGTAGTGTTTCGAAGAAGGCTAAGGCCGTTCCTGTCAAATGAGGTGCCAAGCCAAGGGCCTTAAATTCATCAGGCCAACCATTCGCCCTTGCTACCGCGTCGAAGTGCGACCTATAATTTTGCCATGGCTCCCTACCATCGTATTCCCTAGGATTGATTTTCATATAAGGATGGCCACCAGACACAGTACTCCTGCCACTATTAGTATAGGGCCCGTCAAAATGTACATTCGATCGATTTCGACTATGCATTGGCTCGTATAAACTGTTATAGACCCGATGGCTGGAAGTAGGAGGGTCTACATTTGTCGGAAAGCAGGATTCTAGCCGTCGAGCGTACGTGTCTGTCTGATGACCTATGGTAGAAAGCCTAGGTTCCATATTGGTCTCATGGGCTAGGTAAGTCTGGTCCATGTTCAGACGCGAGGAGGCAAAAGCAATTTCTGTCTCAACGGAAGGTCTAGTAAAAACTGTATGGCTTGTCATTTGGTTAGGCCTTTGGGTAGATAACTCATTAATTGAATTCCGTTGGGTAGAAGTAGGTAGGTTGGCAATAGAGGAGAGGACTGGAGAGGGTTCTGTAAGAACATGTGTAGCCACAGAGGTAGGCTGAACACCAATAGAAGTACCCAATGTCTCAGATAAAGTCATTTGTCTCAAAAGGGGGTTTATTTGAGGGACTGTATCCAAAACGGGAACTGTAGGTGCAGATCTGACGACCTCTGGAGTAGGTATATCTGTAGAATGGGCCACTGTATCTGTTCGGGCTGAGTTGAGTACCCTATTATTACTCTCTATATGCTCAACTCTCTGTGATAGACCTCTGAGGGCATTAGTCACTTCAGAAATCATCTGGACCTGTAGTGTCATCTGCCGGGCAAGATCTAATAGAGTGGACTCAGTCAAGTTGTTTGGTGTAGAAGCTTGACTTTCTCTACCCTCTGGTGTCGTTGATTTGTCAGTATCAGACATGATAACTCAGAAAACAAATGAAAAGAAAGATAGACAGAAATGGAATGGAAAATGTACCCAAATTCAGGAAAGGAATAGACTGAATGTAAAAGAAAGGAATTACAAAGTTCAACTTTAAAGGAAAGTCAAGGATGCAACAAGAAAACAAGAAGTTCGAGACACCCTGTAAAATTGATAAAGTTATGTACTGCACTGATATCGTAACCTGTTGCCCACACAGCTGAAATAAAATAAAAAATGAACACCCTGTATATAGAACAACGCTGTACAAATAAATGTATTCCACACTATATACCAGCAGTGTAGAATACCCAACAGAAATTTATGTAATAAAAAAAACAAAATTGGTATATCTCCCTCACGCGCAAAAGGAAACGGAGAGAAAAGAAAAGAACCACACTGTAAAAATAAATGTTTATCAAATGACAAAAAAAAAGAAAAAAAATCGTTGTATCTTACACAGAATAAGAGAAAAGAAAGAACCACCCTGTAAAATAATAAAGAAAAAAAAACTGTTTGTACAAAATAAAAGAAGTAAAATGACTACCCTGTACAAAAAAATACTTGTAAAACGCGAAAAAGAGGAAAAAATGATCAACCTGTAACCCTATGGTAAAACAAAATCAAGAAAATTTGTATAAAAAAAATTTGTATACAATTATGAAAACGAGAACAACACAAAAAAAACAATCACCCTGTAGGAATAAGTCGAAAATTTTCTTTGTTTGTTTGCTTTATACTTCAAACAAAGAAAATGATTATAAAGACGACGTATTACGCGTGTATAACGGCGGAAAAATACGCGCGTAAAGATTATGATTTTTAAAAATAAAACACCGTTTTCCACTAAAAAAATAAAAGAAAAGAAATCAAGGGCACAAATAAAACACTGTTTTTTTTTTTTTTTTTTTTTTTGTTTTGTAAATTTATTTTTTCCAGAAAAAAAAATGATTTTTGGTTTCTTTTTTTTTCACAATAAAAAAAAAAATTCTTTTTTATTTTACAATTTTTCTTTTTTTTTTTTTTCTTTTTTTTTCTTTTTGCACTTTTTTTTTTTTTTTCTTTATTTTTCCCTGTAAAAAAAATCAAAAAAAAAATAACAAAAACGACAATTTTTCAAAAAATTTTGAATTTTCTATAAAAAAGAGAAAAAAAATGATGTGTGTAGTGTCGTTACTACACTTTTTGTTATACTTTGTACACACAGTACAAAGTAGATGAAAATAGAAAAATAAATGCTGCTTTAAGTACAATGGAGCAGCAAAGCGTCGTCAAAAATTATTTTTTCTTTTTCTTTTCTTTTGAAGAAAAAGAAAAAATGATCCTGAAAAAGGATAATAAAAGTAAAAAAAAATGTAAAAAAAAAGGAAAGGAGGTGGTAAGATCTTATTTCTAAGATCGTTCGAAACGATACCACCCCACACCTGACACCAATGTTGTAAAAAATTGAATTTTTCTTTTTTATGTTCTTTTCTTTAACCCTTTTCCGTAAAAAGAAAAGGAGAAAGGGTCAAAATTCAGCCCAAAAAAAGGGTAAAGAAAGGAACAGAGGACGAAAATTAGGAGGCCGAGCGGAGCCTTGATAAAAAAAAGAATGATGACGAAAAAAAAAAACAAAGAAAATAAGGGACGGAAACAAATTTGAATAAAGAAAGAAAAAAAAAATTTTCACTTACCAAAAAAAAACCTTTTATTTAAACACACAAACAAAAAAAAATTTAACAAAAATTTCACAAAAAAAAAATTTTTAAATTTCTTTTACAAAAAAAAAACAATTTTACTTTTTTTTTTTTTTTTAAAAAAAATAACTACTTTTTTTTTTTTTTAAAAAAACTACTTTTAAAAAACTACTTTAAAGAACTACTTTTTAAAAAACTACTTTAAAAAGAACTACTTTTAAAAAAAAAAAAAAACTACTTAAAAAAACTACTTTTAAAAAAACTACTTAAAAAAATTTAAACAAAACACAACTCTACTTTCGCACTCTTTAAAATTTAAGTAAAAAAACTCTACTGTGTTGTGACGAGCCTGTTTATATACGCTCGTCACACAAAGAAAACAAAGTAAACAGTTGTATTCTGGAATTCTCTATCAATTCGCTGCCCGCCGTAACGTCAACGGATTGACAGAAAATTCCAGTGACAACGTTCGTTGTGTTTTGCTGAATCTGTTATGTAAAAAAGAGAAGAAGATGATGACATTTTCTGTTTCAAGTGACAATGTCAAAAATTACAAAATGTAAACAAAGTGTTGACAAGTTACAGGTAAGTACAACAAGTTATGTTAATTTTAATTTTAATTATTTAATTAAATTTTATGGATTAATTTATTCCTTTTTTTTTCAGGTTTACAACAATATTCTTGTCATATAAGTTTCTTATCTTGTCTTAGCGCCCAAGTCCAATGCGTGCAACAACAGCGAAAGCAGCAGAATAGAAAAAATGCTGCTCTCTGGAGTCATAATAAATAAACTCTATGGCAGCAGCAGCATTATAAATAAACATCACTTTTTAATTCAGTATTTCTCTTTTCCAACTATACATTTATTATAATTTTTCTTCCATTTTATTAAACATTTTTTTTAAAATTTTTAGAAAACAACTACTTGTAACAGGTAAGCCGGTGACAGATGATTATTACTGACAGGCAGCAGGCAGGAAAATTAGAAATAATGCTAACCGAGCAGTATTTTTTGCTGTCGCAATTGTTGCCGCTGCCGTATTAGAACTATCTCAATATAAAAAACAACGGTGCAAACGATTTTGCTGTTGCTGTCGCTGCTGCTGCCGTGCATTGCACTTGGGCTTAAAGCCCATCTTAGTAATGATTTTTGACTTCTATTATTTTTTTATAAAATATTTTTATTATCTAATTTTTTATATATTTGAGCTTTGAGGCGCATATATTATACGACAGTTTTTTTTCAATTCAGTCGATAAAGTATACTTCGCATATAAAATTCAATATCATTAATCCGAAAAAATCATTATAAATATATCTTTATATAATATATGTATTATAAATACCTACTATAAATCAAATTTGCATGCATGCTCATTTTCCATTGACATAAGTGCTAAAAAAAAATTCAAAATTTGTTAACATTTCTTCAATGCTGAATTAATGCTAAAAATTAATTGAAAAATATTTAAATTCAATAAAAAATATACAAACACGCCATAACTACATATACGTGTGTATGTATAGGTATACGATTGCTGTGAATTAGCAAATTTATATGCATTAAAATTCAAATTATTGCTTTTATATAGCTGAAAAATAGCAAGATCTCTCTAATTGTTTTTAGCAATTTGTACGATTGTACATAATTAAATTCTGAACATAATGCTGATTATGTAAAGTACATAAGTTCATTCAAGTGCATTTACCTGTACATCTTTTTTTGCTTAAGCGACAATTGTGCAATTTCAATAATTACAAGAATTAAATGCTTAGATGTTCAAATATGTAATAAAGTTTATTGTTATAATTATTATTAATATATGTTTGTACGTGTTTAATATAGTTCATAAGTAATTATTTTGTATATAAATAACCAAATTGATTGATCGAATTTAGAAATAAATAAATTTCTGAAAGTATAACATCAAGTCTTTCTCTTGTTATTTACATTTGGTCCTTCGAGCCTTAAAACCACTTCTTTTGTAAGAATTTTTGTCTACAAGAGAAGAAAATTAAATCATAGTATACAATTGGAATACTTGTAGAACAAGTGTCTTCAAGTAATCAAGAAAAAATTGTATAGAAATCTTGTAGAATCATTGTCTACAAGAATTAATATTATAATAGTCTGTGGATAACTTTCTTCAGACTTTCAATTTATATATATAAACAAAAAAAAAAAAAAAACAGATTAATCCTTTCATTAGTAGTATAAACCAATACGAACATGGAGGATTTAGTAAAGGCGCAGAAAACTATTTACACAAAAATCCAGAAACTTAAGACTAATTTATCGAAAGACTCTGCAGAAAGGAAAACCAAAGAATACGCAGAAGCAAGATTAAGTTTGCTGAATAACCTGTGGAATGAAGCAGTCAGGAATAATATAGAGATCGAAGAGCTAAAAGACATACATTTAACGCATTTATATTTTCAAAATAAGAATTTTGAGCTGTTAGAAAAAATGACGGAGGAAGTAAGAGAACAATTAGAATTAATTCTGAAAGACGCATTACAAAGGTCAAAAAACACTGAAAACATTCAGGAACAATATAAGTTGATCAATAAGCAGAATGAATTAATAAATGCATTGAATAGATGCATTTATAAATTAAAAGAAAAAATAGAGAGTGAAACATCGATGGCGTTTTTTACACAGAATATGAAGAATTTAGAAGATTATTGGCAACGAATAGTTCAAAATCATGTTGACATTGTAGCATTAGGAAAAGTCAAAGATAATTACTTTGACTTGAATATGTTTACTCTGGCAGAAGAAAATTATCAGAAGACGACAGTTAAAATACAAGAGAAATGTTTAAAACTACAACCACCACAACTGCAAGTATCAACATCTACGACTTCTCAGATACAAGCACCTGCTATTAAAGAAACGAATATTAAACTACCGAATATTGATATACCGAAGTTCAACGGGGATTATTTACAATGGAAATCGTTTAGAGATTTGTTCATAGAATTAATCCACAACAACTTAGCCATCGGAAAGACTCAAAAACTCTTCTATTTAAAATCAAACTTGATTGGAGAGCCGCTTGAGTTAATAAAACATTTACAGATTACAGCAGACAATTATGACATTGCCTGGTCAACACTGGATAAATGATATAACAATTTAAGAACATTGGTATCAGTTCAGGTGAAAGCATTGTTAAACCAACCAAACATTAGCAAAGAGTCAGCGACATCTGTTAAGAGATTACACGATATATCCAACGAATGTTTATTGGCGATAAAGGGTTTAGGTGTGAGTACAACTAATTGGGATCCATTGGTAATTTATTTATTAACTCAGAAATTGGATAGAGAGACACATAGGTTATATGAACAGTCCTTGCAATCCCCAAAAGAATTGGAAACAATGGAACATTTTTTCGAGTTTTTAGAAAATCGTTTTCACTCTCTAGAAGCGTTAGAAAATAAAAATACTGCAACTAGCGAAAAACAAGTCAAAACATTCCATGGTTCAATAAAGTTATCGTGTCCAGTGTGCCAACAACAGCATAAAATTTACATATGTAACAAGTTCAAAGCCATGAGTTACCAACAAAAAATGGATATAGTTCGAAAACACAAACTTTGTGAGAACTGTTTAGTCAATGGGCACTTTGCTGCAAACTGTAGAAGCTGGTCGTCGTGCAAAGTATGTCACAAAAGGCATCATACGCTAATTCACAACTCCACAGGTGCACAACGAAGTAGTCAACAAAAGCCGTGTGAAATAAATAGAATCACTGCAGGTAAAACGAATCCATCATCAACTGAAACAAAGGTTACTGCAAATATAGCTGCTAGTATTGCAACTTACAAGCCTAAAATCTTATTAGCCACGGTAGTATTACGAGCAAAGAGCAGGAATGGTAATTTCATAGAACTCAGAGCACTTGTAGATCAGGGTTCACAAGCTACATTTATATCTGAAGACGCGGTTCAAAGGCTACGACTTCGAAAATATAAAAGTCAGGCCCACGTAACTGGAATTGGTGGGGCTAATGCGGGGAGAATAAAGGCCAGCGTTGAATTATTTTTATATCCCAGATTTGTGTCTAATTACGTGTTGCACACGAAAGCACTGATTCTGCCTAAGTTGACTGGTGTCCTGCCAACGGAAGAAATTGCTGTGACGACAGGTGAATGGAAACATTTGATAGGACTGCAGCTAGCGGATCCTGAATACCATCTACCTGGAAGGATAGATATAATCTTAGGTGCAGATAATTTTGCAGATATAATCCTAGAAGGAGTTATAAAAGGAGAAAATAAAACACCAGTAGCTCAGAATACTAAATTTGGATACATTTTATCAGGTGAAATTCAAAACAAAGAAAAGAATGGTGCCAACGAAGTAAGGTGTTTCGTCACAGAAACTGAAGTGGATATCGCTACAGAATTATGCAAATTCTGGGAGAATGAAGAATTTATGGTTGAAAGAAAGTTTACATCAGAAGAGGAAGAATGTGAAAGGCACTTTAAAGAAAATTATAAACGCGGAGCTGATGGAAGATATGCAGTAAGAATCCCGTTTCATACTACTCCGAATGCAGAAGAATTAGACGGCTCACGCGAATTAGCGTTAGCAAGACTTTTTCAACTGGAAAAAAGATTTAAGACGAACAAACAGTTAGAAGTTATGTATAAAGAATTTATTAATGAATATATTCGCCTCGGGCATATGGTACCTGTGGAAGAAGATGCTGAAGTTAAATATTATCTACCACATCATGCGGTATTCAAGCATGAAAGTACAACTACAAAACTCAGAGTTGTTTTTGATGCTTCAGTTAAAAGAAACTCAAAAAAGAGTTTGAACGACATAATGATGATAGGGCCGAATCTGCAGCAGAATTTAACAATGATACTTCTGAAGTGGCAAAAATATAAAATTGTACTTACCGCTGATATAGAGAAAATGTATCGGCAGATCGGAATAGACAATCGAGATCAAGACTTACAAAGGATTTTGTGGAGAGATTCACCGAATGGAGAGATAAAAGAATATAAATTAACCACAGTTACATATGGCACTGCAGCAGCACCGTATTTAGCGATACGCACGTTGAGACAATTGGCGTATGACGATGGCAAGTTGTATCCGTTGGCAGCTGATGCTTTGTTACATGACACATATATGGATGATGTTGTGACAGGAACAAATACCATTCAGGAAGCACAAAGTAAATGTACACAGTTATTAGCATTATTAAAAGGTGGAGGTTTCAATTTAAGAAAATGGAGTAGTAATGATTTAAGAATTTTGAAACTACTGCCTCCTGAATTAAGAGAATCGGCAGATGATAGGAAATTTGACGAAGGAGAATCGGTTAAAGCTCTAGGAGTTCATTGGATTCCAAAAACAGACACCTTCAGATTCCGGATACAGCTGCAACCAGATCCTGTTATCATAACCAAGAGAACCATTTTATCAGAAGCAGCAAGAATTTTCGATCCGATTGGTTTACTCTCTCCTGTCATCATTAAAATAAAATTACTATTTCAACAAATCTGGTTAGAGAAACTAGAATGGGATGATGCAGTATCAGACGAAATTCTGGAAAATTGGAGTAGGATAAAAGCAGAATTGCCAGCCTTAGAAAAGATAGAGATAGAAAGATGGTTTGGATATGAAGGTGAATTTAGTACATGTCAGCTGCATGGATTTTGCGATGCCTCTGAAAAGGCATACTGTGCAGCTGTGTACATAAGAACAATATCAAAAGATGGTCAACTGTTTACTAAATTATTGACAGCAAAAACGAAGGTAGCGCCGTTGAGGTCAAAGGTATCACTACCAAAGATGGAACTCAATGGTGCACTATTATTAGCTCGTTTAATGAGTATGGTTGAAAAGGGTCTGGAAATAAAAAATATACAGCGCTTTGCGTGGACAGATTCGACCATCGTGCTGTCCTGGATAAATAAAGAACCGCATAAGAGTGAAACATTTATAGCCAATAGGGTGTCTGAGATACAAGCATTAATAAAACCGCTTCACTGGGCCCACGTAGATTCAGAGAGCAATCCTGCTGATCTAGCTACTCGTGGTATCTATCCAAAGGCTCTGAATGCGAATAGTATGTGGTGGAAAGGGCCAGGATGGCTTCAGAAAAATGACTTACCTATGCCACAAACCATAGAAGTATCAGGTCACAGTAGCAAGATCACCGAACAAGAAGAAATATCATTGATGGGTCAATTGCTACAAAAATATTCGTCATTGAGTCAATTACAAAGAGTTTTATGCTACTGTATTAGATATTTATATAACTTAAAAAATCCTGCAGCACGTAAAACTGGTTACATCACGGCTGATGAGCTAGAATACTCTTTGATAAAATTAGTAAAGGTTACTCAGGAGCAGTATTTTGGCGAAGAGTTAAAATTATAAGAAAAAAATCAACCAATAAATAAAACCAGCAGATTGTTTTCTCTAAATCCGCAGTTGGATAAAAACAAGGTTTTACGAGTCGGTGGAAGACTAGAAGAGGCTGCAATAACGTTCAACAGTAAACATCCAATAATACTGCCATATAAAAGCGAGTTAACAAATCTTGTAATTACTCATGCCCATCTTAGAACATTACATGGAGGAAATTTCAAGACATTGGAGTATTTAAGACAGAAATTCTGGATCTTGAATAGCCTTAAATCTGTGAAAGTCCAGTTGCATCGTTGTGTAACATGTCATAAATTTAAAGCTGTGTCGGCAACACAACAAATGGGAAATTTGCCGCCACCATGATTAGCTGTAACTCGACCATTCAGGAATACTGGGGTAGATTATGCTGGACCATTGACTCTGAAATCATTTGCTGGCAGAGGGATAAAAACTTACAAAGGCTACATTGCGCTTTTTGTCTGCTTAAGTACTAAAGCAATACATCTGGAGGTGGTCAGTGATCTGACGTCGCAGGCATTTTTAGCAGCATTTAAAAGATTTGTAAGTAGGAGAGGTCCGGTGGCAAACGTGTACAGTGATAATGGAACAAATTTTGTTGGTGCGAGCAAAATATTGGCTGATCTCTTCAAACAACCACATTATGAGGCGGAGGTAGCCAGTGAACTAGCAAAAGAAAGTACACAGTGGCATTTTTTCCTCCTGTCTCTCCACACTTTGGTGGACTGTGGGAAGCAGGAATTAAGGCAACAAAACATCATATGATCAAGATAATAGGAGAGAAGATATTAACGTTCGAAGAAATGACAACGTTGATGGCGATGATCGAGGCATGTTTAAATTCGCGGCCATTATGTCCACTGACGAACGATCCTGAAAGTTTAGAGGTCTTAACACCTGGACATTTTTTAATTGGTTCTCCTATCCTGACACTACCTCAAGAAGAATACAGTGATAACACTACACTACGAACTAAGTGGCATGAGCTAGACAGGATGCATCAAACATTTTGGAAAAGATGGTCTACCGAATACTTAGCCAGATTACAACAAAGACCAAAATGGGCGCAACGGCAGCCAAACATCGAAATTGGAAACATCGTGTTGATTAAAGAGAAGAATCTTCCACCTACCAGATGGGCTTTGGGACGAGTGGTGGACACGCATCCTGGAAAAGACGGGTTAGTCAGAGTGGTGTCATTAAAAACCAAATCAGGGATTATTGAAAGAAATATTACGAACATATCGCTATTACCGATACTAGATAATGATCTGGAAAATAACACTGGTGAGCAACAACTATCTAATAGCAGTCCTGCACAACAGACAAGAGCTAGCAATAAAGACATAACGTGTACACATAAGCGTAAAGATGAGAATATCCATGTAAACCAGAGATCGAAAAGGCGAAGGCTGTCCAATGATATAAAAACATCGAATGAAGCAACATGTCAGTCTAACAGAATTAGAAAAAGCCCACGTTACAGCAACACCAACAACTCTCTACTAATCACTATACTCATAGGCTTGCTTGTGGTGCTAGCGAGTGCAGAAAATTCATTTCAGAGTTATTCTGTCTCTAAATTTAATAAAGAGCAAGGTCTCTACTTTGAGACAATTGCTGGTGCTAATGTTTATAGCAATGAATGGACGTTGGTCGTACACTTTGATCATTCAGCATACTGGAAACAGTTAACGTCCATTAAAAATGCGATCGGGCAGGTAAAACCAATCTGTGACATTTTGCCAAAGGAACATGAATTCAAAGCATACTGTACATCTATGGTAAATCAGTTAAACCATCAGATTACGGAAATAGAGGATTCAAATCAACTAATTTATCAGCAAAACGGGAAAACTGAGAACAACAACAGACGGAAACGAGCACCACTATTTGGATTTGTAGGTAACTTAGCTAGCTCACTATTTGGCGTGTTAGACCAGGAGTTTGCCGAGAAATACGAAGCACAAATAGCAGCCGTAAAGAAAAATGCTGACAACGTTAAACAGTTATTAAGCCAGCAGACATCTATAGCCGATTCCACATTGAATATCATAAAACGAGAGCAATTAGACGTTCATCAGCAATTTGTAGCGATCAAGCAACAAGTAATAGCTTTACAAGACGATATAAATAACTCTCAGGCAGATCGCAAGGTCGTCGAAAGGTTCAACTCAGCTACATTACTATTGTCACTAGAAGTAAACAACATTCGCCATATACAGCAGGCCTTATTATCCGTCTTGACAGATTCTCGTCAGGGAAAGATTAATACGTTGCTATTGACACCTGAACAGCTAAAAATACAACTACAAATTATCAGACAACATTTACCTGTTGATATTAGAGTTCCAGAAGATCCAAACGGCAATTCAGTGTTGACATTATATACTCTTATGCGAGCGAAGGCCAGAATTACATTGAACAACGTTTTGTTTGAGATCAGAATACCTCTCCTGGACGCCCAGGACTTTATAATATATCATCTTATACCTATTCCGTTGAACTATGCTCAGAAGCTGGTATACATTCAACCGTCTAGCGAATATTTATTAGTAAATACACATCGAGACAGGTACACGCCGTTAGAAACAGCAGATCTGATAGCATGTCAACATTGGCAGAATGATCGACTGCTCTGTAAACTAGGTTCACCTATGTATAATCTCAGATCGAATATTAGTCGATGCGAGATGGAATTACTCACGTTACATGACCAGTTTTCATCATTTTGTAAAATAAAAACAACACCATTAAAATCTAAGTGGATAAAAATGCATACCTCCAACAGTTGGATATACATTATGGACAAAGAAATCAAATTTGAAGTCCTATGTGGGTCACATCTAGAACAAATAATTCTTACTAAAAGCGGTACACTCCAATTGAAACCAGGCTGTCTGATAAAACATTATAGTATGCTCTTATCGGCCAGTAATAAATTCACGGGAAATTTAAACTCATCATTCATTCTGGAAACTAACATAACTTCAAATATTTTGAATTACTTGTCATCGAGAATTGTGAATGAATCAACTACGTATGCACCATCAATAGTCAAGGACATAAGCTCAAGTGACATTGATGATCTACATTCCAAAATAGAAGATCAGGGCACTAATTGCGCAAGTCGATCAATCGAGACATAGTTGAACGATATTGAAAACGATGACAGAAACTCGATTATCGTTTTTGCTTGGTTTAAATCGATCAATGAAATCTCGTTCTGAATATCGTTCAACCAATTTAACCGATTCAACCGCATATATTTTTGACGTTAATTTAACCTAGAAATTTCATTCTTTAAAATAATAGTAATAATAAAAAATTTTTTTTAACCAACTAAAGCTATAAAAATAATAATTTAACTGCTAGTAAAAGAATAATGCCCTATTCTAGATATTTTTTATTAGAAAATGAAAGTAGTGAAGAAAAAAATCTGGCGATTTTACGTAGAAATTTGAGGAATAAATATAATCCTCTAGAAGAAACTGAAAAAAGGTGTTTATTTGTTTTTAAGAATTGTGTAAATAGTTTTACTATTTATTGTGTTGTAGGTTTGTTTTAAAATATAGATTGTCAAAGGAGGCATTTTTATATGTACTAGAAAAGATCAATCTTAATGAAGGGATTAGGAGTAGTTACATACCGCCAATATTAAGATTAGCATCGACGTTACTTGTTTTAGGAAGTGGTGGATACCAATGGATTGCTTCGGAAGACACACGTATGCCAGTCAATCAAGGATCTTTATCTTTAATTATCAATGAAGTTGTTCAGAGAATTCAAGATGTACTTTGTCCGTTATGGATAAAGTTTCCTTCAAATACACAAGATCGGACAAAACAATATATATATGAGAAATACAAAATGCCTGGAGGTAAGGATATCTTAATTTTCCCAGAAAAAAAGAAAATAATTCAATTAATTTTTTTCAGTTATTGGGTTCATCGATGGGACGCATATATTTTTAAAAAGACCTGTTGAAAATGAAGAGATGTTTTTTAACAGGAAAGGACGACATAGCCTAAACGTCATGATTGTACATGTGTATAATACACATTCAAATAAGAAATTCAAATACTTTTTGTTGCTTTTTCAGATATGCGATCATCAAATGAAAATAACAGGAATTTCCCCAAAATATGGAGGTGCTGCACATGATGCATTTGTGTGGAAAGAGTCGGAAGAAAGAAACCGTCTTCAGCAACTTTGGGAAGAAGGAGAAAAAAATTCATGGCTTCTTGGTAAATACTTTTTGATAATTTCT
Organism: Villa cingulata; assembly: GCA_951394055.1. Lineage (NCBI taxonomy): Eukaryota > Metazoa > Arthropoda > Insecta > Diptera > Bombyliidae > Villa > Villa cingulata. The sequence goes on along the minus strand of OX596020.1, from coordinate 29,784,255 downwards.
ATATAATATCACATGTGTAAATAGTTTTTCATTATCTTTATACATAGGTGATTCTGGATATGGCATAGAACCATGGTTATTAACCCCTTACAGAAATCCTGTCACAGACAATGAAAGAAAGTTCAACACAGTTCATGCAAAGGCTAGAAGTTGCGTAGAACGGTGCATTGGAGTATATAAAGGTAAAGATTATTACATTGAAATTCATTACAATATTAATAAAAACATATTTTCTTATAGGCAGATTTAGAATTTTAATGGAGGAGAGAAAGTCGAGGTATTCTCCTACAAAAATGGCATTGTTTTCTAATGCATGTGCGGCGCTCCATAACATTTGTATTCACTACAGAGTTGGCACTGATCACATCGCTCAAGATGAAGTTGAAGAAGGCGAATTTACAACAGACTTAACTTCATATCAGCCCAGTTTTTTTAAAAGAATTGGTGAAACAAATAGAAGAAGAGTTGCTGAAAACTTGTAAGGTCGAATAAAGTTACATTCTAAATTTATTTTATAAAAATTTTTATTAAAAAAAATATATTATACTTCATGTATATACTACTTACATACTAAAAAACAAAAACATAATATTGTACTTCATGTACTTACATACTAAAAAACAATATATACTTATTTAAAAAAAAAAGAGTTATTTGGAATTTTTATTTAATGCCATGAGTTTAAGTTCATTTGATGTGCGAGCTACTTCTAACTCCATAGCTCGTAAGTCTAAGTCCCTCTTTTTTAAAATTCTGTTTTCTCTTACTTCCTCTTTTTCTAATTCTAATTTTTCACTTAAAATATCACCAAGTTGTTTTACGGTCGTATTTAATTCATGTTGACTCTGTTTTAGTTCATTTAAAACATTTAATATTTTAATATGAAAGTCTTTATTTTCTTCTAGTTCTTGATTAATTAATGAAATTTTGTCTTTTTCTGTGCAATTTCCCTTATAGTGTAGTTTTTGACTTTCATTAGCATTTTCATTTAAATTTGTAAATGTAAGAGATAGTTCTTCAACTTCCACATTTGAATCTTCTTCATGTTCCAAATTCGGTTCAGAATCATTTACATCTTGATTTTCTCTGAAACTTGAAGCTCCAAAACTTGGAACATCTAAACCGTTCACTTGGTGCTCTAAGGCAGAACAAGATGCAATTACTTCCTCTGCTTCTCTTAATTCTATATTTTCGTAAGGACCACCACCAGTTTTGCTAATGGATTTGTTTTTTTTAACTAGTTTTCTTTTCACGTTATACTTATGATCCGTCCATACCTAAAATAAAAGATACTCTTTATAAATTTTGCCGATTAATTAACTATTTTTGTACCAACTTTTTTCCATTCTGATTGACTCTTTAAAGGAGGTCCATTTGTATTTAAAATGGTGGTGATTTTTTTCCACAGCTCATTTTTCCTTTTTTTCCCATTTAAAGTATTATTTAATCGATTTGCTGCCAAATCAGGATTGTCGTTCATGAAATTTATGAGTAAACGAAGTTGTGTAGGATTTGTTAGTTTATTATGAGACCTAAAAACAAATGTTTTGCATATTATCGTATAATTGTAATCATACAAGTAAATATATATTATGTCTTTGTACCAAATAAATAATATATAATATATATATCAACATAACAATAATATAATATATCAACATAATGAAAAAAGCATTTAATAAATTAAGTATTTTTATACAAAATATTTTTAAATAATACTTACATTTTTTAATAAAATATGAATAATCTTTCACCCTCACGAACAAAAACACAAACTATGAAACCATCTCGACTCGATCGCAATCATGTGATCGTTTGACAGATCGTAAAAAAACAACGATAAAAATTAAAGTATCGATTTGTGCAATGCTAAAACGATGAAAAGAACGATTTTTTTTAATCGATCGTCTTGCGCAATTAGTACCCAGAAAGCGAAAATTAATTCTCTTCAAGGGCTAAGCATTCATGACCTGCACCACTATTCTATTGTATATATAATGTTAGCCATTGGAATAATCATTGCGGTGTTATATTATCTAAAACGACGTAAGAGTCTCCGTTTACAGAACAATAACCCTGTAACAGAAACAGCAGATAACAAACCAACTCCAAAAGCTAGAACACATGTCTTTGGTTACTAAAACAACGGCGGCGGGAGTATGTACGATTGTACATAATTAAATTCTGAACATAATGCTGATTATGTAAAGTACATAAGTTCATTCAAGTGCATTTACCTGTACATCTTTTTTTGCTTAAGCGACAATTGTGCAATTTCAATAATTACAAGAATTAAATGCTTAGATGTTCAAATATGTAATAAAGTTTATTGTTATAATTATTATTAATATATGTTTGTACGTGTTTAATATAGTTCATAAGTAATTATTTTGTATATAAATAACCAAATTGATTGATCGAATTTAGAAATAAATAAATTTCTGAAAGAATAACATCAAGTCTTTCTCTTGTTATTTACACAATTTTTGTGGCATTTATTTGCTTTAATGATGCAAAAAATGCTGTAATCTGTCACCAAATTAGCTTTAATAGCGCATTTATGGATGCAATTCATACTGTATCAAAGCGACAGCATGAGCTTCGTAGCATAAAACTACGCATTTATACATACTTTATTGCAGAAAAATAGCTAACTGTGCTACTTGGGTAAAAATCAAAGAAATCGTAGAAGGTGGTGGGTTCGGGATATTTTCAAAAACAGAGAACGTTTCGGCGATTCGTACAACCTTGTTAATGAAATGGCATTAACCGATGAAAAAAGCTTTTTTAATTACACAAGGATGTCATTTGACCAATTTGAAATACTTTTAAGAATTGTTGGTCCAAAAATCAAAAAGTATTCGCTTAGGAAACCACTTTCAGAACGAGATAGGCTATTGATTTCTTTGAGGTACGTAGTCCATATAATTCACCGTTTGTAATATTATAGACATGTTTCAAATCAATAGTCCTTTTATGTTTTAGGTTTTTGGCGACTGGAATGAGCTATAGCAGTATTTCATATGCTTTCCGGGCCTCAAATACATCTGTACACAGAATAATAAAAGAAACAACGGAAGAAATATGGAACTCACTGCATGACGATTTCATAGGTGTACCAGATACAAACAGATTCAAAGAAATCGCCGAAAAATTTTATATAAAATATGGCATGCCCAACTGCGTTGGAGCTATTGATGGGAAACACTACACTATTAAAAGTCCACCACTAAGCGGGTCCTTGTTTTATAATTATAAGAAACATTTTTCTTTGGTGTTGCTTGCAGTCTGCGATGCTGACTGCAATTTTACTTATGTTAATGTAGGAGGATTTGGATCAGAATCAGACGGTAATTTTTGTATACATCCATAAATATTAGATGCAACATAATTCCTACCAAACCCTTTTTTACTAGGAGGCATACTTAGGAGGACGGAATTTGGAAGAAATTTATTGAATGGCAACCTCAATCCTTCCTTGGATAGTTTACTACCAAATTCGGAAATATTATTTCCGTATTATATTGTTGGTGAAGAAGCTTTTCCGTTACGTAATAATCTTCTAAGACCATATGGTGGTAGAAATTTGGCGTCTGATGCTCAAAAATTTAATGAAACCTTGTCATCTGCAAGAAGACGTATTGAGAACGCCTTTGGAATCCTGGCAAATAGATTCAGGATATGCCATACTACAATATCAGCCCTACTCGATGTAGCGAAATAGATTATAAAAGCAACCGTTGTACTACATGCAGTCAATTTAAGAGATATCCTTAAAAATTATTTAATTAGTGAAAATGTCAATAATTAAGTTAAAGTCTAATAAAAAATGAATTATAAAATATATTGTTTTTAATAAAAAATATAAAAATACAAAAACTACATAAAATATATTACAAATCATCATATTTATATCTAAATGATATTTTCATTATTTCTTTTTCCATTTGTTTTGACTTTTCTTCTTTCTCCTATGTATATCAATAAGAGTTTGCCTTACAAACTGTGCAACATGCTCATATGGCTGAGGCTGTTGCTTAGAAATCCTTTTTGTAGAGCATCAATCATATTTTCCGTGTTCCTTGTGAAAGTTTGTTCCACAGAAGACATCTGCCTTATTTTATTTCTACCTTGCTGTGGGGCACGTGAAGGTGGTATTTGCGATGGTGGAGTTAGTATCAGTGTTGTTGTAGCTGATGGAGCTGGTGACGAGGGTATTGGTGATGACGGAGCTGGTATCAGTGCTACTGTAGGTGACAGAGCTGATGACTGCGGTATTGGTGATGATGGAGCATGCAACGATGGTACTGGTGGTGATAGAGCTGGTAGATGAAGGCTTGGCGATGGAGGAGCTGGTGGTGGAGAGAATGGTGATGCTGCTGTTGACGTCGAAGAATCTATTTGTAGTGCTGGCAAAAATGGCATTGAGCAATTTTCATTTGCACCCGTATTAACATTCGTCTCCCAGCTACGAGAACTGTAAACTCTGAAATAAATTCAACTTCTTTTTTAACATGAATTGCAAAAAAAATTTTAACTTACTTTCTTTTTTTGTAGCATTCATCTAAAAATTCTAATTGTTTCATGAATGGCCACAGTGATCCCTTTGAGGCTGCACATCCACTTTTTTTAGTATTCTCCTCGTTGCTTTTCTCCCGTCTATATTTTTCACGTAAACTTTTAAATTTTAAGAATGCTTCATCACCTAAAAATTCCCAAATAATTTATGTGTACAAAATTCAATTCAAATTAAAACTATCTTACCTGTCATATTGAAAAAAGAAGCAATATGATTCCACAATCTTGTTTTTCTTTCTTTATCTTTATATCCTTTACAAGAAATATTCCATAATATTTCTTCCGCATGGACCATTTCAATGAAATTAAATATTTTTTCATCACCCATTTGTTTTTTTTTAAAAAAAAAAGAAACAAACAAACTAAAAAACTAAACTAAATTAACTAAAAATCAATTTAATTTACTAATAAAATTGGTATATTAGATACATATACAATATTTTGAATTTAAATAGAAAATGAATTATGTATATTTTATCGATTAATTATTTATGTAAACTTTGATGAAAAAATAAATAAATAAATAATCACAAAATTTATACGCTATTGAAATATATATTTATAAAATTGAAATTAAAAATTTTGAAATGTCAAAAATATCTCTATTCGAATATTCATAAAAATAATTTCGAATAACATAGCCACCTATTGACCTTTGTACAAAATGTGTCAAATTATATATTTTATCGTCGAATTTATATTAATTGTACGATGTTTCAATAATAAATTTTGAAATATATGACAATTATTTTAGTAAAACATAAAAATTTTTTCATTTTGGTATTAAAATTGATATTAATAAATGGCAAAACATGAAATATTATTTAGTTGCATTTATCATTTAAGCTCTGTATGAACTATGAAATTGAAATTAGGAATAGAACCTAATTTCACGTTACTGTGAGAAATTTCACGTTGAGAAGAAAAGAGAAGAAAACATATAATTTAATGTGCTACAGAGAGGGAAAAAATTGAATTTCAATTTCACGTTGTATTGGAAATGAAGCATAATGCACAATACGAGTATGTAAACATGAACACTTTTTGTTTTTAAAATATTATTTTGAAGATACATTTTTTGATGTAATTTATAAAATTTTCTCTATATGAGAATTTTTGAAATATTTTTCTTCTTCTTTTGGTCCCTGTTTTATGTGTCCTATTTTTTTGTTGTAACCTCGTGAAGAAGAAGCACCGCACATTCATGGCCATTTTTGTTTAAATATTTCTGAAATAAAATTAGAAATAAAAAACAATAATATACATACCGTTAAAAAATTGTTCAAAATAAAATAAATTTTTTTCATGACACATAATATATGTAGTAATTTTACAATTACTTTAAAACGTAAAAATCATTATATATAAAAAATATGCTAACAGAATGCACCGTTTTAATTGATTCTTCTCCAGGAGAACAGTACTCCGACCACAAATCTTCGGTATACTCCCGGCATAAGATTCTAAGTGGTGCTCTACTTTGAATTGTAAATAATTCAAACTCCTCTGCCACTGTTGGCCACTGAATTTCTGTTATGACCGAAGGTTTTCTCGGTGCACCCAAAATCTTTTCTATATCACTGTATATAAATTCCATTTTTTTTTTGTAAAAAAAAATGATTGATTTTTTTAGTTTTTTTTATTTTTTACCTGTTTTTCACAAAAATAATATATGTATGTAAAAAAAAATCGGGTTTTGGTAAATGTTTACTTTATGGTACACACACTAGGGTGGGGTAACTAATGATGGGGAATGGTAATGGCATGTCCCCTGACCACACTTCGGGGGTCAAACCTTGGGGGACGGACAGTGGCGGCGCAGGGCGGGGGGTAAAAATCGAAAATTTATCATTTTGTCATATGCGTTTATGGTTAAAGTGTAGGCTAGGGGGTCGGAGCGGGTGGGTAATGAATAGGAGGTGATAGAGGAAGGTCCAATGAATATACTTAGGGGGTCAAACCTTGGTGGACGGACAGTGGCGGTGCAGGGCGGGGGGTTAAAAATCGAAAATTTATCAATTTGTCATATGTGTTTATTGTTAAAGTGTGGGCTAGGGGGGTCGGAGGGGGTTGGTAATGAATGGGGGTGACAGAGGAAGATTCAAGGACTTCACTTTGGGAGCTGAAGTTTGGAAACGGCAAAGTATTGGAGCAGGATGGGAGGTTAAAATTCCTTTTACGAATTAGCGGCCTCTCGCGAAAAATCGTTATCAGCGAGTGGATACATTTCTGCCATGTTGTTAAAAAATGTTTCGATTAGATCAAGATAATCAATTTGACGCTTAAATAAAAATGATGCTATATAACCGGTCCAATGTTTTTTGTACGACCGAAACGGAGCACACCACTTCGCAAATCTCTCCAAAATCTTTCAATATTTTGAGTGTGAGCGCCAGTTAAAGGATCTACAAAATTTAATGAATGATTGACTGTTAGATGTTGATAGCCTGATTGCTCGAGACAATTATATGCACGCCAACAATCAGAATAAATGACTGTGCCATCAGCAATATATTACCAGATTTGAATTTGTAGAAGGCAAATGTGTATAAAGCAAATCTGACAATGTGTGTATGTTGCATTTTCTATACAGATATACACACACTGTCAGATTTGCCTTCTACAAATGCATATCCACACTTATGCACACACACACACACACACACACACACACACACACATTTGTAGAAGGCAAATCTGACAGTGTGTGTATATCTGTATAGAAAATGCAACATACACACATTGTCAGATTTGCCTTATACACATTTGCCTTCTACAAATTCAAATCTGGCAATGAGTATATATCTGTATAGAAGGCAAATCTGACAGTGAGCGCCAGTTAAAGGATCTACAAAATTTAATGAATGATTGACTGTTAGATGTTGATAGCCTGATTGCTCGAGACAATTATATGCACGCCAACAATCAGAATAAATGACTGTGCCATCAGCAATATAGTCTCTAATAACTCTTAATAGTGTTTCACTGTCTCGTGTATCAACGGGAACTACAAATACATCTTTTGTCTCACGACAAATACCTCCAAAAACCCATTAGCCCGTTATAAGTCGACCGCGATTACTCTTGCGCTTGCCGACCTTACACCTTTACAACTTTCTAAACGGAAGTATGTTGCATTTTCTATACAGATATACACACATTGTCAGATTTGCCTTCTATACAGATATAAACTTATTGCCAGATTTGAATTTGTAGAAGGCAAATGTGTATAAGGCAAATCTGACAATGTGTGTATGTTGCATTTTCTATACAGATATACACACACTGTCAGATTTGCCTTCTACAAATGCATATCCACACTTATGCACACACACACACACACACACACACACACACACGCGCGCGCACGCACACATTTGTAGAAGGCAAATCTGACAGTGTGTGTATATCTGTATAGAAAATGCAACATACACACATTGTCAGATTTGCCTTCTACAAATTCAAATCTGGCAATGAGTGTATATCTGTATAGAAGGCAAATCTGACAATGTGTGTATATCTGTAGAGAAAATGCAACATACTTCCGTTTAGAAAGTTCAGCTCCCAAAGTGAAGTCATTGGACCTTCCTCTATCACCTCCATTCATTACCCACCCGCTCCGACTCCCCTAGCCTACACTTTAACCATAAACGCATATGACAAAATGATAAATTTTCGATTTTTAACCCCCCGCCCTGCGCCGCCTCTGTCCATCCCCCAAGGTTTGACCCCCGAAGTGTGGTCAGGGGACATGCCCCTACCATTCCCCATCATTAGGTACCCCACCCTAGTATAGAAATAGTAAATTTATTAAATTTATTAAATTTTATAATGATATTTATTATAAAATTTATATAAATGATAAATTTATTGAAATAATAAATTTATTGAAAAGATAAATTTATTGAAATAATAAATTTATTGAAATGACAAATTTATAATTATAACAATTCACTAAAACAGCAAATGACAAACTAAATTAACTAATTAAAAACATTCGACCTCTCACTGTCACTTCGATTTACTGACTGCTATGATCAATTCTCTTTCCTACAAATTCGGCCATCCTGACGATACCATCTGCCCTCAGATGTACTGCTGCTCCACGGCTTGATGTACTCTGCACATGTTGAAGTTCTTAAAGGACCTTCATGACTTCCGATTCGCTCGACATCGTACACATCATTAGATTTAACCCTTGCTATCTTATAAGGACCCAAGTATTTTGATTTAAGCTTGTTTCCAGGACCAATTTGAATTCGTTTTATTGCCACTTGATCGTTAATTCGGAACTTCATCGGTGATTTTCTTCTTCTGTTATAGCCTTTCATATTCTCTTCTTGCACTCTTTTTATCGATAGTTTGGCTTCATTTCTAATTCTTTCTCGATCTTCTTTGAAACTATGCATTGTCTCTTTGTCGATTATTTCTTTTACTTTGATGTCATCTCTGCTTCTCAGTTTAACTCCCAATAACACTTCGGCTGGTGTCGTACCTATGCTTCGATTAAACGTTGAATTCAAAACTCTTTGCACGCTATCCACAAATCGAAACCATTTTCCAGGATCTTCTATCGACAACTTAGATAACACTGATACAATAACGGCATTCACTCGCTCGACCTGTCCATTAGCTCTTGGCAGTCCTGTAGTTACAGTATGATGTGCGATACCTTCCTGATCACAATACGCTCGGAACTCTTCACTGGTGAACGCAGTTCCTCTATCGGTGACAATTTGATAGGGATTGCCAAACGTCCTTTTCTGGATCTCTAGCTTACTGATTACTTCACGTGACGTTGTACTCTTCGTTGGGTAAATCCAAACAAATTTACTAAAATCATCAACTATTACCAGGATGTGCTGATAATTTTTGCTGGTGCTCTCAAGAGGTCCCATATGATCGATATGGTAGGTGTGCAACGGTACTTCGCCTTTAGATCTGGGATGTAAATAACCTTCCTTCTTTCCTGCTTTTCTGTTGTTTAATATGCAAGACACACAGTATTTTATAAAATTTTCGACTTTTTCTTGTACTTTCTCAATATAAAATTGCTGAGATATGTTTTCAATAGTTCTCAGTATGCCAAAATGTCCTTTCTCATGCTCGTTCTTGATTATTTCGTTCTGCATACTTTCTGGAACCACTAATAAATCAATACCTTTTTTAAATTTGTACAAAATATCATTTTTTACGAAGAAATCTTCATACTCTTGAGTTTCTAGAATCTTTTTGATTGCTTTAAGCTTTTCATCCATTTTTTGTGCTTGTGTTATTTTGTAGGTCACACTGTCTTCTACTACAAGCATTATAGGATATCGGCTTAATGCATCAACGTGCTTTATTTTTTGACCGCTTCTGTGCTCGACCTCATAATCATATTCACTCATAGTTAGAATCCACCTTGCCACTCTTGGCACAACGTTAGCTTTTCCCATTGTCTGTTTGAATGCAGCACAATCTGTCACAATTTTAAATTTCTGTCCAATCAGATATACTCGAAATTTTTCTAAACTTTTTAATACAGCCAAAAATTCTAATTCATACGACGAATATTTTTCCTCCAATTCAGTTGTTTTCCTGCTGAAATAATACACAGGATGAAATAGTTGATCAATTTCTGATTTCTGCAGCAAAATACCCGCATAACCTAACTTGCTAGCGTCGGTATGAACTTCGGTTTCTAAACCTCTTTTATAGATGGTTAAAACTGGTTCGTCAGCTAGTATTTTCTTCAGCATTAAAAATGCATTCTTCTCAGCTTCTCCAAATTGAAATTTTATATCTTTTTTGAGCAGGTCAGACAAAGGACGAGCTACTATAGCATAATTATACACATATTTTCTAAAATACCCCGTCAAACCCAGGAAACTTTGAACATCTTTTACGCATTTCGGCTCTGGAAAATCAAGAGCTGCTGCAACTTTGCCTCTCGAAGGATAAACTTGATTGTCTTCTATAATATGCCCTAGGTATTCGATACGTGCTGTTAAAAACTGACTTTTTCTGAAGTTTATATTTAGACCGTAGTCTCTCGCTGTCTGCAGGACGATTTTTAATCTCTGTAAACCTTCGTCATAATCTTTCGCCAATATTATAATGTCGTCTATGTATATTAAGACTATACCCTTGTACTGTAAATCTCTAAAAATGCAGTTTATATAACGTTGAAAATAAGATGGAGAGTTACAAAATCCAAACGGCATTCTCTTGAATTGAAATTGTCCTCTATGTGTTGCAAATGCAGTGTACCTCCTGCTACTTTCTTCGACTTTGACATGGAAAAATCCATTTGTTAAATCTAGAGTACTGAATATTGTTGAATCACCCAGGCGATCGATTTGCTCTTCTAATATCGGTATTGGATATCTATCCTTAACTGCAACGTTGTTGATACCTCGGTAGTCTACACATAATCGTGGAGATCCATCTTTCTTCTTCACTATAACTAATTGGCTTGAAAACTCAGATGAACAAGGTTCGATAATATCATCGTCTAACCATTTTTCGACCTGACTGTCGACTATTTCTCTCTCTGTTGAGGGTAATCGTCTAAGATTTCTGAAAATCGGTGTTTCGTCTTTTAATATGATTCTCATTTCCATGTTAACATCTTTAGTTTTTTCTGGTTTATATTCTTCTATCAATGTCTTTACTTCTTTCTGAAGCATTTTATCCGGAATATGATGTAAGTCAACTTCAAAAGGGCTACTAATAGCTGCAATATTCATCACATGAATATCATTACACATTTTATTTATGTTTATTCCAGTTCTCGTGATCACCACTTTCACGTTTTCTAAGAAGGTATTTCCCAAAATCATTTCGTACGTCATAACTTTTGGATCGACTACATACAAGTTCACTTTGTATTCCTCGTTATCCACTTCCATGTTTGCACTCACATTACCATTTGCCGAAATTTCTTTACCTCCAAATCCTTCCATAATAAAACTAGAACTTCTAATACCATCTAAACCGATTCGATCGGCTACATCCTTACGTATAATGTTTACCGCACTCCCCGTATCTATCAAAGCCATAATTATGAAGTTGTTGATCTTAACCTCTTTACACATTCTGTTTAAAGATTATGTATTAAATGTCCTGACCGTAGTAATTTTCTCTCTGTCCTGATTTCTACTGCTTTCTCTACATTCGGTCGCTTTATGTCCAAATCTACTACACTTAAAGCATTTGGCTCCTTTATCTTTTAATCTACATTTCTCGGCTTTATGTCCTCTCGTCCCACAATTATAACATCTTATGTTTTTCAGTAATTCAGCATCTGTTCTTTGGTTCGTACTTTTGCTCACTGAAGATTGTCTGCTAGGTCTATTTAAGCTACATTCATCACGAAAAATTTTATAACAACGCAATTTTTCTTTTAATTCACTTACATTTTTAACACCGTACAACATAATCTTATTACTCGGGCTGTCTTGTATGCCTTCGACAATGTATTGTATTAAAGACTTTTCATCTACGTCCCCCCTGCTGGCCAGTTCTTTCATATTTAAGTAGTATTCTATCACGTCTTCGTCGCTTTTCATTTTGCGTTTCATTAGCGCGCGGTGAAGATCTGCGTTACTAATCTTGTGCGCAAATTCATCTATTAGAGCTCCCTTAAGTCTGCGCCAGGTAGTAATATTTCGTTCGGATAATATGAACTGCTTCGCAAGACCTCTCAACGATTTTTTACAAAATAGAAATTTTTGAAAATCAGTCATGTTTAGTAATTCGGCATGCTCTTCAAATTCTTCTAAAAATCTTTCTACTGTAAAGTTGGTTTTACCGTCGAAAGTTCGAATTAAATCTTCGATGTCTTTGTAGCTAGCCGCGCAACCCATTACGTTCTTATTGATTTCTGACACTTCACTTCTTAAATCAAATTCACCCACGTTATTAATACTTCTGTCTTTTATACCATTACTCTTGTTTTCGGCATTTTCATCATCCTCATCATGTTCTTCCTCATCCTCTTCTTTATTATCATCAAGCTTTTTAGCTAACACATTTATTTCCATTAAATATGTCATTAATTCTTTGATTAGTTCATCTTGACTCTCCGCCGCGGTATCCACACCCAAAATAGTGTATATCTTTTCCAATTCTAATATTGTGAAGTTGTCCTTTATATACTTGATCTTTTCTGTATACTGTCTTGAATTTTCATCAAATTTGAACCCATCAAATTTTCTGAGATTAGCTCTATTTTTCTTCCCATCATCTGATTCATAGATTAGTCTATGTAAGAGCAATGACGACTTTGCAGGCATAGAACTCAGTGCTGACACTATAGACGGTATTTCTCCTAAAGTTTCCGGATCTCCCATTGTTAACTATATTCAGTTTACTCTTACAATTATTGTTGCTATTTTAATATATATTTTTTTTTTATATTTTTGATTATTTATTTTCTTCTTTTACAGTCACTTTTTTTTTAATGCAGAAAATAAAAATGTATTCTCATAATAATTTTTTGTTTGTGTCAGCTGTAATCGTTTCGTTCTCATTTGTTTGTGTCGGCTGTTTTATTTGAATTCGCTTGCTTTGTTTCAAATCTCTACACGTTTTCGCTTTATTACCTCTCACTCTTATTCGCCTAAATCGGCCATATGCACTTCACTGTTGATTCACTTACACACAATTTTTCTAGTTTTTACTACTTTTGACTCTAAAACTCGCCATTTTGGTTTTCAGCTTTCAAATTCACTTTTATTCACTAATTATTTATTATTTCGGTTGAGCCCCCAAAATTTATAGTAATAGTAAATTTATTAAATTTATTAAATTTTATAATGATATTTATTATAAAATTTATATAAATGATAAATTTATTGAAATAATAAATTTATTGAAAAGATAAATTTATTGAAATAATAAATTTATTGAAATGACAAATTTGTAATTATAACAATTCACTAAAACAGCAAATGACAAACTAAATTAACTAATTAAAAACATTCGACCTCTCACTGTCACTTCGATTTACTGACTGCTATGATCAATTCTCTTTCCTACACTAGTGTGTGTACCATAAAGTAAACATTTACCCGGGTTTTTTTTTATTGTTTTTAAAAAAGTCACTAAAATTTTTTTTGTTTTATTTTATTTTATGTTTAATTTAATAATTTTAAACCCGAATGTTTTTTAGTAATAAAAAAAAATTTAACACTTTTAAAACAAACATAAATTTTTAAAAAAAACGCTGTTATTCAACGACTGACCGAATTATAATGAATCGTATTGAAATGAAATTTTGAAAATTTGTTTATCTATCAAAAATTCAAATAATTTTTATATCGTAAAAGTGTAACAATTATTTTTTTCATCTAATAAGTACACTAGTCAAAAAAAATGTGCAAAACCACAAGCTTCCTTTTTCAATTCAGATATGAAAAAACAATTTTAAAAATTTGCTATAAGTATGATTATAATAAAAAATTATGAATAAAAATATTTAAAATGTTGAATAAAATGAAACAAAATGATATGGGAAATTTTGAAATGTTAGTACTTACGTAGGCCACTCCCAAAGTTTTGCAATGCCAGGTAACAGAAAACGATATAACAGAAACTAGTTTTTAGAACCAGTCACTAGTCTTTTAGTAGTCAGTAGTCAAAAATATTTTGAACTGTGTGTTGTGGAAAAAAAATTATTAAAACAGAAAGGTTCTGAAGTTATTGTTGAAATGGAATTAACAAGAGAAAATTTCCGGGCAATGATTTATTATGATTTTCGGTATGGGTTATCTAATCATGAATGCTACGACCGACTTATTTCTGCATTTGGGGATGAAGCTCCGTCCTTTTCAACTGTATTTCGCTGGTACAAAGAGTTCCAGGCTAACCGCAAATACCTGAAGGACGAACCCCGGGAAGGTCGTCCTGCAACTGCGGTAACGGAAGAAAATATTGAAAAGTCGCGGAAGCTCTTAACGGAAGATCGGCGAATTACGTATGCATCGATTGCTGCAACTCTCGATATTGGTATGAAAGCAGTGCATCAAATCCTGCATGATCACTTACGGGTCAGAAAGCTTTGTTGTCGGTGGATACCTCATCGGTTGACCTCCGAACAAAAGAAGATGCGTGTGAATTGGTGCAAAGATATGATTGAAAAATTTCGCAGAGGGGAGTCAACTGCTGTCTACAATATTGCCACAGGTGACGAATCTTGGATATATTGCTATGAACCGGAAACCAAGCAGCAATCTGCTCAATGGATCTTTGAAGATGAAGAGAAACCAACCAAAGTCAAACAAAGCAAGAGTGCTGGTAAGCAAATGATCGTCACTTTTTTTGGCAAAACGGGGCATATCTTTACATTGGCAGTTGAAGATCGTAAGACAGTAAATGCGGAGTGGTATACCAATACTTGCTTGCCAAAGGTGATCAATGAGTTAAGAAAAACAAACTCCCAAAGGCGCATAATCCTTCACCACGATAATGCACCACCCCATGCAGCTCAACAAACAAAGGAATTTTTAAAGGCTGTAAACGTTGAACAAATGACTCATCCGCCCTACAGTCCAGACCTCGCACCTTGTGATTTCTTTTTGTTTCCTTTTATGAAGGACAAAATGCGTGGTTTGCGTTTCGATAACGCCGAAAGTGCAGTAAATGCATATCAACAGCTGCTTTCTGAGGTACCTGAAGAAAAATGGCGATCGTGTTTTAATGATTGGTTTCGCCGAATGGAAAAATGTATCAAATATCACGGAGACTACTTCGAAAAACAATAAACTATTAGGAAATGCAGAACACTTCGTCATTTAGCCATATTGCAAAACTTTGGGAGTGACCTACGTAATTCATATATGTTGTAATGTCGATTTAAAAAAAAATCAATTTTAATTATATTTTCTTTATTTCAATAGACAAGACACTTCTTTTACAAATTCCTATACTCTACTAAAAACTAAGTTACTGACTTACTTACTAAATTAGTTCAATCATTACATACTTTTGCAATTGCTGTTTATATTATCAGGTGACATTGTAAGTATATAATGATAAATAATAATTCCGCTATTCTAATACATAATACAATTCAAAACTAACTATTCAATATACAGCACGTGTACATCAGCAATTATATTAATCATTTACTGTATTTTAAAAGGGTGTTCCATACAACAATATATACAAGTATATGATCATATAGTTAATGTTGCGGTTTATGTTATAGAAACTACAATTTTTTTGTGAAAAAGATTTTATGAAGAAATCAAAGTAAGAAAGTGTGAATTTTAATATTAATATGGAATTTTATCAATCTATGTATATTTATGGTAATGACTATATAAATTGTCAATGATAATATAGCCATATACAAAAAAAATATAGAATTTTTCTTGCCAATATTTTTCATCTATTATTATTTTTTCTTCAATCGCCCCTTAAACATTAGACGTCAAATTAAAGATCTCTTAATTCTACTTGTTCTAATACATGTTCGTAAGTCTTGTGCTGCCGCTGTAATCTTTTCCCTTAGATCTTCTATATTTTGTATCGGACTACGATAAACTCTACATTTTAAGAAGCCCCAAACAAAAAAATCCAGCGAATTCAAATCTGGAGACCTCGGCGGCCATCGTACTGGATCATGTCTTCCGATCCATCTGCTAGGAAAAATTTCGTTCAAGTGTGAAGAAATTGCAGAGCTACTGTGAGCAGGTGCACCATCTAGCTGGAGCCAGATTCTTTGTCGTATGCTCAAAGGCAAATCTTCCAACATATCTGAAAATTCATTGTTGAGAAACTGAAGGAATAATTCTACATTAAGTCGTCTTGGAAGTTCCACAGGTCCTAGAAGTCGATTTCCAATTACACCTGCCCATAAGTTGATACTGAATTGGTGCTGTATAGATGACTCTGATCTCAGATAAGGATTTTCTGACGACCAATGATGCTCATTATGGATATTCAGTATAAAATGCGCGTAATATCATCTCTGCTATCTCGAAGCCATCGTGCAAATGTTACTCGTCTCTGGAAGTCAGTCGGTTCAAGACTTTGGACGCTTTGGTAGTGATACGGAAGACCTTCTCGGTTTAACGTACGCCATACCTATATACAAAAAAAATTAGTTGAGTGTTATGAAATAATGTTATATTCATCTTACCCGTGACAATGATGCTCCAGTTCTTTGGCAAATTTCTCTCACGCTTATGGTGGGTTCATCTTGAACTATTTGCAAAATTCTTTCATCATCGACAATAGATTGTTGTTTTCCAGCATTCTTCGAGCTCGCGAAAAAGTTCTTATTTCGGGTATCCTCCTGTGCGGATACCTTTGTCGATATTCTTCAACGGAAGCGGCTGCATTGCCATTACATAAGCCGTAAACAAAAGACATGTCCAGATATTCACTTATGGAATAAATATTACTAGACATATTCAATATTGGTAATTACTTTCACCTTTATTAAATTTAAACTATGAACTTTCATTAAATTTAAACAGACTGAGACACAGACTCTGTTATTTATGTAAGTCGTGAAGAAGAATATCAGTCACCAACAGGTGAATTTATTGGTGATATGACTGATGAGCTAGTATGTTATGGTCAGGGCAGTTGTATAACTGAATTTGTAAGTGGTGACCTTAATTATTATTGAAAACATATTATTTTTATAAATTTTATGATTTTAATCTACTATACATATATATTTTATTATAGTTTTAATGACATTTTAAAAAAAGAAATTATTTAAATTATCTACATAAAATATCTACTGCATATCTACATAATAATTTGATATAAATGAGTTAACGTCATCATCAACTATTTTGTTGTCATCGTTGTTTACAGATACCTTAAATTTGATAATAGATTTATTACCCACTATTTCTGTTATTTCCATCATGAAATTTCCTTTAGATAAGTTGCAAATACGAGGGTCACACTGAAAGTTTTTACAATTTTATATAAGAAAACATAATTTAATAAAAATTATTTTTTTATTGTTTTTCAAAGTAGTCACCATTAACATTAATGCACTTTTCCATCCTTCGAAACCATTCATAAAAACAGTTCTGCCACTCAATGTTAGTTATCTCATATACAAGTTGTTCATATGATGATACTGCTGCTTCAGGCGTTGACAACTTTAAACCAGCCATTTTATTTTTGATTTGAGGAAATAGGAAGAAATCACACGATGCAAGGTCTGGACTATACGGTGGATGACCTAGTAATTTTATTTTATTTTGCTGCAAAAACGATTTAGTTTCTTCAGCTGAATGAGGTGGTGCGTTATCATGATGCAATGTTATGGTGCTTTTTGGTCGTTTTTCTCTTATTTTCTGCAACACTTTTGGTAGGCAAACTGTTGTATACCATTTTGCTGTCACGGTTTTTTTATCTTCTACAGCTATTGTGCACACATGACCAGTTTTACCAAAAAATGTTACAATCATCTGTTTTCCAACACTGCGGGCCTGCTTCACTTTTGTTGGTTTTGGATCTTCTGGAAACACCCACTGAGGAGATTGACGTTTTCTTTCCGGTTCAAATGAATAAATCCAGCTTTCGTCGCCTGTCACGATATTGTAGACCAGATTTGACTGTCCTCTTTTATACAAATCTAAAGTTTTCTTGCACCACTCCACACGAGCTTCTTTTTGTTCGGGTGTCAAAAAATGTGGTATCCATCTGCAACAAAGTTTTTTTACTCCCAAATGTTTATGGAGAATAACTTTTATTTGACTCATGCCAATCCCAAGTGAAGCACGAATTGTGTTGTAGGTGACTCGATTGTCTTCTTGTATCATTGTCTGAACAGCATCGATGTTTTCTTGAACTACTGCGGTTTTTGGACGACCTTCGCGCGCTGAGTCAGCTAGGTAATTTCTTCCACGTTTGAACTCATTAAACCAGTTATAAACAGACTTAAAAGATGGTACCTCATCACCAAATGCCAAACGAAGCCGTTCAATACATTGTTTTTTATTTAAGACCGCTCGAAAGTCATAAAAAATCATTGCTCTATAATGCTCACGTTTTAATTCCATTTTTTGACAAGCACGATAACTTTCACTGAACACCACAGAATCAATTAACCAAATGAAAACAAATTTTATAAATCAGAAAGGTTTAAACTTTTGTTTAGCATATTTAATGGGGGTTTTAGCTACCTGCATATACCTAATTGTAAAAACTTTCAGTGTGACCTACGTAATTTCTTCTGATAATGTTATTAGTATATTTATAAATATATTAGTATATTTTAAATATGCCGGTTCTGGACCAGTGTAGGGTTTGGGTACATGACGTTATCGTAATTCCTGTGACGTCATCGTAGAGATAAGGGAGTTGTGACGTCATCGTAGAGATAAGGGAGTTGTGATGTCATCGTAGAGATAAGGGAGTTGTGACGTCATCGTAGAGATAAGGGAGTTATGATGTCATCGTAGAGATAAGCGAGGTGTGACGTCATCGTAGAGATAAGCCGAGTTTCAAGGCTATTCAAGTTTGAAGAGGAGATAAGGGGTGGGGGCGGCGGCGGCGGCGGCAGGAAGTTGATTTCCGGTGAATTTGTTGTTAGGTTGTTGGTATTTTGCGTGGGTTGAAGTTTTCGAGTGTTCTCATAATGTATTTGTTGTTGGTTTCTCGGAATTTTGCGTGGGTTGAAGTTTTCGAGTGGGTGTATATATTGTATTTGTTGTTGGGTTCTTAGAATTTTGCGTGGGTGGGGGAAGTTGGTTGTTTTCTAGGAATTTGTATGGAAGGGGTTAATAATGTATTTGTTGTTGTAAATTGATAAAAACTTTTTGATATAAAAAGGCTGCGAGTTGAAAGATGATTTCAGTTCATGGATTCTGTCGAAGAGTATAGTGATAGTGATTCATTTGTTTCAGTTCCAACAGCAGTTCGTTCTAAGTTTAATTTTACAACTGAACCTCAAAGTTTATTTGAAATGAGTATATTGAATATTTGGAATTAAAGGATTTTAACAATTCAGGAGTGGAAAGCAGAATTAAAAAAAAACGCTTTTAAGAGTAAAGTTAGAAAATACATTTTTCTTTCCTGACATTATAACCTGTATGGTAGATAAGTGGTCTTTACGAAAAAAACTAACGATTCCATATATAATTGATCGTTACGAGCATTGTAATAGTATCATAACATACATATTTAAAATTAGAATTTATAGAAGAAGCAAAAGTTCTTTAAAACAAGTATTTTGGTTTTTTGAATTTTTTAGGTTAATATAGGTATGTATATTTGTTATAGAATATATAAACTGGGTTTTAAATAATTATTTTTTGAATTCTTTTCCTGTTTTATTTAGATTTCTAATTAAGAAATGGATTTCAACGGGTTTTACAGAGAACGAAGAAATAGTGGAGATGATCTTTTGGAGTCATTTAATAAGAAGGATTTAAAAAGCATTTTACATATGAAAGATATGAAAATAGGAAAAGAGTATCGAATTATAAATTATCGGAGAGTTGAAACGAAATATGGACAACGGATTTTA
The DNA here is from genome assembly GCA_951394055.1 of Villa cingulata. Classification (NCBI taxonomy): domain Eukaryota; kingdom Metazoa; phylum Arthropoda; class Insecta; order Diptera; family Bombyliidae; genus Villa; species Villa cingulata. The sequence goes on along the minus strand of OX596020.1, from coordinate 29,764,187 downwards.
CTAGAACTTGATGACTACAATATATTTTTACCTTCAAGATTTATTGATCTAACTGATGAAAAATTAAATAAGTTACAAAGTGAACAATTTGTATTATCAATAGAGGAGAATTAGGGAAATCCTATAAACTTAAACTACAAAGAATCCATGAACAAGAAGCTCAATTATTTGTATAAATATTTTTAAATAAATAAAATAAAAAAACATATTATAAAAAGTGTTTTTAGATTCCAAATAAAAGAGAAAAAAACCTCGTTTATCAACCTTATTCAGTAGAATACTTACCTCTGTAAACCACATAAATTTTTCCGATTTCCTAAAACAAGTTATATTCAAAATGAAGTTTAATTGAATACAAAGAAAATATAGAAAAGTGTACTCATATTAATACAATAATAAAATAAAAACCAGTTAATTCTAAAATTAATTTTTATATTTTTTATATCAAAAAAACAAAATAAATTAAATATAATTATTCAAATGGTTTAAAAACTGCCGAACTGCAGCCTTTAAACTCGCAAATTTATTAAAATAATTTGCTCTCAGAGCCATCTCTATGTTACATAGAGATGTCTCTCTCTCTCTCAATAATCGAAATAGTTCTTATTGCTGTTGCTGTTCTTGTTGCAGTTGTTGTTGTTGTTGCAGTTGTTGTTGTTGTTGCAGTTGTTGTTGTTGTTGCAGTTGTTGTTGCAGTTGTTGTTGTTGCTGCATATCCCGGTGATGCTGTTGTTGTTGTTGAAGCTGCTGCTCCAACTCTTTATTCTTGTTTTTAAGATCTTGAACCTCTAGTCCTAGGTTCAAGATCTTAAAAGCATCGTCGAGAAAACGTTCTTCATCTTCAACCTCCACCTTTTTTTTTTATCTCCATTGGAGGTAGAGGAGATGGTGAACGTTTTCTCGACGGCTCCTGTTGCTGTTGTTGTGTTGTTGTTGTTACTGCTGTTGCTGTTGTTGTTGCAGTTGTTATTATTATTATTATTATTTATTAAGCAGAGAGGTCAGTAAACTGCCTCCCTACTGCCCACACCACGACCCTCCAGGGCCTTTTGGCGGTCACCTTCTTCGTTACTTAACCTAACAATGAAGAAATCTAATACTAGAAGACTTATTGCAGAAGGCATAAACTTAAAAACTACCCTTACACCTTACTTATATTAAACCCAAAAGACTAAAATTAGAGCAAATTATGGCGCAAGGCCTATTTTACTAACTACCTATATACTAATGAACAAATAGGACAAGACAACGCTAGTCTATAAGTTCCACACCATCCCACACATCCCATCCCATGAGAAGGGTGGTGGAGAATTTATAGACCAGCTACTTACTTACTAACATTAAGTTCTGAAAACAAAGGTACTGTATAGTGTCCTGTCTGAGTAAGAGCGTACGTGATGTTATGTCGTCTGGTAAACGACACATACAATATAGAAAAACATAAACTTGTCGGCACTGGTTCGGGCTCATACAATCTACAGTCGTCTGTATAAGTTAACGTCAGTCAGTAACTTGAATAGGGGAGAGTTCTGGTCCTGCGACGGATCCAGAAGCTCTACTCTACTCAAGGTCGATGACCCTAGCGCTGCCAGTCTGTTCCTAATTGTCGGGCAGTCTAGTAGTAATTTCGTCGCGTTCCTGTGTCTGAAGCAGTTACAATAAGGGCAAGTTGACCCAACTCTGCCGTTGGAAGAGCGGAGATGGGTCAACCTTGTATGCCCAGTTCTCAATCTAATTAATGAAGTCTGTCGAACCCTACCTAACAAAGGCCTGAATTTCGGAGCAGAGAGATCCGGGTTAATCTCCCAGTATTCACGTGTTGTGTCTGAACCAATATCTAGAAAGGCAGCCAGCCTTTTCTCTTTCAATCGGCACAAACCCATTCTATAAATAGCATTGGGACTTGGAGGAATAAAAAGGGCAGACTCGCTATCCACGCCAATGGCTGCTTTGGCGGCCTGGTCTGCCAGTTCATTTCCAGCAATACCCATGTGCCCAGGTATCCAACAAACACGAATGTCATACTGGCAGATGATACTTCTTACTAGGTGTAACAAGTAATCATCATTTCCGAGATTTTTTAGCGCATGAATGACAGACAGTGAGTCCGTAAAGATCACCAGACCTCTGCCATTTTTAGCTCTCCTAGCCGCAGCAAACCACACTGCAACTAGTTCAGCATCAAAGACTTGAGTGTCTAATGGTAAACCCTTTCTTATCACCGTCTTCCATCCATGCGACCCATGTTTTTGGATTACTGCTATACCAACGCCAGCAGCAGTTTTACTGGCATCAGTATAAAGCTGTAATCTATCTCTATACTTCTCACAAAGCTCAGCATGCAGAGCACGAAAGACCTCGGGACTGTAAGCATCCCTACTGTACCTACTCAGGTCGTCCGTAATGTAATTTTGTATAAGGCTGGGATTGGGAAGAAAAGAATTTACAAAGGGAAGGAGGCAAGGACGAGGAGGTAAGGATTCTACGAGGCGGGGAATAGTAATCACCGATCTACGTAGAGATGAAAAACGATTGAAATAGTTATTTTCTAAAAAGTTCCAGATAATACCAAACAGAGGAGATCTAGGATCAGCCAACTGCTTGGCAGCAAACCTCAGTCTGGATTTCATGATTCTATCCTCGATTCCCCAACAACCACATTCTGCTAAGAGAATGGGAATTGGGGTGGAATGGTAGACACCAGAGGCTACTCTTAGGATAGAATTTATTGCAGTTTGGATCTTCTTTTTAGAAGAAGGTGAAATATCACCAAACAGGGATAGGCCATAACCTACAATACCATTTATTAACGTGTTTGCAATATGAATGAGTGCGCTAGGAGATGCACCCATTCTACCTGCTGCAAGTGATTTTATGAGATTAAGAACCTTTTTGAGTTTATTCACCACGACATTAACTTGGTCTAACCAGTTAAGTCTCTTATTGAAATGGATACCTAAGATCTTTAACTCCCTTACGGGAGTAATCACACGTGAGAATAACTGAATGTGATGAACATTACAGTTCCTTTTTCTACACATGTGAATGAATTCCACTTTTTCGAGTGGGATTCTTCCACCGTGCTCCTCAGCCCAACTGATGGAGAATTCTGAAGCTCTGCGAAGTTCGTACATAGTCTCCGGAGTGCTATTCGTGACACTAAGCAAGATATTGTCAGCATATACCAAGACTTTAACATTTGGATATCTAGCTAGTGCCACCAGCAACGAATCCAAATAGACTATGAGTAACGTAGTGGAGAGGGGGGATCCTTGTGGGATTCCATTATCCAGAGAATAGCGACTAGAGTAATAACCATTAGTTCTAACCCTAACCTGCCTGTTAGACATAAAACTGTAAACAGTTTTAACATAACATGGGTCAACACCCCAAGAGATCAGTTTACGACATACGAATACGGCTGGAATCTTATCGTATGCCTTCTCTAGGTCAAGAGAAATGACACTAGCGTGATCTCTCGCTGACAAAGAAGAAGCAAGCCCCTCTTCTAAGTCATGAAGAAGTGTGATGGTCCCTCTGCGTGGACGAAAACCATGCTGTCCATGATGTAAAAGATCTTCAGTTACCCTCCGGATCCGACATCCCATAATCTTCTCCAATGTTTTAGATAAACAAGGGAGAAGGGAGATAGGACGGAAATCTAGAGCGCGTTTTGAACTAGAGGTTCTCTTCGGAATCGGTATTAAGGTGGCTAATTTCCAATCCTGTGGGAAAGTACCGCTGCCAAGAACGTTAGAATAAAGCTTGGCAATTCTTTCCCTAATCTCGATCGGTAATTTCCTAATCATGTGGTAGCTTATCTGGTCCTCCCCAGGGGATGATCCACTGAAAGATTTTAATGTATCATCTAATTCTCTAAGTGAGACCTCATAAGCTAAATTAAACCTCACATGATAAGATGCTTCAATCGAGAAAAGGTTTTTCACATTAATAACCGATTCCGGCATGTTCATATCGCTGGAGACTGAAGACCAGGAAGATGCGAATTCGTCAGCAATCTCAAGTGGATCGGTGATAGCCCCATCAACTGTCAGAAGAGATAGAATAGAGGAAGGAGGTTTGCCATAGAGGCGTTTCACCTTCATCCATGCATCTCTTAGCGAGTCAGATGGAACTATAGAGCTAGCAAATGCCTGCCAAGAGGCCTTTTTTGCTGCTCTAACTGCCCGTTTCACTTGAGCGGTAAGTCTTTTAAGGCTGATGGAATTAGTTACCGAAGGACATCTTTGGTAATTCTTCCATGCTATGTTTTTCTCCTTGATCAGATTTAAGATGTTATTATCCAACCAGGGAGGTCTATGACAAGCAGAAGTGCGAACTAAGGGAATAGAAGAGAAAGCAGCAGATCTGATAATTTTCTTTAAGCTGACTGCTTCTTTATTGACATTGCTGCTATATGGAAAAACTCGATCATGTTGTCGTGCTAGCCGAGAGAAAAGGTCCCAGTTTGCCTTAGCTTCAACAAGTCGAGGAGAAATTCTGCGCTTAGCTAGCTCTTTATCACTATAAATTAAAATAGGGAAATGGTCACTACCCTCTGGATTGTCATGGAGTATCCAAGACAAATCGCTAGCAATACTATTTGTGGCTAAAGTGAGATCTATTGCAGAGGTAGTATGGTGAGTCGAAGAGACGAAGGTAGGGGCACCATCATTTAGGAGCAAAAATGACGAGTTAGAGATCCAATCCGCCAAGAGAACTCCCCTGGAATCGATCCTACGATCCCCCCAGAAGTGGTGATGGGCGTTAAAATCGCCACCAATAATAGAGGAGAAGGGGAGTTGATTTATAAAGTTATTTAAGATGGAGGAACTAATAAAGTCGGTTCTAGCAATATATATTGAAGAGAAAGTCACTGGAGGAGATGTGTGTACGGTGATTGACACATTTAAGAGATTTGTAGATATATTGAGAAGAGAGTGGCTTAAACTTGATCGTACTAAAATTGCAACTCCCCGTGAACGAGACGAGGTGGCGTTGTCTGAAAAATAACAACGATAACCTCGAAAGTTCAAGGGCCCATTTTGACAAAATAAAAGAGTTTCCTGTAAAAGAATAATATGTGGTTTGTACTGGTGTATGAGAAGTTCCAGACTGTGCTGATTAGCACGAAAACCTCTCATATTCCATTGCAAGCAGGTGAGCTTACGAGATGAAGTTTGTAAGCTCGACATGAAAAGATCTAAGTTTTATTTTGTTATACAAGATAAATTAGATCTTAAGAACAGAGGTTTTCTGGTGAAATGAAAGGTTTGTAAGCTCTTATTGAGCAGACGAACTTTCCATTTCAATATCATCAGGAGCTGGTGCGGGACTTGGATTTAGAATAAATGTTGGTTCAAAGGGGAGGTGAACCGTGGGGTATACTTTGACGTAGTCTTTTAATTTAAGTCCAGAGTTAAGAAAGTTATTGCCTTGCAGGCTAACGAATTTAGCAAAGAGTTGTTTTGATTTTTCATCGAATTTTATTAGGTCAGAAACTGGAATCTCAAAATTAATTTGAGGAGTTGAAGTTTCTTGTGTAAGAATATTAGTGGTAGATGTAGAGGCTGTATTTTGGCCTTCTGCATTGCTACCAGGTTTAATGTTTAAGTTATTGTTTGGAGAGTCTGTTTTTTCAGTTTTGTTTGAGTTTAAGGTAGGGGCAGCTACTGAATTGAGAGAAGCTGTTTTGTTTTTATTAGAGATTGAAATTGTTTTTGTTGTATTAGTTTTGGTGATACTAGAAGTTGCTACAGTATTTGTATTTGTTTTCGTTGTAGCAGTTGGGGGTAGAGTAATATTATTGGCAGCTTTAGCTGCATAAGAAACCGAACCAGTACGTTCGGCCAGATTGGGGAGTGGGACATCCTTCTTGTTGATTTTGTTGCTGTTGTTCTTATTTGTAGAAGCTTGAGGGAAGCGTTGAAAGTATTTTTTCTTCGCTTGGTACTTCGTACATCTCTCCGTTGTCATGATCTTGAGTATGTCTTTCTCCCTAAGATACATAGGGCAATTCATACTCAGAGAAGGATGCGTATTATTGTTGCAATTTTTACAATAAGGTAAAATGCAATCACCCTCGTGAACAGGGTTACCGCAAACTGCACAGGGGGAATCGTTGTTGGGGTCACACCTGTTCTTAGTGTGTCCAATTGCATGGCATCGAGTACACCTCATGGGATTGAGGACATATTCTCTGACCGATACCTTGAGGAAACCGCCTAGTTTAACGCTAGACGGTAGTCTGTAGCTATCGAATGTCAGTACAACTGCGCCAGAGTTATATTGTGTCCCACGACGCTTAATATGCTTGGCTGCAATAACTCCCTGGCTGGCCAAATCTGATTTAATTTCTTCTTCAGACGAATTTTTAAGAAGAAATGAGAAAATTACACCCCTTGATGAATTAAGAGCAGTAAAACTCTCACACTTGATATTGAAGGATTTATTTGGAGCTAAGCGTAGAGCTTTAGTATTGTAAAACCTCTTGGCAATGGTGTTGTTTTTGACGAGAAGCTGAATCTTTCCGTCATTTCTCCATTCTAGGTCCAAAATTTCCTTGGAAATAGCCGATATGGCTCCAAGCACTTGGAAGAAGTTTTCATCTTCTAGTTTCTTATAAATTGTAGTAGTTGAGGTGGATGCTTTAGTGTCTGTTTCAACACTGGAGATCAAAATGTACTTTGCTTCTTCTTTGTTAACATTGATGTCTTGTAGAGCAGGAAATAAACTATTAGTAACATCTATAAACGATTTTTTGCCTCTGGATCTTTTTGGTGGAATAGTGGTGAAGTCATCATTGTCTAAGAGGCTAAACCTATTCTGGCCCCCAGGGGGGTCCAACATGATGATAAATCAATTAAAGGTGGCTAGTGTAATATATCCAGCCTATATATGAAAAAGTGTAAACAAAGAAAAATTTGGATTGAACTTTTTAATTGAGTCTATCAGGCAACTCTGTTAGAGAATTTATCTAAAATTAAAACACCCAAAAATGGGTTAAGAATAGTCCAGAATTTAGTTATAACAGAGTTCAAAATATAGTTTAACACTAAAACTTTATTGTCTAAATATTTATTGTCTTTATATAGTCATTTAAACTGAATAATTATTAAAAAACCAAAACACATGTATTAATATATAAGAACTGTCAAATTTAGTAAATTTTTTTAAAAAGCACTTTTAATGTTTATAATAACAATTTTTTGCGTAAACTTCAATTTATTCTAATTAAGAAAACTAAATTTAATATATTTAATGATTTTTTATAATTATTGAAACAATTTAATATTTAAAATTATAAAAATTTAAAGACCACTTATTTCACTATAAGATTGTCGCTCGGCGCTACCGTTCGATGATGTTGCAGTTGTTGTTTGTTTGTTAATTTTTAATTTTATTTTTTTTTAATTTTAACAAAAATCCGCGGATATACGTATTTCAAAAATCGATTTGACTCTAACGAATTTTTAATAAATGCCTTGGTTTATATACCCCAAAATTTATGTGAATTTCAATAAAAAAATCTGTTATCATTACTTTCTCATAATTTGAATTTGCATATTATTATGGATAGTGCTAAACTTCTAATTAAAACCCACGCAAAATCAAGAAATTTTCCCATAGAACAATTTTTTTGACCATTCGATAATATTATTATATAATACATTTTTTCATAAATTATTATTGCAAGTAATGTGTATAATATATTGCCTATCATAATACTTGCTAAAATTCTAGTTAAAAACCACAAGAAGTGAAAAGAATTTTCCCATAGAACAATTTTTGGTTATTCAATTACATCTTATACATACATTGCAAACATACATATTTAAATTTTTTTGCAACACAATTATTATTATTATAATGTATATATAATATGTTAACTAGCAAAATCTGTAAAAAGTAAAAAACAATTTAACCATACAATTTATACTCTATGAGAGAAATTGGACAGATAAGAAAAAACCTAAAAACAAAAAAATTAAAAAAAATGTTTATGCTAGAAAGTAAAAAATGATAATAATTTGTATATGGGAATTTATGTAGAGTTAAATTGATGAGAAAATAATTGTTCTATGTCAATGTTAATAATCAAAATTGATAAGAAATACAAATTTTTTTATCTTTTATATACATTTATTTAGTATTAATACTACATATATTAAACTTATTTTTTTTTTAACATATATGAATGTAGGTCATTAAAACTAAATATATAATATATGTATAACGACCCTGAATCTCAGATTAAAAATAAATCTTTTATAAGTTACATAATAACAAAATAGAAAAAACATGATAAATTTTTTCACATATAATAATGTAGGTCATTAGAACTTAAAATACATACATTTTAAAAATATATAACTTTATATGTATATGGTTGTATACACATTTATAAACCAATTTAACTGATAAGAATGTTATATTGAAACAATTAAATATACATTTTTATGTATTTTAAACTTCAAACTTATATAAAAAAGTATAACGACCTTGAACATGAGATTTAAAATAAATATTTTTTATAATTTACATGATTACATATAGAAAACATATGATATTTCATGAAAACATATCTTTAATTGTTGTTGTAAGAATGATCTGCACCTGTCGGGTATATAAAGGTATGAAATATTAAACACACATCAGTTTTGTTCTCGTCTGCAAGTATAATCAACATGTTCTGGGTTGAAACAATTCACGATACAAATAAATTTTGTGTCTGTAAGGGTGCATGGAAAAATTTTAGAGTTATAGAGGCTGCTGTGTCTTCTGATGTACTCAAGGTGTGGTGTACACCAATTAATGGAAATACGAACTCGATTTTCAGTTTACGCAAAGGAGAAAATTTCTTATCGCATTTACATTTCGTTCTGAATTTTTCTCAATTTCAACATGTAAAATTTGAAGTTATTGGTGGGGAAATAGTGGTGTTAGGTGAATGCTATGATGGGTCAGTTGCATATAGAAATGTGAATCATTTTCCAACAGATTGTCCTTTTGCTGATGAAGAAGATTGGGGCCGAGTAGAAAAATTAACTAATGATAAAGAAGAAAATTGGAAGCGATTAATTAATAAAAACAAAAACAAATCTCCAATACCATTAAAAAATCAAGATGTGTTACAAGTAAAAATAGAAAACGTAAAACTGGAAAAATCAAATCCTAAATAAGTAATATATATTGCACGAATGTTTCAATTAAAGTTTAATAGTAGTTCAACCGTCATCGAGTGCATATCAAACATTTTAACAATGAATGCAAAAATTTTTATTTTATTTGCTCTATTATCATTTGCAATTTGTGGATCTATACCTATAAAATTAGATTCATCAAAAGGAAATAAAGGAAATTTGGAATTTGCTCTTCAATTACCAAATAATGATATTGTTCAAATTGATTTATCATTTCAATTGCTAACAATTACAATACCTTCAAATGCAACGAAATCAGAAGTTCCTCAGAATGACGATGAAAATATAACAACAACAACAACAACAACAACAGAATCGGATAGAGAAAAACCTGAACCAAAATATGTAACAGTAGATGAAGCCATTGAAGCATTTAGGCAAGAATTAATTAAAAAAGAAAGAAATATTGGAGGCTATATTGAAAGTGATCATCCAATTTATAGACATTTAAAAACTAGGTTTTCAGGATGACATCATGATGGCAATACGTTGTACTTATGATAGTAATTATAAGAAACGAAAATTAAATATAAGCTGCTATGAATATCATGAATATGAAACTGAAAGAATTTTAAGCAATGGTGAAGTTGAATTGATTCGTTTACACGATACTGAATATAAAGTAGATGTCGAATATGTTGATGTCACGAATATAAAACAATATTACAACATGGAGATCTCTTAAGTTGCTATGAAGTTAACAAAATAATTTTAGTTTTTAATCAACTGTCTCAAGATAAACAACAAAATTAACATAATGGAATTACAAAAGTTAAAAGAATTTTTATTCAAATTCAATCATCTATTATTAGAAGAGCATCGTAATTAAATTTTCCGTGATTATACATTTTTGGATTCATATTCCGATATACCGGAGGTAAAATCAAAACATGGACTACACTACACCAGCTGTCCATGGTCTTTAGATGCCACTTAATCAGTCCAGATACATGCGAATGCTGTGACGTAGAAAGGGTGATTGCAAAAATAAAAAAACTAATGCACTTTTATTATAGGATAGTCGATGCAAAATGTAAAGATTGTATATTGTAACAAAACGGCACATAAACGCCTACGTACAAACAATCCATCAACCACATCACCACGTACAGCATATGGCATATCAAAACAAAATCAACCGCATCATACATGATATATACACATATCACATCAATACAAGCAAAACATCAACACCACGTACAGCATATCATCTACAATCAACATCAGTGATCAACATCAACAACATCATACGTCATACATATACACATATTACATCATCACATCAAATACATCAACACCACGTACAGTATATCATCAACAATCAACATCAGTGATCAACATCAACAACATCATACGTCATACATATACACATATTACATCATCACATAAATACAAACGATCACCCTGGTAATTGTGAATAACTCTATTGGTACTGGAAATTCAGCTTCTATTTGACAATTTTGACATGGTCGTATGTAATGCATATATGTATATATATATGTATTTCAATGTTTATTTTTTGTTAGTGTTAATTGTTACAATATGTCAATTATTATAATATTGTGATTAGTGTTAAGTTGTGTGATAATTTTAATTTGTAATTATTATTTTTGTGATTAGTGTTTTGTGATATGTGTTATTAATTAATTATATTTTATATGTGTTTATTCATGTATTTTGTGTACTGTGAATAGTTCTATTTATTGTTTTTGTTGTGATTGTAAATAGCTTTGTGATTATGTATTTTTCTGTGTTATGTGTTTGGTTATGTTGTTAGTTTACTTTTGTGTTGTTCTGTTTGTACTATTTGTTTATAGTTTTGTGTTATTTGTTATTAATTAATTTATTTAATTTTTAATTTTTAAAAACTTTTATTTTTCTTTCTTTTTCAGGTTTTTAAAATGTTGAATGACGATTCAACACACCCCCTCCACATTTTCAAACACTATATATAATCGCGCATTCAATAGTATAAGTTAGATTTAATTTAGTCTTTGATAGTAAAGGTTGAAGCACTCTTTGGGTCTTCAATTAGAACATCACATAAATTGTACTTTCTTAAATCTGTTTGAATAACAAATATTATATTTAATCGTAATTATTCTCTTTTATTTACTGCGAATATCCTCCTTATAATTCTGGCGCCCAAAGTGAGGCTAACTCAATAAATAAAACATTAATATACAGGAGTTCGAAGAAACATCAAGACGAACATGGTAAACACACGGAGCATAACAGATCCATCTATATCTCAGCCACAAGATCGTAACAATCAACCAGCTACATCAGCGTCTCAGAGCACACCATCGAATGCAACTACAGGCAGTTCAGCGACACAAAATGTCATCTTAACAGAATCACAATTAGCGGGTCTACTGGCGTCAGTTCACGCCAATGGAAACATTCGAACGGGTAACTTTGCCTTCTGCTCAGCAAGATATAATGGATCAGAAGACCGAAGTGAAGTGGAAGAATTCATTTCAACAGCAACGATCTACAAAAACTGTGAAAACATAGACGATGAAAATGCGCTTCAAGGATTACCGTTGCTTCTTACAGACATAGCAGCAACATGGTGGAGAGGGACTAGCCACGAAATAAAAACCTGGAAGGATGTAATTATTCTCTTTTATTTACTTCGAATATCCTCCTTACAATATCCAATAATTGTTTTTAAATAAAAACACAAAATATGTAATTAAATATTGTAAATTTTATTGAATAAAAATAAAGCATTATAATTTTTATAATAAATCTGTTTTATGCATCCAAGAATTATCTTTATTAGAAAATCCTAACCACTTTACATAAACTTTATCTCCTTTTCATTTTAAAATTTTTTCAACTAAATTTATATTAGAATGTTTTGTTATTGATATTTCTTTTTCATAAAACCCTCCTTCAATAGGATTTCCTTTAAAATCTTCTAAGTAGTACATTACAGGATTTGAATTTTTAATTGATTTAATCTTAAATGTTTCTGTTGTCCAATTTGGTGTGTAGCCTTTTTCAAATACATGTTTATATTTGCTGATTCTCACATAATCACCAATCTTATATTTTGGGTTGCGGAATACTTTTAAATTATTATAAACCTTTTTCAGTAGAAATTTTTCCTTAGATGAGTTGACTTCTATTGGCCTCATTTGTATTGTACGATGCTTGGTATTATTATATTTGTCAACTAATTCTTGTACATTATCAATCCATTTATAAGATCCTCTCATGCTGAATTCTTTCCACATTAAACCTTTTAAAGTTCGATTAAATCGTTCTACAATTGACGCTTTTAGTGTGCTATAAGTTGAATAATGGTTCACATTATATTTTTTCATTAGTTCTTTGAAATGTTGGTTATAGAATTCTTTTCCAAGATCAGTTTGTAAATTCTTTGGTATTCGTGATGATTTCTCAAATATGCTATTCATTGCTATAGTTATATCTACACCATTTTTTGTTTTAACAGGTATAGCCCAAGCAAATTTTGAAAACGTATCAATCACCGTTAATAGAAATCGATATCCTTTATTATTAGTTGAATAAGCACCCATTTCAACCAAATCAGCTTGCCAAAGATCATCTGTACCATTTGTAACAACTTTGCGACGGGTAAATTCCTTTTGCGCCACCTTATGTAATTCTTCTACTAGTTGTCTTTTACTCATGTTTATGTAGAATAGAGTGATTTATGAAACATCAATCAATTTATAGAGGTTTTGATGTAGATCCATGTTTTTTAATTTGATTAAACACATCTGATAATGGATATTTATTTTCTCTGTACTCCAACATAAATTTATCAATTTCATCGAAATGTTGATCACACTCGTTAATTATCTGAGACACTTTTGTCTTTACTTCGTTAACAAATATTGCCATATGTTGAATTTTATAATAGATACCCGCTATACTTTTATTAATTTCATCAAGTCTATCTTCAGATCCCTTTAACATTTTAGTGAGAAATTGTTTTGTAATTGCATCAGTATCGTGAATTGGGTCTCCTAAGCTAGTTAAACGCTTAGAACTTAAATCAAAATGTCCTTCTTTTGTTAACTTAAACCCTATTCCAGGAGGTCCGCGTTCATTCGTAATTTTAGTATGCTTAGCAAAACGACCAAACTTATTAACACTCATTGTATTTATGATGTTTTTAAAGAAATGTTAAACGATTATATCTGCTTCTCGCAGTTCTTCGATAATCGATATAATTTCATTATTATGATTTGTATGATCTGCTTGTTGTGATGCTATGAGAAGTTTTAATCTATCTACCAATTCATTAGGATCATCCCAATATTTATAATTGGGTTTATTACTGTTATACATCATCATTCCTTTTCCTTTACGTAAAGTAATTAATTATTTTATAATTTGTTTATACTTTACTCCACCATTACCTTTAATATGGCTATGTTCATCGTCTACTTCTTTTTTATAAACATTTGTTTTTAATAAAATATCTTTATAATTGTGAAGATCATCTGGTAGATATAAACTGAGTTTTTTCATGAAAATTAGTTCTAATAAACCTCGAGTTGTTTTGAATTACTTATCTCCTATTTTTATTACATCATCATCAAAATTTAATGTTTCACGACCTAAATAGAATATATTTTCTTTTTCATCATATCTTGGACCATAAGCTTTATCGATATTATATTGATTGAAATACTCTTTAGTATAATATGTTTGTAGAGTTTCTTCTAAAGATTCATGAAGAGATCTCCGCAATTTATGATGTGGTGTACTGTGACTTAATTCATCTATCATTGCATTGTCAGATGTTTGAAAGCTGCTGTTTTTTAAGTCATTGTTAGATTCATGAAGAGATCTTTGCAATGGAGTGCTATGACTCAATTCATCTATTACTGTATTATTTGGTGTTTGAAAGCTGTTATTTTTTGATATTTTAAAGTTATAGTCAGATTGCCAATCATTTTCCAATTCCTTTTTAATTTTTGGTTTCTCTAATTCTTTTTTAATATCACGTTCTTTTTTCGATTCTTTGTTAAGTTCTCTAAGTGGTTCAGTAATAGGTTTAAAAGTCTCCTCAAGTAATTTGTCAGTATTGATTTTACCTGACTTAATTGCTTTAAATTTTTTACGCACTTCATTCGTAGTCTTTACTAATCTCTTTAGTCCTTCTTCTTTACTCATATTAACTGCTTAACTATAACCTTTTGACTGTTTTGAAAATCAATTAACAGGTAGTATTTCACTGTTTAATAATCACTTTAACCACCTAATAACCACCCAATAACCACCCAATAACCGCTAATAACCACTAATAACCCCCTAATAACTGCTTTACGGGTATTTATTAAACATCTTCATACTTCTATATATACATCAAAGCGACTATAGAAAGATTTTCTATAGCGACCTTTATTGATTCCACAATCCTTATTAATTGTTAAAAATCCATAATTAACTTTCCAGCATTCTGCACACATTTCTCGGAATTTCTCAAAAGTCATATCAGTATTAACTTGATCATTATATGAATGTTTCAAATTCATATAATCTTGTTTGAATAAAATTATTATGTTTGCATTATCTCGAATTAAATGTTTTGGTATATGAGTATAAGTTTGACATAAATAAAAACTGTCAATATTTTTATGTCTACCCATACAAAAATAAGAACGCATATTATTTTGCTTTTCACAGGCTACATCATCAAAAATAAAAACTGAATTCGATTTAGCATCATCAGGTGGAATGACTTCATTATTTTCAGAAAAAGTGTAGTATCCTAATCCTTTAATTTTTGATAAAATTTGTCTTAAATATTCATATTTGGGTTGATATAATGATTTAGAATACAAGTACACATTTTCAAATTTAAGTCCATTAGAATGTTCAAGTAGACTTATCATTACATTAGTTTTACCACAATTCGATGGACCTACAATAATAGCTCTTATATTGTTTGGTAATAAATTGCTATGTTTAATATATTTCTGAGAATTACTTTCAAAATCAAAATTTTTCACGTTTAACGTGTTGTGTTGTTTTATGAATTTCATTTTCTTAACTAACAAAACTTTCCAATAAATAGAATGTTTTATAGTAAAAAGTCATCATTCCTGAGACAACTGTATAAAATGATTGACTATAAAAATAATTCGATTAGTCGACATCAGTCCTTGTTCGGTAAAGGTTTAGTTAACAACATCATAAACAGTTTACCGTTTGAATTACATATACCTGGTTATAACTATTGCGGTCCTGGTACTAAATTAAAAGATCGTTTATCAAGAAGAGATCAAGGTATAAATCCTTTGGATGAAGCTTGCAAAGAGCATGATATATGTAGCTTATTCGAAGAGCAAAGACCTTAAAGATAGACACATAGCTGATTCTATTTTGGCGCAAAAAGCTAAACAAAGAGCAAAACCTCGAGACGTTGGTTGGGGAGAACGCACAAATTCTTGGTTAGTTTCAAAAGCAATGAAAACTAAATTAAAACTCGGAATGGGTATCACAAAGAAAAAAAGTAAAAAGAAGATTTCAGCCAAAAAATTATATAAAAATATGATACTTAATGTAAAATGTACTATTAAAAAACATCAACCTGAAAATTTATCAAATGCAATCAGCTTGGCGTTAAAAACAGCATGAAATGCAATTAAAGGCAAAAAGTCAAATGTTGAAATACCTAGAGTAATACCTATTCCAAAAACAGGAGGTATATTACCTCTGTTACCAATATTTGCTGGTCTTTCTGCAATCGGTGCTTTAACAGGGGGTGCATCTCAAGTAGCCAAGGCTATAACCAATGCTAAAAATGGTCGACAACAGCTTGTTGAAAGTATAAGACATAATAAACAAATGGAAGATATAGCCATGGGTAAAGGATTACTTTTGAAGCCATATAAAAAAGGATTAGGACTATTTCTGAATCCAAAAAACTCTTAAAGCAGATACCTAATAAACCACTTACAGAATTAGATATAATTTCTCACGCTAAATATATACCATACTTTAGAGGAGTTTTCATGAGAAATACATTACCAGCTAAACCATACCAAAAAGAGTGTGGTGTAATAAATTTAGATTCTTCAAAAGGACCAGGTACACATTGGGTAGCTTACTATAAATACAAGGATTATATAGAATACTTTGACAGTTTTGGAAATTTGCAGCCGCCGAAGGAAGTTATCAATTATTTAGGCTCTAGAATTATATATAACTATAATCAATACCAAAATTATAATTCAGTTATCTGTGGACATTTATGTTTAAAGTTTCTATATGATTGTTATTATAATAATAATTTAGAATAATAAAAATTTAATGTGAATAAAAGAAGTTTTATTTAATATGTCAATTACATTAACATTAACTGGAAATTCATCAGTATTGAATGCGGAATATTTTCCCCCTTTAGATTTAAATACAGATTACTTATGCGGTCTTATCGACTTTCAAACATATAATTCAATACCAAACGTTGATAGAAATAATAATTTGTTTCATATTGGAAATGAAACTGTTGAAATACCTGTGGGATCTTATGAAGTTGATGACATTGCATTGTATCTTCAAAAGGAATTGGAAAAAAGAGAAAGTAAATACTACATTAAAATTAAAGCGAACAACAACACACTCAAAACAGAAATTAAAAGCAATGCAGAAATCTACTTCAACAATGGCCGATCTATCGATAAACTGTTAGGGTTTAGTAGGATAACATTACAACCCAATATATCTCATACATCGAACTTACCTGTCAACATTATAAAGGTTAATGTCATTCGAATTGAATGTAATTTAATTAATGGATCTTACATCGATAATGAAAAAGTTCATACATTACATGAATTTTCACCGGATGTAGGTCCTGGGTATAAAATGATTGAAGTACCTAAAAATGTAATCTATTTGCCAATGAACACCAAGCGAATAAGTTCTATACAAATAAAAATTATTGATCAAGACGAGGATTTAATTAATTTTAGAGGTGAAAAAATCACAGTCCGACTTCACTTGAAACCTACAAACAATGTTAATATATAATTATAATAGAGAGTTGTAGGGAAACAGTTCTTCATCTGCTGTAGAACAAGCAACAACAATAAGGTCAACAACAGCAAACAATAATCGTAAATTAACTGAAGCCAATAAACAATTTCTACAAACACTAGGATTTTCTTTAAAAACATGAAGGATATACTTAATATTACCACGAAGCCAGTTTTCGATGAAAGTATAGTTAAAAAAGAGTATCATAACTATACACCGTTTTCTGCATCATATCAAAATAGTGATGAAATTAGAATATCAATTCAACATCAAGATTTGTACCTATTACCTAGCGAAAGTTATATTTATATTGATGGTACATTATCTGACATCGAAGGAATAAAATTAACCGATCCAGTACTTAGTAATAATTGTATGGCGTTTTTATTTGATGAGATACGATATGAATTAAATGGAGTTGAAATTGATCGATCAAGAAATCTTGGAATTACTACTACAATAAAAAACTATATATCTGTAAACGATGATCAAAGTAAAGCTTTGTGCAATGCTGGTTAAAGCGGGGAAAACACCGGAAGATAAGGAAAGATTGAATATTATTGAAAGAGGATGTGCTAGATACTGAGAACATTGTTTTAAGATAATTTCCGGAATGCCATCCGGGCCTGGATTGAGGTCACCATTTAAAGTATTGAGTTGCTTAAGCACGTTATCAGTAGAGATTTCAATAATTGTAAGTGAAGTCTGGGGATAGTCTTCAAGATAATCGAAATCATCTTCATTTACCTGGAAAACAGGACTTGAATAAGAGTTAGAGAAGAATTGCTGAAAAAATTGAGAAATTTCTTTGGAATCGTTAGAAGACAATCCTGAAGATTTCACAAAATTAGGATATTCATCCGATTTTCTTTTGGAATTAACGAATTTCCAGAAAGTTTTAGGATTAGTTTTAATTTTATCGGAAGTGGAAGTAATATAGCTTTTGTAAGAATGCATCAATTTCAGTTTAAATTCGTTAAATAAGGCAACAAAATGTTGATAGTCTGAGTCATTGTTGGTGTTGACTCCAGTCAACATAGGCTGAAAAAAGAATATATATAATTAAAAAAAGGGGCAGTGTCGAAAAACATGTACATATATATAAATTTAAAAAAAAAAGGTTACAAACAATTCAAGACAAACAATGCGATAATATAATATTACATACAAAAAAAAACAACAAAAAATGTAAACAAATCAACGAAATCAAACATATAACTCAGAAATATTTGCAATAATATAGAACATATAACATGAATATGCACAAGCAGGTAAAATAAAAAGGTCTATAGACATAGCATACAAAACAAAAACAAAACGATTCACATAGCACAAATATATAACATAAAACATTAAACACAAATATTTAATTACATTACATAGCCAATGAACACTAACCTAAAATAAAAAAATTTGAATATACCATATACATTATATAAGTATTATAACATTATATAAATATTATAAATATACATTGCATAAATATTAAACATTATACATACAATATATATATACACTACATAATATATGACCATGTCAAATTGTCAAAAAGGTACCAGCTGAATATAGTTACCAATCAAAGTTATTCACAATTAACATAAATTTATAACTCGAATAACCAGACACAATTTGAAAAAAACGGTTTTATAAAAAAGGCGAAACATGAGATAAATAGCAGAACATTTCAACAACGGGGAAAATAGAAAATTCCAGAGTTTGCAAATTTTTGTATATAAAGGGTTGCGATTCGCAGAAAAATTTGTCTTTTGCGATTACCTGCCTAAATTGTCATATTGAGACTGAATCAGGGAAAAAAAAGATCGCCTCATCAGCCTGGACGTATTGAGTCCTACTTAAAATCTAGCGTATTGAGCTAGTACAATAGGGTTGTTAGGAATTTTGTAAAAAAAACTTATAATTTTTTTTTTACAAAATATAGGAAAAAATTGGTAGAATTTTTTCATCGTCTAAGTACTAAATTAACAGAGTACTTAGAAAATTTTTGAATAAAATCATCGAAAGAAATTTATCGGCTAAGTGTCAAAATCGGTAAACACTTAGCAAAAATTTTTCATAAAATTTTCAACAAAATTATAAAGTTGAGAAATTTTCTAACACTTAGAAAATTTCTGCTGCGGACAACGAATTTATTGAAAGAAAAATTGTATATCAAATACTTAGAAAAATTTTGCGAAATTGAATTTTTAAAAAAAGACTTAGAAAAATTATAAAATTGCGGGCAATTTGAAGTCAACAAACATTTAGAAAATTTGATCAGAAAAAAACTTCGATTTTGCTTTGAATTTGAATCGCCGTCGGGAAAATTACATCTTGTATACTGCGTATACAGAACATCTATTGATCGCTGTTCACATTAGAGGGCAACCATTTTCAACAGAAACTACTTCAACAACCGGAAACTGAATCTTCAATCAACATGTCAACGTATTGAAATATTAAATTTTTCATTTCCGTTTTTTAAAGTATTGTATTTTCATTGTATTTTTTTATTATTAAATTGATTAGTACATTATTATTAGATTTAAGATTCAATTGTTAGGTTAAGATATTGAGTTAAATAAAATTTATAACGTTTGTGAAAAAATTGTGTTTTTATTTTATATTCCTTTTTTTTTGAATTTGCACCTTTCTACAGTTCAATGTTAAATTAAATTTATGGATTTAACAGTTGGACTTCAAATACTTTTGCCAATCCTTGTTTTTTAGGTTTTTTAATTTTTTTAAGTGTTGATTTATCCAGGGAAGATTATTAGTGGATTTTTTAACGGCTACTACAGGGACATATAATTTGATGCCTTCATATAATGTGTCGTAAAGTATAGTAATGGCTTGAGCAATATCTACATCTGAGAGTAAAGAGGAGTAGTTTATCGAGGAAATGTATTGATTTAAGCCATTAAAATCAGCTTTGCTGAAATTAAATAACTTGACTTTGGCAGAATCGGGGGTGGGAGGAGTATTGTAACAATATACAAAACATAAAGGAGGATGGTAAATATCAATATTAACTAATGGCGAGTTACAATTTTAAATAATAAATACTCTTAAATAATAATTCACTTTTTTTTACCTTATAATTCTTATTTTTATTTTTTACAAAAAATAACATTTAATAATATTTTAATTTCAATGATTATTAATTAATTTTTTTCTATTTTAGGTGGATTTCCAACAATATAAGTATAACTTTCATTTAACTAATTAATTTACTAATTTGTTACAAAATTTAACGTTTAAGTTGCAACCTTTTTTTTTATTTTAAAAATAATTCAAAATTTCAAAAATAATCTACTAACAGTAGTATGAATATGGGGATTCTGGCGCACAGGGTCCAGGGTCCGTTACGTCATCTATGACCTCATCGTTTTTGGTGACGTCATCGGAGAGATAAGATAAGGTGTGACGTCATCGGCTTTCAGAGATAAGATTTGGGTGACGTCATAGAGATAATGTTTTGGTTACGTCATCGAGATAAGGTTTGGGTGACGTAATCGAATTCTCAGAGATAAGCGTTGTCATGGTTATTTTTAGTTCCCAGAAGAGATAAGGGGTTGGGGCGGCGACGGCGGTGGTGGCAGGAAATCGGTTTCCGGTGATTGAATTTGTTGTTGGTTTTGCGTGGGTTGTGGTGTTCCCATTCCCATGATGTATTTGTTGTTGGGTTCTCGGAATTTTGCGTGGGTGGGAGGTTTTCTCGGAGTTTTGTCTGGGTTGTAATTTTCGAGTGTTCCTATAATGTATTTGTTGTTGTAATACGAGTTGTTGTTGTAAATTGATAAAAACTTTTTGATATAAAAAAGCTGCGAGTTGAAAGATGATTTCAGGTCACGGATTCTATCGAAGAGTGTAGTCAAGGTGAAAATTCTTTAAAATAATTACTTTTGATATTGAATTTTTTCCGGTTTTATTTAGGTTTCTAATTGAAAAATGGATTTCAACAGATTGTATACAGAACGAAGAAATAGTGGAGATGATCTGTTAGAGTTATTTAATGAGAAGGATTTGAAAAGCATTCTACATATGAAAGATATGGAAATAGGAAAATAGTATCGAATTATAAATTATCGGAGAGTTGAAACGAAATATGGACAACGGATTTTACTAGAACTTGATGAATACAATATATTTTTGCCTTCAAGATTTATTGATTTAACCGATGAAAAATTAAATAACTTAGAAAGTAAACAATTTTGTATTGTTAATGGGAGAGAATTAGGGAAATCCTATAAACTTAAACTGCAATGGAGAAGAAGAAACAATATTATATGATATGCCATAATATTTTTAAAATAATAAAAAAATATAAAGATATACTAAAAGGTTTTTAATAATAAAATTTATTATATAAAAATGTTTGCACCTACATAAAATGTGAAGAAATTAAATATTCTTTAAATACTGCAAAAATTTAAATTTCTAGTTAAAAACCACAAGAAGTAAAGAGAATTTTCCCATTGAACAATTTTTGTCATTCAATTACAAGGATCGCAAAACGAAATTGAAAGGAAAAGCAAGGAGGTATGTTAAATTAAAAAGAGTTAATTAAAAAACACTTTTTATGATATAATAAATTTTTTTTAATTTTTCTTAAATTTTTTTATAAAAATACGTTATTACTTATTATTTATCATACATTGTTTAAATACTGCAAGAACCCATGAACTGCATCATAGATTCTTGCAGTTCGATGACAATAATTTTGTCTGAAAGACATCTCTAAATTAAATAGAGATGTCTCTCTCTCCTCCATTACTCGTTGGTATTCTTGTTGTTGTCGTTGCAGCTGATGTTGGTATTGTTCTTCTAGCTGTTGCAGCTGTTGTTGGTGTTGGTAATGTTGTTGTTGTAACAACTGTTCCAACTCCGTTGTTTTTGACGTGAGATTTTGAACCTTCATTTGGAGATCCAAAACCTCAAGAGCATTACTCAACACGGAGTTGAGCTCTTCTTCATCTTCACTCTCAACCTCCACCTTTATTCTTTTTGTTTGAATGGGTGGAGGTTGAGAGTGGCGTTTTTGTATTCTCAGATCGAGAATACCATCTTGCTGCTGTTGTTGTTGTTGCTGCTGCTGTGGTTGTTTCTGCTGCTGTGGTTGTTGCTGCTGCTGTGGTGTTGCTGCTGCTGTTGTTGTTGTTGCTGCTGCTGTTGGTTGTTGTTGCTGCTTTTCATATAATTTAAAATATGAAAACTTGAAAAAAAATTTTAAAAAACAAAAAATCAAAATAAAATTAGAAGCTTTTGTTGTTGTTGTTCCATTTTTTTGTTTTTGAATGATTTTAAGTGAATTAATATTTTCTAAACTTTTAAAAAATACGTGAACTGTTTTTCACAAAATAAGATCGACTCTAATGAATTTTTAATAAACCCTTGATTTATATAGTCCAAAAATTTCAATAAAAAATGTGTTATCATTACTTTCTCATAATTTGAATTTTGCGTATTATTGTATATTTGTTTATCATAAATAGTGTTCAAATTCATATTTTTAACGTTTTGATTATTTTTTTTATTACTTTTATAAACTATGATATATACTATATAAGCGCACTGATTTTTCACAATCAAATCGTTATAAAATTTATTGTTGGCAAAAATTTTTCTTTTACTTTTTCCTCGTTTTCTTCAATTTTTTCTTCTTTTAAAAAATATTCAAGAACCTTGCACGCTGATAATACGAATGGAAAAAAAATAAAAAAGCGTGGTGCACTTTTATAGTTCACCAAAACAAAAGATGTGTTGCTCTCATTGCAAAGATGAGTGGGGATTTTTATGTGAAAATGTGAAATTTGAAATAATAACTTTACATGTATGTGTAAAGTGAAGAATATTTTACAGTGAGAACATGGGGAACCAATTTGAAAATTTGAGAGACTGCACATGTATGCGTGCGCGGCCATTAAAATTTGAATAAAATGTGCATGTATATATAATGCATGTATTGTATATTATTTTTACATTAGAAGTAAATGCAAATATATATGTGTGGGATGTGAAACGAAGTGGAACGTGAAACAGTCAGTCTTCCACGAGCATTCGTAGTAACCAGACGTGTTTTAAAAAAATATTATATGTATATTATTGTAATAGTAACGTAAATCAATAAAAGTTTTAGTCGGTATAAGAATTTCAAAATATTTTTTATTAAATAATTTATAAAAAAGGGTCTTTATTCAATAAGAACCCTACAAATTGGGGGCTCAACCGAAGTCTGGGATTTACATCAGCCAGAACTACATATATAAATATTTATTAATTTAAAATTCAAAATTAAAAATTAATTTAATAATTTTTAAAACTGGCATAACTAAAAAGAAGAGGAGGCCATCTTGAAGAAATTAAAATACACGACGTAAAGACTGGCATAATTAAAAAAGAAGAGGAGGCCATCTTGAAGAAATTAAAATACACGACGTAAAGACTGGCATAATTAAAAAAGAAGAGGAGGCCATCTTGAAGAAATTAAAATACACGACGTGAAGACTGGCATAATTAAAAAGAAGAGGAGGCCATCTTGAAGAAATTAAAATACAAGACGTGAAGAATGGAATAATTAAAAAAGAAGAGGAGGCCATCTTAAAGAAATTAAAATACACGACGTGAAGACGCCATCAGGGTACGCAGAAAGAAGAAATAAAAAAGAAGAAATAAATTTAACAAAAATAATGTATGGTAATATATAATTATATTCAAAATATATTAATATTCGAGTTTGTTTGTTGAATGTAATGTAAATATTAAAATTTAAGTATAGTAATAAGTGATTTGAGAAGTTTTAGCAGAATAGGTGACAAACTAATTGATTAAATAAAAACAAAATTAATTTAAAATATAACAAATATGACTAACTCAGCAACAGTAACATCAATACAATCTAACAGGCTATGCCTATCTGATATTCCTCACATCGCATCAAATATAGATACAATGAAAGCAGATTTAGCAAAAAAATTGCACCTACTAATATTCAGCGAAGACAGTGGTAGACAGAATAGATCAAATTTAAGAAAGTTTAATGGGTTTCAATTCAAGAATAATTCAGAAGAGTACGTTAAAAAGTTGAAATATATAAAAGATAATTTCACAGAGAGAACATTAATACAAATTTATATACTACTTGGTCTGAGCTATTCCGATGATAGTGATTTGGAGAGTCTTACGAAGGATCTCATCGATAAGTTATTGAATGTGAATTTGTTGGCTAATGCAAAAGATGACGACGATGATAAAAATGATGACGATGATAAAGATGACGACGATGATAAAAATGATGACGATGATAAAGATGACGACGATAATAAAAATGATGACGATGATAAAGATGATGATGATGATAAAGATGATGACGACGATAAAGATAACAACATTTCAAATAAATATCCGACGGAGAGATGCTTTATTGGGTTTAAAGACATTGAAGATTCTATTAACTCTTTCAATGGAAAAGATAGTTATCCAATCGAAAAGTGGGTATCCGATTTCGAAGAATTATCTGAAATTTTCAAGTTGAATGAAATTCAGAAACTTATTTTTGCAAAAAAATCATTGAAAGGCATTGCAAGATTGTTTATTGCATCTGAAAGAAATATAAATACGTGGAATAAATTGAAAAAAGCATTATTCAAAGAATTCGGTTCCAAAGTAACCACAGCAGATCTACATAAAACTTTAACATCAAGGAAGATGGGGCATAACGAAGATGTATACGAATATTTCTTGAGTATGAAAGAATTAGCAAGTCATGGATTGATAGAGGATAGATCATTAATGCAATACGTTGTAGAAGGAATTCAAGATTCGCCTTCTAACAAAATGATGTTATACGGTGCTAAAGATTTAATTGATTTTAAAATGAAGTTGCAGCATTATGTGGCATATAGAAATGATCGAATTAATAACACTGGTCGAGTTCAAAAGCAGAGGCAAGTTTCTAATGCAAATAATTATAATAATAATAAAGAAAGTAGTAATGGAAGTACAAACCAAAATTACCAAAATAAAATGTTACGTTGTTTTAATTGTGGGAAAAAAAGACATAAGTCTAATGAATGTCGTTTAAAGGAAAAAGGAATAAACTGCTTCAAGTGCAACAGTTTTGGACATAAAGCGAATGATTGTACATCTGAGAAAAAAGCTTCAGTTAATCATGTAAATGTAATTAAGCCAAACAATATGTACAAAAATATTCAGATCAACGATGTTATAATTCCAGCGCTAATAGACACAGGCAGTGATCTTAATTTAATTCGTGAAAATATAGTCCGTCAAATAGATATAAAACCAGAAAAGACTTCCGAAGTAATTCTCTTTGGTTTTGGCGGTCAAGAGATTAAAACTAATGAAATAGTTAGAACATCTGTTAAAATAGATAAAGAAAATTTCGAAATTAATTTTAGAATTGTTCCTTGTAACACCAGGGTAGAAGTTATTTTGGGTAAAGAATTTTTAAATACAGTTAAAACGCTAATATCAAAAGATGGAATTGAGATTAATAAAATAGAATGTGTAGATATACTAAATATACAAGTAGATGACAATCAAACAATAACTGACATGGATTATATTAAAAACAATGAACATAAGAATACTATTGAGAAGATGGTACGAGACTACAAGCCAAATAAAACAAAAGAACTCAACATAGAGATGAAAATTTTATTAAAAGAAGAGACACCTATATATCACAGTCCTCGTCGACTACCTTTCGCAGAACGAGATATAGTTGATAAACAGGTTAAGCAGTGGTTAGAAGATGACATAATTGAACCTTGTTCATCCGAGTTTGCAAGTCAAGTTGTAGTAGTACGCAAGAAAGACGGAACATCAAGAGTTTGCGTTGATTATAGAAAACTCAATAAAAATGCATTAAAGGATAGATATCCAATACCCAATTTAGAAGATTTGATAGATTGCCTTCAGGGTTATAAAGTATTTAGTACTATAGATTTGAAAAACGGATTTTTTCATATGAATGTTGAAGAGAATAGTAGAAAATATACCGGTTTTGTAACACATCGAGGGCAATTCCAGTTCAAGAAAGTACCATTTGGGTTCTGTAATTCGCCAGCTAATTTCCAAAGATATATTAATAGCGTTTTCCGTGATCTACAAAATGAAGGAAAAGTTCTGATATATATAGATGACGTCATTGTATTAGCTAAAGACGAACAAGAAGCTATAGACAGATTAAATAAAGTGTTGAATACAGCTAGTAATTATGGTCTCGACATAAATTTTCGAAAGTGTCAGTTTTTAAAAAAACGAATAGAGTTTCTGGGGCATATAATCGAAGACGGTAAACTTGTAGCTGCATCAAGTAAAGTCAATGCGGTTATAAATTTTCCAGAACCTAAAACCGTGAAAGATGTCCAAAGTTTTTTAGGCCTTGCGGGTTACTTCCGTAAATTCGTTTACCAGTATTCCATAATAGCACGTCCATTAAGCGATCTCATAAAGAAAAACCAACAGTTTGAATTTTCAGAAAATCAAAGATTATCGTTTAACACGCTTAAGAAGATATTAGCTGAAAAACCTGTCTTGAAAATATTCGAAAGAGGAGCCGAAACAGAATTGCATACAGACGCTAGCAAGTTTGGTTTTGGTGGTGTTCTATTACAAAAATCCAGTGAAGATGATAAACTCCATCCAGTATACTACTACAGCAAAAAAACAACGGAAGCAGAAGAGAAATACAGTAGTTACGAAATGGAAGTTCTTGCAATTATAAAATCCATCAATAAGTTCAGCATATACTTAATTGGGCAGCATTTCAAGCTAGTAACAGATTGTTCAGCATTTACGCAGACTATGCAAAAACCAGACTTACCACCAAGAATAACTAGATGGGCGCTGCAGTTAAGTGAGTATGATTACACGTGAGAGCATCGAAATGGTGAAAAAATGAAGCATGTAGACGCTTTAAGTCGCCATCCAGTTATGTGCATAATCGAAGAGGATATAAAATTCAGAATAAGCAAAGCTCAAAAATCAGATAAATATTTAAACACGATAAGAAGTATATTACAAAGTCAAGAATATGAAAATTTTTACCTAAAAAATGGCGTGTTGTATAAATTTGAAGCTGGACGAGATCTTTTGGTAGTTCCTGAAATTATGTATGAAGAAGTTATAAAAATAGTTCATAATGAAGGTCATCTCGCAGTTTTGCGAACAGCTGAAAAAATTGGTCAAGATTATTTTATCCCAAAATTAAAAGATAAAGTTGAAAATTTTATAAAAAATTGCATAAAATGTATTTTAAACAATAGAAAGGCAAGGAGAAAAGAAGGATTTCTCCATCCAAGATCGAAGGGCGAAACACCATTGTATACATATCATGTAGATCACTTGGGTCCATTAGAAACCACAAACAAAAATTATAAGCATATACTAGTAGTGGTAGATGATTTCAGTAAATTCGTGTGGATATATCCTACCAAATCAACTACCTCAAAAGAAGTGATCAGCAAATTAGAACTGCAGAAAAAGACTTTTGGTAACCCAGTCCAAATAATTACTGATCGCGGTACAGCTTTTACTAGTGAAGAATTTGAAGAGTATTGTAAAGAAGAGAACATAGCTCATTATAAAATAACCACTGGCCTTCCCAGAGCCAATGGCCAAGTTGAACGAGTGAATTCAGTCATTATATCTGTTCTATCGAAATTATCTATTAATGAACCGACAAAGTGGTACCAACATATTGATAAAGTGCAGAGAATTCTAAATTCAAGTTATCAACGAAGTATCAACACAACACCTTTTGAGTTGTTGGTTGGCATTAAGATGAAGTCCAAAGACGACCTAAATATAAAACAGATAATAGAAGAAGAATTTCGAAACTCATTTACAGAAAAGCGAGAAATATTGAGAAAAGAAGCAAACGAATGCATCGCTAAGATTCAAAGCGAAAATTCGAAGTACTTTAATCAAAAAAGAGTCGAACCCATTAAATACAAATTAAATGATCTAGTGGCTATAAAAAGAATACAGGTTGGACCAGGGATGAAATTACGACCCAGGTACCTAGGTCCATACAAAGTAATTAAGGTGAAAGAAAACGAGACGTATGACGTTGAAAAACTTGGAACGCATGAGGGTCCTTACCATACTTCTACATGCGCCGAGTATATGAAAACATGGCAACGAGGCAATGGGGTCCACTGCCTGTCAGGACGGCCGAATTGTGGGATGTGAAACGAAGTGGAACGTGAAACAGTCAGTCTTCCACGAGCATTCGTAGTAACCAGACGTGTTTTAAAAAATTATTATATGTATATTATTGTAATAGTAACGTAAATCAATAAAAGTTTTAGTCGGTATAAGAATTTCAAAATATTTTTTATTAAATAATTTATAAAAAAGGGTCTTTATTCAATAAGAACCCTACATATGTATATATAATTACAAGGGCGGCCATTAAAATTGAGATTAAAATTATAAATGTATGAGTAATACTCATATTTTACACATTGTATCTGAAGAAGAGTATTAAATAATTTAAGACCAATGACATTGCATATTATGCATATCTATTGCATCACTAGAGAATATGAATATGCACATGCCAAACTATAAGAAAATCACGTGCATAAGACATGCATCTGTTCTTATCTTATGCGTATCATGCATAACAAACAACAAGAAAACTAATGCGCGTGTTTGTGATATGAAAAGGAAAACATTTGTAAACAAGCATTATAATACGAAGAATGCCATTTGGGTAAACAAAGTGCAGTTATGTGTACCGTTAGGTACACATAATTGGAATAAAGGAAAATATGGTGTGACTGAATACAGTCACACAAAAAAAATGATACCCTCACATTACAAACTTTTACTAAAACTTTTACATCAACGGAAAAACAACAATATACATATTATTCATTAAACTTATTAATAAAACTCTACTATTATAATCAACAATTTAGGTTAATTTATGCTTACAATACTAATATTATTATTACACAAAGAAGTGCCTATTTAGTTTCATCATTGATGAATTCAATGATTACTCACATTACTAATATTAATAATACACAAATGTTTGCACCATAGAATCTAAAGGATATGTAAGTAGTGTAAGTGTACCATGCTAGCACATATTTATTTTCGTCCTTGACGAACTCAGTGATTACTCACACCCACTAATATTAATCTAATAAAAGGCTGGTGCCTATTTCGTTACATCTATATGATGAACTCAGTGATTACTCACCTTTTATTAAACTCCAATATATAAATCAATTTTGATCAATAACACTTACTTATATTTCACTAAATTTTTTAACAATATTCACTTTACTTCTTTTTATGTCAACTTCTAAAATAAAACTGTGAATATAAATTGTATAATGCAGCAAGGATGTATGCGTAAGTATGCATATTACCCTTCCTCAACATTTTTTTTTGAAATCTTTATCTCCAACAATGTATATAAGCAATTGCATATTTTTCTCACTCAATCATTAATACATATTTGTATATATTAATATGGTATAGAACTTAACAAAGATATACATGAGTAATGAAAAAGGAATTTATGATTCGTTGTTCAAAACAAAGTCATAAAATAATTTAAGATGAGGGAATATATTGAACGTATCTCTTAAAGAATATCCTGCTAAAAATATACTGCGTATTTTATGGTCCGCGGATTGATTATTGTTATCGTAAATAAACATTTAAATGCATACATAATATGTTCGTTGTTCAAAACAACGTCATAAAATAATTTAAGAAAGGAAACAATTTAGTTTTTTTTTTGAAAGGAATTTCGACGCGTATGTGAATATAGATTTGCGTATATTGTCGGTAAAATTATTAGTAAATATGTACATTATATTTCTAACTAAAAATTTATGCTCTTACAAAATTTTTCTTTTTTAAATACGATGTTTTAGATTATTATGTTTCAGGGCAAATTATAAAATTACAAACAACAGACAATATGAAATATTAGTGGACTTTATGGAGAAAAATAGAGATTTGGCCAAAGGCATGAGCAATTCATTATTTGTAAAAGAAAAATTTAATAATTTGTGGATACAAATTATAAATAAGTGCAATGCGGAAGGACCACCAGTTAGAGATATTGAAGGATGGAAAAAGGTATGTATCAGACAAATTAACAATTATAAATACATAATATATGTTTATAAGATAATTTAGATTAAACTATATTTTAATAGGTATGGTCAGATTACAAATTTTTTATTTAAAAAAAAGCTACGACTTAACCGAAGCGAACAATTAAAAACTGGTGATGGACAACCAAAGCAATTCAGCTTCTCTGCAGTACAGGAAAAAGTTATAGAAATGTTAGATATGCGGGAAGCTGTAGCTAGTATCAGTGGATCAAAACATTTTGGTAATAGCTCCTCTAAAAATATAAATGTTAATAATAATAATAATGATAACAATGAAAGTAAAGTAAGACGAAATAAAACAAACATAAATTACCAAAAAAGAAGATATGAAGTTCTGAAAGAACAGACAGAAAATAATAAAAGCTCTTTGGAAAAAATTGTGTCAACGTTGTCCGACATAAAAAAGGAATAGATAAAAATAATTCATATTTAAAAAGACTTTTAGAATATAAAGAAATAAGTTTAAAAATAAAACAAGATACATTAGACTTAAAAAGAAAAAAATTTGATATGGATCAAAAGTGTTTATGATCAATAAAAAATATTTAACAAGAAATAAATTTTTTGATTCATATATTTTTATTGTTTTTATATATTGTTTTTTTTTCACATATTTTATCGAATAAGGCTATTGAAAATTATATTTCTAACATTTTCTCCATGAGATGTAGGTGAACCGGATTCTAGATATTCTATAATTCAAAATTTTCATCTCATGGTAACATATCTATTAATATTTATTAATATATTATAATGTAATGATTTGAATTTGAATCCATTTGATTACTATCATAGCATTTATACTGTTGTATTCCTTTATATAAAAAAACAAATGCTTATTTTCAGAAGGTGCGATAATTCTTATATGTCTTCCATCGATGCAACCAATTACTCCAGGAAACCCATATTTTTCAAAAAAAATAACTTTTCACCATTGGTTTTTCTGATGCTGTTAACATATAAGATATCCAGCAAATGACATTTTCTAGAATATTTATTGTCTCTTCTAAAACCATAGAAGTTTTTGATTGTCACATGGCGACAATGAAACCCTTTCCAATTCCTTTCTGGTATCCATCTTCAGCAAAAAATCTAAATGTTGCTGCCAATTTCAAAATTGTTGGTATAGAGGAGCATCTTCTTGTGTTTTTTTAAAAAAACTTTCAGTTTGGTTCAAAACGTATGTGAAAGCTTCTTTATTAAGACGAAATATGCGAATAAATCTGAAACAAAAAATATTTAGTTAGAATGTAAATTTTATTATATTGATTATATACTTACGTAGTTGTTGGAAGTTCTAAAGGATTAGAGCTATCTCTCACTCTTTTTCTTAAAATATCACTATTTTCTTCTTCACTATCTGAACTACTCAAGTAATTTTCTAAACTTATCATTTTTTAAACTAATTTTATTAAATATTTATAAATAAAGTCAAAATTAAATGTTTTAAAAAAACCACGTAGCCCAAAATATTTTGAAATAATTCCAGTCAACTGGAAGAATTCGTTTGTGTAAAAATTTTATTTGGCACCACTAAACGTTCAAAACGATGCTCTAGTGCATGATTTTTTTTGTGCTATTGAAAAATTCACGAAATGATTTTAAATGTATTTTAAATATCAACTTGTTCTAGCGGATTTCGGTATAATCGAAGGATATTTAGTTATCCTAAAAAAGGATATGATGCATTTGTGAATCAATGTGCATTAAAGAGTAACAAATAATAACATAATGCAAAAATTCAGAATTTTTATTTCATATGGATTATTATAATATTGTTATAAAAAATTTTTTCTCTATTTCTTTCCTTTAACCCTTTTTTTGTAAAAAGAAAAAGGAAGGGTTACAATTTAGCCCAAAATGGGTAAAGGAAAGAACAAAAGAATTATATAAGTACATACTTTGTATCAATTAAATTTTTAATTACTTTTTATATTTTTTATTTTTTTTTCATTTCTTAGCATTAAATTCACTTTTTACTTAATACACCAAATACTTAATGCATTCAAAGTTATTTATTTCACAATTAATTTCAAAAATATAAATTTTTTTAATGCTATTGTCTTTTCTATTTCTTTATTTATAGTCTTTTCTTTGATATAAATTAAATTTTTATTTAAATACAGATTAATATCATATAAGTATATCATATATTCAATAAAAATTTGTTGCCACAATAGAAGACCTTATTCTTCGACCTTCACTCAACAAGTTATCATTACCATATGATTGCTGTGCCATGATTTCTACTTTTTCAAAATCCTGGTTTAGAAATTCTTCATCAGAAATCGAGACTTTTGCTCCTCTCATAAGCATATTATGCAGTACAATGCATGTATTTGAAATTAAGTCTGCTTTTTCTGGGCTGTAGCATAATACTCTTTCGCCAGATAAGCAGCGAATCTACTTTTCAGGACCCCAATACATCTTTAAACGTGGCTTCTCGTTCTTTTATGGTCCACATCATATCTTTCTTCGGCTTCTGAAATCGGACTTTCGATAGGCGTCATCAGCCATGGTTGCAACGGATATCCACTGTCCCCGAGTAGACAAAAATTTCTTGCACCTGCAGAATATCTTTCTGGCAAGACACTTTTCAACTTTGAACACCGCTAAACATAGGCATCATGTGCTGTTCCTCCGAAACGAGCAGTGGTACTTAATACACTCAAAAAAATCCGTACTATATTTAAGAAAAAACGAGTTTCAAATCAAAAATTTGTGGTAATGATTTTCAGCCGAGAACGTTTCATAGTTATTTTAAGCTTGGAATGTAAATGCTTTTAAACGTTCTTAAATTTAGTTTTTATTTTTTTAAAAGTGGTTAAAACAAGATTTTGGTGATGCATGAATTGAGCATAGACCGTTTTATACTCAAGAATCTTTGTTTGTTAAAATAAATACGCACACCATTTAAATTAAGCTCGTCCTTCCTAAAATTTAAGAATGAGAGTTCTCAAAAATAATTTTCAAGTTCTAGGCTTATCATGTAATCGGTGCTTCCAAATGCTTCAATTGTGAATTGCTGTGGTAAATTCAAGTATTTTATTTTATGAGAATTAATAAAAACACATTTAGTTTTTTGTTATTATTATTCTTTTTTTATTCTATTTTCTTTTTTATATTATAACTAAATATATTATACATACAGAATTGATTATATGTAGAATTATTACAAATTTTTGGAAAAAAACAATATTTCCATTTCGTTATTCTAAATTTAAACTATTTGTTCTTATGTAGCTATTTGGGTTCATTTTGTAAATTATTTTAAGTATTAACATTAAACTTATTATTTAATACATATTTTTATTTATATTGAATATTCAATTTCATAATTAAAAGAAATGTTTTTTCCTGAAAGCTCTTCTTCCATCAGGAAGAACATGGCAATGTATAGGAGGATCTTCAAAGTTATTAATTTCAAAAATTGAATACAAATTTAATTTTATTTCAATGATATAAGAACGTAAATGTTTATTGAATTCCTTCAATTCATAATTTTGAATTACTAAAAATACATTATTCTTACAAATAATACATTCTATAATTTCGTATAACATGTCAGAAGAGGATATAGTTAAGTAAAAACCCTTTTTGCAAACTTTTCCTTTAAATGTTTTGCAATTTGAAAAACATAGATCACACATATCAACAATTTCATTTTTTTCAATAAAGTCAAAGTAATTCTTTTCATTTAAATTTCCAACTTCAATTTTTTTATTGTCGTAAAATAAATTTTCATTAAAAACATTTTCCTCTAAAACAAATTTTGAAAATTTTGAAGCACATTTTATTGAAAACGATAAACAAATATTTCGTCTACTGTTGGTATTTTTTGCATAGGCTTTCAACTCTTCATGTTTAGCCTCAAATCACATGCTCCACAAATTTTTGATTGGACCACTCATTTTTATCATTCTAGCATAGTGAAGCATAAAATGGTGGTTTGGTTTTAATGAATCTTTGAAAAGTTTAATATATAATAAATGATGGTTTTTAGTTAGATAATTTTCTGGAGTGAAAATTGGAAGAAAATAAATGTCAATTAAATCTAACAAAACACATAGTAAAGACCAAACTTCATCTGTTTTGCGAACAAGATCTCCTATCATCAACGGTAAATAACAAACAAAAGTAATCATTTCTCGTGCAGTCATTTTAAAATGTTTATTTCTTAAATGTTCTTTATTTTTTATTTCAGTTTCGCCATAAGAAAATTGTTGTTTTCGGTAATTAAAAATTTCCAAAGAAAAGTACTTTTTAACATAAATAAAATTAAATAAAATCTGAGAAAGATCATAATGACATACTCCTTCAAAGATATCGTACATTATATCAAAAGTAAAATTTTGAACAACATGAAAAGATGGTAAGATATTAAATATAGAGTTTTCCCTGATACCCGATTTTTGGATTCTGTCTTTTGAAGGAAGCTCTATGTCTTCTTTATAATTAGAAGTATTTCTTAGAAAATTTTCGTATTCTATGATATCCTTCTTAGTTGAAATATTTGATCGTTTACACACTCGACAAAAGTAATTTGATGAAAACGATTTCGTGAAACCCAAAATTGAATTAATTCCAAGGTTATCACCCAATATTAAAGATAATGTAAAATAAATTTGGTGCTCTATAGAATCAACTTTAATTTTAATACCTTCCTCTTCCAGTTTTTGAAGCTCTTTAATTAGAGGCATTAATGCAGAAGCATTACCAAAAACGTTTAGATCAGAGCTTTTGAAAATAGTTCCAACAAAAATATGATTTATTTGTGAAAGAAAGTGATTGGGAATAGTTGGAATGCAATAATATCCGGCACAAATTGAAGTTGTATGTGGCCCAAGCCAAGAGGGTCGCTTTATCTATTGAAAAGAATTATAAGTAATTTATATTAATATGCAAAAATAATTAAAAATAAGTAATTTATATTAAAAATTAAAAATAAGTAATTTATATTAATATGCAAAAATAATTATACACATAAAATAAAAAATGTATTTTTTTTTCCTGAAATTTCAAATGATTCGCTATTACACTGAGAGAAAAACGTTATCAATACAACCAAAATACTATTTGATTTGATAAAATTTATATTAATATAGCGTCTACAAAAACACACTGTTAAGTTGACATAATTTTGTACAAATTTTGTCATTTGTCCATTCAACAAAAGGATAGTTGAATTTAACAAAAAATATTAAATCATGTCAACAAAATTTTTTGTTTAATTAAAACACTGTTTTTGTTAAAACACAAAAATGTTTTGTTGTTTTGAAAAATTGTTTTCATCATCTCAACTGTTTCATAATATTTCAACCAACACAACCATTAGTTGAAACAACAAAAAAATTCATTGAATTAAAAATTTTTTTCGGTCCATTCAACAAAATAAATTATTCTGCCAACAAAAATTATTTGTCAACTTGAATGGTATTATTTTTCATTTTAACAAAACTTTCTATTAATTATTAATCAATTCAATTATCAATCGATTAAATTTCTAATCGATTCAAATCAATTGAATCAATTTTCAAACACAGATTTAGTTAACTTGGTTGGCTGAAAAAGAAAAATTTAAAGTGATTTTCGAAAAAAAGGAGGTAATAATCATATAATCAAATTGAACTAATATACATATTCTTTTAGTTTGTTTGATAATTTTATTTCTTCAGCATTTGAAAAGAAAATTGATCTTATACAAATTATTAATTAAAAATTTTTATATAATTTAATTAACAGTATTTGTTTTTTTACAGAAATTATTTATCAATGAATTAAGAAAAACAATTTATTATGTAATTACAAAGTTTTCTAAGAAATTTTTCAAGGCAATCCAAATCAAAAATTTATTTATTACAAAAAAATTAAATCAAAGTATAAATGTGTAAATTAATGCATAAAATTCAAATTATAGATTGAATAAAAAAAAATTTTTTTTTTTAAATTTTTTGTTCTAAAAAATTTGTTTGCTTTTCTTTTATTTTTATATTTTATATTTGTAATTAGAAAAAACTTATTATATTACTTAAAAATATATTTGTAAACATAAACAGTAATTAAATCCAAAGTTTTCTTTACATAAATTTTTTTCAATGAATTAAAAAAAAATTAATTAATTATAAAGTAAAGTAGATTTCTTTCATTTTTTCATTTCTAACTCATGAATTAGATTTAAGATAATTGGATATTTTCTGTCAAATTCGAATGTAATCGAGTAAAAAAACTTTCGAATAAATTGCCAAACTAATATAGACTGTACCGGATACTTAAGATTAAATAAATTAAAAATTTTAAAACAAATCTCTATTGCATGTACCACTGAAAATACTTTGAATTTTATATCATCAAAATATAAAATAATTTCCTTAGGCTCCAAAATATTGCCAGTAATCATAATTAGCGGCTGAATTGCCTCTTTTTGGCCTTTTAAATCTGCCAATTGGATTTCAACATCTGACATTGTATTTCCTATTAGCATGAATGATTTTTGCGAATCTTTTATAGAGTACTTAATACACACTTTTTTTCGATTTTCATTAGTAATTTGTTTCACTGTTGGAACTAGAACATCATGTAACAAGTAGAATAAACATGCATGACTACCATCTGTAAAATTAAAAATATAATAATATATATATTTTTATATAAATGTTAATATTATAATTAATATCATATTTAATTATCATACTTACTTTCAGTTATATTAGTTGTTGATTTAAGTTTTTCGAGCAGAGTGAAACTAGCAGGATCTTTAATTTTTTCGTCATAAATTTTTATTATTTTGCTGCAAAATTCAAAAAAATTTTCCTTAATGTCCTTCGCTTGTGGGAAAGCTGTTTTAAAATCGTACTCGACTGAAAATTAAAGAAATAAAATATTACACAAATAAAGCAAGAATCAACTTCAAGTTAGAAATATTACCAATTTATATCCTAATGGATTTGTGTACTGCCCCCATTCTTTCAAAATCTTAGTGGTTGATTCCGCTTTTGATATTTGATGTATTCGAAATTTGAACGTGACTAACCAATGTTGCTCTATTTCGACCCAAGGACAATTATTTTTTTGAATTATCTCCAAACTATTTTGAATGTCATCAGTTAATTCTAAATTCAAGTAAACATATTAAAAACAATAAAATACATAATTTTTAAAAACTATATTTTTACCTAAAGAAGTGGATTCTTGCTCAGGGATTATTTCTAGCCTTTTATTTTGGGTTACTTTTTTGGAGCAAAGACCACTTTTTTTCAAAACACGGAGATTATTATAATATTTTTGATACAATTTTCCCATAGGAGCTTTTCCAGCATCTTTGAAATAATAAACTTCCTGAAAATACAATTTTTACATTAACAAAGTATTTTAATTAACTTTTAACATTTATTAAGTACCTTTAGTTCTGAAGGAAAAATTTTAACAATTTTTTCAGCAATGCGATCTGCTAAATTCACTGTCATTTTGATTTCATTTTGTATAAGGTGATTGATAATAATTTCCAATAAAATATTTTTGCTGCCATCATTTATTAGACCAGTTGCTGTGTAATTTTCCAAAATAGATCTTCCTTGACTTGTTTCTTTTAAAATAGTTTCAATTTCTACATCTTGTCCTGGAACGTCTGAATAATTATTTTCTGAAACACATGTATAACTAATATTGCTTATTGATGTATCATTAGAACCAGTTTCGGTAGTTAAGTTTTGAATTTGCCATTTTTTTTAATTGTGTTTCGAATCTTATCAGTGTTCCCAAAGAAAAATCTTTAAGTAAAAGTTCACAGTGTCGTAAACTCATATCTTTCATGATTTCCAATGATAATTCTTGGTCTATGAAACAAAACATAAGATTATTTTGCTTCACAGATTTATTAAAGTAAATACCTAAACATGTCAAATACAAGTGTTCCAGATTCCAATCAGTCAAGACTTTTAGTAATTCTGAATCCGAATTGGCTGGCTTTAAAGTTGTATATGTTCGAGCAGTGTGTGTGTTTGAACTGGTTTGTGGAGTCGAAGTGAAAAAGTTTGGAGGTACATTAGAGTATGTAGGTTGCATACTCATAGTTTGCTGTTCTATTGTATTATATACGGACATGGCAATTTCTGAACCACCCTGAACCATCAAATTATCATTTATATTTTGAACGTTGTACAAATTATTATCCATTCTTTTTATTATAAATTTTTAAACTACTTTTATAAACTATATGTACAAATTTTTACGACATTTTCTAAAAATTCTCTTTTAACTTATACATATAGTATACATATTTCCACAATTTTAATTCTAATTTTTAAATTTTTGAAAAAAGAATTAATATTTTGGCTGGAGTTCCGAAAAGGTGTTCCCTCTGATCCTCTTGAAATTTTGACCACAGATTCTACTCGACAATATCAGAAAAGTCACGGAATATTTTTTGTCGGAAAGCCCTCTATCGGTCACAATTCGCATTTTAAATTTTTTGTCAAAATTCTTATTTTAGCAATATCTCTGTAACGGTACATGATACAGGTATGTTTTACATCTCAAAAGATGCGTCTTAAGATGCTCTATATATAAAAGAAATTTTCAAAAACTCCTAGTAGAAGGATAATAAAGGACATTTTGTGATTTTTGGCTATTTTCACATTTTTGACAATTTCTCAGAAAGGAGTAAGGATAATCGGTTCAAATTTTTTGCAAATAAAAATGGACATCAGGAGCAAGATTTTTCATTCATTACTTTGATTCTAATGAAAAAGGAAAATGTCCTGCAGAGAAATAATTTTATTAATACTGAATTTTGCAATTTTATGTTCGTGTGCACGTGTATGTATGTGAGTATGTGTATTTGTAGAAGTCAAATATATGATATTTTTTGTATGTGCGCATATATGCGTGTGTATGTGCATTTGTAGAAGGTAAATCTAACAGTGTGTACATTAAGTATTTTCTATACTGGCATACATATACACTACACGTAAGTAGTAAGTAACCCACCTCTGCCTTTAAATATACATAGTGTACGGTAAGGACAACAAACACGGAAGTGGACACATTTTCGAATCGCGTGTATCGGAGCGGTCGAAATGGAGTGTTTTTCTGAGACGGAAAGCTGGAAAAACGAGTTTTTCTGTGTGGGATAATTTTTATTAAATGGTGATGGTAAAATAATGATGTTTATTGAATAGTGATGGTAAATTAATGATGTTTATTGAATAATGATGGCGGATTAATGATACTGAATAGACCAATGTTGAGAGTGTGTAAAGAGTAAAACAGGTGCATTTAATTTCTACAAAGCTTTATTTTGAAAAGCTATCTGACTGCGACTCGATTTTGATACCACCGCACATATGTAAAAGCATGTATTTTGAAAGTGGGTACAAAATTGAAAAAAACAGTAAAGAGCTTGAAAGTTTTCCCTACCAGAATGAAAAGTATTGATATGACCCCTACCAAAAATGAAAGTGAATTTTTAAGTCCGTCCTATGTAAACAAAAATTGTTATCACATTACGGTAAAATATATGTCAATAATAAAAAGTATTGTATGTGAACCCTACCAGAAATGAAAGTGAATGTTTAAACTTTAAACATTAAGTCCGTCCCATGTAAACAAATTGTTATTTTTTGTAAAACAGTAATTATTTATTTTTTTTGGTTATTGAATGAAACAACAGGATGATAAAATAAAAAAACATTTTTGGATATGATTTTTTTATAAAATTTATTTTATCTTTTTTATAAAATTTATTTTATCTTTTTTACTGGTCTGTGGTAAATTTTAGCTTAATAAAACCTCCTCTGGCTTCATCTTTACCTTCGAATACCAGATAATTTTCTGGTATCTGATTGAGTTCGTCCAGTTGACGTTGGGTTTTAATCTTCTCCGAGAATCTTGGCGGTAGAAAAGAGTACGTCTTATCAACAAAGTGGATAGTGAGACGCATACCATATTTTGTTTTAATATATTTAAAGGTACGTATTTTGTACCTTTTGTTGACCTCGAGGTTTGTGATGGGTATGAGTGTATCACAGTCACCCTCTGCTACCGTATTTAGATGATCGAAGGTATTCTGGAATGAAAAAAAAATGAAGTTACGAATATTATGTACTAATTGATACTTACTATGTATACTCACCATTTTTTATCTTTATATGTACGTGTAATACTTTTTAAGACAATGTTTTGTCTGTCTTTATTTTTGAAACGCTTCTGTAATTTTCGCATTCAATTTTCAGCTTTTATTGTTTTCTGGTATCTGATTTATCTTATTTTCTCATTGAAGTAATAACATGGTATATTTCACAAAAAAGCCCTGTTATAATAAGTCCTCCATCTAGAAATGTTAGTATGTGAAACAATACGTATGAGGATTTTGATTTTTTTTCTGGTTCAATTACTCTTAAGTATGGTCCACATTCATCTTTTCCATTAACATAAAAACAATTTGGAGAAAGACGTAAATGTTCTGCCTCTACTTCTGTTGGACAATTGAATGCACTTATTTCTAAGGAACAAAAAAAACACTTAACACAGTCTTTACAGTTAGTATAATAAAACCCACTTTTCGCAAATTTTTGTGACTTTGTTTCAGTAATATTTAAATTACTAAAAGTTTTCAGACGATCGTGATCTCGCTTCAAGTTTAACATTCTTACTGAAAAATTGAAAAACTGAAAAATTCCTTTTATACTAATCGGGTTAGAATAGTATATATATATAACACTTGTTCTATAAAAGGTTTTTGAGTAAATTTGAAAGTGATGGCACAAAATAAAGATTACTCTTTGCTTGAAAAGAAATTCTACAATCTTAATAATAGTGAAGTATATGCGTCGCAATCTAGATTACATAAGGCAGTTAAAAATAAAAAAATTTCACACAAGGAAATAAAAGATTGGCTTAGAGCACAGGATGTTTATACACTACACAAACCAGTTCAAAGAAGATTTCAACGGAATCATTATTATCTGCAATATATTGACCAATTATGGGAAATTGATTTATGCGATATGAAGATGCTTAAAAAATACAATGATGGTTATTCGTTTATACTCTCAGTTATTGATGTTTTTTCAAAATACGGCTGGATGGTTCCATTGAGAAATAAAACTGGTGCCGAAGTTACTAAGGGTTTAAGAAAGATTATTGTTTACAGTAAAAGAAAACCAGATACTATTCAAAGTGATAGAGGACGAGAATTTAAAAACTCGATTTTAACTTCATATCTTAAATTTAATGGGATACAACAAAGATTTCCGCAAATAGCTTCAACAAATAAAGCAGCTGTTGTTGAAAGATTTAACCGTACAATAAAGGAGAAAATGTTTAAATATTTTACGAATCATTTGACTAAACGATACATTGATATTTTACCTTATTTATTAAATTCTTATAATAATACAGTTCACACTACAATAAAAATGAAACCGATAGACGTAACATCAAAAGAAGTACCAAGAATAATTGAAACTATTAAGAATAACTTTAGAAAAGATTCGCAATTAAAAGTTGACTTATTCGTTGGGGACTACGTTAGAGTGATTAAGAAAAAACCCACTTTCGAACATGGATATACTGAAAAATGGTCAAAAGAGATATTTAAAGTTATAAAAGTGATTAATCGTGAACCATATCCATTATTTGTCTTACAAGACTTGAAAGGCAAGGAAATCCAGGGTCGTTTTTATTATCAAGAATTACAAAAAGTTTATATGAATAAAGATTAAATATAGATAATGATACCTTTTCGACACCCATTTACAATGATGGTTGCAGGTCCAACAAAAAGCGGAAAAACCACATTTGTAGAGAACTTATTAAATGACAATAAGCGGTTTATTACACCCAATATCAGAAAAGTAATTTGGTGTAATGGTGAACAAAATGCTGTACCCAAAAATATGAATTTTGAGAATGTACATTACACTGATGTTATACCAGAAAATTATAACAAATTATGAAAACGAACCCACTTTAATAGTTTTAGATGATCAAATGATGAATGCATACTGTAAACAAGTGTGTGAATTGTTTATCAAAGATTCACATCATCGAAACCTATCAGTTATTCTTATTACCCAAAATGTATTTCATCAAGGTAAATTTAGCCGGGATATTTCTCTTAACAGTAACTATATTATCGTTCTAAAAAACCCTCGTGATGTAACCCAGTTCAACTATCTGGCTCGACAGATTTATCCAGAAAATCCGAAGGAACTGATTAGAATATATAAGGAAAGCACGCAAAAGCCACACGGGTACTTGTTAATTGATTTAACACAAGATATTATTGATTTGCTGAGATTCCGAACAGATATTTTTAATAAAGATTACATTGTCTGTTTTTGTCCCAGAAGTTTATT
Source organism: Villa cingulata (assembly GCA_951394055.1). NCBI lineage: Eukaryota > Metazoa > Arthropoda > Insecta > Diptera > Bombyliidae > Villa > Villa cingulata. Next base: position 29,721,428 of record OX596020.1, on the reverse strand, counting down.
GAATTCTGAAAATGGTGCGGAAATTGAAACGATTAAAGGACAACAGGCATATGCTATATGTACTAAAAAATGCTAAACCAAGTTTTCGGAAGACCATAATCAAGGCTGCGGAACCTGAAATTATTAAAACTTTATGTGAAATTACTATGAACACTTTAAATGGAAATCATAAACTTTGCCCGAAAACATATAAAGCACTGTGTCCCTATAAAAGAGAGATGCGTAGATTGATTCAGTTACAAAAATCTGTACCTGCGCAACGAAAAATCTTAATTCAACGTGGAGGATTTTTACCGGTTTTATTAGCTAGTCTTTTATCTGGTGTTGTTGGATCATTAATTGAAAAATATGCAAAGAAATAATACATTGAATAGAATGCTGCTACTACCCCCTGAAGTGTATGAAAAATTAAAGCAAAGTATTGATTTCCCACTAAATAAATCAGCATTGGACAAAGAAATAATAAAAATATTAGAGAATAAAGACTTATCAGATAGTGATAAATGGTATAGATATCGAAATAAACTAATCACATTTTCGAATCTGAAGCGTAAAGGACGACATCTATCAGATAACAGTACACATAAAAAGCAATCAGAATTTGATGATACATTGAAGAAGAAAGATCGTGCAATTCAAACGAGATATACAAGGAATAAAGAGGGTTCAACACAAACTGAAAAAAAATTAACGGAGGACAGAATGATGCAGACTGAACCAGAACATATTGAAGAAATTTTTGAAACAAACTTAAGTGAAGATGATCAACCGACAGGAAAATCGTTTTTGTCACATAGAGAAAAACGGCGATTATCGGCTAGTGGCATTGGAAAAAGTTTAAAACAGGCTGCAAAAATGCGAAGAGCAGAAAAAGATTATGAGGTAATAACTGGTGCTGATGGAATCACACAATACACTGTACCTCTAGATATGAGCGTTGAAGAAATAGAAGAGCAGATAGAAAAGGTTAACCAGGAGGAAAGAGCTGCAGCTCCCCCCCGAGCACCTTTACTTAAGCCATCTTTATTAGATTCTACTCAGCAACAACTAAATTTTCCGATCAGAAAAAGCAAAAGATTACAAGAAAAGACGACATCTTTTGATAAAAATTTTCAATGGCAGACAATGAAATAATTACCTTGTTAACAATATAAATACAGGTAGAATCGATAACTTGTGTTCAGTATTTTTGAAAAATGCCTACCGACATAGAAGATAATGAGTTTTATGTTTGCCTTCTCAGCAACAATTCTTTAAAGTATTACCCTGAAAATACTTTATCTAAGTTTACAAATATGTTGTCACAACCGTGTAAACTCGGTACGGATTGGCGTGTCGGTCTTACGGAAATATCATTTGGTGAACGATATCGAAATGACAATTCTATAAAAAAACTAAAACTGGATGAAAGACATGTAGAGATTGGAAGTAGAAGTCTACGACAGGTGAATCGAATAATGTCGGTAGCAGTAAATGAAGTTGTTCGATTCGAATGGTCAAAAGAAGAACTTAAAAATTTAACATACAGAGCAGGTCACCTTAATTTCTCAAAGTTCTTAGCTTCATTTTACAATGCGGTAACACCGTCTTGGTATGTGATGTATTTGAATGATGTAAAGGAGAGAATTTACAAACGGTTGGAAGATGATTTCATAGATAATGTAATTCCTGAAATAAATTACACAAAAGAGACCGATGACTTTATCATGCATGTATATCAGGGTAGAAAAACATCAGATAACATTATTTTAAAGCTTAAAAATTATAGTTCGGTTGAAGATTTTATTGATGATTTGATTGGTCAAATTCCAAGAAGTGAAAGAAAACACATAAAACTAGAGAATATTATAGACAGTTATGTACATCCACAAAATAGTCTGAAACGTAAGAGTGAAGCTAAGCCTGATGATTTATTTAAAATTCGTTTAGAAGAGCTTGATGCAACCATTCAAATTAAAATGCCGTTACCACCAAACATTTCAATGAGAGAATTGGTTTCACTTATGATTACAAATTTGAATTTTGATAAACCGTTAACAGACAATGAAAAACAGAAGAAAGTTGACTCCATACAAAAAATTATTTTTGAAATGCTGGATCGTCTCAATAAAGACTCGTTAAATGCAGAGTCACCTGGAGGAGGGAGATCGATAACTGGAGAAAGTGTAGTAGTAGATGTACCATATGAAAAAAAAGCAGATGGAGTGTATTCAACAACACCAGTTTCCTATCACAGTTTCCTATCCTATCACTATAAACAGATGACCTATCGAACTTCGTTACTGATTTATTTTTAAACATACCAAAAGATAGGCGAAATCCAAATCTATTAGCAGAATCCTTTGCTGAATCGTTTCGTATTGCTGATATCGAAAAGGGACAGAAAACCGTGTTATCGAAAATTGATGAAGTGAAAGAAATTGTGGACAGCTTGAACAATAGATTTGAACGTTCATTAGAACAGAAAGATCCTGTGATGACAACACAGAAACAGGAGTCTTGTTACGTGGGAATTGAAATGCTTTTTGTTTACACAGATATAATTAAACCAAGAAAATTCCGTTGAAAGAAAACGAAAATGTTTTACGTTTCAAAAATGTTGAATACTGCCCCATAGAAAAAACATATATTGAAACTATTTCAGTGATGATATCTGATAATCTTGGTTTGTTGGCAGATTTTAAAAAAAGTATTTTACCAACATACATAATGTTACACTTTAAACGTTTTTAAAAAAGATATAAATATGAGACACATTTGTAAAATTTAGAAAGGATGTGGTGATGGATGGTTACTACACACAATATTATCTGCGTCAATCTGGAGGTGGATATAGTGATATTGGAGAAATATACAGGGGACCTTTAATCTATCAACGTGGTAGAGGTATTGGAAATTTTTTCGGGGGTCTATTACGATATTTAAAGCCTCTTTTGAGTTCTGGCCTGACTGCCGTCAAAAACCAAGCACTGAAAACAGGTAAAGCTGTTTGGTCAGAAATAGGTAGTTCTGACAAGCCAATTCAACAGATTTTAAAAGAGCAAGGAAAGGTTGCTGTAGAAGAATTAGCCAAAAAGGGGATAAATAAGTTATTCCAAACACAAGATCAGAAAGGAACAGGGATTTTGGGAAATATAAATAGAATGGCTATAAAAAGACGTAATCCTGGTGCAATTCTTCATTTGGTATCTTCGGCAAAACGAAAGAGACGTGCACCACCACGTAAAAGGAATAAAAGACAAGTCAGAAAACAAAAAAAGAAGCGGAAAACGCAGCAGAGAAAAGGAAAAAAACGTGTTTTAGATATATTTGACAATTAATAAAAAATGGGTACATATACTGAATGCATGAAATCAGAATTAGATTTATTTTCGAGAACTCCTGTTCAAAGTAGTATTTTGAAAACGGAAGAAGTAGCCTATAAGCCTATAGCCTCACTGGATAATGCATCCGTCATCGAATTTGTTTCTTTGGGACATGATGATACATACCGTGATCTATCAAGCATATACCTTCGATTAAGGTTACAAATGTTAGAATTGAAAGATGGTAAGGAAACACTTTATGCAGGGGATGCCGCCGGTGTAGTGAATAATATTGTACATTCACTTTTTCGTCAATGTTCAATATATTTAAACGGAAAGCCAATCTCTCAAACCGATAACAATTATAATTACAGAGCATACATTGAAAATTTACTGAATTATGGAAAAGATGCAGTAAGTACTCATTTAGAAAGTAGCGGATGGTATCTAGATTTGGATAACATGGAACCGGTCGTATCAAATGAAGAGAATGAAGGTTATTTGAGCAGAAGGAAATTGTTTGATAAAAGTTGTGAAGTTGAATTGATGGGTAAAATACATGGTGACATTTTCAATCAGCAAAAATTGCTAATTAACGGTGTTGATTTACGTGTGGTGTTGTCATTAGAGAAAACTGATTTTTACTTTTTATGTAAGTCAGATGCCACACCAGTTTTGAAAATTTTGGATGCAACGATGTACATGAATCATGTGACTGTAAATCCAAGTATAATGTTATCGCATGAACGAGTACTTCAAAAATCAAATGCGATTTACCCATACAAACGTGTTGAAGTAAAAACATATACAATTCCAGCAAGCAGTTCAACATTTTCTCTTGACAACACTGTTATCGGACAATTACCAAATTTACTAGTATTTGGAATGGTTGACAATAGTGCATATACAGGAAATCGTACACAAAACCCTTTCAACTTCAAACACAATAAAATCACGCATTTTGGTTTGCTGGTAAATGGTGTACAAGTGCCTAATCAACCGCTAGAATTTGATTATTCGAAAAATAAACCTATAAGTACACGAGGGTACAACACACTATTCAAAGGAACAGGTATACACTACTTTGATAAGGGGAATCAAATAACTAAAAACTTTTTCGACAATGGCTGTTTCTTACTTGCTTTCGATCTTACGGCAGACGTTTCGTACAATTCAACTTGTGGGAATTTACTCAACCAAGGGACTGTTAGAATCGAAGGACGCTTTCATGAAGCACTCAAAAATACCGTGACATGTATTGTTTATACTGAATACGATGCTTCTGTTGAAATCGATAAAGATAGAAACGTATACACGACTTTCTAAGGTGAAGAAAAAGTATATAAGGACTCTCGCAGTTAGATTTCTTGACAGTGTAGTGCATACACTGCTTTCATTCAAAAATTCTCAATATGAGTCAGTGTATTGTTAACATCGAATATTTAGTAAACGATGCGAATCTCGTATTCGCTCGAAAAATTTCGTTCTGTGGATTCACATCTCCGTGTAAACCGTTTACTCGAGAAATTTTATATCAGTATCCAACAAGAGATGCCTTCGAACAATGTGAAGGAATCGAGGTAACTAACACACCAACCACATTTGGTCATTTTCAATTTAGACGAGTTGATGCAGACTTGACAAAAGTTATCAGCAAATTTGATACTATCTTGGTAAATGGCTCTATAAACAAAGAATTTATCATGAACTACACAAGTAATTCTACAAAAATCATTGACCTCCAGCAAAGATGTGAAATCGAGCCTACTACAAAATGAACACTATTGAAATAAGAAACGCATTGAGAAATAACAAAACAACAAAAATCAATTTTATAGGGGTATTCCCATGTGATTATCTACCGGAAAGAATTACGAAACCAGCTCTCGTTATTGCCAATACAGATCCAGCACATAAAGAAGGCACTCATTGGGTTGCATTTTTTTTACCTAAACATGGCCCCGCCGAATATTTCGATTCTTTCGGTATACCCCCATAATAAATTCTTTTTAAAATTTTTACTACGTAATTCCACATACTTTTTAAGTAACTCTCGAAAAATACAGGGAGATTTTTCCTCTACATGTGGACATTACTGCTGTGTATATTTATTTTCTAAATGTAAAGGTTGGAGTATGCCTCGTTTTATAAAACAGTTCTCTCTATACAACCATGCATCAAATGATCAAAAAATACTAGCAGTATATACAAAAATTTTCAAGAATAAGAAGAAAAACAAAAAAATTCAAGGTAACAGAAATCAGAAAGGAGGAATTTCACAACGAAAAACCTGTTTTCAGATTTGTAAACCAAGACAAGATTGAACATGATCAAACATGTTAACAATTTAGATATGAAAAACTTATTTATGTTGTTCCGAAGAGTATAAATATTTAAACTCTAAACTTTAATATTGCATTTTTAAAAAATGGAATCACGCAAGAGGCAATCAAGTGATAAAGAAAGTACTAAGAAATCTACCAAGAAAATAATTTTAATTCCAACTGAAAATGTGTTATTAAACTACACTTACTGTTTGGATGATTACCAAAAACGAAAAATTACACTTGGATTTGATACAACAACTTTCGAAGCAAAAATTATCTTCAGTTACATTGGCCGTTTTCCTGTATCAGCAACCTATACAGGATGGACTTCAGCTTATACATATCTCACTAATCTGAAAAGTGAAATTAGTGGACGTATATCTGAAAATAACCATAAACCAAAAAAGGAATACAGAATACCAGTTGAAATTGGTAGTATTCGACTGAAGGAATTGGAACTTCTTAAATTATTTGATATGTTGGAGTTTTTAAACATTGTGATGTACCATAATCATTCCGCTTCGGAAAGTGTGAAGGAGTACTTCAACCAGTACGTTAGTAGATGTAAAACAAAAGATGTGGACAAATTATCTAACGACGATTTTTTTATACCAACACGATCTTCGTACGTACACATAAATTATTCTAGACTTTTTTACGAATTTCCCCTTTTCTGTAGTTATAATATAGTTCTTAATAAACTGATTATGAACATGTAATTTTTTTTGTAAATATTTTTTGTAAAATAAAACAATGGAAAAAAACATAAAATAAAAAAGTTTTTTTATTCAATTTTATTTATTAGCATATACAGGTAAATATTTACACAATTCTGTACTGCACATCGACTATATATTTCTTTTTTGTGAATATTACAATCTGTTTGAAATTTTCGAAGTTCCCTTAGTCTAGGTATTTTGAGCTGTATGACTTCTGATGTTGGTAAATACTTTTTTATGAACTTTTCTTTTACCTCGCCTTTCACGTATATGGTAGCGTTGTCAAAATCCTTGAATATTTGTGTCATAACACTGTAATTGGTGTCTCCGTCATTCCAATCTAAACCATTTATATTTTCCATGTCATATTGATTTTGTTTCCGTGCTTTGTCCGATAATTCTTGAAACGGATACGGTGGTTGAAAATGGTAACGTAATGGACAGATTGATTCAAAAGAAAGTATTGCGAGTTCCTTTCGCAAAATATTGCCCATTATTTCCGCAAACAAATTGAATATCTAAAATAAATTTATTCATCTTTTTGAATAGAGAGCAAGGAGTGAAATGAAAAACTTTTTTATTTTGTCATCATTTTATATTTTTTTAAAAAATGTAGTACATAAATTCAACTTAACATTAAATACAAAAGTCTAATCTAATTATAACATTTTAGGTTTTTTGAATCCATATGGATAAGAAAAATATTCATCTTCTACTATTCGCTTATCAAATGTAAATGATAAATGTTTTTTTTCAACAGAGGATATGATAACTCCTGGTTGTTTGCGCTTGATTTTTCTGTCGTTTTTTACGCAAAAATCTTCTTTTTCAATGTCACTTTGTATCATAGATTTCAATCGTTCAAAATTAACAATTTTACAACTGTCAAAATTAATAGATATACCTTTACATTTAGTAATATATTCAGGACCTTTACTAGTTTCAATTTTGAGACTGTAAGTTTTAGGTCCAGTGCTTACAAATTCTGAGATGTAAGAACCAGGACCAAAACATTCAATCTCATCTGTTAAATCACCCAAAAAAACCCGAAATTTCAAACGGGAATGGATTAGTTTTTTTTTCTACAAAAATTATACTATCAGTGTCACAATACAAAATTGCTTTACCAACCTTTTCTAATGCTTCGTAGAGTTTTATTCTTGCAAATGCAGTTGTATATGCAGCAATTGGTATATTTACATGAGGCAAGGAGTTTAGGCTCTCATGTATATATTTCCAAGTAATCCAGATAGTGTCATCATTTATTGGTAATAAAGAACAAATTTCTATACCGGGAGATTGTATAAACTCATTGAAATCTTTAAAATTATGAACAACCTTAGTGAAAGTTCTATCCTCTTTTTGTGCGAATTTCCCCCAAAATGAATTTAAGCAGATTTTAGCTGTGCTACGCTTACCAGGATTATTTCGGATCTGCTCCTTATCTAAAACAATATCTTCCTTTATCCGATAGCGTTTTAAAAAATCTTCCTTTTCTTTTTCAGACGCATACTTTTCACTCCATCCACTTGCTTCTTGCTTAATTTTTAAAAAAGTGTTCACATATTCTGTAAACAACCCTCCACTTTTAGTTTTTGGGTCATAGATAGTGTAGTCGTATTTCCAAACTTCAAAAAATTTTTTTATCCTATATCCCTTCTTAATAGCTAATGAAATTTCCGGAATAATCCAAGTACCTGTGATTAGTCTTTCTTCTTCACTATGTTGACATTCAGAAATTTTGTATTCTTTTGCACACTTTCTACAAAGCGCAAAATATAATTTCAAATTACTTCTAAAAGGTAAAACAGGTAGAAACAAATCGCTTGGAGGAACAACTGAGCATAAAATAAACCCATGCATTAAAAGTATTTCCGAAAGTGATGGAATATTTTCATTTCGAAATATTTCAGGATGCCCAATCGGATACGGAGAATATTTATTGATATATGGATATAAACTAGTAAAATCTAAATATCTTATAACTTCATTTGTCTCAACTTTATAATGTAATCTGAATACTTCTGTACGGCATCCAAATACAGCGTTACGGGGATTAAGTAGTGACGCAATATTTCTAACATATTCAGTTAATTTGATGTTCACGCTAGGGTTATCTTTTAAAATCTTTTTAAATTCACATTCCCATATATACACTAATTTGTAACCGCTACGTTTAATTGTATCAATTCTTCTTGGTGTACTTTCAAAACGCTGATTCAAAGTTTCTATCTTTCGATTTGAATTATCATTCACTTCTTGTATTTTGAAACACTCTTTACAACCATGATAATAACACCCGAAGAATTCATATACTGTTTTTGTGCTTGAAATATACCCATCAACTAGTAACCCACTTTTTTCTAATCTCACTTCACCTTTGTTATTTGCTGAGAGTAGTTCTTCTTTACTTTTCAAGTTTTCCCATGCAAGCCATTTAGCAGCAATGAATGACTGGTTTTGATATTTATAGTAACCAGTTTTTGGCATTATACCCAAGGTATTTTTCTTGAGATAGTTTTTTCTAAAAACAAGCATACATGCTGAAGCAATAGTGAGTGATTCCACAAAAGGATTAATCTGAGTAACACTTAAAAATTCTGTCATAAATCGAATACAACCCAACCGTAAGATACACACGTCGTTCAAACAGTACTTTATCATTTCTCTCCTATTGTTAAAAACTCCTAGGGAAGCTGAATTATACCATTTTAAAAAATCTTCTCTCTCTTTAACTTTCATCGTATTATACCCATACATTTCTGGGGAAGGATATTTCCCAACATATGTTATATTTTCAATCGTGTTAAAATAATAGGGATAGTACCCCTTTTCATAATTTTTTATATCAAAAACTTGAGGAAATTTTGCTAAAGGAATAGATAAGAAATTCAAGGAATCAATAAATCTTACTTGTCCACATGCTATTTTCATTATTTTGGTTCCGTTCATTATAGGTTCTATTTTCATTTTCCTCGCTGTAAGATCATTAATTAAAAAGTGTCCGTCATATCCCTGTAAATTATGTGACATACAAAATACACTGGACACAAAAGAGCGAGGTTTTAAACAGTAATCTAAAAATTGTTTGACTACATTTGTCTTATTATTATACTCAAAAATGTGTTGTCTATCACCGCATACCCCGCATTTTTCTTCCATATTTATATTTTCGTAGCAGTTATAACATATTTGCTGTGCAACGATTAAATTGACAATATGTAGGTAGGACGAATCGTTTCCCTCTAGTGTAGTGTTTTGAGTACTTTCACAATCAAAAAATATCATAAGAAATTTTTGTTCGTTTTTACCTTTATATGGTTTAATATAACAAAGGTGATCTGAAGTAACTATTTTTGAACATAAGTTGCAAAAGTATTCATCACAAATATGTTCTTCGAATTTCCTCTTATCAAGTACAAGAAATTTATGACATAATTTGCATATCTTGAAAATATCGCATATAGTCTTATTCTTAATTTTATTCTGAAGATGATTATCGAAGCAAGTTTCACCTCTAAATGTACGATTACAAGTGTTACATGTTTTTAATTTATCAATAAATTCACATGGTGGGAAAGAATTACAATAAGAACATTTAACTTCACACTTATGTAACGGTCTTCCCATTAATTTATCACAAAATGAGCAAACATATTTTTTGTTAAAAAATCCTGTAAGTGATTTTATTACAAAATAATGTTGTAAATTTCTAGAGTAGAAAAGATAAATTTTTTTAGTGTTAGTTTTTTTAAGGGGAAGTTTAAAGAGAATAGAACTGGAGTCTTTTAAATCATCAAAAACAAATATTTGATAATCATTTAAACATTTTTGAAATTTGTAAAGATCTTGAATATTATAACCTTTTTCACTTGGAATAACTTTTGCTCTCTTACACAACTGTTTTGCTAATTTTTCTAGTGAATTTATTGTAGTAACATGATCAAAATCTTTTATATTCATTTGAATCCCGTAGCAAATACTCCTTGGAAGACAATCAGTACTATCGTTTTTTCCTACATCAACTACGCTATTCTTTCTAATTAACACCTCATTTTCTTCCATATATCTAGGATCAATCTTACCTCCACCAAACGGAAAATTAATAATATCTGCATTCATTTGCAGAACATCATCTGCAAGAAATGTTGCGTTCGACTGATTTACATTTGAAATCAATCCAGTTATATATTTACCATCTATTTCACTAACTGGTCTCAAACTTGACCAAATAGGTTTTACTTCGGGTGAATTTGGAAGAACAATTGAAAAACTAATTTTACTTCCAGGTAAAGAATTATGTGTCATATTATCAATAACATCATCAAAAGCTTTTTCCAGAACTTGTAAAGGATTTTTCTCTTTATCACTAAAATCTTTTAATCGAAAAACCATTTTTATACCTTCTACATTGAATTTTTTATAAAATGTACTTCTTCTAGACAAACATTCAAAAATTTTATTTAAACCACTACCAGACTGAATAATATTTTCAGGGGTTTTTTCAATTCTTTCTAAGACATTATTTTGAATTGTTTTTACCGGAGAGCTATCATCCTCAGTACTTTTTAAAAAATTCATTGTTTCTTTTAATACATTAAGTGACGAAAAATAATTTGTGGTTATTGAATATTTGGTCGCTACATTTAAAAATGAATATTTTTCTTCCATAGAAAAATCTATCTTTTTCTCTTTTAGTTTCTTCAATATAAAATTAAAAGATTGCAAAAATAAATCAGTACTTAATTCTAGGGCACTTTGTAAGTGTTTTATGACGTCCTTCGAACTCATCATAAATGTAAAAAAATATAGTTATTTTTTTTTTTCAATCAACCCGACGTGAGTCTTTTTAAAAATTTCTATTTTTAAAATTTTTTAAATGTCTTTTTTAAAAAATCATTTTTTTATTTTTATTCCTTTTTTTACAAATTTAAAAAAATTTCTCTTTTTACATTTTTTTTAAATACCTTTTTTAAAAAATCATTTTTTATTTTCATTCCTTTTTTTACATTTTTTTTCTTTTTTCAAAATTTTTTGTTGATTTTTAAGATTTTTTAAATCTTGTTTTAATTTTTCTTTTATTTTTGTATCTTTTGTGATACAAATTATCCTATATAAATTTGCCTGCTCTTTTCTCAATCTCACTATTCTCCCTCCTCTTGAATTTTTCTTCTTCTTAATTATCGGTGCTGGTATATTCTCAGGCTTCAGTCCCTTCTGCCTTAACCTATATTCCTCTATGGTAATTGGCTTCGGACCAGAATATGGATTTTCTTTTATATTTTTCTTTAATTCTTTTACACCTCCAGTATTCATCTGTATTTTTTAGAAAATTAAATATTAAACAATTTTTCAAGAAAGTTTCTACATGGCACGCAAAAATGCCGATCGTAGTTAAGTGTCACATAGCACCTAAAAAGATGCCAGTCGTGACAAACTTTTTGAAAAAATTTTAACTTACCTGATCAAGTATTTTCGTCTGAATACTTTCAGGCTTATGATTTTTTATTTAAAATAGGTCTCTATTTATACTAATTTTTACTTTTTCAATATGGTTACGACAGTAAAAGAAAAAATAAGAGTGGATCTATTTCCACCACTTGAAAAATGAAAAAAATACGTAAAAATTCTTTTTTTCATTAAAAACGATTATCGTTTTTTAAAAAATAATTTTCGATAAATTATCATACAAAATTATGTAAATACAAAATTCATAGTATTACGTCATAAATTGAGTTTCAAAATTATATCATTTTCATTTTCTTATAAAAATATTACATTTACATATTTGATATTTGTTTTCATGCAAAAAATGAAATACATATAGTATTAATGATTACATACTAAATGAAAAAAATATGTTTTATTTTCAAAATATACAAGTACTTAATTAATAAAGTTAAATTTTATTGATATTGTTTTGCACAAAGTGAACATTACATTTTTATTGATTTTTTATGATACAAAGTGAATACGAAAAAGTGAGTCTCTATTTTTATTTTTTTTTTTTAACCTTCTTTATATAGTAAAATAAGTGAAGCGTAAAAAAAATAAAGATTATTTTTATTTCATTAATAGCGATTATCATTCTTTTTAAAAAAAAGTATAAAAGCTGAAAATTGAATGCGAAAATTACAGAAGCGTTTCAAAAATAAAGACAGACAAAACATTGTCTTAAAAAGTATTACACGTACATATAAAGATAAAAAATGGTGAGTATACATAGTAAGTATCAATTAGTACATAATATTCGTAACTTCATTTTTTTTTCATTCCAGAATACCTTCGATCTTCTAAATACGGTAGCAGAGGGTGACTGTGATACACTCATACCCATCACAAACCTTGAGGTCAACAAAAGGTACAAAATACGTACCTTTAAATATATTAAAACAAAATATGGTATGCGTCTCACTATCCACTTTGTTGATAAGACGTACTCTTTTCTACCGCCAAGATTCTCGGAGAAGATTAAAACCCAACGTCAACTGGACGAACTCAATCAGATACCAGAAAATTATCTGGTATTCGAAGGTAAAGATGAAGCCAGAGGAGGTTTTATTAAGCTAAAATTTACCACAGACCAGTAAAAAAGATAAAATAAATTTTATAAAAAAGATTAAATAAATTTTATAAAAAAATCATATCCAAAAATGTTTTTTTATTTTATCACCCTGTTGTTTCATTCAATAACCAAAAAAAATAAATAATTACTGTTTTACAAAAAATAACAATTTGTTTACATGGGACGGACTTAATGTTTAAAGTTTAAACATTCACTTTCATTTCTGGTAGGGTTCACATACAATACTTTTTATTATTGACATATATTTTACCGTAATGTGATAACAATTTTTGTTTACATAGGACGGACTTAAAAATTCACTTTCATTTTTGGTAGGGGTCATATCAATACTTTTCATTCTGGTAGGGAAAACTTTCAAGCTCTTTACTGTTTTTTTCAATTTTGTACCCACTTTCAAAATACATGCTTTTACATATGTGCGGTGGTATCAAAATCGAGTCGCAGTCAGATAGCTTTTCAAAATAAAGCTTTGTAGAAATTAAATGCACCTGTTTTACTCTTTACACACTCACAACATTGGTCTATTCAGTATCATTAATCCGCCATCATTATTCAATAAACATCATTAATTTACCATCACTATTCAATAAACATCATTATTTTACCATCACCATTTAATAAAAATTATCCCACACAGAAAAACTCGTTTTTCCAGCTTTCCGCCTCAGAAAAACACTCCATTTCGACCGCTCCGATACACGCGATTCGAAAATGTGTCCACTTCCGTGTTTGTTGTCCTTACCGTACACTATGTATATTTAAAGGCAGAGGTGGGTTACTTACTACTCACGTATATGGGCAAATATGATAGAGTACGCTTGCTGGTATGTGTGTGTATGCATTTGTAGAAGGCAAATCTGGTAGTGTGTGTATGTAAGTGCATGTGTGTGTGTGCATTTGTAGAAGGAAAATCTGATAGTGTGTGTATGTAAGTGCATGTGTGTGTGTGCATTTGTTGAAGGCAAATCTGATAGTGTATGTTAGTAAGTGCATGTATGTGTGTGCGTTTGTAGAAGGAAAATTTGATTTGACATAGAATATAGTTTTACAAATAAAGCAAGAATATTATTATTTCAGGAGAAGTTTTAATAAAATATTTTTCATTATGATAAAAGTCTTTGTTAATTCAACAATATTTAAATCAAATCAATGAATTGCTTTTGTTAAATATTAACAAACATTTTTTTGTTAATATACCTTCTTCTCAAAAAGTATCCGGAATTTGTGAATAAAATAAAAGTGTTAAATTTTTATCCCAAATTTATTTTATCTCCTTCAAAGTAATCACCATCCGAAGTGATACATGCATGCCAGCGCTGTACCCATTTCTTAAAACATTTTTCGTAAGCTGAAGAAGGTATGGCTTTGAGCTCTTCCACCGAATTCTGTTTTACTGCTTCCGTCGTCTCAAAACGCTTTCTCGCAAAGTAATTTTAGTCTTGTAAACAGAAAAAAGTCTGATGATGCCATGTCGGGTGAATACGGTGCCTGGGAAATCACAGTAGTTGCATGCTTAGCCAAAAACTCGCGCACAACGCCTGACGTGTGAGACGGCGCATTGTCGTGATGCAAGTTCCATGAATTATTTTCTCACAAATCTGGCTTTTTTATCCGTATAGCTTCACGCAATCGTCTCATAACGCCTAGATAATATTCTTTGTTAATTGTTAGGCCTTCTGGAAGAAATTCATGGTGGACAACTCCCCGATAATCAAAGAAAACCGTCAACATTGCCTTGATTTTCGATCGACTTTGACGCGTTTTTTTTTGGTTTTGGCTCATTTTCAAAGCGCCATTCCGAAGACTGTTGACTTGTCTCCACGTCGTATTCATACACCCACGTTTCATCACCAGTTACAATACGTTTCATAAATGTAGCGTCATTATTAGATTGAGAAATCATCTCCTCGGCAACAGATTTTCGGTATTCCTTTTGCAAGATATTCAAATCCTTCGGGACAACTCGTGCTGCGACTCGCTTCATAGCCAAAATATCGACCAGAATGTGGTGGACAGATCCATTTTATATTCCAACAGCAGCAGCGACCTGTCTTTCACTCACACGACGATCTTGAAGCACTATTTTTTTCACTTCCTCAATGTTTTCCTCGGTTGTTGATGTTGATGGACGTCCTGAACGCGGTACATCTTCATCATTCTCACGACCTTCTTTAAACAATTTATACCACACATGCACTTATGTTTTTGATATAGTCAATTCACCATAAGTTTTTTGCAACATTTTTAACACATTAGCACAATTAATTCCATTTGAAACACAAAATTTCACACAAATTCTCTGCTCAAAACTTTTATCCATCACGAAAATCGTAGAATGCACCTGATATCGACTAATATTAGCAGCTGTCAGAAACAAACTAACTAACGGCTCGAGCCAAAACTACACATAAAAGTCAAAACCAGTTGTACTAACATAACCATTGAAAAAAAAACCCAAAATACCTAGAACCTGTGAATTGAATGAAAAATTCCGGATACTTTTTGAGCGGAAGGTATAACAACTGTAATATTCAACAGTAATATTCAACATACTCCCCGCGTTAAGGCGATGCCTTAAGAAATGTTAAGTTTGATGAGTTTGGATATTGGACGTTTGATGACCCCTGATGCTGTTTTTATTGTAACAATTCGCACTAATTTATCTTTTCCAGAATGAGTTTGTTCAATTCTACCAATTGCCCAGGTAGCTGGTGGAAGGTTTGTTTCTTTAATGATTACAAGATCTCCCTCTTTTAAGTTAGTTGTTGGTGTTGTCCATTTGTTTCGAACTTGAAATAAAGGTAAGTAATCATGATACCATCTTTTCCAGAAGTCAACTTTTATCCTTTGAATTAGTCTCCATTTAGTGAGATTTGTCATCCTTTCATGACCCAATGTGGATTCAGGAACACTGGTTATAGGCTGGCCAATTAAAAAATGTGCAGGAGTTAATGCATCTAGACTGCTGATATCATCGCTAATAGGTGCTATTGGCTGTGAATTCAATACTCCTTCTATTTCAGCAGCTAATGTTGTGAGTTCTTCAAATGTTAACCTGGATTCCCCAATTGTCTTTTTTAATTATAGTTTTACTGAACGAGCAGCCCCTTCCCAAATTCCCCCAAAATGAGGTGCAGCTGGTGGATTAAACACCCAAGTGACGCCCTTTGCAGATAAAAAATTAGCCACGTTTGTGTTGTGAAACTCAGACATAAATAATTGTTGCATTTCTGTTAACTTGCGGTTTGCACCAATAAAATTTGTTCCGTTGTCGCTACGAATTGTAGCTGGATACCCTCTTCTTGCGATAAATCTTTTTAAGCAGGATATAAAAACTTCCGTGGATAATTCACTGGCTATTTCCAAATGTAATGCTTTTGTGCTCATACATATAAAGAGCGCAATATATCCTTTTGTTGTTCTGGAACCTCGACTGCGACTCATTATAACAGATATTGGACCAGCATAATCGACAAAAATATCTTGAAATGGTCTCGTAAAAAAAACTCTTGATTTAGGAAGTGATGACATAAGTGATGAAGAATAATAGGGTGTTTTGTTTGAAATGAACATTCTGAATTTTGTAACCGTCCACCGACTCGCATTATATCGTCTTCGTCCAAAAATGGGGTGAGATTGTGAAGATTGCTTGAAGCCGGAATGTTACATTTTAATGTAATTGTGTCATTTTCTTTATGTGATCTTTTGTTGTTTCTCAAAATTCGAATTTCATTTGGAAACGTTGTCTCTTGTACCCATTTTATGCAGATTTGTGATGCAATTTTAATTTCTTCAGCTTTTAACCAGCTCGTGTTGACTATTATATTAGTCCGCTTAAACTTTCTCAATAACCGGATGCATCTTGCAACAATTCGAAAAATCTGAATTAATGATGATTTTCGTTCAAAAAGTAACTCTAAAGTGTCATTTGTAAGCACTTGTACTTGATGCGTAATTATACTGCATTTTCGTTCTTCATTTAAAATGTTTTTTATATTTGACTTTGGAGTTTCAACACAATTTTTTTTCCATTCATTTTTTAACCAATTGGGTCCATTCCACCACAATTGACATTCTTTTAGTTGACTAGGTGATGTACCTCGTGAAGCTATGTCTGCAGGATTTTCCTTTGATTTGACATAATTCCACTGTGATCTTGGTAAGTATTCCAATATTTCAGACGTTCTATTTGCAATGTAACATTTCCAGCGACTCGGATGTGATGATAACCAATGTAGCACTATAGTAGAATCTGTCCATCCAAAACACATTATGTTTGTCGACTGCAAAGCATTTTTTACCGACCTTATTAACTTCACAAGCAAATGTGCTGCTAATAATTCCTTTCGTGGTATTGTTACTGGCTTGAGCGGGACCACTTTTGTTTTTTAAGCTAATAAACTTACGTTTACTTCACCATTTTCAGAAATCACTCTGGAGTAAACTACTGCTGCGTATGCTTTATCTCATGAATCAGAAAATCCATGAAGTTCTATTTGATTTGATGATGTGAATATCCAACGTGGTATTTTGAATTCCTGAATTTCTATTAGAGAATTTCGCATATTTTCCAGTCTGATTTGATATCGCTTACCACTACCTCATCCCATGATGATTTTTTCAGCCAAAGTTTTTGAAGTAATATTTTGAATTTGATAATAATAGGTGATATTAAGCCCAATGGATCAAAAATTCGACTAGTCTCAGATAAAATGACTCTTTTCGTTGAAGGTGCAGTGGAAGTCAATTTTACTTCAAATGTGAAGTAATCATCAACCGGAATCCATTTCAAACCTAAGACCTTTAATGAATCGGGGTGCTCATCAATTTCAAGTTTGTTGTAATGCGATCTCCAATGGGAATGGTGTTCAAAAATTCTAACTTATTCGATGCCCATTTTCTTAATCGAAATCCTCTCAATTGAAGAAGTTTCGTTAGCTGTTGCTGCAGTTCGATTGATTGATTCATGTCATGTGCACCAGACATAAGATCGTCCACATAAAAATGGTTTTTTACTGCAAATTCCGCCAATGGGTACTGACCTTTAAATTCATGAGTCAGTTCACTTAGTGCAAGTGTTGCTAAAAATGGTGCTGCTGAAGTACCATAGGTTACAGTATTTAACCACAAGTATTGCAGTGGTTGATCAGGATCATCGCGCCATTTCAAATAATTATATTATCTAATCAAGTACTCCTTGTAATTAATTTCATATATTAAGTATTTATAATTAAAAAATATATTATGGAGTCTTTGTGAGTTAGTTGAACATTTTAAGTCTATGTGACTATACTATTTTCAGAAATCGAAGTCAGTACAGGCAAGATAGGCATGCTTTTCTATATTCTTTCACATTGCGTTTGTATAAATCTGTCCAGTGTGTGGGGTGATCAGATCTCAATTTAAATCCGAGGGTAATATTTTAAATTGTATATTATGAAGGGCTACCAGTTTGCAAAAAACTTTTTTTTTAGATTTTACAAAAAAACAGGTAATTTTGGGACATTTTGGGAAATTTTATGATATATGTTCATTTCTTTACAAAATAACATATAATAACAAGCTGATTTGAATAATATGATAGCAATTTGCATTGTAAATAATTTTCTTTCTTATTCTAAGAAAAGACAAAACAAAAAATAAAATTCAGAATGTAACGGTAACGTAAAGAAATCATTAACAAGTACATAAAGGGAACAAAATAGAAGACAATGGACAAATAAACAAATATGAAAATGAATGTATGTACGTATGTATACAAAATTTCATATCAAATTGATACTGAACACATAATTTCATAAATAAAATTAAAAATACTGAATATGGTTTAATCAAAAATTCATATTTTTTTTATAAATTTAATCAATACTCCCAGTAGCTACGGCAACCCTGAATTATCATCATTTTCTTTTATGCCCATCTTCCCGCTGACACGAATCAATCAACATTTTATACTTTGAGTGGACATCGGCTGCGCAACGACTTCATATTTTATAGTTCGGTTTTTTATTTTTCATATAACCAAAATGGTGTTAACTGATTAAATCAGTTGCCTTCACGCTGTGTGATAGGCAACATCAAACGGAAGGATGTATTTCTTTTTCCCAAAAAAAACAGGGTGATTCATTATTAGAAATGAAAAAATCGGCAAACAAAAATTAAAATTTGTCTTAAAAACCGAACATTTTTATGATATTTTCAAATAATGCTACTTTTTTATCAAATATAAATTTACAGGAATGTGAAATTTGTACAAAATCTCCCTTTTAAAAATTATTTGTGAACAAAATTATAAATTTATTTATGCACAATTTGGAACATCCTATTAACATATTTTAAAAAGTACCTTCTTCAGGGTTGACAGAGATATATTATTCAGAATTTCCTACAAAATATTATATGTGAAGTTATCAGAACCTCATCGGGTAACTATTTCCATAAGCACAATACTGACTTCGATTTCTGAAAATAGTATAGTAATATAATTTAAGTCTTTGTTATTAATTGTATTGTGATTGTATGACTAATTGAATATAAATGTATTAAAAATAATAAATAAATAAATATATATTAATATAAAATCCTGACAAATTTTTCAGAAGTGGGATAAGATAAAAAAAAAAATGTGTATAATAAATTTCTATTTTGTCAATAATTGTGTATAAAATTTGTAACGTATAATAATAATTGTATATAAATGTCCAATTGGTTATTTTATAATTAGTGTAATAAAAAAAAATTATTTGAATTTAATTAAACAAAAAAAAAAAAAAAAAAAAAATGGCTGAATATGTTGATAATGGACTAAATGAAATTTTGCAACAAAAAGATGTAAACGCAGCAATTTACGTGGATAAAAAAGAAATAAAAATAAAAGATCCATCGAATGAAATGAATATGAAATATGAAAAAAAAATATGAAATGATCGTTACACCAGATAAAAATTTCATGTTGATTACCATTCAAAACTTATCAGATACTGAAAATGAAAAGGATTCTATGTAACAATTTAAGTGTATTATTCGAATTAAACTTTGATCTAAAAAAAAAAAAAAAAATTATATGTAATTGTAACGAAATTGTAAGTATTGATATTGTAAATTTTATTATTGTATTGTATAATCAAAATTTGAGGTCGAATTATTATCAGGATGGCCGAATTTGTAAGGAATACTTTGTAAATAATTATATTATCTAATCAAGTACTCCTTGTAATTAATTTCATATATTAATGGCCGTATGTTCAGATATATCTTAACGTGAATTTGACTAAATCTTATGTTCACATGAATCTTAACTTACATTTAGGACCGGTCTTATGACCACTTTCTGCCTGTCTTAACTGTTGTCATAACTTTTGACAGTTCTGCTTATACATGAATGAATGTTATTATATGTTTTAATTTTATCGTTACGTTGAAAATTGTGAAACTAAAATAAAAATTAAATAATATAATAAATAAAAATAATAAATAAAAATTAAAAATAAAAATAATAAATAAAAATTAAATAATATAATGAATGTTGCAAATGATGAAGGTAAGTGCTATATTTTCATGTGGTGGAATTTCATAATAACTAGAAAAGCTTTACAGATATTTCAGAATTATCAAGTATATTTGACTCCTCATCTTCTTCGAGTTCATCTTCTTCAGACGAAGAATTCTTTACACTTCTGAACGATGCAACTAATATTCCATGCCCTTATAAAAAAAAGGAGTGTGATGAAAGAAAAAATATGTTTGTCATATATTCTGATGAAGAGTTTGAACGTCGATTTCGTGTTACCAAGGCTGTAGCTGAATATATAACGAATCGTATTTCAAACATTGATAATGTGTTAATTACAAGAGCCACAAAAATTAAGTTGATTTCTTTGGAAAAAGTCTTAATTACATTAAGATACTACGCAACAGGTTCCTTTCAAATTGTGACTGGAGATTTATTTTCAGTCAACCAAGCAACAGTTTCACGTGTCGTGTATGAGATTTCCAAAAAAATAGCATCTTTGGCTAAAGAAGATATTAAAATGCCTACAATAAGGCACAAGCGAGAAGAAATAAGTTTAAAATTTTATAATGATTGTTGCATTCCAAACATCATTGGTGTTATCGATGGTACGTTTTGTAAATTGTAATTAAAAAAAAAGCATAAATATTTATTACAGAATTTTTTAAAGGTACACATACATATTCCTATACAGTCACCAGGAGGAGATAAAGCAGAAAGTTTCAGAAATCGCAAAGACTGGTTTTCCATCAATACACAAATAGTGTGCGATTATGATATGAATATAATGGACATTGTTGCTAGGTAATGTTTATGACACATATTAGATTAGCAGTAATTTAAATTTATTTGAATACCAATATATCAGATGGCCTGGATCATGTCATGATCAAATGATATTCAACTTTTCGAAACTTCAATTAGATTTGGAGAATGGATTGTATGGAAATTCCTGCTTGATTGGTGACTCTGGATACGCGTGTAAAAATTATTTGTTAACTCTAATATCAAATCCTAGAACAAGAGCTGAAATAAAATTTAACACAGCATTCATTTCAGCTCACCAAATAGTAGAAAGAACAATTGGTGTTTGGAAACGTAGATTTCCAGCAATAGGAATAAGTATTTCAATGTTATATGAAAAATAAAGTTAAAAATATTGCAATCATAATTATATTTTTTCCAGAAAGCCGCTTAAATGTTTTAAATCACCTCAATGTGATAGTTGCAACAGCAGTGTTACATAACTTATTAAAATGTCGAGATGTACCTCCTCCAGAAGTAGACATGGAAGAATTACAAGAGCCTGAGCAGCAAGTAACAAATGAAACATCAGATAATGCGAGAAGAAACACCATAGTATTAAATTATTTTAATAATTAAGACATTCTTTTATTTTTGTTTCATTTTATTGTTGTGGAAAATACATTTTATAAAAAATACATGTTTTATTTTAATTTTCTGTTGTTTCAAATATTTTTTTTTAAATTTTCTATTTGAAGTTTCATCAATTCAATTTTGGTCTCAAACATTTCTTTTTTTTTTCATTTTTCAAAATATCGGACTCCAACTTTTTTCTTTTAAGTTCCGAAAAATTTTGAACATACTCCCTCAAGTCTTCATTTCTTTTTCTTTTTCTGGAATTTGTAGAGATGTGTGCTTTTGATGTTGATGCTGGTGTTGATGAAACTAATGCATTCGGACATACCGGAGAAGCAGGTGACATTGAGGAATTAGATACTGATACTGATGCTGGCGTTGGTGAAACTAATGCATTTGAAGATACGGGAGAAGATGGTGGCCATAATGGTTTAAGAATTGAATCTTCTGTTGCTTTATCGTCATCCTACAAATTTAATTTTTATTTTAGTATTTTAAAATTTTATTCTATAAAAACTTACATTAAAAAAGCATGCACTTGAATCATATGCATTGGATAAAGGAATGACTTCATCATTTACTATACTGAGCAATAAATTGTTATTGTCCACTTCAAACGATGCTTGACCTCCTCCTGTCTTAAATCTTTCCTTTTTTTCTCTACAGATATCTTTTTTTAACGCCAATTTTGAATTTTTATAAAATGATTTTAGTTGCTTTACATCTCTTTTGAATATTGTGGTAGCATTAAATTCTGCTGCTATTTTTAGCCACGTGCAGTTTCTTTCTGATACTGCAACTGCATCGGTTTTTTTATTTTCAATTATAGTTCTATATTTTAAAACTAAATTTATAATTTTATCTTTTTCTTCTTTAGTTAAATTTGGTCCTCTTTTTGATTTCTCCATAATATTTTAATTATCTAAATTAAAATATCTAATTTATATTTAAATTAAAGAACATTTTTATATCGAATTTATTTATACAGATTTTTTATGACACTCCACAAAATTAATTACATATAACTAAAACATATACATATAATTAAAATATAATATTAAATATATGTATAATTGAATAAATAGTAATACATATAATAAATAATATTTAATTTATTTAGTTTTAATAAATTACACCTAAGTAAAAAATCCAATTTATTTAAATTAAAGAAAGAATTTCAAATAATAAAACTTTAATATACAGGGTGTTTCTTTTCTAAGTACAAATATGTATACCACAATATTTTTCAGACTATTTCATGAAAAAAATTGTACTAACAAAAATTTCTATCGACCCTATTTTCGACGCTAGAGGGCGTTGAAAATTTTGATTTTTTTGCAGGACCTTCAAACACAAAATCATGTGTAACTTTTTGTACACCCTACTTTGGAAAATTTAGTGTTCCAGAGAATAATAGGAAACTAAATGACCTTTCTTTTCATATACTACAACAAGTATTTTGGAATTCGGTTCTAAATAAAAAGAAATCCTGAAGTCAAAATTTATGACGAATTTTTTAAAAAATTTTGTGTATAAATTGGGTTCCTGAAAAAAATTTGCACTACAAAAAATATTTTTATTTTTGCAATCGAGGCATAAAAATGTTCTTTTTCAAACAAAGAAAACCAGAGCATGATATTTTTATCCGTTATCGAGTTATCAAAGATCAAAGGAGTGCAGAAATGGTAGAAAATGTCAAAATACGTAATAAAAATAATATTCCGCAATGAAAAAATTTTAAAAACTTCATTTGGGCACATTTTTAACCATTTCTACACTACTTTGATCCTCAATAACTCGATAACGGATAAAGCTATCATGCTCTGGTTTTCTTTGTTTAGAAGAGAACGTTTTTATACTTTGTTTCCAAAAAATGTTTTTTTTCGTAGTGCAAATATTTTTCAGGAACCCAATTTATACACAAAATTTTTTAAAAAATTCGTCATAAATTTTGACTTCAGGATTTCTTTTTATTTAGAACCGAATTCCAAAATACTTGTTATAGTATATGAAAAGAAAGGTCATTTAGTTTCCTATTATTCTCTGGAACACTAAATTTTCCAAAGTAGGGTGTACAAAAAGTTACACATGATTTTGTGTTTGAAGGTCCTGCAAAAAAATCAAAATTTTCAACGCCCTCTAGTGTCGAAAATAGGGTCGATAGAAATTTTTGTTAGTACAATTTTTTTCATGAAATAGTCTGAAAAATATAGTGGTATACATATTTGTACTTAGAAAAGAAACACCCTGTATGTATTTATATTATCCAACTTAATTTTAGAAACGAAAGGTTATGTCAAATGTCAATTTGTGAGGGAGTGTCGAGAAAATTGTAAGGGAGTGTTCAGAAATTTATTTTTTTATGAGTTATGTGAACATACCAAATTCAATTTAAGACCGTTGTGGTAATAAACTGATTTAAGACCGATTCGGTTTTAATTCTTTGTTAAGACGCATGTGAACATACGGGCCTAAGTATTTATAATTAAAAAATATATTATGGAGTCTTTGTGAGTTAGTTGAACATTTTAAGTCTTTGTGACTAGTAATATAATTTAAGTCTTTGTGATTAATTGTATTGTGATTGTATGACTAATTGAATATAAATGTATTAAAAATAAATAATAAATAAATATATATTAATATAAAATCCTGACACTCGTAAATTCACAATACTTCTCTTTAAATTTTCTATCTTTTTCAAAACGTTTTTCTAAGTACAAGAATCTTCGCATTGCAGTTTGTAACGAATCACCTAAACTTTGTTCTTCATTCAGTTGAACAACATATTTATTTGTTTTCTTGTGAACATAATGAGTCCTTGTAAAATGTGTTTCACACAAATTTTCCTCTAAAGTATGTGAAATTTCCTGATTTAATACTTCTTCTGTTTCCCAGAACTTACGTAATGTTACTTACGTACATCAATTTTTTGCGGTTTGTAAAAATATGGGTCTGCCAGTTGCAAGGACTTCAAACAAGACCAATCTGTAGCGTTAATGTATGCTGCGGGTTGAAGAGATGTAACCTTTTGTAACACGAACGCAGTGACATCAATTTTTTGAGATTGATCAATTTTTGAAATCAACGTTAGTGACAATTTTCCGTTTGTGCGCCGCACTTTTGAGAAACCGACACCCTGTACTGACACATTTGCATGTTTTCTTTTTAAGTTTAATGTTTGTGCAAAATTCTCAGATATAAATGAGGCTTGCGAGCCAGAATCTAGAAGAATTCTGCATGGCTGTAATTTACCTGACTTATCAAGCGTATAAACAAGTGCGGTTGGCAACAACAATATCTTGTTTGTGTTTAATTGATGAGAAATTAGTGAATGAAGCTGTTTCTCCCCTTGACTTTGACTTGCTGTATTCGATACGATTTGTTTTCCTTGTTGTTGCGAAATATTCACTTTTGGTTGCGGCGATCCTGATGATGAATCATTTGAAGATTAATGTAACAAAGAATGATGCTTTCTTGAACAAAAACGACAAACATTGCTACTATTGCACTGATTTGAACGATGACCAGAACTTAAGCAGTTAAAGCACAGGCGTTTTTGCTCAACAAACTTTCTTTTTTGCAAATTATCATTCTCTTTAAATTGTTTGCAATTGTACAAATGATGGTCGGCCTCACATTTTGGACACTGTATTCCTGTCTTTGCATGATGACTCCGAATGTGAAGAATTAGGAATGAATTTCTTCGAATTTGAATCCATTTCTGCTAGTGCATCACATTTCTTTGATAAAAATGATATAAAATCGTTGAATTTAGGAAAATTTGTATTATAACTATTTTCTGCCCAACACTTTTTTGTTTCATTGTCACATTTATTTAAACGAATATGTATTAACTACGGATCTCTTGAAGATGCATTTTCACCCAGTGAGGAAACACCTCTTATAATTTCATCTGAGGTATCAGCTACTTTGCGAAGTGACGCGGAGTTTGCGACAGTTACTGCTGATTGACCTAAAAATGCTTTAATGTATGCTGTTAAAATTTGTTTATTTTTGTCATATCTTGACAGAATTTTTTCCCATGCTTGATCATAGTTAGTTTCTGAAATATCTATGTGTTTTATAACAGATGCAGCTTCATCTTTAAGTGTACCCTTCAAGTACTGAAATTTGTGAATTTTTGACAATGAACTTTTATTATGAATAGATGTTAAAAACATATCTTTGAATGCTGGCCATTCCTTAAAATCTCCACTAAATGTCAGTAAATTTATCTTTGGCAATCTAACATCACCAGAAAATGCATTTAATTGAATTTGCTGGTTGTTATGAGTAAATGTTTCAAAAAATGTTTTTTGCTGATTGAATAATTCAGTTAAAATGATGTTGAGTGCAGTTGTTGATGGTTCCGGCGTTGAATTATTCCTTGTTGTATGTCTTACATTTACTTCACTAAGTAATTATACTTTTATCTGTAAATACCTGTCTTCAAATTGATCAAATTCAGATGGTTCATTGTGAACTGCTAACAAATCATCAATGTGTGTGAAAGAATTTACAAGCTCCTCCAACTTTTGTAATCGTGTAGTAATTTTTTCATTTCTGGTACATGAGGTGATGCCTTGGACGAAAGTTTCTAATTTTGTTAAAGATGCTTTTATTCTTCCTCTTTGTTGTTTCAATTGAGCAATACCGTTTTCATTTCATTTGGTTATTCATTATGCACTTTTATATATATATATTTTTTTTTTTTGAAATTTATTTCACTCTGAATAAATTTATAAATTTTAATATGCACTTTGTTTCCCTTGCAATAGTTTAAATCCCGGGTTTCGGCACCAATTTTTTTTGTTGCAAATAATAAAAACAACACTTATTTATTGTATTTATTGAATAATTGATGTTTGAATAATATTATAATTATTTTGATTTTTGTTTACAATTTAAGTTTTGTACATATAAATTTAATCTTGCTTAATATTTACATATATATATACTTGTAACAATTTTACTGAACATTTGACGTTAACGCAATTTCTACCCGATATAAAATATAATGTTACTGCGATGACTACTCTATGTGTAGTGAGTCCAAAAAAAGAGAAAATAAAACTTATATTTCGATATTCATAGTTAAACATTACAAAGCATAATAGGACTAAATTGTTGCAGGTGTTCCACATAACTGTTCCAAGCAAACAATATGAATTAATTTGTGTATACAGATTGTAAGTGTACGTATATGTATGTTTAGAATTGAAGGAATAAAAAAATGTAATATATAACAACTGTAATATTCATCAGTAATATTTAACATACATGATAACTGTGTATATGTATGTATGCTTTGGTGATAACGCGATAAAAATAATAGAAATTCATTCTAATACAATTTTAAAAATTAGAGTAACCGGCTTACATAATAAATTGTAGACATGCATTACAACATGCTGTTGCTTATGCATAATAGCAAATACTAAGTATATAGAATGAATATAAATATACCCTTTATGTGATATATACATGAATGAATATATAATACATCTATGTATATAAATATGGTCTTTGGTCTTTTGTAAACATACAAGTGTAATGATTATAAAAATTGATTATTGAATGATATATAGCAGGATCTGTAATGTATGTCCATGACCTATCTCAATATATTTATTCAAGAAATTATTTGTTTGTAATGTTAAATAAGCACCTGTTATTTTGTTACACAGCATATATAGAGTAAGATCGGGTATTGTGGAATACCCTTTTGTTTTTTATTCATATTTCAAAAACAAAGTCATATATTGTTTTCATTTTTCACATTTTAATATTTGGAAATGTACTCAATTCATTCATAAAATATTTATTAAATTTGATGGTTAAAAAACATTTTATTGGCAAAAATATGAAAAAAGTCCAAAATTGGTAATTTTCAAAAAGTTCGGGAAATGTGGTACAATACATGCGTTCAATGTGGTACACTATACCACATTACCAGACATGAAAATTGGTTATAAAAAGCTATTTATGTATACTTTAAAATCGTTTTTCATTTATTAAAATTAATTCTTGTTACAGAATTCAAAACATAAGTATTATCATATATAAAATAAAGAAAAAGAAATAAAATTAAATATCAAATATAAAAAAATAATTAAGCAAATTGAAGAATATTATATTTCAAAAATAATTTTGTGAATACTTCAGCGCAAGAATCACATATGAATATGGTACTATTTTTTGGGGAACATGCTTGATGAGCCCAAACACAATCGCATTATAAACACGACATCCATTTCCTTGCGCTTTTGTCTTCCTCCCAAGATAAATTGCAAAAAGCACACTTGGTGTCTGTTAAATCCACCAAAAAATATAATATAAAAATATTTTCAATTTAACATTAATTAAGAAAGGTGCCGGTTCAAATTTTTTAATAAAATAAAAACGCAATGTTTTTCAATTTACGTTACAAATTTTATTTAAATATATTCTCTTAAGCCTAACAATTCAGTATCTTAAAACTAAATTACAAAACAATTATGAATTCCTTAAATTAATATGTACAGTATGACCTCTTTAATTCGGACTAATTAATGCATGACCTAATCCGGATAATCGGTTATCCGGATTACTGGAAACGTAAAGTTAATAGTCTGAAACACCTTTATTTTTTGAAAAACTATTTAATTCATTATCAATACATTCTGTTTATATGCATTTCATTAATATAACTTTAAATTATGTGAAAAATTCTGTAATTACAGATTGTTTCATTTTCTGGTTTTGGCCTATTTTATATCCAGCGCCCAGAGCCTTTCTACCATATCCCTGTGCAAGTTTATCCAAGATTCTGTATTTTTCTTCAACACTTAACGTCTTATGTAACTTTTTTTTATATTGCTAGCCATCATACAAAAATCATAAAAATCTTTTTCCTTAAATTTTAGACAACTACTTATGTTACTCTTTGAACAAAAATTGAATGAATGAAGTGTTTAATATGTAATTATGAACGAAAAAATACAGAACAAAACAATGCAGAACCAATATTAAAACAAAGACACACCAGAATTATGGTACTATACTACAACACTCCGCATTCGTAATTTTCATTTATAGTGTGCATAACTAATGAAAGTAATCCGGCCGGATTTTAGAATACTTGAGAGCAAAAATTCGGATTATAGAATGCTTACGTGTATCACAAAAATCACTTCGGATTACTGGATAATTCGGATTAACGAGGTTCGGATTAAAGAGGTCATACTGTATTTAGATTTCAAATAAATTTAATTCAATGAAAAATCCAATATTTTCAATTATATGATAATATTTCAATTAGACCGGAAATAGTTATGCAATTAATTTTTACAAATCAAAACAAATTTTGAATTTACAAATGAAATATATAAAATTTTGCTTTAATTATAATTTTGTATATGTACAATAATTATGCAAATAAATTTAACGAAATATGTTACAATCGAAACAAATTATGAATTTATGCAAATTTATTCTTAAATATTAAATATTAATTAACTAATTATTCGTTGGTATAGGTCGACCTACACGAATAGATGGCGTTATAGAAACTATGTTGATTGAAGAACTGCTGCTGAATATAACGATGACGAACCAATTAAACAATGACTGTTTGAATTTTCAAAGTTTCAAAAAAATCGTTATGCGAACTGAAGATTGCCGTCGGGAATTGATGACTGTCGAGATGAAAATATTTCCCACTGTCTCGTTGAAATTTTAATTTCCAAAATAATTCAAGTTTTTTTTTTTGATGATACTTTTCTGCGATGTTTCCTTAGAAAATTTCTAAGTTTAACGATGATGAATTTCCGCTCTAAATATTAGAAAATTTTGTAAAAAAAAAATTTTCTAAGTCTTTTTTTTTAAAATCAACTTTAAAAATTTTCGATGATCCGGCTCGAAGTATTAGAAAATTTTGTCAGAAAAATTTTCTAAGTGTTTTTACGATGATAAATTCCGGCTCTAAGTGTTAGAAAATTTCTGTATAAGAAATTTTCTAAGTATTTTTTGACGATGATTTAATTCGACGTTTCCCTATTTTCTGTAAAAATTCTAAGTATTTTTACAGAAATTCCTAACTTTTCCCTAATTACTAGCTCAATACGCTAGATTTTTTTAGGACTCAATACGTCCCGGCTAATGAGGTGATCTTTTGGTTTCCCTGGTTCAGTCTCAGTACGACAATATAGTCAGGTAATCGCAAAAGACAAATTTTTCTGCGAATCGCAACCCTTTATATACCAAATTTTCGCGGTTCTGGAATTTTCTTTTTCTCCGTTGTTGAAATGTTCTACTATTTATCTCATATTCTCGTCTTTTTTATAAAACCGTTTTTTTTTCAAATTGTGTCTGCTAATTCGAATTACAATTTATGGTAATTGTGAATAACTCTATTGGTACTGGTAATTCAGCTTCTATTTGACAATGATCATTCATTAAATTTTGAACAACTGGTAAATGGTAATATGTAAGTGACGTTTTGTTTTTCATATTGTTGTGTCGTGATAGAAATTGTGTTGTGTTGTTATAATATGTCAAATATTATAATACTGTGATAGTTAAATTGTGTGTAATAATTTTAATTTGTAATTATTTTTGTGATTAGTGTTTGTGATATGTGTTATTAATTAATTATATTTTATATGTGTTTAAATTGTATTGTGCAGTGTGAATAGTTTTATTTGTTTTATGTTTGTAAATAATTTTGTGATTGTGCATAATTTTGTGTAATATGTTTTTTGGTTATGTTGTTTGTTTACTTTTGTGTTGTTCTGTTTTGTGTATTTGTTTATGGTTTTGGTTTATTTATTATTATTATTAATTATTATAATTTCTAATAACTTTTATTTATTTTTTTTTTTTTCAGATTAAAAAATGTTGAATGACGATTCAACAGTGTCCTTTGATGGCGGACTGTCGAAAGATAGGTCTTCTTCATCTTCTGAACTAAATAATTGTGTATTTGAAATTTAATCTTGAGATGATGATGACGATGACGAAAGATTTCGAATATTAACATTGCTCTTTTTTTTTAAATATTTTTTTAACTTTTCACTGACTCTGCGTCCTGTTTTTTTTTATTCTTTCTTTTTTTTTTATTAATTTTAGGTTTTCTTGTATTTTAGTAA
This sequence comes from Villa cingulata, assembly GCA_951394055.1. Lineage (NCBI taxonomy): Eukaryota > Metazoa > Arthropoda > Insecta > Diptera > Bombyliidae > Villa > Villa cingulata. Next base: position 29,690,470 of record OX596020.1, on the reverse strand, counting down.
TACTCTTTTCTAGTTCATTTTTGTATGGCGATGTTGTCAAAATCTTTAATACAGTTTTTTACCTTTCCTAGTGGAACAAACTTTTCTAATTTTCAGAGATGGAGAAATATCCCATGGAGTAAATATTGTTCTACTTGTACTGGGAATTGGTTCATGGGATGTTAGCAAAGTCATGGCCTGAGAGTTTTGAATATTTTCTTGACCCTCACTTGCAGTAACCGTGGATTGCGGAGATTCGCAGCAGACACCTTCATTTTCATTAGCATATTCGTCATGTGACCCTGCCAGAAAATCACTATCTTGAAATATACTTCTATTGAAAGGATAGATTCCTGTACATTTGAAGCCGTTAATAGCTATCTGTCCTACTTGAACTTTGATAAAAGCATTTTTGAATAGCTGAGATACATCACCTAGAACCACTTTTCTACCTTTTTCTCTGATAAAGCGCCTTATTTCCTCATCATAATATGTTTTTAGAGGTCCCATAAATGTTCTATCTAAGGGCTGCATTTTATGTGTCGAGTGTGGAGGCAAAGATAAAATTGTAACGTGATGGTTACGAGCAAGATCTATAACTTCGATTTTCCTTGTATGACTGTAATGTCCATCTAAAATAAGCAAAACTGGTTCTTCTTCCATTGGTTTTGAAAACTCTAAAAAATGGCGAAACCACTTTGTAAAAATAGGAACTTGAACCCAACCAGACAAGTGAAAAGCTGCTTTAGAATCTGCAGGAGCGTTATTCATGAAAATTGGGTTTTGATTTTTTCGTGGGAAAATGAAAAATGGTGGAATGAAATTTCCACTTGCACTCATGCAATTTATGACTTTGACAAGCGTTCCACGCTCGGCCGATGTCATAACACCTATTTGACGTTTTCCGTTTTTTGCCACTATTTGTGATTGTTTATTTTGTACTACAGACAATCCTGTTTCATCTACATTCCAAATTCTGGACGGCACAAAATTTTTTTTTCACAAATGCTTTCGAGAAGATTGTAGAATATTTCAACATGTTCTCGATTAAAACTCTTTGCTCGGTCGATTGATGTGCCAGTTGGTTGCCTGAAGCTTAAATTTTCCTTGTGGCGTCTTATAAACCCGTATAACCAGTCTTTACCAGCACATTGATGCAATATTGAAAATTTATTTGGTAACAAATGATTTAATTTAAAAAAAAATCACAATACATAATATGTTCAATAAATGCTTTTAATTCTTAAAACAGTGTCCTTGTTAGGCAAAGTATATAGATGCACAGGAGGACTTTCAAAGTACTTAATATTTTGTAGCTTAAAATTTAAAAGGTCATCGCCAACGCAGTAACTCCTAAAATGGGATTACAACGTAAAATTTGAATTTCTTGACAAAATAGATAAATTTCTTCATTTATTTTTAGGATTTTTTTTATCTTAAATGCACAAAGAGAAATTTTGTTCTGAATTGTATGTTGAATATCCTTCATTAATTTACAAAAATTAAGCACTTTCAAAGTTAAGAATGTAATCTGCGAATGAAAGGGAATATTTTAAAGCTAGGACACTGGTATGTTTTTTCTTGATGTTATATTATTTGCGTACTTTTTTAATCCTCTGTGTTTGGACTCAAAAGAAAATGTGCATAAGTACTTTAATGGACCAGAATTTTCTGTAACTCTACAATAGTGTAATAAAAAGTGATGTTTAGGCTTTAAGGAATCAGTAAATAAATTTATGTACTGTCAATTGTGATAATGTATATATTCTCTTAAGCTTGCAATTGAAATAGAATTAAAATTTAATGAAAGCAACAGATCTAACATATCGATTATGTTCAAAACGAACATCCAACAAACATTATTTTCTGGAATTAAATCATTCCAGATTAGATCTATTAAAAACATTTTATCTTCTAATCGCATATGCCTCGAGAAAGATCGAAATGTACTAAATGTCTGCGTACACGAAGAATATTCACATTTATAAATACTAGTTGGAGATACAGAATGAAAATATTTTAAGTGAACAAAAAGTTTCTCACTTAAACTAAATTTCTTATTAAACATCCATTGTCCATCCATTTCTACTTTAAATGCTTACAATTCTTCTCTTATAACATTTTTAAGAGTTTCCGCATCTACCATAAGAAACGTTTTTGTGATGATCAGTATCATTTTTGCCAAATGGATCAATTCTATCTCGGAAATTTGAATTTGTGCGCAAATTAGAATTAATTTCTGGGTAAACAATTTTACTTCTTCCGTTTTTAATTTTCACTCTCTCACCTTTTGTGAAACATTTTTGACAGCAGAAGTTTCCTCCATGACATTTAACTTGCTTAATTGATGCCATTGCTGGGGCATCACATACAAATGAATGAATTTTTACTTTATAAGTTTTCTGATTATGCATTAAATCATTGTTAGTTAATTCTAACAATTCATGCATAAGATTTTTTAATAACTCATTAAAACTTTCTGGATGACCAATATCACAATAAATAGCAACAGGAAAAATATAATTTTTTAAATTGTGCAGACATCCTAAAATCAACCAAAAACTGCGTCCACCACTTTTAGTTATTGGAGTTCCATCAACATTAAATGACAGTTCAAAATTGCAAGAGTTTTGAAAAATGGTTTGTTCAACACAATTCAGTATTCTGATTAAACTTTGTTTTAATCCTATATAAACATATTGACCATTGCCCCTTTTAATACAGTAATGTTTATTAGTTTAAAGTCCGTACATCTATACTTTTTGGCAAAATACTTTCTTCTTCCAATATTTTTAAGAATATAAGAATTTCTTAAGATGTATTCGTTTAATATGGTTAGAAATTGTCCATTATTTGAGTTTTTCTAAAAAACAAACATTTGATTTTTTATAATGAACCATTTCATGAGGAGATTCTTCGCATACATGTTCGTTGCTATCTATCATTAAGGAGTTATCTTCATGATCTACGAGCTTTTCAATTATTTCATATTCAATATCCACCGGACTATCATTTGAAATATCTAAAATATACAACAAATTATTAAAAATAACATTTAACGATAATTCATAATTCTACTAACTGATTGCATCACATCTTCTCTTTGTATTTCTTTCAACTTGATGTTTTTTAGTTGTACGAAAATAATTATGATCCGAATTTTCCTTTTGTTGTAGATTGTTTTGTTTTTTTTTTTGGTGTTCAAAATATTTAAAGATCTTGGCATTCTTAAAACTCGAATTAAATTTATTAAATAAATGGATAGATTTCAATGAATCACAACTCAATAAGTAATAATGCGATATTTGAAACACACCCGATAAACAACACAACAGCTAAATAATTAAAACCTTAGCTTAAAGTTACTATATGAAATAAGAGGTCCCGAGATCAAATGCTGCAGCACGTCATAAGAAGGTATGTCAAATTCTAGTTTTAAATGTTAATAAATTGTAATAAGCTATGGTAAGTATACTTCAGAATAAAGCACCAAAATGGAATATACAACCAGTAGTTTTTTCTAATATTTTTTTTTTTGAATTTTTCATTCCAACAATTCAAATTTAGTATTGATAATGAAATTCAGTACTTACCAAATACTAAATAATTCAGTTTATGTAGTAGGTACTATATAGTTACTGAAAAATATTTATTTAGAAATACTGAAAATTTATGCTGCATAAGTACAGAACTCTCGATGATTAAACAAAATTCATTGAATTCCGAAAATGTTCCGCCTGTGTTCTGCATGTTTCAGTATAAGAAGAGGAAATAAATTTCGCTAGAGTAAATGTTATGCGGGATCTAACACTGGATACAGGTGATGATGATGCTGAACGTGTAAATGAAGATGTGAAAGAATTTGAAGTTTTTGATGATTCTGGAGAAGAAGGGCTATTTTCGAATTCAGAAGTTAAAAAATTTTTGTGTCTTAGAACTTCTTCAACAATCTTCTTAATATCCTGTCTGCAATAATTAGGTTCTGGATCAGGTATACCCTACAAAATAAAACAATAAAAATAAAAGTAGGATTTTCGTATATTACTTTACATTTTGATTGCGCCAATGTCTAAGTTTGTGCCTGAATTCTATTTTCAAGCCGGACTTCTTGTTTGTAAAAATTTCGTCTATGACTTTTTCTATTAATATTTTGGTTCCGTCCACGGTAATACTTTGCTCAAAAAATTAAAAGTAAAGATCTCGAAATCCCGAAGAAGCAAGAAGGTCATAAAGCTCTTGATCAAACTCTTTTTGAAATTCAACGGATGCTAAATTATTCACTACGGGATATTCTGAATTTTGTGTTGTTGGCTGTTCAGTAGGTTCAAGTTCTGTAACAGCTGTTAAAGATATTAATTCTGATTCTTTGCCACTTGCCAAAACTGTAACATTATCATTTAAATTAAAGTAGTTCTGCTCACCACTTATTTCAATCCTTTTTATATTCTCCATATTTTGCAATCTTAAGAGATCAAAAACATTTATGTTCAAATAATTCTATTATGAAAATGAAAACTGAAATGAAATACATACGTATTACTTTTTACGCAAATGTTTTGTTTATAGACATAAGTTTCACTTTAGCTTATCGTAGAAATACTTAATGATATGATGCTGAATATGTAGAAAATATTTTTTCACAATTTGTTGTCAAACATTTAAGGCAATAATTATTTTTGAGCCTGTGCATATATACATGCTTATTGTAATGTTCGATATTCACAAATTCTAAGTTGCATTCATAACATTTGTAATGTATGAATATAATGTAATGTTGTACTATCAAGCATGTACAGTCAACATAACAACATATCGTTGATCTGTTAATAAATGCTGAAGATTAAAAAAAAGGAATGTTCATTTTATTTAGTTATGAATATGTCGTGTGACGTCACAGCAGTATCTTCCATCCTAATGAGAGATGGAAGCCCACTATAACATCACACGGCACAAATATATATGACAATAATACTAGAAGTATTACACATGTTGTACAGGGCCGACCATTGTTGTTGATATCAAGTACCAACGCTCATTACATCATACTTACGTCTTGAGATGATTGATGACGGTAGTGGCGGCTACGCTAGTTGGCTAGCACGGTACTAGCTCGCCGGATGGGGCGTGAGTTTGCAATATCCATCTCTCTTTTAATTGTCGTAGCCTGAAGCGGTAGATGGTTGTCGAATCTTTCTACCAAGAATTCTTTAAAAGTTCAAAAAATAAAAATCACCCACACCGTAGAAACTGACAACTATGGCCCTGCTCAAGCCCTGAAAACAGCAACTACCATCGTTGGTCCTGAAATTATCTAAAGTAAAAAAAAACTGTCTCGCCCAACGATGTTAGGGACTAACCCACCTCAAATAAACATAGTTCGCTGCTTGAAAACAACACTATGTTCCCATCCTTTAACAATAATGTTGCTTAAAACTTAAGTTTTAAGACATGAGTTACGAAAGAAAATTTTGGTCCTCGAAAAGGAGAGTTCATAAGCAAAAGCCTAATTTTACTAATTTACAAATTCATTTTTATTTATCCTATATTAACAAAAGTCTGCTTCATATTCGTTGTTAATATATTATAAGTAGTTTAAATTAAATAAAATTACGTAGCCTACATAAATATGTGCATTAATAATATGAATTTACATATAACATATGCAATAATAATTATGTAACTTACATAACAAGATGTATCTTATCTGTAAGAAAATAATATTGTTGGAAAAATGTGATTTTACCTTACTTTTAACCCCTTTTCTGTAGAAAATTCTACAGAAGTAGAAAAAGAAAAGGGTTAAAAGTTTTATTAAAAAAAAAAAGGAAGGAAAGGAAAAGGTTAAATAGGAGGCCGAGCGGAGCCTTAAAAAAGAGGGAATTTTAATAGAATAAAATAAAAGATTTGACTTACCCTTTTTCTATGATCCTAAGTTTTTTTCTTTTCTTTTTTTATAAAAAAAAAAAAAAAAAGACTAATTGTTTCCTCACCAACAAAAGAAATTTATTACAATTTTTTCTTTTTCACAATTTTTTTTTTTTATTTACAAAAAATCAAAAAAAAATTTAATTAAATTAGGTTTTTTTTATCTAATTAAAATTGGTTCAAAAAAAAGGAAAAAAAATTTAACTAAAAATCGATAAAGAAATTACTAATTAAAAGTTATTGTGTGACTGCTCAACTCAACTTAGAAAAAGAACTCGATTGACTAACTCAACAAAACGAACTGCAATCACTGACTGACTAATGAAAAACTGCATTACTCACTCAAAAAAAAAAAAAAAAAAAACTGCATAACTAACTAAAAAAAACGTGTATCGTGACAAAAAAGAATCGATCTTCTGGAAGTTTCTATCAATTCGCCGAAAGATGACAACGTCAACGAATTGATAGAGACTTCCAGTGGAATGTGGAACAACTTTCTACAACGAATGTCAACGAAATAAAAGAAAGTGATTATAACGTTGACATTTGACGTTGCAGAAAGAAGAAGACCACATAAAAAAAAATGTAAACAAAGTGGTGTCAATATTGCAGGTAAGTATGACAATTATTTTAATTAAAATTATTTTATCTTAAATTAATTAATTTATTAATTAATTATTTCTTTTCTTTTTGCAGGTTTCCAACACGACCCCCCGTTTGAAGGCTCAAAGTTCCGACTGAGCCTTTAGAGTGTCCAGATGTCACTGATAGGCCAGGATTACCTGAAAAGAAAAGAAAAGAAAAACAGGCTTTCCGCAGTGAAAAGTTCTAGACAAATAAAATAAAAGCAATAAAAGAAAAGGCTCACTGGATCGGAACGAGGAGAAGTGAGGAAAGGAAGAGTTCGGGTGTGATACCTTAGATTGTGGCGGGAGCTAATCGATCGCGATGAACAACACTTGTGCGGTTGGATGCCTGATGTTTTATCCGATAGACTACGTCGGTGACCAGCTCAATCACTTTATAGGGACCATCCCAGTCTTTTTGTAATTTTGGACAACGTCCCTTTTTCCGTTTCGGGTTAAACAGCCAGACAAGGTCGCCCAATTGAAAGGGGTTAGCCTTAGCAGACAGGTCGTATCTATCCTTCATTCTCCGGCTCGCTAAGTCCAATTGAGTTCGATTAAAGGCATGGACTTTAGTGAGCCTTTCCTGAAGGTTTTTGACGTATTCTGGCAGCTCTACAGGATGGTTGCCAGGAGGGTCTCCAGTTAATAGTTGGATGGGTAATCGGAGCTCCCTCCCTAGGTTTAGAAGAGCGGGGGTACGTTGAGTAGACTTTTGTACAGCAGACCGATAAGAGAGAAGAAGGAGAGGCAGATAGGTGTCCCAGTCCCTTTGGTGTTCACTAACGAACTTGGAGAGATAGTCCAAGATGGTCCTGTTAAATCGTTCCACTAGACCATCACTCTGGGGGTGCAAGGCAGTGGTCCGAGTCTTTTCTATTCGGAAACGACGCAAAACCTCAGTAAAGATCGCGGACTCGAAGTTTCGCCCTTGATCTGAGTGTAGCTGTCTACAAAGCCCGAATCGCGAGAAAACTTGACTCACCAATGCTTCTGCCACTGTTTCTGCGGTCTGGTCAGGAATAGCTATGTCCTCAGGCCATTTGGTAAAATAGTCCATCAGCACGAGTATATACCTGTTGCCAGTCTTCGTTACAGGTAAAGGCCCCAAAATGTCTACAGCAACCCGTTCGAATGGTGATCCAGAGTTCCGAATTTGCAAAGGTGCCTTCCTTTTCGGGATGGCTCCTTTGCGCTGCTGGCAAGTCGGGTATCGGAGGCAATATTCGCGAACACTAGCCGAAAGGCCGACCCAGTAGTACCTGAGGCGGACCTTCGCTAGGGTCTTGTCGATGCCGTAGTGACCTCCAGCAGGGCTGTCGTGTAACTGCTGCAACACCTCGAGTCGTAGACATTCCGGCACCAGTATCTGCAACTGACCGTCCGGGTTGGTGGACTTCCTGCAAGCCACTCCGTCCTCAAGTACCAACGAGGAGAACATTGCCCAATAAGCCTTCAAAGACGGTGAAACAGAGCTAAGGGTTTCAGCGGCTGGTCTTTCGCCGGCGCTTAGCCACTGTCGGACAGTCTGTAGATCCGGATCGGCTTCCTGGAGCTGACTCACATCGATGGCTTGCACTGTTGAGGTCCTTATCATTAGAGACTGCTTCTCCTCGAGTCGACTACAGTACGCACAGGAAGTTACTGCGCAAGGCCTTCGGGACATCGCATCTGCGTTACCATGACTTCTTCCGCCGCGATGATGAATCTCGAAGTCGAATTCCTGAAGCCGTTCTAGCCAACGGGCGACTTGGCCTTCAGGTTCGTGAAAATTCATCAACCACCTTAAGGAGGCATGGTCGGAACGCAGTAGGAATCGACGTCCCAGAAGGTAAGGCCGAAAATGAGCTACTGCCTTTACGACCGCCAATAGCTCCTTTCCGGTAACACAGTAGTTAATCTCAGATCTACTGAGCGTTTTACTGTAGTACTCGATGACCCTCTCTTCGCCATCTTGGAGTTGCGACAGGACCAAGCATACTGACTGGCGTCGGTGTCCAAAGTAAAGGGATCGTCATCATTCGGTTGGGCAAGTATAGGTGCTACGGTCAATTTCTCCTTGAGGGTAGCAAATGCTAAATCACACTCCTCCGACCAACTGAATTTGGCAGACTTTTCAGTCAGTCCCGTCAAGGGTTTAGCAATGGCGGAGAAATTCTTCACGAAGCGCCTATAGTATGCGCACAATCCGAGAAAATATTGAATATCCTTCCTGCTGCGGGGAGTGGGCCAATCAATCTTTTCTGGATCGGTCGATAATCCTTTCCCCGAGATCATGTGTCCCAAAAATTTCACCTCCCTACGACATAGATGGCACTTCTTCGGCGAGAGTTTTAGATTAGCTTCTTGGAGGCGCTGAAACACTACTCGCAGATTGGACAGGAGTCCCTCGAAGGTCTCGGAATGGACCAGCAAGTCATCCAGGTAGCCCAAAGAAGTGGTATAGGGTATGTCGTGGAGGACTATTTCCATCAGACGTTGGAAAGTGGCAGGAGCATTGGTTAGACCGAAAGACATAACGTTAAACTCGTAAAGACCCGAACCAATACTGAAGGCGGTTTTCTCCTTGTCGGCAGGATGCATTTCCACTTGGAAGTATCCTGAAAGTAAATCCAAGGAGGCAAACCACCTGGATCTGCCTAGTGCCTCCAGAGTGAGGTTTATTCGCGGAAGTGGATAAGAATCCTTCTTGGTCACTTCATTTAGGCGTCTGTAATCTATACAGAAACGAAGTGACCCGTCTTTCTTCTTAACCAGGACTACCGGCGAGCTCCAAGGACTCGTAGAGGAGCTACCTTGTTACCTTCATCTCTCTCACCATTTCTTCTGCTTCCAATCGTCGAGAATAGGGCATGCGACGTGGTGGCTGCTTAATTGGTTGAGAGGGACCAGTATTGATTTGGTGTTGCAGGATGTTAGTCCGTCCAATGTCATCTTTTGACAAGGAAAAGACGGTTTGGAAATCTATTAGTAGTGTTTGTAGGGCTGCTTTCTGGGTAGGTTCTAAACCTTCGCTGCTGTTTAGAAAAAGATCTTGTAGGGCAGGGGGCAGAACAGGGGAAGTCACTCGAGTTTCATTACACAGGAGAGTGCAATCGGTGTCCAAATAGGCAACAGGTAGGTGGCTAGGTAGGATAACGTTTTGAGAGGAGACGTTAGAAATCCTAGCCCAAACTTGGCCATTTGAAACACGAGAGATAGAAGGCATCATACTAAGTTGTTCTGGCAACAAGGAAGAGGCTGAGAGGAGGACATCCTTGTTCGGCACCAGAGAAGTATGAAGAGGTGTAATTATCTCCTGGAAGGGTTGAAACTCGAGGGACTGTAAAGTTCTTGCCATGAAAGAAGAAGAGTGATGCAAGGGAATCGACTCTTCCTGTAAATGTAGGAGATCTTTTTCTAAGTCAAGAATGCAGCCGTACTGTTTTAGGAAATCCATACCCAGAATGCAGTCGTCGTGGATTTCCGCGGAATAGGTTAAGTGTTTGACCGAAAAGTGGCCTATTGATAGTTGAATTAGGACTTTACCTTCGACGGGGATGGTCTCACCGGTGACGCTTTGTATAGTAGCATAGGATGGTAGGACTTCCACCGCACAAGGGCTTCGTTGTAGGACTCGGGGGTGTACGATCGTTCTAGTAGCTCCTGTATCCACAATCATCATAATAGGTATGTCGTTGACAGTGCCATGGACGCTAAGATTAGGTCCAGTAGAGACCACTGTAATGGGGATTGTGATTGGGGCTGATTCTTCCACCAACTCTGGCCCCAAAGGGTCAGTGGAAACTAGTTTAAATCTGTTGTAAGGGAGTGGGAGGCAAAATGGGAGGCAGACAAATCGGAAGTGTAACAACTCGATGGCCGAGAAGAGGGTTCATTGTCCGGTTTGTCGGCACTGGAAGGCTGAGGGGGTGACTTGGTGTTCGTTTTAGGAGGGCTTGGTGACCTAGAAGGACGTGCAGGGGACTTTGGGATGCACTTAGAAGGGCTAGGTGACCTAGTAGGATGTGCAGATGCATTGGGGCTTGTGACATGAGGCCCGGTAGGTGACACGGATGGCTTGGGGCTAGTGTCAGATGACCCAATAGGCTGCACGGGTGATTTGGGGATTTTCTCAGAAGTACTAGATAATCCAGAAGAATTGCCAGATGATTTGGGGATTGGCCTGGCAGGGCTAGATGACCTAGTAGGATGTGCAGATGCATTGGGGCTTGTGACATGAGGCCCGGTAGGTGGCACGGATGGCTTGGGGCTAGTGTCGGGTGTCCCAATAGGCTGCACGGGTGATTTGGGGATTTTCACAAAAGTACTAGATAATCCAGAAGAATTGCCAGATGATTTGGGGATTGGCCTGGCAGGGCTAGATGACCTAGTAGGATGTGCAGATGCAATGGGGCTTGTGACATGAGGCCCGGTAGGTGGTACGGATGGCTTGGGGCTAGTGTCAGATGACCCAAAAGGCTGCACGGGTGATTTGGGGATTTTCTCAAAAGCATGAGATAATCCAGAAGAATTGCCAGATGATTTGGGGATTGGCCTGGCAGGGCTAGATGGCCTAGTAGGCTGAGCAGATGCATTGGGGCTTGTGTCCGGAGTGCGAGATGGCCCAGAAGGGTTGCCAGATGGCTTGGGGCTTATCTCAGGGAGGCGAGATGGCCCAGAAGGGTTGCCAGATGGCTTGGGACTTGTCCCAGAAGGCTGCAAAGACGATTTGGGGATTTGTTTGGGGCAAAGAGATAAGTCTGTCTCAGATGGATTCAACCCCTCCTCGTGTTGCAATTTCACATTAGTTGCTCGAGGGGTACGAGAGCTAGAAACAACATCGAAGATTACCTTATGCCCCTGTCCCAAACGAAGTTTTCCCTCGTCTTTAGAAACGCAGTCTTTGTGGACGAAAACCTCCTGCCCGTTGTCATCTCGCACAATAAATTCAAAATGTCTAGAATGGTTAAAGAATTTTACTTGCCCTGTGACCCCTGTGGCAATCAATTCAGCAGTAGATGGAGTGTCTTTAGGGAAGGGGTCCAGCTCGCACTCCTTCAAACTGGACCGGTGGCTTTTCCCGAAAGTGCCTTATTGCTATTTGGGGACTCATGGATAACCACCTGGTTCACTCTTGCCCCTTTTCGGCTTATTCGGGTCGCATCTCGACTGGCCTCCATTCGGATAGCTAGGGCCAATGCTTCTTCCAAACATTCTGGGGCTGCATCTCTGACCCTCTGTTGGATGTCCAAATCCGCTAGGCCATCCACAAACTGTCCCAAAGCGATTCTGTCGCGAGCGGCCTCTGGGCAGTCAGGGAAAGCGAGGTATACCAACCTCTGAATATGTGTGGCAAAATCAGGTAAAGGTTCCCTGTCTTTCTGCAGGCGTCCACGCAGCTGGATGTGAGCCACGGACTGACGATACTGCATACTGAACCTCCTATCCAAGGCCTGATCTAGAAGGTCATAGTTGTCCTGGACAGCTCTAGGTAGAGTTTCATAATAGGCCAGGGCTGTACCCGTTAGGTGTGGTGCTAACCCTAGGGCCTTGAACTCTCCAGGACAACCATCTGCCCTCGACACAGCCTCGAAATGGGGCTTGTAGCTCTGCCATGGCTCACGTCCATCAAACTCCTTGGGGGACACTCTCATAAAATGATGCCCTGAGCCCATCATAACTCTGCTGCTGGTTACTGATGGTTGCCCAAAATGTACGATCGATCTACGCTGACTAGGCCAGGAAGCCTGATTGGTAAGGGGTACATTTTGGGCAGGGTTCTGCAGATCAACATTCTCCCCTACTACTTCATACCGCTGTCTGGGTTGATTTTCTGGCTCTAGTTGAAAGCCTGCCACAAACCTAGATTGCTGATTTGAGCCACGGGTTAGAAAAGTACACCCTGTATTTACAGGTAGTGACGGAAAGTCAACTTCTGGTCCAAGGGATACTTCGTTAGGGACCACATGGCTAAAAGTTTGATTAATAATAGGGGTGGCAGCTAAGTCGTGTTCAGAATTTCGTCGGGTAGAAGTTGGAACTTCCCTGGTTGATGGAAAGACAGGAGCGCCATCTGTGCAGAGTGCAGGGGCAATAGATGTTGTTATGGCATTGGGAGTGCACAGAGTCTCAGATAGAGTCATTTGTTGTAGCATTGTTGAAAAATTGGACTCAACAGTGCTAACAGGAACAGTTGGCCTCGCTCTGACAGCCTCAGGCGTAGGTAAGCTAGCTAAGCGCTCGATTTCGTCCAACCTTATAGCACTTGCTGTTTGTCGGCTCTGTTCTAGATGCTCAACTCTCTGTGACAGTCCCTTTAGTGCACTCGTCATGTCAGATACCAGCTGCACCTGCAGCGCCATCTGCTTTGCAAGTTCTGAGAGAGTAGATTCGAGTGTGTCAGAGATGGGTCGCTTATCTCCCACACCAAGGGCGGAATCCGATGAACGTTCTCCCTCAGACATATTAAAGCAGTAAGGGTAGGTATAGAGTAGGCCAAAAAGTAACCAAAAGCTATGGCAAAAGTAACCGAGTCGAAAACGAAAGGAAAAGTGATGAAAATTTTCAATCTGCAGGCAAAATCAGACAAAAGAAGGGTATAGACAAAATTTCCACAAAGAAAAATCAAAATGTGGGAAACACCCTATAACGATTACGCAGTATACCCGTGCAATTACTGGTTTTGATTGCAGACAAGAAAATAATCACCCTGTTATGGAACAGTCTGTACAACACTGTAATGGAAAATGTGCAAACAGGAATGTCTAAATTAAAAGAATAACAAAGGGTGTACAATGAAGGAATTAAAATTCAAAGGTTGTTACAAGTAAAAAGATGAACAACAGTCTTAAGAAGGAAGAAAGTTTGATAACAGAAAGGGAGTGGCAAACTTTATGCGCACAGGATAGGTAGAAATTTCTACTAAAATGAAGCACTATAAAGAAAGGGACCACCTGTTACAAAAGAAAGTAGGCCTTTTGAAACAGAAAGGGTGTGGTATACTTTATGCGCACAGGATAGGTAGAAATTTCTACTAAAATGAAGCACTATAAAGAAAGGGACCACCTGTTACAAAAGAAAGTAGGCCTTTTGAAACAGAAAGGGTGTGGTATACTTTATGCGCACAGGATAGGTAGAAATTTCTACTAAAACGAAGCACTATAAAGAAAGGGACCACCTGTTCCAAAAGAAAGTAGGCCTTTTGAAACAGAAAGGGTGTGGTATACTTTATAGGCAGCAAAAAAAAAATCGAAATTTCAATTTTAGGCGCGATAAAGAGAGGAACCACCCTGTTACCAAACAAGAAAAATGATCTTCGTTAAGACTGAAGTGATTAAATTCACTTGTAACAAAAAGAATTTAGCGCACCCTCCAAAGAATTAAACACCCTGTAGAATTCAATTTTATAAATAACTGATTTCATATAACTTTGGTTGAACTATGTACTACACGTGTATAACTGTCTTTTTAGAGACAAAAGAAAAGAAGTACAAAAAAAAAAAATGAAATACACGTGTCTTTATATAACGTAGCTCACAGAACAACCAAAATTATATAAAAAAAAATTAATGCACTGCACTGTTTTTTATAATTGCACAAAAAAAAAAAAATAAGAAAAAACACAATATCCAATTATAATGGAACTTACTATATACCCCAAGTGTCTCTACTATAACCTTTATGTACTTTTCAAGTACATAAAAAAAATGTATGCAAAAAAAAAAAAAAAAAAAAAATCTGTAAAATTTTTAAAATTGTAAAAAGGGAAAAAAAGGAAGAAAAAGGGTAATAAGATCAGGTGGTGGTGGTAGGATCTTATTTCTAAGATCAATCGGAGCACCCCACACCTGACACCAATGTTGGAAAAATGTGATTTTACCTTACTTTTAACCCCTTTTCTGTAGAAAATTCTACAGAAGTAGAAAAAGAAAAGGGTTAAAAGTTTTATTAAAAAAAAAAGGAAGGAAAGGAAAAGGTTAAATAGGAGGCCGAGCGGAGCCTTAAAAAAGAGGGAATTTTAATAGAATAAAATAAAAGATTTGACTTACCCTTTTTCTATGATCCTAAGTTTTTTTTTTCTTTTTTTATAAAAAAAAAAAAAAAAGACTAATTGTTTCCTCACCAACAAAAGAAATTTATTACAATTTTTTCTTTTTCACAATTTTTTTTTTTTTATTTACAAAAAATCAAAAAAAAATTTAATTAAATTAGGTTTTTTTTATCTAATTAAAATTGGTTAAAAAAAAAGGAAAAAAAATTTAACTAAAAATCGATAAAGAAATTACTAATTAAAAGTTATTGTGTGACTGCTCAACTCAACTTAGAAAAAGAACTCGATTGACTAACTCAACAAAACGAACTGCAATCACTGACTGACTAATGAAAAACTGCATTACTCACTCAAAAAAAAAAAAAAAAAAAAAACTGCATAACTAACTAAAAAAAAAACGTGTATCGTGACAAAAAAGAATCGATCTTCTGGAAGTTTCTATCAATTCGCCGAAAGATGACAACGTCAACGAATTGATAGAGACTTCCAGTGGAATGTGGAACAACTTTCTACAACGAATGTCAACGAAATAAAAGAAAGTGATTATAACGTTGACATTTGACGTTGCAGAAAGAAGAAGACCACATAAAAAAAAATGTAAACAAAGTGGTGTCAATATTGCAGGTAAGTATGACAATTATTTTAATTAAAATTATTTTATCTTAAATTAATTAATTTATTAATTAATTATTTCTTTTCTTTTTGCAGGTTTCCAACAATATATATTTTATTGTATATTATTTATCGCCTTAATTAAGCCTATCATTTGCATACGGTTTGAATAACGAGGAAAATGTAATAAGAATTAATACATCTTGTTAGGTAGTTTAATATATACTCGTATACCATTATTTTTGTTATCCGTAATGACATGTGTTGGTTATATGTATAGCTTGTACAAAATAGTGTGTAAGGTGATAATATACACATAATAATAATAAATTTTTAAATAATTACACTTATCCTAAGGTGATCATTTTTTTTTTTTTTTTTTTTTGATTTATGGGGCCCCTGTATTTGAGACAAAAGAAAATTAATCAAATGTTGGCGCGCTAATTATATAATTATACACTATATTATATAATTATATAGTTTTATCATGGGCTTTTAGAGGAGGAGTAACATCAATTCGGAGAATTGTATACGAAACCTGCGAAGCCATTTGGGAGGAGTTGCACACTATTTTTTTAAGCACTCCAAATAAAACTGATTATTTGCATTACGCACAACAGTTTTATAATGTTAGTGGAATGCCAAATTGTGTAGGGGCAATTGATGGCAAACATGTTAACATATTTTGTCCACCAAATGCTGGATCAGAATATTGTAACTACAAAGGCCATCATAGCATTGTTTTACTGGCTGCATGTGATCCAAACTATTGCTTTACATTTGTGGATATTGGAGCATGTGGCAGTGAAAGCGATGGTGGTATATTTTCTAAAAGTTTATTTGGAAAACAACTTTTTTAAGATAAATTGGATTTACCAAATGACAGTATACTGCCTGCAAGTAATATACAATTTCCGTACTATTTTGTTGCTGATTCAGCGTTTCCTCTGAGAAAAAATTTGTTAAGACCTTATCCAGGGCAACTTCTTTCAACAGACAAGGAAATTTTCAATAACAGACTTTCTTCTGCACGAAGGATGATTGAAAATACATTTGGAATAATGTGTGCTAAATGGAGGATATTGTTAAATAGAATTAATTGTCATCCGAAAAATGCAATTAAAATTATAAAAGCCGTTGTTGTACTACATAATTTTGTAAAATTGAATGACAGTGTATATTGTACTCCAAATTATGTAGACCACTACGAAAATCAAGCATTAGTGAATGGAGAATGGAGAACTGAAATTACACCTCTACGAGATTTTCGGGGTTGCAGAGCGCGAAACTCAACAAAAGAGGCATTCCAGTTGCGTGACATATTGAAAAATTATTTAAAAGAAACATATTGCATAGTTTTGTCATAGTCACTGCGACATAATTAACATATAAGATTTTAAAATATAGAAATAAATATTTATTTTTAAGCAAAAAAAAACTTCATTTATTATTTATTTTATCTTTTACCAAATCTAAAACTATTTATTATTTATTTCATCTTTTACTAAATCTAAAACTTTTTTTTGTAAATTTATAAATTTGTCTATTGGTAAATCACCCTGCTGGACCATTTCTGCAACCATGTTGAAAAACATACTCTCCTTAGAAACTGGTTGAACATGCCTTTGAATGGTATTGGCCACTACCTCCAACTGCATTGTGGCTTTTTCAATTATTTTATCCCTCTGGCTTTGTTTTTTTCTTCTCGCTGGTGTTGATGACGCGGTTACCTATTATCCCTGCCCACACATTGAAATTTTCCGTTTTTTTCCATGAATTTTTGACTTTGATGAGCCGTATCTTCAGCACCGCTAGTCCACTTTAAATTATTTAGACATAAAGTAAAGAGCCATTGATTCTCTTTCTAATGAGTACAGGATGACTAAAAAGTATTGAGTATTTCGTGAGTTATGGCCAAAAATACGGAACAAGTGACTTGACCTAAAAAAAAAACTTCGTAGCCCCGTAACTCCTTACCCCTTGAGAATAGACCCCCCCTGCCATACAATTTTTTTCGTTTCTCAGCACGACCAATCACCTGTCTCAAGGTTTTCATCCGATAGATAATCACCCTGTATACTATGTAGTAAACATCTTTTATCATTATTTGTGTATTACTCATATTTTTCAATTAGTAATTATTAATATTATTATTATCAATATTTTGGATTACAACTTTCTTTTAAACTTATCTTTATTCTTATTATTCATTATTTTGATTGTCTTATCATTAAATAGTTTTTAAAAGTTGTTTATTTATTTTACAAACTTGTATTTTGAATATTTTGATTTATTGATTCTAATATTTTGGCAAAATTATCTGAGTTGTTATCGTGAGTTGTGTTTATATTTCTTATGTACGAGGTATTGTACATAACTCGCGTATTAGAAAGAAGAAGATATAATCTGTATAGCATTAATGTACATTTGTATGTACATACATAGTGGTACTACTTATGTGGTTTGTGTACGTGCGTATTTTATCTTAATTATAATTATTATTTTTTTTTTATGTAAACGAGTATGAGTCTCATGGGAATTTTGTTTTATCGTATATTGTATCATTTCGTTTATCTCTGTAATGTATATCCCACATTATGTATTTTTGGTTTTTTATGTACTAATAATTTGTGTTAAAATATAAGTTGTAAACTATATGTAAAGGCTAAAGGTATAGAGATCTAGAACGAATGCTATACGTATACATGTTATTCTGATCTGATATTATATAGGAATGTCATCATTAGAGATTCGAATTCATAATAAAAACCAAAAAAAAAATGATAAAATGCTGAAAATGAAGTTTTCATTTCAAAAAATTAATTAAACACCATTCACATTACATAATGTATTCAACTATATTATTTCTTTAAGGTTTTAACATAAGTATTGAAACCAAAGGCACGTCTGTATATAAATGCATGTGTATACATGCATATGTTTGTGTCCTTGTCCATATATTAATTAGATTTGATTTCCGTTTTTTCTTTATATTCCTTCTGTCAAGTCAACAAAAATAATTATAAGTTAGAGAGAACATCTAAAAATTTTAATTTATACCTACATACATTTATGCATTTATGAGACTATGTATGGTTATTATAAATTTAAACATTTACAAAATATACAATAATAATCAATATCATCATATCGAAGAAATTGAAAAAGAAAAATATTATGTGCGTAATTAACATAAATTTTGAATTAATTTTAATGTAAATTTGAAATTATTTCTCGTTGTTTTCATCCAAATGTGGTGAAATGTGGAACGGTATAAGGTCTTCTTTTTATTAAATATTTGAAAAAAATTAAAAAATAAATATGTTTACAGTTGAAATTTCTAAGATTTGTATAAATTTCATTGAAAGAGAATTTTTAAAGTGTTTATGATATTGACACAAAGCCCTAATTCTGAATATCATTATATAATTGAAGTTAAACCGACTTCATATTTTTAAAATATTGGGCCTGATCACGAATGGCGATTGTATTGTAATGCTTTATTTAAATAAGCATGAAAATACAAAGAACAATAATTTGGGTATTAATGTTGCAGTTATGTGTACTGTTAGGTACACATAATTTTGTAGAAAGGAAAAATATGGTGTGACTAAATAATAGTCACACGAAAAAGTAATGATAGCCTCACATTACAAATTTTCAGTATTTCATAGAAATCATCATTTCATCAGCTAAAAGAAAAAAGAAAAGAAATATAAATTAAGTGATAATGCTCGTATAATAATTTATATTTTGCATTTACTTTTCGCTTAACAGAAGAATATTTGATAGAGAATAATATAGTACATACATCATATATAGTACTTAATAACATAAAATTAATCTCTTACATGCTATTATTCCTACAAAATCGTATATATGTATACGTACGTACGTGTAGTAAGTAGAACACATGAAATTTTATGAAAAAATAATATCAAGATTATTTTCTTTGTATATTATTTTGTTGAAAATGTAAAATAATAAATTTTAAACGAAGACTGACACAAATAAGTTTTTATAGTACTCTAATCCTTATAGCATGTATGATTTTATGTAGTAATGTGTGAAATTTATTTGTCTAGCTTTATGTTATAATCCAGAATGAAAGTATAGAAAAATAATAACAAAAAATCTACCGAAAGGTTTTTGATGATTTGCAAATTTTCTTTCGTACATTACATACTCAGGATGTAACTACAAAATGCTTACTCGTTTAATATACATATACATACACATTTATTTTTGTATAAATATCAATGTGGAAATGTGGAATTAAATGATATTAAGTACACGTAATTTATTGTAGAATATTTTATGGTTTTATAAAATATATTGTACAGAAAAATAAAAAAAAAATAAAAAAATGAAGCAACTCCACTACAAAAAAAACTTTTATTTTACAAAAAATAAATTCAATTTTCGTTATATTTTAGGTTTAGGTTGTAGGTACGAGTATGATGTGACGAGAATGACTGACTGCTAAAAAACAATACATAATCGTTACATAATCATAATCATAATGACTGCTAAAAACGTTACATTACATAATCATAAATATATAGTATATGTGCGTACTGCGTTCCATGTATCGTCGCCTAACCAACAAGGGGAAGTCTTCAATATCGCCTTTCGTTTTTAATCGAAATGTACTTTTCACAACGCTTAATTAGTGCTATTATACCGTCATAATCTTGTGCTTGTTGAACTTCTTCGTCTTTCGTAAATTTTTTTCCTTGAATTTATTTTGAAAATAAAAAATAATCTGTAGGAACCAGATTAGGACTATAAGGAGCAATTCGTCCGCAACCTCAAGTGGATCGGTGATAGCCCTATCAACTGTCAGAACTGCCCTATCAACTATCATATTATTCCACCAGGGAGGTCTATGACAAGTAGAAGTGCGAACTAAGAGAAAGCAGCAGATCTGATAATTTTCTTTATGCTCACTGCTGTTTTATTAACATTGCTGCTATGTGGAAAAACTCAATCTTGTTTAAGAACTAGCCAAGAGAAAAGGTCCCAGTTAGCCTTAGCTTCAGCATGACGAGGCGAAAATCTACGCTTAGGTAGCTCTTAATCACTATAAATTAAAATAGGGAAATGGTCGCTGCCCTCTGGATTGTCATGGAGTAAACAAGACAATTCGCTAGCTATACTATTTGTGGCTAAAGTGAGATCGATTTCAGAGGTAGTATGGTGGGTCGAAGAGACGAAGGTATGGGCACCATCATTTAAGAGCGAAAATGCAGAGTTAGAGATCCAGTCCGCAAAGAAAATTCCCCTGGGGTCGATACGACGGTCCCCCCAGAAGTAGGGGTGGGCGTTAAAATCGCCACCAATTATGGAGGAGGTAGGGAGTTGATTTATAAAGTTATTTAAGATGGAAGAACTAATAAAGTCGGTTCTATTAATATATAAAGAAGAAAAAGTCACTGCAGAGATGTGTGTACAGCGATAGACACATTTAAGAGATTTGTTGATATGTTGAGAAGGGTGTGACTTATACTTGACCGTACTAAGATTGCAACTCCCTGTGAACGAGTGAACTGTAACCTCGAAAGTTCAAGGCCTATTTTGGGAAAATAAAAGAGTTTCCTGTAGCAGGATGATGTGTGGTTTATATTGGTGTATGAGAAGTTCCAGAAGTTCCAGTTGTGCTGGTTGGCACGAAAACCTCTAATATTTCATTGCAGGCAGGTGAGCTTACGAGATGATGTTTGTAAGCTCGACATGAAAAGATCCAAGTTTTATTTTGTTATACAAAATAAATTAGATTAAAAACCAGAGGTTTTCTGAAGCCATAAAGGGTTTAGAATGCTCTTAATGAGCAGAAGAAACATCCATAGCTTCATCATCTGAGGTATGAACGGATGATGGGGTTGATGGGGTTTCTTTTTTTAAAGTTGGTTCGAAGGAGAGATGAACCGTAGGGTGAGTTGTTATATAGTCAACTATTTTAAGTTCAGAGTTCAGGAAGTTGTTACCTTCCTGTTTTATGAACGTAGCGAATTTTTTTCTTGATTTTTTATCTAAATTCATTAATTCTTTAGTTGTAATCTCAAAAGTTTTTTGACATGATTTTTCTGAACAGGTGATAGAGGTAGATGTAGAGGCGGAATTTAGGCCATCTACAATGCTACCAGAATCACTGATAGAATTATTAACAGTCTGTCTGTGTATTTTCTTGTATGTTTAAAATGGTATCTGATTCTACGGTGGTAGAAACAGTTATATTTTTACTAGCTTTAGCTAGAGATTTTGTCAAATCAGATTTTGTAATTAGTTTAGAAGATACTGTATTAGTTTTAGGTTTAGTAGTAGCTGTATGAGATACTGTTTTGATATTTTCGGCAGCTTTCGCTGCGTAAGAGATCGAACCAGTACGTTCGGCGAAAATGGGAGTAGGAGCGTCATTCAAGTTGTTGGTGTTGTTTTTTTTGTTTCTTCTATTTTGTGATGGAGCCAATAGGTTGAGAGCGTAGTACCGTTTTTTAGCCTGGTATTTAGTCAGATGTTCAGTAGTCATAAGTTTTAAAAT
Source organism: Villa cingulata (assembly GCA_951394055.1). Lineage (NCBI taxonomy): Eukaryota > Metazoa > Arthropoda > Insecta > Diptera > Bombyliidae > Villa > Villa cingulata. The sequence goes on along the minus strand of OX596020.1, from coordinate 29,668,755 downwards.
GTCCTTCTCAATGAGGTACAGCGGGCAAGTCATGCTGAGTGAAGGGTGGGTAGAATTTTTGCAGTTTCTACAATATTTTGATGTGCAGTCACCCTCGTGGACAGGACTACCACAGACTGAACGGGGGGCAACATTGTTAGGGTCACACCTATTCTGGCCGAGAGCATGACATCTAGTGCATCTCATTGGGTTGAGAACGTATTTTCTAACCGCTAATTTCATAAAACCACCTAATTTGACTTTAGATGGAAGCCTATATGAATCAAATGTTAAAATAATAGCTCCGGTGTCGTATTCAGCGCATCTACGTTTGATGTGATTAGCCGCAATTTCTCCTTGGCCTTTCAAATCTGACTTGATTTCTTCCTCACTTGAATTTATCAGTAAGTGGGAGAAAATTACTTCCTTAGACGAATTGAGAGCAGCAAAGCTTTCATATTTTACTTTAAAAGTATTGTTGGGGGTAAGTTGGAGGCTTTTTTCATCATAAAATCTCTGTGCTACAGCGCTATTCTTCACAAGAAGCTGGATCTTCCCATCATTTCTCCAGTCAATGTCCAGTTTTTTTCTTAGAAATAGCTGAAATAGCACCAAGAACTTGGAAAAAGTTCTCATCCTCTAATCTTTTGTACACAGTTACAGCTGGTGTTGACGCTTTAGGGTCTACCTCATCGCTGGAGATGAGAATATATTTGGCTTCATCTTTATTGCTGTTGACTTCCTGTAGAGCAGGGAAAAAGCTAGATGTAACGTCGGTAAAGTTTTTCCTCTCCTTGCACCTACACCTTGTCGCGGTGGAGAGGCTTGTGTGCGACAATGAGCAATTGGGCTATGTCGACGGGATGGAGTTCGCATATATGAGTACGTATTTGCACGCCCCATCCCGGTAGGGTCTCCCATGTCGAACAGGCCAAATGTGAGTTGCCTGACCAAGCTAGGTGCGGGGCGGGAGTAAACCCCCTTACAAAAATCCCACCCAAGCATAAAGTGTTGAGGCACCCGTGCTGATGTGCTGCGTGATCAGCAGGTGGTAAAAAGTGCTGATCGTTAACGGTCCCCTCCGATGCCCGGCAAGGTCGGTTGTATAAGTGCCTTATCCTGGTATACCGGTTCTGCCAGGATTGACCGCTTTCCGGTCTACTCGTGGGAACTACATGGAAGACGGAAAAACAAAAAAAACAAAAAACAAAAAACAAAAGCTGTCCTCGGACAGCATGTCGTCCGCGGGGTCGGACGATACGCTGGTCTCCCAGGGGGAGACTATCGCCCTTTCAGAGAGCGAGGCGAGTGCTAGCAATAGCGCACCCTCGACCTCTGAAAGTGTAAATCGAAACAGGGTAGCGGCCAAAGGTGGTAGCCGCCCTGAGAACAACAAAAATAAAAAACAAAAATCCATGGGTAGGATTCTCAAGAACCGTTACCGAACGGCTCTACGCATTCTCGGCAAGATTGCTAAGAATGAGAGCGAAGGTAAGGTTCATGAGAGAGACGCGAAAGATAGAGTCAAATACCAGGCGGTAGTTGACGAATATCTGAAGCTCCAACCCATGGATCAGAAATCACAGCCCTCCAAGGCTTCTAAAAGGAGTAGGTCTCAGGACAAGACCGAAAAAGAAGCCAAAAAAAGGAAGGCTGTGAAATCTATTAAATCCTCCATTCCAACAACATCTACGTCCGCGGCCTCCAGTATCCGACCTGGAAAAAAGTTCTGTGAGGTGGCAAGGGACCACCTGCAGGTAGCTTTGATCGACAAAAAGTCGACCAATGGCCGGATTAGTCTGGAGGCCTGGAATAATATCGAGGCAAGACTGTCGGAGATGGTAATGGACTACGTTCTCTCAGGGAAGGGAGCACCATTGCCATCTTTCGACTTTTCGAGGTGCGAGAACGAGTTCTCGAAGGATTTCCTGAGCAAATGCGTGGTAAGCATTAGCGAAGCATGGGAGGTTTTGAAGCTCGAGCTCATCCCAGCTACGGAAATCCCGAGGAGTCCTCGCGCCCGCATCTGGCTGCCTAAGATGAAGCTTGAACCAGACAAGCTTCTCAAGTGCCTGCAGCTGCAAAATCCTGAGGTTCCAATGCACGACTGGAAAGTCATTAAAGCAGAGGAACCTCAGAAAAACTCCACGTCATACCTCCTCCTTCTGAACGAGGAATGTCTTAAGGCATTAGAGAAGGCGGATAATAAACTTAAGTTTGGCATAAGGCATACCAAGCTTAAAATTTTCCGCCCCTCAGGACAGGAGGAGGAGGTAGAAGAAGCGGTGCTCGAGGACATGATGGCCCTCGACATCGCTAAAGAGAACAAGGATAGGCCTACAAGCAGTGCAGATTAATCTGAAGCACTCAAAAACTGCTTCAGATAATCTGAGAGTCTTTCTTAAGGAGAAAGACATTGATGTAGGCCTTATCCAAGAGCCCTGGGTCAAAAATGGAACCGTTATGGGCTTAAAAGATAAAGATTTTAACCTGTTTTACAGTAGTAAAGCAAGAGATGAAGGTAAGCCAAGAAGTTGCATTTTAGTTAAGAAAAATGTTAAGGCTTTCCTTTGTCCAAATTTCAGTTCTTATGATATAACCGTCATTAGGCTAGAGACGACAAAAGGAGAGGAGGTCTACCTCTCCTCAATCTACATGCCGCATGATGAAGAAGTACCATCGGTACTTGTAAACAACCTAGTAAAATGCGTTTCATCAAAGAAGGCCAAATTGGTTCTTGGCTGTGATGCGAACGCAAGACATACGTTGTGGGGAAGCACCGAGGATAACGAAAGAGGTGAGTCCCTTTACAATTTTATTACCAACAATAACCTAGTTGTAAGTAATAGAGGTAGTACCCCAACATTTGTCTTTCCGAGTACGGACAGGTTCAACGGTTGGGAGGAAATACTAGACATTACTTTGACGACGACAAACGTAGACATACAGAAGTGGAGAGTGTCTGTGGAGAACTCTTACTCGGACCACAGGCTGGTTCTCTTCACACTTTGCCTCGAAACTGATACCGTCCCCTCAACTTTCAGGAATCCCAGAAGGATTGAGTGGAACAAGTTTAGACGAGTTTTTAACTCAAAGTTCCAAATCCCTCCAACCAAAGAGAGATTTGAAACCGTTGAAGAGCTGGATGCAGGAGCGGGGGCTTTAGAAAAGGCCATGGAAACGGCTTTCAAAAGCTCTTGCCCAATCCGGCGAAGCAAAAAATCATATCCGTGGTGGTGGAATGAGGATCTGGCTAACTTACGGAAGTTGACCAGAAAGATCTTCAACATCTGCCATAAAAAGAAATTCTGGCAACCCTACAAGGATTGCCTAAGGGAATACAAGCAGGCAATCAGGGAGGCCAAAGCGACAACATGGAGAGAATACTGTCACTCCATAGAAAATATCGGGGAGTCAGCAAGACTTTGCAGAATCCTTGCCACTGAACACACAAACCCTTCTTTCCTTAGAAGGAAGGAAGGGACGTGGACAGAGTCAGCTCAAGAGACTCTAGAGCTACTTATAGACGCACACTTCCCAGGGGAAGGAACTGAAATCCCAGGGCCTCCTGATACAGGGAGACCTTCGGACCTACTCTGGGAAGAGGCGGAAAAAATAATTACGAGGGAGAGAGTTTCCTGGGCGCTGGATAACTTCTCCCCTTTTAAATCACCAGGGCCAGACAACATCTACCCTATCATGCTACAACGGCTGCGAGAAGTAGTGATACCAGGGTTGGTATCCCTCTTTAGAAGCAGTCTTTGGCATGGCTACGTTCCACAAAGATGGCGAGTAGCACGAGTAGTGTTCATTCCAAAGGCGGGCAAACGAGGTCATGAAGTAGCAAAGGACTTCAGACCAATAAGCTTAACCTCCTTTGTACTTAAAACAATGGAAAGGGTGCTCGACACGTATCTAAGGCAGATTCTAGAAAGCACCATTTCCAAATCACAACACGCATACCTCAAGGGAAGATCTACGGTGACAGCACTACATAGTGTGGTGCAAACCATAGAGACATCCCGTGAGTATAAAGAATACACTCTGGCGGCCTTCTTAGATATAGAGGGCGCTTTTAACAACATAAGAAGCGAGACAATTCTTGAGGCTCTAACCGAGGAAAAGGTGGAGATCAGTGTCATTCAATGGGTGAAAGACCTGCTCAACTCAAGAATTATCAGCGCAGAATTGGGGAACAGCAAACTTGTCAGGGCGGTACAGAGAGGCACGCCACAAGGGGGAGTAATCTCACCACTGCTCTGGCTGCTTGCTGTGAACCGAATTTTAAAAGTTTTAGAGAATGACAGGGTAAGAGTTGTAGCTTATGCGGACGATTTGGTCGTAATGGTATCAGGGAAGTTTCTCGACATGATGAGCAACATCATGGAGAGAAGCCTGAGGAAAATTGATAACTGGTCCAAGGGATGTGGACTAAGTGTCAATACAGGCAAAACTGAACTGATGCTTTTTACGACCAGAACGAAGGTACCTGCTTTCAACCTACCCAAATTAAATGACATACCTCTGACACTAGCCTCCCGAGTTAAGTATCTGGGAATAATTTTAGATCCTAAGCTTAACTGGAGGCTGAACGTGGAAGAGAGGGCAAGGAAAGCCAACATTGCTTTCTATGCCTGCAAGAAAACCTTTAATAAAAAATGGGGCCTTAAACCCCGAATGACTCTATGGGTATACACGGCAGTGATACGCCCTATCCTAACATACGGTTCTACAGTTTGGTGGGCAGCACTAAACAAGAGGTACAACCAGGACAGAGTGAACAAGGTACAGAGATCGGTAGGATTGGGAGTAACGGGGGCCATGAGGTCATGCCCCTCGGAAGCTCTTAATACTATCCTGGGTCTCGTTCCTCTGGATCTATTTATTAAATTTACAGCGACACGAGAAGTGCTAAGATTAAAGGAAGCGGGATGCTGGAGAGCCAAACCATATGGTCATAGCAGCATCCTGGAGGAAATTCCCCAAAAACTTAGCAAGACAGAGACAGATTATAACACAAAAAGACTGCGTTTTGAGAGAAATTTCCAGGTGAAATTTCCCTCCAGAAAGGAATGGAGGCAGAATGCGGTAATAGAAAATTATGACTTTGTCATATTCACAGATGGATCTAAGACGGAAGGTGGAGTGGGCTCGGGTATTTACATGAGCTCACCCCCAGTCTCAGAGTCCATTCGCCTGCCAGACTTCGCAAGCGTCTTCCAGGCGGAGATTCTCGCGATTCTCAAGGCGAGCGAAATTCTGTATGGTATGACAACGGTAACAAGACAAAAAACCGTCGGTATATGTACAGACAGCCAGGCCGCAATCAGAGCTCTGGGAGCGGTATCTTTTAATTCTAAAATAACAGAAAGTTGTAGAAGAGCACTAGAAAGTCTGGCGAGTAAGACTCAAGTTACCCTCATATGGGTTCCAGGTCACAGAAACATAGAGGGTAATGAGCAGGCTGACTCGTTAGCGAAACAGGGCTCAACTCTACACCTTTCGACAGCAGAACCTATAAACATCCCTATAAATAGTGTAAAGCGAGAGATCTGGCTTCACTATCTATCGGAGGCAAATAACAGATGGAAGAATTTACCCACCTGTTCTGTGTCAAGAGTAACTTGGCCGGAATTCGATAGGAAAAGAACCCTATCACTTATCGGTAGAGACCGACGAGAGATCGCTAGAATCATGGCGATTCTAACAGGTCACTGGCCTGCGGGAGAACACGCAGCCAGATTGGGTCTACCGTATAACACGCATTGTAGAAGCTGTAGGGACAATTCAGAGAAGGAAACTCTCTTACATTATCTTTGCAGGTGTCCAGCATTAGCAAAAACTAGACTAAAGGCTTTCGGTAAGCCTTTCCTCGAAGAACTCGCGGAGGTGGCCAGTCTAACAATGGGCAGTTTGGTTTACTACCTGAACAAGACGAAATGGCTATAGTCTAGAGAAAACAACCAACACCTACGAGTCTGTGGTAACAAAACGGCACACAAAGTGCTAATTGAGTCTGTTTTCGGGGGAAAACGGACTGCCACTGCAACCAACCACCAACTAACCATGGTGAGTCGAAGAGACGAAGGTATGGGCACGATCATTTTAAGAGCGAAAATGCAGAGTTAGAGATCCAGTCCGCAAAGAAAATTCCCCTGGGGTCGATACGACGGTCCCCCCAGAAGTAGGGGTGGGCGTTAAAATCGCCACCAATTATGGAGGAGGTAGGGAGTTGATTTATAAAGTTATTTAAGATGGAAGAACTAATAAAGTCGGTTCTATTAATATATAAAGAAGAAAAAGTCACTGCAGAGATGTGTGTACAGCGATAGACACATTTAAGAGATTTGTTGATATGTTGAGAAGGGAGTGACTTATACTTGACCGTACTAAGATTGCAACTCCCTGTGAACGAGTGAACTGTAACCTCGAAAGTTCAAGGCCTATTTTGGGAAAATAAAAGAGTTTCCTGTAGCAGGATGATGTGTGGTTTATATTGGTGTATGAGAAGTTCCAGAAGTTCCAGTTGTGCTGGTTGGCACGAAAACCTCTAATATTTCATTGCAGGCAGGTGAGCTTACGAGATGATGTTTGTAAGCTCGACATGAAAAGATCCAAGTTTTATTTTGTTATACAAAATAAATTAGATTAAAAACCAGAGGTTTTCTGAAGCCATAAAGGGTTTAGAATGCTCTTAATGAGCAGAAGAAACATCCATAGCTTCATCATCTGAGGTATGAACGGATGATGGGGTTGATGGGGTTTCTTTTTTTAAAGTTGGTTCGAAGGAGAGATGAACCGTAGGGTGAGTTGTTATATAGTCAACTATTTTAAGTTCAGAGTTCAGGAAGTTGTTACCTTCCTGTTTTATGAACGTAGCGAATTTTTTTCTTGATTTTTTATCTAAATTCATTAATTCTTTAGTTGTAATCTCAAAAGTTTTTTGACATGATTTTTCTGAACAGGTGATAGAGGTAGATGTAGAGGCGGAATTTAGGCCATCTACAATGCTACCAGAATCACTGATAGAATTATTAACAGTCTGTCTGTGTATTTTCTTGTATGTTTAAAATGGTATCTGATTTTGTATTTTAAAATGGTATCTAGAGATTTTGTCAAATCAGATTTTGTAATTAGTTTAGAAGATACTGTATTAGTTTTAGGTTTAGTAGTAGCTGTATGAGATACTGTTTTGATATTTTCGGCAGCTTTCGCTGCGTAAGAGATCGAACCAGTACGTTCGGCGAAAATGGGAGTAGGAGCGTCATTCAAGTTGTTGGTGTTGTTTTTTTTGTTTCTTCTATTTTGTGATGGAGCCAATAGGTTGAGAGCGTAGTACCGTTTTTTAGCCTGGTATTTAGTCAGATGTTCAGTAGTCATAAGTTTTAAAATGTCCTTCTCAATGAGGTACAGCGGGCAAGTCATGCTGAGTGAAGGGTGGGTAGAATTTTTGCAGTTTCTACAATATTTTGATGTGCAGTCACCCTCGTGGACAGGACTACCACAGACTGAACGGGGGGCAACGTTAGGGTCACACCTATTCTGGCCGAGAGCATGACATCTAGTGCATCTCATTGGGTTGAGAACGTATTTTCTAACCGCTAATTTCATAAAACCACCTAATTTGACTTTAGATGGAAGCCTATATGAATCAAATGTTAAAATAATAGCTCCGGTGTCGTATTCAGCGCCCCTACGTTTGATGTGATTAGCCGCAATTTCTCCTTGGCCTTTCAAATCTGACTTGATTTCTTCCTCACTTGAATTTATCAGTAAGTGGGAGAAAATTACTTCCTTAGACGAATTGAGAGCAGCAAAGCTTTCATATTTTACTTTAAAAGTATTGTTGGGGGTAAGTTGGAGGCTTTTTTCATCATAAAATCTCTGTGCTACAGCGCTATTCTTCACAAGAAGCTGGATCTTCCCATCATTTCTCCAGTCAATGTCCAGTTTTTTCTTAGAAATAGCTGAAATAGCACCAAGAACTTGGAAAAAGTTCTCATCCTCTAATCTTTTGTACACAGTTACAGCTGGTGTTGACGCTTTAGGGTCTACCTCATCGCTGGAGATGAGAATATATTTGGCTTCATCTTTATTGCTGTTGACTTCCTGTAGAGCAGGGAAAAAGCTAGATGTAACGTCGGTAAAGTTTTTTTTTACACTTTGCTCTTTTCGTTATGGGAACTTATCCCTTTCATTATACCGGGAACACATCCCGAGAATACAAATAAAACAAAACTATGATACACACACAAATATAATCTAATAATAATTAATGGAATAACAAATATATCTATTAAATATATACATATATGTATATCAGTGGCGACGCCAGTAGTTTTTTCTCTGGTGTTTAGATTCGTTTTTGAATATACTTATATAGCTTCATTATACAAACAAATACATTCTTTTAGCTAAAATTTGATAATACATTGAATGAATATTTTATTTGTATGCAAAATCATTAAAAACGCGAGTTTCCACTCCACCCTAGAGATATCGCTATCGCTGTTAACCGATATAAAGTTATCGGTTTCCCTAAAAAGATACTTTAAAAATTGCGTGAACAGTAAAAAAAATTGTTTACAACTTTCAATTTCTAAAGGATGTCGTTGGGCCTATCCCACTTTAATAAAATAAATTGATTCAATAAATAAAATAACATAACAAAAACAACGAAGAAAATAACAAAACAAAAATATGTATGACACAAAAAAAAAAGTGAAATATAATAACGAACAAAAGTAACATTAATTTCCCGGTTTAGTTTAAAGTTTATACACGAATTCAATTTTTCTCGTTTTTTCGCAAACTTTTTTAATAACATTTTCATGAAAATCTGGCCTAACTCTCAATTCTTTTAATAATTTTTTTTCTATAGACATTAAAGCTGTCAATCTATTTTATGCTATCGAATTTCGTAAATATGTTTTATTTCTTTTTAAACAAGAAAAAGATCTTTCAGCGCTAGCTGTAGTTACCGGAACAGTTGTAATTAAACAAATTAATTTGAAAACTTCGGATAACGTAGCTTCGAGATTGTTGTGCAAAATATTTTTCAAAATTTCAGGTACTGATAGATTAGAAAAAAACGAATTTTAATATGACAGTAAGTTCATTTTCCAATTTTAAAAAATCAAATTGGTCCGAATATGCAGCTTTTAACGCATTTCATTCGGTTACTGGAAAATTCTTAGAATACTTATGAAACTTTTGAACGTCTAACAACTCAATAAACATTAATTCTTTCATATTATTAAACCGTAATTCCAGTTGAATTACAATAGTGTCCAAAATTTCATTGAAAAGTTGCCTGAATTATTCGTTTGGATCACTTTGGTTTTGAATGTGACGTCTTTTTTTAGCTGCCCAACTACAGATATTGTGTTTTCAAAAAAAGTAGAAAATTGAGATCTTAAATCTCGAAGTTGCTCTTTAGTATTATTGATTTTTGAAACACAATATAAAATGTCCAAATTTTTACTTTGTAATATGTTAAACAGTATCAGTTATATCAGTAAAAGAAAATATTTTTGAAAAAATTTCAAGCAGAAATTGATTTTCGAAATTATTTAGAAAATATAAAAATCCACCAGCAGCTACGATTGTGTTTTTGACCCAGTCGTCAGGTTGCAAAGTAATATTTTCGAAAAATTCAAGAACATCTTCTCGGAAATGCTTGACAAAGCTCACAATTTTCGAATTTGAAAACCAACGAGTTCAGGCAGCTTGTGCAACTTTTCTTCCGATTCGTTCAAATAATTTATTTGTGCGCTTTGTGGATTTCGAGAAAAATGTAGACATCCTGTACATTGTACTGAAGAATTTTTTGCATGACTTTATAAAATTAACAGATTTTTGCAAAACTAAGCTCAGTCGATGGGCTGTACAATGTACAAAGTGTGCATTTTTATAAACTTGCCTGACTTTGTCCTGGGTTCCATTTAAATCACTTGACATAACTGCTGCTCCATCATATGATTGGGCAACGATTTTCGGACCAAAATTTAAAGAAGATACTAAATTAAAAATATGACCTGAAATTGCGTTTGCAGTCCTGTCCTTACTGACATCTATAAAACAATAGAAGCGCTCTTGAACGTTGCCGTTTTTGTCAACTAATCTAAAAACCGTGGACATTTGAAACTGGGATGAAACATCTGTAGTTTCATCTAAAATTACAGAAACATACATTGAATTTTTAATTTCAATCTCTATTTTGTCCACTATGGTTTGCCGAATTGATTCAATTAAATCGTTTTGAATGTCATGAGATGTGCCTTTAAAAACAGAATTTGATTGCAAATGAGCATAAAGGGTTTCATCGTACATATTTTGCGATATGATTTAACAACTCAATACAATTACCTTTATTTATTGAGTCTTGGCTTTCTTCATGACCACGAAAAGCTAATTCTTGAACGCCTAGAAAGCATACGGCATCAATTAGTCGTTTTAAAATGTTTTTATTTTTTTCGACCATTTCATTGTGGCGAGTAACTGAAATTTCTTTTTGCTTATCAAGCAGAACATCGATTGGAATATGACCAAAAGTTTTATGCGCAATCATGGAATTAATATATGATTGACATTTTTCGTGCTTAGAAACACTTGTACTCGAATGGTTCAAATCACAAAAGCCCTCTGGGGACCAAACTGTTTTATCTTTTTCTGGGCACAAAAAAAGACAGGGCCAACAAAATAATGTTTTTAAATAATTACAGCCGGTTATCCATTCATTTTTATTATATACTGAAATTTGAAAACGACGAGTTATTTCAGATTTTCCAGTTTTTAAATTTTTTTTCAAATTTTCCATGTTATTCCGACAATCCAACTACCATCAACAAGTCTACACCGTTCGTACTTTCTTTTTCCAATTTTTGTATCGTCTATTTCTACAATACAACCTGGACCACCAATTTGCTGCTATCATCATACTCCTTATCAAGAGCGATCATACATACTTGCATACGTGCAAATGTAAACCTGTCGGCCACCGTTTCAGGTGAAATAGTAACATCACTCTTGATACTACTCTCTTTTATTGCACTTTCAAATGAAAGTTTATTTGCAAAGCAATACGTAATTACCATGCATTCCTCAGGTGAAATGTGACAGTTTTCAAACCACGTATTGCTTTCTCTGGTGATTGAATGCCGTTTTCCTTTATAATTACATACAAATAAACCGAAATAGTGTCCTGATTGTATATTCAAATTTTTCCTGTGCCTTTTACATCTTTTTTCTGAAGGCAATAAACCGACTTTAGATAACCACGCCTCTGTTGACTTAGCATCCTTCAACTCCTGGCAAAGTTTAAACAAATTCCACTTTGTACTGTAATAATAAATAAAAAAAGAAAATACTAAATAATTTTCAGACATTTTCGGCTGTCAAATTTGCGTCTTATCTGTGCTAAATCCTTTGTTGTACATATACTCATATTTTGTGTTTTTATTATCTTGTTCATATGCATATTTCATGTAGTAAAATGTACATTGCTCAATGATAAGGTGTATGGATGGAATATATTGTTGAAATTATGTTCATAATTTAGAGCAAGTATATAGATATTGTTGGAAATTTGCACCACCTGCAAAGAAAAAAAAATTGTTATTAATTAATTTAATTAATTTAAATTAAAATAATTATATACTTACCTGTAACATTGTATTGACACCACTTTATTTACATTTTTTTATGTGGTCTTCTTCTTTCTACAACGTCAAATGTCAACGTTATAATCACTTTCTTTTATTTCGTTGACATTCGTTGTAGAAAGTTGTTCCATATTCCACTGGAAGTCTCTATCAATTCGTTGACGTTGTCATCTTTCGGCGAATTGATAGAAACTTCCAGAAGATCGATTCTTTTTTTTTTGTCACGATACATCTAGTTTTTTTTGAGTTAATCGAGTTCTTTCTTCTTAGTTAGTCAATGCAGTTCTTTTTTTGAGTTAGTTCGTCATACGGAAATTTTGTGAATAAGTAACTTTTTTTTTTATCAATTTTTAGTTAAATTTTTTTTATTTTATTCTTTCTTTTTTTTTGAGAATCAATTTTTATTAAATCTAATTTAATTAAATTTGTAATAAATTTATTTTTTTTTGTGAGATAAAAAAAAAGAAAAAAAAAGAATTTGTAATAAATTTTTCTTTTGTGAGAAAAAAAAAAAGAGTTTTTTTTTATATAAAAAAAAGTAAAGGGTATCAGAAAAAAAAGGGTAAGTAGTTTTATTTTAATTTATTAAAAATCCCTTTTTAAGGCTCCGCTCGGCCTCCAATAAAACCTTTCCTTTCCTTTGTAATACTTTTAACCTTTTTTTTTCTACTTCTGTAGAATTTTCTACAGAAAAGGGGTTAAAAGTAGGAAAAGCACATTTTTCCAACAATATATACTAGTAAGTACTATATGTAAATATTACAAACATCATTAGGATTTACAATGTTATCGCATCCTTCCATACCAACATCTAAACAACAAATGGAAATCTTCGGTACCGTGCGATAATAAAATTGTGAACAAGTAGATTTACATGTCATCAAAATATTTTATAGCATATAGGATACATATTATAAAGTGTACTTTTATATTCATCATTTACCCACATATGCAATTATTTCAATGTAGGATACATAATAACATACATAATTATGTACATGCAGTTTATCTAGGTATTAAAGTTCTAAGTACACGTGATTTAAATTTTAAATGTTCAAAATCTTTTATATATACTAAAGTCATAATTGTACCTTAAACGAGCACAATGGATCTCTGTAGATATTAAGCCTAATACAAACGTTTACAACTTGTCGTACAACCTAGACATGTTGTATGACCAATCGTACAATCGCTGCTGTACAATCAATCTTTAGTCGAAACGACGGTTTATTTATATTATAGAATTATATTATAGAATCCTATAATTTATATATATATAAATTTTATATTTATATTATAGAATCCTATAATATAAATTTAGTTTGGCCTCACAGAAAGATACTGAAATTGGTTTTGGCCGGCGATACACAGATATGGATGTACAGCTAAATGACCCATGTATTGACTACTGAAATTCCCAGTAGTGCTTCTGTAGCCAGTTTCCTATATCATTTCACTCCTTTTCGAAGCGTTGCCGCGTAGGATGTCATTTGATCGGAAAGATCGATGCCTACTTTGCCTTTGTTGTATGATGTTATTCCCAAAGGTTTGGATGGCTTTGGTCTTCGAGGTCTCCTTTGCTGGACAAGACTGTTTATTGGTTGTAATGCTGGGAACTGTTGGACATTACTGGTGCTTGGTTGAACTGTTGAATCGGAAACTTGGCTTGTATTTGGTTGAAAGTTGAAAGGATATGTTGAGTCTGGATCATTATTGGAGAATGTTTTGTAGACATGCCTCATATCACGAGTGTCTCTCTATTTGAGGACCACAATTCCATTGGGGTCTTACCTAGCAATAATTTCTCCTTTTTTTTAGTTTTGAATTTAAAACCTCTTTGGAAATATATTTCGTGTTTGCTCTTAGAGTGCCAACAACATGAGTTCTTTTACTTAAAAATGACTGCAAATCGTAACTTGTGTAAAAGTTATCGGCGTATAATGTTCTACTTTGATTCAAAAGTCCTTCTGTTAGTTCTTTACATGCATTTTTAGCTAACCCAGTCTCCCGAACTCCAGATGCTGATTTCCCGGAGTATATTTTCATAGCTCATGTATAACCATCGGTGGAGCATAGCTTGAAAAGTTTAATGCCATATTTATGGGCTTTATTCGGTATATATTGTCTGAATATCAGTCTTCCTCGCCAAAGAACAAGAGCTTCATGAATCACTATATACTCGTCGGGATATAAAGTCTCTTAGAAATTTTTTTGTAACATGTCCATAAAAGGCTTGATTTTTCTAAGTCTATCCCCAGATGTGCTTATTTCATTATTTGAAAAGTGGATTAGAGACAGCAACAGTTGAAACCTGTTACGAGGCATTGTTTTGCGCGGTAGTTTTAGATTGTACAATCCTTTTGTAGACCAATAAGCGGAAGAGTGCCCCGTTTTACTAGTCCCATCCACAACAGTAATCCAAGAAACTTTTTTATTTCTTTTCTATCTGTAGGTATCCACTTGTTGGTGCGTGTGTATCTTCCTCTCGTTGTAGAATTGACAACTCCTTCCGTATATCTATTCGTTTCCGTAACGATGAAAGATAATTTTCTCGTCAACAAATAAGAAAAACGCATTCAGTGGTGAAATATATGCCGGAATATCTTTTTGCAAACCATGTTTTCCAACGAAAGGAAAATTTTCTTGTCTCGGTTGAAACTCCTTCCATTCAATCGTTTCGCTTTGTCCAAATTGACTGCAATCTGCACTTTCATTTTCACGTCGATTTTTTTTAATTCCAAATTTAAAAGAATTTCATTAGTATTATCATCTAATGCAGAACGGCTAACTAAGCTCATCATCAGAAAAATTTTCTGAAATCCACATTGGATCAGCAGAAGAATCATCGGAATCGAATTCACTATCGGTGCACTCAGCCACTGCATTACATATTTCATCCTCATCCGAATTTCTTCTTTTACTCATTTTGCTACACAATTTTAGTAAATAAATAATGAAAACAAACACAATCATGTCATCTTCACTTGATAAATTGTGTAGCATACAACCAGTGGCGGAGCCAGTAGTTTTTCCTTGGGTGTTCGGATTTTTTAATAAATATACAGATTCATTACACAAACAATAATAATTCTTTGGTTAAACTTCCGAATTTGTGCCGCCCGATTTTAAAATCGAGACCTTCTGATAATGATGCTTTGGAATATCCTCTTTAACGTGGTATATGTCTCTATTAGCGCATATTCATCTAGAGGACGCAAACTACCCTTAAAAATTTTTGGTCCAAAATGGCTTTACGAAATCCGTTATTTATCCAGATCAGGAACTTTGACTGGATTAATTGATATACCATTTGAAAGAGAACTTCCTGTTCTATTTGTCACAGTTTATTTCACTTTGATTGGATTGTTTTTTAAAAATCACTTTTTCAACTTCTTTTGATTACGGTATAACTTCTAAACTTGAAGGATGACATAAATATTTTATTCTTTCATTTGAAAGGTTTTTTTTGTACTCTTTCAAATGATATTATATTTATGGATAGAAACTGCATACATAAAAAATAAATGCACAAATATACAAAAAATTGCGAAAAAATACACATAATTTCATGCATTTTCATACATATTTGAGTAATTATTTCAAAGCTTACTATTTTTCGTAGTATTATTTACCTTTTACTAAATATGTATGTACTACGTAAAAAATTCAGTGAAATTCAATTTTATTCAAATAATTGAAGATTAATTAAAACTTCACTATTAATTAAATATAAAATATATTTATTATAAATTATAAAAAAATTATTATTATAAAATTTAAATTATATAAATTATTATCAAATTTATATAACTTATTTAATTATAATTATTAAATTTTAATTAAAAATCTTCACAATTATTCTCTTCTAATATTTTATTCAGAATGATTCGATTTAATATTTTTATTTGGCAATATTAAATCGCCACCAGACTGCCTCGATTTATTTTTCTCTTTTTACTTTCGCTTTTTCGTTTCATAAATTTTCAAATCACAACGATGTTAAAGAAGTTTTCACTTCAAAAAATGAAGAAAAAATATTATTTCTCTTCTTTAAATAAACAAGTATAACAAAAAATAATAATAATAAACAAGTAAAAAACATTTCAAATGTAGTAAATAAAACAGAATCAGTCTTTAAAAATATTTATCTTTTAAATTTTTAGCTAAAATTATAGCTTCAACTGTCTCTAGCATGTACCTATTACACTTTTTATTTTTTATTAAATTTAGCTGAGAAAATACTCGCTCAGCTGCTGCAGAACTATGAGGCAAACTCAGGATTTTATATACAAAATTACACAAATTTTGAAAAGCAGGTTTTTCATATACATTTTTAATTGTATATAAATTTGACCAAAATGTCTCAATATCTTCATTGAAATTAATTTTTTTTTTGCAAAAAAAGCATTTTCCATTCATCATATACATTTGTCCGTTTTTCATATAGATTTGGAAACGCGGGTTACATATAATGAAACTTCCGGCGACGTGAAAATACCTCACGTTGCAATGCAAACACATAAAAATTCCATATTCTAATAATTCTTGTCTGATCAGCAATTAAGTATCAAAATTTTACTTTTTATATGTAAGACAGCTTCAAATAGCAGTTCTAATATTCATATTCATTTTTATTATATGATATATACATTCTTACTTTGTAACACTTTATATTATATGTATATGTAATAAAATTATTATTTGTATTATTATATGATAACATATTTAAGAATTTCTTGGTCAGCAAAATGAATCAATAAATGAAATCAGACAAATCCAAGTAGATCAGAGTTGGTATTCGGTCGGTTAGCTGAACACATCGGAAGATTAAATACACAATATTGTAATATATATAAGTGAAATAAATAAAGTATCTATTAAAAATAAAAGTGTTTTATTTAAATATTTTTTTATATAAACGAATTTTACGTTTATAAAACTGGCGCACTCGGTAGGATCTCGATCGGAAGAAACGAGATCCAGTGATAATAATCCTACAATTTTTAAAAATTATTCTATATACTTATTTCTTTAAAAGTGAGCTACGGAGTGAGTTAAAGTGAAATTTAATAATTCACGAAGACACAACACATTAAGAAAATATATATAGAGTAAATAAATACTTATATATTAAAAAATAATAAAAGAATAGATCGACATCTAAATCGAATTAGAATATTTAATCAACGACGAAGAATGGCAGAAAATCAGGACCGAATTGAGCAATGTTTAGTTGCTTTAACGCAAATAGTGCTCCAAAATAACCAACCTCAAAACTTTAGAGCCCAAATTGAGAAAGAAACACGATATTTGCCAACATTTCTGGGAGAAAAAGGTACATTACCATCGTTCATTGATGCAGTAACAAGAACATTAGAAGATCATCAAAATGAAGAGGATGCAGTCTTCAGAATCATCTTTAATACAAAAATCCAAGGAAGTGCTAAACACCTTTTTAATGTAAACCCTCCAGCAAATTGGAACGAATGCAAGCAGAGGCTAAAGGCTCATTACAAATCATCTAAGGACCAGCTTACAATAACTAGAGAAATTGGATCTTTAAGAGTAAGTAGTATACAAGAATTAGACAATAAAGTGAGAACAATAGTGGAAAATATAACAGAATTTGCAGCTTTTGAAGAAAATAGTGACATAGTCATAACAGTTTTTAGTTCAATGCTAGTTCAAAAAATAAAAGAGTTAGTTTCTGGGCCGTTGGCTTATGCCATCATGAATAAATTTAATTTAAGCGAAATTAGAGGTATCTTAAATAATTTTATAGGACAAGATCAGGGCAATTTAAAATTTCATAATAATAAAAGTGGTAAATATTTTCATGAAAATAAACACAATGAAAAAAGAAATATTAATCAATTAAATAACTTTAGACAGAATGAAAATTTTAAATATAATAATAATAATAATCAAAATAGAACAGGACAATATAGAAATAATTGGCAACAAAGACAAAATTATAACAATAACCACCATTATAATACGACACGACACCATAGACAAAATGATACTAGACAAACTAACAGTGGACAAAGTCGACAACGACAAGAACCAATGGAAGTAGATACAATAAGTAGAGCAGAAACAAATACGATAGATGAAACTTTTTTTTATAAATTAGCCTCGGATCATAATAAAATTTTTATCAATTTAACTATACAAAAACAAGAATTTCTAGCTTTAGTAGATACAGGTTCTACTATTAGCATATTAAATCAAAATAAAGTTCCTCGAGATAAATATCAAATACTCAATGAAGAATCAATAATGATTAACACAATACAAGGTAAAGTAAACAAACCTAACAAAAAAGTCGCAACACTATGTCCAATAGAATTTAAATATGCCGATAATGCAAGAATGAAATGGGTTGCCATGCAATTAGAAAAATCATATGATTTAATATTAGGGATGGACTGGATAAATAAAAATGTAAAAGAAATTAAAATTGAAAATCAAGAGATAATTATGACTAATGGAGTGAGCCTTCCGTTCTTGACAAAGACCATTTTAGATGAAGTTAATGTCTTAGATGTAAGTAAAGTGCGACATCTTCAATTAGATCATTTAAATAAAGAAGAAAGAAATATGATAGAAAAATTAATTAAAAAATTTTATAAACTTTTATACAAAGAAGGAGATATTTTAACGAATACAAACACAGTGGTACATGAAATTAAAACAATAACAAACGAACAAATAAATTCGAAGCTTTATAGATACCCACCAAAACATGAGGAAGAGGTAAGACGACAAATGATAGAGATGGAAAAACAAGGAATAATCAGAAAAAGTAATAGCAAATACAGTTCTCAAATCATTGTAGTGCCAAAGAAAAAAGATAATTCCGGATTACAAAACTTAATCAAATTACAGTAGACGACAAGTATCCTCTACCAAATATCGAAAGCATACTGGATAAATTGGGAAAGGCGCAGTACTTTAGTACTATAGATTTAGCAAAGGGATATCATCAGATACTTGTAGCTGAAAAAGATATTGAGAAAACTGCTTTCGTTACTCCAGCCGGTTTATATGAATATGTACGAATGCCGTTCGGGTT
Source organism: Villa cingulata (assembly GCA_951394055.1). Lineage (NCBI taxonomy): Eukaryota > Metazoa > Arthropoda > Insecta > Diptera > Bombyliidae > Villa > Villa cingulata. The sequence continues at coordinate 29,650,035 of OX596020.1, read as the reverse complement.
GAAAAATGCCCCGGCAACCTTTCAACGACTTATGAATGAAATACTTCGTGAATATATTAATAAAATATGCGTCGTTTATCTCGACGATATTCTAATTTTTTCCACATCTTTACAAGAACATGAAAAATCTATAACTAAAATATTTAAAATATTTACAAGACTCCAAGAGCATAATCTAAAAATACAAGTCGACAAATGTAGTTTTCTAAAACAAAACACTGAATTTTTGGGTCACATATTGACAAAGGAAGGAATTAAACCAAATCCAGAAAAAATAAAAACTATAATGGAGTTAGAAATACCAAAAACGGAAAAACAGTTGAAGGGATTTTTAGGAGCAACTGGATACTATAGAAAATTTATCAAAGATTATTCGAAAATTGCATATCCGATGATAAAGTATTTGAAAAAAGATAATAAAATAAATGTCAATGATCCTCAGTACATATCGGCCTTTGAACATTTAAAATGTTTAATTTCATCCCATCCAATTTTAAAATACCCAGAATTTGATAAATTATTTGTAGTTACAACGGATGCCAGCGATTATGCTATAGGGGCAGTGTTATCCCAACAAGGACATCCAGTTTGTTATGTTTCAAGAACACTGAACACTCATGAAAAGAATTATTGTACAACAGATAAAGAATTTTTGGCTATTGTATATGCAGTAAACTACTTTAGACCATATTTATATGGTAATAAATTTAAAATTGTGACGGATCATATACCAATTAAATACTTAAACAGTAAGTACAAAGGAAAAGAATTTTCCCAGAGACATCAAAGATGGATTCTTAAATTACAAGAATTTAACTATGAAATTGAATATTTACAAGGTAAGGAGAATAAGGTAGCCGATTACTTAAGTAGACTAGAAAATACAAAAAAAATTAATGAGAAAAACGATGTAGAATCAAATCTTGACATGACAGATACGATACATTCAGTTGACGAACAGGAATTAAACCATATAAAATTGAAAGACGATATAGTTAATAAATATAAAACTCAAATAATTTTGACATACAGTCCAAAAGAGCAAGAAATAAAAATATTACATAAAAGAAGAATAATTGAAATAAATCCACTTGAAAACGAAAATATAATAAAAAACAAACTTAAAAATTACATTAAACAAGGGTTTACAAGTATCTACTCAGAAGTATCCGATACTGATTATAATAAATTTCAATTAATCGTAATAGAAATGTTTTCGAATGATAAAAGAATAAAATTTGTAAGAAGTATGAAAAGAGCAACCGAGATATTAACAGAAGAATAACTACATAGACAATTATCTCTTTATCATACCAAGGAATCTATTCATAGTGGAATAAATGAATCTTACCAAAATCTAAAGAATAGAATATATTTCCCAAAGTTACAAGAACATATTCAATTAATTATCAATAACTGTGAAAAATGTCAACAAATAAAGTACGACAGGAAACCAATTAAACCCAAATTTGCAATAACAGAAACTCCAAATGAAAAAAATGAAATAGTGCATTTAGACATATTCCATTTTAAAAAACAAACATTTGTGACAATAATTGATAAATTAACGAAATTTGCAGCAGCATATCACATAATTGATAGAAATTGGAGAGCAAAGAAAACGATAATGATGGAACATTTTGCTAAATTTGGAAAACCAAAAAAATTAATCATGGACAATGAATTTAGAGCAGAACAAGTTATTAATTACTTACAGGCAGAAAACATAGAAGTACATCTAACAAAACCAAACAATCACACCGGGAATGCTGATGTAGAGAGGCTACATTCAACCCTCTTAGAAAAAATAATAGGGATTGAGGATAGTGAACTCTCAGTCGAAATGAAGATACAGATGGCTATAGCAAACTATAACGATCGTTATCACTCCACTATAAAATGCACTCCCAATGAAGCTAAAGAACAAATAAATGTTGAAAAAATTAAAGAAAGAATTAATAAAACAAAAAATCATATAATAAATAAAAGGAATGTTAAAAGAGAAAATTATGTAGAAAATAGAATGACAGGAGCAATTAGAAACTATAAAAGATTAAGACATAAAGACGAACCCTACTATAGACATAAAACACTTAGAAATGTACATATATCAAACATTAAAAGACCTTTAAAATTTTCAGAAAACCATCATCGTGATCCTACTCATGATAACAAAGACGACTGTACAGGGCTTACTACAGGTCAATTCAGTACATGAAGAAGCAGGATATCTACAAGTTAAAGTTCGACAGGTCGAAATAACAAACGAGACTAATACTATACTACATATTATAGACCCAATTGACTTAAATAACATACTTAACGAAATTGAATCTAATATTGCACAATTTGATATTGATTCTGACAATAAGAATTTACTTAATGTAGAAGTTAACATCATTAAATCAAAAATTAAAACAATAATGCCGAACAATGACAATGACAATAGAAAAAGACGAGGACTGGTTAACGTTATAGGTACTGCAGAAAAATGGTTATTTGGTACAATGAATGATGATGATAGGCAAGAAATCCTAGAACACTTAAAGGTAATAGACGAAAATAATAAAAATGCTATTAGTACTTTAAATAAACAAATTACCATAAATACACATTTTAATGATTCAATTAATGTATTAAAGAATTCTATAAATGAAGATAAAATAAAACTAACTGCAGCATTAATGATTTAAGAGCTAAAAATAACGAGATCATAAAACATTCTTTATATTTAGATCAAATGGTAAAATTAAGATATTTAGATGAAAAAATAAATCAAATTCAAGACAATATAGTTTCTGCAAAACATAACATAATACATCCAAGTATATTTACAAGCGAAGAAATAAAATTATACAAGATTGATTTTTATAAACTGAAATTAATGAAAGTAGGCATACTGAAATATAAAAATCAACAATTGATTATTGCTATAAAAATATCTAGAAATTATATCAAAACTGACTTAAAGTTAATAACACCACTATCAAATAAAAACTATTTAGAAATTGATGAAGAAAATGAATATATTGTACAAATAGGAAATAAAGTTTTAACATATGAAAAAGACAAGATGTTAACAGAATTGAAAGAGAGTAAGAATTGTATTATATTAAATCAATGTAAACTGAAATACAATAACGAAACAAAGATTGAGGTTATAGATGATGAAACATTGTTAGTAAAAAACGCTGTAAAAGAAAAAATTATACAAAACTGTGACGATAGAAATATTGTACTAGATAAGAATTATCTTATTAACTTTTATAATTGTAAAATAGAAATAGGTAGAAAAACATTTTTTAATCAGGAAATAACTATAAAAGACAAATACTTTTACCCAAATAATAAATTCAATCAAACATATGTAAAAAAGCTAACTCTTGACAATATTGTAATCAAACAATTTGAAAATATAAGAGAAATAACTGAATTAAAATATCACAGAAATGTTTCATATGGAATAAATATAATATTTATTGTAATTTTCTTATTAAGTATTACAGTTTTTGTATTTTGGTTTAAAAATAAAACAATAAATCTGAAAATAATAAATAAAGAAAAAATTGTAAGGAAGGATTCCAATTCTGACCGACGAGGGGTTATATATAATGTAACTTCCGGCGACGTGAAAATACCTCACGTTGCAATGCAAACACATAAAAATTCCATATTCTAATAATTCTTGTCTGATCAGCAATTAAGTATCAACATTTTACTTTTTATATGTAAGACAGCTTCAAATAGCAGTTCTAATATTCATATTCATTTTTATTATATGATATATACATTCTTACTTTGTAACACTTTATATTATATGTATATGTAATAAAATTATTATTTGTATTATTATATGATAACATATTTAAGAATTTCTTGGTCAGCAAAATGAATCAATAAATGAAATCAGACAAATCCAAGTAGATCAGAGTTGGTATTCGGTCGGTTAGCAGAACACATCGGAAGATTAAATACACAATATTGTAATATATATAAGTGAAATAAATAAAGTATCTATTAAAAATAAAAGTGTTTTATTTAAATATTTTTTTATATAAACGAATTTTACGTTTATAAAACTCGCATTTAGAAGTGGAATGATACAATTTAAAATCGAAAAATGTTTAAAAATTTCGTCTTTAAAATTAAACCGTTCACTAATTTGTTTGCACAGTACAATATAAAACTTCAGAATATTTTCTTTAATTTCGTAAACTCTTTTTTCAGATAATTTAGAATTTAAAATTTCATCTTCAGCTTCTAAACCAATATATATGTCTGTAATTTTAAGGCGTAAATTAGAGCTGGGACTTTTGCAGAAAAATAATCGATTACGATTAATCGATTACTTAAACTTGAATATAATCGACAAGACGATTAATCGGTTAAAAACTAATCGATAAAACTAACAACTAATCCGTTCAGTCGCCGGCACTAAAGATAACCATCTTGTAGGGCAATATCGTAAAAGTTCTGCCCATTCTTGTTCAGCAAATGCAATAAATTCCTGCAATGTACTGACATTTTTTGTTGAAGAACTGAACTCGTTAAAACATTTAATAATAATACATTCAATATCATATCTTAAATTTTTTGCACCCTTTTTCGCAGCATTATGCAAAACATGGCAAATACAACCAACAGGGATTATCTTTTGATTTAGATTTTTTAATTCTACAAACACACTTTGATTTTTGCCAAAATTAACAGCAGCATTATCTGCACAGAAAGCAGTAACATCATTAGTACATATTTTTGCACTGACAATTTTGTCAACCAAAATTGAACTAATATCTTTAGATTTTTCTGAGTCGCTTTTGAAAAAACACAACAATTTTCGACATATTCCTTTTTCTTTAACAAAATGACTTAAAATCAATGGAAATGTCTTCACATTTCCTTTATTTGATGCATCAGTCGCAATTGAGAATGGATGATTATTATGTAAATCTTCTAAAATGTATTCTCTTGCTGCTTGTTTTAAGACTTGTTGTAAAATTTTTGCAATTTTTGTTTTACCACACGTCATATTTTTAATGATTTTTGAATCTTTAAATAATGCTTTTAATAAGTCAATAGTACATTCGGCAGACATAAAACTATGTGCATGTCGCACAGTATGATAAACAAATGTTGCTTCTGATACTATTGCATATTTAGTTATTTCTGAATCTTTAAAAAATTCGCTCATTTTTTGATCCTTGTTAAAACTACTATTATGTGTTCCTTTTCCTTTAGAAATATTTTGGTGCTTCGATGAACTTTCATGTCTTTTTATGTGATAATCCCCTCCACTAGCCACAGAAAAACGAGTAAAACATAACTTACATCGTGCGTAAGATGGGTTGCAAATATCTTGTTCAATCCAAGGATATTGGGTTGTCCACTTAGATTGAAATAATGTATGTCGTTTTTTTTTTATTCAATGTTCAATTGTCATTGTCATCATCATGTTCTATAAAAATGGAAAAAGTGGTAACAACTAATAAAACATATTCAATTTCAAATGAACAAATTAACAAACTTTTTCTTTTAATTACTATTTCAATAGCTTCAGATGATGAGCTCAAATCACTATGACTTTCATCATCATTTGCATTCTTTTTATTATTAGAATACATATTTTCCAAATGTATGCACTTTCTGATTATTTATAATTTATATATATACATGTATATAAACTGAACACACAGTTTTAATTTTAAAAAATTATTCACAAATACGATTTTAATAAATTAGCATCAACCATTCACGAAACGTGTTTCTTTATTACTGTAATAATCAAAAAGAAGTGATTTTTGACAACTTATCATTATTTAAAATGAAGTTTACTGAAATTTAGTGATTTTGAATTGATGGTGTTGCCACAACGTTAATTTTTTTCGATAAAAATTTAGGAAACTGAAAAATGTAGATTTTTTTCGATGAAGATTTAGAAAACTGAAGAAGGAGGTTTTCCCCAAATTGGGGGAGGACAGCAAAAATAGGTATCGATTAGGGGACAAATACCCGAAAGGGAGGACACCTGACAACCCTAGCCATACTTCAGATGTGTATTTTCCCTTTTTTAATTCGATATCCATATTTCACATTCACATTTCACAACGTTTTATAAGCTAAATATGCAGATACTGTAAAATTAAAATTGTTAATAGTTTCAAAAACAATTATTTGTAAAATTCAAAAAGCACGCTTAAACCTTAAAACTTACTTAGGTTATTTATTAAAACATATGTATTTAAACTTTACATTACAGTTTACATTTACACATATATGGATATATTTATGACTATGAAATGAATATGAACATATGAATCAAATCGTACATTGTACAATAACACCTACAACTAATCAAAAGGCAGAAAAGAAACAGAAACAGGCGAACAAAGTTACATCTTCTTTTTCTTCACTTGTTTTATACACAACTACAAAACTAAAGCGGGAAAATAGGACACGGGAACAATAAATTAGAACGAAAACGAAATGCAAATGATTAGAAATACAAATAAGTACATATTTACAATGAAGTAAGTCAAATATCTAACGAAAACGAATCAAAACAAAACAAAACTGAGTCTGGCATATGAATGAATAATTGTGGCATATGAATAATCGATAATCGACATTGTTGATATAATCGATTACGAGTACTAATCGACAGAATTTCTGCCAAATTTAATCGATTATAAAGTCCCAGGCCTGGCGTAAATGTGGATCATCTAAATTAATTTCATTTAAATTAATCAAATTTCGGATGTAATCTTTATTGAGAAAATTACTTAAAATAATAGTAAAATTGTGTTCCATGGCTTCGTAAAGCGCACAAATTCTCGACTTTTCTGATTGGAATTCTTCATTCATATTATTTATTATTTTTAAATTATATGACAAAAAAAATAAATAAATTCTATATTGGGGATCATTCATTTCTTGAATTAAATCTTTTGCCATTTCAATATTGTCATCAAATTCACATGATATGAAATAATATTTTAGCGGAGTCCACTGTTCCAAAATTCTATTCACCACCTTTTCCAAAGACAACCATCTTGTTTGTGATAGACACAGGATCTTATGTGGTTTAGTAGAAAAGTATTCTTGAAATTTTTTTAATTCTGCTGTTCTTTTAGAACTATGACTAAAGAAATTAAAGACATTTCTGCAAAACTTTTCAACAGATAGTGGTAACTCTTTACAAGCTTTACTTGCACACAAATGTAGGGAATGGCATAATGTTTCATAAATGTTCATTTCAAAATGTGAACACTTAAACAACCTCAACTTGATAATATAAATTCAAAGTTTTCTGCCGGCTCATATACAAATGTGAACCAGATTGATATATTATAGAAAAACGAACTTTAATATGTTTGTTTTAAAATGTGAACACTTAAACAACCTCAACTTGATAATATAAATTGAAGTTTTCTGCCGGTTTAAATTTATATGTGAACTTTAGTGAAGTAATGTAAAGAAAAACGAATTTTTTATTGTTTTCTTTCTCTTCTTCGATAAAAATTTGTTTTTGAATTATGTAATGATTGGAGCAAGGGGCTGCGATTGACTTTGAGAATTATCTATATTTGTACTGGCAGGCAGAAATTAATTGCCGACATAAGCCAGAAGTTTATTTGGCAAGAGTGCCGTTATTTATGACTGTGAATATGTTTTTTATTTAAAGGCAGGTTGTGCCAACTAGACTGCGGAGTGCAGTAAAAATTAAAATGCGACTTGATTCTTGGTTGAATACAAAGTGACTTTATTGAATAAATGCATCAGTATTTATACATAAATTTTACATTATTTCTTATCTCCCTACCTAAATCTATATCTATAATATTTCCAATATCATTAATCATTCATCGTTAATTATGTATAAATTGATATTTAATATATTTCCAATATATCCCAAAATATGTATAAAAATAAATGTCATTTAACTATGACCCACATTATGCATATAATTAGCTAATAATTTTACTATTTTTCTATTTTACTCAAGTGGTGTCAGATATCATATCATAACATTGCATTTAAATATTTCTTACATTATTTAACATAATGTAATCTGATCTGATTCTAAAAGAATAATTATTTAAATACTTTCACATTGCACGCTATATGTAAACATGTGCAATGCATAAATAATACTCATATTACATCAGACCTTTTTCTTTTTCTTTTACATATATTTCGGTCAGTATACTTAAAAGTATTTTATGTTTTTGTTTATAAAATTCTTCATGAATCATTATTATTTTGTTGGTCAGTATTCTGGTGCTCATGTGTGGCACACTTTTGTATGATATATGAGATATCACTACATCCCTTACCGTTATGGAAAAAAAAAAATATATATTGTATATGTATATATTTTTTTTTTTTTATTTTTACAGTTCGCTAATTGTTGTTTATATTCTAGTATATATTATATTAATGTGATACATATTTTGTTACATATGGTTCAAAATTTTTTTTTTTTTTTTTTTTTTTTTTTTTTTTTTTTGAAAATTGCTTCGTCTTGCTTTTTGTTTATATGTCTTTACCTTAATTCTACATACAATATTGTCTTATATTTATATTCTATTCCCTGACCTATGCTAAGTTACATATTTATTTGCATTATTATTATTATTATTATTTTTTTTTTTTTTTTTTATTTTTAGTCTATTCTTATGTATCTTTCTAATATTTTGTCCAATCTTAAGATCTACATTTACACCTTGTACTTTTATTACTTCATATGGGCCTTTGTATGGAGGCTCTAATTTTCTTTTACTTCCTACTCTTAACCATACTTTATCTCCTACTTTAGCATTAATTGGATTGGCATATTTATCTATTTCAGTTTTCCTTTTTATCTTTGCATTTTCCAGTAATATTTTCGCAGTTTCATGAGCTCTTTGTAATCTATACTTTAATTCTTTTGAATAATCTTCCAAATTATAAATCAGTGATTTAGTTTCTTTTAGCAGAAAACCTGGTATTTGTGCTATTTTGCCAAATATAAGTTCAAATGGTATCATTCCAGTGTCTGTATGTGGTGTTGTATTATAACAAAACGTAAAATATGGTATCCATTCATCCCAATTATCATTTTTCGCAAACGAAAGTAAATATTCATTAAGGACTCTATGATTTCTTTCGATACAACCTAGACTTTCATGATGAAATGGTGTCGAAACATTATGTTTTATTTGGAAAATTTCACATACATTCTTCATCGTTTCATTGATAAATTCTGTTCCCATATCTGATTTTAATACTTTAAATGATCCATATTTTAAAATGAATTGCTCACACAAAACTCGTGCAATTGTTTTAGCTTCTTTGTTTTGTATAGGTATAGCTTCTATGTATTTTGTTAATTCGCATTGTATCGTTAGTATATATCTATAATCCTTCGCTTGTCTTAAAGGTCCTACTGTGTCTATTTGTACGATTTCAAAGCTTGTTCCTGGAGTATCTGTTAGCATCATCTTTTCTCTTATATGTTTTGTCTGTTTATTTTGTGCGCAGAATGTGCAGTTATTTATGTAATTTTTAACCATTTTATTCATATTTTTCCATACGAATCTTTGTTTTAATTTATTAATTGTTCTTTTGACGCCTGTATGTCCTCCTATATGTGGAGAGTCATGGAATTCCCGAATTATTTTCAATTTTTCATTTTCATTTTCAATTAATTTTGGAGGTTCATATATAATAATTCTAATCATTCTATGCCCATTATTAATCATTTTATGCTGCAGCTTATTATAAATATCTTTAAATTCTTGTATACATACATTATTAAATATGATATCATTATTTGCTATAGCGATTTCATAAATTCCTTTTTTATTCATATCAAGAATAAGCTTCTGCAAAATTAATCCTAAGTTTAATGATGCATTATCGCTGTATTCTATTATAACCTCCTTTTTATTTATATGAAATTTGGGCAAATATTTTTCTTTTACGTGCACGTTTTTAAATTTCAATTTCTTTATATTTCTTACATCTGAAATAGATGAACATTCCCAAATGGCGAGATGGCCAGTCTCTTCTTGGTCTGCTCCCTGTGTTTCATTCGTAAGCTTTTCATTTATTGCCATGTTTCTTGTTACTATCTTAACATCATTTATTTTTGGTATCATGGCTTTCAAAATTTCGGAATCCAATTTGATTCGTGATAGTGCGTCTGCATTTGTATTTAACAATCCTTTTTTGTATATTATTTCAAAATCATAATCCATTAGATCTATGCGAATACGTGTCATTTTCGAGGATGGATTTTTGTGTGTAAACAGGCTCACAAGTGGGCGATGGTCTGTTACTACTGTAAATTTTCTACCATATAGATAAGGTCTGAAGTGTGATATAGCCCAGTGTATAGCTAATAATTCTTTTTCTATTATAGGCTTGTTTAATTCATGTTTGCTTAAAGTTCTGCTTGCGTAGGAAATTGGCATGTCCTTACCAATTTCTCCTTGTGACAATACAGCACCTAATGCATAATTTGATGCATCCGTTGTTAATATAAAGGGTTTATTGAAATTTAGATATTTAAGTATAGGTGGATTCATAAGTTTCTGTTTTAACGTTATGAAAGCTTGTTGACAGTCATCTGTCCATACAAAAGGTATGTTTTTCTTACATAAAGAATTTAAAGGTTTCGCAATTGCTGCAAAATTTGGTATGAAACGTCTGTAGTAATTACAGAAAGCAACTAAACGTTTTGTTTCATCTGCATTTGTTGGAATTGGATATTTGACGATCGTTTCATATTTTTGAGGGTCTGTTTTTACACCTTCATTTGTTATTAAGTGACCTAGATAAACTACTTCAGTCTGCAAAAAATTGCACTTTTTAGGATTTAGTTTTAGATTGCATTCTCGAAATCTGTTAAAAATTTTTTTTAAATTATTGTTGTGATGCTGAAGACTACAACCAAAAATGATCACATCATCTACATATAAAAATGATTCTGCATCTAGGCCAGCTAATGCTATGGATAACATTCGTTGAAAACTATTAGTTGAAATTTTTAGACCGAAAGGTAACCTTTTAAATTGAAAATGTCCTTTGTTTGTTGAAAAAGCTGTTAATGGTCTTGAATCTTTGTGGAGTTCTATCTGGTGAAAGGAGCTTGTTAGATCCAGCGTGGAAAAGTATTTAGCTCTACCAAGATTATCTAGAATGTCTTCTAATCTGGTTAAAGGAAATTTATCATCAACAATTTTCTTGTTGAGTTGTCGAAAATCAACGACTAGTCTCCATTTCTTGTTTTCTTCTGTCGCTTTCTTTGGTACAATTAGTAGTGGAGAATTATAAGGGCTAACTGAAGGTTCTATAATATCATCTTTTAATAACTGATCTACCTGTTTGTTTATTTCTTCTATCTGTGTTTGTGGTAGTCTAAAATTCTTTACATATGTAGGAATGTTGTCTGTAGTGCGTATGGTTTGTTTGTAAAAATTGTTTATCGTTAGTTGATCACCATCTAAATAAAATATATCAGTGTAATCTTTACAGATATCAAGAAGTTTTTCTCTTGAGTGAGGATCTAAATTTTTTATATTTAATTCGTTTTTTAAACGTTCAAATCTTTTTGCAGAATTTTTGTATTTTATTTGCTGTATTATTTCAAAGTTCTTGAGAGGTAGTATTTGCAAATTTGGAATTTTTATTTCTACTTCTTTATCTAAAGTGTTTAAGATTTTTATGTGTGGTACGCCTTTATGCGGAATTATCGTGTTTGCTATATGCACACCTTCTTGAATTTCTTGATTTAACACTACACTATCTTCAGTTACCTTTGTGTTTATAGCTTGAATCATCTGCGTTCTAGGTGGTATTATTATTGTATTTATTTGTGGATATTTCGCGTATATTGGTAGAATTATGTCTGAGTTGTCGCCACAGATAGTTATCACAAATGTTTCGTAGTCAATTTTACACCTGTTTTTTGCTAAGAAATCTCTTCCTAAAATACCATCAGTTTGAATAGGAAAATTTTTATTTACTACCTGAAATTCCTGTTTAATCTTTTCATTTTCTATAAATAAATTCGCCATTATAGATCCTAGAGAAAATGTCTCATTTTTTGTTACTCCCATTATTCTACATGGATTGTCTTTTATATTCCAATTTTCTTTAATTACATTCTGCTTTATTATCGAAATATCTGCGCCTGTATCTATTAAAAAACTGCATCTTTTATCAGCTGCATTTGTTTCAATTTTTACATAATTTGTCAAACTTTTGACATTGAGATGAAATATGTTTATTTTTTGTTCATTTAACACTCCTCGTCCTCCGATTGATGGGCTTCGGGGACGGTTTCTACGTTTCCCGAATTTATTACATTTACTCTTTGAGATCCCCTATTATTCGTATAACTTGTGTTGCCATTCCTGTAGTTGCTATGATTTCTGTTGTTGTTGTTAGAGTTGCTGTTTTTGTTGTAGTTTCTGCTGTTGTTATAGTTTCTGTTGTTGTTGTAGTTTCTGTTGTTGTTATAATTTCTGTTATTGTTGTAGTTTCTGTTGTTGTTATAATTTCTGTTGTTGTTGTTTATATTAGTATTTTGAGTAGAATTGTAGGATGGATAATTGCTGTTAGCATTTGTTCTATTCTGGTTGAATCGTTTGTTATTATTCTTTTTGTTATTAAAACGTGAATTATAATGCAATACTTTATTATCTGTTTCATTATTAATGTCAGTTTCTAGTGCTAATCTTACGGCTTCTGAAAATGTTTTGGGTTGAGCAGCAAATACCATAGTTTTTATTGGCTCTTGTAAGCCAGTTTTAAAAGCATTGAGAGCTAATTGATCATTTAATTTGATGATTACATTCCTACTTTCATCCCCTTGTTCTGATATTTGTATATTATTTAACTCAGCAATTAATTTTTCTATGTGTGATGAAAAATTATTCACACTATTGTATTGTGTTACGTTTGCTAATTCATTCTGAATTTTTAATGCGCTTTTCTTTTGTGCAAATAGTTTTAAGAAAAGTTCTTTGAAATCTTTTAAATTTTCCGGTTTTACTTCATTTGCTATTCTATTCCGTACTCTATCCGTTATTCGTGTACCTAGCACAAATTTAATTAATTTTAATTTTTCATTATCATCTTTTAATGTATCCGCTAGAAACTCAATTAAATTTAGAAAATTATTCAGGGATTTTTGATCGCCAGTAAATTCTGGTATCAACTTTGCTGATACTGAAATATCAAAATTTGCCATTCCTTCTAAATCTTCTTCTTCACTATTATCGTCAATATACTGAGAAATAGTTTCTTCAAAAATTTCTTGTAATTTAATTTTTATTTTTGTGTATTGGTTTTTATATCTAGAACAATCAATATTCTTCCTTACTAATTCCAAGTATTCTTTTTCAAAATTTTTTGTTAATTTCTCAAAATTATTCTTTTTTTTTTAAAATATTTTCTGCTGAGAATATTCTATTTGGATTCTTTGTGAAACTTAATAAAATTCGCCTTAATTCTTCAATTGTATCATATAATACTTTATTTACCATTATTTATTCTATACATTATTATTCTTTATTTCTTTTCTTACTATTTTATAAAACTTATTTTTTATATTTTTAATTAATATTATTATTACTAAAGTTATTGCTACAGTAATTAAAACTAATTCTATTATTCCTACTTTATTGTTGTTTGTTGCTTCATTTGTTGGCGCTACGTTGTTCAATATAATTTCCTCATTTCCTGTTTTGGAACTGCTTGTTCCCATCGTTTCTGCTTTTCTGCTTTCTCTTGCTGTCTTATCATCCGTATCTGCTGTAAAAATGATGTTTTCTCACGCTTGCTGACAGCTAGGTTTGCCAACCTATATAATTCAGCAATTTGTCTTCTTCTTTTTACTTTGGTTCCTCCCCGCTTTTTGGGTTGCTGTGGTTGCTGTGGTGGTTGCAGCTCTCTTATATCCTTGTTCGCCTTTCGTCTCCTATACTCTTCTATTGTGATCGGCCTTGGACCTGCTGTTTTGTCCTTTCTGATGATGTCCTCCAGAGTTTCGTCGTTGGGCAGGGTCGCCATGTAATGATTGGAGCAAGGGGCTGCGATTGACTTTGAGAATTATCTATATTTGTACTGGCAGGCAGAAATTAATTGCCGACATAAGCCAGAAGTTTATTTGGCAAGAGTGCCGTTATTTATGACTGTGAATATGTTTTTTATTTAAAGGCAGGTTGTGCCAACTAGACTGCGGAGTGCAGTAAAAATTAAAATGCGACTTGATTCTTGGTTGAATACAAAGTGACTTTATTGAATAAATGCATCAGTATTTATACATAAATTTTACATTATTTCTTATCTCCCTACCTAAATCTATATCTATAATATTTCCAATATCATTAATCATTCATCGTTAATTATGTATAAATTGATATTTAATATATTTCCAATATATCCCAAAATATGTATAAAAATAAATGTCATTTAACTATGACCCACATTATGCATATAATTAGCTAATAATTTTACTATTTTTCTATTTTACTCAAGTGGTGTCAGATATCATATCATAACATTGCATTTAAATATTTCTTACATTATTTAACATAATGTAATCTGATTCTAAAAGAATAATTATTTAAATACTTTCACATTGCACGCTATATGTAAACATGTGCAATGCATAAATAATACTCATATTACATCAGACCTTTTTCTTTTTCTTTTACATATATTTCGGTCAGTATACTTAAAAGTATTTTATGTTTTTGTTTATAAAATTCTTCATGAATCATTATTATTTTGTTGGTCAGTATTCTGGTGCTCATGTGTGGCACACTTTTGTATGATATATGAGATATCACTACAATTAGTTACAAAATTTTATGATCATGTTCATATAATTTTAGGGTGTTCACTGAACACCCTGAACACTACCACCCTCCGCCGATGCATACAACAAGCTCTAACAAAATGATTAAGCTTTTCTATCCCTCGCAATTTACAATAATACAGCTGCTGTTTTAATACAATCGCTGTTTTAATAAACCGAAAGGATGTTTGATAACAGTTCTGCAAGAACTTAAAGTTGTGTTGTAATTCTTTTGGTTCCTGTTTAAGTGGCCATTATCTCTGTACGGTGTCATTAGATTCTTCATTGGGGTATGCCGAATCTCAAAAGATGAT
This sequence comes from Villa cingulata, assembly GCA_951394055.1. Taxonomy (NCBI): domain Eukaryota; kingdom Metazoa; phylum Arthropoda; class Insecta; order Diptera; family Bombyliidae; genus Villa; species Villa cingulata. The sequence continues at coordinate 29,634,873 of OX596020.1, read as the reverse complement.
TTATTTTTAGAATGAATGTATTTTATAACTTACCATCACATGCATTTTTAAATACTCGCCTATCGTGTACAGAACTTGGAGATCCTACACTCAGAGAAAAAATATATTTATACTACCTATATTTTTAGAGAACTTTAATATACTTAGTTGGAAATTTTAGTTGCGAAGAATATGTTACATGGTGTAACATATTCGCTTTGAATATATTTGTAGTTACTACTCTTGTAACAATTGGTATTTTTTCAACCATATAATATTTATCAAAACTATATCAATGATTTTATTAAACAAATAATATAGACAGAACTAGAAAATAGACAGAACTATTTACACATTTACCCCAATTGAAGACATTGTTGCAGAAAACATTTTTTATTTATAAATGTGTTTACTAGAATCATACATCATAATTATTACAACTAAGAACATAGTTGTCCTAATTAACTCCTTAGGCCTGAAACACATTAACATGCAGTGCAGTGCAGTGCAGTGCTGTCAAATTTAGAACAAATAGTATTATATACGTCAATTCACATTAAATGCAGTGCAGTGCAGTTAGTTGCACACTGCACACTGCATTTAGTTGACAGGTGTTTACTAATTTACTTATGTGTTCTGTGTTCATTATCATATACATTGTTGCGGCACAGGCTTTTAATTGCCGGGATACAATTTAACTTCAAATTAATAGTCTGAAATTAATTAAATTATTTGCCCAAGTGTATCACCTGTGCAAAGAAAATAGTGTTCAAGTGGATCACCTGTACACTGATTATATTTTTGATATTTTTACAGTGCCTTTGGCAGCCTCACCAAAGGAAGAAAAGATAGGCTTGTAATCACTGTAAAACAGCTACTAACTTTTATTGATTTTCGACAAGTATTTATACAAAATTATTGCTTACTTAATCAATAATAATATAGAACAGATATGTCATAACTTATTACTAATATGCAGTTAACTATGTAAAAGGTCATTATAACTACAAAAATTCATATATTTGTTTACAATAAAAATTCTTATTCTAAATGCTTAATTTATTTAATTAAGTTTGATGAACCTGCAATATATAGTATCATATAATAAAATTTAAAGGTAGCATTTCCCATATATTAATACATTATTTATATTTCATATATGTAATAATATTCATTACTCAAAAGTAGGTCATTTATATGGTTAATGCAATACTATTTCTTGTACCTAACTTAATATAATAATAATTTTTTTATAATTTACCATTATATGCAATTAATACGAAAATCAGAATAAAGAAAAGTGAGAAAAAAAACTAAAATTCATAATTCTGCTGATTCATCAAATTCTATGGTTCATCGTATTATACGTATTATAATTTTATTATAGTATATTTTTTTTTGTAATTAATACAAGTTCTAATTATAACTATATAAGTATATATACTATATACAGGGTGTCCGGTTTCGGGTGGTCATCCGGCACACAGTAGATAGGTTTCAACGATACAAACAAAAAATCGTTGTAGAGGGAGGGGGGTAATCTCAACCGTTTAGCCGCTAGAGGGCGATGAAAATTTTTCGCACTCAATCTACGAAACACCCTTTAATAACTACGGTGTACTAGCTAGAAGAATCTGGTCTAAAAAAAAATCTGAAGGAAACTCCCCCCTCTCTTCAATGATACCTAATATGCTTCTCTACGTTCTTTGTTTCAAGAGTTATTGTGTTTCAAAGACAGAATTTAGTGATTTTTTGCAATTTTTTTCGGAGATAATACAGGCTGTGGAAGTAAAGAGCCCTCTTTAAGGCTCTGTTTGTCTCGGCGAGACCTATCTACTGTGTGCCGGATGACCACCCGAAACCGGACACCCTGTATAACTATTGTCCGTTCTTAACATTCTCCCCCCCATTGAACTCCTGTTCAATTGTCATTTGGTCGACCCAATTCGAATCTTTCTGGATGAAGCCGTGGTGGAGGAGTTGATTTGAATGATTGCTTCTTCTTATACTGCCGCAATTTGTGTTGAACGATATATATAATTACCACTAATAAAATTCCAAGCGTGATATATCCTAAGGAAAATTAATGCACATCATTCCTTTGACCTAGCTTAACTAAGTGTTCATGATCTTTAAGGTTGTGTAGTCTTTGTTTTAGTTCAGCTATATCAGGCAGGGTTACTTGATCTGGTGCTGCTTCGGGTAGTCGATAAGGCTGCTGAATTAAGTTGGTGACGTTGATAGATGTAAGGAACGAAGTTGTGATTGAGTTGACATGTTCAGTTCGAGCCTGGATCGTTGTTGTCTTATCTCGAAGAATACAATGCCAATTCTAAAATGCCGGATCCATTTAAAACATGCTGAGTTACATTTCGACCACACAAAATGGTTACAGTGGTTGTGGCATTCACGGCGTAAATCCATCGGTTGGGCTGATATAATGGAATCCATGAAGTTGACTCTACTGTGCTTGTGAGTAAACAAGTATGTGGTATTTTAGTTTGGGTCAAAATACCCATTTCACATGCACTGACGGCTGATCCCTCTTTGTACAGTGGATGACGCTGGATACATAAATAAGTGGAATTTGTAGATATACGACATTTTTCCAATTCTGTTGTCGTTATAGAATAATACAGATCTCTATGTAGATTGACTAATAAGTAATTACTGGATGGCCTTATCGCGACGAATGTATCATTGATCTTCGTTGGAACTGATGTTACGTGTAATAGCTCGAAGGTTTCCATTGAAACTAAAGGCAGTCTCAATCGAAAGATGATGCAATTGGCTGCAATATAACCTTCCACAGTCATTAAGCGATAAAATGCTAGTATGTTCTCTATTAGCGCTGATGATGGTGAACAACTGTTGTTGCAATTGACAAGGTGTTAACACCATTGGGTTAAGTTTTCCATGATGAGTATCCGTGACAACGTCAAGTAATACATTTTGCATCTGACGATAATGATTGATTGCTAGTATTAGTTGAGTTGCTAATGCGTTGAAACTTTCTATTATTCGTGCATCTTTATATTCTGTTTGGATTATATCAATATGCTGGTTGAAACGTTGCATCTGGAGCTTCATGACGTTTTGTGATTGATTAAATATGTTGACTGTAGAATCTATTATTGAGGTTTGATTTTTTTGTAATTCAAGTAAATGTTGTTGATTGCCATCAATGTTTTTTATGGTTTCTGACATTCGTTCTGCATATGATTCATCAAGTACTCCAAATAATGTGTTAGCGATGTTTCCCACAATATCGAAAGGTGATCGTTTATATCTTCGCTGAAACACAAGTAGTTCATTATTGTTCTTAATTTCTGCCATTGTATTGTTGAACTCATGCATGGTAAGATTACAAGTTCGAGTGTCTCGTAGTTTTAGACAAATAGTTTCTAACTGTGCTATGCCTCTCATTATGTGATTATATCCGTCCCAATAGCTCGACATATTGAGATAGACAATTAATTTCCATTCGTCGGTGATTAACTTCGTTAAACCAATATGTTCAAAATATAACCCTGGCTGGGTAGTAAATGGTTTTATAATCGTTTGAGTTAGACTTAACATAGGCAGAAGTAGACACGTGGTTAGAAACAATCCCGGACCAGTATTGATTCCCTTACGCCTCCTTTTGTTGGTGTTAGGGTCCTCCTGTTTCTGATCAGGTGATGCCTCTGCATCGTCAGTAATATTTTCATCTGCTGGTCGCTTTACTCCCTGTTGAGTATCACCGATGGGATTATAATCTTCCACCACAGTCGATTCTATAGGTAACGGAGCCAATCTACTTATTGGTCTCTTAAATATGCCTGAGGCGGTTTTCACGTGGGCCACACGTACGAGGCCATCGGCACCATAAATCACATCTACGATCCTACCTAAAGGCCATGATAGCGTACGAACATTGTCTTCCTTCAACAGAACCATCATTCCCGGTTTAGCATTACCTTGTTGTTGTTTCCACTTATGCCGATGTTGTAACTCGGATAAGTATTCTTTGGTCCACCGCTCCCAAAACTCACGTTGTAGAGTGGACACTAGTTTCCAACGATATAAGAGATTTCCTTTTACTGGCTTCGCATGAGCATCTACAACATTCGTAAGTGGCTCACCCACTAAGAAATGTCCAGGTGTAAGAGCTGACAAATCATTCGGATCTGTAGACAGAGGAGTTATGGGCCGTGAGTTCAAAATTGCCTCAATTTCAGCCATTACCGTCGTAAGTTCTTCGTAGGTAAGAGCTGCTTCCGTAATACTGCGTTTAAACAGGTTCTTAGCTGATTTTACCGCAGCTTCCCACAGTCCGCCAAAATGGGGAGCACGAGGAGGGATGAAATGGAAATCGATGTTGTGCGTTCACCCCGAGTTCGAACCTAATGAAATAATTTTTGAAACAGATAATAGACGCAATAAATTGGCTCAAAAATTCTTACAACACAAAGTATTAAATAACAATGAAATTACAATTACCACTAATAAAAGAAAAGTTCATAAACAAAAAATTAAATCTAAACGAAACCTTTCAGGTCCATCCAAGAATTCCGGGGACAAAGGATAGAAATACACGACTTAACCGACAATAAAGGACTTCTCCCCCTAAAATTAGGAAATTCAAGAATTATTAAAGGGTATTCTAAATTATTACACATAGTTAATATAACCGAGTATGAGGTAAATGCAGATATAATAAATAAAAATATACAAAACTTGATCAATCAAACCAGTAATCATGAAACAACAACAATCCATATCAAATTATTTAAATAATCTCAGAAATAATTTATTGACCGAGGTCAGCAAGTTAGATCAGATACTTGTTCTTAATCAATACTTCTATCAAATAATAAATGATATAGATCTCTTAAATGAACACATTGAAGACATTTCCGAATCAATAATTATGGCAAAAATAAAAATAATTTCAAAACACATACTTCATCCTGAAGAACTGCATTATATTCACGAAATTTTACAAAAGGAAAATATTCAAATTACATCCAATGAAAACTTATATGAATTACTGGATCTACAAGCTTTTTATAGTTCAACAAACATCATATTCGTTATCCAAATTCCTTCATTTTATTCAGAAAAATTTTCGGTGTATCACCTAAAAGCATTACCTATATACAACTCCTACAGTATCCCCTTAAATTCACCCTATATCCTATTGAACGATCATACATACCAGTACATGAACGAACCATGTCCTGTGATTAATGACATAGGTCATTGCAAAAAGACAACTTTAAAAGACATTTCTTCAGATCAATGCATACCAAATATAATAAACGGTGAAAAAGCACATTGTAAACTAATTCAACAAGAAATTGAAGATGAAGCGTCATTAATAGAGCCCAATTATTTGGTAGTTATTAGTCAAGAAGAAGTACTTATTCAAAGTACATGCAATCTTAAAACAGGAACAAGAAAGCTTAGAGGAACCTCACTAATTCATTTCCAAAATTGCACAGTTATAATAAATGGTATCGAATACACTAACAAGGAAACGTCGTATTGGGATATTATCGAGATAATCTCCACACTACACAATGATATTAACAACACGGAAATTATACAAAAATTCAGCTTTACGAAATTGAGCAGTTGGACAATAGAAAACTACAAAGCGATCGATCTTTTGAAAGTTGAAACTAAAAACTCTTCAGTTCATACATACTCAATTATGGGAGTAATTATTACATTGATCATCATATATGCAGTTCTCAAAATAAAAAAATATATAACAGATAAAAACAAAATCAATCGCAATAATCCAGAAAAAATATCAAAACCAAACGAAACAGTAAATTCCAACGTAACGTCGCCAAATCAGCTAAGATGGCCTTCGCTTCATTCTATCGAGGGAAGAGTAAAGTTACCTGTCCATGTGGTAACATGAAACTTTTGTTTTTTTGAAAAACTTAATAATATATAATACAATAATATATAAAAATATTATAATAAAATTTATAAATATTATAGTAACTTAAAAATTTTAGAAGTTTTATTTTTTCCAAATTATAACAAAACCCGGCAAGGTTCGTAACTCGTGTACCATACTATCAGGCATAACATTTACAATATTAATTGTGAATGTATATGTAAATAAATGCTGAAGAAATAAAAAAGTCCAAAAAAATTTGTTTTCTATAAAAATTGTTGTTTATAGTTGCCTATGAAACTTTAAGCATAGACACACATGACGACATACTGACTGCTGCTCTAGATGGCTAGCACGGTAACTAGCTCGCCGAATGGGGCGGAGGTTTGTCACAGTTTGAAGCAGTAGAAGGTTGTGAAATCCTTCTACTTAGAATGCTTCAAATAACATAATGAGAAAAAAAGAATATACATCACCCACACGTTGACCTGAAATTTAAATGGCCCGCTCTGGCCCAGAAAATCAGCGAATACCATTGTTGGTCTGAAAAAGAAATGATGCCTCGCCCGACGATGATAAGGACTAACCCACCTCAATCAAACATAGTTTGCTGAAGAAAACTATGTTCCCATCCTTTCCTTAGATAAAAACGATTACTAAATCAAAAAAAATTGCAGCTGGATTTGAGAAGGGAAGGTGCAGATGCAAAAGCCAAATTTCAGAAATCTTACCAAATCATTTTATTATATATGAAAATTAATTAATATTCCTAAATTAGTATTCCTAAACATGTTCATGTATGCGTGCATATATGTATGTATACTTTCATATGCAGCATGAACAATTTTAGGCAGATTTTGGATATTTTTAATTTCATAAATCATTGGATATTTGAGTCGATCTCTTAAAATATTCCTAAATTTATTATATATTTTTTTTTTTTTTTTACTCCACGAGGGAGCATAACGCGTCCACAAAAGCCAAATATTCCTCACCAGCCTCTTCAGCTGATTTCATGGCATCCCAGCTTCTGCCAGTGCGCTCCGCCTCTAAGACACATCTTTTTCGGTAGCCCTGCGGAAACGCACCCTATCCTTATGATAATTTTTTTTATTTCTATCACGCTTTACTTATTTTAACTTGAGATCAGCTTAATGAATTACTGGTTGATTTTAATTTTTCATTTAATGTCTTTATATTAATTTTTGGTAATGTGTAATAATGCTTGTAAATTGTAATCATCTTTTATTCTGTGTTGTCCAGTGTTATTCTCGTCACTTTCTGCTAACTTGACAATCTGCAAGTTTCATATAAAATTTTGACAGCTCAAAAAAATCTGTTGGAGTTGGAGTGCGTTCATAAACGTTACTATAGCTAACTATAGTTAACCATAGTTATCATTTGTCGTTCAGAATGGTGGTGTTATAATAAAACATAACTACCAACATAAATGTTTAGCGTTCATAAACATCTGTAGTAAATTAAATTTTTAACTATTTGATGTCAAAAATTAACCATGCTCGAGAGCCTTCAAGTGGTACTGACATTGACAATAAAAAAAATCGTTTGTCATTTAATTTTGTGTTGAGAATTGTGAAAATGTCAATTTAACTTATTTGAAATTAATTAATTTTGTTTTAACCTTAATTTTTAAAAATTAATTAAATTTTGACAAACAAAAAATATAATAATATATATAAAAATTTTTTGAAAATTTTTTAAACTTGACTTGACAGCTGAATGACAATTTATTGCTACTACTGTGGTAAAAATCGCGTTCAAAAACTACTTGAAGTTAATAACTATGGCTGTAGTAGAACATAACTTTGCTTAAACTATACTATACCATGACTGTGGTTAAAGTAATGTTCATGAACGCACTCTTGGTATTCTGGTCCGAAAGTTAAAGTAAAAACCTGTTAATCATTTTTATGGTTATGTGTAGTGTAAATTTGTAAACAAAAATATTGTGATTATACATTGTATTCTATTTAGAATATAGTGAATAAACAAAGTTTATTTGGAAAATAATAAAGTAAGTAATTACCTATATTTTTCTATTTCAAAAGCTGTTGAATCCAGTCAACATAATATGACCAGAAAATAGAAAAAAAGAAAATATATGATTATTTAATTAATATAATAATAATAAACAACACAATAAGTAAACATAGAACAACACAAAATGTAAACATACAAACATAACTAAAACTACATATATCACAATTACAATAATATTTACGAAACACAAGAAAACAATAAATAGAACTATTTACACTACACAAATACATTAATAAAGACACAACAATATAATTAATTATAAAACACTACAATAATTACAAAATTATAACATTTAAACAGAAAATAAAATACAATATTACACAACACAACTCAAATATCACCAAAAAAAAAAATGTATTTTTTGGAAACACAACATATAATTACAGACAAATAACACAGATATTACAATTATATATATATATATATATATAAAAGACTTCACAAACACAACAAACCAAAACAGAACAATTTCACGACACTGCACAATTTTTTAATCAAATATCTTTTTAAAAAAAAAAATAAAAATAATAAATAATTAAAAAAATTAAATTGCTTAACCACAAATCACAAAAAAAAAAATTATCACCTGGGGGTCGATTATTTACTTTCGTTATAAATAACGATAAAGTAAAATAGCGATAAAGTAAGTGCGATTATGAACTCTCTACGATAAAGAGCTTTCGTGAGAGTTTACCACACGTTATTTTCAAATTCACCATACTATGTTTTACACACTGATCAACCACTATAATAAGATGTGACACTCTTTTTTTTAAATTTACCAACACAATTTATCTTAAGAATTATTTTTTAATTATTTTATTTTTTATTTATTGTAAGAATTTATTTTATAATTAAGAAATTTAACAAAAATGTAAAAACATTTGATACCAAACACAAAATTTTAAGTGTGATGCATTTACAATTAATTTTGTTTATTTTAGATATAAAACTTTTAATAACAAAATTTGTACTTTTTTTAATGAGTATACCCTGTAATAATGTTACATTTTCTAAAACGGTTGGAGTTTCAGTTCCATTTTGTTTGTCTCTTTTTTATACAAAGGCTCTTAATTACTATCGATTTTTAGCAAAACCGTTAAGTCCGAATGAATAACGGGATAAAGGTCATGAGAATTTTTGCTAACAAGTGCTCAGTGTCATTACTGTATGAATATAGATTTACTGTGGTTTACATTCTAAAGTGTAAACAAAAAAAATCAAGAAGCAGTGATATTAGAAGTACAGTGAAATTGTGAAAAATAAATAATACAGAAAGTAAGTTTTATAAATTATTGTAAATTAAATATAATATTATTAAATAATGTGGTGTAGAGTAAAAATATTTTAGGGAACAAATATAATTCATTTTACAATGTCTTTATAAATTTTTTAAATAAAAATTATGTACTTGCTTATACATAATCCCTTTCTTTTTTTATAATTATATTGAATATTCATATTTAATCATTCCGTAAGGAACAACGAAACTGAACGGACGTGTATTTTTTTTTTGGAGGTCTTGTGCAGAGTGAAATTAAATTAGTAAAAATAGTTAAAATAAATAAATAAAAATAAGTGAATGTTTAAATAAGTAACAATTAGTTTTGGAGTGGTTTAAAGTAAAAATAAATATTCAAGAACTGGTGAAAAGTGTATTTAATGGATTTTTCTTCTTATATGAAATAGAAATAGACGCCATTTGGATTAATTGACATAACAGTAGCCGTGCGTTCGCTTCCACCTCAATTAGTGTGGGAGCGAAGCATCATTTAAATTGCTTTTAAATACTAATATTTATTAATTAAATAATAAATATTTAGTATAAATTTAGTAATAGTTGAGTGTAAGTTAGATTTTTAATTAAATTTAATTTTACAAAAATCAATACTGTGTGAGGTTTTAAGCGTCAGTGTATATAACATTAGCCGTGCGTTCGCTGCCACCACATTTAGTGGGGGGCGATGCATTGTTGTATAAGTGGTGTAGTATAAAGGTACGATCTAAAATAGAGGGTGTTCATACCCGAAGTTGAAAAACAAAAACAAACAGGGTGAACCAAAAACACAGGGTGTTTAAAAACAGGGTGTTTAAAAAAAAATTTTTAAAATAAAAAAAAAACAACAACAACAAAATAAATTAAAATAAAATAAAATAAAATAGAATAAAATAATAAAGTTAAAATAAAAGAAAAGTGACTTGGAGAAGTAAATTAAAAACAATAATATAGAAGAAAAAGTAGAGATTTTTCCCTAAGTTATAGTATTAAACAAAGAGTAGTTAAGTAGAAGACAACAATGGGGCAGCCCCCAGGGGGCAACACTAACTCCTTCGCCCTACTGGCTCCTAAAGAGCCGAACAGTAGGAAAAGAGTAAAATTGAACAATATAAATACCACCATTTCAGTAAATTCATACGATTACCCAGAATTACCCTCAGGCAAAGTAGCCGATGAGGAGACTAAATACATAATAATACAAAGCCAGGTGCCAGATACTGATAAAAGCAATGACTCGACAAAACACTTCAAAAAATTGGAGACATTCAACGCATTCCGGGTGTTGAAGGCATTGCAAGGAATTTCTTTCGAAATCATTGAGGTTGACTGGAGGAATGATGGGCGTATCCAGCTCCTCATAAAGAACAAATATTATGCGGAAAAGTTCTTACATACCAGAGAACTAGTTCTGGGTAAAAACGTCACAGTTCCAATAAAAGTTGAATACGTAATGGGACTAAACACGTCCAAAGGTGTAATATGGTGCCCTCAACTTAGATATGTGACAGAAGAAGAGATACTGGAAAACTTCCCTGGACAGGGAGTGATTGCAGTAAGGCAGGTGTTGAGAAGGAGGAATGGTGCTACCGAACCTACTCCCTCTGGCACTATAATACTAATTTTCGATTCCCATAAAACTCCACAATATGTGAAAGCATGTGGAGTCATGCGTATCCCAGTTAGGGAATACAAAATGACCCCCATGCGCTGCCACAATTGTCAGTTGATGGGACACACTAAGAACAGATGTGGAGGCTCAGCGAGATGCGCAGCTTGCGGTGTCGACAAGGCAGACCACGGAGACGTATGCTTAACATCCTACTGCGTGAATTGTAAGTTGACAGGGCATGGTGCAGCAGACTCTGAATGTCCAAGTTTTATTCAGGAGAAGGAGATATTAGCAATAATGTCTAGCGAAAGATGCACGAAGTTTCACGCTAGGAAAAAATATTTCGAGCGTCATCAATTCAGCTTAGGACAACATGGTGCAACTAACAGCGTAGCAAGTAGATTGGGCATGGTATCCTACGCCCAAGTCGCAGCACAAAGTAGCGTAAGTATGCAAGCCACACCAATGACTAGCACGGACAATGACAAGTCAAAGAGCACAACAACAAACAACAACACATTGACAAAATCAAAAAATAAGAACAATAACAAAAAGACTGTGACTCAAACAGTACAAAACAAACAAGAAAACGTTACAAAGTCGCAAAATGCGCAAAAATCCCCTGTGCAAAATAGCACAGGCACAAACAGAACCCCCCCCCCCCCAAAAGAGGTTACCATCAGTAACCCAACAACTTCTAAAACACAAACACATTCCCAACCACAAACTCAAGACAACACAACAGTAGAATCAACCACTACAGAACAAACAAAATATTATATCTCAATGAAGGACATCCCCAACTTGACGGATTCCGTCAGAGAAAAACTCTGGAAATTCATTGACACCCAAGGTAAGAATTACCTTGGAACTCAACTTCCCTTCCTCACACTTATTCAAAATAATGAAAAAGTATGCATCCCTTTCCCCCCGTTTTTGTACAACAAAACCCACCAAACAAGCCGGTCAAAGGCCCAGACAACCAGCATATGGATGTCTCGGAGAGCAGTTAAATGCCTCCGAGTCCCCCATAGCTAAGCAGCCTGGCCTCAGTCAGCTATTTTGATCTCTTCAAAATAAGCTATGACCGATTTCAGTCAGAGCTCGCACGTACCATCTCGTGAGCTCACCTGCTTGCAGTGGAACATAAGAGGCTTTCGTGCTAACCAGCACAATCTAGAACTCCTGATAAGTCGGTACAAACCGCACATTATCCTTCTACATGAAACTTTATTTTTCCTGAACAACGGACCATCGAACTTTCGAGGATACACTTGCCACTTCTCTGGCAGTGATCCCTCGTATCGTTCACGAGGAGTTGGTATTCTTGTACGGTCTAGTTTAAGCCATTCACTTCTCGACATAGTCTCGAATTTCCTGAATGTGTCTGTCACCGTGCACACATCACCCCCAATGGCTTTCTCATCGGTATATATTACCGGAACCGACGTCATCGATACCTCCACTCTAGATAATTTTGTTAACCAACTCCCATCAGCTTCAATAATTGGCGGTGATTTCAACGCCCATCACCACTTCTGGGGGGATCACAGATCTGACCCTAGAGGTACAATTATTGCTGATTGGATACTTGAATCTGAACACATGCTACTAAATGACGGGGCCCACACCTTTGTGTCGCCGACTCACCTAACTAGCTCCGCAATTGATCTCACCCTGGCGTCATGCCATATAGCTAGCAATTTCTCATGGACAGTCCATGACAACCCAGAGGGAAGCGACCACTTCCCAATCATAATTAATAGCGTAAATAGGCTAGCGGTACAAAAATCTTCCATACGTTTTGCTGAAGAGAAAGCAGACTGGGACCTCTTTGCCCAATCAGCACTCAGGCTAAACGCTAACCTCCCTAAAAACATCAGTATTAACAAAGAGGCAGCCAGCATCAAAAGAATTATTAGATCTGCTGCAGACTTGTCTATGCCATCAGTACGACCTTCGATCTGTTATCAGCCTTACTGGCTCAACAGCCAACTAAAGAACATGATAAAACAGAAGAATTCAGCTTGGAAGAGATTCCAAAGAAATCCTACCAGAGATAACTCTACAACATTTAAGAGAATAACTGCCCAAGTGAAGCGGGAGGTGAAGAAAGCAAAAAAGGCCTCTTGGCAGGCATTCGCCAATTCGATAGTCCCATCTGACTCGCTTAGAGATGCATGGGTGAAGGTGAAGTGCCTGTATGGCAAACCACCTTCAGCCGTACTATCTCTTATGACAGTTGATGGAACGGTCTCCGATTCACTTGGTATTGCAGAAGAGTTTGCTTCCTCTTGGTCCTAAGTTTCCAGCGACCTTTGCCTATCGGAATCGGTTATCAACCAGAAATCTGCCTACTCGGTTGTCATGACTCATCATGTGAGACACAATCTTTCTTATCCGATCACGCTCGAGGAACTGGAGCAAACACTGAAGTCCTTCGGTGGCTCCACTCTGGGAGCGGATCGAATAAGTTACCGGATGATGAGAAACCTCCCGAGTGTTATGAAAATCAGAATAGCAGACCTGTTTTCGAACATTCTGGCGTGTGGAACTTTCCCACATGACTGGAAAATAGCCACACTGATACCGATCCCGAAGAAAATCTCAACTGCAAAGCGCGCACTGGACTACAGACCCATATCCCTTCTCCCATGTTTATCCAAAACATTGGAGAAGATTATGGGAAAAAGACTTCAGTTAGTGACTGAGGACCTGACGATGCCTGGACAGCATGGTTTCCGCCCAAGGAGAGGTACCATTACCCTCCTACATGACCTAGAAGAAGGGCTGGCTTCTTCCCTGCAGAAAGAGGTCATTCTAGTGTTGTATCATTAGACCTTAACAAGGCATATGACAGAATACCAGCCTGTTTCGTATGCCAAAAACTGACCTCTTGGGGCGTGGACCCGAATTTCGTAAAGGCAATCTATAGTTTCATGTCTCACAGACAGATCAAAGTTCGTACGAATGGTTATCACTCAAACCGTTATAAACTGGATAACGAAACCCCACAAGCATCACCCTTGTCCACTACGCTTTTGGTCGTTTACCTGGATTCACTTCTAGTGGAACTAACAAGATATCCCAATATCAAAGTGCTGGCATACGCAGACAATATCTTGCTTAGTGACACCTCATGCACCCCAGAAACAACCAGTCAACTCCGAGGAGCCTCAGAATTTTCCCTTAAAAAAGGAAGAAACCAGCCCCGAGGTCTACCGGGCGCTGCACGCGCAGTTATGTGAGGAGTTCTGTGGGAGGCTGCTACTGTACACTGATGCCAGCAAGTCCGCTTCTGGCGTCGGTTTAGCAGTAGTCAGCAAACGCATGAAGTCTGGATTTAGGACGGTGACTCAGAGAAGACTACCAGTAGGAGCTCAGGTATTTGACGCAGAATTGGCTGCAGTGTGGATCGCTGCAGCCATGAGGGCGGAAAATAACAGAGCTTCGGTGATCTTCACTGATTCCCTGTCGGTTGTCCAGGCTTTAAAGAATCCAGGAAACCCAGACCACTTGGTTTCCAGGATCAGGGCATACATCTCTCGTTATGACACACATGTAGTATGGATCCCGGGGCATGTCGGTATAGAGCAGGGGTGTCCAACTTATAAAGCCCCAAGGGCAAAAATTAAAGCCTTGAACGTGGGTGCGGGCCATATAATAATACTTCAATTTGAATTTTAAATTTTGAAATATCAATAAGAACCAATGTAGGATAATGTTATTAATAAAACCAAAAGTAGTATTATTTCTTTTTATTGCTTAAGTATGTACATATATGTTTTACATAAATAAGGAAAATATTTTTATCATTCAATACAAACATTGCAATGACAATCAAAGTGGATATTTAGTGCGAACATTGTGGTCGATCAGCTGCGTCCACCAAGGAACGAATATCCACCTCTAATTCCGTTGTGGCCAACCTCATGAGATGAAGTAAAGACACATCTGAAAGCTTATTTCTATTTTGATTTTTTATAAACTTCATCGACGAAAACACACTTTCACAGAGGTACGTGCTTCCAAACATTGATGACATTTTTAGTCCAAAATCTCGTAAGTTTGGGAATCTCTTTCTAGGCAGCAATTTGAAAAAATCATGAGCCTTTTCTTGTCTGGTCATTAGAAACATGTCAGCTTGCATATCACACAATTCAAGTTGTAGGTCAGGTGGTTGGTCAAGTGTAGGTTGGTCTTCGATTGTAGCTCCAAGAGGATTATTATAAAGCAGTAAACTAGTTTTGATACTTTCAATTTCCTCGAATCTTGTATTGAACTCATCAATTATTTCTTGGATTTGAAAACTGCAGCTTGAAAAATCGTTGTCTTTGAAATCAAAGGCTAACTGAAGACAGCAAGGAAAGTGTATCAAGTTTTTTTTTCCAAAGTATGTTTGAAAACTATTAACTTATTGCGAAACCCATTGATGATACCAATCAAATCTGATACTGTTTGGTTTTTTCCTTGAAGACTCGAGTTCAAAAAGTTAAGATGATTGGTCAAGTCTGTTAGAAAAACTAATTGAACTAAAAATTCTGGATCTTCAAACTTCTTTTCAAGTTCAGTGGTGTCAGATGGCACATATTTATTGAGGAATACAGGAATTTCCTTTCTTATTGCAAAAAATCGTTCCATGCACTTTCCTGCACTCAACCATCTTACATGGTTGTATAATAGTAAGTCTCCATACTCGGCCTCTGTGTCTTGTAGAAACTGCTTAAGTTGTCTTAAGCTTTCTTTAACCTGGTAAAGCAACGATTTTTCTACTTGCTCACCCATGTCAACAATTCTTTTTTGTATGGTTTGATGTGAAAGTGCAACTGATTCAAATTTCTCTGCTATTTTAGAATCTTCAAAAGCTTTCGCCATTTCAATTGCACATTTTTTAATTAAACTGCCATCAGTAAAAGGTTTTTTTGCCCTTGCTAGCTCAAGGGATACGGCATACGATGCATACAAAGAATGCGTTTGAGAATGTAATAATTTACTAAATATACCAGTTTGTTGTTTAAGCTTCTTCTTCAAATCTTCAACTACCATACGCCGACTTTCATCTGTATATGCAGCATATTTCTTTTCGTGCATTGTTAAGTAATGTCTTCTCACATTATATTCTTTAGGCACTGAAACACATTGCATGCACACTAAACACTGCAGCTTTCCATTATGGTGAACAATCAAATAATCACTCTCCCAACTAGACATGTAACTTCTGTTTTCACTATCAGTTTTACGTTTTACTGATTTTACGTTTTTACTCATTTTTGTACCAGAATTAAATTTTAACTAAAGAATAAAAAATTAAAAGGCAATTTATAACATTAGTAAGACAATAAAAATGTAAAAAAATTAACGTGTGCGTGTAATAAATGACAAACCGACAGGCGAGAGACGACGAGTGTCATTGAAAGAATCTGATAATCACTTGTAAAAATGAAACATGTTTTACGAAAATGGTTGTATATGCTGATATTTTTCGAAATGGATATTGTCTATGTTGATCAAAACTATTTTTTTCAATATTTCATATAAAATTTTAACACGCCATCTTACATATAGAAGAGAAAATAAATTTTTCGAAACTGTGGTTGGTATAAGTATAAGAGTATAATTGGTATAATCAAGTTTGCAGTACAGCGGACAGAAAAAGGATAGCGCTATAGAATTACTTGTGTAAAAATGAAAGAGATGTGAAAAATTTATAGCAGATTTCTTCATACTTCTCATTTTGTATAATAAACTTTCGCGGGCCGCCAGTTGGACAACATTGGTATAGAGGGTAACGAGAGGGCAGACCAGGCAGCCAAAGCAGCCATTGGCGTGGTGGAAGAGTCTGTCCTTCTCGTCCCTCCGAACCCGAATGTTATATTTGGGATCGGTCTGAACCAATTGTACAAGCGAAGACTGGCTAGGTTTCAAGACATTGGTTCGGACACCACGCTGGAGTATCTTGAGATCAACCCGGACCTCAGGGCTCCAAGACTCAACCCTGCGTTGGGTAGAGCCCGGCAGACTTCATTGTTAAGATTAAGAACTGGTCATACGAGGCTGACCCATCCCTTCTCGTTAAACAGGGGGGAAGGGTCGACCTGCCCTTGTTGTAGGAGCTCAATGCACACCAACGCGACGAAACTTTTGACAGACTGTACGGAGATTACTGACAGACTGGCAAGACTGAGACGACAAGGAGTGAGTAGAGGGGAGTTGTTGGATCCCTCACAGGACGGAAACTCCACTCTATTCACTCTACAGACACATTACAGACTGACAAACAAATTATAAGACTAAATACTTTACAGGGAATAAAAAAGAGGAAGAAAATATAGTAAAAACATAGTAAAAGACAACACTTAATGTAAAAACTTGTAAATAAAAATAATAATTTTTGTTTTGTAATTATAAAATGTAAATAGAAAAAAATAATTAAATAAATGTTGTATATATCTTGGTTAAAAACTAAATTTTGTATGGAGCAGTGGAGCCGTCACCATTCTATCTCACTCTGAGGTGGATGGAATGATGGTGTGGCCTTGCTCCATACAAAATAAACACTAGTATAAGTCTTTAAGTACTAACTTAGAAATAAGTTTATACTAACAACAATAGGTGTAAGAAGCTGGATACAATGGATGTAAGCCTGTGGAGCCGCTATTGTCTTTACACCACAAAAGGGTAAAGGGAATAGGGTGGCCGCGCATAACATAAATTGTATCACGGCAAAAATAGAAGGAATTTAAATAATATGTAAATAATATGTAAAAAGATCGCCAAAAGGCCCTGGTGGGTCATGGTGTGGGCAGGAGGGAGGCAGTTTACTGACCTCTCTCCTAATAAATTAAATTAAATTCAATTCATATTTAATATGAATATATAATATAATTAATTATTATAAAGTTGTAAATTTGATATGTGATATATCTATATTAAAAATACACAAGTAGTGAAAATATTTAATGATATTTTTTCTTGTATCCGGGAAAGAATAAATTATAAAATTTAAAATTCAAATTTTCATATATATTTGTAATGAGTTCTTTATTAATGTTATTTTAGTTAATAACATTTTCAGAAGTAAAGTATTAAAATAATTGATGTGTTTTTCAATTTGAAATTTGTTCATAATTTTATTATTAAGATTATTGAATATTTTTTAATATCTTTTTTTAGCAATATGAATAAATTCAAACAGACATTTGGATTTTACCATCGCGGCATTTTTATCTTTAGAAGATTCAGACGGAGATGAAAATGTCACCAATATGCGTGTGGAAAGAAGGTTTATAAGAGACCACTCTGATCCTCTTTCTTTACCAGCGGAGGAATTTAAAAATATTTTCAGATTTTCAAAAGATGGCTTTAGAGTATTTTTTGAGGATTTGAAAGTATTTTTAAATGATAGAAAGACGATCAGAGGTATACCGAAAGAGATACGTGTGCTTGCTGCTATAAGATTTTTCGCTACAGGTAAATCCATTAATAAGAATTACATATTTTTAATTTTCATAACTCAATTTTTATAGGCGCCTACCAACGTAACATCAGTCAGGACTTCTGTGTTGGCTTATCCCAGTCTGCACTTTCATCTTGTATAAAGGAAGTTTGCACGGCTATCATACGATATGATATGCAAAAACATGTGGTTAAATTTCCAACCACATCATCAGAAATAGCAATTACTAAATTGGGGTATACACCTAATGAAATAATTGAAATCAATAATTCATAATACACACGTATTTCTCAACAGGTTCTACCGTAAAGCAAACTTCCCTGGGATAATAGGTGCAGTTGATGGCACACATGTCCAAATTTTAGCCCCTTCGGAAAATGAGCATTCATATGTGTGTCGTAAAGGGGGACATTCATTTAATGTTCAAATTGTAAGTGAACTAGGCATTATAATAATTTCATTACACATAGCTAATTCAATTTTTCAAAGGTTTCTAATGCTGATTTAAAAATAATTGGCATAAATGCTCAATGCGGTGGCGTTGCACATGATGCACATGTGTGGTTATCCTCACGATTGTATACACACATGAGGGCTAAATATGAAAGTGGTATGAGAGACACTTGATTAATTGGTAAATTTAATTTTTTAAATTATTTTAAATTTTTTAATTACTATTTCACTTATTTTTCAGGGGACAGTGGGTATCCGCAACAACCTTGGCTGATGACGCCATTTAGAGGCAGAAGAATAAGCACACGTCAACAACGTTATAATGATGCACTCGTTGTGACACGCGCATGTGCCGAAAAATGCATCGGCGTATTAAAATCAAGATTCCGTTGCCTTTCTCGACAGCGTATTTTAATGTATTCGCCTGTTACAGCTGGCAACATAATAAAGACTTGTGCTATTCTGCATAATCTCCTCCGTACGACAGACTATCCTGTCGAAGATCCTGTCGAAGCTGAAAATAATGAGGGAATTAATATCGACAACGGCAACAACGAAGGATTTGCAGTCAGAAATGAATTAGTTATGGCATATTTCCCCTAAAGTTTTTTAAAAGACAATATTTAATTTAAAGTGTATATTTATATAATAAAAAAAGTTAAAATACATTTACATGTGTCTTACATGCTATTAATCTTATAACTAATTTTTATGTCTACTTAATTTCTAGGTGTATTATTATTGAAATTTAATTGTACCAAGTGCTCGGCCACGCTAGATAGCCGATTGACTGCAGCTACTAGTTCTCTAAGCACCTGAATTTTCTCTTGCTTCAATTTTATAATGTCAGCATTTGCTCTTTCTGTTGCTTCCATATTCTTTCTACTTAAATCTAATAGTTCTTGTTTCTGCCTCCTCGCAGTTGTTGCTCTCCTTATAATGTTTGGGCGAGACGTTGAAGGAGCAAGGACTGGAGTTGAAGTTGTCGGCTAATGAGAAGACCAATATTAATTAAAACATATATTTGAAAAAAATTACATATCATTCACATATTCACATATCATTTTAGCGGCATTGAATTAAAAAATACTTTACCAGTGTGTTTGTAATTTCCACTTCTGCAGGAGGATTGTCCTCCATCAATACATCTAGCTCTGGTGCTTCGTTTTCCTTTGCGACAGCAGCGGCATTACTTTCCTGTAAAATTGTTTAAATTTAAAGATTGGTACAAATGACAAGTGTTACTTTCAAACTACCTGATCATCTGAACATATACCAATTTCGGTGACATTTTCGTTGCCGTAAATATGTTCAGAAGAGATTATGGCAATAATTTTTTCTTCTTCTGGATTTAGAGGCTTCCCAGGCACGCCGTTCACACCGGATCCTCCACTTCTTAAACTCCGGGCACGTGCTTTTGTTCGAAATCTAAAAAGCATGAAAAAATATTAAAAGTGTACACTAATTACTAATAATAAAAATGATTAAAAGCATATCTTGAATTTTTATTTCGCAAAATTCTTACAGAAGATCCCGCCAATATCTCCTCCATTCTGCTTTTGTTTTTGAAGTTCCTCCTAGGGCATTCAATTGCTGAGCCAGGTGCTCCCATTTTTCCTGCTGCAGACGTTTCCCTTGTATAGTTTCAAATCTAAAAAAGTGGAAAAGAAAGTAGAATAGTATTAAATTGGTAAATTTTAATAATAAATAATGTTTACTTACTTATCTCTAGCTAAGCTCTTATTGTTGAAGAGATGTTCTTTGTTCTTTTTTGCTCCATTCCTAAAAAAGTGCATATAGTGCAAATTAAAAATACATATAAATTTTAATATCACAACAAAAAAAAAGGCAAAATATGAATACTGTTAAATCCACCAAAAAAAATATAATATGAAAAAAATATTTTTTAATTTAACATTAATTGAGAAAGAAAGGTGCCGGTTCAAAAATTTTTAATAAAATAAAAACACAATGTTTTTCAATTTACGTTACAAACTTTATTTATATTGTAATCTCTTAAACCTAACAATTCAATATCTTAAAACTAAATTACAAACAATTCTAAATTATTTAAGTTAATATGTATGTATTTCCAAATAACTTTAATTCAATTTGTATAAAAAAATTCAATGTTAAAATTATATAATAATAATCATTGTAGTAATAAACATTATAACTTTATAAGGTCAGCATAATTTTAAGTTCATTTCCCATGTATAAGTATGTTAAGAAATTTGATATCATGTGAATATGAATATTACTAATAGGTAAAACCAATCACAAAAGTCAAAATAAAAAGTTATGAAATTTGAATATACAAATAAGGTAAACGACATGACCTACTTTTAAATATTAGTAATTAGACTTAGAACATTATGTAGTTAATAATATTATTGATTAATAAGCAATTTTTGTACTATAAATAAGAAGTTAATTAATAAAAGTTTTAGTTTATTGTTAGCAGTGAATTAAGCCTTTTTATTACTCTTGTTGAGGCTGGCAAGAGCACTGTTTAACAATCTTAATCCAAGTAGTGAACTTGAGCAACAATTGTTACCCTTTGATTGTGTCCAGGTACTGCACCTGAATACAACTATTAGTGCATAGGTTCTGCACCTATACACATAATCTATATAAACACGGCAATCAAAAGAGAGTGTCGTATTGAACATTGGTGACCCCGACGTGATCTTTCGGTAGAAGGTAAGTCGAAATGGCAGAATATGCAGACGTTTTCTTACGACAAAGTGAGATTGGGAAGGAGATCGAGCGAATGCTTGTGAATTTCAAAAAGGATTCAATCTCCAGAAAAACAAGGGAATATTTACAGAAACGATTAGTTTCTTTAGATGCATTGTGGCTAGAATTCAAGTCAAACCATGACCAAATTATGTTGACTCCAGAAGAAGAAAAGAAACATCCTTATTTTGCTAACAAATTTTACGATGAATGCAACACGAGGTACCGAAACCTCAAAGATATGATTACATCCATGCAACAAGGATTGAATGAACAACCTGTACCATCGAAATCGAAATCATCCACATTAAATTCATCAGACCACCACACTGAACGGAAGAGTGTGGCTAACAGCGAAGTACTTAGATTGATTAAAAGGCAGAAGGCATTAATGAGTACCATCACTCATTTATTACAAGGAATTGAAGATCAAGGACACATTGATCAGTCACCGTCATATTATGAACTCAAACTACAGTTGTTGAATCAGTATGAGAATGATGTTCGAAAAAATAATGAAGAAATTTGGGAATCAGCTGAGGCCGGTGAATTTCACGAATATACCATGGAACTATACCATACATTGTATGATTGGTTACAAGATACCATTATCTTGTTACATCACAAGTTGCGGAATTTAAAATCAACAGATGAATCAAGAGTCCAGCCAACGCTAGTAGCACCATCGACTACTTTGAACTTGCCAAAAATTACCCTGCCAACATTTGACGGCAACTACTTAAATTGGACACAATTTCGTGAATTATATACTCAGCTCATTCATCACAACAATACCATCAGTGATGCACAGAAAATGTTCTATTTAGTGGCAAATCTAAGTGGAGAAGCGCGTAGTCTGATACACCATTTGCCAGTATCAACCGAGAATTATGATGCAGCATGGACAATAGTCTACAATAGATATGACAATAAACGATTATTGGTCACTGCCTTCTTAAACAAGCTATTATCACAACCCAATTATCAAATCGAAAGCGCAGCAAGCATCAAGGCCTTACATGACACTACCAAGGAGTGTTTACTAGGATTAAAAAATCTTGGAATAGACATTGATAGTTGGGATCCAATTTTGGTACATCTTTTAATAAAACAGTTTGACAAGACAACCCATACTCTATTTGAACAATCTCTGACTACACCAAAGGAATTGATATCCATCAACAAGCTTCTCGACTTCTTGGAAACCAGATTTCAGTCTCTAGAAGCCATTGGAACAAGAAATTTTGGAACAAAATCAAATCTGTTCAATAAAGCAACCTCACTAGTTAACACAAGAAAACCAGATAACCATTGTATTTTATGTAAGCAAAATCATTCACTATACACATGCAGTACATTCCTAGCCAAATCACCAAGTAAACGATATCAGCTGGTACGAGACAATTTATGCATTAATTGTTTACGCCAAGGTCACATTGCAGCCAATTGTACATTGAGGTCATGTACCAAATGTAACAAAAAACATAACTCGTTGTTGCATCCAGACGATAAACTGCCACAAAGGAACCAATTACCACCGAAGATGAATTCAGAAGCGAAACCAACAGTTGATACGTCCAAGGCAAGGGACAATCCAGTATCTAAATCGATTACCTTATCAGTTCAACGGCATTCATCCCAGATTGACTATGTTCTGTTGAGCACTATTGTTGTATCCATCATAGGTCAAGACGGAAAGACAATGGAATGCAGAGCCATTTTGGATTCCGGGTCTCAACTTAATTTTATAACTGATAAATTGGCACGAAAATTATCGTTAAAGGAGAGCAAGGAAGAAATAAGGATAAGGGGAATAGGTCAAAAGGTACAACAAGCATACCGGCGAGTCAATATAACTATAAAATCGAAAATCAATGAAATTACGACCAACATGGAGGCGCATATTCTACCACAGATAACAGAGCCACAGCCCACTACTACAATCGACGTGTCAAAATGGTCCATACCAAATAATATACAACTAGCAGACCCACAATTTGCACAACCACAACGCATCGATTTACTGATCGGAGCCAAGAACTATTTCGAATTCTTATCCATCGGACAAATTAAACTTGGAAAAGGTCATCCCATGTTACAAAACACTGTATTCGGATGGATTGTCGCCGGCAAGGTAAGAGATATACCTTCGTCGGAAGCCGTATGTGGAATTTGTACGCACGATGAAGGCAAGCTAGAAGACCAAGTGGAAAAGTTTTGGAAATTAGAAGATGGGGACCAAGCATCAAACCCTTTGACACAAGCTGAGATTCAATGTGAAGACCATTATAATCAACATGTGCAACGTCATCCAAATGGACGATACGTAGTTAAATTACCATTTTTGAAGGATCAAAGTGCATTGGGGGACTCTAAAGAAGTAGCTCTAGCGCGACTACGTTCAGTAGAGAGAAAATTAAGATCCAATCCAGGACTAAAAGCGGCATATGTTGAGTTTATGAAGGAATATGAAGAGTTAGGACACATGGAAAAAATAGACTACAACAAAATAACAAAACCACATTACTTTTTACCGCATCATTGTGTCATCAAACCAGACAGCACGACCACCAAGGTCAGAGTGGTGTTCGATGCGTCAGCAAAGACCTCCAGCAATATCTCATTGAATAACGTACTCCATACAGGTCCCAAATTGCAGGATGAACTACTATCCATCTTACTCAGGTTTAGATTTCCTCAATTCGTATTTACAGCAGACATCGAAAAGATGTATCGTCAGATCCTGATCCATCCCAATGACAGGAAGTATCAATTGATTTGGTGGAGAGAAAATGAACAACTGCCAATAAAATGCTATCAATTGACTACCGTTACATACGGCGTAACCACAGCTCCATACCTTGCGATAAAATGTTTACAACGAGTGGCCCTAGAAAATAAGGACAAAGCACCACTAGGGTCTACATGTTTGAAAAGAGATTTTTACGTAGATGACCTAATGACAGGATCTGACAGTCTCACGCAATCACTTGAGATGCAACATCAAGTAAACAAAATATTGAGCGCAGCTGGTTTTAAACTGAGGAAATGGTGTGCCAATCACCCAGCCTTATTACGAAATATTCCGCCTGAGGATAGAGCATTACAAGTAGACATTGGAAATGATGACAATTGTACAATAAAAACATTGGGTTTACTGTGGCACCCGCATACAGATGAATTTCAAATCACAACCATGACAGAGCAAGAATCAAAGGTGACCAAACGAAAAATATTAACAGATATAGCACATTTATTCGATCCGTTAGGAGTTATGAATCCGATAGTGATCACGGCCAAATTAATTCTACAAAATTTGTGGGCACTCAAAATAAATTGGGATGCTGCCATTCCAATGGAGTTACATTGCAGATGGATGAGATTCCGAGAATCACTAAAATTATTAAACAATATTAAAATACCACGACATGTCATAGGAGGCAGTCCAACGGATAATATGCAGCTTCATGTTTTTTGCGACGCGTCAGAAAGGGCATATGGTGTTGTGGTTTACGTACGATCAGTTCATAACGATGGAATAATTCGAGTCCGACTACTATGTGCCAAATCTAGGGTCGCACCAGTGAAACAAGTTACTCTGCCACGATTAGAGCTCTGTGGAGCAAAATTAGCCGCAGAATTATTGGATCGAGTAAAGAAGGATTTACAATGGCAACATCCATGTTACCTGTGGACAGATTCGTCCATAGTTTTGGGCTGGATTAACTCTCAATCAACAAACTACCAAACCTTCGTAGCAAATCGAGTTGCTACAATACAAAAACTAACGATGGCAACTCAGTGGAGACATGTTCCGTCCAAGTTCAACCCGGCAGATCTCGTATCAAGAGGAATGCAGCCTGATAAGTTCAAGGAATGCAGTTTATGGTTTTATGGCCCGCTGTTCTTAAGTGGACCAGAGTCAAGCTGGCCATCCACACCAACCGGTGTAGAACCAGACCTAGAAAAGAGAAGGTCCAAGGTATGTCTCACTATAAGTGAAGAACGTCAGGCATTAGTAGCACAGATTGACCACCACAATTCATGGAAACGGCTACAACGAATTGTAGCGTATATGGTACGATTCACCTCGAACAGCAGGGAACGAGATTACGAGAAACGACAACTAGATACATTAACAGTCGACGAGCTAAGCAAGGCAACAAAATTAATAATCAAGGAAACTCAAGAAGAAGGATTTCCAGAAGACGTTGCAGATTTAAGAAAGCATGGAAGTATTAATTCAAGTAGCTCATTGGCATCATTACAGCCCTTCATCGATCAAAATGGACTCATACGTGTAGGGGGAAGATTAGCCGAGGCTAATTTATCATACGATGCGAAACACCCTATTTTGTTACCATATAACCATATCATTACACGGTTAATTTTCATTGACAACCATATTGACAACGCCCACATAGGTCCACAGGGATTACTATCGACTATACGACAGAGATTTTGGCCAGTCAAGGGCAAAACGACCGCCAGAAATGTAGTGCAGAATTGTGTCAGATGTGCCAGGGTTAAACCGAAACTTTTAACTCAACTCATGGGAAACCTACCATCCACTAGAGTGCAACCCGGTCGACCATTCATCAATACTGGTGTAGACTTCTGTGGTCCATTTTGGACCCATCTGAAAATACGAGGCAAGAAACCATTGAAATCATACGTGGCCGTATTTTGTTGTTTTTCCACAAAGGCTATCCATCTTGAAGTAGTTAGTGATCTTACAACGGAAAGCTTTATAGGAGCGTTGAAACGATTTGTTGGACGTCGAGGATACTGTAGAAATATATACTGCGACAACGCCACTAATTTTGTCGGAGCAAGGAATCAATTAACTGAACTACAAGACACCATATATTCATCTCAAGCTAAAGAAAGGATTTCAACATTTTGCACATCGAAGAATATCGATTTTCATTTTATTCCTCTACGTGCTCCACATTTCGGAGGCCTGTGGGAAGCCGCCGTTAAGTCTGCGAAGCATTTGTTCCAGAAAAGTCTAGCAGCCGCTGCCTTAACATATGAAGAACTATCAACTGCTATGGTTGAAATAGAAGCAATTCTAAATTCAAGACCCTTGACGCCAATGTCTAATGATCCCAACGATTTAGCAGCTCTAACCCCTGGACATTTTCTCATTGGAGAACCATTGACGGCATTGGTAGATCCTCACGCCAATCCAACCAAGCGAAATTTGTTATACCGCTGGAAATTAGTATCACAGTTGAAGACAGAATTCTGGCATCGTTGGCGGAAGGAATACTGAAGTGAGTTACAATACCGTCATAAATGGACCAAAATAAACGACAATGTAGAACCTGGATGATGGTCGTCTTAAAGGAAGACAATGTTCCTGTTCTATCTTGGCCTTTAGGCCGGATAATCAATGTAATAAAAGGAAATGATGGGCTAGCAAGAGTAGTAGACGTAAAAACAGCTACGGGAATATTTCGCAGACCAATTGCCAGATTAGCACCTTTGCCAATCAAAACAGGAATCGAAGAACAAAAATGTTTATCACAAGAAGCTGAATCGATGAAAAAACCTCCATCAGATGCAGATTCGAAACACGAAGAAACTCAACCACGAAAGAGACGACGGATGGGTGGACTTAATCCTGTGAATCTATTTCTCGTAACATGTTTCCTACTGCCTCTCATAGTTTTCGGACAAATAACGGTTAAACCATTCAACAACCAACCAGGACTTTATTTCGAGGGCATGGGACTACAAAATTAACATCTAGTGATTGGAATTTAGTAGTGTATTTTAACATGAATCCATACTGGAAGGAACTGGAATTCTTATCACACGGTGTAAACCAACTACAAGCGATTTGTCGCTCCAAGTTAGATCATACCGCATGCAATGACACCGTTATCCAGTTTCTCAGGGTGATAACCGAAATTAATAACACCAATGAATTATTATCCGAACATCCACCAGGACGACGTAGAAGATCGCCATTCAACTTCGTCGGAAGCATCGCCAGATCACTGTTTGGGGTGTTAGATTCAACCTATGCAGAAGATATGTCAAAAATTATCACTAATGTAGGAAATAATCAGGATCACTTGATGATGTTGATTAAAAACCAAACCACGTTAATTGATTCTACCACTAACGTTATTCAAAAATCACAAGAAGGTATTCAAAAACAAGTAACCGAGTTCAACCAACGTATAAATCAGACAATAATAGCCGTAAACAACATTGAATCAGAAATACAAAGGCAAAATATTTTAGAGGTTTTCAACGAACTCTCGATGCGACTGTTCCTTACAATTTCTCACTTCCAGAGAATGCAGTCAGTCTTATTAGATGTAGTTAGTCATGCACACCACAGCTGAGAGAACAACTCGCCGTAATCAAGGACCATCTGCCACCAAACTTGCAAATACCAGCAGCCAATAGTCAATTATTAGAATTGTATCAATTAATGGCAATTAAAAGCAGAATAACTTCAACCGAAATCATCTTTCGATTGCAACTTCCATTGTTAATGCAGGAAACATTTGAAATGTTCCATTTGGTTCCGATTCTCACCATGATCAATCAAACATTCCTGATATTAAAAACTCGAAGTACATACTTGATCACAAATTTGCATCGAGACGTATTCTACCCACTTTCAGGCGAAGAGCTATCGCAATGTTACCTAATGAAAAATTCAGTGCACGTTTGTAAGCTAAACCACCTATTAGGTCGCAAAAATACACAACAGGACGCATGTGAACTTAATCTATTAACACAATCGTCAACACCACCAGCATGCACGTTCATTCCATTAGAAAGGGTTCCCCGATGGACACAACTACTGGCCACTAATCAATGGATGTATGTAACAAACGAAGAAACTATAGTAAATGTTATGTGTGGTCATACGTTAAATAGAACAACGATTAGTGGAGCCGGTATAATGACCATAACACAAGGATGTATAGTCACAGACGAGGCTACCACTATTCACTCACACAATATTGTCTCAACATCTCTAGCAGCATCATTTGTTCCAACTAAGAATATCACCGCTAATCTACCCACTAAGGAACTCACAAGGTTACTTCTACCTCCAATAGACCAACTCAATATTACAGATGATATAAATGCATTACGTCAACGCATCAAGGAACTGCAGAATAACGAAAATCTAGAACCAATTAATGCACTGCACAAGGTACATCATTTAACAGTCAGCTATGCTTGTTTGAGTGCAGTCACCATAATAATGATGTGGTTGATATGGAAAAGGTGCAACATCCGACCTCATAAATCACACCCTACTCCAGCGCATCGATAGGAAGGTGGAGATTTTGAATTTCAAACAACAGCATAACAATGTTGAACTAATAGTTCAACGAGCGGGAGAATGTTCAATGTTATGTTAAAATTATATATAATAATCATTGTAGTAATAAACATTATAACTTTATAAGGTCAGCATAATTTTAAGTTCATTTCCCATGTATAAGTATGTTAAGAAATTTGATATCATGTGAATATGAATATTACTAATAGGTAAAACCAATCACAAAAGTCAAAATAAAAAGTTATGAAATTTGAATATACAAATAAGGTAAACGACATGACCTACTTTTAAATATTAGTAATTAGACTTAGAACATTATGTAGTTAATAATATTATTGATTAATAAGCAATTTTTGTACTATAAATAAGAAGTTAATTAATAAAAGTTTTAGTTTATTGTTAGCAGTGAATTAAGCCTTTTTATTACTCTTGTTGAGACTGGCAAGAGCACTGTTTAACAATCTTAATCCAAGTAGTGAACTTGAGCAACAATTGTTACCCTTTGATTGTGTCCAGGTACTGCACCTGAATACAACTATTAGTGCATAGGTTCTGCACCTATACACATAATCTATATAAACACGGCAATCAAAAGAGAGTGTCGTATTGAACAATTTCAATTATACAATAATATTTCAATTAACCGGAAATAGTTATGCAATTAATTTTAATTAAATATACTATAAATCGAATAAATTTTGAATTTATGAAATATAAAATTTACTTTAATTTATAAATTTTGGATATGTACAATATTTCAATTAAACCGGAAATAATTATGCAAGCAAATTTAACAAAATATGTTACAATTGAAACAAAATCATGAATCTATACAAATGAAATATATCAAATTCAATTATAAATTTTGCATACATTCTTAAATATTAAATATGAATTAATTAATTATTCGTTGGTATAGGTCGACCTACACGGATAGATGGCGTTGTAGAAACTATGTTGATTGAAGAACTGCTGCTGAATATAACGATGACGAACCAATTAAACAATGATTGTTTGAATTTTAAAGTTTCAAAAAAAAATCGTTATGCGAACTGAAGATTGCCGACGGGAATTGATGACTGTAGAGATGAAATATTTTTTACTGTCTTGATGAATTTTCTAATTTTTCAAAATAATTCAATTTTCTGATGATACTTTCAGGGATGATACTTTAGAAAATTTCTAGAAAAAAGTCCTAGAAATTTTCTAAGTGTTTAGCGATGTTGAATTTCTGCTCGAAGTATTAGAAAATTTTATAAAAAAAAAAATTTTCTAAGTCTTTAACGATGATGAATTTGTTCCAAGTATTAGAAAATTTTGTAAGAAAAATTTTCTAAGTATTTTTTTTTGACGATGATTTAATTCGATGTTTCCCTATTTTCTGTAAAAATTCTAAATATTTTTACAGAAATTCCTAACTTTTCCCTAACTACTAGCTCAACACGCTAGATTTTGATAGGACTCAACACGTCCTGGCTGATGAGTTTGGTCTCTTGGTTTCCTTGCTTCAGTCTCAACACGACAGTATACACAAGTAATCGCAAAAGACAAATTTTTCTGTGAATCGCAACCCTTTATATACCAAAATTTGCAAACTCTGGAATTTTCTATTTTCCCCGTTGGTGATAAAATTTCTATTTGTCTCATCTTCTCGTCTTTTTTTATGAAACCGTTTTGTTCAAATTGTGTCCGGTAATTCGAATGACAATTTGTGGTGATTGTGAATAACTCTATTGGTAATTATATTCAGCTGGTATCTTTTTGACAGTTTTGACATGGTCGTATGTAATGTATGTATATATATACAATATATATGTTATATGTATTCCAATGTTTTTATTTTGTTAGTGTTCATTGTTTAAAAATGAAAGTGTAGTTCAATTAAGTATTTTGTGTTCAATGTTTTGTGATATTTTTTATATTTTCTGTTTTATGTTTAAAATAATGATTCAGTGTCGTGCTAGTTGTTTTGTGCAAGTAATAATTTGTTTATTTTGTTTATTGTGATAAATGTTTGTGATATCAGTGTTGTGATGTTGTGTTCATAAATTTTTATGTTATATATTTGTGCAATGTGAATAGTTTTGTTTTGTTTTGTGTGCTATGTTTATAGACAGATTTTATGTTGTGTATACTTCTGTGTTATATGTTTTGTGCATATTTATGTTATACTTATGTTGTGGAATGTTAAGTATTATGTTATGTGTGATATGTTTTGGTTATGTTGTTTGTTTATTTTTGTGTTGTTCTGTTTGTACTATTTGTTTATGGTTTTGTGTTATTGTTATTAATTTATTTATTTATTATTATTATTAATTATTTTTATTTTTAATAACTTTTATTTTTCTTTTTCAGATGAAAATGTTGAATGACGATTCAACAAATACTTACTAAACAAATAAAACAAATAATTAAAAAACAAGACACTTTAATTTGAAATTTCAAAATTCAAACAACTAAGAAGTTTGAAGAATTTTAAAAGACTGTATAATCTATACATTGGATATTACCTTTTTATATACTGTCTATTCTATTCCCTGTACCTCTTCTTATTTTTCCTTTTTTTTTTGTTATAATTACAAATCTAATACACTACAGGCGGAATACATAAAAGTAACATATTGGTATTTCCATACTTATGTGCAATAAATACCCTTTTTATTACACCGCTTTTATCTTTTATTTTATTAATTCCACGTATTTCGGAAGAGGTATAGGAAGTACAAAATAATATCTTATAAATATCTTAAATTTTACAATAGTAATAATAATAATTATTTTTGTAGTTTACATTATATGATATTATTTTCTAATCACAGTCCACGTTCACTGACGCAACAAATGATGTATGTTTCAATGTACTTTATGCATAGCGACGGCAATTTTATTGTCGTTATGTTAAAGTACAAATAACTATAGGAAAACGCTAATAAAGTACGTTCGTAATACCACTTTATCGCTATTTTCAAGTTCACCACAGAAAAGAGCGAAAGCTCTCTTAATTAATAACGATAAAGTGCGTTCGTAATACCACTTTATTTTTATGAGTGAATAACGATAGCGAAATAACGATAAAGTACGTTCATAATCGACCCCCTGGTTTGCAATTAAATTCAGCATCTTCTTTAAATGTATCGGCTAATTTATCATCTTAAATTAATTTACCAGTTACCATAAAAACGTACCAGCTAATATCATTCACAATCGAAAAATGTACCAGATGTCGCATCAGTTACCATTTGGAAAAAATGTTCCAATAAGAAAGACAGATGAAACAAATAGAAAATTTTATCACCAACGGGGAAAATAGAAAATTTCAGAGTTTGCAAATTTTGCTATATAAATGATGAAATTCGCAGAAGAATTTGTCTTTTGTGATTACCTGCCTATACGACGTGTTGAGTCTGAATCAGGGAAACCAAAAGATAAAAAAAAACCAGTACGTGTTGAGTGCTGTATAAAAACCTAGCGTGCTGAGCTTGTAAATAGGGATCGTTAGGAATTTCTGTAGAAATACTTGTAATTTCTACAGAAAATAGGGCAAGTTAGGCCAATTTATCTACGTTGGGAAACGTGTTGAGTTTCCAAGTCCAAATTTAAAGGAGGACAAATTTAAAATTTTGACAAAAAAATTAAAATGCCAATTATGGCCGATAGGGGCGATGCGCCAAAAAAGACGAGTATGACGTGATTTAGACCAAAAGGGCGTTCTGTTGACAAAATTTCAAGAGGATCAGGGGTGACACCTTATCGGAACTCCAGCCATAAATCTGAAATGGAAAATCTTTTGATAAATTTTCTGATTTAAAATTTAAATTTTCAAAATTTTGAAAAAAAATTAGGACTAGACAACGCCGTATTTCATAATCATTTCCCATTTCATTTCATATTTGGCCTATATTACCAACTTTAAACTATATTATCGGGTGATTTAAAGGTAAGGAAGTGAAGTCAGAAACGAGTATGGAATAAAATTAGAAAAATTTTACTTATGTAATGAAAAAAAAAGATGTATAGGATCACATAATTATTAAATTAATACTAATCTCTGGAAAACATATATGATAAGGGCAAGGAATTATTATATAATTTTTGAAAATTTTTGAATTTTGAAATGAAACGCATAATTTTAAAACTTTGAAATTAACCAATTAGGTTGGCCATGCAAATTTTTACTTATGAGGTACATTCTGAAATGTGAAATAAATATGAAAATGGGATTGATGAGAACATGGGGAACTAATTGAAAACTGATGGAAAATTGAGAGGATATATATGTATGCGTGCGCGACCATTAAAATTTGAGTAAAATATGCATATATATATATATATATATATATATATATATATATATATAATGCATGAATTGTATATTATTTTTACATTAAAAGTAAATGCAAATATATATGATTGCAGGGGCGGCCATTGAAATTGAGATTAAAATTATAATTGTATGTGTAATACTCATATTTTATACATTGTATACTCTATCTAAAAAAGAGTATAGAATAATTTTAAACCAATGGCATTGCATATTATGCATATGTATTGCACCATTATAGAATATGAATATACACATGCCAAAACTATAAGAAAATCACGCCCATAAGGCATGCATCTGTTTCTTATCTTATGCGTATTGTGCATAAGGAACAATAAGAAAACAGATGCGCGTGTTGATTTTATGAAAGGAAAAAAAAATTTGCTTTTAAGTGTGCAAGCATTATAATACAAAGAATGCCATTTGGGTAAACAAGGTGCAGTTATGTGTACTGTTAGGTACACATAATTGGAATAAGGAAATATATGGTGTGACTGAATACAGTCACACAAAAAAAAATTGATACCCTCACATTACATAGCAGGCTCATTAGAAGGCTTGCCTGAAGAATGAGGCTGCTAAGTTTGAAATATTTAAGAAAGTGCCCAACGTGGGGAAGTCTCATGACCCTGAGATTAAGAGTCTGGGCTAGTCGGGCAATACGCAAAAGAAAACTGTAGTTCAAAACCGAGGGAAAGTGATGTGTTTTTGAAACACAAAGAAAAATTTCGCAACACGCTCTGGAATAACAAAAAAAAACTCATACTCTCGTACTTTGCTTACATTTCATTCTCACACACCGGCCAGTGGAAGCTAGTTACACTAATGAGATGTACTAGTTCCACCGATCCAGTGAAAAGAACTCCAAGAGCAAGTAACCCAATTGTCATTGATGTCAGTCGAGGTAATTTTAAAAATTGTATAATCAACGTATTCAGGATTCGCCAATACGTTCTTCCAAGTTCTCACGATATAATAGATTAATGGATAGATTTCCTGACAAACCCAGCTCAATGGACATGAGGAAGCTAGTTACACTAATGAGATGTAGTAGTTCCGCATATACATTGGGCCAGATCCGTCATTCAAACATCCAAGATTAGTGTTATGATGGAGCAAGGATTAAACATTGACCACGAAATTGTTCTATGAATTAACATTTCGTCGATCGGGTAATTATTTGTCGTATGTCATCAGTTATTACTATTGGAAAATCGAAAGTCAAGTTTAAAATTCTACATCTTTTTTTCGAGCGGTTAGTTTTAGTTCAAATTGAGATATTAAGTAGATATTCTTAAAAACTTTTGAATGCAATAACCAAAACTAGTTTACTTTTATAAATTTAAATGTTAGAGCGGAAATTTGTAAAAGAAATCATAAAATTTTTGTCGTATGTTAAACTACTATTAGTTTAAATTCCTACATACGACAAAAAGCTATAGTAAAATTGTAACATAAGATAAAAAATTACTTCATGCAATATAAAGTTTTGTCCTGTGTGAAATTACTTTTATCTTGAATATTATTATTTTTATTATTGTCATTGTTTTTATTATAATTTTTTTTTGTTAGTCCAACAATCTTCAAACTTTCAGTATTTTCAAATTTAAGAGGACAACAATAAGTTTGAGTTCTGGTTGGTTCTAGTGAATATAAATTTATTTAATAAAAATTATTTCATTATACCTGTGATATAAAAACAATAAAATAATTGAAACATAAATCACTTTTTAAATTTTAAGTTTTATTTCAGTATAAAAAAAATCAGAAATCATTAAGTTTACAGTTCCAACTTTATATACTTTGATAAAACTATTCAACCTCCAAAAGAATATTTAAAAATAATATTTTTTCTTCATAACTTCAAGTTATACGAATACACTAAAAATATAAAAAAATAATGAAAATTTATACCATTTACGGTTTTAAGTTGATAATGTGTACCAATATTCTGAAAACTAGAAGTTAGTTTTTCGGTTTAACTAGAATTGCTCTAAAATAGTTTTGATCCTGACTTTCTAAATATGGTATCATACTTTTGATATCTTTTTCTTTTTCTGAGCTAATTGGCTTTCTAGGCATTGCTAATAGTTGGATATTCAAGTTGTTATTTTGCCTTTTAAATTTTCCCTTACTGTCCATTATATTTGTACTTTGGTATGAAATTTGACTGCCAGAAGTTTTGTAATGTATGATAAGCGAGTCCTGTTCATACTTAATAAATTTACACTTGGTGTAAGGAATTTGTTTAAAATTAAATTCGTATGCTTTGCGAGAAAAGTTTTTGAAATCTATGCTTTGCATTTGAATTATTTGCAGTTTCACTTTGGAATAATTTATATCTTTAAGTTTTCTTATTAAGGCAACTGGGCTTCCTATTTCTAAATTTTTTAGATGTTTTTCAATTGCGCTGTGCACACAATCCACTTCCTGTATTAAGGAATGACCGACTTCAGAAAATTTCTGTTCAATTGATTCAAGATTTTTATGCAGATGAAGAAAATGTAACAATGCCAATGAAGCTATTTGATTCCGATTTTGTGGAACGCAACTATCACTCCAAAGGATAATTCTCTTTATATTAGGTTTATCATTTATCACCCGTGACAGGATTTTAAACAAGGCACTTGCTATATCATTACCACTCCGGCCACTCAATATTTCATGCCAAATGCTGCAATAGGTAATATTAGTCTCTCCTGGAACTATCAAAGTACCTGTCAGACTGAATGTGGACAATTTTCTTTTATAGAAAAAATTAGAGGCAAAACTTTTCGGCAATGAGAAAACATTCTGAAGATCGTAACATAAAACTGCTGTTTTGTCATCAATGATTTGGCGATCTCTGTCTCTTTCCGCTTTCATAAATTTTTTTTCTTCAAGATGAGACTTATGATTTTGTTCCAATTCCTTATCTCTATTGAGTTCAATGAGTGTGCAGGTATCACAGCGATCTTTCTTGGGTACAAAAAATGATAAATTAAAGGTGTAATTGAAAACATTTCGATAAACATCAATTGAGACAGGTTCAGATACTTCTTCTCGATAAAGTGAATACATTTTTGATAAATTCAAATGAGGCTCCAAGTATTTCCGCTGTGACGTTGCTCTACAATAATGCGAGTCGACAGCTGGAAAACTGCTTATGTGGTTTTTAACTTCTTCTATTTTATCTTCAGATGTTTTTTCCTGCCTCTTTTGTTCTTTTTCGTTGATTCCATCATTCCATTTTGTTTATTTCGAAAATTATTATTAAAAAAGAAATATACTTTGCGTTCGCTTATTCCTAAAGTATTCAGGAAATAAGTTTTGCAAACCTGAAAAGTTCTTCCTCTTATTTTAAAGTAGTAATTGAAGGATTTCTTTTTCCTAGCGTCAGTTGTGGATCTGTTTTTATACCGTCTATTTTTACATTCTACTTCTTTAACGAAATGTGAAAAAAATAATAGTTTAGAATGCTCATCCAAAAGTTTTGGTGAACGTGAGTTCTTTCTTCTTCATTTATGTTTTTTGTACATAGGTGAAAACAAGAGTTAGCACAAGTGGGCCCAATCTTCCTTGCATCTTTTTGAACTCCTTTAGAGTCCAAGTATGGCTTACCTTGTTCATTCAATTTCTTTCTGATATTCTGTTTCCATAATTCGGGTTGAGATTTTATTTTTCTTGTCGGTGTTATACAAGTAGTACTGTTAGCTGAAAAATAAGAATAAAAACATGAAAAAAAATATGGTGCCTTAATTATTTCAATTAAAATTACATGAACTTGAGTAATTCGATGGTAAATTACGAATCTGTGTGTCTTCGGACTCGTTGGTAGACGGTGCATTTGGTGTTAAATTGTTGGAAAAATCGGTATAAAATGATTTGAGATTCTCTGGCTTATAAGCAGGATCTATTTGGTCATCGTCAGATGAAAAATCTTCACTAGAAGTTATATTCAGAATATCTTCCTGCATTCTAATACAAAATACTTATTTACTAAATAATACTTAATAATAATACTTATAATACCAAAAATAGTTATTTAAAAATGAAAAATATGTTACCTCAACAATGTCTCAGATAAATGCGGCGGTGGTGACTCCATTGCTACTGAGTACTGACACTACTTTCAGTTACGAGTAGTTCCAACAAACTGATCAAATATCACAATGCCGTTTAACCTTTATGTGACTGGGAAGGTACCGCGGTAACTTTAACGTTTTTGACACGCTGTTTAAGCGAATAACTAAAACTGTTGTTCTCGAGTACAATTTTACTTCTTAAAATAGCTCGTTATCCGTAGATTTTCATATTTCTAGAGTGTTTTTTGATATGATTATTGTTTCAAAGTCGAACAGAAAATTCTGCACCCTCATGTGACGGAGTAGGTACCCGTGTACCTTTGCAAATAAGATCTCCAAATAAGTTCAAGGAAATTAAAATATCAATTATTTTGTTTTATTTTTTTTTTATTTCAATAAAAATGTGTTACTACAATGTATTAGAAAGGCTATGTTGAATTATTACAATAATTACAAATAGGATTATTTGCACTGTGTTCATTACAAACTGGCTTTGTACAAGATGAACAAGCTTTGCGTGATTTTCGCTGTTTGTGGTTCAGTTCTCGACAAAGAAAACAGCTTCTAACAACAGGTGTACGGCCCGATGCTGTATGAGGTTGAAGTTTTATAGGGTGCCGTGAAATAACACCAAACGAAATAACACCAAATTGGTGTTATTTCACTTGCAAATGGAAATAATACCAAATTTCAATTTTTGGTGTTATTTCCATTTGAAAGTGAAATAATACCAATTTGGTGTTATTTCGTTTTAGAATAAATTTTTGACATATAGATAAAAAGGGGGAAACTTCCGAATCGCTAGCTCGTGATAATTGATGAATTAAAAACCCTCTTATCACCTTTTGTATTTTGTGTATTTTTGTTTGTTTGTTTGTGTGTGTGTTTGTGTGCATGTGTATATGTGTGTATGTGCATTAGTAGAAGGCAAATCTGAGAGTGTGCGCGTGTGCATGTGTGTGTGTGCATTAGTACAAGGCAAATCTGAGAGTGTATGTATGTGCATTAGTAGAATGTAAATATATAAGTGTGTGCGTTGTGCAGTTAATGTATGTGCATTAGTAAAAGGCAAATCTGTAAGTGTATGTATGTGCATTAGTAGAAGGTAAATCTGAGAGTGTGTGCGTTGTGTATGTGTGTATGTGCATTAGTAAAAGGCAAATTTCTAAGTGTATGTATGCGCATTAGTACAAGGCAAATCTGAGAGTGTATGTAGGCGCATTAGTAGAAGGCAAATCTGAAGGTGTATGCATTAAGCATTTTCTATACAGACATACACATATCAGATTTGCTTTCTACAAATACACATACACACATACACATGTGCACAAAAATACAAAAAAAATTAACATGGCACCCTGCGCAAGAATGACACGCAAAAATGTAACATTACTAAAATTGTAAAGATACAAAGGAGAGTAGCACGGGCCCCTGCACAAGGATAACATGTACTCAAAATCAAAAATAGTACATAAATCTAAAGTGAAATAATTATAAAAAAAGTGCAAACAAATTTTTTTTTCAATAATTTTTATTAAGGAGGAAATAAAAATGAAAGATTATTTTTATTCTAATAATAAATTTTCATAGAACTATTTACAATTTTACGACATTCTGGACATAGAATCGGCGTTCCATTTTTTGTATAATTTTCTTTCATTTTTTCGTAACAATCGAAACATAATTTAAAATGATTGCATGGTCGTAACAATATTTCTCTAGACTTCTCCCAACATATGACGCACAACAAATTTTCATTTTCATTTGTTTCTGTTTCATCATCATTCTCATCCTGCTCATTATCACTATCAATAATCTTTTGCATAACTAATTCATTAGATAGAAATTGATTATTAGAATTAGATATATAATTCATAAAATCTTCAATGGTAATTTTGTTTTTGTCTAGTTTTTGCAATGCTTCTTCTATTAATTGGTGCTTTCTTTTATATTTCTTTTTCGGTGGTTCAAAAATTTCATACAATCCATCGGATAAATTTTTAAATTCTGTTGTTTTTATAGCATCGATCTCTAATAAAGAGTCAAGAAATTTAAAAAAATTTCCATTTTTCGCAATTTTTTTACTAAGTTGGCTATGAAACCCTTCTAATGCACTTGTTGTGCGTACGACACTCATATAAACAGATATTCCTTCTGGTTTCTCCTAAAATATTAAATATATATATATTGCATTATTTTATATTATATATTATATATATCATATATATGTATATGTATATAGTTTAAAAAATAATAAGAAGTTTGAAATATTTACCTTATTCATCCATTGTTTTTCATAATATTTAAGAAATTTTTCAAAAATATTAACCCCTCTTCTAATAAATTGGGAGTTTCTGGCCTCAGACTTCAATATATCATATGCCTTAACTATATCTTGAGGTTTTAACAATGGTAAAGCTAAAAATTTCCGGAAAACTCGATTAGCATTTTTGTTTGAACGTAATTGTCTAATAAAATTTGTATCAATTTTCGCAGCATTTCGTCTAAGTGCTTGGCAATAATGGAACCAGCAACTATTAAATGACGAAGAAGTAAACACTTTTTTCAATGCATTTCTCAAACCCTTTTCATAATCACTTGTAAACGATAATGGGTTCAGTTCAAACAAATTAGCATTTATGTAATGAAAAGCATGGGTATAAATCTCTTCGCTCTTACGATTCAGCAAAATATAAATGATTGGAAAGATCTGTAAATGATATAAAACCATGATTTTCAAAAATATAACACATAAAATGTGATAAAAAACGAAATTGATTATTATTTATTAAATTATACAAAATACATTTCTAAAAAGAAATTTTATAATATAAAAAAATTAATAATGTACGACATACTTACGTGTTCGTTATAAAGAATATGAATTGTTAAAATTTGTTTATATTCACCATGTGGTACAATATTAAAAGTACCGTCTATTAAATAATTTCTTGGAATATAATTTTTTTTATTTAATTCGTTGCAAATTGTTGGTGATATAAACAAAGAATATGCAAAATCATTCTCAATAACAGTTCCTTTATAAAATTTTTCACTTTTGTCATACTTAGACATACCAAAATTTTCCATAAATATTTTATTATTAAATAAATCACAAATATCTTTAACTGTTGCTGGTGATTTTGGAAATACTTGATTTCTAATGTTTAGAAGCTGTCTTCGTATTTTTCCAAATTGTAATTCGGAAGCACCTTCTTTATTTTTCAAACATTCACTATCAAAAATTTCTCGAACATAATTTCTTTTCAATGATACATTTG
The DNA here is from genome assembly GCA_951394055.1 of Villa cingulata. Classification (NCBI taxonomy): domain Eukaryota; kingdom Metazoa; phylum Arthropoda; class Insecta; order Diptera; family Bombyliidae; genus Villa; species Villa cingulata. The sequence goes on along the minus strand of OX596020.1, from coordinate 29,594,414 downwards.
CACATCGGCTTTTAATAGATTGCAAAAGTTTCAATTTATTTCTAATATTTTCTTGTGTAGGATGATTATGATTAGAACTATTTTTTGGCTTTCGACACAAAAACTGATTTTGCATATCTATCACTACACTAGATTTGCATGATTTTTGATAGCAAACATATCTTTTCGCGTTTTTTGAATTTGTTCTAAAACGATATAACTGTTTTATTTCCGGAATATAAAGCAGAACACTGTCTTTTCTAAGTCCTTCACAAAATTCAAAATTAAAAATATTATTTTCACTATCTTCACTAGCCATATCTTCACTTCAAATAACTTTCTACAATACACTACTTCAAATTTATTTCTACATTTTCATTTAATGTTCTGTACATAAATATTATATTATAATTATATTTCTATGTAATTCAATATAATATAACATAATATCATTTATATTCAATTATCAAGATTTTTATACAATAAAAAAACCTAACAGTATCAATATGATAAAGTTGTAATTTTTCAGGTCAATTTTTAATAAAATTACCATAAAAATTGAAACACAAAAATTACAATAATTTTAAGCAAAACAAAAAAAAGCAAAAAAATTGGTATTATTTCACTTTCAAATGGAAATAACACCAAAAATTAAAATTTGGCCTTATTTCCATTAAAAATTTGGCATTATTTCACTTTCAAATAAAATGGAATGGAAATAATACCAAATTTCAATTTTTGGTGTTATTTCCATTTGAAAGTGAAATAATACCAATTTGGTATTATTTCATTTGGTGTTATTTCCGGCCACCGTTTTATAGCACCTGTACCTAATGGTTGCAATTGGCGTCCTAAAACCATTTCCATTGTAGCTCTTATGAAATAATTTGCAACCACTTTTGGGTTACTAGCTCTAGTTTCAACAGCAGGCATGCAAAGTTGAGATGAAATGTCTTTCAAAAATCTTCGTCTTTGGCCAGTTGACTTCAGATTTTGGTTGTGCTCTATACATATATTACATATGCAGCTAGAGCTGCAATATCTATCATATTGTAGAAAAATGCTAGTGTCCAGCGATTTGTTCTACGCTTTACTGTATACTCAGCTAACATTTTGTCCATCGTATCAACACCTCCTTTTGTGTGATTATAATACTTTATTATTTCTGGTCTAGCAGTTACGTTGGGTTCTACGTTACCTGTTGTATGCATCGATGAAAGAAGTATTACTGATTTGTTTTTTTTTTCGGCACATATGAACAAATTGTTGCGTATTTACAATAAGCAAAATTTGTTGAGTTTATCACTCTTTCTTTAGAAGGCTGCATAATCTGTGGCAAAAATCTTTTATTTTTTCTTACTGTGCCTACTAACGTCATATTCCATGAGTTCAGTGTTCGAGCTAACTGAAAACTTGTAAAAAAATTATCTGTTGTGACATTTCTTCCAGAACCTTTATATGAGGCAACCAAATCTAAAACCGTTCGTTCACCGATATTTACTTGACGTTCTCCCTCTAATGGTTTTCCAGTGTAGATTTGGCCTTGCAAGGGAAAAGAGTTTCTTGCATCGCAGACCCAAAAAATGTTGATGCCATATTTTGCTGGTTTTGAGGGAATATACTGAGTGAATTTTGTATGCCCTCTATAAGGAAACAGTTGTTCATCCACAGTCAAACACTCACTTGGACTGTAATTTTTTCTTAGATTCGCATTAAACATCATCCAAATATCCCGAATCGCGGCAGCTTTGTCAGTTTTAGATCTTTCATTACGCGTTAATTCAGTATCAAAGCGAATGAACCTTAAAAATAGTTTGAATCGGTCACGAGACAAAGCAGCTTGAAAGACAGGTAGCGATTCTAGTTTCCACATTTCAGAAATATGTTCCTTGTTTGATTTATGAACGCCAGCGGCGAGTAGAATTCCCAAGAACGCATCAAATTCTACTTCAGTAAAAGGATTGAAACGTTTACACTACAATTCTTTTCAACTTGTTTCCTATTGTACTATTCAGTTATTTTGGCCGCTTTTCGATTGGTTTCTCGAAGAACAATATCGCAGATTTCTGTTGTTATAATTGTTTTAAATATTTGTTTGGCACTAAATGAAGCACTGAAATTTGGTGGTCCTTGTCGTTGACGTAAAATGTTACGTTTATTAGTTTGAGCATCGGGAAAGGGAGTGTTAAAATTAAATAACATTAAATAACATAAACATTAAATAACATGATTAAAGTTACATTAAGTATATTAAGTATAAAATAGTAATAAGTCAAAAGACAGCATTAAATCCATACAGTTCATATTTTATATGTGCAAAAACTGCTATTTATGTAAGTAAAACATTGAATATTGCAGTAGGTACCCGGGTACCTATTCAGTCATTACAAGGTGTTTTATTTCCCAGTCACACAAAGGTTAAAATTCCCATAAACATACGACAAACTATTACCGACTCTCCAGTAAATACTTGTCGTATGTATGTAAATTTTTCTACATACGACATTTATATACAGAATAATACACTAAATACTATTTTAAATAGCAACTTGTCATATGTAGAAGTTTGACGTCTACATACGACAAAGAAATACTCAATTTAGTAGAACAAGCATACATACGACAAAACAAACACCAAATATTTCCATAATCGTAGCAGCTAGGAATAAACGGATAACAGCAAATGAAAAACAACACATAAAAACCTAAAAATCCATTGAAAACTGAAAACAACAAAATTTGACATACGACAATTAATTACCAAGTCGACGATTTTTCAAGAAAAATAAATTTTACAATTTGAATTGTTTATACAGGTCTACCACAGGATTATGATTGCATGAGTCAAAAAGTAAATGACCGCTTTCTTGAAAATAGTCTAAAAAAGGATTAGTCCTTGATATTAAATTTATATTTAATATTGATTCGTCATGAAAGAGTACGGTGTAATGAAATTTTCGGCTTAACATTCTAGAAAGGGAATTTTCGTGACGAGGTTTAATCGAGTCCAACTTGTGGATTCTCGATAGTATTGCTTGCCCTGGATAATTGAAGACATGTGGTATCGGATAAATTAACATCTCATTTTTGTTATATTTTATGGTTTTCCCAAAATCAATTAATAAAATCTTATCTAATATCAACGGTTCGTGATAATGATTATTTTCCCTGACGGCTCGGAATATATATCCATTTGTTATAATGCCAAATAGTTCAGTTTCCCTGGGGATTCCTTTATATATATTAGGATTAGAACGAACATAATCAATTAACCATTGATTATAATAAATGTGTTGCTGATTGCTATATTCAGTTAAGTAAAACAGATTGTTGTGTCTATCGATAATGTGTGTCAGGACACATTCGCCTGAGCAATTGTAATTAAATTTTGCTATATTAGGGCGTAAATACGTAAAATAACGGTGTCAGATTATTTGACTGGAATAAGCCATGATTTTCTTTATTTGTTGAAGTAAGTATAAACTTGTCTCCCTAATTATATATGTCGTAGCCTGTTGAATAAACAAAACAGAGATAACATACACAGTGAGATTAGTATAGGTTCTAGATTTATAGAATAAGAGGCACTCGATAGGATAAAATCACACACATCATTAGTTAAACTGAAAGAAATGAATATATATAAAAGTCTAACACCATTATTGTTAGCTATACACAAAAATGAAAGGATGATATACACACTGAAATACTACCTTGATCATAAAGTTTCAGGAATAACCATCATGTGGCGCTCTTAGTCACCCGATTTTAATTTTTTTTTTGTTAGATTACCACACCTGTCACTGATTTTACTGTCAAGTTTCAGATTTACAGCTTGTCATTTGTAAAAGTTACATCTTGTTGAATACATCTGTATCTGTGCGTGTTTTCGAATTTTTAAGATTTTAAAAATGGAATCGAGTTTGCAGCAAAGAGTTTGTATTAAATTTTGTGTTAGAAACCGGCCGTTGACATCGAAAACCGACGAAAACATTGATAAAATCATGGAAATGATGTCCAATAACCGCAAATTGACCATTAGGGAGCTGGCAGAGGAGGTTGGCATAGCTTATGGATCCGTTCAAGACATTTTGGTTAATGATTTAGGCTTCAGACGTGTCTGCGCGAAGCTGCGAAGGACCGCGTTGAAGTCGCCAAAGACATGCTTTTAATGGTTGAATCAGACCCAACATTCATCAAACGCATCATTACTGGGGATGAATGGCGTGCACCGAATGAGCCAAGACCGAAAAAACCACGTCGTTTTCAGTCGAAGAAAAAGGCGATGCTCACGGTTTTCATGGACTACAACGGTGTTGTGTATCATGAATTCTTGCCAGAAGGTCTGTCAGTTAACAAGGAGTACTATTTGGAAGTTATGAGGCGTTTGCCTGAAGCAATTCGCCAAAAAATACCAGATTTGTGGGCATGTAATTCGTGGATTTTGCACCACGATAACGCCCCGTCACACAATGCCATCGCTATCCGTAACTTTTTTGCCAAAAATGCAACGAATACCATCCAACAACCACCAAATTCGCCTGACTTAGCTCCCTGTGACTTCTTCCTGTTCGATCGTTTAAAAAAACCACTCCGAGGAACGCGTTTTAGCAGCCAAGAGGAGATAAAAGAAAAATCGAAGACAGCTCTGATGGCCATACCGAAAGCTGACTATAAAAAATGTTTCCAGAATTGGATCAAGCGCTGGCGTAAGTGTGTTGCAGTCGATGGGGAGTACTTTGAAGGGGACAACATCGATTTTGATGAATAGATTTTTATTTTCAATTTTTCAAATGAATTCCTGAAACTTTTTGATCAAGGTAGTATAGTAAAAAAAATTAAATAGTTTCTGTTCGATTTATTTATTAAGTAATTTATTTTAAATATGATTACAATAATATTTCACGATGCGTATACAAGAAGAAAAAAAGGTTGTATGTAATTTGATTAAGAAAAAATATTTTTTTGACATCTCTAATTATTATTAAAGTAGCAGCTGATTTTTACATGACAAAATATCGATAATACAGAGTGGCTGTATGTTAATATAATTATTTTGTTTCCATCATTGCCAACAGTTTCCACCACTCATAATTTCCAATAGAGCAACATGTTTGTACAAGATCATTTAATTATTGACGAATGTCTTTAGCGTGATAAACCCCTAATGGTTTACCCTTCATATCTTCTAATTCATATTGACTATTCCCGACCGGTTTTACGATGCGAGCTTGTGCAAATCTGTTGTCCAGTTTGTCATTTTTGGGTCATATTACTAAGAGTAAAGATTCTTCGATAAACGTCTTGACCAGGTACATATTTAACTGAACGACATCGTGTGTTATATATATTTGTATGGCGATGGTGTGCTTGAGTCAATTTTTCTAATACTCGTTTACGGATAAATTCTAACTTTGCATCAGGCGGTATAATCTCTACATCCATGCCCAAATTTTTTATAAGGGGGTAAACAGATCCATGTCGTGGTATATATTGACCGAAAAGCACATAATAAGGATTTACACCGATGGACTGGTGGACCGAAGTACGCATAGCGCAAGTTATCTTGGAACGATAAACATCCCAAGAGCTATGGTCATCTTTTATATATGCTCTTAAGGCAGATAACACAGAACGGTTTACTCTCTCAGCTGCATTAGGATGTGGAGAATGTACTGCTGTACGAACATGTTTAATACCATAAACATTTAGAAGATCCTGGAACATTTTTGATACAAATTGTTTGCCGTTATCTGTGAAAATTGTCTCAGGCACTCCATAAGTACAAAATATTACATCCTCAAGGAATTTACAAACGTTTGCTGCAGTTTCAGCTTTGAGGGGCTCTAAAAACACAAATTTGCTAAACGCATCTAATACAGTAAGAATAGCGATGTTACCAGATTTCGTACGGGGATATGGACCTAAAAAATCAATATACAGGAATTGGAATGGTCTAGACGATTCTATTTGTTGTCCCATAGGTGGTCTGAGAACTTTAGTTGTATCTTTTGATTCCTTACATACTTGGCAATTCTCTACAAAATTTCGGATCTGGGTAACCAAATCTGGCCAATAATAATATTGTCGGACTCGATATAAAGTCTTATGGAATTCTCCGTGGGAACAATTCAATGGAGCATGATGTTGTTCAATAATACCATTCGACAATTCGATTGGTACCCATAATTTCCACGTTAGGTCATCAGCATCTGGGTCTCCCGAACGAGGTGTTGTGCGCCTGTACACATAACTATCGACGACACACAGATCTGGGAGTTTATCCTGATTGCTGATGATAGTCGATTTCAATTCTTCATACTCTTCCGAAGAAAAATATGGAGAATTGAGATCAACTTCAGATCCATTCAAAACTCCAGATCTGAGTTCGTCGGAATACATTCTCGACAGGGCATCAGGAACCACATTCAGAGTACCTTTACGATGCTCAATCGAAAAGTCGAAACCCTGCAACTTCAAACTCCATCGTGCTAATCTACCACTAAGATCAGACTGGTTCATGAGGCATTTTAAACTTGAATGATTGGTGATGATTGTAAAGGGATGACCTTCAACGTACGCACAAAACTTTTTAACGCATACTGCAGCATAGCACTCTAGTTCAGTGATGCTGTTGTTCCTCTGTGCTGAATTCAGTTTCTTTGAAAAGTATGCGATTGGTTTTTCTGAATCATCATCGTATTTTTGAAATAACACTCCACCAACACCGGTTGTGGAGGCATCGCATTGTATATAAAAATGACGAGCAAACTCTGGGGTGGCCAAGACTGGTGCTTCACAGAGTGCTGTCTTCAACTTTTCAAAAGAATCCTCAATGCATCTGTTAAAGGAGCAGCTATACTCGCATAGTTTGCGACGAATCGTTGGTACCATTCAGTCATTCCTAAAAATCTTCTTAATTGTTTTGCCGTTTTAGGCAAAGGAAAATCACGAATGGCTTCAATCTTACCAGGATCTGTTTTTAAAATTCCATTACCGACAATGTAACCAAGGTATTTAACCTCCTTCACACAAAATTTACTTTTTTCGGCATTTATAGTTAAACAAGACTTTCGTAAATGCCAAGCAACTTCTTCTAATAAAGACAAATGTGTATCAAAATCGGGAGATACAACTAATAAATCGTCTAAGTAAACGAAAACATGTTCTCGTATACGACCTGGGATAACTTGTCCATTAAACGACACATACGTTAAGGCGCATTACACAACCCGAATGGCATTACTGTAAACTGGTATAAAGGACGACCTGGAGCTGTAAAAGCAGTCTTTTCACGAGATTGCTTTTCGAGAGGGATCTGCCAGAATGCATCTTTTAAGTCAATGCTTGTTATATATCGCGTGTCTTGTAGAAGACTTAATAAACCCGCAATGTGAGGCAATGGATATGCATCTTTTTAGTCACCTCGTTAACTTTTCGCGAATCTAAACATAGGCGTACTTTTCCAGGTTTCCGTACAAGGACGACTGGGGAATTCCAGGGGCTATTTGATTCTTCAATGACACCGAGAGAGAGCATCCGGTCAAGTTCTTCATACATTAACTTCTGTATGGCAGGCGAAACCGGATAATGTTTCTGTTTAATATGCTCAGCATCTCCCGTGTCGATGACATGCTCCTCCAAATCGGTCTTTCCCTATCCCATTTTCGCAAAGGACGGAAACTTGGACTTTACTTCTTCTAACTTTTCAGACTGCGAAACAGTTAACTCATGCATAATGTTAACTTCACATTTAGGATTAATATCCTTTATCGACAGCTCCGATATTACATTTGGTGCGATCTTAAACCTTTTCCAAAAGTCGATTCCTAAGTACATCTGTTGCCGCAGAGTTGGAAATATATGCAACTTCATCATATGCGTAACTCCCATGAATGTTACTGTTACTTCAATGTATCCTTCTATTCTTTGATTGTTGCCGTCAGCTGTTGCTACTGATTCAGAAAGAGAAATGATTCCGATATTTAATTTTTCAATCAATTTGTTCGCTTGTCGACCTAAACATGAAATGCTGGCACCGCTGTCTAGTAAGCCTACTATTTCAACATCTGCGACTTTAACTTTCGCATATGGTTGATAGTCGCAGGGATATCGTACTAGACCAGCCACGCATGTTTTCTTTCTTTTCCTCACTTCTCTTCTGAATGAACGAAACTTTCTCAGTCTAACAGCTCGCTTGTGACAACTCACTGCTGATACATTAAATATTTTCTCTTGAACTTGAAGATAATTATACCATCTAACATGCCATGGTATAATAGGTGTTAATTTTCGCTCAAAGACATTCTCTTTTCTATTTGTAATCAACATTTTTACAACATTATCTGTATCATTAATAATGGTCGAGTCAGGTTTTAAAATAGTCAAATCAGTTTCAATCAAATTTGTCACATCCGGTTGTTTTATATTGTCAATTATTTGGGAGTCAGCTGAGGTCGAGGAGGTTGGCTCAATGGACGATCTTCCTGACTCACGGGATTCATCCCGTTCCGCCGTGCACTTGGAACTCTGTTTCCCGAACACTTAGGACATCGAGGTGATGTAGTGTCAGGACACCCGCATTTAAAACAGAATAGATGACGATAGTCCTCAGGACAATCTTGGAAGTAATGTCCCATTCGACGACAATTCCAACAAATCGCTCGAGATCTACCATCGTCAACTTCATCTACTTCAGCATTCTCAACCTCATAATTACAAATTAGCATTGGGTATAACTGCATCCGTTTGAACAGTTGATTCCATATTCATCGTATCTACGTCAGTTTCAAAATTATAATACGTGTCCTGAGGATTCCAAGTATTAATTCCATTCACTCGAGGACGATATGTCTGACGAATTCTATTTATCTGAGTAGCTATGTATCGCTCAGCTCTCTTACAGACCTCTCTTAACTGTTGCAAAGTCAAAACAGTTGCAGTGAAATTCATTTGTGCCAATCGTGTATCCATGTTGTCTCGTATGATGTTAATAAGATCAACCTCAGGCATTGGGTTCCTCATCTGATTCCTATACACAATTAATTTTTGCACAAAGTCATCGAAGCTCGTATTGCCTTGTCTGGTATTCATCATGACACCTACTATCTCAAAGTCTGACGTCAATCGCTGATAGTAGTTTACAAAACTTCGTTTAAATTCATCCCATGTAAATTCAATGGCATCACGACAGGACTGAGTCCAGTACCAGTCAGATGCTTTGTCTTTCAACAACACATGTATGTTAGTATACAACTCTCTATCTGATATTGCATATCGACGTGCCAATGTTTCGACTCGAAACAAAAATTCTTCGCAAGGCAATGGATCCGCAAAGCCAGAGTAAGAGATAGTCCATGAATTCATCACGGACTTGTGATTTATATTTGATCTCTGCACTACATGTGGACGTGGTTGAAGTCTGTTTGGATAATTTACATTATGTGATGGATGACTAGTCTTAGACAACGGTGAATACAAGAACGCTTCTTGACTTCGTTGACTTTGTGAAGGAATACTAAATTATTGAATGCTTTGTTTTCTTTGGTCATATGTTGAACGTTTGATGTAATTCGGATGCTCTTCATCCTCTTAATGACGCGTTGGCGTACCTATAGCTTGTACTGGATGCTGACTTGAAAATGTGACACATGTATTTGGATGATATTGACTTCTCCTATATACTGCTCCAGTAGATAAGGATAACGGAGGATGGGGAGAACGTTGAGTCGAACATGATGTCACATTAACATTTCCATTATTTACTGTTGAAGGTATAGATACTTGACGTGCAGGATTGCAGGATGAGACATCGATAATGACCAACTATCGGTGGTAGGCGTGTCCAAAAACACTCCAGAATCCTGTTCAATATGTTGTTGTTGAATTAAAGTGGGACCAAAATCTACCTGGTGTCGAGAGTGTACATGCTGGTTTTGTTTTGGGACTGCTCCTGAAGAGGATATGTTCATTGGTAAGGAAATTTGTTGTGCTGAACCCGTGGATACAATAACGTTGTTATTCAAGGATGTAGTAATAGGTGAATGTACAACTCGAGATGTTCCTGGCCTTATCCAATTAATAACAGTACCTGGTAGTTCTGAACACATCTGCTGATCCTGATCGAAGCCCAAAAATGGAGCATCTGACAATTGTGATGTCTTTGTTTTAATCATAGGTACTGTTGTCATAGGAGATGCCATTGATTCACCTGCACCAGCTACATCATTTAACGTATTTGACTCTCTATTGACTGTATCCTCTGCCATTTCCAATTCTAAATTCCTTCCTATAGTATTGTACTTGTGTCCAGATGTTTTGGCTTTCCTTTTATTGTATGCCCTTACTGACATTTAAACTCAAAATATACACTCAATCACTTAACTTTAATTATGTAACAACTTCGGACCAAAAGCAATTAATTTGTATGTCTGGGTGATTTTTGAAATTTGAAAAAAAAAATTTATTTATAGTCGTGTCCGGTATATACGAGTATATATAAAAAAAATTTTATAAGAAAAAAAATTCTGTAGTCAATTTACTTCTGATGTACAGTAAAAATAATCATCAAAATTATCACCAAAAAAAATTACCATTTACGTTATCGACGTTAAAAGTAATAAACCCGTCCGTTAACAAAAAAAAATGTCATTTAAACTTGAAACCCACGATTCGACTAATTAAAATTTAAAGGCATGCAAAAAAAATTATACTGACTTGACGAAATTCCAAAGAAAGATTTTATAATATCTATGTATATTTAAAAAAAAAACGAACGTAAAAAAAATTTTATAGATTTAAAATTCGTTACAAGAAAATTAAGTAGAGCGTTAATTACGACGCGAACTATAGTATGTTCCGAATTGTAATAAAAAAGAGAAATGGTGTGGTGTTCCAAAAAAAAAAAATTTTACTACTAGAATACTAGAATTTTTTTAGTTTATGGTGATTAGTTACATACGATGCGCACTGTGTAAAAGAAAAATTCCACTTAAAATTTAAATATACGAAAAACTAAATCAAGATATTTTAAATTTTCAAACAAAATTGAATTAAGATGATTTAATAATAAAGTGACCCGTTATTTATGACGTTGACTGTAAAAAAAATTCTATATATTTGACCTGACTAAGAAACAAAACTGTTAAGTCGAATTAAAACTAGATGTAAACGCGATTTATTTATATGATATTTCAAAAAAATATTTTTTAAAAATTTTGATAACTAAGTTTGTTAAATATAAAACGCACTGTACGAAAATGATATATAAAAAAAATAATATATAAAGGGGGTCGTTAATTATGATGATGAATATAGAATGAATCAAATTAACAAAAACTAATGTATAAAATACCAAAATGAATTAAATAAAATCCGTGAAATATTTATTATTTAATTTTGTTTGGAATAATACGATGCAGAAGTTGATGACACGAAAAAAAAATTATAAAAAAAAATTTTTTTTTTTTTTGGGTCCCGGTACATTACACTTTCACTGTATCAAACATATGTTAAAAAAAATTCACTGTAAATAATTTTTCTAAATTATCACTGCTGAAAGAAAAAAACAAATTTTTATTCAATAAAAGATTATTGGATAATTATATAAAATTATATAATATAAAATAAATAAAACAACAATTTGTTATAATGTCCTTTATTATAATAGGTGGACTCATATTTTTGACTTGGACTGTGATGTGTCCCAACAGGGAACAATAACAACATCTATTATATGTAGCGTATATGATAAATATGAACAACGGTTTGCTGTATATAAAAATATAAGCAGCAAGACTTCACGCGCGCGTCAACGTTTTTATTTTGTTCACAACATAAGACTTCAAAATAAAATATTATTATATGTTGAGTGCATATACTAAAAGTTGATGTATTAGAAATGATTACATTAAACTAACGCGGCAGCAACGCTTTACCAATGTGTATGCACCTCAACAGTATATAACGATGAACATCAGAGAAAAGATAAGGCTAGGTAAAACGACAAAATCAGGAACTAAAATTTATAATTGATATACAACAATGTTAGAATCAAAATAATTTTTATAAATTCAAACCAAAGAAGACACAGATTTGCAAAAATTTCTCTTGATACGCGAATTCATATACGAATATTCAATTTTCAAAATTTTCAAAAAAAAATAAACGAAGTTATATTGTGTTTCAAAAATTAAAAAAAAATCAAAAAAAAATAATAATATAATTCATAAAAATATTGGCTTTTGCTTCAACTTCCCCCTTTCAGAACTTCAGACTATTAAAAAAAATTTTATTTATAAGAGAACGAGGCTATACAAAAAGTTAAACTACTTTACATGTAGAGCGGACAAAAGTATGGAATGAAATGACACACGAATGCGTCACTGTCTGAACTTCACCAGAGGATATTAAAGTATGAGGTTCAATTCTGGTACCCAACATTGTAATTCAAAACCACAAAGTGGTAAGCCCATCAGAATTGACCCATAACTTCGATATCCCAGAATTGTCACCGTTGTGATGGTATGTGATTGACACGATTACCGGAATTCAAGTGAACAATTCGAAAATTATTCAGATGGTATCAACAGTAATCCCATCAATCAAACACCATCACACGAACGTGACGTCATTTCTACCATTAACTTGGAAACTTTTGGGTTGTATGACCTCAAAGAAGCTTTGTTTATTAATCATCAGCCTGGTACACAACTGTGCAGCTCGAAGACTACAGAGTGGTTAGCCAATCAGGTTGATGAATAATCAAAACAACCTCGAAGTCACTCGACACAAAATTCCAAAAAAAATGAAAAGTAATAGCACGTTGTGCTAAAGAATACGGTGTGTAGTCCGTAGAGGACATTATGTGTTAACATTTATGTTAACAAGGGTGCAAAAAAAATTATTTCCGTGAAGGAAAGAGGTGTTGAAATAAAATCAACAAAGGGAAATTTTGAACATTCATAAGAATGTACGAAGTACCACCAATGTTGTCCGTGGAGGACTAAATGTGACACAGATCCGTAGATCTGTGTTCACGAAAACCGAACTTGCTTGGGCGCCATTTTGTAAAAATGGCGCGTCCAGTTTGGACATTTCGTGCATCTACAATCCGTGTCAACGAAATAACCGATATCTTGGGCGATATCTGTAATGTATGTACATTATTGTGTGTACATACTGTAGTACAACGACCACTGTAAATCTATAATAAAAAAAAACTACAAAAAAATCAAAATGTTGTTTTTTATATACATATATATGTATATATACTGTGTGACGTAATGGCGCAGTATCCTCCATCCTAATGAGAGATGGAAGCCTACCCTGACCTCACACTGCATACAACCTGCTATACCAGATGTATTATATACTGTGTATATAAATAAATATACACAGGGCCGGATTGTACCTGTGAAATTTTAGCAGCACACACATGACGTCATACTTACGTCTTGAGATGATGGATGGTGGTAGTGGCGGTTACGCTAGCTGGCTAGCACGGTACTAGCTCGCCGGATGGGGCGTGAGTTTGCCACTATCCAACTCTCTTTTGATTTCCGTAGCCTGGAGCAGTAGAAGGTGGTGAAATCTTTCTACTAAGATTGCTCTATTATCAAATAATACAATAGAAAAAAAAAATGCAGCACCCACACCGTTGAACCTGTAATTATGTCCCCGCTCTGGCCCAAGAATACAGCTACTACCATCGTTGGTCCTGTAAATTGAAGAAAAGAATGCCTCGCCCAACGATGATAGAATCTTACCCACCTCAATAAACATAGTCCACTGTAAAAAAACTATGTTTCCATCCTTTGTATTATGCAATAAAATGATAAAACTAAAATTTAAATTTCAAGACATGTCGGGTAAAACAAAGTTTTGGTTCTGATGAAGGGCTTGCAGGAGAGCAAAAGCCAATAAATTCGTTAATTACATATTCATTTCGTTAAGGATTATTTCAAGTCGAGCTTGGTTATAGTGGTCATATAATTACAATTTCCAGTTAATTTTAATTACAAATGTTTGAATTCTATGAAAGAATACAAAAAAATTCATTCGATTTATTTCTTATTCATATATCCAGTCTTTTCGAACGTTTCTTATCGTCTTACAATTTTCTTATAATCCATATAAATGACATGATTATATAAAATTTTATTCTTCCATTTAATTTACTTTTCTATAACCAAAAATAAATCAAAGAAATGATACCTTACTACGATAAGAATATTTTTTTTCTCTTTTAACTTTTATTTTCTATAATTTTTTTTTTTTGTTTCCGTTTAAAAAGAAAATTACATGAACGCTTATATTTACAAAATTATATCTTTTCTTGGGCCCTTGTTAATTTTGTTACTATTTTTTTTTTCTTGTTATATGTAAAATTAAAAATAATAAAAAAAAATCGTTGGCGCGCTTACCGTTGATGATAATGATGATGCTGCTACTGATGATGTCGTTGATGTTGATTAAGTCGATGATGACGAAGAATTCGATGGTGACGACAACGATGGTGACGATTTTGCTGATGTTCTGAATTTTGAAGACGTCGAAGCTGATGATGATGCTGACAGAGAAGCAATGAAGGCTTCAATTTTCTGGAACCTATCCTCTAGTGGGCGTTTATTGTTTATTATCTCCTCACGCAGCTTTAATATTTCGTCTAGGTCCCTTTCCATGTTTGTCTTTTTTTTTTTTTATATATACATAATTTTTTTTTTTTTTAACTATATTTTTTTTTTCAATAATTAATAGCTAAAGATCTTTATTTTTTTATAGCTACATGTATATTTTAGGTTTCTTCTTTTTATTTTTGTATTATTTTCAAAAGTAATAAATTATATGTATCAATTATGAGAACTATTCAAAATATTTTAAAATATTTATGTGGAATATTATTTAAGTTATACCGTTTATATTGTTAATATAATTCTAAAATTTATTGATTTTTTTTCGAATTATTTGTAATTAAATCTTATATTCAGTTATGTACTATGACTTATTCAATTTCCTTTTTTTTTTATTTTACTATTTCTTTCTTAAAATTTGCTATTAACGAAAAGAAATTACAATATAGGCCCAGGAAAAATAATCGAACTAATAAACAAAGATTTTACTGGCAAATGTTTTAATTTTCTTTCGGGTGTAAGTTGCCCTTCACTTTTAATTAAACTGACTGTATCTAATAAGAGAAAATTTACCCGCTAACTAACGTCAATTTCAACTGCACCCGTGTTTATTCGACTAGAAGCCAGGTTAAAACGCGTGGTGCACTTTTATAGTGCACCAAAACAAAAAATGTGTTGCTCTTATTGGGAACATGAGTGGGGATTTGAACATGTGAAATTTGTGAATTTATGTGAACATGTGAAATTTGAAATAAAGACCTTCCATATGTGAGTGTAACCTGAAAATTTATTCTAATTTTTCTTCAAATAGATGAAATTTAGAATAAGTTCCAAAGGAGACTCTAAAAAGAAATTAATTTACAATTTTCAGAATATGAGGAAAAATAAATCTGAAATGGAAAATCTTTTAATAAATTTTCTGATTTAAAATTTAAATTTTCAAAATTTGAAAAAAAATTCGGACTAGGCAACGCCGTATTTCATAATCTAATATTACCGACTTTAAACTATATTATCGGGTGATTTAAAGGTAAGGAAGTGAAGTCAGAAACGGATATGGAATAAAATTAGAAAAATTTTCAACGCCCTCTAGCGTCGAAAATAGGGTCGATAGAAATTTTTGTTAGTACAATTTTTTTCATGAAATAGTCTGAAAAATATTGTGGTAACATATTTGTACTTAGAAAAGAAACACCCTGTATAATGAAAAAAAAAAGATGTATAGGATCACATAATTATTACATTATTACTGATCTCTGGAAAACATATATGATAAGGGCAAGGAATTATTATATAATTTTTGAAAATTTTTGAATTTTGAAATGAAACGTATAATTTTAAAACTTTGAAATTAACCAATTAGGGTGGCCATAGTATAGAATAATTTTTAACCAATGGCATTGCATATTATGCATATGTATTGCACCATTATATAATATGAATATACACATGCCAAAACTATAAGAAAATCACGCCCATAAGGCATGCATCTGTTTCTTATCTCATTCGTATTGTGCATAAGGAACAATAAGAAAACAGATGCGCGTGTTGATTTTATGGAAGGAAAAAAAACATTTGTATTGTAATGCTTTTAAGTAAACAAGCATTATAATACGAAGAATGCCATTTGGGTAAACAAGGTGCAGTTATGTGTACTGTTAGGTACACATAATTGGAATAAGGAAATATATGGTGTGACTGAATACAGTCACACAAAAAAAATTGATACCCTTACATTACAATTAATTATACGTATGTATATTGATTCTTCCATAATTATATTTTATGTATTCGGGCATTCGTATTTATTTTGGGTATCCTTTCACATTTGGACAATAAGCGATCGTCGCAATTTACATCTGTAAAATAATTATAAAAAAAAACACGAATGAGTCCATCATTCAACTAAATTAGGTCCTATTGTGGTTTGTACATTTATAAACAAATATTTTTTTTAACTATCTTTAATACCACTAGAATCTGTGTACATAATTATATACAACTGTCAAGGGTACACCTCACAAGACAGTGCAGTTAAACATCCGTTGCAGAACACCACATCAACGGATAAATAATTCGGCAGGAGCTCAACCTTTGTATCATTAGAACTTACGTGATAGCTGTCAAGGGTAAACCTCACAAGACAGCTCACTTTAATCAGTCATTGGGGAACACCAAACCAACAGACTATTTGAAGGGAACTCAATCCTGCCTACAAAAATTCACTAATATTCGTTGCAGAAAACCACAGCCAACGAATATAAGATTTGCACATAAACTCTAGTATGTACACTATTAATTATAATTTATTCACTTGGAATTATATCAACAATACATCAACGGACAAACCACAATATACATATTATTCATTAAATTGATTAATAAAACTATTATCTACCAATATTAGTGATTATAATCAAAAGTTTAGGTTAATTTTTACTTGCGCTACTAATATTGTTATTATACAAAGGCTAGTGCCTATTTAATTTTATCATTGATTAACTCAATGATTACTCACATTATATATATCAATATAAAAAAACGTATATCAATAATATACAAAGGCTGGTGCCTATTTAATTTTATCATTAATGAACTGATATTAATACAATACACTGATATTAATATTAATACACTAATACAAACTAAGGGAAGGCTAGCACCTATTTAGTTTCGACCTATTAAAAGGCTGGTGCTTGTTTAGTTCCTTCTTTGGACTCAGCCCAAGTAGCAATTTGTCGTTTCATCACCGTTGTATAACAGTTTTGATACGACGGTTGTAAAAACGTATTTGTTGATAATTGGTGATGAGAACGATTTTGTGACGGCAATGTTGCGGAAACTGTAAATGCACCCGCTTTTTGAAATAAATTGGGAAAAGTGAAACAGATTTGTAACGAGGTTTCACTACTTTTTTGAAACCCCAACCTTAATGCAACGATTAGGTTACTATATTCAAAAGATTATCGCAACCTATTTGCAACGAAGTTGTTGTAAGATAACTAGCACAGAACCAATAGGTTACTATATTCAAGAGATTATCGCAACCTATCTGCAACGGAGTTGTTGTAAAATAACTAGCAGAGAACCAATAGGTTTCATCACTGCAACGTATTGTAAACCTTGCTGTAACGGATAAATTCAGAGTTTAGCATCAATTATTTTGCAGTATCGTAATAACTGTTTGGTTTCTTCACAATTTTCTTTTATTTTTCTTCTTCAATTTTACTTGTTTAACAAAAAATAAAAGTTCTGAAGAAACTTAAAATTAATTCCAAAAGTTCAAAATTGACTTAAAATTCTTGAAAATTTAATGTACCTGTATAATATATTTATGTATTAGAGGAAAAAAATTAATATAGTGTATACTTTTATTATTCTGTTTTATTTCTATTTTTGGTTAACATATTAATTTTTATATATGTACATATGTGATAAAATAAGAAATTCATACATTATAATTTTTATTTTCGCCCTCGTTACATTTATTTTCCTTGTCTTCCATGTTTGGTTTTTTTTTCTTTGGCTGATTATTTCTAAAAATGTATAATTTCTTTTAGTGCAAGTTATTAAATTTGATCAAATTTACTTATTGTAAACGTTTAATTCTAGTAGTTGCATGTTTTAAATATTCTTTAACAAAGATTCCTGCATTAAAAATTGTGAATTCTTTGTACTTTTTTCTTAGTGCCGTACAAAGAACTTCTATAATAGTTTTATATCCATTGAACGTTTGTTTTGTGGGCGTTCCAGCCCATGAACATTTTTCCAACAATTCGTCTCTAAATAGGATGGATCACATATTTCTCAAAGTGCTGTTATAGTTTTTTCCTCCATATTGGTGAAGCTTTCTATCTGAAAAAAAAAAACAAATACAGCGATATGTATTGAATAGGTACTTCGTTCCGGAAAACAATTTACAAAAATACTGATATAATAGTGGTGTTCATGATGTGTGGTAAATGGTAAAAGTGGTAAAGAAAACATCGTGAGCACACCTGAAACAAAAATGGTAATGAATATGGTAAATGGTAAATTTATGTCAAAAATCACGCATACGAATGATTAAATTGTCCGAATCTATAGATTCAAAATTTAGAAATTTGGATTTATAAAAGTGTAATTCTAAAATAAAATTTATATAAAATTAAAATATGTCAAAAAATAGTAAAAGAGTGAAATTAATTAATAATATTGTTGATCTAAATGTATTTAAAATGATCGATTTAGCCGAAAACTCAGGTAAATATAAAAACGTTTTATTTTTCATTATTACTATTATAGCATTATTATTGTTTATTTTTTATTTTTGATTAACTAATTTTCATAGATTCTGACGATGAAGAATTTGATGAAATCTTTTCGGATTTATTGCTGGATATATCAGTCATTTTTTCATTTCGATATATTTCTCCTTTCGAACAAGGAAGTCTTGCGAAATCTCGCGAATGGCGCTGCAATGTGCTTTTAAAATTAGATGAACCAAGATTTTAACAAATGTTGAGAGTCAATTGGCATCAATTTAATATAATACACAATTTAATAGAAAAAGATGCAGTTTTTACTGCTCCGCATTCAAAAAAACAATTTCCTGTTGCAATACAATTGGCTATAGTACTATTTCGCTTAGGATCTTATGGAGAAGGAGCCTCAGTAAGAAAGATTGCTGGATTTTTTGGAATTGGCGATGGTGGTACAATTGATATTATAACAAAAAGAGTTTTCAAGGCCATTATGAATTTGCAAAATCAATTTTTAAGTTGGCCAGACAAGGAGGAAAAAATCAAAATTATCAGTAATACTAATCATGAACTTCCATATTGTATCGGCTATCTGGATGGAACTGAAATAAAATTACAAGAGAAGCCAGTCGTCGATCCAGAATCATATTTTTCAAGAAAGCAGCAATATTCATTAAAAATGCCAGCAGTTTGTGATTACAATTATATAATTCGTCATGCTGTTATTGGTTACCCAGGAAGTGTTCATGACAGCAGAATTTTTATCAATTCAACATTGATGCAAAAAAGTTCTAGCTATTTTTCCGGTATGGAGTGGATTGCAGCTGATAGTGCATATAAACTTAGCACTACTGTAATAACACCTTACAGATTATATTCAAAAGCAGTAACACCACTTGAAAGAACACAATTCAATGACACATTTTGCAAATATCGAGTAAGAATAGAAAATTGCTTCGCTATGTTGAAAGAACGCTTTTATAGTTTAAAGGAATTGAAACTTCGTTTGCATAACAAGGAATGTTTGGAATATGCTTGCAGATGGTTGAATGTTTGCTGCATATTACATAACATCATATTATTAAAAGCAAAATCGAAAGAAGATGAATTTGTTGGCGAATTACGTACAAGTTCCGATGACGATGACAATGATAATCCTCAAAATGATGGAGACAACAAACTAGCTGAATCGAAAAGAAAAGCCATTTTACATAAATAGTTTTGAACAAATAGTTTTATACATATATTTATAATAATAAAATATAATATTGTATGAAATTAAGTTTTTGATTTTAATTTTACATATAAGTATTAATTAATAAATTCAATCGTTTTTATTATATTTTAATTGTAATTCAATTTTTTTATTTCTTGCTCTTTTTCTATTTTAATAATTTCTAATTGTTGATGCGACTCTAATCGGGCTTGCTCTAATTTATACTTTTCCCTTATTTCGAGCTCCTTTAAAATTATTTCATCTTTATGTTTTTGCTTCTCAAACTCGAATTTTTCTTTTTCAAGCTCAAGATTTTGTTTTTCGAATTCCATTTCATAATCGATTTTGTTTTTCGAATTCCATTTCATAATCGATTTTTATTTTTTCTGCTTTATATTTTTCTTTAATATATAAATTTCTCTGATCCTGAATCTGTGATAGATATGATAACGCATTATTAGGTGTCGCTATTTTTCCTTTTGTTTTTGTTGTCTTCTTGCTCATCAATGATTTAAATCTCAAAAAGGATTCTTCGTGGTCCTTTTGCACTTCATTTGTTTCTTCATTGGCATTGTTATCTCCTACTTGAAAATCTTCATCATTATCCTCTATATCTATTATAGCTGGTTGTTGTTCTTCAGATGTTTCCATTGGTTATATTTCTAAGTCCTCGTTTATTTCATTATTACCGCTATCAAATATTACTAATGGATTAATACTTCTTTTTTCTGAAAAAATTTCATTCAGAATGTCGAAGTAGGGGCATATTTTTAAAATATAGTCTGCAAAAAAGTGAAATAAAATTTTAATAGTATGTATCACGTTTTAAAAACTTATTTTAAAAATATTTACTTTACCTCGAACGGTCTTTCCTTCATTGTTGTCTAGTAAACCAGCTCCAGTATTATTTCTCCAATCTAGTGCTTGTTTATATTTTGCCGTCAAATATCTTATTTTGTGTCTCATGGCATCCCAATCAATTTTCTCCAAGATAATATTACAAGATTTTAATTTGTTGTAAAAATACTGCGCTGTTGGTTTCTGTAAAAAAAAGAAAAAATAACGTTTATGATTTATGCTTCACATATGGGTGCTTATTTATCTTGACTTAAAAAACAAATGAAAAGCACTTTATACCTCAAATGTAATCTTTCACACAATTTAATAATATCACTGTCTCCTCTTCAGTCCAACGTCGTGTAATTTTATTTCTATTTCTTGTTTTCTTCGAACTTGAACATTCATTTTTAACCTAAATTTAAAAAAGGTAAACTATTATTAATTTCTTTATAAAATCAAAACTTTTGATTATAAATTACACTAATTTTAAATTTTTATCTCGATTATTTAATTTATTTCACTTTATACTTTAAAAAAGTTTTTACTATTTCACAAAATCACAACCACAACTTTTTTTATTTTATGACACTTCTGACTTGAACAAATGACAGATAAATTCGATTACGATTTACCATTTACCATATAAAAACATGCCTGAATTTATGATAAAAATTTACCACGTCGTAACTCGTTTTCACATATAAAATGTTTGCCATCAGTTACCATGGTTTACCATTTACCATGATTACGACGATTACCACGCTTTTACCACACATCATGAACACCACTAATTTAGAACTTACCACTTTATTTCTAAATACTGTATTTCTTAATTTATTTTCGAGCTCATCAAGCTCCTCTACATTTTCTGGGGGAAACCCTTCAAAGTTATTTTCTTCATCCTCTTCCTCAGTGATTTTTGAATTTGGAATGTCCTTTTCAAATTTTTCAATTAATATACTAACTACGGATAATTCATTATCCATATTTTTCATTACCTAGAATTTATATGTATATCACATATTTTTACATGCATTCAAAAGATAAGAAAAAACTTAAAAATTAAATAACAAAGAAAAAATGAAATATTTCAATCACTTCAACTTCAATATTTTTTTTCAAAAAAATTTAATATTTCCAAAATTATTTAGGCAATTTTCTAATATTTCACTAACTTTACACATACTAATCACAATGAACGCTGAACCCTATTATCTGTAAAATGAGTGTAACTGTTAGCAACGATTTTGGCTGGAAATAGATTCATTGAAACGAACTTGTATATTTGAGACGAATGAGTTTCAAAAAAACCAACGAAAACCAACTTATTGGTTTCAATTACACGAACTTGTTTATTTAAAACGGATGAGTTTTAGTAAACCCTTAAAGAAATTCACTCATGAGTTCCAACTGTATGAATTAGTTTTGTGGATATAAATATGTTGCAAATACATCGGAAGAAAAAAACTCATTAGTTCATTTAAACAAAGTTGTTGTTTTGTAACACCTGGGTTTTATTATTACTTCCAAACAAGTGTTTTTGGGTGGCGTTGAAACAAATTGACACTTTCGAAATATTTTAGTCATAAGTAACTTTGATAATTATACACAAAACGTTATTATTAACGGAAAAATAAAATGATTTTTGAATTAGTTTGAAAATAACTCCACTGCAATTTTAAAGTTGAAAAACTGTTAGTTGCTTTGTAACCTGCGTTGCAAATTGCTACTTGGGAGTGAATACTCACACCAGACACCACTAATATTAATCTATTAAAAGGCTGGTGCCTGTTTAGTTACATCTATATGATGAACTTAGTGAATACTCACTATACTTCACTATTTATTTTTAACAATATTCACTTGTTCTTTTCGTGTTAACTTCTAAAATAAGACTGTGAACATGAATTGTATTATGCAGCAAGGATGTATGCATCAGTATGAATATTACCCTTCCTCAGCATTATTTTTTTTTGAAATCTTTATCTCCAACAAAGGATATAAGCAATTGCATATTTTTCTTACTCAATCATTAATACATATTTGTATTTATTAATATGGTATAGAATTTAACAAAGATATACATGAGTAATGAAAACGAATTTATGATTCGTTGTTCAAAACAAAGTCATGAAATAATTTAAGATGAGGGAATATATTGAACGTATCTCTAAAAGAATATCCTGCTAAAAATATTTTATGGTCCGCGGATTGATTATTGTTACCCTAAATAAACATTTAAAATGCATACATATGTTCGTTGTTCAAAACAACGTCATAAAATAATTTAAGAAAGGAAACGATTTGGTTTTTTTTTTTTATGGAAAGGAATTTCGACGCAGATGTGAATAGATTTGCGTCTATTGTTGGTGAAATTATTAGTAAATATGTACATTATATTTGTTGAATCCAATCAACATGATTTCATCTGAAAATAGAAAAAAAGAAAATAAATAATTAATTAATTAATATTATAATAATAATAAGTAACAAAATAATAGAACACTACACACAAAACAGAACAACACAAAATGTAAACATAAAAACATAACCAAAACTACATATACCACAATTACAAAACTATGTACAAAACACAACAAAACAATAAATAGAATTATTTACACCACAAAACACATAAATACAAATTTAACAACTATATATTTAAATTACATAAATCACGATCACAAACATATAATACAATAATCACAAATTATAAAATTTATAGACACAAAATAAAAATTAATAAAATTAAACACGTCATAACTTCACGATATTTGACACTTTTAAAAACAAAATGTAGGTAAATGTAAACAAAACATTTACCAAGTTATTTGAATTATCACTGTCAAATGTACCTGCTGGATTAAAAACGTACCAGCTAATATCATTCACAATCGAAAAATGTACCAGATGTCCCATCAGTTACCATTCCGAAAAATGTTCCAATAAGAAAGACAGACGATGAGACAAATAGAACATTTATCAACAACGGGGAAAATAGAAAATTCCAGAGTTTGCAAATTTTGCTATATAAAGGATGAAATTCGCAGAAGAATTTATCTTTTGCGATTACCTGCCTATATGCCGTGTTGAGTCTGAATCAGGGAAACCAAAAGATCAAAAAAACCAGGACGTGTTGAGTCCTATAAAAATCTAGCGTGTTGAGCTAGTAAATAGGGATCGTTAGGAATTTCTGTAAAATGTCTGAAATACTTGTAATTTCTACAGAAATTAGGGCAAGTTAGGCCAATTTATCTACGTCGGGAAACGTGTTGAGTTTCCAAGTTCAAATTTAAAGGAGGATTTAGAAATTTTTTCATAAATTTCTAAGCAACAAAATTTTTTAAAGTATAAAATAAAGAAGGGACTTAGAAATTTTTTCACAAATTTCTAAGCATTAAAAAATTTCCAAGTATAAAATTAAAAGAAGACTTAGAAATTTTTTAACAATTTCTAAGCATCGGACAATTGCAGAGTATAAAATTTAAAGAAACTTAGAAATTTTTATTGAAATATTTCTATTTGCTAAACCGAGAGCTACGATATTTGGTTGACACGAAAATTATATTCAATTCATCGAATTCACGAAATTTCTCGTCATAATTTATTTGGGATAAATAATTGCTGACAGTAACTCAATTTTCCGGAAGTCATTGGACGGTTAAAAATTTTGAATTTTGAATCTTCAAGTTTGGGTTCGAGTTTTCTTCAATCAACACACTGCAATCAACTAATCATTAGTAACGCCATCTGCATCAACAAATTTTAATTAAAATTAATTTGTAATTAAATCTTTAAATTAATATTAATTATAATAGATTAAAATTCTTATTTGAAATTTGACGTTTATTGTAAATTAAAGTAAATTTATTTTTTTGAGAAAAATTAGTATGTTACGAATAAAACATAAAAATCAAGGAACACCCTCTACTACATCATCTAGATTATATTATATTTTTATTAACTATTAAAAAACATAATTTTCATAATTTCATTTAAATATTTTTTTTACCTACTTGCATTGTATAATTTTATTTGCTTCATAATATGTACATTTTTACCTAAAAAGCAATATATACCTTTTTTATCAAAACCGTTAGGTCATTTTGTATTCAAATTAATTTTTGTATTTTTTCATTTTTTGTATATAACAAATTTTGTAATTATAGAATTTTGATTTCATTTACACTTACTTATTAACTTAACTTTGGTACAGTCGGTCGATTATGTAAATCTAAATATTATTCGGGCTATTTTTTCTAATTTGAATTCAATAATGAAAATTTTGTAATATTGTAAAGTAGAGTTCTATTTAAAAATTAATAACAAATGTTAATATAAAATAAAATATATTGAAAATTAAGTGCAGTGAGTTTTTTAATTATTATTTTAAATATTGAACATTTCCATAAGTGAATTGAGTGAAAATAAAAGGAATTTAACCAGCATTATAATGGAAAGACAATGTATCTGTCGTAGTCATTGACAGGCATGTCTTGTACATTTTATGGTCCTTCGAGCCGGATGATTAAACGACAAAATTGAGGAATAAAATGGTTATCATTCATAACCATCAGATAAGTATACATTATCTAGAAAATTTATTTAAATAAAACAAAAAAAAACTATCTTGAATTACGTGCCGATTCTAAAAAAATGGAAATTTGATTCCTATAATTTTGTATTGGAACATAATATAACTATATTTGGAAACCACGTGCCGGTTTCAAATCTATATATTGAAAACTTTAAAATTCTACCTACAATTGGAAACCACGTGCCGGTTTCAAATCTATATTTTGGAAAATTTTAAAACTCAACAAGTGAATCTATAATTGGAAACCACGTGCCGGTTTCAAATCTACATATCGAAAATTTTAAAACTCAATCTATACTTGGAAACCACGTGCCGGTTTCAAATCTACATATCGAAAATTTTAAAACTCAATCTATAATTGGAAACCACGTGCCGGTTTCAAATCTATATTTTGAAAATTTAAAAATCTGCAATTGAAAACCACGTGCCGGTTTTAAATCTATATATATTGAAAAACTTAAAACTCAAAAGTGACTTTATATAATGAAATCACGTGCCGATTTCACATATTAAAAATTTGTAATATTTAAGGTGATATTATTATACGAAACCACGTGCCGGTTTCAAAACTTTTAAAGGTAAATTGCAACCTAAAGGTGATATTGCAATTTCAAATTTTATCGATTTTGTGATAATTGTGATAATCATTAGTTTCTAACAACTCTGGAAATTAGTCGTGTCACCCTGCGAACTTGAAGCCACGTGCCGGCTTTCATAACATTGAAAATTACATTCAATTAACTGAAATTAATTGCATTATTATAAAAAAATTGTGTGAACTATACATTTCAAAATTAATTATCAAAATTTAATAAAGGAAAGGTCAACGCTTAAAAATCATAATAATTTGTTGTAACTAAAGGTCTACAGGGTGCTTCAAACATTTTGTGATTTATTTTTACAAATTTCAGTCGCGAACTCTACATTACTTTAACGTTATTGTAAACGTTCAATTTTAATAACAGTTACTCTAGTTGTGAATCTGTCTGTTAGCATAATTATGACTCTTGCTCAGAAACGAAGTAGATTACAGGCCTCACTGATGAGATTAAGAAATTTTGCTGATTCAATCAATGACAACATAACCTTGGAAGAATTGACTGTTCGTCTACAATCGTTATCAGAAATCTGGCAAGAATTTTGTGTGGTCGAAGATGAATATATGACGGAAGATCCAACACAACCTACCAGTATGGAAGAATATGAAGCAAAATACTACGAGACGAAGACGATATTGTTACAACACTTGGGTCGAAGGGCTGGTAATACCCATGTAGCACCTCCTCCTGCATCTCCACAGCTTCCATTAGATGCCTTTAACCAAAGTATTTCGGCAATCTTGCAGCAACAAACCGACCTACTTTCACAAACCATCAGCCATTCTTCTTCTCAATCAAATCCCACTCATTTGCCTCGTCTTAACATTCCAACGTTTTCTGGTGATTATAAGGAGTGGACATCTTTTAAGGACCTATTTCAAGCTGCAGTGAATACTAATCCAAACCTGACAGCGTCACAAAAATTTCAATTTCTTAAGGGCGCACTAAAAGGTTCAGCCGCATCACTTATTCGTCACCTTACAATCAGCGACAGCAATTACGAAGAAGCATGGACTATTCTAAAAAACAGATTTGACAGAAAACAACAAATTATCACTTCATTTATCCGAACATACATGGAAGTTCCTAGCATTAATCAAGTTTCTGGGAAATCCTTACGATCAATAACTGATACATTTGAGGAAGTAATAAGAGGTTTAAAGGCTCTAGGATTGGAAGCACAACGGCGAGATCCATGGCTAATATACTTGGCATTAACGAAGTTAGATTTAGACACAAGGGAACAATGGGCAAAGGAAACAATGGAAAAGGATCACCCTAGCATGACAGATTTCTTAAACTTTTTAAGCAAGCGTTGCAACGCAATTGAAACTGCTGCGTCAATATCCAAAAGGAATGCACCAACGAAATCACTTCATATACGACCGTCATCCACAGGCAACAAGTGCATAAAATGCAATTCAGATCATCCTATTTACCAATGTCCAAAATTCAAGGCAGAAAATCCTTCTCAGCGTAAAGAATTTGCCTCTTCTCGTTCATTGTGTTACAAATGTTTAGGTCAAAATCATTCTGTCAAAACATGTCACTCGAAACTCAAATGCAATCAATGTAATGCAAATCACCATTGGCTTCTACATGATTCTTACATGCAGAAGAGCTCATCAACACCAACTGTCTCACAATCCAGCGTTATCAATCATCAACCAACATCCGATGTATTGACTACGACTACAAACACTTCGAATTCATCGACGGATTCAAACGCGATCATTAATTGTGTTTCACAAGATTCAAATAAGAGAATTTGCATCTTACCTACTATATTAGCTTTAGTTACAGATTCTTTTGGTAATCACCAATCTTGTCGCATTTTGCTGGATTCTGGCTCGCAAATTTCCTTAATTTCTAATTCATGTGTTCATCGGCTTGGCTTGAAGCGTGAAAATGCCAAAATGTCTCTCACCGGTCTTTCATCTACAGGCATTGGAGTTACTAAAGGCAAGGTGAATTTGCAGTTGGTCGCACGAAATAATATTTCTAGGCGTCTTTCTATCATCGCTTATGTTGTCAAAAACAAGTTAACTATACTACCGCCAGCTAATATTGATATTACTGATAAATCAATACCCAATACTGTTGAATTAGCTGACCCACATTTCAACATCGCCTCAGATATTGATATTATTTTAGGTGCAGAACACTTCGTAGATATTTTATGTCAAGGAAAAATTTCTAGCAAACCTGGGTTTCCTGCTCTACAAGAAACGATATTTGGATGGGTCGTTGCAGGGAATCTTCAATGTCAAAATGCTTTATCTTTCATTTGCCAGCAGGATTTAAGTAACAACATCGACAAAACATTGCGTTTATTCTGGGAATGTGAAGAAGTGTCAAATGATCAAGATAGCTCAAAACTTTTAAACGAAGAAATAAACGCAGAAAACCATTTTCTGTCATCATTTGAACGCAACCAAGAAGGTAGATTTGTTGTCAAATTGCCGTTCAAACCAAATGTTACATTACTCTCAGACTCAAAAACTAAGGCTTTATTGCGTTTGCAATCCATTGAGCGTCGTTTTATCAAAGATTCTTCATTAAAGCAAGCCTACATAACGTTTATGAAAGAATATGAATCTCTAAATCATATGGAGTTAGTTCCTAAAAATGAAATTAATATTCCCGACAATCAATGCTTTTATTTGCCACATCATGCAGTGTTCAAGAGGGGACCGGTACCCAAAATCAGAGTAGTGTTCGATGGATCATCTAAAACATCTTCAGGAATCTCTCTAAATGACGTACTATTGGTCGGTCCAACTATTCAACGCGATATATTTTCCATATTAGTCAGCTTTCGTGTACATATCTATGCCTTATCAGCAGATGTAGAAAAAATGTATCGCCAGGTATTAGTGGCTGAGAATGATAGGAACTTTCAAAGGATATTGTGGCGAGAAACGCCGGAACAACCTGTTCGTCATTATCGTCTGAGAACAATCACATATGGCACTTCTAGTGCACCTTTCTTAGCAACAAGAGCACTGCATCAGATTGGTGAAGAAATGAAAAACAAGGAACCAGACATTGCACGAGTTATACAAAACGACTTTTATGTAGATGATTTGTTAACTGGTACATCAACTTTATCTGACGCCTTTCATTTAAAACAAACGATAGTTAACAACGTTGAAGAGCATGGATTTCATTTAACAAAATGGCGATCAAATTGCGCGGAGTTATTGAAAAATTCTGAAGACTTCACAAACGATAGTATGTCACTTAATTTATACGACACCGCAGCCAAGGTACTTGGAATTCAATGGAATCCCAACAGGGATATTTTCGCTTTCTCATTATCACTTGATGAAGGTTCTGCAGACACCAAAAGGAAAATTCTTTCGCAATCATCACAAATCTTCGATCCGCTAGGCTGGTTGTCACCAGTAACAGTTCTCATCAAAGTTCTATTTCAATCATTGTGGTTGTTAAAATTCGACTGGGACGAAATCTTACCACAGTCTGTTTTCGAACAATGGTCAAAAATAAAAAATGAATTGCAGCAGATACAACAAATTTCTATCCCACGTGTTGTGATTCAACCAAACTGCACTATTGAACTTCATGGTTTTTCAGACGCATCAAGGTCAGCATATTCTGCTGTGATATATGCACGGACTCTAACATCTGATTCAATAACACTGGTTCGTCTGTTGTGCTCCAAAACTAAGGTTGCGCCTCTGAAGGAAATATCCATTCCGCGTCTTGAACTTTCAGGCGCCTTACTCTTGGCAAAACTGGTTAAGAAGACTATGAAGGCATTGCGTGACATGAACATACAGATCTATGCATGGACTGATAGCACTACAGTTTTACACTGGATTTCAGATGTACCACGTCGTTGGTCTACCTTTGTCGCGAATCGCGCTACTCAGATTCTTGAAACACTACCTAGAGATCACTGGAGATATGTTCCATCCAAACAGAATCCTGCAGATATCGCCTCCAGAGGACTAGGCCCTTCAGAATTGTCTAAATGTAAATTATGGTGGAATGGACCAGCTTGGCTTCTAGATCCTGTTGAAAAATGGCCAACCGACCCTACAAACTCTAATACTTCTGTTAATAAACAAGTGCTTGACGAGCAACGAAAAACATTTGTGTTTATTGCAACTGAAGACAACACGATATCCGTTTTGGACAATCTCGTATCTAAATTTTCTTCGTTTTCGAAAATTCTACGAATTATAGCATATTCTCTCCGGTTTATTCAAAACATGAAATGTAAGGTTTCAACCGATCGTCGAACAACCTTTCTGTCGACATTAGAATATTCGTCAGCTTTAGTCACTTGTTTCAAGTGTGTGCAGAAATCATGTTTTCAAACAGAACTTTTAGCACTTCAGGACAAAAAACCGGTTTCACTCAACAGTAAATTAAGCAAACTATATCCCTTTATTGATCAACTAGGAATTATTAGAGTAGGCGGCAGAATCCAGAATTCTAATCATGATTTTAATACTATTCATCCAATTATCTTGCCTCAGTCTCATCCTTTCATCACTCTCATGGTACGTGACATGCACATTAAATATCTTCATCCTGGGACATCATTACTTATCAGTATTTTGAGACAACGTTACTGGATAATTGGGGCTAGAAATTTAGTGCGGAAAATCAATCATTCTTGTACTACATGCTTTCGATTTAGACTAAAACCAAACGATCAATTAATGGGAAGCCTGCCTAATGCTCGTGTTAATCAATCGCGACCGTTTTCTCACGTTGGTATAGATTTTGCCGGTCCGATCTTTATAAGTTCGCGAACAGGTCGTGGTTCTAAAACGACAAAACATTATATCGCTTTATTTGTTTGTTTAGCAGTCAAGGCTTTGCATCTTGAACTCGTGTCCGATTTAAGTTCGATAACTTTTGTCGCTGCACTTCGCCGTTTTGCAGCTCGAAGAGGAATCCCATGCGAAATATACTGTGACAACGGGACAAACTTTATTGGAGGAAAAAGACACTTAACAGAGATGCATCAACTAGCAGCAAAATGCTACAGTGACTCTAACATATCTACTTATCTTTTACAGAACAACATCCAGTGGAAGTTTTCTCCACCTTCTGCTCCTCACTTTGGTGGCCTGTGGGAAGCAGGTGTAAAAAGTATCAAATGCCATATGCGAAGAGTTATAGGTGAAACTATTCTTGGTTACGAAGAAATGACGACACTACTTTGTCAGATTGAAGCAATCCTTAACTCTCGACCACTTATAGCAACATCTGACGATGCAAACGATGCAGCGTTTCTCACACCAAGTCATTTCTTAATTGGCGAAGCGATAACAACACTACCCGAACCAAATTTAAACACAACAAACATCAAACTGTTAGACAGATGGAAATTGATTCAGTCAATGATGCAAGGTTTTTGGAAGAGATGGCGCTGCGATTATCTAACTTCATTACAAACACGTCAAAAATGGAATAGGGAAAATGAGCCATTAAGGGTAGATGACATCGTCATAATACATGATAACAACTCACCACCTACTAAATGGGTTCTGGGTCGCATATTAGATACACATCCTGGCAAAGACAACTTCATCAGAGTAGTCACCATTAAAACTGCGAAAGGTATACTCAAACGATCTGTGCACAAAATAACAAGGTTACCATCTGGTTAAAACTTCGTTTTAACGGCGGGAGAATGTTACGAATAAAACATAAAAATCAAGGAACACCCTCTACTACATCATCTAGATTATATTATATTTTTATTAACTATTAAAAAACATAATTTTCATAATTTCATTTAAATATTTTTTTTACCTACTTGCATTGTATAATTTTATTTGCTTCATAATATGTACATTTTTACCTAAAAAGCAATATATACCTTTTTTATCAAAACCGTTAGGTCATTTTGTATTCAAATTAATTTTTGTATTTTTTCATTTTTTGTATATAACAAATTTTGTAATTATAGAATTTTGATTTCATTTACACTTACTTATTAACTTAACTTTGGTACAGTCGGTCGATTATGTAAATCTAAATATTATTCGGGCTATTTTTTCTAATTTGAATTCAATAATGAAAATTTTGTAATATTGTAAAGTAGAGTTCTATTTAAAAATTAATAACAAATGTTAATATAAAATAAAATATATTGAAAATTAAGTGCAGTGAGTTTTTTAATTATTATTTTAAATATTGAACATTTCCATAAGTGAATTGAGTGAAAATAAAAGGAATTTAACCAGCATTATAATGGAAAGACAATGTATCTGTCGTAGTCATTGACAGGCATGTCTTGTACAAGTAGATTTATTATTTTGAAAATTATAAATTTTGAATTAAATTTTGCTAGTAGATTATTATTTTTAAATTTGAATTATTTTTAAAAATAAGAAAAGTTGCAACTTAAACGTAAATTTTGTAACGATATTTTTAAAAATTAGTAAATTTATTGAGTAAATTAAAGTCATATTATATATATATTTAAATTATAATTAAATTTTCATTATCTTTTTATTATTTAAAAATTTAGTATTTGTAATTAGAATTAAGTTTTTGAATCGTTAGATTTAAGAGATCGATTTTCAATAAAGATTTTTTATAACGTTTTGTAAAAAATTGTGTTCTTTTGAGGATTTAACAATATTTCTAACTAAAAATTTATGCTCTTACAAAATGATAAAATATGCAAAATGTATTTTTATATTCAGTTTCAGTATGGATATAATTCAACAAATAAGAGTTCGTGAGTTACTTCGTAGAATTGCAAGGTAAGTGTTTTATTTTGTAAAAATATAAATTAATTATTGAATTAAACATGTTTTTATATTTCTTTATATGCGTAATAATAGGGCCCGTCTCTACGAACTGAGAGTACACAGCACCCCATTCGATTTAGACAAAAGGATCTTTAAAAATAAATTTCGCCTTTCAAAAGTTACAGCCAGGAGTTAATTGAAAAATTACGACCTTTTTCAACTCCTTCATGTATACCATTCGATATACAGGTAAATATTTCAGGACTTGAATTTATTTTGTGATGTGTATCGTATTACTTATGTTTTCTTTGTATTTCTAGGTGCTGACTACATTAAATTTTTATGGCAAATGATCGTACTAGGATTCCATCGGCAGTAATCATCTGCTTGGTCTTTCCCAGTTTCTCATTGTGGATAAATTATCTAGATCTTTAATTCGATTTCCACAGAGTTTGATGGAAAGAGTTGAATTTCAGCAAGGGTATGTGTACTATAATTAAATACAATATTTCAGATATTTATTTATATATGATTTTTTTTAGATTCTATTCAGAGTTTGGGATGTCATCAATATTGGGTGTTATAGACGGCACTCATATTGCCATCACAGATTCTCCTGAAATGAATGATAATACAAGGGGAAATTTATATATAAACAGGAAAGGCTATTACAGCCTTGACGTTCTTGTGGGGAGTATTTATTTTAATATCAAAATTATATTTCATTTTTATATTGAATATTTAATTACAGTGTTGTGATTCAAGCATGAAAGTCATGTACGTGAATGATCGATTTCCGGGATCCGTGCATGATTCTGCCATATGGATTGTAAGTGACGTTAGGGGACACCTTAAAAACAAATTTAGTACGGTGGAGAACCAGGATGAGTTTTTAATAAGTATGCTTTTATTTATATTATTACACTGAAAGAAAAAATATGATTATCGCAACTATATTTTTAGAGAACTATACTATGGTTGCGATTTATAGTTGCTGTAACTATTTTACAAGATGATAACAAATGTGGACCATAGTTGTTACAAGGGAAATAAGATAGTTATCACAACCGTTCAACATATTTGTTGTAAACAAAAGCATAGTTACGACAAATTTGGAACATAGTTACCATAACATTAAATATGGTTACGACAAATGCAGGCCATAGTTGTGATAAGAAAATAGCATAGTTATCATAACTTCAAATTTAGTTACGACAAATTTGGAACATAGTTATCATAACATTAAATATGGTTACGACAAATGCAGGCCATAGTTGTGATAATAAAATAGCATAGTTATCATAACTTCAAATATAGTTACCACAAATTTGGAACATAGTTATGATAAGAAAATAGCATTGTTATCATAACCCTCAAATATTTTTATTGCGAATCAATCATATAAGTAGTTACTACAAATGTGATACGTAGTTATATCAAATTTATCAAATGAGTACTTAATACAATTAAAATTAACTACACACATCGAATTATCAGATGTAATATTCACATACGAAATGTTATCAATATTTATGTCCTCCAGTTTCATTGCAAAATACTTATAACTTTTCTCAACAAAAAATGCGTGTAGTAGTGACTATCAAATGAAATGATATCAAAAATTGATAGCAACAAAAAGAATTTTTCTTTGTATTTAATTATAAAATCAATTTGAGCAAAACTATTTTCTTTGATTAATAAAACATTTCCTTCTCTGATGGTAAAATTATTATAAATAATGTAACTCGTTTTATAAATATTGCCAATAAATTCAATATTATATCTTGTAAGATATGTACAGTAATGTGAAGTGTTGTACTGACAGGCAAGTACAGTCAACACTACAACCTATTGTTGAGCTGCAAATAAATGTAAAATTACAAAATACACAGAAAATGTTTGTTTTATTTATATATGATTATGTCGTGTGACGTCACAGCAGTATCTTCCATCCTAATGAGAGATGGAAGCCCACTGTAATATCACACGACACAAACATACACAATGAGAATATATACTACTAATATTAAGTACAACCTACAACATGTATTAAATATGTCGTACAGGGCCGGCTATTGTTATTGAAATTTAGTAACAACACTCATTACGTCATACTTACGTCTTAAGATGATGGATGGTGGTAGTGGCGGTTACGCTAGCTGGCTAGCACGGTACTAGCTCGCCGGATGGGGCGTGAGTTTGCCACTATCCAACTCTCTTTTGATTTCCGTAGCCTGGAGCAGTAGAAGGTGGTGAAATCTTTCTACTAAGAATGCTCCATTATCAAATAATACAATAGAAAAAAAATGCAGCACCCACACCGTTGAACCTGTAATTATGTCCCCGCTCTGGCCCAAGAAAACAGCTACTACCATCGTTGGTCCTGTAATAAAAAAAAGTTGCCTCGGCCAACGATGATAGGGACTAACCCACCTCAAATAATCATATTTATGTTCCTTTTATAAATCTAAACTAAATAGCTAAATATTTTATTTTAATTTTTCCATTTTTTTCTTTTTTTTTTGTTTCTTTCGTTTTAAATTCCTAACTTTTCTATTTTTTACAGGTTTATTTACATTCTTTTTTTTTCTGAATTTTTGTCAGTTATGGGGCCCCTGTATTTACTAAATAAACTAATAAAAAAAAGTTGGTGCGCTTACCAAATTATGTAGATGCTGATAATGATAATAATAATTTGTATCAAATTTAAATTTAAGTAATAATAATTTTTTGTATAAGTTGCAAACTTGCATTTTTTTTATGTAAAGGCAATTATTCATATTAAAAATTATAGCAATATAATCGCGGTCAATGTACACAGAAATATGTATGTACTTGTGTCAGCAAATATCTACGTATAATGATATTAATATTTACCTTTTTATCAAAGTAGGGAAACACGTGAATTTAAGTTCATTGGTATGAATAATTACTTTCTATTTAATTTTTTATATATGTAATGATATTACTTATTGTTATAATTATGATATTATCAGCAATTTGTATTAACAAATTTTAGTATATAAGACCAATCAATATTCAATAAAGTCAGTTAGTATTTGGATAACTGTGTGTTTCATTTACTGGCTATTCAATACTTGAGAGTTAGCGATACCTAATTTCTTAAGTAATTGTGATAAGAATTAGAGTAATCTAATTCTTACAATAAAACAAGTAATTCAGAGCTAGAGTAACCTAGTATCTGATTGAATCAGTGTATACATTTAGAACTAGCGATATCTAGTTTTACATCTATTGTATGAAAGTTTCATACATTTTTTTGGTGACCCCGACGTGATCTTAAGATATAACGTTCAAGTGTTTAGTATGGAAGCATTAACATCAGAACAATCGGCGATTGGAAAGGAGATCGAAAGATTATCAAGTGTATATGCAAACGATGCTCCTGAAAGGAAAACTTTAACGTATCTAAACGAAAAATTATTAACATTACACGCATTATGGGAAAAATTCATGGAGAATGATAAAATAATCAAACAATCAAGTGCGGGACAATTGTCGCATCTTTATTTTACAAAAGACTTTTACAATGTTGTTAAACGAGGATACAATCATTTATATACATAGATTAGTGAATTAATCAATCATATTAAAACAGCGTCAGACAACGCTAAGAGTTCAACTCCAAGGCAAATAAGTACAGGTGCAATTTCAAAGGTGCAAAAATCGAATCAAGATGAGCATAAAGGACAAGTGGATGTTGTGTCGAAATGTTAAGAAATACAGAAACTACAGGTCAATCTGAATCATATTATCAAGTGAAAATTGAATCAATTACAAATCATTGGAAACAAGCCGAGGAAAGTCATTACAGCATCCATGAACAGACCGATAATATTGACTCAGATGAATATAATATTGAAGATTATCTTCAGTTAGAATTACAAGTGCAAGACTTATTAGCAAAATTAAGAGAAAATTGTCG
Source organism: Villa cingulata (assembly GCA_951394055.1). Lineage (NCBI taxonomy): Eukaryota > Metazoa > Arthropoda > Insecta > Diptera > Bombyliidae > Villa > Villa cingulata. Next base: position 29,557,623 of record OX596020.1, on the reverse strand, counting down.
TAATAATTCAAATATTTCAACAAGCAATTATTCAAATCAATCGTTGGTCAAACTACCCAAAATTGTGTTGCCAATATTTGATGGTGATTATTTAAAATGGCAACAATTTTATGATTTATTTAATCAGATGGTGCATATACAATCAATGGGTAACGCACAAAAGATGTGGCACCTTAAAATGAACGTTACTGGAGAGGCTGAAAAATTAATTCGCGATTTGCAATTAAGTGACGACAATTACGAAATAGCATGGAATGTACTCAAAAATCGATATGAAAACAAACGGCTTCAAGTTTCAGCATTATTAGAAGAATTAACGACACAACCAACAATACAACAAGAATCATCAGTTGCATTAAAAGGGTTACATGATACCACAAAAGAATGCATATTAAGGTTAGAGAACCTTGGCTTATCAGTTAGGCAGCACTGGGATCCAATAATTATGCACACATTAATGAAAAAGTTGGATACTCACACTCATTCATTATTTGAACAGTCGTTATAATCGCCAAGAGATTTACAATCTGTAGACAAATTTTTAAGTTTTATAGAGAAGAGATTTCAAGCTTTGGAGGCTGTAGGCCAAAAATCAAGCAATAGTAAACAGCAGACAAAATCAGCAAAATCATCAGTTCTAAAGACTAATAAAAGTGATAAACAAGAATGTATCATTTGTAATGAAAGTCATCCAATATATTATTGTAATAAATTTTTAAGTATGAACACATACGATAGACAAAACCAAGCAAGAAAATTGAACTTATGTCTAAATTGTTTGAAGAAAGGACATACATTTAACAAGTGCACATCCCGAGGATGCACAAAATGTTCAAAAAGGCACAATACATTGTTACATTATGATAAAACCTACAATTATTTATCGCGAAAAAATACAGAACATAGTGGGAACAAAAAAACAACACAAGAAGCAACAAGTTTAACGACACAAACACAAGAATACCATGAAAGCTACATATTTTTAGGTACAGCAATTGCAGACACTGAAGACAGAAACGGGAATTTAGTTCAATGCAGAATTCTTCTGGACTCAGGCTCACAAATAAATTTAATAACAGAAAAGTTTAAGCAAAAACTAAAATTGAATAATAATCAAGCACAAGTACATATTACTGGACTTGGTGATTCAAAGGTTAAGACAAATGGAGGGGTGAATATAACCATTCATTCAAAAACGAGCAATTATATAACTAACGTGGAGACACATGTGATAAAACATATTACTGAATATCAACCTCAGAGATATATACACACTGATGGATGGAACATACCAGATAACATGGTTTTAGCAGATCCTGGATTTAATAAGCCAGAAAAAATTGATATCCTCCTAGGAGCAGAATTATACGGAGAAATTATGCGAAATAATCAATTGAAATTAGGAAAGGATCTTCCAATGATGCAAAATACTACCCTGGGATGGATTGTACTGGAAAAAGTATCTAATATAGAGTACACAAAACAATTCTGTGGAATAACTAACGTAGATTTAGATGTGAATTTGAGTAAATTCTGGGAAATTGAAGAATGTCCTACGAAACCAATAATGTCATTAACCCTTTAACCCCTAAAGTCGAAATATCAGTTTTTTTTTAATGAGAATTTTGGTTCTAGTAAGATTTTGGGCTGAAAAAGACGAATATGGAGTTAGCTTCTCAAAAAAATTTTGGATGAAAGCGCTAAGATAAAAAAATTAAAGACCGTTTGTAGACGGTCTTAGTGTGTTAGGTGAAAAAAATTAAATATATTCTGTATAATCCAAGTACACCAAAAATCGTTTTTATTTCAATTATGCTCAATAAAAGAAATCTTTATTTCACATGATATTTTGTGAAACAATTTTTAGCTTTAGAAAAACACAAATGTATATTACATTTGGTACAAAACGTGTGTGTATCCGATTTTTTACATAGTTTACAGGACTTTTTAGATCCCCATTCGGGGAAATGATTTATTCCGTCAAATCTCACACTTTCCACTGGATGAACAGCTTTTTTTCCAACGTCATTGCTTTTGGTCGGCTGTGTGGCTGATGGACGTCCAACGCACCGTTTTTCAATAGAAGCACAGAGTTCTTTTGCAATGCTTAAACGAAATTCGTACATTGTCATGTCTTTTATATCTAGGTCCTCATCTGCAGTTTTTTTTTCAGCATTGAGCCTTCGATACAAAACGAATGCATTCGTTATCGCCATGTCCAGAAGATGATAAAAAATTCTTGTTGCCATATTCTGCGTTTTGACTCTTAGTCCATTACGGCCCATGTAAGAGTCCATTAAATCAACACCACCCATGTGTGCATTGTACTCATGAATAATCTTCGGACAATCAATATCATTGTATGATTTTTCCGTCCGATTATAACGAGGAATTTTCGATGGCTGACTAATTAAACTGGTTCTCTGGAAAGGCTTAGCCCCAACATATGTTGAACACAGTCTGACATTTTTCGTGTCCTTCCACAAAACTGTGGTGATGTCGACACCATAAGCCGATCCAACGAATTCTGTTGAATACCCTCTTGGTGCTTTTTGCAATTCTTCGCTTTTATCTGTTGGAAGTTTGCAGCCAGGAATGCGGTTGGCTCTTACAGTGCCAAGACTATAAATACCACGTGCTCTTAGGTAAACCAAAAGAGGTAGAGACGTATAAAAGTTATCAAAATATAATATATGGTTTACAAAATTTGGCACTGTTTGTGACAACCTGATTTGGAAAAATAGAAAACAAAGCAATTTAAGTGTAAGAAAACCGAGAACTTATTCTCAAAAAAATATATAACCTGATTACAACATTCCCTGTTGCGCCAATGTTTGGTGTATTCGGCAAAATGATGTCATCATTTTTGGCTCCAGTATATATTTCAAAACGGTACGAGTAACCATTGCTGTCGCACAAAACAAAGAACTTCACGCCCCATGGATGTGGTTTATCTGGCAAATACTGCCGCAAATGATGAGCCATTTTAGTTCAACACATTCGTTCGTCGATACATAAACGAGAAGTTTTTGGAATTGAATCAAAGCGCTCTATCAAATATGTCGCAAGTTTTCTGATCCGGAAAAGAGGATCATATCCTACATGACCTTTTTTGATCCGTTCAGATTCGTTATTGAAGGATAAATATTTTTTAATTTTTTCAAATTTATTTTTCGGCATGCAGTCAGGTATGTGTCGAAATCCGTATTCACTCCAGTGTGATTCAATGTTCGGGTAACGAAATATCGACATAAAAATCAAAATTCCAATGTATCGACGAATTCCATGCTTATCCACTTTGAACTGTGTGTTGACGTTTTCTGCAATTGCAGTTCTATTCGTCTCCACACTTATCAACTCAATGATATCGTCGGTAAAGAAATAACCGAAAAAATCCACCGGCGTTTGTAGTTTTTTTACTTCGAGCGGTAAATCTGTTTTTCCTCTGAATGCAATTTCATTTACATGTAACTGCATGCACGTTTTACGCCACAGAATGCCTTTGAACTCAGCCGAATCTTTGTTTATATTCACTAAGTCTAAAAAGGCATATAATAAATACAATAATTGAATATTCAATTTTGTTTGAAATTCGTTTTGAAATATAAACCTTCTCCAGTGAAGCCACCAGCTGATGGTATTATTCGTGGTCCTGATGGTTCTAAACTTGGCAATGGTGATCGAGCTCTCTTCTTTGGCTTCAACGATATCGTTCCTTCTGTTTGATGTGTTTGTTCCACTGGGATCGATTTATGTAATTCAATTACACTTTCACCCTGTGGTGTAGTATTCTCTTGTAAGAAATATGATGTAATATGCTAGTGTTGTACTATATGTAAGTATAGTCAACATAATATAATGTCGTTATCCTGAAAAATAAACGATGAAATTTGTTAAATCCACTAAAAGGAAAATCTTGATTTAACATTAAATGAAAAAAGGTGCTGAATCAAAATAGTTATATAAAATAAAAACACAATTTTTTTACAATTTTACGTTATAAAATTTATTGAAAAAAAATAATACTTAAAACTAACAATTTTGATCTTATTAACTACTGATAAATAATTGTAAATAAATTTTCAAAATATGCAAACCTTAAAATATACAAAAATTTTATCTTGATTTTCAAAAAAAGTAAAATACAAAATTCAAAAAAAATCAATTTGAATTATTTAAAAAAAAGCAATTAATTATACTACAATTTGCATACAATTCGGCAATTAACAAATAAAAAAAAATTGATTTCTACAATATAATTTTAATAATTTTAATTCCAATAATCAACAATTCTAAAATTTAATAATTTAAAACTTAAACTAATTCGTCGACAGTATAGATCGATCTATACGCGAGATGTCGCTGCTGAATCTTGATGAAAATGCAGATTTAGTTGATTGTTGTCTAGTACGATGATGAAGTTTAAATTTAAAATATAGTAACTGCCACGGTTGAATATTTCCGGTAATGAAATTAAATGAATTTTCCCGTCGGTAAACTATTTATTAATTTGTTAGATTTCTGTTGTTGCTGAAATATTTTCTAAGTTTTAAAAATTCTTTCTCCAATGAAAAAATTTTCTAAGTTTTATTAAAATATTCGCCGATATTTTCTAAGTGTAAAATTTTTCCACCAATGAAAAATTTTCTAAGTTTTATTTAAACATTCGCCGAAATATTCCAAGTATAAAATTTTTCCTCCAATGAAAAATTTTCTAAGTTTTTATTAAAATATTCGACGAAATTTGCCTAAGTGTAAAATACCGCCTATATTCCCTAATTTTTTACAGAAAATTTTCTAAGTATTTTCTGTAAAAATTCCTAGACCAAAAGACTCAATACGTACTTTTGGTGGTCTAGCTCAATACGCTAGTGATTGGAAAATTCCAATTTTAAAAAACTTGAAATTTGGACTCAGTACGTCCTTCAAGAGTGGCCTTTTGCTTCTGCCGCTTTCTAGCTCAATACGCTATAGTTCGGTTCTTCAAAAGACAAATTTTTCTGAAATTCGTCTGGCCTTTTATATGATTTTCACTGTTTCGAGAAATTTCTTTTTTCCCCGTTTTATTGTGTCTTCACTATTTATCTCCATCTGCTGTCTTTTTTATTGGACTGGTACATTCCAGATTCCACAATTATTGGAGACTTTTAATTGGTACACTAATTAGTCGAAATTCTATATTGTGAATGATATTGTTGATAATTTGACATTTGACGTATGATGTGGAATGAATTTGACAGTATTCATTTGACAGTAGTTATGTTTATAAGGGGTAATTTATGTTACCTCTTTTGTTTATTTATATTTTTTTGTTTTAATTTAATTAAATTGTTTGGTGTAAAGTTTTGTTAATTGTGTACTAAACAAATATATGTGGTGTTAAAGTGATTATTTTTTTGTTTAAATATTTAATGTGATTTATTTAATTGTATGTGAAATAGTTCATTTCGTATTGTTTGTTGACATTATTTGTATATTGAATTTGTATTGTGATTGTGATGTTTATGTAATACCTAATCTGTATTTTATGTATATTTTATATTAAATGTTTGGTTATGTAGTTTATTTACATTTCGTGTTGTGTTCTGTTTTGTGTTAAATGTAATTTTTTTCTTATTTTTATTTTTTATTTCAATTTATTTTTTTTTTATTTTTAGGTTGATGCTGGAATCAACATCCTCCCCGGGCAGCAAAAAAAAAATTGAATTACTGAATTAATTATAATACCATCGTATAATAAAATACTTATTGTTTGTTTTACAAAAAATTTATGTTTTATTTTTCTTCTTATATGGCATCACTAATTCATGTTTGACATTTCGACGTTTTCGAGAGGTAGTTTACACAGTTTAACAATTGGTCTCAAGTAGGTTTTATGAGCAATTCTTACAAGTGCTGTTCTAACTAGTCCATCCCTTCCTGGATAAACTTCTATGATTCGTCCTAATGGCCATGATAGTGGAGGAAAATTTTCTCGTTTAATTAATACCAAATCATTAATTTTCAAATTTTCTTGAGTTTTTTTCCATTTGTTGCGTACTTGCAATTGTTGTAAATAATCTTTAGACCAATGATACCAAAAGTTTTGTTGTAACTGTTTTAAAAATTGCCATTTTCTAGTTGGAGTTTCTGTCTTTATATCACATTTTTCTGGTACTGTTTGCAAACTTCGATTAATTAAAAAATGTCCAGGGGTAATGATTGTATTACTATCAGGATCGTCATTGATAGGAACTAAAGGTCTTGAATTAATACATGCTTCAATTTTGCACAAAACGGTATAAAGTGCTTCGAACGTCAATTTTGTGTTTTGTAATGTTTTTTTTAAGTGTATTTTAACAATTTTGATGTGTGACTCCCATAAGCCACCAAAATGTGGAGCTGAAGGTGGATTAAAATGCCATGTTATCCCGTCATTAGCTAATTTATCAGCAATACCTTTGCTGACTTCGTTTGAAAGTAAAATTTTACTGGCTTTTACAAAATTTGTACCACAATCGGAATAAATGTCTGAACATAAACCTCTCCTATCGCTGAATCTATGAAAACTTGCAATGAAAGCATCTGCACTGAGGTCTGATACTAATTCCAAATGCACTGCTTTGGTACAAAGGCAAATAAATAAACATATTATATACTGGAACAATTTTCGCGTTGCGAAGAAATGACGTTTTCATATCTATTGGTCCAGCAAAATCAATCCCTACATGTTGAAATGGGAAAGACTGTGTTACTCTCGCTGTTGGCAGTTCTCGCATTAATTGTCTATTTTCTTTTGGTTTAACTCTAAAACATTTTAAACATCTATGTAATTGATGCCTGATAACGTGTTTTGCCTTTATCAACCAGTACTTGTTTCTTAGAGTGCTTAGGACAAACTGTACACCTCCGTGACATGTTTTCTCATGTATGTAATTAATTAATAATTTGGAAAATGCATGGTTCGCTGGTAGTATCAATGGATGTTTTTCATTATAAGACAATGCAGAGTTTTCCAATCGACCACCTACACGTAACAATTTCTGGCTATCCAAAAACGGATTTAAATTTAATATATTACTGTTGCTTGGTAATTGTCGATTATCTTCGATATGCTTTATTTCTACTGCAAAATGTGTTTTCTGTATTGTTCTTATGATCGACATTTCAGCTTGTTCTATTTCATTTTTATTAAGAAACTGTGAAGTAGTTTTTTGTTTGTTACGGCAGTTGTTGATAAATCGTAAGCAAAAAGCTGTTATTCTTAGAGTTTTTAAATATGATGAATATGTCGTTAATAACTCAGGTTCTGTTGTTACTACAAATACTTTATTTTTTCTGACTTCTTCATTTGAGTCTAATATTTCCGGTTGTTCTGGCCATTCATTTTTATTGTGCAACCATTTTGGTCCATTCCACCACAGTCTGTTGTCTGTTAATTCATTTGGCATTTGACCTCTAGAAGCGCAGTCTGCTGGATTATCTTTCCCTGGTATGTAATGCCATGATGAAGGTGAACTAAACTCGTGTATTTCAGCTACTCTATTTGCCACATAGGTTTTCCAATGACTAGGGTGCTTTTGAATCCAGGATAATGTTATTATGGAATCTGTCCAAAGTACTGTTGATACGTTTTCTAACTCTAATTCTGTTTTTATATTTTTGCATAATTTAGCCAATAATGTAGCCCCACACAATTCTAGACGAGGTAATGACACTGGTTTAATGGGTGCTACCTTAGTTTTTGACGCTATAAGTAATACTTTGGAATCATAATCATTTTTGACTTGAACATAAATCACAGCTGCATATCCAGCTTTTGAAGCATCACAGAAACCGTGTAAAGTGATAGGAGTTTCTTTTGTAACAATATTTAACCAACGAGGTATAGTAATATTCGATATGTGATATAATTTTTCTACAAAGTCTTTCCATTTGGTAACTAATGCTTCTGAAGGTCGCTCATCCCAATCATATTTCGATGCCCATAATTGCTGCATAATAATTTTTGCTGTCATTATGCATGGTGATATCCATCCAAACGGATCGAATAATGATGCAATTTCGGAGAGGATAGTTCTTTTAGTAATTTTTTCGTGGTCTTTAATAGGTTTTACGCAAATGGTAAAACTATCAGAAGCAGGATTCCATTTGATACCTAATGTCTTAACATTAAAAAAGTCAGATATTGTCAATGATTGTTTTAATTCACGATCTTCTAATGGAATTTGTTCTAATAATTTTGATTCGTTGGCTATCCATTTCCGTAATCTGAAACCTCCTCTTTTTAATATTGCACATAATTCTTTTTGTATGTTCAATAGTTCGTTCAAATCTGGATGTGAATAACATAGATCATCTACATACATATACCCTTTTATAATATCTGCAGCCCTTGGATAATTTTCATATTCATCGTCAGCTAATTGATGCAATGTTCTTATTGCTAGAAAGGGTGCAGCAGCTGTTCCAAACGTTACTGTGGTCAATGCATAATCTTTGATAGATTCTGAAGTTGAATTTCTCCAAACTATACGTTGTAAGTCGTACTGTTCTGGATTAATATGTATCATACGATACATTTTCTCGATATCTGCCGTAACCGCGTATTTAAATCGTCGCCATCTTAATAAAGTTGTGGCCAAGGTTGGTTGAATAGTGGGACCAATGAACATTTGTTCGTTTAGACTCATTCCGTTACTTGTTTTGCTTGATGCATTAAATACAGTTCGTAATTTTGTAGTAGTACTTTCTTTTAGAATTCCATGATGTGGCATGTAGTAATGGTTTTTAACATTGTTGTTCAATTTAAGTTCAATCATGTGTCCTGCGGTTAAATATTCTTCAATATTCTTTTTATATAGTTCATAATATTCAGGGTTCTGTATAAATTTCCGTTCTAATGTGAGAAACTGCGAGACTGCCTTTTTTCTACTTTCTCCAAGTTCTGGACTACTTGGTGTTTTAAATGGTAAATCGACCTGATAACTACCATCATGAAGCCTTACTGTTGTTTTTTGATACATTTCTTCGCATTTCTTGTCTTCTGGTTTTTGATGAACAACATTTAAGATTTCTTCTTGGTCCCAAAATCTTCTCAATTGTTCATCCAATGTATTAGATTCCTGAATCTGTACCAGAAATGTTTTGCTAGATTGTGTAGCACGTCCCACACTGCCCATTACAATCCAGCCTAATGCTGTATTTATTGCTATTGGATGAGTAGGAATTTTTGATTTTTTAATTCCTTCTCGAAGTATATTTGCGTATACTTCTGCTCCGAGTAGCAAATCTATTTTTCCTGGAATATTATAATTAGGGTCAGCTAATGGTATATTTTTCAAATGATTGAAACCTCCTGTTTCAATCCTACATGTTGGTAACTCATTAGTAATACTTTTTATCACTAATGCAGTTACTCTTTGTTTGAAGGTACCTTGTACCGATTCCAAGACAAATTCTGTTTGTGAACTAGCTACCGTGGCACTCCTTTGATTAAGTCCACTGATGAGCTGATTCGTTCGTTTATTCTCTAGTTGCAGACGTTTCGTTGCTGCAGCAGTAATGAAAGTTACTTGCGAGCCTGAATCAATCAGCGCTCTCATTATTTCAAAGTGACCCTGTGCATTACGTATCCTGACCAATGCCGTAGATAGCAATGCCTGATTAGTATTTGTAGAGAAGAAATTTTTTACATCATTTTCTTCTGTAGTTTTATTAATAACAGCCGAATCTGCATATTCACTGTTATTCTGTTTTGCTCGAGCGGAAGTTCTTTTTACATTAGATGCGGTATTGAAGCTAGAATGTAACAATGTATTATGTTTCTTTTTGCACACAGTACAAGTAAATTTACTTTTACAGTTTTTGTATTGATGGCCACCTGCCAAACAATTCATACATAAATTTGCCTCTTTAACAAATTTTAATTTATCATTTGCGGATAATGTTTTGAATTGTGTGCAATTAAACAATCTGTGATCTGAATTACACTTAGAACATTTCAAAATTTGATTATTATTTTTATTGTTTTGCGACAAGAATACGTTGCTTCGTTTCGGCGGATTTACTGCTTCTAGAACTCTAAACCTGGATTCTAGAAATTCGATCAATTCTTTAAAAGTAGCTACCTCGTTTTTCTCACTTTGTTTTACCTCCCATAATTTTCGTGTTTCAGGTGATAGTTTCTGTAGAGTAAGGTATACAATAATAGGATCCCAATTTTCGATGTTTACTTTTAAAGTTTTCAATTCGTGAAGGATTTCTTCAGTATTGCTTAAAACATCTTTCATAGATTGAGCACTTTCAGATTTTACTGTATTTATTTTACATAATTTCTCTAATTGTGCATTAATTAATACTCTATTATTGTTGAATCTTTTTTCTAGTGTTTGCCACACCTTATAGTAATTAGTTCCAATAATTTCGAATGGTTTAATTATTCTAGCGGCTTCTCCAGAAACACAAGTTTTTAGATAATGTAATTTTTCAACGTCCGAAATTTCCTTATTATTATGTATTAAATTTGTATATAGATCTTTAAATGCGCGCCAAGATTTGTATGTACCATCGAATTTAGGTAAAGATATAGGAGGTAACCTTATTTTAGATTTTTGCGGAGATACGAGTGTTGTAATATGTGTAGAAGCTTCATTTGATTCATTACTGGCTTTAGTTATAGAATTAATTTTTTCTTGTAGCTCGGTGATTAAGTTGAAACATGTTTCTTCAAATTCATCAAACTTATTTTGATCAAGATATTCAGTTGTACTATTACAATCTTCAGCTTGACATATTAAATAATGGTTGTCTTTGAATTTATCCGTTAATTCATTCAACTTTTGAATTCTGCGTTCGTAGACATTAACAGGTTGATTCTCATCAAGATTCTTTTTTATTCTAATTGTAACATTGCCTAATTCCTTTTCTAAATTTTTTTGCAATTTAATTAAATTCTGAATATTATCCATTTTATTTACAAATTATATAATTGATTTTTAAACTCAAAAATTGTTAGGTTACAAAAATGTTCTAATTTTAATTACTGTTCTCAATAAAAAATTGTGTTCTTATTTTATCCGGCTCGAAGGACCAAATGTTAAATCCACTAAAAGGAAAATCTTGATTTAACATTAAATGAAAAAAGGTGCTGAATCAAAATAGTTATATAAAATAAAAACACAATTTTTTTACAATTTTACGTTATAAAATTTATTGAAAAAAAATAATACTTAAAACTAACAATTTTGATCTTATTAACTACTGATAAATAATTGTAAATAAATTTTCAAAATATGCAAACCTTAAAATATACAAAAATTTTATCTTGATTTTCAAAAAAAGTAAAATACAAAATTCAAAAAAAATCAATTTGAATTATTTAAAAAAAAGCAATTAATTATACTACAATTTGCATACAATTCGGCAATTAACAAATAAAAAAAAATTGATTTCTACAATATAATTTTAATAATTTTAATTCCAATAATCAACAATTCTAAAATTTAATAATTTAAAACTTAAACTAATTCGTCGACAGTATAGATCGATCTATACGCGAGATGTCGCTGCTGAATCTTGATGAAAATGCAGATTTAGTTGATTGTTGTCTAGTACGATGATGAAGTTTAAATTTAAAATATAGTAACTGCCACGGTTGAATATTTCCGGTAATGAAATTAAATGAATTTTCCCGTCGGTAAACTATTTATTAATTTGTTAGATTTCTGTTGTTGCTGAAATATTTTCTAAGTTTTAAAAATTCTTTCTCCAATGAAAAAATTTTCTAAGTTTTATTAAAATATTCGCCGATATTTTCTAAGTGTAAAATTTTTCCACCAATGAAAAATTTTCTAAGTTTTATTTAAACATTCGCCGAAATATTCCAAGTATAAAATTTTTCCTCCAATGAAAAATTTTCTAAGTTTTTATTAAAATATTCGACGAAATTTGCCTAAGTGTAAAATACCGCCTATATTCCCTAATTTTTTACAGAAAATTTTCTAAGTATTTTCTGTAAAAATTCCTAGACCAAAAGACTCAATACGTACTTTTGGTGGTCTAGCTCAATACGCTAGTGATTGGAAAATTCCAATTTTAAAAAACTTGAAATTTGGACTCAGTACGTCCTTCAAGAGTGGCCTTTTGCTTCTGCCGCTTTCTAGCTCAATACGCTATAGTTCGGTTCTTCAAAAGACAAATTTTTCTGAAATTCGTCTGGCCTTTTATATGATTTTCACTGCTTCGAGAAATTTCTTTTTTCCCCGTTTTATTGTGTCTTCACTATTTATCTCCATCTGCTGTCTTTTTTATTGGACTGGTACATTCCAGATTCCACAATTATTGGAGACTTTTAATTGGTACACTAATTAGTCGAAATTCTATATTGTGAATGATATTGTTGATAATTTGACATTTGACGTATGATGTGGAATGAATTTGACAGTATTCATTTGACAGTAGTTATGTTTATAAGGGGTAATTTATGTTACCTCTTTTGTTTATTTATATTTTTTTGTTTTAATTTAATTAAATTGTTTGGTGTAAAGTTTTGTTAATTGTGTACTAAACAAATATATGTGGTGTTAAAGTGATTATTTTTTTGTTTAAATATTTAATGTGATTTATTTAATTGTATGTGAAATAGTTCATTTCGTATTGTTTGTTGACATTATTTGTATATTGAATTTGTATTGTGATTGTGATGTTTATGTAATACCTAATCTGTATTTTATGTATATTTTATATTAAATGTTTGGTTATGTAGTTTATTTACATTTCGTGTTGTGTTCTGTTTTGTGTTAAATGTAATTTTTTTCTTATTTTTATTTTTTATTTCAATTTATTTTTTTTTTATTTTTAGGTTGATGCTGGAATCAACAAAATTCAAAATACATAAAATTTGTTTTATTTTATATGTGTGATCAAGTCGTATGACGTCACAGCAGTATCTTCCATCCTAATGAGAGATGGAATCCCACTGTGATATCACACGACCCAAACACACACAATAACAAAACATAATTATTAAACATTTAACATTAGTACAACAAGCATTTAAAACTTGATGTACAGGGCCGGCTACTGACATTGAAATTTTAGTAGCAACACTTAGCACGTCATACTTACTCATGGGAGTATGGAGGGTGGTGGTGGCGGCTACGCTTGTTGGCTAGCACGAACTAGCTCGCCGGATGGGGCGTGAGTATGCCACTGCTCCATATCCCTTTTGTTTACCGTAGCCTGAAGCGGTAGAAGGTTGTGGAATCCTTCTACCCAGAATGCTTCAACAAACAAAATTTAAAGATATGTTCACCCACACCGTAGACCTGAAACTAAATATGGCCCCGCTCTGGCCTAGAAACAGCTTCTACCATCGTGGTGCTGAAAAAAATTAATAAAAGAATGCCTCGTCCCAGCGATGATAGGTACTTACCCACCTCATTAAACATAGTTGCTGTTTTAAAAAAAAAACTATGTTCCCAACCAACAAAAAGGCAGTGAAGCAGGAAAACAAATAAATTACATTTTGAAGCGAATTCTGGAAAGGGGTATGAATTCAAAACAAAAGCCAAAATTTATCAATTCTACATATTATACATTTTATTTAAAGGTAATAACCCGACCTAATTAATATACATTATAAATCCATTATGTTTTTTTTTTTGTTCTTTTCATTTTCTTTTCTTTATGTGATAAAAAAAATTATACTAACATTGTTGCATAACCCTTATACTTTATTATATTTTATAAATCGTATTTCAACATTTTCATTTTAATTTTTTTTTTTTTTTTTTTTTTTTTCTTTTTTTGACAATAATATTTACTAAATAAATTAAGAATAAGAAATATATATATATATTTATTCTCTTAAATCTAAAAAAAAATGGTTATATAAAAAAAATGTTGTTTATTTATCAAGAGATTTCCTTCATTTGCATAATAAAAGAAATTCGATTCCTTAATTATTTTAGTTATTATAATTTTATTAATTTCTTTTATTATACTTATTCTGGGGCCCCTTTCCCATTTTTTTTTTCTTTTTTTTTTTTTTTTGTTTTTTACAAAAGTAGAACTACATATATAAAAAAAATTTTACAGAATCAAAATCAAATTCGTTGGCGCGCTTACCGTTCATTGACGATGCTGCGATGATGAAGAGGTGTTGTTGTCGAAGATGACGGTTGCTGTTGATGTTGCTGATGGTGATGCTGATGATGATGGTGACTGAGAAGAATCCAACGAAGCGATGAAGTTATTTATTTGTCTAAATCGCATTTCTAACGGCACCTTTTTTTTAATATGTCGAACTGCAGAGCACGAAGCTCTGTAAGGCTCTCCTCATCCATTAAAACCATTTGTTTAATTTTTTTTTAATCTTTTTTTTTTTTTTTATTTTTTTTCATTCATTTCAATCTTATATTAAATGAGACTCTTTAATAGTTATTCATATTCATGTATATATGAATATCAGAATGAGTATCTATATGTTACAAATTCCCTTTGTAATAAACCTCATATTTAAAAAAAAAATTTTAATATGTAAATTTTTTTTTTTTATATATTTCAACTACATTATGATTATTATATTTTATTATTCTTATTTTTATTATTTCAATTTTGTTTTAACTGTTTAATGTATTTTCGTGTAGTGTTTTACAGATATTTCATGAATTATATATTTTTTTCTTTTATAGGTTGTAGATTTTTATTTATAACTTTGTAATTTTAAATTTTATTTAATATTTTATGTGTGGATTTTTGTTATTTTAAATTTTATTCTATATTAATGGGGTTTTATTCATTAGGATTTAGCTGGTATAAATTTGTTGTTATAGCACATCTTTTATTTTCAAAATTAGTGTAAGATATGAGTAAGTTTTCATCCCTTTTAATTTGTACACAGCTTGTAATTATTAATTTTTTTTTTTTTTTGTTTTCCAATTATAAATGAAAATAACTAATTGCAATAATTATCACTTCAAAATTATTTTTCATAAACAATTTATTCTCCAATATCATATACAAAAAAATTTATAATATTTTATCAAATGTATACTACTTATAATTTATATATTCGACCTTTCCTTTTTTTTTCTTTTTGAGCTTGTTTGTTTTAATATATAATATCAAAGATACTATAAAATTTCAAAGATGTGAAAAGCAGTACAAAATTCTAAACATGGTTTATTTTTTTCCATCGCATCGCAATCAACTCTTCTTGAATTTTCTTGTTGGATTTTAAGTTCTAACCGAAGAAATTTTTAATTTGAATTGTCAGTTATGTTATGAAATTTTGTTAAATTCCAATTGAAAAGCTATATATTAGAACTTTCTTTCATTTTAAATTAAGTATTGAAATATATGAAATATATAGTATTGGTAGTATGTGTAGTATAAATATATGAATATAGTGTTTTGTTGTGTTGTATTACATGTAAAGTATGGTAGATGGTAGTATGATTATATCACATACCATATTATTACTTGTAACCTGTAGATACTATATGTACAGGAAAATATATATATACGTATATAGGAAAATATAGGAAGAAAGGACTTGCTTTCATATTAAACCTGTTTTGTGTATGAATTGTTTCATCTTACATATACAAAATACTTATTAATTCTCGAATTTTGAATGATCTTTCATGTTAGAAGGGATCATAATATAAATTTCGTATTGTGTAGGATTGGTGTAGGATATACAGTATGAATATGAATTTGTTTTTTCAATGTGATTATCACTTATCACATTGCAATATAGATTTGGAGTATACATTCATATATACATATGCATATACATTTCATATATCTTATTACAATCATGTGTATTCACTGTATATGAATGTATACATAATTTAGATATATATATATATATATATAAATTTATACTATAAAGGAGTATAGTATATGTAGGAATACGTCTTTTGAAATATATGTTATATTTTGAAATATGATAACATCGTTATTTTATTGTATGTATATATTGTAAGTGAAATGAAATTTTTGTTTTTAACAATATATTGCATGTGCGTATGCACATACATATGTACATATGTATATCATTTTGTTATTAAATAGATACATGTAATAAGTTCATTGAACTTGAACCATTAATGCGATCGTTATTACCTGTTTAAGGACTTTGTTAAAGGTTCTAAACACATACTTTCTAAACACATAAAACAACATATATACATACATATTTCTATCAATTTTTATTCAAATATTGCATATATTACATATGGTTAAATATTATTTGAAAACTACCAATTTATTCGTGGCTCAAGAACTGCAAGACATAATAATAATTATAAGTAAATATGCATATATTGCACCCATGTGCAGTAAAATATATATGATACTTATTCTGTACATGATATCAAAATAACAATACGATCGATTTCATTTACAGTAATAAATTATGTCTATATAATTGCATCATTGAAATAAAATGTATTTTGAAAAAAATTCAAAGGTTCAAGTTCAATGAACTTATTACATGTATCTATTTAATAACAAAATGATATACATATGTACATATGTATGTGCATACGCACATGCAATATATTGTTAAAAACAAAAATTTCATTTCACTTACAATATATACATACAATAAAATAACGATGTTATCATATTTCAAAATATAACATATATTTCAAAAGACGTATTCCTACATATACTATACTCCTTTATAGTATAAATTTATATATATATATATATATCTAAATTATGTATACATTCATATACAGTGAATACACATGATTGTAAGATATATGAAATGTATATGCATATGTATATATGAATGAATACTCCAAATCTATATTGCAATGTGATAAGTGATAATCACATTGAAAAAACAAATTCATATTCATACTGTATATCTTACACCAATCCTACACAATACGAAATTTATATTATGATCCCTTCTAACATGAAAGTTCATTCAAAATTCGAGAATTAATAAATATTATGTATATGTAAGATGAAACAATTCATACACAAAACAGGTTTAATATGAAAGCAAGTCCTTTCTTCCTATATTTTCCTATATACGTATATATATATTTTCCTGTACATATAGTATCTACAGGTTACAAGTAATAATATGGTATGTGATATAATCATACTACCATCTACCATACTTTACATGTAATACAACACAACAAAACACTATATTCATATATTTATACTACACATACTACCAATACTATATATTTCATATATTTCAATACTTAATTTAAAATGAAAGAAAGTTCTAATATATAGCTTTTCAATTGGAATTTAACAAAATTTCATAACATAACTGACAATTCAAATTAAAAATTTCTTCGGTTAGAACTTAAAATCCAACAAGAAAATTCAAGAAGAGTTGATTGCGATGCGATGGAAAAATTCAAGAAGAAGAAAACTATCCCCTTTTTTTGTACTAGTTTTCACATCTTTGAAATTTTATAGTATCTTTGATAATATGCATGAATTTATATTTTATTTATTATATATTTTTTTATAATTTTACATAATTTATATTAAAAATAAAACATTTTATGTAGGTATGTATGTCTATACAACTCACTGTTATAACCTAAGGATTCGCATAACAATTTTCACATTTAAAGATATATCATATACGTACATATTTTGCATTCATCATCAAATATTTTTCTTTCCTTTTTGTTTTTATATTCATATTTTACTTTACTATAATTTATTTAGGTAAACATATAAAAATTTATATTTTTTTTTCTTTTTCCTTTTTGAATAAATTATTATTACTTAAAAACTAATATAAACAATTTTGATTTTACACACTATTTGCTATTTATTATTTCATTTTTCTACTTTAATACTATATGTTTAGCTAGTTTTAATTTTTTTTTTTTTTTCTTTTGTCTTCTTCCTTTTTTTTTGTTTTAAACAAAAGAATCAAAATTAAAAGTAGCAGTAAAATGTGTCTATAGCAGATTTAAACCAATAAGTAAAAAAAATATCCAAATACAAAGTATTTGGAATTTAATTTAATATATCCACAAATATCATTATGACAATATCTTGAATGACCATATAATTTACACAACTAAAAAAAATAATTAATTTCCTTGAGGATTAATATAAAAACAACTTTAAATTCAATCAACCATCTTCTACTATACGTAATTTGCTTTATATTTTCAGAAAAAAAAATTTATACGAAATAATTAGTAAAAAAAAGAGTCTGACTTTGAACTATCTCACTAAAAAAAACTGCCCCGTGATTCAAATAACAAAACTTTAATCGGCCGGCAAAAATTGCGACATTTTCTTGGGCAGAGGTTGCCCTTCCCGAATACAATCAACTATTGCTTTGACAAAAAAAAAAATAGATTACAAAATCCGCTTGGGCAGAGGTTGCCCTTGACCGAGTAAAAAAAGAACTTTTTCTTTTCAAAAAAAATAAACCGACCGGCAGAACAATTAAATTTAAATTTTTGGCAGAGGTTGCCCTTATCAAGATACCAAAAAGACTTTTTTGATGCCGATACGCACCGCGTATTTATATGAAAGTGAAAGTCGGAGAATTTGGTGGGGGTAATTTTTAATGAATTTAATAATTTTAAATGATGAGAGTGAAATTTTATGAAAATTTTAAAATGGTGGGTAATACTGTAGATTAAGGGCCACACCTCCGATTTTCTTGAAATTTTGACCACTGGTTCTAGTTGACAATACAAAAAAAATGGACAAAATATTTTTTTGCGGAACGCCCCCTATCGGCCACAAATTGCATTTAAAGAATTTAGTTAAAATTTGTTTTTTCGCAATATTTCCATAACGGTACAAGGTACAAACATGTAACAAGCGCGCGCTTGTATGTGTGTGTGTGCGTACGGCCGTGGTGTATGTGCATTTGTAAAAGGCAAATCTGATAGTGTGTGCATTGCGCTTGTATGTGTGTGCGTGCGTACGGCCGTGTTGTATGTGCATTTGTAAAAGGCAAATCTAATATTTTATGCATGTGCATGTGTGTGTAGAAGGCAAATCTGATAGAAATGCTTAATGCACACATTATCAGATTTGCCTTTTACAAATAAACACACACACACACACACACACACACATGAGTATACTTTAATAAAATACTGTAACTTATTACAAAATTTAGCACCATTAAAATCATTTCTCTCTAGAATATTTGCCTTCTACATCAGGGTCAAAGTAATAAATGGAAAAACTTCCTTATGATGTCCTTTTTCATTTGCAAAAAATTTGAACCGATTATCCTTACTCCTTTCTGAGAAATTGGTAAAAATGTAAAAATAGTCAAAAATCTAAAATGTCTTTTATTATCCTTAAACTAGGATTTTGTGAAAAAAAATGGAATATAGAGCATTTTGAGACGCATATTTTGAGACATGTTACATGTTTGTACCTTGTACCGTTATGGAAATATTGCGAAAAAACAAATTTTAACTAAATTCTTTAAATGCAATTTGTGGCCGATAGGGGGCGTTCCGCAAAAAAATATTTTGTCCACTTTTTTTGTATTGTCAACTAGAACCAGTGGTCAAAATTTCAAGAAAATCGGAGGTGTGGCCCTTAATCTACAGTATTACCCACCATTTTAAAATTTTCATAAAATTTCACTCTCATCATTTAAAATTATTAAATTCATTAAAAATTACCCCCACCAAATTCTCCGACTTTCACTTTCATATAAATACGCGGTGCGTATCGGCATCAAAAAAGTCTTTTTGGTACCTTGATAAGGGCAACCTCTGCCAAAAATTTAAATTTAATTGTTCTGCCGGTCGGTTTATTTTTTTTGAAAAGAAAAAGTTCTTTTTTTACTCGGTCAAGGGCAACCTCTGCCCAAGCGGATTTTGTAATCTATTTTTTTTTTTGTCAAAGCAATAGTTGATTGTATTCGGGAAGGGCAACCTCTGCCCAAGAAAATGTCGCAATTTTTGCCGGCCGATTAAAGTTTTGTTATTTGAATCACGGGGCAGTTTTTTTTAGTGAGATAGTTCAAAGTCAGATTCTTTTTTTTACTAATTATTTCGTATAAATTTTTTTTTCTGAAAATATAAAGCAAATTACGTATAGTAGAAGATGGTTGATTGAATTTAAAGTTGTTTTTATATTAATCCTCAAGGAAATTAATTATTTTTTTTAGTTGTGTAAATTATATGGTCATTCAAGATATTGTCATAATGATATTTGTGGATATATTAAATTAAATTCCAAATACTTTGTATTTGGATATTTTTTTTACTTATTGGTTTAAATCTGCTATAGACACATTTTACTGCTACTTTTAATTTTGATTCTTTTGTTTAAAACAAAAAAAAAGGAAGAAGACAAAAGAAAAAAAAAAAAAAATTAAAACTAGCTAAACATATAGTATTAAAGTAGAAAAATGAAATAATAAATAGCAAATAGTGTGTAAAATCAAAATTGTTTATATTAGTTTTTAAGTAATAATAATTTATTCAAAAAGGAAAAAGAAAAAAAAAATATAAATTTTTATATGTTTACCTAAATAAATTATAGTAAAGTAAAATATGAATATAAAAACAAAAAGGAAAGAAAAATATTTGATGATGAATGCAAAATATGTACGTATATGATATATCTTTAAATGTGAAAATTGTTATGCGAATCCTTAGGTTATAACAGTGAGTTGTATAGACATACATACCTACATAAAATGTTTTATTTTTAATATAAATTATGTAAAATTATAAAAAAATATATGATAAATAAAATATAAATTCATGCATATTATATATTAAAACAAACAAGCTCAAAAAGAAAAAAAAAGGAAAGGTCGAATATATAAATTATAAGTAGTATACATTTGATAAAATATTATAAATTTTTTTGTATATGATATTGGAGAATAAATTGTTTATGAAAAATAATTTTGAAGTGATAATTATTGCAATTAGTTATTTTCATTTATAATTGGAAAACAAAAAAAAAAAAAAATTAATAATTACAAGCTGTGTACAAATTAAAAGGGATGAAAACTTACTCATATCTTACACTAATTTTGAAAATAAAAGATGTGCTATAACAACAAATTTATACCAGCTAAATCCTAATGAATAAAACCCCATTAATATAGAATAAAATTTAAAATAACAAAAATCCACACATAAAATATTAAATAAAATTTAAAATTACAAAGTTATAAATAAAAATCTACAACCTATAAAAGAAAAAAATATATAATTCATGAAATATCTGTAAAACACTACACGAAAATACATTAAACAGTTAAAACAAAATTGAAATAATAAAAATAAGAATAATAAAATATAATAATCATAATGTAGTTGAAATATATAAAAAAAAAAAATTTACATATTAAAATTTTTTTTTTAAATATGAGGTTTATTACAAAGGGAATTTGTAACATATAGATACTCATTCTGATATTCATATATACATGAATATGAATAACTATTAAAGAGTCTCATTTAATATAAGATTGAAATGAATGAAAAAAAATAAAAAAAAAAAAAAAGATTAAAAAAAAATTAAACAAATGGTTTTAATGGATGAGGAGAGCCTTACAGAGCTTCGTGCTCTGCAGTTCGACATATTAAAAAAAAGGTGCCGTTAGAAATGCGATTTAGACAAATAAATAACTTCATCGCTTCGTTGGATTCTTCTCAGTCACCATCATCATCAGCATCACCATCAGCAACATCAACAGCAACCGTCATCTTCGACAACAACACCTCTTCATCATCGCAGCATCGTCAATGAACGGTAAGCGCGCCAACGAATTTGATTTTGATTCTGTAAAATTTTTTTTATATATGTAGTTCTACTTTTGTAAAAAACAAAAAAAAAAAAAAAGAAAAAAAAAATGGGAAAGGGGCCCCAGAATAAGTATAATAAAAGAAATTAATAAAATTATAATAACTAAAATAATTAAGGAATCGAATTTCTTTTATTATGCAAATGAAGGAAATCTCTTGATAAATAAACAACATTTTTTTTATATAACCATTTTTTTTTAGATTTAAGAGAATAAATATATATATATATTTCTTATTCTTAATTTATTTAGTAAATATTATTGTCAAAAAAAGAAAAAAAAAAAAAAAAAAAAAAAAAATTAAAATGAAAATGTTGAAATACGATTTATAAAATATAATAAAGTATAAGGGTTATGCAACAATGTTAGTATAATTTTTTTTATCACATAAAGAAAAGAAAATGAAAAGAACAAAAAAAAAAACATAATGGATTTATAATGTATATTAATTAGGTCGGGTTATTACCTTTAAATAAAATGTATAATATGTAGAATTGATAAATTTTGGCTTTTGTTTTGAATTCATACCCCTTTCCAGAATTCGCTTCAAAATGTAATTTATTTGTTTTCCTGCTTCACTGCCTTTTTGTTGGTTGGGAACATAGTTTTTTTTTTAAAACAGCAACTATGTTTAATGAGGTGGGTAAGTACCTATCATCGCTGGGACGAGGCATTCTTTTATTAATTTTTTTCAGCACCACGATGGTAGAAGCTGTTTCTAGGCCAGAGCGGGGCCATATTTAGTTTCAGGTCTACGGTGTGGGTGAACATATCTTTAAATTTTGTTTGTTGAAGCATTCTGGGTAGAAGGATTCCACAACCTTCTACCGCTTCAGGCTACGGTAAACAAAAGGGATATGGAGCAGTGGCATACTCACGCCCCATCCGGCGAGCTAGTTCGTGCTAGCCAACAAGCGTAGCCGCCACCACCACCCTCCATACTCCCATGAGTAAGTATGACGTGATAAGTGTTGCTACTAAAATTTCAATGTCAGTAGCCGGCCCTGTACATCAAGTTTTAAATGCTTGTTGTACTAATGTTAAATGTTTAATAATTATGTTTTGTTATTGTGTGTGTTTGGGTCGTGTGATATCACAGTGGGCTTCCATCTCTCATTAGGATGGAAGATACTGCTGTGACGTCATACGACTTGATCACACATATAAAATAAAACAAATTTTATGTATTTTGAATTTCATCGTTTATTTTTCAGGATAACGACATTATATTATGTTGACTATACTTACATATAGTACAACACTAGCATATTACATCATATTTCTTACAAGAGAATACTACACCACAGGGTGAAAGTGTAATTGAATTACATAAATCGATCCCAGTGGAACAAACACATCAAACAGAAGGAACGATATCGTTGAAGCCAAAGAAGAGAGCTCGATCACCATTGCCAAGTTTAGAACCATCAGGACCACGAATAATACCATCAGCTGGTGGCTTCACTGGAGAAGGTTTATATTTCAAAACGAATTTCAAACAAAATTGAATATTCAATTATTGTATTTATTATATGCCTTTTTAGACTTAGTGAATATAAACAAAGATTCGGCTGAGTTCAAAGGCATTCTGTGGCGTAAAACGTGCATGCAGTTACATGTAAATGAAATTGCATTCAGAGGAAAAACAGATTTACCGCTCGAAGTAAAAAAACTACAAACGCCGGTGGATTTTTTCGGTTATTTCTTTACCGACGATATCATTGAGTTGATAAGTGTGGAGACGAATAGAACTGCAATTGCAGAAAACGTCAACACACAGTTCAAAGTGGATAAGCATGGAATTCGTCGATACATTGGAATTTTGATTTTTATGTCGATATTTCGTTACCCGAACATTGAATCACACTGGAGTGAATACGGATTTCGACACATACCTGACTGCATGCCGAAAAATAAATTTGAAAAAATTAAAAAATATTTATCCTTCAATAACGAATCTGAACGGATCAAAAAAGGTCATGTAGGATATGATCCTCTTTTCCGGATCAGAAAACTTGCGACATATTTGATAGAGCGCTTTGATTCAATTCCAAAAACTTCTCGTTTATGTATCGACGAACAAATGTGTTCAACTAAAATGGCTCATCATTTGCGGCAGTATTTGCCAGATAAACCACATCCATGGGGCGTGAAGTTCTTTGTTTTGTGCGACAGCAATGGTTACTCGTACCGTTTTGAAATATATACTGGAGCCAAAAATGATGACATCATTTTGCCGAATACACCAAACATTGGCGCAACAGGGAATGTTGTAATCAGGTTATATATTTTTTTGAGAATAAGTTCTCGGTTTTCTTACACTTAAATTGCTTTGTTTTCTATTTTTCCAAATCAGGTTGTCACAAACAGTGCCAAATTTTGTAAACCATATATTATATTTTGATAACTTTTATACGTCTCTACCTCTTTTGGTTTACCTAAGAGCACGTGGTATTTATAGTCTTGGCACTGTAAGAGCCAACCGCATTCCTGGCTGCAAACTTCCAACAGATAAAAGCGAAGAATTGCAAAAAGCACCAAGAGGGTATTCAACAGAATTCGTTGGATCGGCTTATGGTGTCGACATCACCACAGTTTTGTGGAAGGACACGAAAAATGTCAGACTGTGTTCAACATATGTTGGGGCTAAGCCTTTCCAGAGAACCAGTTTAATTAGTCAGCCATCGAAAATTCCTCGTTATAATCGGACGGAAAAATCATACAATGATATTGATTGTCCGAAGATTATTCATGAGTACAATGCACACATGGGTGGTGTTGATTTAATGGACTCTTACATGGGCCGTAATGGACTAAGAGTCAAAACGCAGAATATGGCAACAAGAATTTTTTATCATCTTCTGGACATGGCGATAACGAATGCATTCGTTTTGTATCGAAGGCTCAATGCTGAAAAAAAAACTGCAGATGAGGACCTAGATATAAAAGACATGACAATGTACGAATTTCGTTTAAGCATTGCAAAAGAACTCTGTGCTTCTATTGAAAAACGGTGCGTTGGACGTCCATCAGCCACACAGCCGACCAAAAGCAATGACGTTGGAAAAAAAGCTGTTCATCCAGTGGAAAGTGTGAGATTTGACGGAATAAATCATTTCCCCGAATGGGGATCTAAAAAGTCCTGTAAACTATGTAAAAAATCGGATACACACACGTTTTGTACCAAATGTAATATACATTTGTGTTTTTCTAAAGCTAAAAATTGTTTCACAAAATATCATGTGAAATAAAGATTTCTTTTATTGAGCATAATTGAAATAAAAACGATTTTTGGTGTACTTGGATTATACAGAATATATTTAATTTTTTTCACCTAACACACTAAGACCGTCTACAAACGGTCTTTAATTTTTTTATCTTAGCGCTTTCATCCAAAATTTTTTTGAGAAGCTAACTCCATATTCGTCTTTTTCAGCCCAAAATCTTACTAGAACCAAAATTCTCATTAAAAAAAAACTGATATTTCGACTTTAGGGGTTAAAGGGTTAATGACATTATTGGTTTCGTAGGACATTCTTCAATTTCCCAGAATTTACTCAAATTCACATCTAAATCTACGTTAGTTATTCCACAGAATTGTTTTGTGTACTCTATATTAGATACTTTTTCCAGTACAATCCATCCCAGGGTAGTATTTTGCATCATTGGAAGATCCTTTCCTAATTTCAATTGATTATTTCGCATAATTTCTCCGTATAATTCTGCTCCTAGGAGGATATCAATTTTTTCTGGCTTATTAAATCCAGGATCTGCTAAAACCATGTTATCTGGTATGTTCCATCCATCAGTGTGTATATATCTCTGAGGTTGATATTCAGTAATATGTTTTATCACATGTGTCTCCACGTTAGTTATATAATTGCTCGTTTTTGAATGAATGGTTATATTCACCCCTCCATTTGTCTTAACCTTTGAATCACCAAGTCCAGTAATATGTACTTGTGCTTGATTATTATTCAATTTTAGTTTTTGCTTAAACTTTTCTGTTATTAAATTTATTTGTGAGCCTGAGTCCAGAAGAATTCTGCATTGAACTAAATTCCCGTTTCTAACTTCAGTGTCTGCAATTACTGTACCTAAAAATATGTAGCTTTCATGGTATTCTTGTGTTTGTGTCGTTAAACTTGTTGCTTCTTGTGTTGTTTTTTTGTTCCCACTATGTTCTGTATTTTTTCGCGATAAATAATTGTAGGTTTTATCATAATGTAACAATGTATTGTGCCTTTTTGAACATTTTGTGCATCCTCGGGATGTGCACTTGTTAAATGTATGTCCTTTCTTCAAACAATTTAGACATAAGTTCAATTTTCTTGCTTGGTTTTGTCTATCGTATGTGTTCATACTTAAAAATTTATTACAATAATATATTGGATGACTTTCATTACAAATGATACATTCTTGTTTATCACTTTTATTAGTCTTTAGAACTGATGATTTTGCTGATTTTGTCTGCTGTTTACTATTGCTTGATTTTTGGCCTACAGCCTCCAAAGCTTGAAATCTCTTCTCTATAAAACTTAAAAATTTGTCTACAGATTGTAAATCTCTTGGCGATTATAACGACTGTTCAAATAATGAATGAGTGTGAGTATCCAACTTTTTCATTAATGTGTGCATAATTATTGGATCCCAGTGCTGCCTAACTGATAAGCCAAGGTTCTCTAACCTTAATATGCATTCTTTTGTGGTATCATGTAACCCTTTTAATGCAACTGATGATTCTTGTTGTATTGTTGGTTGTGTCGTTAATTCTTCTAATAATGCTGAAACTTGAAGCCGTTTGTTTTCATATCGATTTTTGAGTACATTCCATGCTATTTCGTAATTGTCGTCACTTAATTGCAAATGGCGAATTAATTTTTCAGCCTCTCCAGTAACGTTCATTTTAAGGTGCCACATCTTTTGTGCGTTACCCATTGATTGTATATGCACCATCTGATTAAATAAATCATAAAATTGTTGCCATTTTAAATAATCACCATCAAATATTGGCAACACAATTTTGGGTAGTTTGACCAACGATTGATTTGAATAATTGCTTGTTGAAATATTTGAATTATTACGACAATTTTCTCTTAATTTTGCTAATAAGTCTTGCACTTGTAATTCTAACTGAAGATAATCTTCAATATTATATTCATCTGAGTCAATATTATCGGTCTGTTCATGGATGCTGTAATGACTTTCCTCGGCTTGTTTCCAATGATTTGTAATTGATTCAATTTTCACTTGATAATATGATTCAGATTGACCTGTAGTTTCTGTATTTCTTAACATTTCGACACAACATCCACTTGTCCTTTATGCTCATCTTGATTCGATTTTTGCACCTTTGAAATTGCACCTGTACTTATTTGCCTTGGAGTTGAACTCTTAGCGTTGTCTGACGCTGTTTTAATATGATTGATTAATTCACTAATCTATGTATATAAATGATTGTATCCTCGTTTAACAACATTGTAAAAGTCTTTTGTAAAATAAAGATGCGACAATTGTCCCGCACTTGATTGTTTGATTATTTTATCATTCTCCATGAATTTTTCCCATAATGCGTGTAATGTTAATAATTTTTCGTTTAGATACGTTAAAGTTTTCCTTTCAGGAGCATCGTTTGCATATACACTTGATAATCTTTCGATCTCCTTTCCAATCGCCGATTGTTCTGATGTTAATGCTTCCATACTAAACACTTGAACGTTATATCTTAAGATCACGTCGGGGTCACCAAAAAAATGTATGAAACTTTCATACAATAGATGTAAAACTAGATATCGCTAGTTCTAAATGTATACACTGATTCAATCAGATACTAGGTTACTCTAGCTCTGAATTACTTGTTTTATTGTAAGAATTAGATTACTCTAATTCTTATCACAATTACTTAAGAAATTAGGTATCGCTAACTCTCAAGTATTGAATAGCCAGTAAATGAAACACACAGTTATCCAAATACTAACTGACTTTATTGAATATTGATTGGTCTTATATACTAAAATTTGTTAATACAAATTGCTGATAATATCATAATTATAACAATAAGTAATATCATTACATATATAAAAAATTAAATAGAAAGTAATTATTCATACCAATGAACTTAAATTCACGTGTTTCCCTACTTTGATAAAAAGGTAAATATTAATATCATTATACGTAGATATTTGCTGACACAAGTACATACATATTTCTGTGTACATTGACCGCGATTATATTGCTATAATTTTTAATATGAATAATTGCCTTTACATAAAAAAAATGCAAGTTTGCAACTTATACAAAAAATTATTATTACTTAAATTTAAATTTGATACAAATTATTATTATCATTATCAGCATCTACATAATTTGGTAAGCGCACCAACTTTTTTTTATTAGTTTATTTAGTAAATACAGGGGCCCCATAACTGACAAAAATTCAGAAAAAAAAAGAATGTAAATAAACCTGTAAAAAATAGAAAAGTTAGGAATTTAAAACGAAAGAAACAAAAAAAAAAGAAAAAAATGGAAAAATTAAAATAAAATATTTAGCTATTTAGTTTAGATTTATAAAAGGAACATAAATATGATTATTTGAGGTGGGTTAGTCCCTATCATCGTTGGCCGAGGCAACTTTTTTTTATTACAGGACCAACGATGGTAGTAGCTGTTTTCTTGGGCCAGAGCGGGGACATAATTACAGGTTCAACGGTGTGGGTGCTGCATTTTTTTTCTATTGTATTATTTGATAATGGAGCATTCTTAGTAGAAAGATTTCACCACCTTCTACTGCTCCAGGCTACGGAAATCAAAAGAGAGTTGGATAGTGGCAAACTCACGCCCCATCCGGCGAGCTAGTACCGTGCTAGCCAGCTAGCGTAACCGCCACTACCACCATCCATCATCTTAAGACGTAAGTATGACGTAATGAGTGTTGTTACTAAATTTCAATAACAATAGCCGGCCCTGTACGACATATTTAATACATGTTGTAGGTTGTACTTAATATTAGTAGTATATATTCTCATTGTGTATGTTTGTGTCGTGTGATATTACAGTGGGCTTCCATCTCTCATTAGGATGGAAGATACTGCTGTGACGTCACACGACATAATCATATATAAATAAAACAAACATTTTCTGTGTATTTTGTAATTTTACATTTATTTGCAGCTCAACAATAGGTTGTAGTGTTGACTGTACTTGCCTGTCAGTACAACACTTCACATTACTGTACATATCTTACAAGATATAATATTGAATTTATTGGCAATATTTATAAAACGAGTTACATTATTTATAATAATTTTACCATCAGAGAAGGAAATGTTTTATTAATCAAAGAAAATAGTTTTGCTCAAATTGATTTTATAATTAAATACAAAGAAAAATTCTTTTTGTTGCTATCAATTTTTGATATCATTTCATTTGATAGTCACTACTACACGCATTTTTTGTTGAGAAAAGTTATAAGTATTTTGCAATGAAACTGGAGGACATAAATATTGATAACATTTCGTATGTGAATATTACATCTGATAATTCGATGTGTGTAGCGCGCGCTTGTATGTGTGTGTGTGCGTACGGCCGTGGTGTATGTGCATTTGTAAAAGGCAAATCTGATAGTGTGTGCATTAAACATTTTCTTTAATTTTGTTTCTAGAAAATTTGTTTTATTATCCTTTTAAAAATTATACAAAAAAATTCAGTTAAATTTAAATTTGGAATACTTTCTTCATATTTATTCCAAAATTGAGAGTCGAATAGCCAGCAGTGTAGGATGAAGGGAAGGAGGAGGGAAAGGTTTTCAAAAGTTTTTCTTAATAAAAGTACACAACAATTAAAATTGAACTATTCAAATTTATTTAATCTGCTAAAAAATCATCAGCTTGTAGTGGAAACATTAGTGATATTTCATGAAAAAATGCTTCAATTCTCTGTGTATATGAGAAATATTTTTTAAACAAAAATTCTGCAATATATTGTTTATAATGCTTTCTTATTCGTCCGTAACGGGGGATGTTATCCCGAAGATCACGCCATAATCGTTCAATATTTTGGGTATGAGCCTTTGTTTCTGGATCGACAAAATTATGGTGGTGATTTACGGTGAGGTGTTCCCACCCCTCTACGGACAAATTTCTATAAGCTCGCCAGCAATCAGAAACTACGGTTGTCCCAGGAGCAACTCGATGTTTGATGATGTCCTGTAGAATATCTGCGGATCGGGCCGGTACAGGCTCGATGAAGCATTCTTTAGTCTCTGGATCGATCCCACCGAACACCCATGTTCCTCGTATAACCCGACCTCTATTGTATTTCCGACGTCCAAGTAAAGCCTCATCGATCTGCACGGTGTGTCCTGGCCCGCCAATTCTATGAGAAGTTCGGTTCACCCAAAATTCACACACCTTTGATAACAATTAAGAAATTCCTGTAGTTATATTTATGAGGTAATCGAAACAATACTTACTTCTCGACAAAATGAAATCCAATCAATTGCAGTTTTTTCAGATAAATCGAACTCTTCCATGAGTTTTTCATGGTGTGGTGGCCTATGGTAAAGAAAATATGCAGTAATACGGCATGCTGTTCGAATACTAATGCGGATCTCGTTAAACCAGGTTTTAGTTAGTGCACTTGCTTTGAAAGCACACCGAATCCTTTTTCTTTTCCGTTTTTGTCCACAAGAGGAATAACTATAATTACATCGGAATGATAATGTTTCGCGATTCACTAACAAAACTGAACCACGCTCTCTACATATAACTTCCTTCCGTATTACGTTGTGATTAATTAAGTAATTAATTAGATGATTATAGTTGCACGTAATATTCAAAAATTTACAAAGTTTCATCTTGGACTGCTAATGAGTAACTAACAGTAACTAACTAGTAATTTTACATATGGAATTTATAATTTTGTTAGTTATGTCAATTTGAATAAAAAAAAATCAAATGTTACTATGTTATGTTATGTTATGTTATATGCCCATTTTATATTTTGATTTGAAATTCTTTGATAGTTTGATCAAAAATTAGGTTATTTCATGCAGAAGGAATTATTATTGTTATTTGTGTGCGTGCGTACGGCCGTGTTGTATGTGCATTTGTAAAAGGCAAATCTAATATTTTATGCATGTGCATGTGTGTGTAGAAAGCAAATCTGATAGAAATGCTTAATGCACACATTATCAGATTTGCCTTTTACAAATAACACACACACACACACACACACACACACACACACGAGCATACTTTAATAAAATACTGTAACTTATTACAAAATTTAGCACCATTAAAATCATTTCTCTCTAGGATATTTGCCTTCTACATCAGGGTCAAAGTAATAAATGGAAAAACTTCCTTATGATGTCCTTTTTCATTTGCAAAAAATTTGAACCGATTATCCTTACTCCTTTCTGAGAAATTGGTAAAAATGTAAAAATAGTCAAAAATCTAAAATGTCCTTTATTATCCTTTAACTAGGATTTTGTGAACAAAATTTTTTTATGGAATATAGAGCATTTTGAGACGCATATTTTGAGCCATGTTACATGTTTGTACCTTGTACCGTTATGGAAATATTGCGAAAAAACAAATTTTAACTAAATTCTTTAAATGCAATTTGTGGCCGATAGGGGGCGTTCCGCAAAAAAATATTTTGTCCATTTTTTTTGTATTGTCAACTAGAACCAGTGGTCAAAATTTCAAGAAAATCGGAGGTGTGGCCCTTAATCTACAGTATTACCAAATGGTGTAGTACCGATACAATAGGTACTTATTTTTTTAAGGAAAATTGACATACAAGGAACCTATCGACATTAAAATTTATGTAATTTTAAGGAAAATGAATGCCCCCTTTTAGATAAATATGTTTTTTTCAGATATTTTCATTTATTACAGAAATTTTTAAAATTTCAAAAATTGTGGTGGATAATGAAAGTACATATAAAAAAAATGTACTAATAAGAAAAATGATAAATGGTGACACGGAAATTAGTAAAGGTGAGTATAGTTACACAAATGTGACAGAAATTCTACATGTATATGTGAAAATTGAGCGAGTAGCCGAACATGGATTAACGATCGGCTACCGCAATCGTGCTTTTGAGTAATTAATTGGGGAAAATATTGGTGAAGCGTAGAAATTTCTGGAATTTTTACCTCACATACCAGAAACATGCAACTGCATCATCCGATGCATATATATGTATATACAACAATGCTATAATATATATGTTTGAATGCGCGTGTAAGAGTAAGAAGAAGAATTAGTATTGAAATGCGTTATACATAACCGCATTACAATACAACAGATGGACAATATGACCAAACGGTTTAGTGTATATATTAAGAGGTATATACTAATGCAGGGTACACAGGTAAGTATTATGTACAAGTTGTTTATAGTATTGTACCCTCACATTACACTCTTTTTCGTTTTCGTTAATAGTAGTTGTTTGTTGTGATGTATCATTTATATTTACACTAAAATCACTTATGTTCATTGACAAGTCAATTGCATTCATAAGCGCTGAGGAGTTAATTAATTGCAAACAATCGTTTATCATTGCACTATCCTCAGGTTTGCATTCATCACAACGATAATCTGGATCTTCAATGCTATCGTCAAAGTCTTCGAATTCATCATCTACATCAATCGAATCCATTAGTTCTACAATTTCTTCATCACTCAATAAAGCAAGATTGAATTTTTTATGCTTATAGCAGTCTCTATTTCTTTCACTTCTTCGTGACATTTTCTAAGTACACAAAAAAACATAAAAACACCTTTACTCACAATGAATACATTTGATTGAGGTAAAAAAATGAACACAAGAACGGCAAAATAACACAAAGTTCACATTATGTTCCAGGAAATTTTTTTCTGCTAATTCACTAAGGCCGTCTACAGACGGTCTTCATAAAAAGCTCGATTCAAACAAAAATTTCTTTTCACAAACCAAACTAATAATAATTTATCAAAATATAAACTGCAAATAACTTACCAAAAAATTACTAAGTCGATCAAGCTGTTAGAAAGTATTTTTTTTGTTTAATTATTTTACACAAAATTCACGCACAATTTTCAATTGTATTTCCACAAAAATCTAGACAGAAATGACTGTATCTGTCAAACTATTCAACTAAATGTGTTCAAAGTGTTACCATTCTATGTTAAATTTAATCTACGAAAAACGCATTTAACGACAAAAGCTTAAAAATTTTTGAATTTGAATAAAATTTGATTTTAGTGATGACCTTCTGTAAACGGTCTTAGTGGTTAAAGGGTTAACAGATAAAAAATGTGAATAATTTTTTAATTCAACAACAATACACAATCCAGATGGCCGATTTGTTGTGAATTTACCGATGTTAAGTGATCCACGATTATTGGGTGATTCAAAACACATAGTTTATAGAAGGTTAATGAATATAGAGAAAATGTTAAACGCAAATTCGTCATTGAAGGCTCAATATACAGAATTTATGCAGGAATATATAAGGTTAGGACATATAAAGGAAATAAGGACTGAGTTAGTAAAGGCTCTTTATTGCTTTTTACCTCATCATTTTGTACTGAAACCATCCAGCAGTACTACCAAATTAAGAGTAGTATTCGACGCGTCAGCTAAAACCACGAATAATTTGTCACTAAATGATATATTATTAAATGGACCAAAATTGGAAGACGATTTAATGGATATTATACTTCGTTTTAGAACTAAATGCTATGTATTCACTGAAGATATCTGCAAAATGTACAGGCAAATTTTTGTAGCAGAAGAAGACAGAAATCTTCAGTTAATAATGTGGAGAAAAGAAGCAGGACATCCAGTCAAATATTTTCAACTCAATACCGTTACATATGGGACTAAATCAGCACCTTACTTGGCCATCAAATGTCTGAGAGTTCTAGCCGAAGAAGAATCACAGAATTATCCGTTAGGATCAGCAGCAATTAACGATTTCTACGTTGATGACGTCATGACAGGTAGCAATAATTTACAAGAAGCCATAGAAATTCAAAATCAGTTGCGTTCGATATTAAACTCTGCTAAATTTGAATTGAGGAAATGGTGTGCTAATCATGCACAATTGATCAAAAATATACCAAATGAAAACCTAGAAATCAAACTTGATTTTTCTAATTTAGACAATGACCACGTAAAAACACTTGGATTAGTTTGGCACCCTGCAATTGATTGTTTTTCTATTACATCAATGATAAAAAACCACGTTATTATCACAAAACGTACTATAATAGCTGAAATGTCTCAGATTTTCGATCCATTAGGACTAGTTAATCCTGTTGTATTAATGGCCAAAATATTCATACAACAATTATGGCATTTGAACCTAGCTTGGGATGAAGAATTACCACTTGAACTACATTCAGCGTGGCTGAAGTACAAAAACGAATTAATTAAATTAAGGAAAATCAAAATTCCAAGATATATGTTTAATAATGAACAGACAAAAATCATCGAACTGCATGAATTCTCAGACGCTAGTGAAAAGGCATATGGAGCTGCTACATATTTAAGATCAAAAGATATTAATGGAAGAATAACGGTAAGGTTACTATGTGCAAAATCTAGGGTTGCTCCGAAAAAGACTATCACATTGCCAAGGCTTGAGCTGTGTGCTGCAAAATTGTGCGCACAATTAGTAACATACGCAATAAATTCAATGAGTTTGAAGATTGATGACATATACTATTGGTCAGATTCCAAAATTGTAATTTCATGGATTCAGGGTGATCCATCATCGTTGAAAACGTTTGTTGCAAATCGAGTAGCAGCTATACAAGAATTGTGTCAAGGCAACAAATGGAGATACGTTAATACACATGACAATCCTGCTGATTTGGTCTCTCGTGGCGCTTATCCAGATCAATTGATAAAATCAAAAATATGGTTTGAAGGACCAGATTATTTGAGAAAATCCAGACAATATTGGCCAAACCCAATCATAGAACCAGTACGATTAGAGGAAGAGGAAAAAATTTCAAAGGTGTTGTTATCAAATACGATTGAAATTTCACAACATCCACTACATCTTATTAATCATAAAAATTCGTTCAAAACACTACAACATGTGATGGCATATATATTACGTGCAACAAACAATTGCAAAATTAAGAACAAGAATCTGTCCGCAAAGGAACTTGAGAATGCTTTAATGATTATAATAAAAGAAGTGCAACGTGAAAGCTTCAAAGATGAAATCAAGGCATTAAAATCGAAGGGATCAGTGTCAAAATCTAGCAAATTAGCAACATTATCACCATTTCTAGATGAGTTCGCAATAATTAGAGTGGGGGGAAGGCTTGAAGCAGCAGAAATCCCATATGATACCAAACATCCATATTTATTTACATGCTGGTCCACAAGCTTTACATTCAATCACACGGCAAAAATATTGGGTCTTACAAGGAAGAAATATTGCAAGATCAATTACAGCCAACTGTGTTCGGTGTTGCAAAATACGTCCTCGACTATGTAAACAACAGATGGGTAATCTTCCGAGCAGTCGGGTTCAGCAATCTCGACCATTTTCAAACACAGGAGTTGATTTCTGCGGCCCATTATGCACTCATTTTAAAATACGTTGAAAAAGACCACAAAAAACATACATAGCTGTATTTTGTTGCTTTGCAACCAAAGCGATACATTTAGAAGTTGTATCTGATTTAACCACTGAAGGCTTTTTAGGTGCTCTGAAAAGATTTATAGCACGAAAAGGAAGATGCGAATACATATTTTGCGACAATGCTACGAATTTTGTTGGCGCTAAACACCAACTAGAAGAAGTTCATCAGATTTTAACTAAAAATAGAGCTGACATTGAGAACATGTGCATAAATCTCAACATTCAATTTCATTTTAATCGACCACGAGCACCCCACTTCGGCGGTTTATGGGAAGCAGCGGTTAAATCTACAAAACAGTTGTTGCGGAATGCATTAACTTCTTTTGCACCTACTTATGAGGAACTTTGTACACTCACTACCGAAGTAGAAGCAATTTTGAATTCAAGACCGCTAACGCCGATGTCTAATGATCCCAATGATTTATTTCCATTGACACCTGCACATTTTCTAATAGGAGAACCAATGACATCAACTGTAACAACACACGTACATCAGGGAGAAAAATTGTCATTGTTATCAAGATGGGCACTAGTGAGTGCAATGAAGGAGTTATTTTGGAAACGTTGGTCACAAGAATATTTGATTGAGCTGCAGAAACGATCAAAATGGCTTAATGAATATCCAAACCTGAATCCTGGAACGCTGGTTATGATTAAAGATGATAACCTGCCGCCATTGAAATGGTCTATGGGAAGAGTTATAGAAACGATCACAGGTCCAGACAAGAAGGTTCGGGTTGCCGATGTAAAAACGACAAATGGAATATTGCGAAGAACCATACATCAATTAGCACCATTACCTGTTAACTTAGATGAAGACAAAGATCCAACTAACTTTGAAGATTACAATATCGATGATACAGATCAAAACACAAAACATGATGATGAGCCAAGGCAAGGCAGAAAAAGGAAAGGCAGTGTTGGATCTATAAATTCTTTAAAAGTTTTGTTGTTGACAATGCTAGCCTTTCCATTACTGACACATTCACAATCAACATCAACTAAAGTTCAAAAGGCTATACAAATACAACGATTAAATCAAAATTCAGGGATCTATTTTGAAAACATAGGGACAGGGTTATTCAAATCAAATAATTGGAAAATAGTGGCATATTATGATCTTAGAGGATATAACGCGGCAGTTACGAGTATTGAACAATTGTTGAGATATTTAAATAAGTTATGTCCACTTATATCGCAAAATGGATATTACTTATTTAGAGATAACTGCTCAATATCAACATCAATTACAAGAAATTAAAAATAATGACATATTGTTGAAAAATAACAATATATCATCAATTCGGACAAAACGATCGCCTTTCGACATAGTTGGAACAGTTACAAATCGTTTATTTGGAATACTTGATCAAGAATATGCTGAAGAAATGAAAAGGACAATAAAAAAGGTCCAAGCAAATGAAAATCACATAAATGATCTAGTAAAAAATCAAACATCTGTTATAGAGACGACAATAAATGTTATTAAAAAAAATGAAGAACAACGGATGCAACAAACTAAGGAAATAAAACAAGGATTAGACAATGTATTTGACAAAATTTAAAATATGAACGTAGAAATCAAACAACAAAAGGCAATTCAGAACTTCAACACATTGTCAATTCTTACATCATCTCTCATTAGTGAATGCAGATTCATGTAAGATGCGATTATTAATGTAATCACCTACTCGCATCAAGGCAGAGCCATAATTAAAAACCATCTACCATCAGGCAGCACAATATTACAATCAATTGGAAATATTAACATCGCACTGGTGTATAAGCTAATGAGTGTTCAATGTACCATAATGAACGATTACGTTGTTTTTGACGTGAAGATTCCATTAGTATCAACTACAAATTTTCAGATCTACAACTTAATTCCATTGCCTAACAAAATAAAGGATATATTCATAGCAGTCTATCCTGACAATGAATATTTGATGACAAACATTTATAAGGATCAATTTTATCTAATGAATAAAATTGAATTTTTACAATGCCTAGACTTAAAATCCAATGTTTACGTGTGTGATCAACATCGTCCAGTATACAGTAAAAATACACAAGGCGAGAGTTGGGAGATAGAATTATTTTTGCAACACAAAATATCACCATTTTGTTTAATCAAGGCTAGTTCGTTTAAAAAGGAATGGATTCTACTTAATGCAGCAAATCAATGGCTATTCAGTTTTGACAAAAAATATGATGTAACAATTGTATGCAATAACGATATAATGCAAGAAACGTTATCTGGTAATGGAATCATTAAATTAAGGAAGGATTGTACATTAAAGGACGATGAGTTAATATTGCAGCCCATAGGCAATATAAATACCGAAATATCATCAAAATCATTTGAACCAAAATTAAATCATTTTTGAACAATTTAATAGTACACAAAAGGGGCTAATTTCAAGTCATTCATACCTTAATGTAACTACTAACATCGAGCAGTTAAACAGCATTGCAGGAGAGATACAAAATATAAAATCACATCAAACAAATCTACAACAACTGCAACCTCATGATGTTCATCAACTCTCCATCGGATATTCTGCGCTGGCCATATTGGGAATTATCATCATATACAGTACGAACTCGATTTACGCAACTAATAGAAATTAGGGCAGTTGCAATTGCCGAGGTTGTTGCTCTTACCGAGTCAACATTTTTTAGAACAAAAATGGATGTATTTTAAGAAATGACAATCTTTTTGCAGGGATAATAATATTAAAAGAACTTAATATCATTGTTACAAAAACTAATTTTTAATCATAAAGTAAAAAGACAGAACGTATGCAAAAGTTAATACAATTCAAAGAGAAAATTATGGTTGACTTGCGAATGTTATATTTTTCACAAAGTACATTTACTGATACACCCTTATTAATAGCGGATAAAATTTCACTTTTTTGTTTTATAGATAATTTAACAATATTTTTTGTAATACCCATGCCTAGCGAAATATAAGTCACTGCTTCAAAAATTCACAAACAAATGATAGTACAAATAAGAAGCTGATTGAATTAACGTATTATGTATTATGTTATATTGGTTATATGTACTTCGTAGAACAAGTTAATCTACATGACAACACAACCGTTAAAATCATTTGAACAAATATGTACATGCATATACAAACACAAATAAACAACAGACGAAAAACTGTAAAATAACGGTGAAATAACTAACGCGAAGGAGAACATCTAAAATAAATCAAAAGGAAAACAGAACAAAAGGAAACACATAAGAAATATTTAGGTTGCACTAATAGAGGTAACCTTTTTAAAAAGTTGCACTTATAGAGTCAAGAAGGCTAAAAATTTAAGTGTTAAGAAAATCGAGGAGTTTCGCGAATCGAGGGTTGCATTAATCGAGTTCGTACTGTATCTTGTCATCATGCGAATTCGGAACTCTAAAATTCATGCGTTTAAACCAACAGCAGCACCACGTCAACATAAACCAACGGAAGCGGAATTTAAATTTAAAGTCACAGACTTTAAGAAGGGGCAAGATGTTAAGGTGTAATAACCTTAATAATAATTTGTATCAAATTTAAATTTAAGTAATAATAATTTTTTGTATAAGTTGCAAACTTGCATTTTTTTTATGTAAAGGCAATTATTCATATTAAAAATTATAGCAATATAATCGCGGTCAATGTACACAGAAATATGTATGTACTTGTGTCAGCAAATATCTACGTATTATGATATTAATATTTACCTTTTTATCAAAGTAGGGAAACACGTGAATTTAAGTTCATTGGTATGAATAATTACTTTCTATTTAATTTTTTATATATGTAATGATATTACTTATTGTTATAATTATGATATTATCAGCAATTTGTATTAACAAATTTTAGTATATAAGACCAATCAATATTCAATAAAGTCAGTTAGTATTTGGATAACTGTGTGTTTCATTTACTGGCTATTCAATACTTGAGAGTTAGCGATACCTAATTTCTTAAGTAATTGTGATAAGAATTAGAGTAATCTAATTCTTACAATAAAACAAGTAATTCAGAGCTAGAGTAACCTAGTATCTGATTGAATCAGTGTATACATTTAGAACTAGCGATATCTAGTTTTACATCTATTGTATGAAAGTTTCATACATTTTTTTGGTGACCCCGACGTGATCTTAAGATATAACGTTCAAGTGTTTAGTATGGAAGCATTAACATCAGAACAATCGGCGATCTTACAATAAAACAAGTAATTCAGAGCTAGAGTAACCTAGTATCTGATTGAATCAGTGTATACATTTAGAACTAGCGATATCTAGTTTTACATCTATTGTATGAAAGTTTCATACATTTTTTTGGTGACCCCGACGTGATCTTAAGATATAACGTTCAAGTGTTTAGTATGGAAGCATTAACATCAGAACAATCGGCGATTGGAAAGGAGATCGAAAGATTATCAAGTGTATATGCAAACGATGCTCCTGAAAGGAAAACTTTAACGTATCTAAACGAAAAATTATTAACATTACACGCATTATGGGAAAAATTCATGGAGAATGATAAAATAATCAAACAATCAAGTGCGGGACAATTGTCGCATCTTTATTTTACAAAAGACTTTTACAATGTTGTTAAACGAGGATACAATCATTTATATACATAGATTAGTGAATTAATCAATCATATTAAAACAGCGTCAGACAACGCTAAGAGTTCAACTCCAAGGCAAATAAGTACAGATGCAATTTCAAAGGTGCAAAAATCGAATCAAGATGAGCATAAAGGACAAGTGGATGTTGTGTCGAAATGTTAAGAAATACAGAAACTACAGGTCAATCTGAATCATATTATCAAGTGAAAATTGAATCAATTACAAATCATTGGAAACAAGCCGAGGAAAGTCATTACAGCATCCATGAACAGACCGATAATATTGACTCAGATGAATATAATATTGAAGATTATCTTCAGTTAGAATTACAAGTGCAAGACTTATTAGCAAAATTAAGAGAAAATTGTCGTAATAATTCAAATATTTCAACAAGCAATTATTCAAATCAATCGTTGGTCAAACTACCCAAAATTGTGTTGCCAATATTTGATGGTGATTATTTAAAATGGCAACAATTTTATGATTTATTTAATCAGATGGTGCATATACAATCAATGGGTAACGCACAAAAGATGTGGCACCTTAAAATGAACGTTACTGGAGAGGCTGAAAAATTAATTCGCCATTTGCAATTAAGTGACGACAATTACGAAATAGCATGGAATGTACTCAAAAATCGATATGAAAACAAACGGCTTCAAGTTTCAGCATTATTAGAAGAATTAACGACACAACCAACAATACAACAAGAATCATCAGTTGCATTAAAAGGGTTACATGATACCACAAAAGAATGCATATTAAGGTTAGAGAACTTTGGCTTATCAGTTAGGCAGCACTAGGATCCAATAATTATGCACACATTAATGAAAAAGTTGGATACTCACACTCATTCATTATTTGAACAGTCGTTATAATCGCCAAGAGATTTACAATCTGTAGACAAATTTTTAAGTTTTATAGAGAAGAGATTTCAAGTTTTGGAGGCTGTAGGCCAAAAATCAAGCAATAGTAAACAGCAGACAAAATCAGCAAAATCATCAGTTCTAAAGACTAATAAAAGTGATAAACAAGAATGTATCATTTGTAATGAAAGTCATCCAATATATTATTGTAATAAATTTTTAAGTATGAACACATACGATAGACAAAACCAAGCAAGAAAATTGAACTTATGTCTAAATTGTTTGAAGAAAGGACATACATTTAACAAGTGCACATCCCGAGGATGCACAAAATGTTCAAAAAGGCACAATACATTGTTACATTATGATACAACCTACAATTATTTATCGCGAAAAAATACAGAACATAGTGGGAACAAAAAAACAACACAAGAAGCAACAAGTTTAACGACACAAACACAAGAATACCATGAAAGCTACATATTTTTAGGTACAGCAATTGCAGACACTGAAGTTAGAAACGGGAATTTAGTTCAATGCAGAATTCTTCTGGACTCAGGCTCACAAATAAATTTAATAACAGAAAAGTTTAAGCAAAAACTAAAATTGAATAATAATCAAGCACAAGTACATATTACTGGACTTGGTGATTCAAAGGTTAAGACAAATGGAGGGGTGAATATAACCATTCATTCAAAAACGAGCAATTATATAACTAACGTGGAGACACATGTGATAAAACATATTACTGAATATCAACCTCAGAGATATATACACACTGATGGATGGAACATACCAGATAACATGGTTTTAGCAGATCCTGGATTTAATAAGCCAGAAAAAATTGATATCCTCCTAGGAGCAGAATTATACGGAGAAATTATGCGAAATAATCAATTGAAATTAGGAAAGGATCTTCCAATGATGCAAAATACTACCCTGGGATGGATTGTACTGGAAAAAGTATCTAATATAGAGTACACAAAACAATTCTGTGGAATAACTAACGTAGATTTAGATGTGAATTTGAGTAAATTCTGGGAAATTGAAGAATGTCCTACGAAACCAATAATGTCATTAACCCTTTAACCCCTAAAGTCGAAATATCAGTTTTTTTTTAATGAGAATTTTGGTTCTAGTAAGATTTTGGGCTGAAAAAGACGAATATGGAGTTAGCTTCTCAAAAAAATTTTGGATGAAAGCGCTAAGATAAAAAAATTAAAGACCGTTTGTAGACGGTCTTAGTGTGTTAGGTGAAAAAAATTAAATATATTCTGTATAATCCAAGTACACCAAAAATCGTTTTTATTTCAATTATGCTCAATAAAAGAAATCTTTATTTCACATGATATTTTGTGAAACAATTTTTAGCTTTAGAAAAACACAAATGTATATTACATTTGGTAAAAAACGTGTGTGTATCCGATTTTTTACATAGTTTACAGGACTTTTTAGATCCCCATTCGGGGAAATGATTTATTCCGTCAAATCTCACACATTCCACTGGATGAACAGCTTTTTTTCCAACGTCATTGCTTTTGGTCGGCTGTGTGGCTGATGGACGTCCAACGCACCGTTTTTCAATAGAAGCACAGAGTTCTTTTGCAATGCTTAAACGAAATTCGTACATTGTCATGTCTTTTATATCTAGGTCCTCATCTGCAGTTTTTTTTTCAGCATTGAGCCTTCGATACAAAACGAATGCATTCGTTATCGCCATGTCCAGAAGATGATAAAAAATTCTTGTTGCCATATTCTGCGTTTTGACTCTTAGTCCATTACGGCCCATGTAAGAGTCCATTAAATCAACACCACCCATGTGTGCATTGTACTCATGAATAATCTTCGGACAATCAATATCATTGTATGATTTTTCCGTCCGATTATAACGAGGAATTTTCGATGGCTGACTAATTAAACTGGTTCTCTGGAAAGGCTTAGCCCCAACATATGTTGAACACAGTCTGACATTTTTCGTGTCCTTCCACAAAACTGTGGTGATGTCGACACCATAAGCCGATCCAACGAATTCTGTTGAATACCCTCTTGGTGCTTTTTGCAATTCTTCGCTTTTATCTGTTGGAAGTTTGCAGCCAGGAATGCGGTTGGCTCTTACAGTGCCAAGACTATAAATACCACGTGCTCTTAGGTAAACCAAAAGAGGTAGAGACGTATAAAAGTTATCAAAATATAATATATGGTTTACAAAATTTGGCACTGTTTGTGACAACCTGATTTGGAAAAATAGAAAACAAAGCAATTTAAGTGTAAGAAAACCGAGAACTTATTCTCAAAAAAATATATAACCTGATTACAACATTCCCTGTTGCGCCAATGTTTGGTGTATTCGGCAAAATGATGTCATCATTTTTGGCTCCAGTATATATTTCAAAACGGTACGAGTAACCATTGCTGTCGCACAAAACAAAGAACTTCACGCCCCATGGATGTGGTTTATCTGGCAAATACTGCCGCAAATGATGAGCCATTTTAGTTGAACACATTTGTTCGTCGATACATAAACGAGAAGTTTTTGGAATTGAATCAAAGCGCTCTATCAAATATGTCGCAAGTTTTCTGATCCGGAAAAGAGGATCATATCCTACATGACCTTTTTTGATCCGTTCAGATTCGTTATTGAAGGATAAATATTTTTTAATTTTTTCAAATTTATTTTTCGGCATGCAGTCAGGTATGTGTCGAAATCCGTATTCACTCCAGTGTGATTCAATGTTCGGGTAACGAAATATCGACATAAAAATCAAAATTCCAATGTATCGACGAATTCCATGCTTATCCACTTTGAACTGTGTGTTGACGTTTTCTGCAATTGCAGTTCTATTCGTCTCCACACTTATCAACTCAATGATATCGTCGGTAAAGAAATA
This sequence comes from Villa cingulata, assembly GCA_951394055.1. Taxonomy (NCBI): domain Eukaryota; kingdom Metazoa; phylum Arthropoda; class Insecta; order Diptera; family Bombyliidae; genus Villa; species Villa cingulata. The sequence goes on along the minus strand of OX596020.1, from coordinate 29,513,793 downwards.
ACCGAAAAAATCCACCGGCGTTTGTAGTTTTTTTACTTCGAGCGGTAAATCTGTTTTTCCTCTGAATGCAATTTCATTTACATGTAACTGCATGCACGTTTTACGCCACAGAATGCCTTTGAACTCAGCCGAATCTTTGTTTATATTCACTAAGTCTAAAAAGGCATATAATAAATACAATAATTGAATATTCAATTTTGTTTGAAATTCGTTTTGAAATATAAACCTTCTCCAGTGAAGCCACCAGCTGATGGTATTATTCGTGGTCCTGATGGTTCTAAACTTGGCAATGGTGATCGAGCTCTCTTCTTTGGCTTCAACGATATCGTTCCTTCTGTTTGATGTGTTTGTTCCACTGGGATCGATTTATGTAATTCAATTACACTTTCACCCTGTGGTGTAGTATTCTCTTGTAAGAAATATGATGTAATATGCTAGTGTTGTACTATATGTAAGTATAGTCAACATAATATAATGTCGTTATCCTGAAAAATAAACGATGAAATTCAAAATACATAAAATTTGTTTTATTTTATATGTGTGATCAAGTCGTATGACGTCACAGCAGTATCTTCCATCCTAATGAGAGATGGAAGCCCACTGTGATATCACACGACCCAAACACACACAATAACAAAACATAATTATTAAACATTTAACATTAGTACAACAAGCATTTAAAACTTGATGTACAGGGCCGGCTACTGACATTGAAATTTTAGTAGCAACACTTATCACGTCATACTTACTCATGGGAGTATGGAGGGTGGTGGTGGCGGCTACGCTTGTTGGCTAGCACGAACTAGCTCGCCGGATGGGGCGTGAGTATGCCACTGCTCCATATCCCTTTTGTTTACCGTAGCCTGAAGCGGTAGAAGGTTGTGGAATCCTTCTACCCAGAATGCTTCAACAAACAAAATTTAAAGATATGTTCACCCACACCGTAGACCTGAAACTAAATATGGCCCCGCTCTGGCCTAGAAACAGCTTCTACCATCGTGGTGCTGAAAAAAATTAATAAAAGAATGCCTCGTCCCAGCGATGATAGGTACTTACCCACCTCATTAAACATAGTTGCTGTTTTAAAAAAAAAACTATGTTCCCAACCAACAAAAAGGCAGTGAAGCAGGAAAACAAATAAATTACATTTTGAAGCGAATTCTGGAAAGGGGTATGAATTCAAAACAAAAGCCAAAATTTATCAATTCTACATATTATACATTTTATTTAAAGGTAATAACCCGACCTAATTAATATACATTATAAATCCATTATGTTTTTTTTTTGTTCTTTTCATTTTCTTTTCTTTATGTGATAAAAAAAATTATACTAACATTGTTGCATAACCCTTATACTTTATTATATTTTATAAATCATATTTCAACATTTTCATTTTAATTTTTTTTTTTTTTTTTTTTTTTTTTTTTTTTTCTTTTTTTGACAATAATATTTACTAAATAAATTAAGAATAAGAAATATATATATATATTTATTCTCTTAAATCTAAAAAAAAATGGTTATATAAAAAAAATTTTGTTTATTTATCAAGAGATTTCCTTCATTTGCATAATAAAAGAAATTCGATTCCTTTTAGTTATTATAATTTTAATAATTTCTTTTATTATACTTATTCTGGGGCCCCTTTCCCATTTTTTTTTCTTTTTTTTTTTTTTTTGTTTTTTACAAAAATAGAACTACATATATAAAAAAAATTTTACAGAATCAAAATCAAATTCGTTGGCGCGCTTACCGTTCATTGACGATGCTGCGATGATGAAGAGGTGTTGTTGTCGAAGATGACGGTTGCTGTTGATGTTGCTGATGGTGATGCTGATGATGATGGTGACTGAGAAGAATCCAACGAAGCGATGAAGTTATTTATTTGTCTAAATCGCATTTCTAACGGCACCTTTTTTTTAATATGTCGAACTGCAGAGCACGAAGCTCTGTAAGGCTCTCCTCATCCATTAAAACCATTTGTTTAATTTTTTTTTAATCTTTTTTTTTTTTTTAATTTTTTTTTATTCATTTCAATCTTATATTAAATGAGACTCTTTAATAGTTATTCATATTCATGTATATATGAATATCAGAATGAGTATCTATATGTTACAAATTCCCTTTGTAATAAACCTCATATTTAAAAAAAAAATTTTAATATGTAAATTTTTTTTTTTATATATTTCAACTACATTATGATTATTATATTTTATTATTCTTATTTTTATTATTTCAATTTTGTTTTAACTGTTTAATGTATTTTCGTGTAGTGTTTTACAGATATTTCATGAATTATATATTTTTTTCTTTTATAGGTTGTAGATTTTTATTTATAACTTTGTAATTTTAAATTTTATTTAATATTTTATGTGTGGATTTTTGTTATTTTAAATTTTATTCTATATTAATGGGGTTTTATTCATTAGGATTTAGCTGGTATAAATTTGTTGTTATAGCACATCTTTTATTTTCAACATTAGTGTAAGATATGAGTAAGTTTTCATCCCTTTTAATTTGTACACAGCTTGTAATTATTAATTTTTTTTTTTTTTGTTTTCCAATTATAAATGAAAATAACTAATTGCAATAATTATCACTTCAAAATTATTTTTCATAAACAATTTATTCTCCAATATCATATACAAAAAAATTTATAATATTTTATCAAATGTATACTACTTATAATTTATATATTCGACCTTTCCTTTTTTTTTCTTTTTGAGCTTGTTTGTTTTAATATATAATATGCATGAATTTATATAATATTTATCATATATTTTTTTATAATTTTACATAATTTATATTAAAAATAAAACATTTTATGTAGGTATGTATGTCTATACAACTCACTGTTATAACCTAAGGATCCGCATAACAATTTTCACATTTAAAGATATATCATATACGTACATATTTTGCATTCATCATCAAATATTTTTCTTTCCTTTTTGTTTTTATATTCATATTTTACTTTACTATAATTTATTTAGGTAAACATATAAAAATTTATATTTTTTTTTCTTTTTCCTTTTTGAATAAATTATTATTACTTAAAAACTAATATAAACAATTTTGATTTTACACACTATTTGCTATTTATTATTTCATTTTTCTACTTTAATACTATATGTTTAGCTAGTTTTAATTTTTTTTTTTTTTTCTTTTGTCTTCTTCCTTTTTTTTTGTTTTAAACAAAAGAATCAAAATTAAAAGTAGCAGTAAAATGTGTCTATAGCAGATTTAAACCAATAAGTAAAAAAAATATCCAAATACAAAGTATTTGGAATTTAATTTAATATATCCACAAATATCATTATGACAATATCTTGAATGACCATATAATTTACACAACTAAAAAAAATAATTAATTTCCTTGAGGATTAATATAAAAACAACTTTAAATTCAATCAACCATCTTCTACTATACGTAATTTGCTTTATATTTTCAGAAAAAAAAATTTATACGAAATAATTAGTAAAAAAAAGAGTCTGACTTTGAACTATCTCACTAAAAAAAACTGCCCCGTGATTCAAATAACAAAACTTTAATCGGCCGGCAAAAATTGCGACATTTTCTTGGGCAGAGGTTGCCCTTCCCGAATACAATCAACTATTGCTTTGACAAAAAAAAAAAAATAGATTACAAAATCCGCTTGGGCAGAGGTTGCCCTTGACCGAGTAAAAAAAGAACTTTTTCTTTTCAAAAAAAATAAACCGACCGGCAGAACAATTAAATTTAAATTTTTGGCAGAGGTTGCCCTTATCAAGATACCAAAAAGACTTTTTTGATGCCGATACGCACCGCGTATTTATATGAAAGTGAAAGTCGGAGAATTTGGTGGGGGTAATTTTTAATGAATTTAATAATTTTAAATGATGAGAGTGAAATTTTATGAAAATTTTAAAATGGTGTAGTACCGATACAATAGGTACTTATTTTTTTAAGGAAAATTGACATACAAGGAACCTATCGACATTAAAATTTATGTAATTTTAAGGAAAATGAATGCCCCCTTTTAGATAAATATGTTTTTTTCAGATATTTTCATTTATTACAGAAATTTTTAAAATTTCAAAAATTGTGGTGGATAATGAAAGTACATATAAAAAAAATGTACTAATAAGAAAAATGATAAATGGTGACACGGAAATTAGTAAAGGTGAGTATAGTTACACAAATGTGACAGAAATTCTACATGTATATGTGAAAATTGAGCGAGTAGCCGAACATGGATTAACGATCGGCTACCGCAATCGTGCTTTTGAGTAATTAATTGGGGAAAATATTGGTGAAGCGTAGAAATTTCTGGAATTTTTACCTCACATACCAGAAACATGCAACTGCATCATCCGATGCATATATATGTATATACAACAATGCTATAATAAATATGTTTGAATGCGCGTGTAAGAGTAAGAAGAAGAATTAGTATTGAAATGCGTTATACATAACCGCATTACAATACAACAGATGGACAATATGACCAAACGGTTTAGTGTATATATTAAGAGGTATATACTAATGCAGGGTACACAGGTAAGTATTGTGTACAAGTTGTTTATAGTATTGTACCCTCACATTACACTCTTTTTCGTTTTCGTTAATAGTAGTTGTTTGTTGTGATGTATCATTTATATTTACACTAAAATCACTTATGTTCATTGACAAGTCAATTGCATTCATAAGCGCTGAGGAGTTAATTAATTGCAAACAATCGTTTATCATTGCACTATCCTCAGGTTTGCATTCATCACAACGATAATCTGGATCTTCAATGCTATCGTCAAAGTCTTCGAATTCATCATCTACATCAATCGAATCCATTAGTTCTACAATTTCTTCATCACTCAATAAAGCAAGATTGAATTTTTTATGCTTATAGCAGTCTCTATTTCTTTCACTTCTTCGTGACATTTTCTAAGTACACAAAAAAACATAAAAACACCTTTACTCACAATGAATACATTTGATTGAGGTAAAAAAATGAACACAAGAACGGCAAAATAACACAAAGTTCACATTATGGTCCAGGAAATTTTTTTCTGCTAATTCACTAAGGCCGTCTACAGACGGTCTTCATAAAAAGCTCGATTCAAACAAAAATTTCTTTTCACAAACCAAACTAATAATAATTTATCAAAATATAAACTGCAAATAACTTACCAAAAAATTACTAAGTCGATCAAGCTGTTAGAAAGTATTTTTTTTGTTTAATTATTTTACACAAAATTCACGCACAATTTTCAATTGTATTTCCACAAAAATCTAGACAGAAATGACTGTATCTGTCAAACTATTCAACTAAATGTGTTCAAAGTGTTACCATTCTATGTTAAATTTAATCTACGAAAAACGCATTTAACGACAAAAGCTTAAAAATTTTTGAATTTGAATAAAATTTGATTTTAGTGATGACCTTCTGTAAACGGTCTTAGTGGTTAAAGGGTTAACAGATAAAAAATGTGAATAATTTTTTAATTCAACAACAATACGCAATCCAGATGGCCGATTTGTTGTGAATTTACCGATGTTAAGTGATCCACGATTATTGGGTGATTCAAAACACATAGTTTATAGAAGGTTAATGAATATAGAGAAAATGTTAAACGCAAATTCGTCATTGAAGGCTCAATATACAGAATTTATGCAGGAATATATAAGGTTAGGACATATAAAGGAAATAAGGACTGAGTTAGTAAAGGCTCTTTATTGCTTTTTACCTCATCATTTTGTACTGAAACCATCCAGCAGTACTACCAAATTAAGAGTAGTATTCGACGCGTCAGCTAAAACCACGAATAATTTGTCACTAAATGATTTATTATTAAATGGACCAAAATTGCAAGACGATTTAATGGATATTATACTTCGTTTTAGAACTAAATGATATGTATTCACTGAAGATATCTGCAAAATGTACAGGCAAATTTTTGTAGCAGAAGAAGACAGAAATCTTCAGTTAATAATGTGGAGAAAAGAAGCAGGACATCCAGTCAAATATTTTCAACTCAATACCGTTACATATGGGACTAAATCAGCACCTTACTTGGCCATCAAATGTCTGAGAGTTCTAGCCGAAGAAGAATCACAGAATTATCCGTTAGGATCAGCAGCAATTAACGATTTCTACGTTGATGACGTCATGACAGGTAGCAATAATTTACAAGAAGCCATAGAAATTCAAAATCAGTTGCGTTCGATATTAAACTCTGCTAAATTTGAATTGAGGAAATGGTGTGCTAATCATGCACAATTGATCAAAAATATACCAAATGAAAACCTAGAAATCAAACTTGATTTTTCTAATTTAGACAATGACCACGTAAAAACACTTGGATTAGTTTGGCACCCTGCAATTGATTGTTTTTCTATTACATCAATGATAAAAAACCACGTTATTATCACAAAACGTACTATAATAGCTGAAATGTTTTAGATTTTCGATCCATTAGGACTAGTTAATCCTGTTGTATTAATGGCCAAAATATTCATACAACAATTATGGCATTTGAACCTAGCTTGGGATGAAGAATTACCACTTGAACTACATTCAGCGTGGCTGAAGTACAAAAACGAATTAATTAAATTAAGGAAAATCAAAATTCCAAGATATATGTTTAATAATGAACAGACAAAAATCATCGAACTGCATGAATTCTCAGACGCTAGTGAAAAGGCATATGGAGCTGCTACATATTTAAGATCAAAAGATATTAATGGAAGAATAACGGTAAGGTTACTATGTGCAAAATCTAGGGTTGCTCCGAAAAAGACTATCACATTGCCAAGGCTTGAGCTGTGTGCTGCAAAATTGTGCGCACAATTAGTAACATACGCAATAAATTCAATGAGTTTGAAGATTGATGACATATACTATTGGTCAGATTCCAAAATTGTAATTTCATGGATTCAGGGTGATCCATCATCGTTGAAAACGTTTGTTGCAAATCGAGTAGCAGCTATACAAGAATTGTGTCAAGGCAACAAATGGAGATACGTTAATACACATGACAATCCTGCTGATTTGGTCTCTCGTGGCGCTTATCCAGATCAATTGATAAAATCAAAAATATGGTTTGAAGGACCAGATTATTTGAGAAAATCCAGACAATATTGGCCAAACCCAATCATAGAACCAGTACGATTAGAGGAAGAGGAAAAAATTTCAAAGGTGTTGTTATCAAATACGATTGAAATTTCACAACATCCACTACATCTTATTAATCATAAAAATTCGTTCAAAACACTACAACATGTGATGGCATATATATTACGTGCAACAAACAATTGCAAAATTAAGAACAAGAATCTGTCCGCAAAGGAACTTGAGAATGCTTTAATGATTATAATAAAAGAAGTGCAACGTGAAAGCTTCAAAGATGAAATCAAGGCATTAAAATCGAAGGGATCAGTGTCAAAATCTAGCAAATTAGCAACATTATCACCATTTCTAGATGAGTTCGCAATAATTAGAGTGGGGGGAAGGCTTGAAGCAGCAGAAATCCCATATGATACCAAACATCCATATTTATTTACATGCTGGTCCACAAGCTTTACATTCAATCACACGGCAAAAATATTGGGTCTTACAAGGAAGAAATATTGCAAGATCAATTACAGCCAACTGTGTTCGGTGTTGCAAAATACGTCCTCGACTATGTAAACAACAGATGGGTAATCTTCCGAGCAGTCGGGTTCAGCAATCTCGACCATTTTCAAACACAGGAGTTGATTTCTGCGGCCCATTATGCACTCATTTTAAAATACGTTGAAAAAGACCACAAAAAACATACATAGCTGTATTTTGTTGCTTTGCAACCAAAGCGATACATTTAGAAGTTGTATCTGATTTAACCACTGAAGGCTTTTTAGGTGCTCTGAAAAGATTTATAGCACGAAAAGGAAGATGCGAATACATATTTTGCGACAATGCTACGAATTTTGTTGGCGCTAAACACCAACTAGAAGAAGTTCATCAGATTTTAACTAAAAATAGAGCTGACATTGAGAACATGTGCATAAATCTCAACATTCAATTTCATTTTAATCGACCACGAGCACCCCACTTCGGCGGTTTATGGGAAGCAGCGGTTAAATCTACAAAACAGTTGTTGCGGAATGCATTAACTTCTTTTGCACCTACTTATGAGGAACTTTGTACACTCACTACCGAAGTAGAAGCAATTTTGAATTCAAGACCGCTAACGCCGATGTCTAATGATCCCAATGATTTATTTCCATTGACACCTGCACATTTTCTAATAGGAGAACCAATGACATCAACTGTAACAACACACGTACATCAGGGAGAAAAATTGTCATTGTTATCAAGATGGGCACTAGTGAGTGCAATGAAGGAGTTATTTTGGAAACGTTGGTCACAAGAATATTTGATTGAGCTGCAGAAACGATCAAAATGGCTTAATGAATATCCAAACCTGAATCCTGGAACGCTGGTTATGATTAAAGATGATAACCTGCCGCCATTGAAATGGTCTATGGGAAGAGTTATAGAAACGATCACAGGTCCAGACAAGAAGGTTCGGGTTGCCGATGTAAAAACGACAAATGGAATATTGCGAAGAACCATACATCAATTAGCACCATTACCTGTTAACTTAGATGAAGACAAAGATCCAACTAACTTTGAAGATTACAATATCGATGATACAGATCAAAACACAAAACATGATGATGAGCCAAGGCAAGGCAGAAAAAGGAAAGGCAGTGTTGGATCTATAAATTCTTTAAAAGTTTTGTTGTTGACAATGCTAGCCTTTCCATTACTGACACATTCACAATCAACATCAACTAAAGTTCAAAAGGCTATACAAATACAACGATTAAATCAAAATTCAGGGATCTATTTTGAAAACATAGGGACAGGGTTATTCAAATCAAATAATTGGAAAATAGTGGCATATTATGATCTTAGAGGATATAACGCGGCAGTTACGAGTATTGAACAATTGTTGAGATATTTAAATAAGTTATGTCCACTTATATCGCAAAATGGATATTACTTATTTAGAGATAACTGCTCAATATCAACATCAATTACAAGAAATTAAAAATAATGACATATTGTTGAAAAATAACAATATATCATCAATTCGGACAAAACGATCGCCTTTCGACATAGTTGGAACAGTTACAAATCGTTTATTTGGAATACTTGATCAAGAATATGCTGAAGAAATGAAAAGGACAATAAAAAAGGTCCAAGCAAATGAAAATCACATAAATGATCTAGTAAAAAATCAAACATCTGTTATAGAGACGACAATAAATGTTATTAAAAAAAATGAAGAACAACGGATGCAACAAACTAAGGAAATAAAACAAGGATTAGACAATGTATTTGACAAAATTTAAAATATGAACGTAGAAATCAAACAACAAAAGGCAATTCAGAACTTCAACACATTGTCAATTCTTACATCATCTCTCATTAGTGAATGCAGATTCATGTAAGATGCGATTATTAATGTAATCACCTACTCGCATCAAGGCAGAGCCATAATTAAAAACCATCTACCATCAGGCAGCACAATATTACAATCAATTGGAAATATTAACATCGCACTGGTGTATAAGCTAATGAGTGTTCAATGTACCATAATGAACGATTACGTTGTTTTTGACGTGAAGATTCCATTAGTATCAACTACAAATTTTCAGATCTACAACTTAATTCCATTGCCTAACAAAATAAAGGATATATTCATAGCAGTCTATCCTGACAATGAATATTTGATGACAAACATTTATAAGGATCAATTTTATCTAATGAATAAAATTGAATTTTTACAATGCCTAGACTTAAAATCCAATGTTTACGTGTGTGATCAACATCGTCCAGTATACAGTAAAAATACACAAGGCGAGAGTTGGGAGATAGAATTATTTTTGCAACACAAAATATCACCATTTTGTTTAATCAAGGCTAGTTCGTTTAAAAAGGAATGGATTCTACTTAATGCAGCAAATCAATGGCTATTCAGTTTTGACAAAAAATATGATGTAACAATTGTATGCAATAACGATATAATGCAAGAAACGTTATCTGGTAATGGAATCATTAAATTAAGGAAGGATTGTACATTAAAGGACGATGAGTTAATATTGCAGCCCATAGGCAATATAAATACCGAAATATCATCAAAATCATTTGAACCAAAATTAAATCATTTTTGAACAATTTAACAGTACACAAAAGGGGCTAATTTCAAGTCATTCATACCTTAATGTAACTACTAACATCGAGCAGTTAAACAGCATTGCAGGAGAGATACAAAATATAAAATCACATCAAACAAATCTACAACAACTGCAACCTCATGATGTTCATCAACTCTCCATCGGATATTCTGCGCTGGCCATATTGGGAATTATCATCATATACAGTACGAACTCGATTTACGCAACTAATAGAAATTAGGGCAGTTGCAATTGCCGAGGTTGTTGCTCTTACCGAGTCAACATTTTTTAGAACAAAAATGGATGTATTTTAAGAAATGACAATCTTTTTGCAGGGATAATAATATTAAAAGAACTTAATATCATTGTTACAAAAACTAATTTTTAATCATAAAGTAAAAAGACAGAACGTATGCAAAAGTTAATACAATTCAAAGAGAAAATTATGGTTGACTTGCGAATGTTATATTTTTCACAAAGTACATTTACTGATACACCCTTATTAATAGCGGATAAAATTTCACTTTTTTGTTTTATAGATAATTTAACAATATTTTTTGTAATACCCATGCCTAGCGAAATATAAGTCACTGCTTCAAAAATTCACAAACAAATGATAGTACAAATAAGAAGCTGATTGAATTAACGTATTATGTATTATGTTATATTGGTTATATGTACTTCGTAGAACAAGTTAATCTACATGACAACACAACCGTTAAAATCATTTGAACAAATATGTACATGCATATACAAACACAAATAAACAACAGACGAAAAACTGTAAAATAACGGTGAAATAACTAACGCGAAGGAGAACATCTAAAATAAATCAAAAGGAAAACAGAACAAAAGGAAACACATAAGAAATATTTAGGTTGCACTAATAGAGGTAACCTTTTTAAAAAGTTGCACTTATAGAGTCAAGAAGGCTAAAAATTTAAGTGTTAAGAAAATCGAGGAGTTTCGCGAATCGAGGGTTGCATTAATCGAGTTCGTACTGTATCTTGTCATCATGCGAATTCGGAACTCTAAAATTCATGCGTTTAAACCAACAGCAGCACCACGTCAACATAAACCAACGGAAGCGGAATTTAAATTTAAAGTCACAGACTTTAAGAAGGGGCAAGATGTTAAGGTGTAATAACCTTAATAATAATTTGTATCAAATTTAAATTTAAGTAATAATAATTTTTTGTATAAGTTGCAAACTTGCATTTTTTTTATGTAAAGGCAATTATTCATATTAAAAATTATAGCAATATAATCGCGGTCAATGTACACAGAAATATGTATGTACTTGTGTCAGCAAATATCTACGTATTATGATATTAATATTTACCTTTTTATCAAAGTAGGGAAACACGTGAATTTAAGTTCATTGGTATGAATAATTACTTTCTATTTAATTTTTTATATATGTAATGATATTACTTATTGTTATAATTATGATATTATCAGCAATTTGTATTAACAAATTTTAGTATATAAGACCAATCAATATTCAATAAAGTCAGTTAGTATTTGGATAACTGTGTGTTTCATTTACTGGCTATTCAATACTTGAGAGTTAGCGATACCTAATTTCTTAAGTAATTGTGATAAGAATTAGAGTAATCTAATTCTTACAATAAAACAAGTAATTCAGAGCTAGAGTAACCTAGTATCTGATTGAATCAGTGTATACATTTAGAACTAGCGATATCTAGTTTTACATCTATTGTATGAAAGTTTCATACATTTTTTTGGTGACCCCGACGTGATCTTAAGATATAACGTTCAAGTGTTTAGTATGGAAGCATTAACATCAGAACAATCGGCGATTGGAAAGGAGATCGAAAGATTATCAAGTGTACATATATGCAAACGATGCTCCTGAAAGGAAAACTTTAACGTATCTAAACGAAAAATTATTAACATTACACGCATTATGGGAAAAATTCATGGAGAATGATAAAATAATCAAACAATCAAGTGCGGGACAATTGTCGCATCTTTATTTTACAAAAGACTTTTACAATGTTGTTAAACGAGGATACAATCATTTATATACATAGATTAGTGAATTAATCAATCATATTAAAACAGCGTCAGACAACGCTAAGAGTTCAACTCCAAGGCAAATAAGTACAGATGCAATTTCAAAGGTGCAAAAATCGAATCAAGATGAGCATAAAGGACAAGTGGATGTTGTGTCGAAATGTTAAGAAATACAGAAACTACAGGTCAATCTGAATCATATTATCAAGTGAAAATTGAATCAATTACAAATCATTGGAAACAAGCCGAGGAAAGTCATTACAGCATCCATGAACAGACCGATAATATTGACTCAGATGAATATAATATTGAAGATTATCTTCAGTTAGAATTACAAGTGCAAGACTTATTAGCAAAATTAAGAGAAAATTGTCGTAATAATTCAAATATTTCAACAAGCAATTATTCAAATCAATCGTTGGTCAAACTACCCAAAATTGTGTTGCCAATATTTGATGGTGATTATTTAAAATGGCAACAATTTTATGATTTATTTAATCAGATGGTGCATATACAATCAATAGGTAACGCACAAAAGATGTGGCACCTTAAAATGAACGTTACTGGAGAGGCTGAAAAATTAATTCGCCATTTGCAATTAAGTGACGACAATTACGAAATAGCATGGAATGTACTCAAAAATCGATATGAAAACAAACGGCTTCAAGTTTCAGCATTATTAGAAGAATTAACGACACAACCAACAATACAACAAGAATCATCAGTTGCATTAAAAGGGTTACATGATACCACAAAAGAATGCATATTAAGGTTAGAGAACCTTGGCTTATCAGTTAGGCAGCACTAGGATCCAATAATTATGCACACATTAATGAAAAAGTTGGATACTCACACTCATTCATTATTTGAACAGTCGTTATAATCGCCAAGAGATTTACAATCTGTAGACAAATTTTTAAGTTTTATAGAGAAGAGATTTCAAGTTTTGGAGGCTGTAGGCCAAAAATCAAGCAATAGTAAACAGCAGACAAAATCAGCAAAATCATCAGTTCTAAAGACTAATAAAAGTGATAAACAAGAATGTATCATTTGTAATGAAAGTCATCCAATATATTATTGTAATAAATTTTTAAGTATGAACACATACGTTAGACAAAACCAAGCAAGAAAATTGAACTTATGTCTAAATTGTTTGAAGAAAGGACATACATTTAACAAGTGCACATCCCGAGGATGCACAAAATGTTCAAAAAGGCACAATACATTGTTACATTATGATACAACCTACAATTATTTATCGCGAAAAAATACAGAACATAGTGGGAACAAAAAAACAACACAAGAAGCAACAAGTTTAACGACACAAACACAAGAATACCATGAAAGCTACATATTTTTAGGTACAGCAATTGCAGACACTGAAGTTAGAAACGGGAATTTAGTTCAATGCAGAATTCTTCTGGACTCAGGCTCACAAATAAATTTAATAACAGAAAAGTTTAAGCAAAAACTAAAATTGAATAATAATCAAGCACAAGTACATATTACTGGACTTGGTGATTCAAAGGTTAAGACAAATGGAGGGGTGAATATAACCATTCATTCAAAAACGAGCAATTATATAACTAACGTGGAGACACATGTGATAAAACATATTACTGAATATCAACCTCAGAGATATATACACACTGATGGATGGAACATACCAGATAACATGGTTTTAGCAGATCCTGGATTTAATAAGCCAGAAAAAATTGATATCCTCCTAGGAGCAGAATTATACGGAGAAATTATGCGAAATAATCAATTGAAATTAGGAAAGGATCTTCCAATGATGCAAAATACTACCCTGGGATGGATTGTACTGGAAAAAGTATCTAATATAGAGTACACAAAACAATTCTGTGGAATAACTAACGTAGATTTAGATGTGAATTTGAGTAAATTCTGGGAAATTGAAGAATGTCCTACGAAACCAATAATGTCATTAACCCTTTAACCCCTAAAGTCGAAATATCAGTTTTTTTTAATGAGAATTTTGGTTCTAGTAAGATTTTGGGCTGAAAAAGACGAATATGGAGTTAGCTTCTCAAAAAAATTTTGGATGAAAGCGCTAAGATAAAAAAATTAAAGACCGTTTGTAGACGGTCTTAGTGTGTTAGGTGAAAAAAATTAAATATATTCTGTATAATCCAAGTACACCAAAAATCGTTTTTATTTCAATTATGCTCAATAAAAGAAATCTTTATTTCACATGATATTTTGTGAAACAATTTTTAGCTTTAGAAAAACACAAATGTATATTACATTTGGTACAAAACGTGTGTGTATCCGATTTTTTACATAGTTTACAGGACTTTTTAGATCCCCATTCGGGGAAATGATTTATTCCGTCAAATCTCACACATTCCACTGGATGAACAGCTTTTTTTCCAACGTCATTGCTTTTGGTCGGCTGTGTGGCTGATGGACGTCCAACGCACCGTTTTTCAATAGAAGCACAGAGTTCTTTTGCAATGCTTAAACGAAATTCGTACATTGTCATGTCTTTTATATCTAGGTCCTCATCTGCAGTTTTTTTTTCAGCATTGAGCCTTCGATACAAAACGAATGCATTCGTTATCGCCATGTCCAGAAGATGATAAAAAATTCTTGTTGCCATATTCTGCGTTTTGACTCTTAGTCCATTACGGCCCATGTAAGAGTCCATTAAATCAACACCACCCATGTGTGCATTGTACTCATGAATAATCTTCGGACAATCAATATCATTGTATGATTTTTCCGTCCGATTATAACGAGGAATTTTCGATGGCTGACTAATTAAACTGGTTCTCTGGAAAGGCTTAGCCCCAACATATGTTGAACACAGTCTGACATTTTTCGTGTCCTTCCACAAAACTGTGGTGATGTCGACACCATAAGCCGATCCAACGAATTCTGTTGAATACCCTCTTGGTGCTTTTTGCAATTCTTCGCTTTTATCTGTTGGAAGTTTGCAGCCAGGAATGCGGTTGGCTCTTACAGTGCCAAGACTATAAATACCACGTGCTCTTAGGTAAACCAAAAGAGGTAGAGACGTATAAAAGTTATCAAAATATAATATATGGTTTACAAAATTTGGCACTGTTTGTGACAACCTGATTTGGAAAAATAGAAAACAAAGCAATTTAAGTGTAAGAAAACCGAGAACTTATTCTCAAAAAAATATATAACCTGATTACAACATTCCCTGTTGCGCCAATGTTTGGTGTATTCGGCAAAATGATGTCATCATTTTTGGCTCCAGTATATATTTCAAAACGGTACGAGTAACCATTGCTGTCGCACAAAACAAAGAACTTCACGCCCCATGGATGTGGTTTATCTGGCAAATACTGCCGCAAATGATGAGCCATTTTAGTTGAACACATTTGTTCGTCGATACATAAACGAGAAGTTTTTGGAATTGAATCAAAGCGCTCTATCAAATATGTCGCAAGTTTTCTGATCCGGAAAAGAGGATCATATCCTACATGACCTTTTTTGATCCGTTCAGATTCGTTATTGAAGGATAAATATTTTTTAATTTTTTCAAATTTATTTTTCGGCATGCAGTCAGGTATGTGTCGAAATCCGTATTCACTCCAGTGTGATTCAATGTTCGGGTAACGAAATATCGACATAAAAATCAAAATTCCAATGTATCGACGAATTCCATGCTTATCCACTTTGAACTGTGTGTTGACGTTTTCTGCAATTGCAGTTCTATTCGTCTCCACACTTATCAACTCAATGATATCGTCGGTAAAGAAATAACCGAAAAAATCCACCGGCGTTTGTAGTTTTTTTACTTCGAGCGGTAAATCTGTTTTTCCTCTGAATGCAATTTCATTTACATGTAACTGCATGCACGTTTTACGCCACAGAATGCCTTTGAACTCAGCCGAATCTTTGTTTATATTCACTAAGTCTAAAAAGGCATATAATAAATACAATAATTGAATATTCAATTTTGTTTGAAATTCGTTTTGAAATATAAACCTTCTCCAGTGAAGCCACCAGCTGATGGTATTATTCGTGGTCCTGATGGTTCTAAACTTGGCAATGGTGATCGAGCTCTCTTCTTTGGCTTCAACGATATCGTTCCTTCTGTTTGATGTGTTTGTTCCACTGGGATCGATTTATGTAATTCAATTACACTTTCACCCTGTGGTGTAGTATTCTCTTGTAAGAAATATGATGTAATATGCTAGTGTTGTACTATATGTAAGTATAGTCAACATAATATAATGTCGTTATCCTGAAAAATAAACGATGAAATTCAAAATACATAAAATTTGTTTTATTTTATATGTGTGATCAAGTCGTATGACGTCACAGCAGTATCTTCCATCCTAATGAGAGATGGAAGCCCACTGTGATATCACACGACCCAAACACACACAATAACAAAACATAATTATTAAACATTTAACATTAGTACAACAAGCATTTAAAACTTGATGTACAGGGCCGGCTACTGACATTGAAATTTTAGTAGCAACACTTATCACGTCATACTTACTCATGGGAGTATGGAGGGTGGTGGTGGCGGCTACGCTTGTTGGCTAGCACGAACTAGCTCGCCGGATGGGGCGTGAGTATGCCACTGCTCCATATCCCTTTTGTTTACCGTAGCCTGAAGCGGTAGAAGGTTGTGGAATCCTTCTACCCAGAATGCTTCAACAAACAAAATTTAAAGATATGTTCACCCACACCGTAGACCTGAAACTAAATATGGCCCCGCTCTGGCCTAGAAACAGCTTCTACCATCGTGGTGCTGAAAAAAATTAATAAAAGAATGCCTCGTCCCAGCGATGATAGGTACTTACCCACCTCATTAAACATAGTTGCTGTTTTAAAAAAAAAACTATGTTCCCAACCAACAAAAAGGCAGTGAAGCAGGAAAACAAATAAATTACATTTTGAAGCGAATTCTGGAAAGGGGTATGAATTCAAAACAAAAGCCAAAATTTATCAATTCTACATATTATACATTTTATTTAAAGGTAATAACCCGACCTAATTAATATACATTATAAATCCATTATGTTTTTTTTTTTGTTCTTTTCATTTTCTTTTCTTTATGTGATAAAAAAAATTATACTAACATTGTTGCATAACCCTTATACTTTATTATATTTTATAAATCATATTTCAACATTTTCATTTTAATTTTTTTTTTTTTTTTTTTTTTTTTTTTTTTTCTTTTTTTGACAATAATATTTACTAAATAAATTAAGAATAAGAAATATATATATATATTTATTCTCTTAAATCTAAAAAAAAATGGTTATATAAAAAAAATTTTGTTTATTTATCAAGAGATTTCCTTCATTTGCATAATAAAAGAAATTCGATTCCTTTTAGTTATTATAATTTTAATAATTTCTTTTATTATACTTATTCTGGGGCCCCTTTCCCATTTTTTTTTCTTTTTTTTTTTTTTTTTGTTTTTTACAAAAGTAGAACTACATATATAAAAAAAATTTTACAGAATCAAAATCAAATTCGTTGGCGCGCTTACCGTTCATTGACGATGCTGCGATGATGAAGAGGTGTTGTTGTCGAAGATGACGGTTGCTGTTGATGTTGCTGATGGTGATGCTGATGATGATGGTGACTGAGAAGAATCCAACGAAGCGATGAAGTTATTTATTTGTCTAAATCGCATTTCTAACGGCACCTTTTTTTTAATATGTCGAACTGCAGAGCACGAAGCTCTGTAAGGCTCTCCTCATCCATTAAAACCATTTGTTTAATTTTTTTTTTTATTCTTTTTTTTTTTTATTTTTTTTCATTCATTTCAATCTTATATTAAATGAGACTCTTTAATAGTTATTCATATTCATGTATATATGAATATCAGAATGAGTATCTATATGTTACAAATTCCCTTTGTAATAAACCTCATATTTAAAAAAAAAATTTTAATATGTAAATTTTTTTTTTTATATATTTCAACTACATTATGATTATTATATTTTATTATTCTTATTTTTATTATTTCAATTTTGTTTTAACTGTTTAATGTATTTTCGTGTAGTGTTTTACAGATATTTCATGAATTATATATTTTTTTCTTTTATAGGTTGTAGATTTTTATTTATAACTTTGTAATTTTAAATTTTATTTAATATTTTATGTGTGGATTTTTGTTATTTTAAATTTTATTCTATATTAATGGGGTTTTATTCATTAGGATTTAGCTGGTATAAATTTGTTGTTATAGCACATCTTTTATTTTCAACATTAGTGTAAGATATGAGTAAGTTTTCATCCCTTTTAATTTGTACACAGCTTGTAATTATTAATTTTTTTTTTTTTTTGTTTTCCAATTATAAATGAAAATAACTAATTGCAATAATTATCACTTCAAAATTATTTTTCATAAACAATTTATTCTCCAATATCATATACAAAAAAATTTATAATATTTTATCAAATGTATACTACTTATAATTTATATATTCGACCTTTCCTTTTTTTTTCTTTTTGAGCTTGTTTGTTTTAATATATAATATGCATGAATTTATATAATATTTATCATATATTTTTTTATAATTTTACATAATTTATATTAAAAATAAAACATTTTATGTAGGTATGTATGTCTATACAACTCACTGTTATAACCTAAGGATTCGCATAACAATTTTCACATTTAAAGATATATCATATACGTACATATTTTGCATTCATCATCAAATATTTTTCTTTCCTTTTTGTTTTTATATTCATATTTTACTTTACTATAATTTATTTAGGTAAACATATAAAAATTTATATTTTTTTTTCTTTTTCCTTTTTGAATAAATTATTATTACTTAAAAACTAATATAAACAATTTTGATTTTACACACTATTTGCTATTTATTATTTCATTTTTCTACTTCAATACTATATGTTTAGCTAGTTTTAATTTTTTTTTTTTTTTCTTTTGTCTTCTTCCTTTTTTTTTGTTTTAAACAAAAGAATCAAAATTAAAAGTAGCAGTAAAATGTGTCTATAGCAGATTTAAACCAATAAGTAAAAAAAATATCCAAATACAAAGTATTTGGAATTTAATTTAATATATCCAAAAATATCATTATGACAATATCTTGAATGACCATATAATTTACACAACTAAAAAAAATAATTAATTTCCTTGAGGATTAATATAAAAACAACTTTAAATTCAATCAACCATCTTCTACTATACGTAATTTGCTTTATATTTTCAGAAAAAAAAATTTATACGAAATAATTAGTAAAAAAAAGAATCTGACTTTGAACTATCTCACTAAAAAAAACTGCCCCGTGATTCAAATAACAAAACTTTAATCGGCCGGCAAAAATTGCGACATTTTCTTGGGCAGAGGTTGCCCTTCCCGAATACAATCAACTATTGCTTTGACAAAAAAAAAAAAATAGATTACAAAATCCGCTTGGGCAGAGGTTGCCCTTGACCGAGTAAAAAAAGAACTTTTTCTTTTCAAAAAAAATAAACCGACCGGCAGAACAATTAAATTTAAATTTTTGGCAGAGGTTGCCCTTATCAAGATACCAAAAAGACTTTTTTGATGCCGATACGCACCGCGTATTTATATGAAAGTGAAAGTCGGAGAATTTGGTGGGGGTAATTTTTAATGAATTTAATAATTTTAAATGATGAGAGTGAAATTTTATGAAAATTTTAAAATGGTGTAGTACCGATACAATAGGTACTTATTTTTTTAAGGAAAATTGACATACAAGGAACCTATCGACATTAAAATTTATGTAATTTTAAGGAAAATGAATGCCCCCTTTTAGATAAATATGTTTTTTTCAGATATTTTCATTTATTACAGAAATTTTTAAAATTTCAAAAATTGTGGTGGATAATGAAAGTACATATAAAAAAAATGTACTAATAAGAAAAATGATAAATGGTGACACGGAAATTAGTAAAGGTGAGTATAGTTACACAAATGTGACAGAAATTCTACATGTATATGTGAAAATTGAGCGAGTAGCCGAACATGGATTAACGATCGGCTACCGCAATCGTGCTTTTGAGTAATTAATTGGGGAAAATATTGGTGAAGCGTAGAAATTTCTGGAATTTTTACCTCACATACCAGAAACATGCAACTGCATCATCCGATGCATATATATGTATATACAACAATGCTATAATAAATATGTTTGAATGCGCGTGTAAGAGTAAGAAGAAGAATTAGTATTGAAATGCGTTATACATAACCGCATTACAATACAACAGATGGACAATATGACCAAACGGTTTAGTGTATATATTAAGAGGTATATACTAATGCAGGGTACACAGGTAAGTATTGTGTACAAGTTGTTTATAGTATTGTACCCTCACATTACACTCTTTTTCGTTTTCGTTAATAGTAGTTGTTTGTTGTGATGTATCATTTATATTTACACTAAAATCACTTATGTTCATTGACAAGTCAATTGCATTCATAAGCGCTGAGGAGTTAATTAATTGCAAACAATCGTTTATCATTGCACTATCCTCAGGTTTGCATTCATCACAACGATAATCTGGATCTTCAATGCTATCGTCAAAGTCTTCGAATTCATCATCTACATCAATCGAATCCATTAGTTCTACAATTTCTTCATCACTCAATAAAGCAAGATTGAATTTTTTATGCTTATAGCAGTCTCTATTTCTTTCACTTCTTCGTGACATTTTCTAAGTACACAAAAAAACATAAAAACACCTTTACTCACAATGAATACATTTGATTGAGGTAAAAAAATGAACACAAGAACGGCAAAATAACACAAAGTTCACATTATGGTCCAGGAAATTTTTTTCTGCTAATTCACTAAGGCCGTCTACAGACGGTCTTCATAAAAAGCTCGATTCAAACAAAAATTTCTTTTCACAAACCAAACTAATAATAATTTATCAAAATATAAACTGCAAATAACTTACCAAAAAATTACTAAGTCGATCAAGCTGTTAGAAAGTATTTTTTTTTGTTTAATTATTTTACACAAAATTCACGCACAATTTTCAATTGTATTTCCACAAAAATCTAGACAGAAATGACTGTATCTGTCAAACTATTCAACTAAATGTGTTCAAAGTGTTACCATTCTATGTTAAATTTAATCTACGAAAAACGCATTTAACGACAAAAGCTTAAAAATTTTTGAATTTGAATAAAATTTGATTTTAGTGATGACCTTCTGTAAACGGTCTTAGTGGTTAAAGGGTTAACAGATAAAAAATGTGAATAATTTTTTAATTCAACAACAATACGCAATCCAGATGGCCGATTTGTTGTGAATTTACCGATGTTAAGTGATCCACGATTATTGGGTGATTCAAAACACATAGTTTATAGAAGGTTAATGAATATAGAGAAAATGTTAAACGCAAATTCGTCATTGAAGGCTCAATATACAGAATTTATGCAGGAATATATAAGGCTAGGACATATAAAGGAAATAAGGACTGAGTTAGTAAAGGCTCTTTATTGCTTTTTACCTCATCATTTTGTACTGAAACCATCCAGCAGTACTACCAAATTAAGAGTAGTATTCGACGCGTCAGCTAAAACCACGAATAATTTGTCACTAAATGATTTATTATTAAATGGACCAAAATTGCAAGACGATTTAATGGATATTATACTTCGTTTTAGAACTAAATGATATGTATTCACTGAAGATATCTGCAAAATGTACAGGCAAATTTTTGTAGCAGAAGAAGACAGAAATCTTCAGTTAATAATGTGGAGAAAAGAAGCAGGACATCCAGTCAAATATTTTCAACTCAATACCGTTACATATGGGACTAAATCAGCACCTTACTTGGCCATCAAATGTCTGAGAGTTCTAGCCGAAGAAGAATCACAGAATTATCCGTTAGGATCAGCAGCAATTAACGATTTCTACGTTGATGACGTCATGACAGGTAGCAATAATTTACAAGAAGCCATAGAAATTCAAAATCAGTTGCGTTCGATATTAAACTCTGCTAAATTTGAATTGAGGAAATGGTGTGCTAATCATGCACAATTGATCAAAAATATACCAAATGAAAACCTAGAAATCAAACTTGATTTTTCTAATTTAGACAATGACCACGTAAAAACACTTGGATTAGTTTGGCACCCTGCAATTGATTGTTTTTCTATTACATCAATGATAAAAAACCACGTTATTATCACAAAACGTACTATAATAGCTGAAATGTCTCAGATTTTCGATCCATTAGGACTAGTTAATCCTGTTGTATTAATGGCCAAAATATTCATACAACAATTATGGCATTTGAACCTAGCTTGGGATGAAGAATTACCACTTGAACTACATTCAGCGTGGCTGAAGTACAAAAACGAATTAATTAAATTAAGGAAAATCAAAATTCCAAGATATATGTTTAATAATGAACAGACAAAAATCATCGAACTGCATGAATTCTCAGACGCTAGTGAAAAGGCATATGGAGCTGCTACATATTTAAGATCAAAAGATATTAATGGAAGAATAACGGTAAGGTTACTATGTGCAAAATCTAGGGTTGCTCCGAAAAAGACTATCACATTGCCAAGGCTTGAGCTGTGTGCTGCAAAATTGTGCGCACAATTAGTAACATACGCAATAAATTCAATGAGTTTGAAGATTGATGACATATACTATTGGTCAGATTCCAAAATTGTAATTTCATGGATTCAGGGTGATCCATCATCGTTGAAAACGTTTGTTGCAAATCGAGTAGCAGCTATACAAGAATTGTGTCAAGGCAACAAATGGAGATACGTTAATACACATGACAATCCTGCTGATTTGGTCTCTCGTGGCGCTTATCCAGATCAATTGATAAAATCAAAAATATGGTTTGAAGGACCAGATTATTTGAGAAAATCCAGACAATATTGGCCAAACCCAATCATAGAACCAGTACGATTAGAGGAAGAGGAAAAAATTTCAAAGGTGTTGTTATCAAATACGATTGAAATTTCACAACATCCACTACATCTTATTAATCATAAAAATTCGTTCAAAACACTACAACATGTGATGGCATACATATTACGTGCAACAAACAATTGCAAAATTAAGAACAAGAATCTGTCCGCAAAGGAACTTGAGAATGCTTTAATGATTATAATAAAAGAAGTGCAACGTGAAAGCTTCAAAGATGAAATCAAGGCATTAAAATCGAAGGGATCAGTGTCAAAATCTAGCAAATTAGCAACATTATCACCATTTCTAGATGAGTTCGCAATAATTAGAGTGGGGGGAAGGCTTGAAGCAGCAGAAATCCCATATGATACCAAACATCCATATTTATTTACATGCTGGTCCACAAGCTTTACATTCAATCACACGGCAAAAATATTGGGTCTTACAAGGAAGAAATATTGCAAGATCAATTACAGCCAACTGTGTTCGGTGTTGCAAAATACGTCCTCGACTATGTAAACAACAGATGGGTAATCTTCCGAGCAGTCGGGTTCAGCAATCTCGACCATTTTCAAACACAGGAGTTGATTTCTGCGGCCCATTATGCACTCATTTTAAAATACGTTGAAAAAGACCACAAAAAACATACATAGCTGTATTTTGTTGCTTTGCAACCAAAGCGATACATTTAGAAGTTGTATCTGATTTAACCACTGAAGGCTTTTTAGGTGCTCTGAAAAGATTTATAGCACGAAAAGGAAGATGCGAATACATATTTTGCGACAATGCTACGAATTTTGTTGGCGCTAAACACCAACTAGAAGAAGTTCATCAGATTTTAACTAAAAATAGAGCTGACATTGAGAACATGTGCATAAATCTCAACATTCAATTTCATTTTAATCGACCACGAGCACCCCACTTCGGCGGTTTATGGGAAGCAGCGGTTAAATCTACAAAACAGTTGTTGCGGAATGCATTAACTTCTTTTGCACCTACTTATGAGGAACTTTGTACACTCACTACCGAAGTAGAAGCAATTTTGAATTCAAGACCGCTAACGCCGATGTCTAATGATCCCAATGATTTATTTCCATTGACACCTGCACATTTTCTAATAGGAGAACCAATGACATCAACTGTAACAACACACGTACATCAGGGAGAAAAATTGTCATTGTTATCAAGATGGGCACTAGTGAGTGCAATGAAGGAGTTATTTTGGAAACGTTGGTCACAAGAATATTTGATTGAGCTGCAGAAACGATCAAAATGGCTTAATGAATATCCAAACCTGAATCCTGGAACGCTGGTTATGATTAAAGATGATAACCTGCCGCCATTGAAATGGTCTATGGGAAGAGTTATAGAAACGATCACAGGTCCAGACAAGAAGGTTCGGGTTGCCGATGTAAAAACGACAAATGGAATATTGCGAAGAACCATACATCAATTAGCACCATTACCTGTTAACTTAGATGAAGACAAAGATCCAACTAACTTTGAAGATTACAATATCGATGATACAGATCAAAACACAAAACATGATGATGAGCCAAGGCAAGGCAGAAAAAGGAAAGGCAGTGTTGGATCTATAAATTCTTTAAAAGTTTTGTTGTTGACAATGCTAGCCTTTCCATTACTGACACATTCACAATCAACATCAACTAAAGTTCAAAAGGCTATACAAATACAACGATTAAATCAAAATTCAGGGATCTATTTTGAAAACATAGGGACAGGGTTACTCAAATCAAATAATTGGAAAATAGTGGCATATTATGATCTTAGAGGATATAACGCGGCAGTTACGAGTATTGAACAATTGTTGAGATATTTAAATAAGTTATGTCCACTTATATCGCAAAATGGATATTACTTATTTAGAGATAACTGCTCAATATCAACATCAATTACAAGAAATTAAAAATAATGACATATTGTTGAAAAATAACAATATATCATCAATTCGGACAAAACGATCGCCTTTCGACATAGTTGGAACAGTTACAAATCGTTTATTTGGAATACTTGATCAAGAATATGCTGAAGAAATGAAAAGGACAATAAAAAAGGTCCAAGCAAATGAAAATCACATAAATGATCTAGTAAAAAATCAAACATCTGTTATAGAGACGACAATAAATGTTATTAAAAAAAATGAAGAACAACGGATGCAACAAACTAAGGAAATAAAACAAGGATTAGACAATGTATTTGACAAAATTTAAAATATGAACGTAGAAATCAAACAACAAAAGGCAATTCAGAACTTCAACACATTGTCAATTCTTACATCATCTCTCATTAGTGAATGCAGATTCATGTAAGATGCGATTATTAATGTAATCACCTACTCGCATCAAGGCAGAGCCATAATTAAAAACCATCTACCATCAGGCAGCACAATATTACAATCAATTGGAAATATTAACATCGCACTGGTGTATAAGCTAATGAGTGTTCAATGTACCATAATGAACGATTACGTTGTTTTTGACGTGAAGATTCCATTAGTATCAACTACAAATTTTCAGATCTACAACTTAATTCCATTGCCTAACAAAATAAAGGATATATTCATAGCAGTCTATCCTGACAATGAATATTTGATGACAAACATTTATAAGGATCAATTTTATCTAATGAATAAAATTGAATTTTTACAATGCCTAGACTTAAAATCCAATGTTTACGTGTGTGATCAACATCGTCCAGTATACAGTAAAAATACACAAGGCGAGAGTTGGGAGATAGAATTATTTTTGCAACACAAAATATCACCATTTTGTTTAATCAAGGCTAGTTCGTTTAAAAAGGAATGGATTCTACTTAATGCAGCAAATCAATGGCTATTCAGTTTTGACAAAAAATATGATGTAACAATTGTATGCAATAACGATATAATGCAAGAAACGTTATCTGGTAATGGAATCATTAAATTAAGGAAGGATTGTACATTAAAGGACGATGAGTTAATATTGCAGCCCATAGGCAATATAAATACCGAAATATCATCAAAATCATTTGAACCAAAATTAAATCATTTTTGAACAATTTAACAGTACACAAAAGGGGCTAATTTCAAGTCATTCATACCTTAATGTAACTACTAACATCGAGCAGTTAAACAGCATTGCAGGAGAGATACAAAATATAAAATCACATCAAACAAATCTACAACAACTGCAACCTCATGATGTTCATCAACTCTCCATCGGATATTCTGCGCTGGCCATATTGGGAATTATCATCATATACAGTACGAACTCGATTTACGCAACTAATAGAAATTAGGGCAGTTGCAATTGCCGAGGTTGTTGCTCTTACCGAGTCAACATTTTTTAGAACAAAAATGGATGTATTTTAAGAAATGACAATCTTTTTGCAGGGATAATAATATTAAAAGAACTTAATATCATTGTTACAAAAACTAATTTTTAATCATAAAGTAAAAAGACAGAACGTATGCAAAAGTTAATACAATTCAAAGAGAAAATTATGGTTGACTTGCGAATGTTATATTTTTCACAAAGTACATTTACTGATACACCCTTATTAATAGCGGATAAAATTTCACTTTTTTGTTTTATAGATAATTTAACAATATTTTTTGTAATACCCATGCCTAGCGAAATATAAGTCACTGCTTCAAAAATTCACAAACAAATGATAGTACAAATAAGAAGCTGATTGAATTAACGTATTATGTATTATGTTATATTGGTTATATGTACTTCGTAGAACAAGTTAATCTACATGACAACACAACCGTTAAAATCATTTGAACAAATATGTACATGCATATACAAACACAAATAAACAACAGACGAAAAACTGTAAAATAACGGTGAAATAACTAACGCGAAGGAGAACATCTAAAATAAATCAAAAGGAAAACAGAACAAAAGGAAACACATAAGAAATATTTAGGTTGCACTAATAGAGGTAACCTTTTTAAAAAGTTGCACTTATAGAGTCAAGAAGGCTAAAAATTTAAGTGTTAAGAAAATCGAGGAGTTTCGCGAATCGAGGGTTGCATTAATCGAGTTCGTACTGTATCTTGTCATCATGCGAATTCGGAACTCTAAAATTCATGCGTTTAAACCAACAGCAGCACCACGTCAACATAAACCAACGGAAGCGGAATTTAAATTTAAAGTCACAGACTTTAAGAAGGGGCAAGATGTTAAGGTGTAATAACCTTAATAATAATTTGTATCAAATTTAAATTTAAGTAATAATAATTTTTTGTATAAGTTGCAAACTTGCATTTTTTTTATGTAAAGGCAATTATTCATATTAAAAATTATAGCAATATAATCGCGGTCAATGTACACAGAAATATGTATGTACTTGTGTCAGCAAATATCTACGTATTATGATATTAATATTTACCTTTTTATCAAAGTAGGGAAACACGTGAATTTAAGTTCATTGGTATGAATAATTACTTTCTATTTAATTTTTTATATATGTAATGATATTACTTATTGTTATAATTATGATATTATCAGCAATTTGTATTAACAAATTTTAGTATATAAGACCAATCAATATTCAATAAAGTCAGTTAGTATTTGGATAACTGTGTGTTTCATTTACTGGCTATTCAATACTTGAGAGTTAGCGATACCTAATTTCTTAAGTAATTGTGATAAGAATTAGAGTAATCTAATTCTTACAATAAAACAAGTAATTCAGAGCTAGAGTAACCTAGTATCTGATTGAATCAGTGTATACATTTAGAACTAGCGATATCTAGTTTTACATCTATTGTATGAAAGTTTCATACATTTTTTTGGTGACCCCGACGTGATCTTAAGATATAACGTTCAAGTGTTTAGTATGGAAGCATTAACATCAGAACAATCGGCGATTGGAAAGGAGATCGAAAGATTATCAAGTGTATATGCAAACGATGCTCCTGAAAGGAAAACTTTAACGTATCTAAACGAAAAATTATTAACATTACACGCATTATGGGAAAAATTCATGGAGAATGATAAAATAATCAAACAATCAAGTGCGGGACAATTGTCGCATCTTTATTTTACAAAAGACTTTTACAATGTTGTTAAACGAGGATACAATCATTTATATACATAGATTAGTGAATTAATCAATCATATTAAAACAGCGTCAGACAACGCTAAGAGTTCAACTCCAAGGCAAATAAGTACAGGTGCAATTTCAAAGGTGCAAAAATCGAATCAAGATGAGCATAAAGGACAAGTGGATGTTGTGTCGAATGAGATTTTAAAACAAACATTACGTAAATACAAGGTGTATGTGCAATCATTGAAAAATATGTTAAGAAATACAGAAACTACAGGTCAATCTGAATCATATTATCAAGTGAAAATTGAATCAATTACAAATCATTGGAAACAAGCAGAGGAAAGTCATTACAGCATCCATGAACAGACCGATAATATTGACTCAGATGAATATAATATTGAAGATTATCTTCAGTTAGAATTACAAGTGCAAGACTTATTAGCAAAATTAAGAGAAAATTGTCGTAATAATTCAATAAAAATGTATATTGTATTAATGTAAATTTCATTATTTCTCAGCCAATAAAACACTTTATCATCACAATGTAAAGTGATTTATTACCATATGTAAAATACATTTCACAATAACTTTTTACATTGATACCATGTACATATTTTATTAACTTTCCTGATGTAATTATACACTAGAACTAAAACCAGATTTATTAAAACAATGTACTAGATTCATTGTGTCTCAATAAAATAGTACATTATAATCATGAACAGATTTATTATTTCAATGTAATTTGAACATTGATCTAAGATAATCTTACATTGCTTTTCCTCTTCACTTTTCTCCCTTCTTTTCCATGAATTACCATTATTTACTTTTTACATCTTTCTCCGTCCTTTATAACCCTTTTCATATTTTTTCACTAGATGCTTCAACTTTCTTTAAAGTAGATTCACACTTCCCCTTCTTTTTTGTTTCTCAAAGATAATTAGGTAAATTTAATTAAAACGATGCTGTCCCTGTCCAATGCTGTTCATTAATGCTCGTTTCGGTCTTTTTCCAGATGTAGTATGAGTATACGGTATGATAGTTCGTAAAGTGTGTTTTGTGATTTTGAGTTCCCTGTCTAGAAGTTTATAATAACTTGTATCCGTCCGTAAATTAAGTGACTTTATATTTGATTCGATAACTGTGGTTATTCTGTCATATCCATTTAAGTCGATAATGTGAAGTATTTTAAGGTAATGGTCTACAATAGGTACATCTTTCAGTTGAAGTAGAGTAAAACCATTTTTGCTGTTCACTGTTTTAATTTCTATTGCCGCGTCAGACATTAGAGGAAATATGAGAAGAAGAAGGGAAAACATCTGTAAAATAAAAGAATTTTATCGTTTTTTTTTTTTTGTAAAGTCCTAATTTTTATATTTGTATTTTCGTTTTTTTTGATTGGCATAGTATTTTATATTTCGCTTAGTGCTGGTGTCTATAACATAATCATCTTTTTGTACATAATTTTTCAATTTTTTGTATTTAGGTTTATTTTTCATAATATTTCTTTCGCACACAACATTGTCGAGAAGTTCGTAATTGGTATTACGATTGCTATTCAACGAATTTGTTTTGGCTAACTTATTTTTCTCGAATTCTGAAGCCAAAGTTTCAATTTCTTCGCGAGTTAAGTTATTTTTAATGAAGTCAATTGGTCGTAATTTTGTTGTCGAATGGATAGTGTTATTGTATGCAAGGACTATTTTAAAAATTTTGTCATCAAGATTATCTTTGGAATTTTCGGCTTCTAATATCCGTAAATGTTCATTTAATGTGCCGTGAAGGCGTTCTATATCTGAGTTTCCTGTCTTGTTGTTAGCGGTGGTAACATGGGAATCTATCGCGTTTTCCTTAAGGAATAAAGTAACCGAGTTATGTAGTATACATCTGTCGTTATCATACACAAGCTTATTCATTTTGCCTAAAAACTGTATTCGTTCCTTAAGGGCCTTTAGTATTGATACACATGTTCTATCGTTCAGTTTGTGCAATGTTGCATACTTACTGAATTTATCGATCGTGGTTAAGTACATTAAATTTCTGTAGGGAAACCAAATGTCCATGTGCACGATGTCATTGAAATTGTTAGCAGTTTCAGTAATTTTAAACGGAATTTTTATTGGTTGGCGATCATGTTTCGCTAAAGTACATACTTCGCAATTGTTTATGAACTCAGTTATTATTTTCATTAAATTCGGATAATAGTATTTATTTTTCAATTCTAGAAAAACTTCATTAATACCACGATGATTATTTCTCAAGTGTTCGCTCTTTATAATTATTAAGATTTGCTCCTTATCGGTTACATCAATTAGTTTAAGATTAGACTTTAAAATTTTTAGATTTCTATTATTCGAAAAGTAATTTACATACAGGTCTTGAAATTGTACAAAAAGTTGATTATCCTCACAATAAATGCATACGAGGCCTTTATCTATGAGTATCTTTTTCATTAGCTCAAGTAAATTGCTATTTTCATCAATAACTACATAATTATGGATCTTTTTATTTACTATTTTCATTGAAAGCTTTTCTTTATTACCACTCTGTAAGTAGATTTGATTTTTATATAAGTTGATAGGTTTCTCGGTAACGTAGATGTATCTTGTTTCGTCTTCAGGCGCACTGTGGATAGTTGCATCTGTAGATATTATTTCTTCATCAGATATTTCTGTATTGCTCAAAACATTATCTTTATTGGTCTTACTGTCATCATTTTCTGAACTGATGAACCTACTCAGTCCATCAGCGACTAAGTTTTCTTTACCCTTCACATATTTAATGTCGAAATCGTATTCATTCAGTTGAATTTTCCACCTTTGCAATTTCATGTTCGGCTCCTTAATGCTATTAAGCCACACTAAAGGTTTATGGTCTGTACAAATGACGAATTTTCTACCATACAGGTAGGTTCTAAAATATTTGACGGACCAGATTATAGCTAGCAGTTCTTTCTCAATCGTCGAGTACCGAATCTCGTGATCATTTAGAGTGCGTGAAGCGAAAGATACAGGGTGATTATTTTGGCTGAGAACTGCTCCGATGGCATAGTTTGAAGCATCTGTAGTGAGAACAAATTGTTTATCGAATTCTGGACTTTTAAGTATTGGATCGCTCATTAATAAAGTTTTCATTTTATTGAAAGCAGAAACATAATCAGAGTCCGATTGATTTATCTTCGAATTTTTCTTTAAGCATTTTATTAAAGGATACGCGACCTTTGCGTAGTCTTTTATAAATTTTCGGTAATAACCAGTAATACCGAGAAACTGTCTTATTTCTTTGACTGAACTAGGAAGTTTCATGTTTTGGATCGCTTCTACTTTCTTGGGGTCTGGTTTTATACCGTTACTAGTTACAACGTGTCCTAAGTAGTTAGTCGTTTCGTCCGCAAAGTGGCACTTATCAACTTGAATTTTTAAATTTTTTTCTCTTAACCTCTGTAATATTTTCTTTATTGATGCGAGATGCTCCGTAAAACTTGTTGAGAAGATTAGTACATCATCTAAGTATACTACACAAATCTTGTTGATGTAGTCGCTTAGAACACTATTCATCAACCTTTGAAAGGTTGACGGAGCATTTTTCAGTCCAAACGGCATACGTATAAACTCGTAGTGTCCGTTGGCTGTAGAAAATGCTGTTTTTGGTCGATCTTCCGATAAAACCTCAATTTGATGGAAACCCTTCGCAAGATCGATGGTTGTAAAATAATTACATTTACCCAGTTTGTCGAACATTTCCTCCATGTTCGGCATTGGAAATTTGTCGTCTATAGTTTGTTCGTTCAACTTCCTATAGTCGACGACAATCCTCCATTTCTGTTTCCCTGAGTTGTCCATTTTCTTAGGGACAACCCAAATGGGGGAATTATAAGGGCTATTACTTGGTTTTATAATCTTTTGTTTGAGCATCTCACTGATCTGACGTTCAACCTCTTCTCTATGAGTTTCAGGGTATCTATAAAGTTTGCTGTAAATAGGGATATTTGTCTTTGTCTTAATTTGATATTTTATTTCATTTGTGAAAGAAAGTTGGTCCCCTTCTTTAAAATAAATGTCTTTATAAGAATACAAAAGGTTTTTTAATTTATCAGCATCATTTTTGTTTAAATGTTTAGCAAATGTATCGGTTGGAACTTTGTTAAAGTTTATTTCATTACTAAATACGTCTACAGATTCGTCTCTGTATAGTTTGTTTTCGTAGAGTTCTTCTTCTTTATTCAAGTACAACGGTATTACAGCATTACGGGTTATTAATTGTCTGTCTTTATAATTGATTACAGCGTTCAAGTCTACTAATATGTTGTTCCCTATTAAGCCGTCGAAATCATTGTGGAATTTGTACTCTAAAAATTCTACACAATAATCAGAATTTTCATTAAATTCTCTAAATAATGGGAATCTATGTTTTGTTTTGATTTCAATATTTCGATTTAAAACCTTAATTAATTTGTTATTTAATTCAATCTTCCATCGAGGGTGGCAAATATTTGGATTTATTATACTGTTTTCCGCACCACTATCGATAATGAATTTCATGTTGCGGATGTTATTTTTTATTACTATATAAGGTAGTCGTTTACGTGGTCTGTCCGAAAATTTTGTTGTGAATGCAAATTGTTAGAGAGAGTATCGAATGTTGAATTTTGTATGGTCGTTCCTAACTGATTTTCATTAGTTGAAATTTCCATAGGTTCTACACCGTTATTGTTTCTATTATAGTTACTATTGTGATAATTCGATCTACCGTAATTGTTAGTATGTCTTGTCTGTCCACTATAAGCATAGTTATGTCTAAACGTATTTCGTTGCTCTGGCCTAGAAGTATTATGTGCGGTATTATGTACATTATAGTTGTCGTTTCTATTGTCATAATTATTACGTCTTGAGTTTTCGTTGTTTCCAAATGTTCGTTGATTATTATGGTTTCTAAATTTCTGATTATTATGCGTTGGTTTATTCTTGTTATGTGACAACTGTAAATAACTATGTCTAACGAGTAAATCGTACGCATCCTCTAAATTACTAGGATCCCGACAGACAACTAAATTTTTTGCTAAAGGGGGTAGACCTTCGATGAAGTGTTTGAGCGCTAATCTTTGATTAGATTCAATTGAAACTTGCAGGCCAACATCATCACTCAAAACAACTGCATTATTTAATCTACATAATAAACCATTAACTTTTTCATAAAACCTTTCAACAGTGGAATCACATCTACATAACATGAGCTCATCAACAAGATCTGGAATAGGAGTTCTTTCACCATGATTTTTTTTCAATACACGTTTTAATTCTTGATAAGTATTTACAGTGCCATTTTTGATTAAAGTTTCTTTCGCTTTACCGGTGATCTTGTCAATAATGTAGCCTAACACAATAAGTTTGAATGCATCATCTAATGTTTCTATGATTGGTATTAGTGATTCAATTCTGTTCAAAAAGCCAGCCAAACAATATTTGTCACCACTAAAAGGTGTAATGTAACTAATACTCTTAGCTATGCAATCTAATGTTTCTCTAGTTTCTGCATCCATTGTGGATTATTTAATTTTTATTATTAGTTTCTAATTTTAACAATTTAATTCAATAAAAAAAATGTATTACACTTGTTTATTTAAAGATACAGAATTTAAAATACAAAATTTGTGGACACAATTTAATAATAAAAAAAAACGCAAAATAATTAAAAAAAATTTTTTTTTTTTTTTTTTTTTTTTATTTAAAAAAAAAAGGTAAATTATACTTGCTGCGAATAATAATTGTTCTTTCCCTGATGATTATTATTTTTTTTTTGTAGTCGTCCTCTTGTAATTTGCCTAATGAAAACGATGTGTGCTGATGTGTGGTGATTGTCGAGTTGAGTGGATGAAATGTTGCTCCTAAATCAGTTGTTTTATTTTTTTTTTTTTTTTTATTTATTGTAGACTTCTTCGTCAAAACCAGTTGGATAAATTAGTTAAATTGATTTTTTCGTTATAATCAATTAATTACAATTTTGTAACACAATTAAAATCACTTTTAAATGATTTATCAATTAATTGTTCAATCGACTGTTCAATTAATTGTTTTTGATTTATTTATTTATTTTTTTTTTGTTTTGTTTTTGTTTCTCACTTAATTTGTTTCAACACAAACTGTTTTTCGCGAGAACACAATTTTTTATTTTTTTTCGTGGATTTTATTTTCACACGAAATTTCACCGACTGCGCCAGTTATTATTTTATTTATCAATTCAAATATTTTTAAATAAAATAAAACACAAATTTTATAAAGTTTTCTTGTATTAATTTTATTTCTTTATTTATCCAATTTACAACTTAGAGAACTTATTCGACAACTTAATTATTTTTTTAATCTAAACTTATGAAGAACTTAAGACAGACTGAGAACTGTTAATTTTTATAATCTTATAATTTTTGTAGAATTTTAAAAAGAATAACAGTGCAAATTGCAAATTACAAGATAGAAGTTTCACACAGAAAAGTGCTGACGTTTGCGTCAGCAGTTTTCTGTGGGAATTAAAATTTATGAAAAATTAAAAGAATGTGAATAAAAATAAAATTAAAGGTGTAATATTATATTACTATATTTTCAATGTAATAATAAAAAGTTTATTTAAAAGTGTCAGTATTACAATATTTTTTACAATTTTCTTTTTCTTAAGAAATTATTACTTTATTAGAGTTTATATATATATAAAGCCTACAATTGTGTTGTAAATTATCAATGGGCCGTATTCTGCATTAATTCTGTTATTTTATTATGTTATTTTTCTGTTATATTTTCATATAAATTTGACAGCTCATAACAGACAGTTGTCGAATTTATATGAAAATATAACAGAAAAAAGCAAATCAGAAAAACAAAATTAATGCAGAATACGGCCCAATAATCATTTATTTTTTCTTATATTTTGTTTAAATCATATATGTAAATGGTATTCATTAAACGACGTATTCTTCGTATTCTTCGCAATTTTTTAATTTCGTATCTTGAAATTATTATAGTATCCTTAAAAAATTACTATTTTTGTTATATACAGATAGGCTCAAATGTATTCGTACACCTTTTATTCAACACTAATATAATTTTCCATAGAAAATTCATAGATACTACTATAATTTCAAAATACGAAACTCTAAAATTACGAAGAATACGACGTTTTATCATAGAGAAATAATATACAAAATATCTTATGAATTCTTTTTATTTTTTGTACAATAGATTGTTATTGACTACAATGTAAAATTTTCGTCTACGTCTTCCATCACAGAGAAATGGGAATCCACAGAAAAGCGTTTACTAAATATCAATAATAATAAAAATATCAAGTCAGTTTTAAAGAAACTGAACTATTTTATTATGTTTTATATAATGTATATTATTTCTCTATTGTTTAATGAATACCCTTATAATTTTAATTAATCATTCTTTTTTAATTCATTTATGAGAATATTTACTTTTGCATATTTTTGTTTACTTTTCAAATTATAAAAAAAATTTCAATGAAATTCCAAAATGTTTGAGCGGCTTTTGGATACTCCAAATTGAAAAGATGATAAACTTTGAAGCATATATCCACCGCTCTGAGAAAAGTTTTAAATTGATATTTTACATCATCAAAATTAACAAAAATATCTTTGGTTTTGAATATCCTCCTGAAGTATCTTTAGTAAACGCTTTTCTGTTGATTCCCATTTCTCTGTTATGGAAGACGTAGAAGAAAATTTCACATTGTAGTCAATATAAATCTGTTGTACAAAAAATAAAAAGAATTCATAAGATACTATTTTTTATCTGAAAATTTAAAGAATTGTCTTCACTTACCAATCGGTATCCATTTGGTTTTTTATACTCATCCCCTTTTGAGAAGATTTCTGCAGTAGATGAGGATTGCAGAATTTCTTTCATTCTACGCTTACTACAAGCTCTCCACAAATGATCGAATTCTTCTGAAGTCAATTGGTCGTGTTTCAGGGATCTTATTATGACATCAGAATCGTCTTCAGAATCTGAGTTTAAAAAATATGCAAAATTGTGTTATGAAACTTAAAAAAATATTGTAAAATTTCGAAAAGTCAAAAAAATTTCTGATTCAACATGATTTCTTGTGACACCATATGATTTTTTATCATTACAAGTCAATAGTTTAACATTTTTATAAAAAATATTTTCAATGATGCGAAAAATTGATGTTATCAATACTTTGAAACAAAAATAAATTTGCACTTTTTCAAGAAAACTGTCTATTTCAAAATTTCAAAATTTTTTATTAAATTTATTTTATTATTTATACGAAAATACTAACCAACTTTCTCTTCCGGATCTTCTGGAATGCTATTAGTTTCCTTTTTTGTTATTCTGAGGGGCTTTGTTCCGGTTTTTAAATTAATGAATTTATTATAAATCTTCCCTCTTTTTGATGTTCGATAAAATTCCTATACAAGCAAGGAGTTATTGTTAATAGAAAATATACTAGTAAAAATCAAGAAATTACAGATGTAACTAATAATTAAAATGAGCTCAAGAAATCAGCTCATCAGCTTTTAATTTTTATACACAAACGTATCTTTATTATACACACAAAACACTTACCACTTTCTCTGAAGGAAATCGGTTAATAATTTCTTCTTCCAATCTGTAACTTGTTTTAATTGACAAGTGAATATTATTATCTTCAAAATATTTTGCTATTAGATTAATTAAAATATTTCTCTGCTCATCCTGAAAAACTTGTTTCTCAACATAATATTGGGTCAGCATATGGCCTTTTGAAGTTTTATTTAAAATATCCGATAAATAAACTTCATTGACCCCTTGAGGTTCAGGAGTTGAAGTCCTTGAAAAAGGCGTAGAGTGCCCAGATGAATGAGGAGAAAGAGGTAGACTTTGTAAAGATAAACTAAAAGCCTGGCATTCTGAAGCATAATTATAAAGTGGACATTCGATGGAATTTCTCCACTTTTCCAAATGATGCTCAAACAAAATTTGGGTAGCAATATTATGGCCTGTTAGAACTTTTTCTATATGGTGAACTTTAAGAACTTTTAGTACAGCGAGTGATATTCCTTTGGCTTTCAAGAAAAATTGAATTGTTAATTTAAATTGAACAACAATATTTTATATATACTATAAGTACTTACATAACAAATCACTATACAAATGCTCAAGATCCCATGCTTTTAATAAAGTTTGAAGTTCCAGATCTTCAATTAGAACCAAGTTGTTTTCTCTTAAAAGTGTACTAATATTGATATCATCAATATTTCCTATTTCTACCTCACATGCTTCATTTGATGTGATTTCTTCCTCCATAACTTATATCTAAAAAATTTTTACTAACACATATTCACTACATTGAAGTCATGTAAAAAACGTTAAAAGATGTGTAGTTTAGATACATGTGACTTCAGAACAGAACAAGTATACACACTTATATAACTTGAAGTTGTAAATATCAAAATAAACTAGAGTTAAACAGAAAAAGTTCCGGTAAAATTATAGGTTTCAATAATATTGTTTTATAATCTATTCCACAATGATTTTCAGAATTAGTAATAGCCTAGACACACCGAACTCTGAATCTACTTGATTTCACGAAATCAACTTGGTAGAATAACACTATTGAAGGGAATATCTATAAATTCGATACATTCAAAATACAATACATTCATCCTATCCCATCCTATAAATTCGATAAATAAAATTCTTTGAGACGCACCACCTTCTTCCCACAAGATGTATTTATTAAGTCTACGGGAGGACCTACAATTTTTTCTATATCTATTAAATATAAATTTCCTAAACTGGACGGATCAATTTCATAAGCCATAAAGTGTGAATCTAATTGAACCTTCTCCACCTTCTGAGTGAACAAAGAGACGGTTTTATTTTTTAAAATAACAATGTTTAAAATTACAAAAATTTCAAAGTCATTTACATATGTTCCAATATATGCTGTATTCCCAGTAAAATTTATTCCTTTATAAAGAACCTGTTTTAATAATTTAAAATGTTGTTGTGGTAGATTGAGTTTTTTACTGACTATTTCTGTGTATGAATTAACTACTATATCTTTTTCATCATAAAAATAGTTGTCATAATAAGAGTTATTCAACAACTGATATGCAAACTTGAGCTGATATTTTTTTGCTAATGTTAAACATATATTCTTCCTTGATGTCATATTGCGTGAATATATTTTGAATTGACGATGTTTCGCTTCGAACTTGAAGCACCATAAAGGTCTAAGTGGACCGGACATTTCTATAACATGTGGATAGTGAAGCAAAATATGGAATTTTGGTTTAAGTGTGTCATGGAATAAGCGCAAAAATTCCTTATTATGTTTTTCTACTTTAAGTTTTAAAATCGATTTCAAATTCTCTGTCATCTCAAAAACAAGAACAATGTCAACAATTTCAACTAAAATTTTTAAAAATTGCCATACCTCATCATCTTCTGGCACTAAATCACCTATCATTAAAGGAAAAAAAATAGTGAATGTTAGCATTTCACTAGCAGACATTTTCAAATGTTTGTTTGCCAAGTGTTGACTTGTAATTTCAAATTCATAAGATCCATAATTAAAGTTTTTTTTCCTGTTATTTAAGGTTTCTAAATCAAAATATTTCATTTTGGTTGTAAAGTGCAAAATTATGTGACAAAAATCATAGTGACATATACCCTCAAATATGTCATGCATAATATCCACACTGTAGTTTTCGACAACATGAAATGATGGAATTTCATTAAATAAAGAATATTCTTTTAGGCCAGTTAACGATGCATCATTTAAAACAAGATCTTCGGAATAGTTAAGACGTGTTCTTAATTGATTGACAATTTTTTATATCTTGGGTCTTATATATAGCAGCTAAAAAAATATTTTGTAATTTCGATTCTGTTTTCGGAAAACATGGAAAAGAAAAATAAACGTTACATACAGAATGGACACCTGAATGAGAACCTAGAGGATTGTTAATTTCAAAATCATCGAAATACAGAAAGTATGGAATTAATGTTTTGTTACAGTAAAATTTTTCCTTTTGCTTCCAAAGTTTGCCCTGGATAAAATTTTGGTACTTTGATGAAGATTTTAAAAAAGTCATATAATTTAACATTTTTATGAGAAGATCGTCTTTTTGCAAGATTTTTTCAAACTGAAAAGAAAGTGGCATTATAACTGCCTTATCTGATTTTTCTCCATATAGAAGACTACCATTTCGATGAATTGCATCGATTCGAGGTTCAATAAAAATTTCCTTTACGTCTTCAAATAAATTTTCTGATTTTAACCATTGATTAACCTGGTAGTCTGTTTTAAAGTTTTTGAATACATCTTTACAACAATTGATTAAACTTAATTTTTCGTTATATATTTCAATATGTTCTTCGAGCCTTTCTTCAGAAAATAGTTTAAATAAATTCAGAATGGGATCTATAATTAGTTGCCCAATACTTTTCTGGGTATTGTGTACATCTGTTCGTGCAAAGTTATTGTTATTATGCAATGAAATAATAAATTCAAAATAATAAGTTTTAAGATTTGGAAAGAAATCTAAATACTTTTCTTTTTTATTTAATGAAATTTCCAACATTTGGGAAGTAGGAATAACAGGATTTGTGGGCCCATAATTATTTATAAGAATCTTTTCTCTTTTCTTTTCGTTTTCCCCGTTAATTTCGTTACATTGTTGTTTTAAATGTTTGCGTTTCAAGTGCCTATTATAACTAGCGATATCTTGGAAACTTTGCAAACAAAGTTCTTCATAACACCGAAAATTACTATTTGTTTTCAAATCATGACGAGTTTTTAAATTAAAAAGCAAATTATCAATACTACTAAAACTTTCCTTACACTTGAAACACAACATGTTGTCGAAAAATTCTCAAAAAGAAAGTTAGTTATATAAGTATGTATACCTGGAATCCAATCTGATAATTAAAAAAAACACTCCATTTTTTACACAGATTATTCTAAGCCGCGAAATTAAAAATTATACAAAAGTCACTAAATATCTCAGAATTTGTTTTAAATAATTTTTTAATTAACAATACCATCCGTCTTATACATTCAGTATAACCAGTATAACAATACTAAAGAGTTAGAGTTGTAATAAAAAGTGTAGAGGAAGATTATTTGTTATTAATAAAAAATACATACATTGATTTATAAACTGTACATTACATTTATGTAAGGCTAACATTAGTTTATAAAAAGTACATTACATTTATGGAAGGCTTACATTAGTTTATAAAAAGTACATAAATAAAACTGTACATTTTATAAAAACTGCACTTTACGGTTATTTAAAATTGATCATTGATTTATGAAAAATGATTCATCATTAATCAATGATAATTATACATAATTTCAATGTATTATACATTGCCGTATGAAAAACATACATTAACTTGAAAAGTAAAATAGTGACAAAAATTCAATGTAATCAATTTTATTATATCAATGTATTATTCAAAATTACTTAAAAATCAAACAAGAAAATTTTATCATATTGTTGGAAAAATGTGCTTTTTCCTACTTTTAACCCCTTTTCTGTAGAAAATTCTACAGAAGTAGAAAAGGAGTTAAAAGTTTTATATAAAAAAAAAAAAAAGGAAAGGAAAAGGTTATATAGGAGGCCAAGCGGAGCCTTAAAAAGGGATTTTTAATAAATTAAAATTAAACTACTTACCCTTTTTCTTCTGATACCCTTTACTTTTTTTTATATAAAAAAAACTCTTCTTTTTTTTTTCTCACAAAAGAAAAATTTATTACAAATTCCTTTTTCTTTTTTTTTATCTCACAAAAAATAAATAAATTTATTACAAATTTAATTAAATTAGCTTTAATAAAAATTGATTCTCAAAAAAGGAAAAATAAAAAAAAAAATTTAACTAAAAATTGATATCAAAAAAAAAAAAATTACTTATTCAAAAAATTTCCGTGTGACGAACTAACTAACTCAAAAAAAGAACTCCATTGACTAACTAAGAAAAAAGAACTCGATTAACTCAAAAAAAACTCGATGTATCGTGACAAAAAAAAAAGAATCGATCTTCTGGAAGTTTCTATCAATTCGCCGAAAGATGACAACGTCAACGAATTGATAGAGACTTCCAGTGGAATGTAGAACAACTTTCTACAACGAATGTCAACGAAATAAAAGAAAGTGATTATAACGTTGACATTTGACGTTGTAGAAAGAAGAAGACCACATAAAAAAATGTAAATAAAGTGGTGTCAATGTTACAGGTAAGTATACAATTATTTTAATTTAAATTAATTAAATTAATTAATAACAACTTTTTTTTTTTCCTTTTGCAGGTTTCCAACACGACCCCCCGTTTGAAGGCTCAAAGTTCCGACTGAGCCTTTTTTAGAGTGTCCAGACATCACTGATAGGCCAGGATTACCTGAAAAGAAAAGAAAAGAAAAACAGGCTTTCCGCAGTGAAAAGTTCTAGACAAATAAAATAAAAGCAATAAAAGAAAAGGCTCACTGGATCGGAACGAGAAGAAGTGAGGAAAGGAAGAGTTCGGGTGTGATACCTTAGATTGTGGCGGGAGCTAATCGATCGCGATGAACAACACTTGTGTGGTTGAATGCCTGATGTTTTATCCGATAGACTACGTCGGTGACCAGCTCAATCACTTTATAGGGACCATCCCAGTCTTTTTGTAATTTTGGACAACGTTCCTTTTTCCGTTTCGGGTTAAACAGCCAGACAAGGTCGCCCAATTTAAAGGGGTTAGCTTTAGCAGACAGGTCGTACCTATCTTTCATTCTCCGGCTCGCTAAGTCCAATTGAGTTCGATTAAAGGCGTGGACTTTAGTGAGCCTTTCCTGAAGGTTTTTGACATAATCTGGCAGTTCTTCAGAATGGTTGCCAGGAGGGTCTCCAGTTAATAGTTGGATGGGTAATCGGAGTTCCCTCCCTAGGTTTAGAAGAGCGGGGGTACGTTGAGTAGACTTTTGTACAGCAGACCGATAAGAGAGAAGAAGGAGAGGCAGATAGGTGTCCCAGTCTCTTTGGTGTTCACTAACGAACTTGGAGAGGTAGTCCAAGATAGTCCTGTTTAATCGTTCCACTAGGCCATCACTCTGGGGGTGCAAGGCAGTGGTCCGAGTCTTTTCTATTCGGAAACGACGCAAAACCTCAGTAAAGATCGCGGACTCGAAGTTTCGCCCTTGATCTGAGTGAAGCTGTCTACAAAGCCCGAAACGCGAAAAGACTTGACTCACCAATGCTTCTGCCACTGTTTCCGCGGTCTGGTCAGGAATAGCTATGGCCTCAGGCCATTAGGTAAAATAGTCCATCAGCACAAGTATATACCTGTTGCCAGTCTTCGTTGCAGGTAAAGGCCCCAAAATGTCTACAGCAACCCGTTCGAATGGTGATCCAGAGTTCCGAATTTGCAAAGGTGCCTTCCTTTTCGGGATGGCTCCTTTGCGCTGCTGGCAAGTCGGGCATCGGAAGCAATATTCGCGAATACCAGCCGAAAGGCCGACCCAGTAGTACCTGAGGCGGACCTTCGCTAGAGTCTTGTCGATGCCAAAGTGACCTCCAGCAGGGCTGTCGTGTAACTGCTACAACACCTCGAGTCGTAGACATTCCGGCACCAGTATCTGCAACTGACCGTCCGGGTTGGTGGACTTCCTGCAAGCCACTCCGTCCTTAAGTACCAACGATGAGAACATTGTCCAATAAGCTTCAACGATGGTGAAAGAGAGCTAAGGGTTTTAGCGGCTGGTCTTTCGCCGGCGCTTAGCCACTGTCGGACAGTCTGTAGTTCCGGATCGGCTTCCTGGAGCTGACTCACATCGATGGCTTGCACCGTAGAGGTCCTTATTAGTAGAGACTGCTTCTCCTCGAGTCGACTACAGTACGCACAGGAAGTTACTGCGCAAGGCCTTCGGGACATCGCATCTGCGTTACCATGACTTCTTCCGGCGCGATGATGAATTTCGAAGTCGAATTCCTGAAGCCGTTCTAGCCAACGGGCGACTTGGCCTTCAGGTTCGCGAAAATTCATCAACCACCTTAAGGAGGCATGGTCGGAACGCAGTAGGAATCAACGTCCCAGAAGGTAAGGCCGAAAATGAGCTACTGCCTTTACGACCGCCAATAGCTCCTTTCCGGTAACACAGTAGTTAATCTCAGATCTACTGAGCGTTTTACTGTAGTACTCGATGACCCTCTCTTCGCCATCTTGGAGTTGCGACAGGACCGCTCCCCAAGCATACTGACTGGCGTCGGTGTCCAAAGTAAAGGGATCGTCATCATTCGGTTGGGCAAGTATAGGTGCTACGGTCAATTTCTCCTTTAGCAAATGCTAAATCACACTCCTCCGACCAACTGAATTTGGCAGACTTTTCAGTCAGTCCCGTCAAGGGTTTAGCAATGGCGGAGAAATTCTTCACGAAGCGCCTATAGTATGCGCACAATCCGAGAAAAGATTGAATGTCTTTCTTGTTGCGGGGAGTGGGCCAGCCTCTGACAGCTTCAATCTTTTCTTGATCGGTCGATAATCCTTGATCCGAGATCACGTGTCCCAAAAATTTCACCTCCCTACGACATAGATGGCACTTCTGCGGCGAGAGTTTTAGATTAGCTTCTTGGAGGCGCTGAAACACTACTCGCAGATTGGACAGGAGTCCCTCGAAGGTCTCGGAATGGACCAGCAAGTCATCCAGGTAGCCCAAAGAAGTGGTATAGGGTATGTCGTGGAGGACTATTTCCATCAGACGTTGGAAAGTGGCAGGAGCATTAGTTAGACCGAAAGGCATAATGTTAAACTCGTACAGACCCGAACCAATACTGAAAGCGGTTTTCTCCTTGTCGGCAGGATGCATTTCCACTTGGAAGTATCCCGAAAGTAAATCCAAGGAGGCAAACCAACTAGATCTGCCTAGTGCCTCCAGAGTGAGGTCCATTCGC
This sequence comes from Villa cingulata, assembly GCA_951394055.1. Taxonomy (NCBI): domain Eukaryota; kingdom Metazoa; phylum Arthropoda; class Insecta; order Diptera; family Bombyliidae; genus Villa; species Villa cingulata. The sequence goes on along the minus strand of OX596020.1, from coordinate 29,469,637 downwards.
GGAAGTGGATAAGAATCCTTCTTGGTCACTTCATTTAGGTGTCTGTAATCTATACAGAAACGAAGTGACCCGTCTTTCTTCTTAACCAGGACTACCGGCGAGCTCCAAGGACTCGTAGAGGACTGGATGACACCTTGCTCCTTCATCTCTCTCACCATTTCTTCTGCTTCCAATCGTCGAGAATAGGGCATGCGACGTGGTGGCTGCTAAATTGGTTGAGAGGGACCAGTATTGATCCGGTGTTGAAGGATCGAAGTTCGTTCAATGTCATCTTTTGACAAGGAAAAGACGGTTTGGAAATCTATGAGTAGTGTTTGTAGGGCTGCCTGTTGGGCAGGTTCCAAACCTTCGCTGCTGTTTAGAAAAAGATCTTGTAGGGCAGGGGGCAGAACAGGGGAAGTCACGGGAGTTTCATTACACAGGAGAATACAATCGGTGCCCAAATGGGCAACAGGTAGGTGGCTAGGTAGGATAACGTTTTGAGAGGAAACGTTAGAAATCCTAGCCCAAACCTGGCCATTTGAAACACGAGAGATAGAAGGCATCATACTAAGTTGTTCTGGCAACAAGGAAGAGGCTGAGAGGAGGACATCCTTGTTCTGCGCCAGAGAAGTATGAAGGGGTGTAATTATTTCCTGGAAGGGTTGAAACTCGAGGGAATGTAAAGTTCTTGCCATGAAAGAAGAAGAGTGATGTAAGGGAATCGACTCTTTCTGTAAGTGGAGGAGATCTTTTTCTAAGTCAAGAATGCAGCCGTACTGTTTTAGGAAATCCATACCCAGAATGCAGTCGTCATGGATTTCCGCGGAATAGGTTAAGTGTTTGACCGAAAAGTGGCCTATTGATAGTTGGATTAGGACTTTACCTTCGACGGGGATGGTCTCACCAGTGACGCTTTGTATAGTAGCATAGGATGGTAAGACTTCCACCGCACAAGGGCTTCGTTGTAGGACTCGGGGGTGTACGATCGTTCTAGTAGCTCCTGTATCCACAATCATCATAATAGGTATGTCATTGACAGTGCCATGGACGCTAAGGTTATGTCCAGTAGAGACCACTGTAATGGGGATTGTGATTGGGGCTGATTCTTCCACCAACTCTGGCCCCAAAGGGTCAGTGGAAACTAGTTTAAATCTATTGTAAGTGAGTGGGAGGCAGAATGGGAGGCAGACAAATCAGAAGTGAAACAACTCGATGGCCGAGAAGAGGGTTCATTGTCCGGTTTGTCGGCACTGGAAGGCCGACGGGGAGACTCGGTGCTCCATTCAGGAGGGCTTGGTAACCTAGAAGGACGTGCAGGGGACTTTGGGATGCACTTAGAAGGGCTAGGTGACCTAGAAGGGTGTGCAGAGGCTTTGGGGATGGACTTAGAATGGCTGGGTAGCCCATTATACTTTCTAGATGACTTGCGGTTTGACTTGGAACTAGGTTTACCGGATGATTTTGGGATTGGCCTGGCAGGACTAGATGACCTAGTAGGATGTGCAGATGCATTGGGGCTTGTGACATGAGGCCCGGTAGGTAGGTAAAAGAATTGCCAGATGATTTGGGGATTGGCCTGGAAGGACTGTCTGAAGGCTTTAGGCTTGTGTCAGGAGTGCGAGATGACCCAGTAGGGTTGCCAGATGGCTTGGGGTTTGTCCCAGAAGTCTGCAAAGACGATTTGGGGATTTGTTTGGGGCAAAGAGACAAGTCTGTCTCAGATGGATTCAACCCCTTCTCGTGTTGCAATTTCACATTAGTTGCTCGAGGGGTACGAGAGCTAGAAACCACATCGAAAACTACCTTGTGCCCCTGTCTCAAACGAAGTTTTCCCTCTGTTGAAGTCGTCTAAAACGAGACTTTAATAGGCCAAATGCTGTTTCAATGATCACCCTTGTCGATGACAGCTTACGATTATATTTTTTTTGAACGTCCGTCAAGTTTCCATTGTCTTTGAAAGATGTCATCAAATAGGTTTTTAATCCGTACGCTTGGTCTCCTATTAAATGTTGGTCGCTAGGAATTCTCAATGAACCTATTTCAATCAGAAGAAAATTTTTAAGATTAAGAGTTCAATTTTAAGATAAAATCATATAACCATTAAAAATTCTTCTGAAAAGACTCGATCTACGAAACAAGCAAGAATCATGAATTGAACCTGCTTCTCCTGCGTAACAGTCAGTAAAAATCATCTTTTCATTGCAAACACCTTGCAGCAAAACAGAATGGTAATTTTTCCTATTTACATATGAATTTGGGAAAACTTTAGGTGCAGGTATGCGAATATGACTACCGTCTATACAGCCGATGACTCCTAAAATAAAATATAAAATTTCGTTATTTAGTAAATTGTATACAAATGGAGTATTCAAATTTTCTCTTATCTTTACCTGGAAAACCGGTGTGGGCTCTAAAAAACTGTTCAGTCTGCCTTGCTTCTTCTGAATTTGGCCATTTTATAATGCCTTTCTCTTTATTCAACTTCAAAAGCAAGTTACAAATAGAGTGAATGGCAACCCAGCAGGCTTTGATAGAGACACCAAATCTATCTGCTACTGATCTGTTCGTATGTATGTATTTAGATCTGAACATAGTAAAAAATAATTATTTTTGATCATATAAATTCATACCTGAAACATTCTGTATTTGATAAATACCATATCATGATTAATAATTGTTTTTCTAATTCTATATTTGGTCTGCCGCGTCTAACATGCATTGATTCCACATTTAGAAGTACAATTTTTTTGTACAAACTTTCGAAACTTTCAGGTGAAATTCTAAAGTGGCATTTAAATTGCTGTGAATCGAACTGTGGTATTGTTTTTTCCCAAAAATCTTTATTTTTTGCAATACGTCTAGTCTTAAATTCCTCTTCATCACTGTCACTATCATTATTAAACAAAAGATCCCAAGCTAATTCTCCAATAACAGAAAAAATTAAATTACTTTCTTCTCCACTACCACTCATTTCAGTAAAACTATTTACAATACTGTTTTGTTTTTTTATTCATTCTATTCCGCATATTCCTACAAGTATTCTATTCCTTCCATTCCTTCTACAGAATGAATAAAGAAAAACAGCCAGTATCAAATGTTTAAATTATGTTTTATGGTTGTGTGTGTTTGGGTCGTATGATATCACAGTGGGCTTCCATCTTTCATTAGGATGGAAGATATTGCTGTGACGTCACGCGACTTGATCACACATATAAATAAAACTAATTTTTTGAGTTTTTTTTTTTTTTTAAATTCTCATCATTTATTTTTCAGGATAACGATATTATATTATGTTGACTGTACTTACATATAGTACAACACTAATATTATTATGTTCATAATTTTTCTTACAATTTCATAAACTATGTAAAAACAAGACGAAAAACAAGAAGCCTCATCAGATATCATAAAAAAAAGTCTTGGGAGGAATATGTATCAACTATAAACTCATTCACACCTACAAAAGAAATTTTTTATAAAATTAGAACTTTAGAAGGTAAAAACACACATCATCAAATTTCAACAATCAAAACAAACGACACCATCTTAACAGATTTAAAAGAAATATGTGAATATACCGCAAACTTCTTTCAAAAAACATCCAGTCATTCGAACTACACTGACTTCTTCCAACAAATGAAAAGAATACATGAAAGGTCACCTCTAGAAATACCAGAAGGAAAAAATGAAAGCTACAACGAAATCTTCAATATGGCAGAATTAGAACATACGCTCAGAAATGTAAAAGGATCATCACCAGGAATGGACTTAATACACTATGATATGGTAAAAAACTTAAAACACGAACAGAAACAGTATATTCTGCAATTTTTCAATTACATATGGACTAAAGGTAATATACCTCAATCGTGGAAAGAAGCAATTATAATACCTATCCTTAAACCCAATAAGTCACCGGAAATTATAAACAACTACAGACCTATATCCCTTACAAATATTCTTTGCAAAATATTGGAGAAAATGATCAACAAAAGATTGTCCTGGTATTTAGAAAGAAAACAAAAATTAGACAAAAAACAATTTGGTTTTAGAAAAAACTGTAGCACATTAGATGCATTATCACTTCATTAAAGTTTAAAGTTTAACATTAAAGTTTATGCTAAGATAGCACAACCAATTATCAAGTATTTGAAAAAAAAATGCCAAAATTAACACTAACGACTCTAACTACATAAATGCTTTTCAAAAGCTTAAAAGAATCATAACTGAAGCACCGGTACTTAAGTATCCTGAATTTAACAAGAAATTCAGCCTTGTTACAGATGCTAGCATGTTTGCAATTGGAGCTGTTCTACAACAGGATAATCATTCTGTATGTTATGCTAGCAGAACGCTCAACGAACATGAGCAGAATTACTCAACTACAGAAAAAGAACTCCTAGCTATCGTTTGGTCTGTCAATTATTTCCGTCCATATCTTTATGGTACCAAGTTTGATCTACTAACAGATCATCAACCATTGAAATGGTTATACACAAAAACTCAAGGCAAAGATGTTAATCCCCGCCTCCAAAGGTGGCTATTAAAACTAGGAGAATATAATATGAATATCGAATATCTTAAAGGTAAGCAAAACAAAGTCGCTGACTTTCTCAGTAGAATAAATTCTGATACAAATGAAATAAATGCCATAGAAAGTAATAGAAATAGTGAAACACTTTCCCAAATGTCAGTAGACAATAATGTCGACGAAGAAAATATTAATACCAGACACTCATAACCGGAAGATCTTAACAATCACATACCCATACTAGATACAATTGTAAACCGATTTAAGACACAAATAATCCTTACAAATAACAAAATACGAGAATTAGACATAAAGCATAAAAATAGGAAAATTTATATTGATTTCAATGATTTAAATTCTAATTTATCCGATATTCTGCGAAAGTATATTAAACCTGGAAAAATAGGTATTTATTCAGAGTTAGATGATACTGAATATAACAAATTACAACAGAAAATTATAGAATTATACGATAATACTAGTTATATAAAGTTCGTAAAGTGTACATATCATGCAAAAGATATGAAAACTGAAGAAGAAACTTACCAACAAATAAAAAAATATCACAAATATGAAACAGGCCACACAGGAATTAATGAAAATTATGAAGGATTAAAAAGACACATATATTATCCTAATTTGAAAACCCTCATTCAAAAATATATCAATAATTGCGACATATGTAATAGAGCGAAGTACGATAGAAATCCTATAAAAAGAAAATTTGAATTGACAGAAACCCCAAATGATATTGTAAGGAATATTTATAACTATCTAATCAAGTATTCTTTGATATTTAATTTTGATATATTAAGTCTTTGTAATTAATTAATTAATATTATTATTCAGTCTTTGTGAATCAGTCAAACATTTTAAGTCTTTGTGACTATTAATATAATTTAAGTCTTTGTGACTAATAATATAAAATAAGTTTTTGTGATTATTTTAAAATATTGTATTAAAAATAAAAGTATTTAAAAAATAATAAATAAAATATATTATATTAATATAAAAATCCTGACAAATTTTCAGAAGTGGGATAAAATAAAATAAAATAAGATAAAAAAAAAATGTGTATAATAAATTTCTATTTTGTCAATAATTGTGTATAAAATTTGTAACGTATAATAATAATTGTATATAAATGTCCAATTGGTTATTTTATAATTAGTATAATAAAAAAAAAAAAAAATTATATGAATTTAAATATTTCCAATTAAACAAAAAAAAAAAAAAAAAAAAAAAATGGCTGAATATGTTGATAATGGATTAAATGAAATTTTGCAACAAAAAGATGTAAACGCAGCAATTTACGTGGATAAAAAAGAAATAAAAATAAAAGATCCATCGAATGATCGAATGAAGTAAGTTTTGTTCGAATACGAACAAAAAAATATGAAATGATCGTTACACCAGATAAAAATTAAAAAGGATTCTATGTAACAATTTAAGTGTATTATTCGAATTAAACTTTGATCTAAAAAAAAAATTTATATGTAATTGTTACGAAATAAGTTAAGTATTGATATTGTAAATTTTATTATTGTATTGTATAATCAAAATTCAAAAAAAAAAAAAAATTTATATGTAATTGTAACGAAATAATTTAAGTATTGATATTGTAAATTTTATTATTGTATTGTATAATCAAAATTCGAGGTCGAATTATTATCAGGATGGCCGAATTTGTAAGGAATATTTATAACTATCTAATCAAGTATTCTTTGATATTTAATTTTGATATATTAAGTCTTTGTAATTAATTAATTAATATTATTATTCAGTCTTTGTGAATCAGTTAAACATTTTAAGTCTTTGTGACTATTAATATAATTTAAGTCTTTGTGACTAATAATATAAAATAAGTCTTTGTGATTATTTTAAAATATTGTATTAAAAATAAAAGTATTTAAAAAATAATAAATAAAATATATTATATTGAAAATCCTGACAATATCAACCAAATCATTCACATGGACGTCTATACTAATTCTAAATCTAATTTTTTAACGTTTATAGATCGTTTCTCTAAATTCGCTTCCGCTTTCTATTTAGAAGATAGGACAAATCAAACCATAATTGAGAAATTACGTGAATATAAATCGCAGAAAGGGCATTTCCAAAAACTAGTCACAGACAACGAATTCAAAAGTATAAATATCAAAGAATATTTAAGGATAGAAAAAATTGAACTTCATCTTGTAAAAGCAAATAACCACACAGGAAATGCAGACGTAGAGAGGTTACATAATACAATAGCCGAGAGAATTAGAATTTTAGGGATTGAAAGTAAAGAACTTAGTATCAAAGAAAAGATGTGTAAAGCTATTGAGTGGTATAACAATAGCTACCATTCCGTTATTAAAGAAAAACCTCACAATGTGCAAACAGGAAATTGTGATAAAAATGCAATATACAAAAACTTATTTGAATTTAAAACGAAATATATAAAGAAACTCAATGAAAATAGAGAAATTTATGAAGAGAATAGACATGAAGGATATGTAGAAAATTATAAAAGTGTTAGGCATAAAGAAAAACCTAAATTTATAAAAACTAAGTTAGATAATATACATCCTTCAAATATAAAAAGAAATTATAAATTTTCAGGTAAAATGGATCCTAATAATGTTGCTGAACCTATTGATACAAACGAAAATCCAGGCCCATCTGACCGTCGAGAAGATTTACTCTAATCTCGGATATATCGAAATAAACGTAGGATACGCTGAAATCATAAATAATTACGATACAATAATGCATGTCACAAATCCAGACGAAATTATTGACATTATAAATACTTTAGAAATAAACATCGATCAGTCAAATTTGAAAGAAAAATCTGTAATCTTAAAACAACAATTAGATACTATAAAAAATAAAGCTCGAACTTTGATTCCTCATAGACATAGACGAGGATTGTTTAATTTTGTAGGTTGCATTCATAAATGGCTTTGGGGTACCATGGATGATTCATACAGAGAAGAAATCCAGGACCACTTAGAAGTAATTGATATTAATAATCACAAAGCCATTGAAAATTTAAATTTACAATTCAAAATTAACAAAAACTTTAATGAAACTTTCTCGGAATTAAAAGAAGCTATATACAAAGACAGAAATTCAATAGGTAAAGAAATAATTGAAATCCACGACTACGACGAAAAACTTTATAAACTGACACTTTATACAGACTTTGCATTAAAAATAAAAATATTACAGGACAATATCGAACACCTATAAGATAATCTTTCAGCCTCTAGGTTGGGCATAATTCATAGTAATATTCTTACCAATGAAGAAATTCTCAAATATAATATAGATTTTAAAACTTTGCAAAGAATAAAACTCGGAACTGTAATTGATAATAATAATAATATAATTTTCATTATACGAATACCTAAAGAAACTATCTGCCTTATCATGATATTCGAAGACGAAACGTTTCGTATCGTCTTGTTAAAAACGCGATCATGATATTCGAAACGTTCCAATTTCAAACGATTTTCATCGTCTACTCAGTCGATAGCATTTTGTTCATCGTTTACATATAAATTTATTTTTTTTTTTGGTTTTTAATAGAATTTTTTTTATTTAAAGCATATTACTAATATTTGTGAATATTAATATTAAATTAATTTTTTTAAAAAAATGGAAATTATTATTAAAAATGATATTTCAAAACATCAACAAAATAATAGAAATGACATCGAACCCTTTTTTCTTACAACAAAATTGGAAATTGTATGAATTAAACATTAAAGCTTCGTTTTTATAAAGGATTTATATTGTACCACTATGTACCACTTAATATTCGAAACGATGAAGGTTCATAATAGCAATTTTATATCGTATCGTTTCGTTTCATCGTTTCATCGTTTCATCGTCTTCGAATATCATGATAAGGCGGTATAGCTTTACAAAAAACGTTATTCTTTCCAATTGCAAATAGGGAAAATAAAGAATTAGTTTTTAAGCCAACCGTAATAATTAAGTATGAAGATATATTTTATAATTATGAAGATGATAAGAATATTAAAAATTTGGAAATATCTAATTTATGTGTATTTAAAAGAAATTGTCTTAAAACAGTTAGTAAAATTTCAGAAGTTATTGAAATAGAGAAAGGATTAGTATTATTAAAAAATCAAAATCAAACTCATTTAACTAGTTCTTGTGACAATAGAATATTTCAATTAAAAGGAAATTATTTAATAAATTTTAATAATTGTACCATAAAAATTGATAACAAAACCATACAAAATAAAATTATTGAATTTAAACAAAGTTTTACGATTCCAAGTTACTTAGAACAAATAGAACATAAGAATAATAAATTGGTATAATTCGATGATATTATAATTAAAGAAATAGAAAATATAAAAGAAATAAATGAAATTAAATATCAAAAGAAAACACACTATATATATGGAAGTATAACAATAATATTATTTTTAATCATCTCTTTATTATTTGTTATTGTATTTTGTAAACATAAACGATTCAATATTAAAATAAGAAATGTAACTCAGGAGAGTTCCAATCCAAAAGGGGGAGAAGTTACGCTAGTAACAATAAATCCAAAAATACTTAATGAACAAAACTGAAATGAAATATGGATACAATATCCGTTAAAGTAAATATAAAAAAAAATAATAAATAGAATTTTTTTTTGATAATTTAAATATTTTTTGTAAAATACACATTTCTTTACAAATCAACAAAATAACGTTCCCATCAGAAAATGTTTTCTTGTTTTTCTGTAAAAGTATATAAATTTTTAACTAAATCAGCAAAATAACTTTCTCACCAAATTATAACATTTGTATATGCAACGTGACTTTCCCCTACTTTAATTAAATAAAACTTTGAATTTTTTGTGAAAGAATAATTTTATGTTAGTCTTAAGACCACAATTGTAACACAAGACGTTAAATAAAATAAAGTTTATTTTTAAATAAATTAAAAAATTCTTTTTTTTGGATCGAACCGAAAAGTATATCTTTAGTCGCGCGATGTTTTGAAGTTTTTTCTTCGGAAATTTTTGAAGCAAAATGTTTTGCTAAATTAAGGGCTGATTCAGCTTCACTGTGAACATATTCATCCCTTTCACGTTTTTTTTTTGTCTGAAAAATAAAAAAACAAGTTTTTACAAATACTTATACATACCTTTAACTATATTTATTTAAATATTTTACTTTTAAGTGTTCGACAACTGGAGGTACGTAACAGTGAAAAAGAAAAAAGTGATGATATCCGACAGGGATAGAACTGGCGGTGGACCAGCAAGTGAGAAAAGGCCCATTGACCTGGAAGAACGTGCTCTCACTTGCTGCGGCAATGTTCTTGAAGGAGGCATTGCTACTCTGTCAGCTATTGGCTTCGGAAACATGCCTTCTCCGAGCGAACAAGTTGAAGAGCTTTGTAAGTATATAAACCGATAAAGTTATTTTTATTTTTTTTTAATTTTTATAGTTTCATTTAGCCCAGTTCAAATTGAGCCAGAGCTGGTGCTTCAAGTGCTTCAACAACCGCAACAAGAACAACAGCAGCAAGAACAGCGGCAAAATCAACAACAACGACATCGGCAAACGAAGAAAAGACAGGAGAGATATGTCAATATTGAAGGTAAAATGAGAAATATTTTATTATAAAGCAATAATTAATTAAAACAAATATATTTTTCAGATGACAATCTGATGGAAGAAATAAGAAAAAAGCTGGTGAACAGTGTCTGCAGGATGGAGGAGAAGATGGATAAATTATTGGATGAAATGTCCAACATTGCTGCAGCACAAGCCTCAATGGCTGCTGCACAAACCTCCATGGGTGCAGCATAAAATTCGATAGCGACAGCTTTAACAAATATTGCTGAGTCCATCAGCAAAATAAAAAAATAAATTTTAAGTATTTAAGAATTTTAGTTTTAAGACTTTTGTATTTAATTTGAAATTCATTAAAATTATTTTACTTTCAGGATTATACAGTTCTTGGGATGGAGCTAATACTAATTTAAATTTAATAAATATTAAGCTAATAAAAAATTTATATTTTAAGTAACATAAAATTTATTTGTATTTTATTATTGTGTACATTATATAAATGGTAAATTCTAATGAAATGAATGTCATTTTTCAAATTTCATTTTTTCTTGAATCTAAGTAAAAAACATATTTTAAAATATTTATTTTAATTACAGAGTAATATTCATCGTTTTATTCATAACTATTCACAAGGACTTCTACTTTGAAATCGTCAAAAAAGTTTAATCTAATGTCCTATAAATGTACGACCATAATAATACTAAAACATGTTAAGAATATTTTACAGTTTATAATCTGAATAATTTTATTACAAGAATCTACAAATTTATACTTACAGCCAAACATTTACTCATTGTTGATACAGATTCATTGGCAGCAAGAACTCCTTTGCCTGGAGCAACAATTGCTTTAACAATTCTACTAAGATCCTCTTGTAATTATTTTGTTGGGTAATTGAAGGTGGTAGTCATCTTTATAATATTTTGAAAGGGTACCCTACTCCTTTATCAACCGGGCTTGGGACCGGCTATGGCGGAGTTGCACTCTAATCATTGAAAAACAAACCTAAGAAAAAATTTTCAATATTAATCAATTGATTTCAATTTGATTTCAGTATATTTGTTGATTCCAGCATCAACCTAAAAAGAAAATAAATTGTTTATTTTTAAAAAAAAAATATGAAAATATAAAACATTTAACACAAAACAGAACACAACACGAAATGTAAATAAACTTCCTAACCAAACATTTAATACGAAATATACACAAAACACACTGAAAAAATTATTGTTCATAATATTAATGAATTCCAATCATTAAACTTTTTTCATTAATAAAATGATAAATTTCGTTTTCATTAATTTATTTCCTTACTTTGTGGTTAATATCAAAATTTTTAATGATCAAATTCATTCATTAATGAAAAAACTTCATCAAAAAATCAAAAAAAGTAAAGAAAGAAGAAACAAAAATTTTATAAAAAAATTTTAGAAAAAAAAACGTTTACAGTAGCAGCACGAGGGCGACCTGGAGTCTTAATAGTTCCTGTTGCCTGATACATGCATAATACCTGTGCAATCTGCGTTCGAAAGTTTGGCAATTGCATCGATACATTTTTTGGTTCTGTTTTGTTAATCCTTTTATATAAAATATAAGAACTAACCATGGTCAAGTCTAACAGATGATGGAATAATCTTGTGGTGATACCGACCAATTAGCCCGTCCATTAAATCCACTCCGCCCATATGTTGATTGTATTCGCGAATTATGTTCGGACAAGCAATATTTACGTAGCTCTTATTTGAGCGAACATATCGCCAAACAGTTGACAGGACATCAGTTTCACCTTGAAACGGTTTTATTCCCACGTAGGTAGATGCTAGTCTAACTACTTTATTATCTTTCCACGCACATGCTGCTATTTCAGTGCCAGCAAAAGTACAAACAAATTCTGTTGAGAACCCACGTTCTTTCTTTTTGAGGTCTTTGTCCGAAGGTAGTTTATTGTTTGGTATTCTGTTTGTTCGTATTGTCCCTAAAGAAATACCTCTTGCCCGGAGACATGAGAGTAGTGGCAAGGACGTATAAAAATTATCAAAATATATGATATAATTTTTTAAGTTAGGCACAATTTGAGATAAACGAACAACAACATTAGAAACTGCTCCTAAATCTGGTGCATTTGATGGCACAACATTGTCCCCTGCTCCACAGTATACTTCAAAACCATACGAAAAACCTTGCGAGTCTGAAAGTACAAAAAGCTTCATACTCCATTTATGAGGCTTAGCAGGCATGTATTGTCGAAGAAATGTTCTCATCTTGGTGGAACATATTTGCTCATCCACACAAAGACGCTGGGTCATTGGTACAGATTGAAATTTCTGATTGAAATGTGTAATAATTGGCCGAATCTTGTATAAGTTATCATGATTTTCTGTTTCTTTATTAGGCATTTTTGAATAATCATTGAAATGCACATTCCGTCGGATTTCATCAAAGCGATTTCTTGGCATCGTATTCTGAATTGCTTGAAAAGCATATTCGCTTCAATAAGACCGGGTACTTGGGTATCGGAAAACAGACATGAAAAATAAAATGCCAATATAATTCCGTATTTCTAAAGCGGTAACGGAAAAAGAAGTACTAATATTTTTTTGCTTAGCATACAAATTCGTTTGGTAGGCAATATGTTCCACTATTTCATTGTCGAAAAAGTACTCAAAACATTTGTATGGTGTATCCAACATTTTAAATGTATCTCCCATTTCTTCACCAAAAAAATTAAAATTTGATTTATTCAGCACAAGATTCTTTTTTCGCCACAATATCTTCTTAAAATCGTTGGATTTTGGATTGATGGACCTTGCAAATTCTGCTGGACCTGTAGGAAATTTTTGTTCTATTTCATCTGGAATTTCTTCAGCTGTTGCTTCAGATTCTTCAGCAGCCTCTTGTTGCATTTCTTCCGTTCCATTCTCAATACTACCTACTCGTTTACGCTTTGCTTGTGGTTGCTGTATGTGATGGCTGATGCTGTATGTGGCTTGAATGTGATTCACTACCAGCAACAACTGAAGCTTCCCTGCTTACATTCAAACTCAAATTGATCGCTGCAGCAATGCCCGAATCAGACAATTTCAAGAGCTCGTCAAACATACCCTCATTCTTGCTATCTATTCTGAAGTCTGGATCACCATAATCGTCATCATCATCGAAATCACTTCCTGCGGTCTCTGCATCCGTTAATTCATTTTCGCTGTCTTCAAGAAAATCATGTATTTGCTCTTCTGTCAATGATGACAACTTGTAGCCACTTCGCCTTTCCATTGCTTTCCAAATTTAATAAAAACCTCATAGTATTACAAAAATATCAAAGAGAAGATAAAACATTTTTTAGCGTTCTTATCAACTTTTTTTTAAAAAAACAAATAATCTATATAAAAGAAAACACTTTTACCTACTTACTAATATTTTTTTTAAACTTCTCTGAAGACTAAAATATTTTATTTAATTTTTTAATTTTCAAACACTGCAAAATAATTTTTTATACAATTTCGTACGAAATTCGAACTCGAAATGAAAATAACAATTATTTCAAGTAACGGAATTCATTGAAAACTGGTTCATATAGAAAGTTGAAATTGTTGTCTACAGTCAGCTGTGGGTCGGTATTACAAAAAATTTTTATAATGTGCTCTTAATACTACCTTTAGCAAATTCCGCCTGTAGGCGGTGGTGGGTAGTAGAGGGTTAAAAACAATAACCGAGGAATACGGTGATATTGATTCTGGAAGTGTTATAATTAGTATTTAATGTGAGGCAATATTTTCTGAAGAAACTGTATCAATCACGAACACGCGCATAAGGGTTTACTACCATTCCTATTCCCAAAATTTTATATATAGAGTATAGGTTATACACTATACATAACATCATAGTGTGATGATTTTTTTTGTCTATGTTATATTTTATTCAGTTTTTATTTTATAATATTTCAATACAGTGGTCACTTACTGACTAACTTAACACTATGTTCAATATTAAAATATATACATAACATGTAGTATGTAGTATACAACAAAACAAGTATGATCACTACCTAATCATGTGGTATACAATAAAATAAGTATGATCACTATTCTATTATTTAAATATATAAATATAATACATTTTATAATTGTATTCATAATTCAATATATAACATCTCCCCTTTTAAATTCATTATGTAATTAATTAATTAAACATAATTTATTAATATTAATTCATAATTTTCAATACAGAAATTCAAAATTCATTTTATGTTTATTATAACCTTTCATTGGAACATTTATTATAAAATCATCTTTTTTTAATTATTGTGATAATTATTCTTTAATTTTTTATAAATCCAGTATGTTTATACTTATGAATAACTGAAGCTTTCAGGAGGTTTGCTAACACGACCTGACTTAGTTATGTATACATCATCATATGAATTTATTTTATTTTGTTTATCTTGTATGCAATTTTCATTTGTATTCGGATAGGTTTCAGATTCATTTATTATAGATTTGTCCAAATTGGAATTTAAAATTGATTCTTCTTCATGTTCAGATAATTTATATTCTGGTGCATTCATTGAACGTCTTAAATGCAACGAGTTCCTACCTAATATCTTATTATTTTCAGTTTGAATTATGTAAGATCTTGGACACTTATCTTCAGCTATAATTCTTGCTGGTTTCCAACTTTTATTATCTCTAAATCTAACATTGTCATTTATCGAATATTTTTCGACTTTTATTTTTCTTAGTTTTCTATCATGGTATCTTTTATATCTTTCTTGATTTTTTAGTAGTTGCTGTTGAGCTAGCTGTGGAATTTCAGGCTTCAATAGACTTGATTTTACTGGTATTTTAGTTCTTAAAATTCTACACATTAACAATTGTGAAGGGGTATACGACAGACCTGTAATGGGTGTATTACGATAAGCAAGAAGTGCACCGTTGAAATCCGTATTGTCTTCATAGGATTTTTTCATCAGTGTTTTCGCTACATATACTCCTCTTTCTGCTTGACCATTTGATCTTGGGTAGTGCGGACTAGATGTTCTAACTTCAATGTTCCATTCTTGTGCAAACTGTTCAAATTCATACGAAGAAAAAGGCATGTTATCAGCGATCAATATTTGTGGTATTCCATGACATGAAAATATTTCTTTAAGATTCTCGATAATTTCCCATGCTGTTTTACGTTTTAAGTGTTTTACTTCAATCCACTTAGAAAAGTAGTCTACTAGAACTAGATAATTTAAACCTCTATATTCGAATACGTCGCAAGCTACTTTATTAAAAGGTATATTAGGTATTTCATGTGTGATTAGCGAAAGTTTAGGATTAGCATATTGATACTTTTCGCAAATCTTGCATTTATTTATCATGCTTTCTATTTCTTCATTAATTTTAGGCCAGTAAACTAATAACTTAGCAGCTTCTTTAGTTTTTGAAATGCCCATGTGAGCTTCATGAAGTTTACTCAAAACTTCATTTCTTAATATTTGTGGTATTATTAGTCGATTTTTGTAGAAAATTAACTCATTTTCACTATAAATTTCATTTCTTATGGACCAGAATTTTTGTATTAGAGGATCTACTTTACTTTTGTGAACAGGCCAGCATTCAAAGTACATTTCTTGCAGTTTTTGTAATTCTAAATCATTTTTTGTTAAATTCTTAATTTCATTTAATTTACTTTCAGTTACACTTACAGTGTGAACCACTTCATTTAAGTCATTATCAACTGCTGAATTTTCCTCTTTCATATAACCACGTGATAGAGTGAGTGTCTGCTACAAATTGCTACTAAAGGTTTATGATCGGTTATCATTATTATTTTTTTTCCATAAATGTAGTTATGAAACTTAAGGCATGAGAAAAGAATTGCTAACATTTCTTTTTCAATCTGTGCATGTCTTTTCTCAGTTTCAGTTAAAGCCTTAGATGCGTAACAGACAGGTCGATTGTCTTGAATAAGACAACATCCTATGCCATTTTGAGAGGCATCAGTTTGAATTGTTATTACCTTATTTGGATCGAAATTTGTGAGAACTGGTGCTGAAGTTATTGCATTTTTTAATTTTTCAAAAACTTTAGTATGTACTGAATTCCATACAAATTTGGTGTTAGTTTTCAATAATTCTCGAAGAGGAGTGGTTAATTCTGATATATTATCAATGAATTTTCTTAAATAATTGATTAGACCAAGGAATCTTTGCAACTCTTTTTTATCTTTTGGTATGTTCATGGTTTCAATGGCCTTTACTCTGTCAGGATCAATTTTCATGCCCTCCGCTGAAAATACATGACCTAAATACTTAACTTGTTTTACCCTGTATTGTAGTTTGTTAGGGTTAAATTTTATGTTATACTGTTTAGCTCTTTCTAAAACCTTCTGTAAGTTTTCATCATGTTCTTCTTTATTTTTACCAAATACTAAAATATCATCGA
Source organism: Villa cingulata (assembly GCA_951394055.1). Lineage (NCBI taxonomy): Eukaryota > Metazoa > Arthropoda > Insecta > Diptera > Bombyliidae > Villa > Villa cingulata. The sequence goes on along the minus strand of OX596020.1, from coordinate 29,453,093 downwards.
TGTATATAAAGGTACCTGGAAGATCACCAAAGTATTTTACATTTCTTTTTTGAAATAATTCTGGTGCTGTACTTAACCCAAATGGCAGACGTTTAAATTTATAGCACCCAAATGGAGTACTGAAACAACATAAGTCCATACTTCCTTCGTCTAAAGGAAGTTGCCAAAATCCGTCTTTCAAATCTAAAACTGTATAAAATTCCATATGTGAAAGTTTACTCGATAAATCTTCTAAACAAGGTATTTTGAAAGGTTCTTTCTTTAGATTTAAGTTAAGATCTCTAGGGTCTAAACATAATCGAACTGACTTGTCCGGTTTTTCAATTATGACCAAATTGTGTATCCAATCGGTTGGATATAAAACTTTTTCAATTATTTGTGCTTTTTCCATTTCATAAAGTTTAATTTTGACTTTTTCTTTTAAAACTAAAGGGATTCTTCGTGGAGATTTAACAATGGGATTTGCACCTTCTTTTATATAAATTTTACATGCATATGGGAAACACCCCAAACCAGTAAAAACGTCTATATTCCTTTCTATAAATTCCTTCTTTTCAATTTCATTATTTTTAATTTCATAAACTCTTGTAATTAAATTAAGGTTAAGAGAAGTTTTTAAACTCAGTATTGGCGTGGAGTCAGTTTCAATAATCACAAATCTATCAGTATATTTCTTACCCTCATATTTAAATTCTATATTTTGTGCACTTATCACGTTCAATTTATGACCACCATATGACTCAATATTAATATTTTCTAACTTTAATGTCGTTTTTATTGTATTTTTTGATAATTTTTTAAATACTTTTAACGGCAATATATTAACTTCAGACCCGGAATCAATTTTAAATTCAATATTTTCATTACCTATTTCAAGTTTTTGAAACCACCCTTTATGTTCATTATTTAAATTTACTGTATTAACATTTATTGAATCTATTACTAAATTATTTAAATCTACTACATTTGTTACATTTTTTTCAAATTTTTTATTTTCATTACAATTAATTATTTCATTTACAGATTTTGATTTATTTTTACATACAGATGAGAAATGATTTAATTTTCCACATTTATTGCATTTTTTACCGTAAGCTGGGCATGCATTTATTTTGTGATTATATGAACAACGGGAACATTCATTTATCATCTGTTTGTCTTGTTTCTTTGTTACCTGTTTTGTCTTCACTTTTTGATGTGATTTTTGTATGACCTTCTTTTTGTATTGTTTTGTTTGATTCTGCTTTATTTCACTAACTGTTGATGTTTGTTTCTGTTGTACCTCTATTGCCTGTGTTTGTGTTGCTTCAATAACTCTGCAATATTCTATAGTTTTCTTCAATGTTAAGTTTTCGGTGCGGAGTAATTTTTCTTGACAGTCAGCATTATATATGCCCAAAACAATGCGGTCTCGAACCATTTGATCTTCTATGGTTTCACTATTGTCATTGAATTCACATTTTTTAACCTGCTTTTGAATATCTGCTAAAAAACTGTCGAATCTTTCCCCATTTTGTTGTCTTCGACTATGAAATTTAAATCTTTCGTAGATTTTATAATTTTTTGGCTGGAAATATGCATCAAATTGATGTATGACTTTACTGTAAACAATTTTGTCTTTTTCAGCCAGAGTAAAAGTATCAAATATATCAATTGCCTTTTAACCCAGGAGGTTCAATAACATTGCTACTTTTACTTCCTCGCTGTCTTCCTTATTTTTTGTTACAGCAGTATAAAATATTGCAAATTGTTTTTTAAATTTCACCCACTCATGTGCTAGGTTACCATCAAAAGATAGCGGACCAGGAGCTCTAAATGAATTTTCCATTATCGTTATATGTATAGTTTTTATTTGTTATATATTGTTATATATATATACGTATAATTTTATATGTATAATTTATTAATTTATTCTGATTTATTTTTTACTTAGCACTTCACTTTATTTCTATTTATTTTAATTTATTTTAATATTTATTTTTCTAAAAAAAAATTTTTTTTTTTTTTTTTTTTTTACTCTCACAAATTTATGATGAAATTATTTAATTAATTGTAGGTTTCTTTGTTTTACCTATTTCTGCTGCGCCATGTTATATTTTATTCAGTTTTTATTTTATAATATTTCAATACAGTGGTCACTTACTGACTAACTTAACACTATGTTCAATATTAAAATATATACATAATATGTAGTATGTAGTATACAACAAAACAAGTATGATCACTACCTAATCATGTGGTATACAATAAAATAAGTATGATCACTATTCTATTATTTAAATATATAAATATAATACATTTTATAATTGTATTCATAATTCAATATATAACAGTCTACATTTTTGTTTCTTTTCTTTTTTTTACCTAATTGTCTTATATGTACCGTACAAAAATCGTACGATGAATTTTTTATATATATTTACATTACACATACAATTCATCACACACACACTGATTTACATTACAGACAATACCAATAGAGATTTCTAGAAACTCTATAGTATATTGTCATAATGGTTAACGCATTTCTTTTTATATATGTATACATATATTTGTTTTATTCTGAATATCGACTATATGTTTAATCCCTAGTGCCGTGCGCAAAACAATATTTTACCCATGTATGTATAGGTGATAATGTATTATGAAGTATGTATTTTCTTATATAGTTGTACCCATACATACATGGATCAAACTGCACAACATAAAGTCCATTGATTTTGTTTCATTTCTTTTATTATTCAAAATTACATATATACTCTATATTTTGCATATACACTATACATATATCTATAAAGTGAATTTCACATATCTCTTTTCCATTTCATTTCTTTTTTTTATATTCGTACACGTGCGGTATACCCTATAATATTTCTTTACCTAGTTCATACATACATACTTATACACAGTTGCGCTAAATATGTATATATAGACATTATGTATATATTTGATGCTTCACATCTAGAAATTTCGTTGGTCTATTGTAACCATAGAAAATGTACAAATATGATACAAATACAAATACACATACATATATTTTAATTTTTCTTTCCTTTTCATTAAATGCGTAATATTTACAGCTGCAATAGTACAAAATATTATATATACATGCATACATACATATATCCAAAAAAAAAAAAAGGTTACCATCAAGTCGGTTTGCTGGAGGTAGAATAGTAACTCAATTAGTTTTTTTTAATAGTGAGTTTTTCTAGTCAGTCATTTTCTTTCCAGTCAGTGAGTCAAGTCAAATTTTTCGGTTAGTCAGTTTTTTTTTGAGTTTTCAAATCAGTCAGTCGGTGTCTATACTATTTTCAGAAATCGAAGTCAGTATTGTGCTTATGGAAATAGTTACCCGATGAGGTTCTGATAACTTCACATATAATATTTTGTAGGAAATTCTGAATAATATATCTCTGTCAACCCTGAAGAAGGTACTTTTTAAAATATGTTAACAGGATGTTCCAAATTGTGCATAAATAAATTTATAATTTTGTTCACAAATAATTCTTAAAAGGGAGATTCTGTACAAATTTCACATTCCTGTAAATTTATATTTGACAAAAAAGTAGCATTATTTGAAAATATCATAAAAATGTTCGGTTTTTAAGACAAATTTTAATTTTTGTTTGCTGATTTTTTCACTTCTAATAATGAATCATCCTGTTTTTTTTGGGAAAAAGAAATACACCCTTCCGCTTGATGTTGCCTATCACACAGCGTGAAGGCAACTGATTTAATCAGTTAACACCATTTTGGTTATATGAAAAATAAAAAACCGAACTATAAAATATGAAGTCGTTGCGCAGCCGATGTCCACTCAAAGTATAAAATGTTGATTGAATCGTGTCAGCGGGAAGATGGGCATAAAAGAAAATGATGATAATTCAGGGTTGCCTTAGCTACTGGGAGTATTGATTAAATTTATAAAAAATATATGAATTTATGATTAAACCATATTCAGTATTTTTAATTTTATTTATAAAATTATGTGTTCAGTATCAATTTGATATTAAATTTTGTATACATACGTACATACATTCATTTTCATATTTGTTTATTTGTCCATTTTCTTCTATTTTGTTTCCTTTATGTACTGGTTAATGATTTCGTTACGTTACCGTTACATTCTGAATTTTATTTTTTGTTTTGTCTTTTCTTAGAATAAGAAAGAAAATTATTTACAATGCAAATTGCTATCATATTATTCAAATCAGCTTGTTATTATATGTTATTTTGTAAAGAAATGAACATATTTCATAAAATTTCCCAAAATGTCACAAAATTACCTGTTTTTTTGTAAAATCTAAAAAAAAAAGTTTTTTGCAAACTGCAGCCCTTCATAATATACAATTTAAAATATTTCCCTCGGATTTAAATTGAGATCTGATCAGCCCACACACGAGACAGATTTATACAAACGCAATGTGAAAGAATATAGAAAAGCATGCCTATCTTGCCTGTACTGACTTCGATTTCTGAAAATAGTATAGTTGAGTTTTTTCAAGTTCAAGTTCAATTCAGTTAAGTCAATTTTTTTTTTAGTAGTTTTTTTTTCAAGTCGAGTTGTTCAGTGCACATACAATAACATAACAATATTTTTTGGAATAAATAACGTAAAATACACATATGCATGCATATTTCATATTTTAAAAAAAATATATTTATTAATATTTAAAATAAAAATAAATCTCAAAATCTAATTATAAATTATAAATGTTAATGACTATGTAAATACATAAATTAATGTATACCTAAATGACATCCAAAACAAAACAAAAAAAAATATTGTATACGAAAATCATAACCTTTTTATTATTATTTAAAAAAATAACAAAATGAATATAAAATTTATTTAAAATGATTAAGAAAAAAATTAAAATGAAAGAAAAATAAATAATAAATAACAAACATACATAATAAATTAAAATAAAATGATACATTGTAACAAATAGACTTAGGATGTATATAATTTTATTTAACAAAATAATAAAATTTACAATTTTTAATTTTACTTGTTGGTTCTTCTCTTGCTCAGAAAAGAATGAATTTTTAATACAAAAATATGCTCCTTTTATACTAATTTTGACCTGAGTCGTGCGTTAAAAGTTATAATAAGATTTCAATCGAGTACATATATAAGGACAATACAATAGGCTTAATGCTATACTTATACATATATATTATTATCATTATTGCTACATTTCATAAAATGTGTAACTGCTCAAAATACATATAGGCGATATGCCGGATGTTGTATCTATGCTAAAGCTTATGCTTAAATATATATATTCATATTGTTATCTTCATGACTACAGGATTTAAGTACACGTGCGCACAAAGTTTTAATATGATGTCATATATAAGGATAATACAATAGGCTTAATGCTATACTTATATATATTATTATCATTGTTGCTACAACATTATATAATAATAAAATTAATTTAAAATAATTTTTCAAAACATTAAAAAAATAAATAAATAAATAAAAGCAAAAAAAAAAAAGAAAAACCGTATTATGTACTTCAACTTTAAATATTTATCAAAACAAAATTAAAATAAAAATAAAATGAAATTGCCTACAATAAAACATTGATTAACAAAAAAAAAAAATAATAAAAGTGAATTTGAAAGAAAAACGTGCAATAAATTTAAAAAAAAAAAGAAAAAAAAAAAGTTTTGTTTAAATTATAATAACATATATTACAAAAATATAATATTAAACATTTTCATTTAAATCGTACACAAACTAAATTAAATTTACTACAAAAAAATATGTATACGATGTAAATGTAAAGTATGTATAAAGAATATACATAAAGTAAAACTAAAAATACCATTATTTGTATATAATATAAAAAAAAAAAAAAAATGAACTCGTGTAGTTGTACTTATGAAATTTGTTGAAATATGTATATACATATATATAAAATGATATATTATATACATATGTAGACACATAAGTCCATAACTCATATGTACAATTAAATAAAATTTAAAGTATGAACAAAGTTAGAAATAGAAAAAAATTAAATAAAATAAAAATTTAAAGAAATAAATAATGAATTTAAATACATACAAAACCCATTCAACTTATTTGAATATAATAAAAATTAAAACAAAATTTACGATGAAACGTAGATAGAAAAAAAAATTAATAATAATAGAAGGAAATAATATAAAATCAATAAAATAAAACAAATATTATCATAAACGGAGCATCATAACCATCGTCATCATCCAGACTAGCGACATCTGCAACAACCAATACTCACTTTAACCACCTGTATCAATATCAGCTATATCATCAACAGTCACATTCATTTGCAGCATGCGCGCCAACGATAGTATAAAGGACATAGATATTAAATGAGATCAGGTAAAATGTAAATTATAGATTAATTGCATTAAAAAAAAAAAAAACAAAAACAAATCAAATACATTACATACATATATCCACATGAAAAAAAGAAAAAAAATTATTTTTTTTTTCAAAAAACATACATATAAATATTTCATATTAGTTTGTTATTAACAAAATTATTATGCAGTAATAAACAACAAATGATTATCATTATTATTTTTTGTTTATCTTAATTTTGCTAATGTAAATTTTGTGTATAAATAAAAATAAGAACAAAAAAAAAGAAAAAGAAAAAAAAATTTTTTGTAATATGATATTGTAAAGGAATTTTTTTTGAATTAAAAAGGAAAAAAATAAAAATGTATTGAATTTGAACATTGAAAATTCGGACTTTTTGCTCACAATCTTCCTTCCAGACCCTACTGTTCAATTTAATGTAAATTTCAGATTGTAATTTTTTAACAGCACTACACTTAGGATGGGATTACAAGACAGCAGCACTTGTAATATAGAGGTGGGAAAGCAGTGGCGTCGGTTGCCCGGGGCAACATTTTAGTTTTTTTTACAGAGGCAACCGACGACCATAGCTGCAGATGGGGGCCTGAGCGGGGCCAAATATAACTGTTCCGAACTTCGGTGTGGTGCGAAATTTTCTCTCTCTCTTTTATTTTTTTTGAAATTTTGGGGCATTTCGGGGAGGAAATCCACAACCTTCCACCGCCCCTAGCTGCCGAAAACCAAAAGGGTTATGGTGAGTGGCTTATCCTCGCTCCATCCGGCGAGCTAGCACGCGCTAGCCAACTCGGGCAGCTGCCACTACCACCAACCATATACCCAACTGTATTGTATTGGAGGGTCGTGTGATGTCTACCCCTTCACATACATATTTGTAACACCGTAAGACATAAAGGTAGCAATCGGATTTGGGTGTGATGGAAACAAACTATGTAGTATTGGTGTAGGTCCCTACCTCTCATTAGGGTAGTGGATTCTGCATTGTGCTGCATGGTTTGGCCCCATCTGACCACATATTGATTACTTCTGCATTAAATTAAACTCAGCTTTTATCCGGATATTAATTCATTTTTTTTTTTTTTTTTTTTGGAGGCTTGAATAGCTCGATGGTTGAGTGTGGGTCTTGTGATCTTGAGATCACCGGTTCGAACCTCAGCCAGCGCACTACTCTTGCCCACGTCGATCATTAATTTTTCCCATCAGCAATGTACACCAGTAACTGATTACTGATGATAAACTGGATGATATATCTGACATAAATTACTGATCGGCGGTGCCATAATGGACTCAGTATCCGCGTGCACTTAATATATACTATATACATTGTATGTATATATGTACATAAGGACTGTCCCAGAAAAAATTGACCCTTTTATTTTTAGTTATTGAGGGAATATAACGTATGATAAAGATGTTCTTTTTCCGACAAATGTTTGCTATAAAAAGCGAACTTCAAGATTATTAATACTCATTCGTGTTTTGAAATTCAAAAAGTTACAATGTCTCTAAATGAAGAAGAGATGCGTCGTGCTATTTTGAACAAATTTATAGAAAATAAAACAATAAAATATTCAAAAATAGCAAAAGATTTAGAAACATCTGTTTCAACTGTAAAGAGAACCATTTCAAAATATAAGAAAGGTATTTCTATCGAAAGGCAACAAGGATCAGGTAGGCCTTCCCGTCCTTCTAATTTAAATTTAGTGAAAGAGGTACAAAGGCGTTATTCAGATAATCCCAATACCTCTATTAGAGATATGGCGCAGGTAGCTGGAACATCGAAATCTACGGTGCAGAGAATAAAAAAAATTTGCAACTTAAGAACATATAAAGTTCAAAAAATACCAGATAGATCGGAAGAAAAGGAAAAAATTTGCAAAACCAGAGCTCGGAAATTGTATGACCGTTTTTTAACCAAATTCGACTGTATCATTATGGATGATGAAACATATTGTAAGATGGATTTTGCTCAGCTGCCTGGACATGACTTCTATACAGCGAAAAAAAAGGGCGGTGTGGATAAGAAATATTCAGCAAAAAAAATATCTAAATTTCCAAAGCAGTTTATGGTCTGGCAAGCCATTTGTTCTTGTGGACTTCGGAGTAGTGAATTTGTTACAAATGGTACTATAAATTCCAGAGTTTATATAGAAGAGTGTTTGAAAAAACGCCTGCTCCCATTTATACGTCAACATGAAGGCACTGTAGCATTTTGGCCAGATTTAGCTACCTGTCACTATGCGTCAGCAACGATGGCGTGGTATGCAGAAAACAACATAAATATTGTCACAAAAGACGCAAATCCTCCAAACTGTCCAGAATTAAGACCAATTGAGAGATACTGGGCTTTGATTAAAAGGGAGTTACGGAAAACAAAGAAACACGCCAAAAATGTGGTAGACTTCAAAAATAGGTGGAGAAAAACATATGATATTGTGACGGATACGACTGTACGAAATCTTCTAAGGGGCCTCAACAGAAAAGTCAAATTATTTTCTATGTCCAACTAATTATGAATTTTTTTATTATGCATTTTAATTGTAAAATTATGACAAATAAATATTGAAATTTTTGTAATAATACAATAACTGGTTTTTTAATTATGTCGAAAAATAAAAGGGTCAATTTTTTCTGGGACAGTCCATATATTTAAAAAAAAAAAAAAAAAATCATTTTTATTTATTTTTTTTTATTACAGATTTTTTAACTTATATATTACAACAACATTTATAATTACAGGCATCACATGGAAACCACATATACATTACAAGTAACAGCAAAAATTTGAGTGAAATAAAGTTTGATCATATAAAAATTGATGCAAGTGATTTTAATAAATTAAATTTAAACAAAATGCCTCAAGAAAATCAAAATTTATCAAATCTCGAACCTCTCCAAGTGAATTATAATGATATTTTTAATCAATTAAAAATACCAGATGCTATTAAAGATTTACCGTGTTTCGACGAAAATCCACGTACTCTTTACGATTTTATCGATAATGTTGAAGAAGTGTTATCTTTGATCCCAGAAATAGATGTTACCAATTATGCTAAATTAATTTTAAGAGCAATTAGAAATAAAATAACAGGTCAGGCTAATGAAGTTTTAAACATGTATGGAACACCAATCAATTGGGAAAAAATTAAAAGCAATTTGGTGACACACTATTCGGATAAACGCAATGAGACAAGTTTAATACGTGATTTACATACTTTAAGACAGGGGTCAGTTTCAGTTGAGTGTTTTTATTCAAAAATAATTGAAATACCTTCTACTATTACAAATCATCTAAGAGTTCACGAAACAAATGTTAGTGTCATACAATCAAAACAAAAACTTTACAATGAAATGTGCTTGAATATATTTTTGTGTGGGTTAAGAGAACCTCTCGGTGCAACGGTTAGAGCCATGAGACCAACATCTTTAAACGATGCATTTAGCTTTTGTCTGAATGAACAAAATACTTACTATATAAAGAATAATCAACCGAATAAGATAAATATTCCAAATAAAAAGCCTCAAAATAAACCGCCTATGCCTAATACAAATCTTCATCATTCAGCTTTATGAACAAATTTTAATTCTTTTCAGTTTTTTAAACCTAGTTTTTCACAATTTTCTCGGCAACACCGATTAAGGTTTAATCAACCCCAATTTACACAGGCGAATCCTAATTATAGTCATAATATACAAAGCACAATGTCAAACATTAGAAATTCTGTTGAACCCATGGATACAAGTAGTTGTAACACTAGTTTGAAACCATTCAAACCATCTGGTCAGCCAAGCAACATTTTTCGAAATAATAATCTTCCCAGATCTACTTCGGAGGAATTGTTCAATCTCGAAACTGACGATCAAACGAACGAAAATTCTCAAGATATTTTTGAATCTCCTGATAATTCACAAACAAATCCTCATGACTCTCATAACGAACAATATAAATAACTATTTGCAAAGTCTAGATAAATTTTATGAAACCAGTGAAGAAATTAAAAATGAAATCGACGAAGAAAATTTTCATTAAATTGCCTCGGACCTCAAATATGATATCTTGATATAAACAGTCACCAATCATTCTTGTTACCATATATTCATATAAGAGCCAATGATAACTCTCAACTTAAATTTCTTATCGATACTGGTAGTAATTTGTCCTTTATAGCACCTGATTTAGTTGATTCTTCACTCATTGAAATAATAAAGCCAGTCAAAGTAAAAACAATTTTCAATACCCACTTTTTAGATAAACAAGTACAGTTAAATACTTTTGATGAATTTAAAACAAACAAAGAAAAACTTAAATTTTTATTATTGAAATTTCACAATTATTTTGATGGATTAATTGGATTAGATCTAATGAAGATTTTAAAAATTAAACTTGATTTATTTAATTCAGTTCTAGAAACTGAAAATATTCGCATTCCGTTATTATATAAACCCAATTTTATGTCAAAACCCTACATTGTCCAACCTCGAAGTAAAATCATTGCTGAACTACCAGTAGATATTGAGTCTGGCGACATTTATATAAAACCTCTGAAAATTAAAGAAAGTTTAATAGTATCTGAAGGAATTTACAAATCGAAAAACTGGTACTTATGTGTCGAAGTAATTAATTTCTCTGACTTTCCACAAGAGTTCGTAGTAGAGCAACCCATTAAAGTACAACCTTATTCTTGCCGACAATTTGCTGAAGCACATAATTTTTCTATAAATTGGCAAAAACAAGGACCTCATTCTGAAATAAATGAACTTATACGCACTGGTCATATGAATGAGGAAGAGCGTAGAGCTATTTTAAATTGTGCAAGGACTTTGAAGATATTTTCTTTAAAGAAGGCCAAAATCTAAGTTTTACCAACCAAATTAAACATAAAATAAAAACCAAGGACGAAATTCCTGTTTATACGAAATCTTATCGGTATCCCTACATCCATAAAGAGGAAGTTCAGTGGCAAATAATCAACATGCTGGATCAAGGTATTATTCGTCCCAGTTTTTCCCCATGGTCATCTCCAATCTGGATAGTACCGAAAAAACCAGATGCTAGTGGTACACAGAAATGGAGACTTGTGGTAGACTACCGCAAGCTCAACGAAAAAACGATCGACGATAAGTACCCTCTTCCCAATATTTCGGATATTTTAGACAAACTAGGTACTTAAGAGTCTCTACTTCAGTACCCTTGATATTGCATCTGGATTCCATCAGATAGAAATAGATTCAAAAGATATTCAAAAAACGGCTTTCACTGTCGAAAATGGACATTATGAGTTCGTCCGCATGGCTTTCGGGCTGAAAAACGCCCCTGGTACATTCCAAAGAGTATGGATAATGTTTTACAGGATTTACAAGGAAAAATCTGTTTGGTTAATATGGACGATATAATTGTTTTCTCAATTTCCCTTCAGGAACACGTTGAAAATCTCAGTGCCGTTTTCAAAAGATTAAGGGAAGCAAATCTTAAAGTTCAACTCGATAAATCCGAGTTTTTTCACAAAGAGGTGGCTTTCCTGGGACATATAGTTACACCGGAGGGTGTCAAACCTAACCCGGATAAAATAAAGGCGATAAAAAATTTCCCATTACCAAAAACCGAAAAGCAGATTAAGTTTTTCCTTGGCCTCCTAGGGTATTATCGCAAATTCATAAATAATTTTGCCAAACTCACAAAACCAATGACTGAGTGTCTACGAAAAGGTAATACAATAAAATTAGACTCGAGATACAAAGAATGTTTCGAAACCTGTAAAAATATAATCTGTAATGAGCAGCTCCTCACACATCCAGACTTTTCCAAACCTTTTAAATGATCACCCAACAGCAATAGAGTTTAGATATCGCATGAGGTCATATATATTGGGTAATTTTTAAATTGATTTCAATCATAAATGTTTCCTCGTGTTTTATTACCCCTCAATTTGATAATTTGGAAAGGTGAAAAAACTATAATTAACTAATATGCAATTGTAAAAATATATTCTAACATTTTATTGTGTTTGTCCGTGTGAAAAATTAAAAAAATATTATTTTTTTAAACTAATTTTACATTATTATACTTAGGAAGAAATACAACGATTTTAAACTCATCAAACATTGAAATAGATGACAGTGGAGAAGATCCAGATCCAATGTTGACAGAAAATATTTTCAATAAATTTGAAGACGTTGATATTGATGAAGATGAAATTTTACTTCATGAGTGCCAAAAAGAAAATGTAGAATTTGATGAACTACAAGTAGATGCATTGGAATATCTGGCAGGATTCATAATTCGAAAATGCAAAAAGCACTTAGATATGCAATCAGCCATGAATCAAAATTATAGCACATGGACATGGGTAGATGAACTGTCTGAGGGTGGTTTAATTAAGCCATCTGAAGAATTTTTAAATCTGCTTCTTCAGTTAGAAAACATTTTTCTAAATGCAAAAACTAACATTTTAAATTATAAAAATATTTTGAAGCAACTGTTAGTTTACAGTGCTAATGTTAATTTACATGAAGAAGTAAAAAAGTTATATTTTAGATGTAGGGTATATTTTTTTGTTAAAGAAAATAACAAAAAATTGTTAAATAATACTTTACTTAAAAAAAATAAGAAAATAAAGAAAATTGTAACTTAACATTTTTACTTTTAATATTCATTCCATTCAATTTCCTTATAAATTAATGTATGTTGTACTTGTACAGTACAACCTTATACGTCATCATACATCAGCTGTTTCTGTGTAGCTCACCTTTATAATACTCTTTACACCATGATTATATTCTGTGTATATTGATAATTATACACAGGGCCGAATTGTACATGTGAAAATTTAGTATCACACACATGACGCCATATTACGTCTTGAGATAATGGATGGTGGTAGTGGCGGCTACGCTAGCTGGCTAGCAGGGTACTAGCTCGCCGGATGGGGCGTGGGTTTGCCACTATTCCATACCTCTTTTGTTTTCCGTAGCCTGAAGCAGTAGAAAGTAGTGAAATCTTTCTACTAAGAATGCTTCATTATCAAATTAACATAAAAAAACTGCACCCACACCGTTGAACCTGTAATTATGGCCCCGCTCTGGCCTAAAAATACAGCTACTACCGTCGTTGGTCCTGTAATAAAAACAAGAATTGCCTCGCCCAACGATGATAGGGACTTACCCACCTCAAACAAACATAGTCCGCTGTAAAAAAACTATGTTCCCACCCTTTTTGAGAAAGAGGAAAAGAAATCAAATGAAAACCTAATAAGTAATCATGCTGGTTCCATAGTATTCAGGGTTCTGAAGGATAAGTGTTCAACACAAAGCCATCATTTAATTATTTACACATCCATTTTATTCAACAAAATATTTCTAAGTTAAATAGAAACAAAATCAAGATCGTTCGTTCAATTCTTTAAGGAATTTTTCAATTGAATATTTATATAAAAAAAATAAAAAAAACTAATATTATTATTAACAGTAGGAAAAATAAACTTACACACTAACAAAAAATCTTCATACATATTTAAATTTCTCTTCTAAATCTAAATAAAATTATTTTATTTTCAAAATTTTTCTTTCTCTTTCGTTTTAAATTCCTTTTTTTTTTCTTCTTTTCATTCAAATAATCTACAAATTTTTTTTTTTTTTTTTTTAAAGATAATCTACAAATTCATTTTAATTTTCATTTGATTTAAAATCAACTATAATTTCATTTTATTTTCAATTGAGAATCTACCTATACATTTTATTTTTCTTTCATTTAGAATCATTTACAAAATTATCTATCTTTTCATTCTACAAATTTATGTGATTTTTCATTCCATAAATTTATTTGATTTTTTATTTATATTTTTTGTTTTTTTTTTTTGTTTTTGTAATTTTATATCATGTAGTGGTGTTTACTTATTTAACATTAATTACCTGAGCTCAGATATTTTTGTTGGCGCGCTTATATAATGATATAGATGATAGTGTTGATGATGATGCCGGTGATGCTGGTGATGATGATAGCGATGATTCTTAAGACGCCGAAGACGTTGATGACGACGGTGGTAGAGAAGCAATGAAAGCTTCAAGTTGCTGAAATATATCCTTCAATAAACGTTTATTTTTTTGGATCTCCAATTGAAGTGTCATAACTTCGTATAAACCCCTTTCCATTTTTTTTTTCTTTACACCCAAATTAATTTTTCTTTCTGTTTAAAATTTTTTTTTTATGCCCTTCGGTGTTGCAAATATGTGTGCAAAAAGTAGTAGACAACACACGATCCTCCAATACATTACATTTGGGTATGTGGTCGGTGGTAGAGGCTGCTGCCCGAGCTGGCTGGCACGTGCTAGCTCACCGGATACCGGATGGGGGGTGGGTATGACTCTAACCATATCCCTTTGTATTATTGGCAGCATGGGGTGGCAGAAGGCTGGGATTCCTTCCCCGAAATGCCCCAAATAAAGAACTCTTCCTAAACAAAAAGATGACAACTTGGTACACCTTTCCACCGCTAACTTGTAAATAGAAATTGGCCCCGCTCAAGGCCCCTTGTGCAGCTGTGGTTATCAGTTGCCTCAAAAAAAAATAAAAATATGCCCCTGGCAACTGATGCCACTACTCACCCGCCTCTAAAAAAATTAAAATTTAAAATTTACTATGAGAGGCTGCATGTCTCATAGTCCCAACCATTTCAAGCAAAAGAATAATGTACTAAGTCAAATAATTGGTCACATATTCATAGAAAGGGAGAGAGAAGTCTGTGGGATGATGTGTGAGCAAAAGCCAAATTTTCAAGTTATCGAGTATACATTTTATTTATTAAAAAAGAAATCTTAATATATATTTACTTTTGTTATCCCCCGACGTTCTTCAATATCCATTTATATATTCATATACTACGTTTTCTATAGCAAATAGTCTATTTTCTATACATAAGCATATATAACATGTGGTTTATGTACAGCAGGTGAAAATTATATATATATCAGTTGTTATCTTTCGGCCTCTTGGTTGTTTTCTTATTGATCATATAGCTAAATTCAGCCATAGATGAGATGGAGTCTATTGATGAAGATGAGGCTGACATTTGAGTAGACTCAGTGTTAAATCCTCAAAATGATTTAATTTAACAATAAGAATAAAATAAGGTACCGGTTTCAATTTTATAAATAAGAACACAATTTTTTACAAAACGTTATAAAAAAATCTTTATTGAAAATCAATTTCTTAAATCTAACAATTCAAAACTTAATTCTAATTACAAATACTAAATTTTTAAATAATAAAAAGATAATGAAAATTCAATTATAATTTAAATGTATACATATATATATGACTTTAATTTACTCAATAAATTTACTAATTTTTGAAAATATCGTTACAAAATTTACGTTTAAGTTGCAACTTTTCTTATTTTTAAAAATAATTCAAAATTTAAAAATAATAATCTACTAGCAAAATTTAATTCAAAATTTATAATTTTCAAAAAATAATAACTCTACTAATTTTTTTTCAAAAAATATGAGTTTACTTTAGTTTACAATAAATGTCAATTTTTTCAAATAAGAATTTTAATCTATTATTAATTTTAATTTAAAAATGCAATTACAAAATTAATTTAATTAAAATTCGTTGATACAGATGGCGTTACTAATTCTTGAGTGCGTTGATTGAAGAAACTTCGTACCCGAGCTTGAAGATTTAAAAATTCAAAATTTTAACCGTCCAATGACTTCCGGAAAATTGAGTTACTGTCAGCAATTATTTATCCCAAATAAATTATGACGAGAAATTTCGTGAATTCGATGAATTGAATATAATTTTCGTGTCAACCAAATATCGTAGCTCTCGGTTTAGCAAATAGAAATATTTCAATAAAAATTTCTAAGTTTCTTTAAATTTTATACTCTGCAATTGTCCGATGCTTAGAAATTGTTAAAAAATTTCTAAGTCTTCTTTTAATTTTATACTTGGAAATTTTTTAATGCTTAGAAATTTGTGAAAAAATTTCTAAGTCCCTTCTTTATTTTATACTTTGAAAATTTTCGATGCTTAGAAATTTGTGAAAAAATTTCTAAGTTCCCTTTTAATTTTGGACTTGGAAACTCAGCACGTTTCCCAACGTAGATAAATTGGCCTAACTTGCCCTATTTTCTGTAGAAATTATAAGTATTTCTACAGAAATTCCTAACGATCTCTATTTACTAGCTCAGCACGCTAGATTTTTATAGGACTCAACATGTCCAGGTTTTTTTGATCTTTTGGTTTCCCTGATTCAGACTCAACACGTCATATAGGCAGGAAATCGCAAAAGATAAATTCTTCTGCGAATTTCATCCTTTATATAGCAAAATTTGCAAACTCTGGAATTTTCTATTTTCCCCGTTGGTGATAAATTTTCTATTTGTTTCATCGTCTGTCTTTCTTATTGGAACATTTTTCCGAATGGTAACTGATGTGACATATGGTACATTTTTCGATTGTGAATGATATTAGCGGTAATTTTCAATTCGGCTGGTACATTTGATAGTGATTATTTGGAATTGAAACAGTTAATAATTAATCAAATAACTTGGTAAATATTTGTTTACATTTACCTACATTTTGTTTAGAAAGTGTCAAATATAGTGTATTTGTGATGTGTAATGAATAATATTAATTTTTTACTTTGTGTTTATAAATGTTATAATTTTGTGATTATTGTGTTATATGTTTGTGATCGTGATTTATGTAATTTAAATATATAGTTGTTAAATTTGTATTTATGTGTTTTGTGGTGTAAATAATTCTATTTATTATTTTGTTGTGTTTTGTAAATAGTTTTGTATTTGTGATATATGTAGTTTTGGTTATGTTTTTATGTTTACATTTTGTGTTGTTCTATGTTTTGTGTATAGTGTTGTGTTATTTATTATTATTATTGTAACATTAATTAATTTATTATTCATTTTCTTTTCTTCTATTTTCAGAAGAAATCATGTTGATTGGATTCAACATTCAGGTTATGCTGAAGTCGAAAATGGTGAGACCGATGTTGACGAAACCACATTAGTTATAGAATATCTTGAATAATACATCGAAGTGGGATCACCCAATGGAAACTTGTTCAATAATGAAGTCGTAGCATCGATCGTTCTGGTCGCTGTTGTCGTGATGGCAGAAATTTGTCGATTTGATGTAGAATTAGTTGTTGCTGACAGCTATGGTATCTGGTCTCTAACTCTGTCCGCTTGCTGACGAATTCGTGAATGATGAGGCGAAATCAGATGTCTCATTTCATCAGCGGTCAGAATAATGGACTGAAGATAATGTGTATTTGGCAGTACTTAACTGGATCGGTTTCGATTCAAAAAATAGAAAACAATTTAAAGATGAGTTGATTGATAAAATTAAATTTGCAGATTTGAGTAGAGCTTTTACCAAATCGCTTTTCAAAAGCTTTAGTAATGAAGACAGTTTTTTCGACTGTTTAATTAACAATAAACCAATACTAAGAGAGCTGAAACTAGTTTCAGAATTAGAACAAAAAAATCTACCTTAAAATACTTTGAAATAAATTCTATGAATAAATAAAACATTCAAATTTTATAAAAAAAATAATTTTATTAGAAACAGATTGTTAAAAATTATTTGTACTAATAAAATGGTAACACTTTGAAACAGATTGTTAATTAATTTTCACAATATCATATTTAACATTTAATAATTTGGAAATAATAATGATATTAACTGTTTTTAACTATTAGTCATTTGTTTATTTATTTAGAATATTTGTTACTTCACTAAATGATGGAGAGTACATATTGATTTTGATATCATTATCAGTTACAATAGATGTAACTTGCGTTATGTAGTTAAGTATTACAATATAACAGATGGTCAGAGCGACAAAAAAAAAATGTTTTTATGTACCGCTAGAGGTATACATATATAATTACAACCTAAAGGAATTTATGGTGTCACATACAAATATGCATTCACATTACAAATACTTAAAATAAATCTTATTTGCTAGATTACTGTTTGTTCAGAAAATAAACGAAACAATAATTCAGATGAACTTGTTGTTTATTTTAAACAAAATTCTATATCAATTTTCTATACGCTTTTTTAATTGATCGAATCCTGGCCTGCATTCTTTGTTAAACAAAATGGATCCTGTACAACTATCAGTGAATCCAGAATAATTGATTCAATGTATGTATCTCTCGTTGGAGAATTATTCTTTTTTTTAAAATAGTTTAACATTTTTTCATATTCTGGAAATGTAAACTTTTTATTTACGAAATCTTTACGATTTATCATTTCACCGAGATACGGTGATATTATTATATATATTTTAAAAAAAATTCAAAAAAAAAAATCGTATAATAATTCCTTTGTATATTTATTATTTTTTTAGAATTTTATTTAAGTAGTTTTCATTAAAAGCAAAATTAATGCCTTGCAGTAAGACGACGTAATTTTGAATAGACGGTAATATTCGTGGTGATTTCATATTTTGAAAGAATGCAATTACCATTAATATTAGTCTGTTTAATATTTTGAAGTTTCTTAAAATCAATATTATATAACTCTATTTCATTACTTGTTACAATATTTGGGTGTAATATACCTAATCTTGCTGATGCTATATTTTCTTGAATATGCTCAACTAATTCTTTTATTATGTTTAATTTGAATATTTGTTCTAAAAATAAACCTTCTGCTAATGCTTTTCTATTCCAAATTTCTATTTTATTTAACTCTTCTAAAATTTTTGTCCTGTCGTTTCTGTTTTGTTAAAGTTATCATTAATTTTGACTTGTTGATTTGCATTTTCTATTAGAATATGATTATTTCTTTCATTTGCTAAGAGATGATTTTCTATATTTATTTTGTCATTATCATCCATAGTTCCGAACAACAGATTAAATGCATTTCCAACTATGTTTATTAGTCCTCTTTTATATCTATGTGGAATTATTGTTTTAATTTTACTTTTAATTTATTCGATTTCTTTATAAATAAAAATTTCTTTTTCTTTTACTCGTATATCTAAGGTTTTAAACTTTGATTGTAGTATGTTTATGATTTCTAATATTCCTTTTGGAATAATTATATGTAGTAAAATATCATATTTATTAACTATTTCCTCTTATATTTGTTTGAAACAGTTTTCCTCATCTTCAAAGACTTTAGCTAAATGACTACATTTTATAAATTTTAAAGTGTTATCGTTTGAATACAGTTCCCTAATTTTTTGTTGTAATATGTTATATTGATGATCAGTTATGTAATTGTAAAAATTTTTTTCTTTTCAATACTTTTTAAGGGATATTCCATAATTGAGAACAAACTTCTCACTCGAAATTATTTTTTATTTCAATTCATTTTAAATGTTTAATTAACAATAACAATGTTGAATTCGTTCAACATTTTATCTGAAAATAAAAAGAAAAGGGGTATTATTAATTTTCCATCATTATTACCTCGACGTATACTCACCTGATAAAATTGGTCATCCTTTCCTCATAATATCCAAGAAAGTCCTAAAATACATAAAAAATATAATAGAAATTAACATTAAAATAATACACAAAAGACCAACACCACAAACATGTAAACAAACCCACTTAACCAAACATATAACATAAAATAGTACAATACATAGCATACATTTAATTATTCACACTTTACAAAATATTTAACAAAATATTACGAATCACAACACAATGGACACAAAAATCACAACATTATTATCACAAAAAAAACATATTCATAACACACTATATAGAATAACATCACAATTTATCACATTTCTTACAGCAATAAAATTGAAACATAAACATGCACAATCACACAGTAAATATAAAAACAACACTCAGATTTAATTAAAATTAATTAAAAATTACAAAAAAAAGGGTAAATACCTTTGCCTTTCACGATTATTGTTATAACCTTAAAAAGATATAGAAAAAAAAAATATGTGTACGTAAAGATATATATATATAGCCACACATACATATAAATATAAATAACTATATACACATACAGAATTACATATGTCAGTACTGTCAGATCTGTCAAAAACAAATATACCAGTACCACTTAAATAAATACCAATAGAGTTATTCACAATCACCATAAAATGTCATTCGAATTACCGGACACAATTTGAAAAAAAAACGGTTTTATAAAAAGGACGAGTACATGAGACAAATAGAAATTTTATCACCAACGGGGAAAATAGAAAATTCCAGAGTTTGCAAATTTTGGTATATAAAGGGTTGCGATTCGCAGAAAAATTTGTCTTTTGCAATTACCTGACTATATTGTCGTACTGAGACTGAACCAGGGAAACCAAAAGACCACCTCATCAGCCGGGACGTATTGAGTCCTAAAAAAATCTAGCGTATTGAGCTAGTAATTAGGGAAAAGTTAGGAATTTCTGTAAAAATACTTAGAATTTTTACAGAAAATAGGGAAACGTCGAATTAAATCATCGTCAAAAAATACTTAGAAAATTTCTTATACAGAAATTTTCTAACACTTAGAGCCGGAATTTATCATCGTAAAAACACTTAGAAAATTTTTCTTACAAAATTTTCTAATACTTCGAGCCGGATCATCGAAAATTGTTAAAATTGATTTTTTAAAAAGACTTAGAAAATTTTTTTTTTACAAAATTTTCTAATATTTAGAGCAGAAATTCATCATCGTTAAACTTAGAAAATTTCTTGGACTTAGAAATTTTCTAAAGAAACATCGCAGAAAAGTATCATCAAAAAAAACTTGAATTATTTTGGAAATTAAAATTTCAACGAGACAGTGAGAAATATTTTCATCTCGACAGTCATCAATTCCCGACGGCAATCTTCAGTTCGCATAACGATTTTTTTGAAACTTTGAAAATTCAAACAGTCATTGTTTAATTGGTTCGTTATCATTATATTCAGCAGCAGTTCTTCAATCAACATAGTTTCTATAACGCCATCTATTCGTGTAGGTCGACCTATACCAACGAATAATTAGTTAATTAATATTTAATATTTAAGAATATATGCAAAATTTATAATTGAAGTTGATATATTTCATTTGCATAAATTCATAATTTTGTTTCGATTGTAACATATTTCGTTAAATTTATTTGCATAATTATTGTACATATACAAAATTATAATTAAAGCAAAATTTTATATATTTCATTTGTAAATTCAAAATTTGTTTTGATTTGTAAAAAATTAATTGCATAACTATTTCCGGTCTAATTGAAATATTATCATATAATTGAAAATATTGGATTTTTCATTGAATTAAATTTATTTGAAATCTAAATACATATTAATTTAAGGAATTCATAATTGTTTTGTAATTTAGTTTTAA
Source organism: Villa cingulata (assembly GCA_951394055.1). Taxonomy (NCBI): domain Eukaryota; kingdom Metazoa; phylum Arthropoda; class Insecta; order Diptera; family Bombyliidae; genus Villa; species Villa cingulata. The sequence goes on along the minus strand of OX596020.1, from coordinate 29,431,368 downwards.
GATACTGAATTGTTAGACTTAAGAGAATATATTTAAATAAAATTTGTAACGTAAATTGAAAAACATTGTGTTTTTATTTTATTAAAAAAATTTTGAACCGGCACCTTTTCTAATTAATGTTAAATTGAAAATAAATTTGTATTATATTTTTCGGTGGATTTAACAAACAACCTAATTGCATTATAAAAATAATAAGAAAGTGATCCTGTGTACAAACACAAAGCATCAAAAATTCTTAAAAAATATATATTTATATACAGTGCCGTTCCTAGGACTTTTGGCGCCCGGTGTAAACCAAATTCTATCGCCCCTATCCTTTTCCACACCACCCGTATGAGGTAAGATAGACAGGCGCGTTTTTTTTTAAAGAGGATTCCCCATTAGGCCTATACCTCTCTGCTATTAACACATTGAAAGTATATAATAGTGTGATCGGAATATAAGGTCAATTTTTAGCATGAGAGCTTAAGCAAGAGATGAGATTAATCTATTGTTTTAGTCTGCATTATAAAAATTCATTTATATTCCAATCATAGTGGTACATAAATAAAAATAAACTTCAAATATAGATTAAAAATGAACATTTTTTAAAGAACTAATAGTTATTGTGTTAATAGCAAAACAGTTTTATAAAATATGTATGTGATCTTACCAAAGAACTCACCTAAAATGTTCTTTTAGATAATTAAAACATATAACGAAAAATATTTATAAATATACACACGGTAAAAAAATTAAAAAATAATCATAACTGAATAAATAAATAAATATGACATAATTTTAAATAAAAAACACAATATAAAAAATGGGCAAATAAAAAAAAAATGAAAATAAAAAAGCTGAATAATTAATCAACAAAAGAAATAAATTGCAAAATTTAAAAAACAACTTTTCGCGCTTTGATTTTAGCGAAATCGCTGACTAGGTCCTCATAATTTAGATCTTCCAACAGTTCTTTTTCTATTGATATAATAGACAAGCCTGATAATCTTTCTTGAGTCATGGTTGATCTGAGGTAATTTTTTATAATTTTGAGCTTGGAGAAACTCCTCTCTCCCGATGCTACCGTTACAGGCAAAGTCAAAAAGATTTTCAGTGCTATGACTGAGTTTGGAAGTAAAGTTTCTAAATTTTGTTTCCTAATAAAATTTAAAGTAATTAAGGGAGGTGAACATACATTTAATGAGGTCAACATTTTTAACTCATGGTATAAATCATCACCGTTAATATCGGATAATCCATCCTTTGTTAAAACGTTCTCTAACTTTTTACAACTTTCTAAAAGGGAATTTGAATCTAAAGAATTGAAATTATAAAGAAAATGAAAATTGGTGACGTTGTCATGTAACTGATTAAACCTTTCACCTATAGAAGTAATTATCTGATCTAAAATCTTGAAGTAAAATTCAACTTTAAATTTATTGTATCCATCCAAAATTACTTCCTCTCCCTTCTCATAAGTGAACAGGTTTTTTCTACGTCTTGATCTAAGGTCAGTATTTAGACTGAATTCAATTTCTACATTTAAATTTTCAGCGATGGCTTTCGCTGTTTCTAAAAACAGATTTAATTCATCCTCATTACGTAAACCTTCTAAAGACTTTTTTGTGTTTTCTAGCATATCTACAGCCGTTAATAAAGAAATATCTGCAGTTTGAAAATACTTGCTAGCAATGTTGATTTTGCTTAAAATTTCAAACCAAATAACTGCAGAACATATAAAATCATATTTCATTATCTTCTCTCCCAGAGATACTGCTGTGTGCCTACTCAGGACATCCCCTTGATTTGATAACTCGAGTAGCGCTTCATAAATCTGTTCTAAATTATTACGTATCGGTTTTAAAGCATCGATTCTGCTCGACCATCTTGTACAACTTAGGTGTTTTAAAGTTAAATTGGAAAGATGCTTTTTTAATACCGTCCAACGATGTGTTGAAGCGGAGAAGAAAACATAAATAGACTCGACAAGTCCAAAAAATGACACAGCTATGTTAGAACAGCTGGCAGCATCTGAAACAACTAAATTTAAGGAATGAGCTGCACACGGGACATAAAATGCTCTTGGCTCAATATTTTTTATTCGAGATTGCACACCAGATACCTTCCCCTTCATATTGGAACCATTATCGTAGCCTTGACCCCTACAGTCTTCTACTAATATACCTAATTTACGCAATTCATCCAAAATTATTTTCGTTAATCCCTCTCCAGTAGTTTCGTCAGTTTGAAGAAATTCTATGAAATATTCTTTTATTTTGTATTCGTTTTCCGAACAATCTACTATTCTAATTAAAAATGTCATTTGTTCTACATGGCTAACATCAGGAGTGCAATCCAGAATAAGAGAGTAATACTTTGAATTTTTTACGGATTTCAAAATTTTGTTTCTTATTGCGTTTGAAAGCAAAGAAATTAATTCATTTTGAATATTATTACTCAAGTAAGTATGACGAGCTTTCTCGTCAACAACTCTTCGCAAATGTTCTTGAAGAACAATATCGAATTTTCCTATGGCTTCCACTAACTGTAAAAAATTGCCATTATCATGATTATAAAGAGTGTTACTTGAGCCGCGAAAAGCCAAATTTTGAGCCGCCAAATACTGTACAAAAATAATTAATCGTTTCAACACCTCACGCCAATGTTGAACTTCTTTAGACATTTGTTTTTGCAGAGTACTATCTACAGTTTTGTTCGTATTTAGCCGTTTTTCAAAATCTTTCCACATTTTAAAACAAAACATATGGTCGAGACTGATTTCATGTTCTCTTAAAAGACGTGGTAGATGATTCCAATCAGAAGAACCGATTTTACCTAAAGAATTAATTTTTTGTGAAAACAGTTTGCAACAAAAACAAAATACCTTATCAGAAGAAATAGAATAAACCAACCACCTTCGTGCTACTAAATCATTGTTTGGCATAAGTCTGAAATAATATTTGGAATTAAATTTTCTCTTATTCGTAATGGGAAACACGTGATTGGATTCATCAACTTGTATTGGCTCTTTTTCAACCAAAAATTGGACAATTTTTTCATTCAAAGAAGGCCATTCAGCAGGATCATTAAATTTAGATGAGTTTTGAAATACACCTTCTCCTGCTGAATCGCAATTAGTTGACACCAAAACATGTTCTTTTTCTTTTGTATTTGAAAGAACTGTGCAAGAACATTCTTCTTTTTCTTTATGATTTGAAGTGTCGAAAGACACGTGTTCATCAATAGTACTGACTTGACTAGTACAAGGAAGATTATCAGAAGTATCGCGATTATCTAGTTCCGACAAATTGACGGCTGGATTATCAACTCTATCTGTTGAAAGATATTCTAAATTATTTGGACCTACCTGACTTTTTCCAAAAAAGTTTTCCATTGCTTTTCTTTGCTTTGCAGCTACATGTTGCTCTTCAGCTTTTCTCTTTCTGTAGCCTGCTCCAGACAATTTTTTTTTCGCTTTTCCTTTGAATGAAGACGATGATTCCATTTTTCACCTTGAAAAAATTCTATAAAATCAATTTTTAACAACACTTTTTTGCACAAAATTCCACTCAATTGAACTGCTAATATAAATATACTTATAAGTTACAACTGACTGACAAATTAAAATGATCTGATCAAAAAATTTAATTTTACAATACATATTAATTTCAGCAGTTATAAGTATATTTAACGGTATATTTATAATGGCAAATTGGCGACAAGAAAAATATAATATAACAATACAAATATGAAACAGTTACAGTAATAGAATATTTATATATGTGTGGAATGGTATTACAAATAATTTTATAATCCTATATTTACTATGTACCTACATTGTTATTGATATAAACTTTTTTCATCTTTTTCGATGATATTCGTACATTATATATTTATATTAAAATTATATATTGTATTTTATGTATAGGATAGTCATAAGTCATATGCTGTATAGTTTCTCTAACTCTAACAAAATTCATTAAAAATAAATAAAGCAAGATAGTAAAATATCTTCTGTAACATGATTTTGCTTATAGTATAGTAGATAGATCAGATCGTTCAAACCCCATATTCATGGTGTAGTATTGTGATAATGTAAATGCGTAGCACTTGCACCACATAAAATAAACACAAACCGATCTATATAATATACCTACTCAGTACTCTATCACTGCGAACACCTGCAAGTAAATTATGATTGAAATACATTGTATATATATATATATATATACAATATATTATACTCGTATTATATTATATTATATTATTATATAGAGATATATTATATATATATCTTTAAAATTTCATTATAAGTTACGCAGCCGCATATAAATATAATATATATATACTTGTATATATACGTATATGTACATTTACACTAGATATAACATTTTCGCCCTTTAAGATATTCTTGTGTTGTATTGAAATTTTGCATATGTATAAATATAAGTAATACTAGGCAATAGCAAAATAAATTATATCAAGAAAAATATACGTATATACAAACTTATAGAATCATTTTTATGGCTTATGAGCAGTCAGATATCTTTATGATTTGTTTTCTTTAGAAAGTGGTGAAGGTTCATTTTATATTATATGTTATATGGAGTGGAATAAGGATTTATTTTTGAAATTGGATTTTGGCGCCCCTTAGCGTTGGCGCCCGGTGAGAGTACACCATTTACACATATGGTAGGCACGGCCCTGTTTATATACTTAATAGGGCTTTGTTATTGTAAAATAATTTTAAACTTTAACTGCTTTAACAGTTTTTTAAACAAACATAAATTTGTAATATCACATATTAATCAAAATGTGTATGTACATACATAGTAGTAGAAATAGAATTTTCTTAATTCCGTGATTCTTGATGTAATTTACACCTTGCACTGTAACTGCTTGTTAAGTATTTAACAGATAAAAACAACAATTATTTTTCTCAGATATAGATACTTGAGTTACCAGATCGTGTAATCATAAAGAAAAACAAAAAAGAACGATCATATTCATTATTATATAGTACCTACTTTATTTTTTATTTTAATTTTTTTAATTATATTTTGTACAAAATTTATAATTAATTAGGTGACTTACATTATTTCTATTTAGAAATTCAATAAATTGTAAACTCTTAAATTTAATAATTAAAAACATTAAAATAAACAAAATTAATTAAAAAATCTCTATGTAATTGTGTACATTTACACCGAATTTTATATTATTACATTCACGTGTGTTTACATATTTTATCGTATGAGCACATATAAAATAAAATACCCATATGTCCAACGTTCATATAAAGAAGTGTAACCAATTTTTTTCAGCAACCGACACGACCAACCGACAAAAAGCACAAAAAGCAACCGACAGAAGCTTTCGTGAGAAAGGCTTTTTCTTTATTCTCTCTGTTTTCTCAACTTGTTATACATACACATAACATTCATTCAATACATACATATTTTGTTATATGAACAAAACATAGGTACATTTCAATATCTTCAAATGATCATGTATATAATGTAAGGATCAATATTGAGTTCATAATGATCTGGTATATAAATATAATATACGTTTATTCATATACATGAATAAACAATGTTTGTATACATGATAACTGTGTATATGTATGTATGCTTTGGTGATAACGCGATAAAAATAATAGAAATCCATTCTAATGCAATTTTAAAATTAGAGAACCGGTTTACATAATAAATTGTAGACATGCAGTACAACATGCTGCTGCTTATGCATAATAGCAAATACTATATAAAATGAATAATATGTGTCTATTAGAATCAAAAGGGGATCATAGGAGTGTTAAGTGAAATTGAGATAATCATGAAAATGTTGTCATATCCATATTACTGCTATTGTCACACATTTTTAAAACCTATCCTTTTCTTTAGCATAAATAAACACGATTCAACAAAATAAAAAAAAAATATTTCTTACGGTTTTAGTTAAAACTACATATAAAATTTGGAAAGGTTACTTTTTGAAACTGATACATGGAAAATGCTACCTTTTGAAATTAAATATCTAAAATGAAACTCGTGAAAAAGAAGAAAACATATATAAAAAAATTCGAAACTTAATTATTTTTTATTAATAATTCATAAAAACAAAAAAAAAAATAACAAAAAATAATGCCTACAAATAAAAATAATCTTTTTGATACTTAAAAATAAGGAAATGGTTACCTTTTGAAAAAAAACACTGATTTTCGATTCGATTTTTAAAGGAGAAATGGAAACTTTTTCAAATTATTTAAACTATTTCTAATAGAAAAAAAACTAACTAACAAACTGTCATATCTAACTCTTTTTTGAATAACTCCTATGATACCCTTTTGATTCTAATAAACACATATATACAATTTATGTGATATACATGAATGAATGTATACATCTATATAAATATGATCTTTTGTACACATACAAGTGTAATGATTATAAAAATAGATTATTCAATTATATATTATATATACCAGGATCTGTAATGTATACAGTATTCATGACCTATCTTAATATATTTATTCATGCCAAAATACTAGATCCACTAGGAGTGCGTCCATAAACGTTACTATAGTTAACTATAGTTAACCATAGTTATCATTCGTCGTTCAGAATGGTGGTGGTGTAGTAAAACATAACTACCAACATGAATTTTTAGCGTTCATAAACATCTGTAGTAAAGTAAATTTTTAACTATTTGATGTCAAAAATTAACCATGCTCGAGAGTAAGCATGTACGTAGTAAGCCTTTAAGTGGTAATGACATTGATAATAAAAAAATCGTTTGTCATTTAATTTTGTGTTGTGAATTTGTGAAATTTCAATTTAATTTATTTGAAATTAATTAATTTTGTTTTAAACTTAATTTTTAAAAATTAATTAATTTTTGACAAACAAAAAATATAATTATTTATAAAAATTTTTTTGAAAATAACTATGGCTGTAGTACAACATAACATTGCTTAAACTATACCATACCATGACTATGGTTAAAGTAATATTTATGAACGCACTCTAGATCATGTTAAAAAAGGTTAAAAATATGAAAATCCTTTTCTCAGCGATTGAATTTTTTAAATATTTTGTTCGTAGGTTGAGAACTAATACCTGCCCAAATGGCTATTCAATTTTAGATGTATACATTCATTCGAGTACATAAATCACATAAACAGTATACATATACATATTCTATATAGTATTTGCTATTATGCATAAGCAGCAGCATGTTGTACTGCATGTCTACAATTTATTATGTAAACCGGTTCTCTAATTTTAAAATTGCATTAGAATGGATTTCTATTATTTTTATCGCGTTATCACCAAAGCATACATACATATACACAGTTATCATGTATACAAACATTGTTTATTCATGTATATGAATAAACGTATATTATATTTATATACCAGATCATTATGAACTCAATATTGATCCTTACATTATATACATGATCATTTGAAGATATTGAAATGTACCTATGTTTTGTTCATATAACAAAATATGTATGTATTGAATGAATGTTATGTGTATGTATAACAAGTTGAGAAAACAGAGAGAATAAAGAAAAAGCCTTTCTCACGAAAGCTTCTGTCGGTTGCTTTTTGTGCTTTTTGTCGGTTGGTCGTGTCGGTTGCTGAAAAAAATTGGTTACACTTCTTTATATGAACGTTGGACATATGGGTATTTTATTTTATATGTGGTATGAGGGTACATAATATACTTTTATGTTTTTATCTTAGAACTAATTTAAATCGCGTGTCAATATCCTAGTGGTTTCATGTGATGTCTGTAGATACATGTTGGTGAATGTGGAGGTTGAAAATCTGTAATAAAACATGAATTAATATCAAGATAAAACTGAGTTTAATTTAATAAGGAAATAATCAATATATGGACAGATGGGACCAAACCATGCAGCACAATGCAGAATCCACTACCCTAATGAGAGGTAGGGACCCACACCAATACTACATGTTTAGTTCCCATCACACCAAACTCAATTGCTACCTTTATGCCCTACGGTGTTGCAAATATGTGTGCAAAAAGTAGTAGACAACACACGATCCTCCAATACATTACATTTGGGTATGTGGTCGGTGGTAGAGGCTGCTGCCCGAGCTGGCTGGCACGTGCTAGCTCACCGGATACCGGATGGGGGGTGGGTATGCCTCTAACCATATCCCTTTGTATTATTGGCAGCATGGGGCGGCAGAAGGCTGGGATTCCTTCCCCGAAATGTCCCAAATAAAGAACTCTTCCTAAAAAAAAAATGACAACTTGGTACACCTTTCCGTCGCTAACTTGTAAATTGAAATTGGCCCCGCTCAAGGCCCCTTGTGCAGCTGTGGTTATCAGTAGCCCCAAAAAAAAAAAAATATGCCCCTGGCAACTGATGCCCCTACTCACCCGCCTCTAAAAAAATTAAAATTTAAAATTTACTATGAGAGGCTGCATGTCTCATAGTCCCAACCATTTCTAGCAAAAGAATAATGTACTAAGTCAAATAATTGGTCACATATTCATAGAAAGGGAGAGAGAAGTCTGTGGGATGATGTGTGAGTAAAAGCCAAATTTTCAAGTTATCGAGTATACATTTTATTTATAAAAAAAGAAATATTAATATATATTTACTTTTGTTATCCCCCGACGTTCTTCAATATCCATTTATATATTCATATACTACGTTTTCTATAGCAAATAGTCTAATTTCTATACATAAGCATATATAACATGTGGTTTATGTACAGAAGGTGAAAATTATATATATATCAGTTGTTATCTTTCGGCCTCTTGGTTGGTTTCTTATTGATCATATAGCTAAATTCAGTCATAGATGAGATGGAGTCTATTGATGAAGATGAGGCTGACATTTGAGTAGACTCAGGTTATGTTGAAGTCGAAAATGGTGAGACCGATGTTGACGAAACCACATTAGTTACAGAATATCTTGAATAATACATTGAAGTGGGGTCACCCAATGGAAACTTGTTCAATAATGAAGTCGTAGCATCGATCGTTCTGGTCGCTGTTGTCGTGATGGCAGAAATTTGTCGGTTTGATGTAGAATTAGTAGTTGTTGACAGCTATGGTATCTGGTCTCTAACTCTGATCGCTTGCTGACGAATTCGTGAATGATGAGGCGAAATCAGATGTCTCATTTCATCAGCGTTCAGAATAATGGACTGAATATAATGTGTATTTGGCAGTACCACAAACAATATAATATAACCAGACTCACATTGTGGTATAGTTGATTTTAATAGAGAAAATTTAGTTGGACGATGTTGTCTCGTCCTAGTAAAATTTATGTTATACAATTGCATATCCGATACACCAATCAACATTTTATTCAACTCTTTTTGTTATAAAAGAATCCACCAAATCCACTCAACTGTAATAATAAAAATGGTGAAATTGTCATCTTACATTATTACATATACCATATAAATCCTATATACTATATATGTACATACATATAATACACATTTTGTAGTTGATGGTAATACAATGCATTTAAAAACTAGTTTTTGTAATTTTAATATAATGTGATTTTCATTTTATTCAAGAATTTAGAAAATTAGGGTGAGAAATTTTAAATTTCTACATATAAATATAATATTTATGTATGTATGGTGTGTGATGTAGCTGCATATACTCGTATATAGATAGGAGAAAAATGATGAGAAGTATTCCTTTCATTATAAAATGATTTAGATTTTTCATATCTGTACATGATTGTTTTGTTGCTATATCAATTAACTCCACTTCCTTAATATTACAGGTCTTAATATTTAAGCACTTTTCAAAGTGTTATATGTGTGGATGTATACTATTTGTTTATGTTTGTACGATTTGTATTTGCAATTAGTTTGCTCATTTTGAATTTTTTATTTATTATTTTTCAATGTATATTGATGTTGCTTATAACAACCAATTAGTTATAAAAGTCTTTTATATCCATATCTTATTTTTATCATTAATTTTTAATATTTTTCAAAATAATCAAAATAGTAAATTAGGTTTGATTGAAGAATTTCCCAAACGGAAGTTTTTATCTGCATCAAAAAAAAATCCTAAATATGCAGATTGAATAAGTGTATATATAAAGAATCAAAGAACTTAATGTAATTAAAGAAAAAAACGGCTGGAGTTCCGAAAAGGTGTTCCCTCTGATCCTCTTGAAATTTTGACCACAGAAGTCCTTGTGACGCAAAGCACAGAACTCTAATATTTTTTGTCGGAAAGCCCTCTATCGGTCACAATTCGCATTTAAAATTTTTTGTCGAAATTCTTATTTTAGCAATATCTCTGTAACGGTACATGATACAAGTATGTTTTACATCTCAAAAGATGCGTCTTAAGATGCTCTATATTCTGAAAAATCACACACTATCAGATTTTCCTTCTACAAATGCACACACACATGCACTTACATACACACAATATCAGATTTTCCTTCTACAAATGCACACGCACACATACACTTACATACACACACTACCAGATTTGCCTTCTACAAATGCATACACACACAAACCAGCAAGCGTACTCTATCATATTTGCCCATATACGTGTAGTGTATATGTATGCCTGTATAGAAAATACTTAATGTACACACTGTTAGATTTACCTTCTACAAATGCACATACACACGCATATATACGCACATACAAAAAATATCATATATTTGACTTCTACAAATACACATACTCACATACATACACGTGCACACGAACATAAAAGTGCAAAATTCAGTATTAATAAAATTATTTCTCTGCAGGACATTTTCCTTTTTCATTAGGATCAAAGTAATGAATTTAAAGTCTTGCTCCTGATGTCCTTTTTTATTTGCAAAAAATTTGAACCGATTATCCTTACTCCTTTCTGAGAAATTGTCAAAAATGTAAAAATAGCCAAAAATCACAAAATGTCCTTTATTATCCTTCTACTAGGAGTTTTTGAAAATTTCTTTTTTTCTGAATATAGAGCATCTTAAGACGCATCTTTTGAGATGTAAAACATACTTGTATCATGTACCGTTACAGAGATATTGCTAAAATAAGAATTTCGACAAAAAATTTTAAATGCGAATTGTGACCGATAGAGGGCTTTCCGACAAAAAATATTAGAGTTCTGTGCTTTGCGTCACAAGGACTTCTGTGGTCAAAATTTCAAGAGGATCAGAGGGAACACCTTTTCGGAACTCCAGCCGTTTTTTTCTTTAATTACATTAAGTTCTTTGATTCTTTATATATACACTTATTCAATCTGCATATTTAGGATTTTTTTTTGATGCAGATAAAAACTTCCGTTTGGGAAATTCTTCAATCAAACCTAATTTACTATTTTGATTATTTTGAAAAATATTAAAAATTAATGATAAAAATAAGATATGGATATAAAAGACTTTTATAACTAATTGGTTGTTATAAGCAACATCAATATACATTGAAAAATAATAAATAAAAAATTCAAAATGAGCAAACTAATTGCAAATACAAATCGTACAAACATAAACAAATAGTATACATCCACACATATAACACTTTGAAAAGTGCTTAAATATTAAGACCTGTAATATTAAGGAAGTGGAGTTAATTGATATAGCAACAAAACAATCATGTACAGATATGAAAAATCTAAATCATTTTATAATGAAAGGAATACTTCTCATCATTTTTCTCCTATCTATATACGAGTATATGCAGCTACATCACACACCATACATACATAAATATTATATTTATATGTAGAAATTTAAAATTTCTCACCCTAATTTTCTAAATTCTTGAATGAAATGAAAATCACATTATATTAAAATTACAAAAACTAGTTTTTAAATGCATTGTATTACCATCAACTACAAAATGTGTATTATATGTATGTACATATATAGTATATAGGATTTATATGGTATATGTAATAATGTAAGATGACAGTTTCACCATTTGTAGTACAGTTGAGCGGATTGTTATAAAAAAAGAGTTGAATAAAATGTTGATTGGTGCATCGGATATGCAATTGTATTTTACTTGGACGAAAATACTTCATCCAACACTAATTGCGCATTAACGTTTTCCATATAAATCCAACTATACTGAAATGCGTATCTGGTATTTATTTGTCTGTGGCAGTACTTAACTGGATCGGTTTCGATTCAAAAAATAGAAAACAATTTAAAGATGAGTTGATTGATAAAATTAAATTTGAAGATTTGAGTAGAGCTTTTACCAAATCGCTTTTCAAAAGATTTAGTAATGAAGACAGTTTTTTCGACTGTTTAATTAACAATAAACCAATACTAAGAGAGCTGAAACTAGTTTCAGAATTAGAACAAAAAAATCTACCTTAAAATGCTTTGAAATAAATTCTATGAATAAATAAAACATTCAAATTTTATAAAAAAAAATAATTTTATTAGAAACAGATTGTTAAAAATTATTTGTACTAATAAAATGGTAGCACTTTGAAACAGATTGTTAATTAATTTTCACAATTTCATATTTAACATTTAATAATTTTGAAATAATAATGATATTAACTGTTTTTAACTATTAGTCATTTGTTTATTTATTTAGAATATTTGTTACTTCACTAAATGATGGAGAGTACATATTGATTTTGATATCATTATCAGTTACAGTAGATGTAACTTGCGTTATGTAGTTAAGTATTACAATATAACAGATGGTCAGAGCGACAAAAAAAAAATGTTTTTATGTACCGCTAGAGGTATACATATATAATTACAACCTAAAGGAATTTATGGTGTCACATACAAATATGCCTTCACATTACAAATACTTAAAATAAATCTTATTTGCTAGATTACTGGTTGTTCAGAAAATAAACGAAACAATAATTCAGTTTTCTATACGCTCTTTTAATTGATCGAATCCTGGCCTGCATTCTTTGTTAAACAAAATGGATCCTGTACAACTATCAGTGAATCCAGAATAATTGATTCAATGTATGTATCTCTCGTTGGAGAATTATTCTTTTTTTAAAAATAGTTTAACATTTTTTCATATTCTGGAAATGTAAACTTTGTATTTACGAAATCTTTACGATTTATCATTTCACCGAGATACGGTGATATTATTATATATAGCATTTACACTTGAAATGAAACTTTATGCAAACAAATGAATCTTTTTGAAAACTGAATGAACCTTTTTGCAAACTAAATGAAACTTTTTGCAAACTAAATGAAACTTTTTGCAAACTAAATGAAACTTTTTGCAAACTAAATGAATCTTTTTGCAAACCGAATGAATCTTTTTGCAAACCAAATGAAACCTTTAGCAAACCCAATAAAAAATGAGAAATAAATTTTAATACGATTAATTTTAATGAAAAATTAAACTTGTGAACTAAACTAATATAATTATAAATAATTAATTTTTAAAAAATATTGATTATACTTAATAAACTAAACTGTGTAACAATTTGATGTATAACCATAAAACGATAATGTACTGACAAAATGCGTTAATACAATATTAAGAAAAAAAATAACAAATTTAAAAATATCTTATACTGTAAATCATTGCATTGTCGCATCAATTTGAACCGTAATGGTCCATTGTTAAGCCATATACCTGCTAAAATAATGATAATACAAAAGATGTATATTATATACTAATCGCAATTTAAAGAAAAATTGGCTGAACTTCCGAATTGGGGCCAGCAGATTTTTAAATCTGTCATTCCGATAATGGTTCTTTGGAAAGTCCTTTTTTATGTGGTGTATGTCTTTATTGGCAGAAATGGACCTTGAGGACGCAAACTACCCTTAAATATTGTTGGTCCAAAATGGAGTGTTTTACAAAAACCGTTATTTCTCCGTATTCCGTATACCATTTTAAAGAGGACATCCTGCCCTATTTGTTACTCTTTATTTTACTTTGATTGAATTAGTGGTTCTTCAGATATAAGGACTTAAAGTTAAAATTTCGTGTTTTTTAGAAATCACTTTTTCAACTTCTTTTGAAACCGCAATAACTTCAAAACTTGAAGGATGACATATATATTTTATTACATCACTTGAAAGGTCCTTTTGTCTTCTTTCCAATGATGTCACATTTCTGTACAAAAAAAAAATAAATACACAAATATACAAAAAAATGCGAAAAAATACACATTTTTCATATATTTCTCAGTAATAATTCCAAAATTTACTATTTGTCGTAGGAATTGAGTATTTTCTTGTATTTATGCAATTTTTTGTATTACTGCTTTGTTGCTTATCATTGTAACTAAGTATTGTACCGCTATTATCAATGTTTAGTGTTCAGAGTTCAGTGTAAGTAACATTAATTATATCACTTTTCGCTATATTCTATAAAATTAATAAAGCAACATCAGCAAAATTTAATATTATTTACCTTTTACTAAATTCGTAAAACATTTATTGAAATTTTATTCACCTTTCACTAAAATATAAAAAAAATTCAATTAAATTCAACTTTTGTTTACACTTTTTACTAAAATGATTGTTGATTTACTAACACACTGGTTGTTGGGGTGGCTATATAGAACATAGAAGTAAGTAATCATGGATACATCCACAAAACAGTTAACCACTCCGAAAATTTTGTTGAGCCTGATTCTGGGACTCATACTCAGAATATCGAGAGTAGTTGGTGAAGTTTAAAATACAGATTGACTCGAGGAGGGGTTAGAAAGGGCCAATTGGATCTTCACTTATGTGAATTTCTGTGGAGGGGGAGGGTAGAAAAAGAAGAGAAAGATCCTTTCCAGCAGCTCCTTGAAGATATCAAAATTGTATATAAAGGCGAATAAAAATAGCAAACTCAACTCAACTAATTTTCTTGGTTTAAAAAATATAAAGAGTAAAATGTTCTAAAACATCACATGGGTAACATACATTTTATTAATTTTTTAAATATGAAATTCATGCAAAAAATAGTAAATTTTAATAAAAGATGTGTATTATGTGTTATTTACTAATCGTAATTTATAGAAAAATTATATGATGTCATTTTTTATATAATGTAAAAAAGTAAAATAGTTTAAAATGAGATAATTTTAAAAAATAAATACGTTGAAGTTCCTAGTTGGATCCGCCAGCTTTTCAAACGAGATCTTCCGATAATGATACTTTTGAGTGTCCTCTTTAGCATGGTACATGTCTTTATTGGAGCAAATTCATTTTAAAGAATATCTCAAAAACCGCTAATCTCTTTAAAGTAAAATAAACTGTGACTAATAGAGTTGGAAGTGCTCTTTAAAATGGTATATTAACTAATTTAATCTAAGATTCTAATACGGAGAAATAACGATTTATGTGAAACACGCCATTTTGGGCTAAAAATCTGTAGGGGTAATTTTTGTCCTTAAAATGAATTTGCGCTAATAATTTTAATGTACCATGTTAAAGACGACATTCCAAAGCATCATTATCGGAAAGTCTTGTTTGAAAATCTGGCGGCCCCAATTCGGTATTTCCCCCAAATTATTATATTATAATTGTAAAAACTATACGTAAAGTTACTTAAATTTCTAATGCACTTCTTCTCCGGCAGACGCAGGTCCCAGTGTCATCATCATGTCCATTACATAGTTGACAGCATCGGCTGAAGTAACTTTATTGAGAGAACGTTGTATTACTTCTGTGAGGTTATGGCTTTCTTCGACGTCACACAGTATGCTTCGAGCCTCACACTTTATTTTTGAAAACGCTTTTTCAATTGGATTTAGCATTGGTGAGTATGGTGGCAAGTACTTCAACTCAATGTCTAAACCCTGCACAACTTCTTGCACTTCTCTTGTTTTGTGTATCTTCGCGTTGTCCATAATGAGCCACACATTCTGGAGACGTGCAACTTTTTCCACAAGTTCTCGTAGAAAGCTGCAGAACTTGGTTGAGTTACAAGTCGCGTTAACAATAATATTGTGATGTATTATTCCCTCACTATTCATTGCCGCTACCAACGTTACATTCCGGCCGCGCACTGTTGGAACAACCACCCTTGCTCTTGTACCTCTTCTAGATCGAGCTTGTGATCTCCTGAGATGCAAATTGAAACCACACTCGTCTATGAAAATAAGCTTACTATGGTCAGCTGGAGCTTCTCTCGAAAACCTTGTGGCGTATTCTTTTCTTAACACTATTGTTCTTTCTGAGTTAAGATTCGCCAATTCGATAGAAGCCAGCTTCAAAGTAAGCCTTAGAGCACGAAGACCATTGGCAATAGTGCTTTTGGATACAACCATATTTTTGGTAGCTAAATGTTGTTGTATTCTATTAATTGTTATGCCGGCATTCTTCTCCACACAGCTGTCAATTTCTGCAAGGACTGCGTCTGTTAATTTTTGTACACTACTTCCGCCACGTTTCTTGAATACCAACTCTCCTTCGTTATCCCTATAACGTTTGTAAATAGTTTTCGCCGAGTTAATATTCAAATTCAATTTCTTCGCTGCTTCCACAATTGTCTGCCCTTCTCCAATGAATTGTATCAGCAGCTCCTTCTGCTGTCTGGAAATTTTTCTATATTTTTTCTGATGTCTTCTTGGTGATGAAGCTGTATTGCCTTATAAAAAATTGAAATACATTTTTGAAAAATTATAGAATTTGTTTAAGAATTGTTTCCCAACAAACCAAATATCACGGTCGGATATTTTAGGCATTAAGTGTTACATATTCTTAAGTTGAAAACAAGGTTTGTTGTTGAAAAAAGTGTATGAAGATATTTTTAGTGTAAAAAAATAGAAATTTTCATAGGAAATTTCAACAATGTATTAAGTATTTGTAAAATAATATTTTCATATTTTTTTAAAAACTTCTGATTATAAAGCAGCAATTTTGCAATGTACCAAATACATGGCTACATCAAGTTATCAGATAAGTAGTTATATTAACGTTTTTGACACTCACTCAAGTTAAATACGAAAGTAATAAAATCGTTTTTTAGACAGTGTTTTAAACAATTTTGGTTGGTTGGGTTATTATTACAATATAATATAAAAATGTAATATATGAGGTATACGAAAAATTTTATTAAGAAAAGGTTGAATTTTTTACTTACCGATTTCATTATTTTCACTATTACTTCCTTCACCATTACTTGCCATTTTTTTGTTATTTTTATTTATTTTTATTAAAAAAAATATTTATTTATTTTTATTTATTTTATTATTATTATAAATTTACTTATTGATTATAATTATACTTACATTATTAATTAACTTATTAATTTATCACTACCAAAGAAACTCGAAAATGAACTAAACTAAGTTATCAACTAAACTAAAGAAAAATATTTTAAAGATTACATTGATACACATTGATAATTAACCAACGAATTCTATGTTTATAATTATCAATATACCCATAATAAAGTATGCAACGAACGCATTTATTGAACGGAGTACATGACAGCAAAAAAAACGATATCCTTTGTGATAAGAAGGAAAGGATATCATCATCTTAGAAAACATTTGCATAGGAGAGTATGATCATGTATGATCGTTATAGATTATCCAAAACATCTGCATGCTTATTTTGCAGTACCTATACATAAATATATTATACCAAGCAACTTTTTTGCTATGTGTATTACGAAATATGTGTTATGATCTAACACATCTACATCAATAAAGACCTAATTAAATATTTGTGCAGGCATAAAGCTATGTTTGTGTGCTAAACGCATAAATAATGTACATTCATAAGAGTGAGTCTTAAGACAAAAACTCATGAAATTAGTTACTGTTATATTACTGTAATCGTGTTATATTTGAACCAATATTCGAAATAAATAATAACGTTGTGCTTATTTATGTACTTACGTAATGCACTGTACACTGAGAGAAAAACGTTATCAATACAACCAAAATACTATTTGATTTGATAAAATTTTTATTAATATAGCGTCTACAAAAACACACTGTTAAGTTGACATAATTTTGTACAAATTTTGTCATTTGTCCATTCAACAAAAGGATAGTTGAATTTAACAAAAAATATTAAATCATGTCAACAAAATTTGTTGTTTAATTAAAACACTGTTTTTGTTAAAACACAAAAATGTTTTGTTGTTTTGAAAAATTGTTTTCATCATCTCAACTGTTTCATAATATTTCAACCAACACAACCATTAGTTGAAACAACAACAAAAATTCATTGAATTAAAAATTTTTTTCGGTCCATTCAACAAAATAAATTATTCTGCCAACAAAAATTATTTGTCAACTTGAATGGTATTATTTTTCATTTTAACAAAACTTTCTATTAATTATTAATCAATTCAATTATCAATCGATTAAATTTCTAATCGATTCAAATATATTGAATCAATTTTCAAACACAGATTTAGTTAATTTGGTTGGCTGAAAAAGAAAAATTTAAAGTGATTTTCGAAAAAAAGAAGGTAATAATCATATAATCAAATTGAAATAATATACATATCCTTTTAGTTTGTTTGATAATTTTATTTCTTCAGTATTTGAAAAAGAAAATTGATCTTATACAAATTATTAATTAAAAATTTATATATATATATATTATATATATGTACTTTGATTTAATTTTTTTGTAATAAATAAATTTTTGATTTGGATTGCCTTGAAAAATTTCTTAGAAAACTTTGTAATTGCATAATAAATTGTTATTCTTAATTCATTGATAAATAATTTCTGTAAAAAAAACAAATACTGTTAATTAAATTATATAAAAATTTTTAATTAATAATTTGTATAAGATCAATTTTCTTTTTCAAATACTGAAGAAATAAAATTATCAAACAAACTAAAAGGATATTGTTAAATCCACTAATAAGACTAACATTAAAAAATGAAGAGGTGCCGGTTCAAAAATGTTTAATAAAATAAAAACACAATGTTTTTCAATTTACGTTACAAATTTTTATTTAAATGTATTTCTCTTAAACCTAACAATTCAATACCTTAAAACTAAATTACAAACAATTTCTAATCTACTTAAATTCGTGTATATTTAAATTTTAAATGAATCTAATTCAATTTATATAAAATTCAATATTTTTAATTATATAATAATGTTTCAATCAAATCGGAAATAAGTATGCAATTAATTTTTAATTATACAAAACAATTTTGAATCTATGAAATATATAAAATTTACTTTAATTTAAAATTTGTATATGTACAATATTTCAGTTAAACCGGAAATAACTATGCAAATGAATTTAACAAAATTGAAATAAAATCATGAATTTATACAAATGAAATCTATAATTTACTTTAATTATGACTTTGCATATGTTCTTAACTGCTAAGAGCTAATTAACTAATTATTCGTTGGCATAGGTCGACCTACACGAATAGATGGCGTTGTAGACACTATGTTGATTGAAGAACGATGATGAGACTAATTTAACGATGACTGTTCGAATTTTCAAACTTTCAAAAAAAACGTTATGTAAAATTAACTGAAGATTGCCGACGGGAATTGACGATTGTCGAGATGAAATATTTTCTACTGTCTCGATGAGTTTTTCTATTTTCCAGAATAATTCAATTTTCTGATGATACTTTCAGCGATGAAACTTTAGAAAATTTCTAAGTCCTAGAAATTTTCTAAGTGTTTAGCGACGTTGAATTTCTGCTCGAAGTATTAGAAAATTTTATAAAAAATTTTCTAAGTCTTTAACGATGATGAATTTGTTCCAAGTATTAGAAAATTTTGTAAAAAAAATTTTCTAAGTCTTTTTTTAAAAATTCAACTTTAATAATTTCCGATGATCCGGCCCGAAGTATTAGAAAATTTTGTAAGAAAAAATTTTCTAAGTACTTTTTTTGATGATTAATTTCGGCTCTAAGTGTTAGGAAATTTCTGTATAAGAAATTTTCTAAGTATTTTTTCGACGATGATTTAATTCGACGTTTCCCTATTTTCTGTAAAAATTCTAAGTATTTTTACAGAAATTCCTAACTTTTCCCTAATTACTAGCTCAATACGCTAGATTTTTTTAGGACTCAATACGTCCCGGCTGATGAGGTGGCCTTTTGGTTTCCTTGCTTCAGTCTCAATACGACAATATACACAAGTAATTGCAAAAGACAAATTTTTCTGCGAATCGCAACCCTTTATATATCAAAATTTGCAAACTCTGGAATTTTCTATTTTCCCCGTTGGTGATAAAATTTCTATTTGTCTCATCTTTTCGTCTTTTTTTATGAAACCGTTTTGTTCAAATTGTGTCCAGTAATTCAAATGACAATTTATGGTAATTGTGAATAACTCTGACTGGTAAGTATATTCAGCTGGTACCTTTTTGACAATTTGACAGTACTGGCATGGTCATATATATATATATGTGTATATTATATATTATGCATATATGTTTAAATGTTTTTATTTTTTGTTAATGTTCATTGTTTATGCACTGCAATTAAATATTTTGTGTTTAATGTTTTATGTTATATATTGTGCTATGTGGATTGTTTTTGTTTTTGTTTGTATGCTATGTTTATAAACATTTTTATGTTACCTGCTTGTGCATATTCATGTTATATGTTCCATTTTCCATATTATTGCATATATTTCTGTGTTATATGTTTGATTACGTTGATTGGTTTACATTTTTTTGTACGAAATATTATATGATCGCATTGTTTGTCTTGAAGTGTTTGTAACCTTCTTTTTTTTTTTATTATACATATTTTTAAACACTGCCCCCTTTTTTTTGATTATTAAAAATGTTGAATGACGATTCAACATCCTCCCGGAACGCGCAAAAAAATAATTAACTTATTTTATTGTATGTATTGTTATTTTAATTTTTATTTATATAATAAATGAATATCATGTTGAATCATTTTAGTTTTCTTTATTTTCTACCATAAAATTCACCTTTGATTTATTTAAAAATTTAAACTTTTTACTCTGACCATGCCATCTTTTGTTTTCGTAAAACGTATTGTTATATTTTCTTGTTTTAATCTGAAAGTTCTACTTTTGTGAATCTGTTGCCAAGGAATGGACCAATGGGATATGAAATGCTTTATGTCCTCTGGTGCTTGTAACCAATTTGGTACCTTTGTTTTCCTTCGTCTTTTAGATGGAATTTTTATTAGTCCTCCTGTTTCAAAGGGTTCGTTGCGTTTTATTATGTCTTTAAATTTTTTCTTGTGTTTGTTGATCTGTGATTCTTTCAATTTTACTTGTGTTTTCGTTATTCGTTTCGTAGTATTTTCACTAATGTTTTCAAACACCTTATTCTTAGATTTTTCACGTTTTATTGCCGTTAACCTTTGTTTTTGTTTACAAGATTTTCTTGATCGCGTATCTATTGAATGTTCATGAACCCTTGTCATGAACGTCCTACTGAATTGTGTAGCATCACCTATGCTACCCATAACAATCCAGCCTAATTCAGTATTTATTGCAATCGGATGATTCGGTTCAGTTGAGCGTCTAATTCCTTCTCGAATTATAGCTGCGTATACTTCTGCTCCAATTAATAAGTCTATCCTTCCAGGTATCGCAAAACTAGGGTCAGCTAAATTCAAATCTTTCAAATGATTGAAACCTGTCGTTTCAATCCGATGAGTAGGTAAATCGTTAGTGATACTCCTTACCACTAACGCATTTACGCAATATTCAAATTTTCCGTCTACTGATTCTAGAATAAATTCAGTTTGCGACTTAGCCACAGTGGCACTGCTTTGATTGAGTCCACTGATGTGCTGATTCGTTCGTATAAGTTGAAGTTGCAGGCGTTTTGCTGCAGAAGCAGTTATGAATGTTGATTGTGACCCTGGATCTATCAAGGCTCGCAATACTTCGTTGTGACCCCTTTTACTCCGTATTCTGACTAAAGCCGTTGCTAGTAGTACTTGATTCGTGTTTGATGAGAAGAAGGACTTCAATTCATTACTGACTGGCAAAGCTTCGTTTCCAGTGCTATCGCTGTTTTGTGTAACTGTCGATTGAGCAGAAGGTTTATCTCGATTTGCGTTCGATGTGGTATTGAAGCTAGTATGTAATAGGGAATGATGTTTTCGTTTACATATACCGCAAGTATGTTTACTTTTACATTCATTGTATTTATGGCCGAAAGTGAGACAGTTCATACATAAATTATGTTTTTTAACGAAGTTTAATTTTTCTATCGCTGATAATGTTTTGAATTTTATACAACTAAAAAGTTTGTGATTAAAATTGCACTTTATGCGTCGCAAATTTTGATTATCAGATGTGATGTTTTGATTTAAAAAAACATTGTTTTGTTTCTGAGGTTTTACAGCTTCCAATACTCTAAATCTGGCTTCTAAGAATTCTACCAACTCTTGAAAACTACACATTTCGGTTTTCGAACTCTGTTTTATTTCCCAATGTTCTCTGGTCTCAGGTGGCAATCGTTGTAACGTTAGATAAGTAATAATCGGATCCCAGTTTTCAGTATTCACACGTAAAGTTTCCAGCTCATGTAGAGTTTCTTCAACGTTACTCAAGACTTCTTTCATTGCTTGCGCACTCTCTGACTTTATAGGTGTG
Organism: Villa cingulata; assembly: GCA_951394055.1. Lineage (NCBI taxonomy): Eukaryota > Metazoa > Arthropoda > Insecta > Diptera > Bombyliidae > Villa > Villa cingulata. The sequence goes on along the minus strand of OX596020.1, from coordinate 29,408,864 downwards.
AATTTACACAATTTCTCCAGCTGAGTATTAATTAATACTCTGTTGTTGTTGAATCGGCTAACTAAAGCGAACCAAGCCTTTTGGTAGTTTGCTGCTATGATATCAAACGGTTTAATGATTCGAGCTGCTTCACCAGACGTACACGATTTTAAATAATGAAGTTTTTCAATGTCAGAAATTTCATTATTGTTATGAATTAAATTCACATATAGATCTCTGAACGACCTCCATGATCTGTATGTGCCATCAAAATTTGGTAACTGTATAGGTGATAGTTTAATTTGTGGTTTTGCCAACGGTGCGGTAAAGTTGTATTATTGTTTGTAGTTTCGTTTGATAAATTTGCTGTAGTTAATAATTCAATTTTTTCGTCTAATTCAACAATTAATTCGAAACATTGTTCTTCAAAATTTTTAAATGAATTTTGTTCTAAGTATTGGCTGGTGCTATTCGCGTCTTCGGCGTGACAAATCTCATAATGGTTTTTTCGGAACTCTTGGGATAATTCTTTTAACTTTTCTATTCTGCGTTTATATACTACTATTGGTTTTATTTCGTCAAGACTCTTTTTTATACTGACAGTAACGTTGTTTAATTCTTCAATCAATAAATTTTGCGATTTAATTAAACCTTGAACCTTTTCCATTGTTTCCTTTTTCTTTTTACTGCTCGTAATTTTTGTTTTACTACTCGAACCTTTTGGTTTAACCATCAATTAGTATATTCTAACAAAGTTTATACAAAATAAAAATTGTGTTTTTATTTAGATCCGGCTCGAAGGACCAAATGTTAAATCCACTAATAAGACTAACATTAAAAAATGAAGAGGTGCCGGTTCAAAAAATGTTTAATAAAATAAAAACACAATGTTTTTCAATTTACGTTACAAATTTTTATTTAAATGTATTTCTCTTAAACCTAACAATTCAATACCTTAAAACTAAATTACAAACAATTTCTAATCTACTTAAATTCGTGTATATTTAAATTTTAAATGAATCTAATTCAATTTATATAAAATTCAATATTTTTAATTATATAATAATGTTTCAATCAAATCGGAAATAAGTATGCAATTAATTTTTAATTATACAAAACAATTTTGAATCTATGAAATATATAAAATTTACTTTAATTTAAAATTTGTATATGTACAATATTTCAGTTAAACCGGAAATAACTATGCAAATGAATTTAACAAAATTGAAATAAAATCATGAATTTATACAAATGAAATCTATAATTTACTTTAATTATGACTTTGCATATGTTCTTAACTGCTAAGAGCTAATTAACTAATTATTCGTTGGCATAGGTCGACCTACACGAATAGATGGCGTTGTAGACACTATGTTGATTGAAGAACGATGATGAGACTAATTTAACGATGACTGTTCGAATTTTCAAACTTTCAAAAAAATCGTTATGTAAAATTAACTGAAGATTGCCGACGGGAATTGACGATTGTCGAGATGAAATATTTTCTACTGTCTCGATGAGTTTTTCTATTTTCCAGAATAATTCAATTTTCTGATGATACTTTCAGCGATGAAACTTTAGAAAATTTCTAAGTCCTAGAAATTTTCTAAGTGTTTAGCGACGTTGAATTTCTGCTCGAAGTATTAGAAAATTTTATAAAAAATTTTCTAAGTCTTTAACGATGATGAATTTGTTCCAAGTATTAGAAAATTTTGTAAAAAAAATTTTCTAAGTCTTTTTTTAAAAATTCAACTTTAATAATTTCCGATGATCCGGCCCGAAGTATTAGAAAATTTTGTAAGAAAAAATTTTCTAAGTACTTTTTTTGATGATTAATTTCGGCTCTAAGTGTTAGGAAATTTCTGTATAAGAAATTTTCTAAGTATTTTTTCGACGATGATTTAATTCGACGTTTCCCTATTTTCTGTAAAAATTCTAAGTATTTTTACAGAAATTCCTAACTTTTCCCTAATTACTAGCTCAATACGCTAGATTTTTTTAGGACTCAATACGTCCCGGCTGATGAGGTGGCCTTTTGGTTTCCTTGCTTCAGTCTCAATACGACAATATACACAAGTAATTGCAAAAGACAAATTTTTCTGCGAATCGCAACCCTTTATATATCAAAATTTGCAAACTCTGGAATTTTCTATTTTCCCCGTTGGTGATAAAATTTCTATTTGTCTCATCTTTTCGTCTTTTTTTATGAAACCGTTTTGTTCAAATTGTGTCCAGTAATTCAAATGACAATTTATGGTAATTGTGAATAACTCTGACTGGTAAGTATATTCAGCTGGTACCTTTTTGACAATTTGACAGTACTGGCATGGTCATATATATATATATGTGTATATTATATATTATGCATATATGTTTAAATGTTTTTATTTTTTGTTAATGTTCATTGTTTATGCACTGCAATTAAATATTTTGTGTTTAATGTTTTATGTTATATATTGTGCTATGTGGATTGTTTTTGTTTTTGTTTGTATGCTATGTTTATAAACATTTTTATGTTACCTGCTTGTGCATATTCATGTTATATGTTCCATTTTCCATATTATTGCATATATTTCTGTGTTATATGTTTGATTACGTTGATTGGTTTACATTTTTTTGTACGAAATATTATATGATCGCATTGTTTGTCTTGAAGTGTTTGTAACCTTCTTTTTTTTTTTATTATACATATTTTTAAACACTGCCCCCTTTTTTTTGATTATTAAAAATGTTGAATGACGATTCAACAGATATGTATATTATTTCAATTTGATTATATGATTATTACCTTCTTTTTTTCGAAAATCACTTTAAATTTTTCTTTTTCAGCCAACCAAATTAACTAAATCTGTGTTTGAAAATTGATTCAATATATTTGAATCGATTAGAAATTTAATCGATTGATAATTGAATTGATTAATAATTAATAGAAAGTTTTGTTAAAATGAAAAATAATACCATTCAAGTTGACAAATAATTTTTGTTGGCAGAATAATTTATTTTGTTGAATGGACCGAAAAAAATTTTTAATTCAATGAATTTTTGTTGTTGTTTCAACTAATGGTTGTGTTGGTTGAAATATTATGAAACAGTTGAGATGATGAAAACAATTTTTCAAAACAACAAAACATTTTTGTGTTTTAACAAAAACAGTGTTTTAATTAAACAACAAATTTTGTTGACATGATTTAATATTTTTTGTTAAATTCAACTATCCTTTTGTTGAATGGACAAATGACAAAATTTGTACAAAATTATGTCAACTTAACAGTGTGTTTTTGTAGACGCTATATTAATAAAAATTTTATCAAATCAAATAGTATTTTGGTTGTATTGATAACGTTTTTCTCTCAGTGTACAGTGCATTACGTAAGTACATAAATAAGCACAACGTTATTATTTATTTCGAATATTGGTTCAAATATAACACGATTACAGTAATATAACAGTAACTAATTTCATGAGTTTTTGTCTTAAGACTCACTCTTATGAATGTACATTATTTATGCGTTTAGCACACAAACATAGCTTTATGCCTGCACAAATATTTAATTAGGTCTTTATTGATGTAGATGTGTTAGATCATAACACATATTTCGTAATACACATAGCAAAAAAGTTGCTTGGTATAATATATTTATGTATAGGTACTGCAAAATAAGCATGCAGATGTTTTGGATAATCTATAACGATCATACATGATCATACTCTCCTATGCAAATGTTTTCTAAGATGATGATATCCTTTCCTTCTTATCACAAAGGATATCGTTTTTTTTGCTGTCATGTACTCCGTTCAATAAATGCGTTCGTTGCATACTTTATTATGGGTATATTGATAATTATAAACATAGAATTCGTTGGTTAATTATCAATGTGTATCAATGTAATCTTTAAAATATTTTTCTTTAGTTTAGTTGATAACTTAGTTTAGTTCATTTTCGAGTTTCTTTGGTAGTGATAAATTAATAAGTTAATTAATAATGTAAGTATAATTATAATCAATAAGTAAATTTATAATAATAATAAAATAAATAAAAATAAATAAATATTTTTTTTAATAAAAATAAACAAAAATAACAAAAAAATGGCAAGTAATGGTGAAGGAAGTAATAGTGAAAATAATGAAATCGGTAAGTAAAAAATTCAACCTTTTCTTAATAAAATTTTTCGTATACCTCATATATTACATTTTTATATTATATTGTAATAATAACCCAACCAACCAAAATTGTTTAAAACACTGTCTAAAAAACGATTTTATTACTTTCGTATTTAACTTGAGTGAGTGTCAAAAACGTTAATATAACTACTTATCTGATAACTTGATGTAGCCATGTATTTGGTACATTGCAAAATTGCTGCTTTATAATCAGAAGTTTTTAAAAAAATATGAAAATATTATTTTACAAATACTTAATACATTGTTGAAATTTCCTATGAAAATTTCTATTTTTTTACACTAAAAATATCTTCATACACTTTTTTCAACAACAAACCTTGTTTTCAACTTAAGAATATGTAACACTTAATGCCTAAAATATCCGACCGTGATATTTGGTTTGTTGGGAAACAATTCTTAAACAAATTCTATAATTTTTCAAAAATGTATTTCAATTTTTTATAAGGCAATACAGCTTCATCACCAAGAAGACATCAGAAAAAATATAGAAAAATTTCCAGACAGCAGAAGGAGCTGCTGATACAATTCATTGGAGAAGGGCAGACAATTGTGGAAGCAGCGAAGAAATTGAATTTGAATATTAACTCGGCGAAAACTATTTACAAACGTTATAGGGATAACGAAGGAGAGTTGGTATTCAAGAAACGTGGCGGAAGCAGTGTACAAAAATTAACAGACGCAGTCCTTGCAGAAATTGACAGCTGTGTGGAGAAGAATGCCGGCATAACAATTAATAGAATACAACAACATTTAGCTACCAAAAATATGGTTGTATCCAAAAGCACTATTGCCAATGGTCTTCGTGCTCTAAGGCTTACTTTGAAGCTGGCTTCTATCGAATTGGCGAATCTTAACTCAGAAAGAACAATAGTGTTAAGAAAAGAATACGCCACAAGGTTTTCGAGAGAAGCTCCAGCTGACCATAGTAAGCTTATTTTCATAGACGAGTGTGGTTTCAATTTGCATCTCAGGAGATCACAAGCTCGATCTAGAAGAGGTACAAGAGCAAGGGTGGTTGTTCCAACAGTGCGCGGCCGGAATGTAACGTTGGTAGCGGCAATGAATAGTGAGGGAATAATACATCACAATATTATTGTTAACGCGACTTGTAACTCAACCAAGTTCTGCAGCTTTCTACGAGAACTTGTGGAAAAAGTTGCACGTCTCCAGAATGTGTGGCTCATTATGGACAACGCGAAGATACACAAAACAAGAGAAGTGCAAGAAGTTGTGCAGGGTTTAGACATTGAGTTGAAGTACTTGCCACCATACTCACCAATGCTAAATCCAATTGAAAAAGCGTTTTCAAAAATAAAGTGTGAGGCTCGAAGCATACTGTGTGACGTCGAAGAAAGCCATAACCTCACAGAAGTAATACAACGTTCTCTCAATAAAGTTACTTCAGCCGATGCTGTCAACTATGTAATGGACATGATGATGACACTGGGACCTGCGTCTGCCGGAGAAGAAGTGCATTAGAAATTTAAGTAACTTTACGTATAGTTTTTACAATTATAATATAATAATTTGGGGGAAATACCGAATTGGGGCCGCCAGATTTTCAAACAAGACTTTCCGATAATGATGCTTTGGAATGTCGTCTTTAACATGGTACATTAAAATTATTAGCGCAAATTCATTTTAAGGACAAAAATTACCCCTACAGATTTTTAGCCCAAAATGGCGTGTTTCACATAAATCGTTATTTCTCCGTATTAGAATCTGGCTGAACTTTCGAATCGCTAGCTCGTGATATCGAAACAGGACATTTTCAGGACGATACTTTGGAATGTCCTCTTTAATGTGTCATATGTCCTTGTTGGCGGAAATTTGATATTTGGGAGAAAAGTACCGTTAAAAATTTTTCAAAAAATTCACTGTGTTTCACAAAAACCGTTATATTTATTTTTTGGAATAATGCAGGATAACAAAAGATATTGCATTTTAAAGAGAACTTTCTCCTCTTTCTAACGAAATATATTTCGTCCCGAAATAATAAGTGGTTCCTGAGCTATAAGGACTATAAGAAAATTTCATGTTTTAAAAAAAACGATTTTCAAACTTCTTTTGATATTGATATATCTCCGAAAGTTGAAGGATAACATTGGTAAATTATGATGTCAAATGAAAGATAATTTTGTCCTCTTTAAAATGATACTCCTTACACCCTCATATGTCACCCCACTAAGAAACTATGGACAAATGTATGCAACAAAGTGCATGTTTTTTATACATAACTAGTTATTTTTTGTTAAAATAATGAAAAAAAACAAACAATAACACATCAAATAATGAAAATGATTAGAAAACCAGATATGTACGTATTTATTTTTATTAATTTTACTCTTTGTTATTTTTTTGTGGTCCTGAAAAGGACCGATTTTATTTTTCGATTATTTTCCGATGTTATTTTTGGTTTTATTTCACAAATTAATATATGTAATCACTAATCACTTAGATTTGTGGTACTCTGTTACCAAATCTTCTCAAATCACCATTACAATATATTACTAATTTTTTATATATATTGTAACTGTAATATTTATATGCATTTTCTGGTTTTTTTATATAGGTGTATAAATCAAAAATTTTTCTTTTATCTGTTGATTTGAATGGATTCCACTTTATTAGCTCTAAAAGCTGATACGGACTTATACCATTAACAATTCCAAAGGTCGTTACTAGTAACCGAGTTCTATAATTGCCATCACCAAAAAATGCATTTATAATAAAATTTGGTACATTTGAAAAATCAACTATATCACTTCTATTGAGTAATCGCTTTCTTGCGTTGATGCGGTTTTGTTCTATTATTGAATTGTTTGTTATCATTGTCTTTATTTCGTTTTTATGAAGAGATGTAATGAACTGATGTAAACAATGAAAATGAAATTATAATCAACTTGATGTTTTATTTAAATATGTTAATTTTATTCTCTTCTGTTAGCTGTTGGAAACAAGATCTGTATAATTTTAATTGTGAATAAAAGTGTTTTATGAAAGTTTTAAAAATATGAATTCAAGGTGAGTAAAATGTTTTCATTATTTATTTTTTTATATTTATTTAAAATTATAATTGTATGAAATTATAAAAATTAAGAATTTTATTAGTTTTGAAAATTATTAACAGTCCGTAGAGAATTATTACAATATCAATATTTTTTTATAAATATTAAAAATGTTTAAAAAAAGTGAATTTTAACATAAAAAAATTCAGAAAAAGGTGTTTCCAATTTACCTTTTACTAAAAATTTAAAAAGAAATGGAATAATAGTGAATTTAAATTAACCTTTTACTATAAATTTAAAAAGAAATGGAATAATAGTGAATTTAAATTTACCTTTTACTAAAAATTTAAAAAGAAATGCACTAACAGTGGAATTAGTTTTTGCTAAATGTAATAAATTCATTTGTTATATAATAATAGAATGAAAAAATTTTGTTAGGAAATAAATGTAAAAGCTAAATTATTTTTTTTTTTTATTATTACAGTACAAAGTGGAATTTGTTTAAACTTTGCCAGGAGTTGAAGGATGCTGAGTCAACAGAGGCGTGGTTATCTAAAGTCGGTTTATTGCCTTCAGAAAAAATATGCAAAAAGCATAGAAAAAAAATGAATATACAATCTGGACACAATTTCGGTTTATTTGTGTGTAATTATAATGGAAAACGGCATTCAATCGCCAGAGCAAGCAATACGTGGCTTGAAAACTGTCACATTTCACCTGAGGAATGTATGGTAATCACGTATTGCTTTGCAAATAAATTTTCATTTGAAAATACTATAAAAGAGAGTAGTATCAAGAGTGATAGTACAATTTCATCTGAAACTGTGGCCGACAGGTTTACATTTGCACGTGAAGTATGTATGATCGCTCTTGATAAGGAGTATGATGATAGCGGGCAAATTGGTGGTCCAGGTTGTATTGTAGAGATAGACGAGACAAAAATTGGAAAAAGAAAGTACGAACGGGGTAGACTTGTTGATGGTAGTTGGATTGTCGGTATGATACAACGAAATTCGAATAATTATAGGTTAGAAATATGTCCGGAGAATTCACGTAATAGTGATACTCTCACCGAAATAATTAAAAAACATATTAAACCCGGCACTGAAATACAAACGGATTGTTGGGCGGGTTACAGAGAGTTGAATTCTCACGGATATATTCATAAAAAAGTTAATCATACCGAGCACTTTGTTGACCCAGAATCTGGAGCTCATACTCAAAACATCGAGAGTAGCTGGCGAACTTTAAAATACAGATTAACACGAGGTGGAGTACGCAAAGAACATTTAGACCTCCATTTATGTGAATTTCTGTGGAGGAGAAGACTTGCCAAGGAGGGAAAAGATCCTTTCCAACAACTAATAGAAGACATCAAAGTTGTTTATTGCGGCAAATAAGCGAAAAACGAAAAATAAAATCGGTCCTTTTCAGGACCACAAAAAAATAACAAAGAGTAAAATTAATAAAAATAAATACGTACATATCTGGTTTTCTAATCATTTTCATTATTTGATGTGTTATTGTTTGTTTTTTTTCATTATTTTAACAAAAAATAACTAGTTATGTATAAAAAACATGCACTTTGTTGCATACATTTGTCCATAGTTTCTTAGTGGGGTGACATATGAGGGTGTAAGGAGTATCATTTTAAAGAGGACAAAATTATCTTTCATTTGACATCATAATTTACCAATGTTATCCTTCAACTTTCGGAGATATATCAATATCAAAAGAAGTTTGAAAATCGTTTTTTTTAAAACATGAAATTTTGACTTTGAGTCCTTATAGCTCAGGAACCACTTATTATTTCGGGACGAAATATATTTCGTTAGAAAGAGGAGAAAGTTCTCCTTAAAATGCAATATCTTTTGTTATCCTGCATTATTCCAAAAAATAAATATAACGGTTTTTGTGAAACACAGTGAATTTTTTGAAAAATTTTTAACGGTACTTTTCTCCCAAATATAAAATTTCCGCCAACAAGGACATATGACACATTAAAGAGGACATTCCAAAGTATCGTCCTGAAAATGTCCTGTTTCGATATCACGAGCTAGCGATTCGGAAGTTTCCCCTTAGAATCTTAGATTAAATTAGTTAATATACCATTTTAAAGAGCACTTCCAACTCTATTAGTCACAGTTTATTTTACTTTAAAGAGATTAGCGGTTTTTGAGATATTCTTTAAAATGAATTTGCTCCAATAAAGACATGTACCATGCTAAAGAGGACACTCAAAAGTATCATTATCGGAAGATCTCGTTTGAAAAGCTGGCGGATCCAACTAGGAACTTCAACGTATTTATTTTTTAAAATTATCTCATTTTAAACTATTTTACTTTTTTACATTATATAAAAAATGACATCATATAATTTTTCTATAAATTACGATTAGTAAATAACACATAATACACATCTTTTATTAAAATTTACTATTTTTTGCATGAATTTCATATTTAAAAAATTAATAAAATGTATGTTACCCATGTGATGTTTTAGAACATTTTACTCTTTATATTTTTTAAACCAAGAAAATTAGTTGAGTTGAGTTTGCTATTTTTATTCGCCTTTATATACAATTTTGATATCTTCAAGGAGCTGCTGGAAAGGATCTTTCTCTTCTTTTTCTACCCTCCCCCTCCACAGAAATTCACATAAGTGAAGATCCAATTGGCCCTTTCTAACCCCTCCTCGAGTCAATCTGTATTTTAAACTTCACCAACTACTCTCGATATTCTGAGTATGAGTCCCAGAATCAGGCTCAACAAAATTTTCGGAGTGGTTAACTGTTTTGTGGATGTATCCATGATTACTTACTTCTATGTTCTATATAGCCACCCCAACAACCAGTGTGTTAGTAAATCAACAATCATTTTAGTAAAAAGTGTAAACAAAAGTTGAATTTAATTGAATTTTTTTTATATTTTAGTGAAAGGTGAATAAAATTTCAATAAATGTTTTACGAATTTAGTAAAAGGTAAATAATATTAAATTTTGCTGATGTTGCTTTATTAATTTTATAGAATATAGCGAAAAGTGATATAATTAATGTTACTTACACTGAACTCTGAACACTAAACATTGATAATAGCGGTACAATACTTAGTTACAATGATAAGCAACAAAGCAGTAATACAAAAAATTGCATAAATACAAGAAAATACTCAATTCCTACGACAAATAGTAAATTTTGGAATTATTACTGAGAAATATATGAAAAATGTGTATTTTTTCGCATTTTTTTGTATATTTGTGTATTTATTTTTTTTTTGTACAGAAATGTGACATCATTGGAAAGAAGACAAAAGGACCTTTCAAGTGATGTAATAAAATATATATGTCATCCTTCAAGTTTTGAAGTTATTGCGGTTTCAAAAGAAGTTGAAAAAGTGATTTCTAAAAAACACGAAATTTTAACTTTAAGTCCTTATATCTGAAGAACCACTAATTCAATCAAAGTAAAATAAAGAGTAACAAATAGGGCAGGATGTCCTCTTTAAAATGGTATACGGAATACGGAGAAATAACGGTTTTTGTAAAACACTCCATTTTGGACCAACAATATTTAAGGGTAGTTTGCGTCCTCAAGGTCCATTTCTGCCAATAAAGACATACACCACATAAAAAAGGACTTTCCAAAGAACCATTATCGGAATGACAGATTTAAAAATCTGCTGGCCCCAATTCGGAAGTTCAGCCAATTTTTCTTTAAATTGCGATTAGTATATAATATACATCTTTTGTATTATCATTATTTTAGCAGGTATATGGCTTAACAATGGACCATTACGGTTCAAATTGATGCGACAATGCAATGATTTACAGTATAAGATATTTTTAAATTTGTTATTTTTTTTCTTAATATTGTATTAACGCATTTTGTCAGTACATTATCGTTTTATGGTTATACATCAAATTGTTACACAGTTTAGTTTATTAAGTATAATCAATATTTTTTAAAAATTAATTATTTATAATTATATTAGTTTAGTTCACAAGTTAAATTTTTCATTAAAATTAATCGTATTAAAATTTATTTCTCATTTTTTATTGGGTTTGCTAAAGGTTTCATTTAGTTTGCAAAAAGATTCATTCGGTTTGCAAAAAGATTCATTTAGTTTGCAAAAAGTTTCATTTAGTTTGCAAAAAGTTTCATTTAGTTTGCAAAAAGTTTCATTTAGTTTGCAAAAAGGTTCATTCAGTTTGCAAAAAGATTCATTTGTTTGCATAAAGTTTCATTTCAAGTGTAAATGCTATATATTTTGAAAAAAATTCAAAAAATAAAATCGTATATATAATTCCTTTATATCTTTATTATTTTTTTAGAATTTCATTTAAATAGTTTTCATTAAAAGCAAAATTAATGCCTTGCAGTAAGACGACGTAATTTTGAATAGACGGTAATATTCGTGGTGATTTCATATTTTGAAAGAATGCAATTACCATTAATATTAGTCTGTTTAATATTTTGAAGTTTCTTGAAATCAATATTATATAACTCTATTTCATTACTTGTTGGAATATTTGGGTGTAATATACCTAATCTTGCTGATGCTATATTTTCTTGAATATGCTCAACTAATTCTTTTATTATGTTTAATTTGAATATTTGTTCTAAAAATAAACCTTCTGCTAATGCTTTTCTATTCCAAATTTCTATTTTATTTAACTCTTCTAAAATTGTTGTCCTGTCGTTTCTTATTATATTTTTTTATTAAATGAATGTTTTGTTAAAGTTATCATTAATTTTGACTTGTTGATTTGCATTTTCTATTAGATTATGATTATTTCTTTCATTTGCTAAGAGATAATTTTCTATATTTATTTTGTCATTATGATCCATAGTTCCGAACAACAGATTAAATGCATTTCCAACTATGTTTATTAGTCCTCTTTTATATCTATGTGGAATTATTGTTTTAATTTTACTTCTAATTTATTCGATTTCTTTATAAATAAAAATTTCTTTTTCTTTTACTCGTATATCTAAGGTTTTAAACTTTGATTGTAGTATGTTTATGATTTCTAATATTTCTTTTGGAATAATTATATGTAGTAAAATATCATATTTATTAACTATTTCCTCTTACATTTGTTTGATACAGTTTTCCTCATCTTCAAAGACTTTAGCTAAATGACTACATTTTATAAATTTTAAAGTGTTATCGTTTGAATACAGTTCCCTAATTTTCTGTTGCAATATGTTATATTGATGAGCAGTTATGTAATTTTAAAAATTTTTTTTCTTTTCAATACTTTTTAAGCGATATTCCATAATTGAGAACAAACTTCTCACTCGAAATTATTTTTTATTTCAATTCATTTTAAATGTTTAATTAACAATAACAACCTAATTGCATTATAAAAAAAATAAGAAAATGATCCTGTGTACAAACACAAAGCATCCAAAATTCTTAAAAAATATATATTTATATACTTAATAGGGTTTTGTTATTGTAAAATAATTTTAAACTTTAACTGCTTTAACAGTTTTTTAAAGACACATAAATTTGTAATATCACATATTAATCAAAATGTGTATGTACATACATAGTAGTAGAAATAGAATTTTCTTAATTCCGTAATTCTTGATGTAATTTACACCTTGCACTGTAACTGCTTGTTAAGTATTTAAATAAAAACAACAAGTATAAAAACAACAATTATTTTTCTCAGATATAGATACTTGAATTACCAGATCGTGTAATTATAAAGAAAAACAAAAAAGAACGATCATATTCATTATTATATAGTACCTACTTTATTTTTTATTTTAATTTTTTTAATTATATTTTGTACAAAATTTATAATTAATTAGGTGACTTACATTATTTCTATTTAGAAATTCAATAAATTGTAAACTCTTAAATTTAATAATTAAAAACATTAAAATAAACAAAATTAATTAAAAAATCTCTACGTAAATGTGTACATTTACACCGAATTTTATATTATTACATTCACGTGTGTTTACATATTTTATCGTATGAGGGTACATAATATACTTTTATGTTTTTATCTTAGAACTAATTTAAATCGCGTGTCAATATCCTATTGGTTTCATGTGATGTCTGTAGATACATGTTGGTGAATGTGGAGGTTGAAAATCTGTAATAAAACATGAATTAATATCAAGATAAAACTGAGTTTAATTTAATAAGGAAATAATCAATATATGGACAGATGGGACCAAACCATGCAGCACAATGCAGAATCCACTACCCTAATGAGAGGTAGGGACCCACACCAATACTACATGTTTAGTTCCCATCACACCAAACTCAATTGTTACCTTTATGCCCTACGGTGTTGCAAATATGTGTGCAAAAAGTAGTAGACAACACACGATCCTCCAATACATTACATTTGGGTATGTGGACGGTGGTAGAGGCTGCTGCCCTAGCTGGCTGGCACGTGCTAGCTCACCGGATACCGGATGGGGGGTGGGTATGCCTCTAACCATATCCCTTTGTATTATTGGCAGCATGAGGCGGCAGAAGGCTGGGATTCCTTCCCCGAAATGTCCCAAATAAATTACTCTTCCTAAAAAAAAGATGACAACTTGGTACACCTTTCCACCGCTAACTTGTAAATAGAAATTGGCCCCGCTCAAGGCCCCTTGTGCAGCTGTGGTTATCAGTTGCCCCAAAAAAAAATAAAAATATGCCCCTGGCAACTGATGCCAGTACTCACCCGCCTCTAAAAAATTAAAATTTAAAATTTACTATGAGAGGCTGCATGTCTCATAGTCCCAACCATTTCAAGCAAAAGAATATTGTACTAAGTCAAATAATTGGTCACATATTCATAGAAAGGGAGATAGAAGTCTGTGGGATGATGTGTGAGTAAAAGCCAAATTTTCAAGTTATCGAGTATACATTTTATTTATTAAAAAAGAAATCTTAATATATATTTACTTTTGTTATCCCCTGACGTTCTTCAATATCCATTTATATATTCATATACTACGTTTTCTATAGCAAATAGTCTATTTTCTATACATAAGCATATATAACATGTGGTTTATGTACAGAAGGTGAAAATTATATATATATCAGTTGTTATCTTTCGGCCTCTTGGTTGGTTTCTTATTGATCATATAGCTAAATTCAGTCATAGATGAGATGGAGTCTATTGATGAAGATGAGGCTGACATTTGAGTAGACTCAGGTTATGTTGAAGTCGAAAATGGTGAGACCGATGTTGACGAAACCACATTAGTTATAGAATATCTTGAATAATACATCGAAGTGGGGTCACCCAATGGAAACTTGTTCAATAATGAAGTCGTAGCATCGATCGTTCTGGTCGCTGTTGTCGTGATGGCAGAAATTTGTCGATTTGATGTAGAATTAGTTGTTGTTGACAGCTGTGGTATCTGGTCTCTAACTGTGTCCGCTTGCTGACGAATTCGTGAATGATGAGGCGAAATCAGATGTCTCATTTCATCAGCGGTCAGAATAATGGACTTAAGATAATTTGTGTTTGGCAGTACTTAACTGGATCGGTTTCGATTCAAAAAATAGAAAACAATTTAAAGATGAGTTGATTGATAAAATTAAATTTGAAGATTTGAGTAGAGCTTTTACCAAATCGCTTTTCAAAAGATTTAGTAATGAAGACAGTTTTTTCGACTGTTTAATTAACAATAAACCAATACTAAGAGAGCTGAAACTAGTTTCAGAATTAGAACAAAAAAATCTACCTTAAAATACTTTGAAATAAATTCTATGAATAAATAAAACATTCAAATTTTATAAAAAAACTTATTTTATTAGAAACAGATTGTTAAAAATTATTTGTACTAATAAAATGGTAGCATTTTGAAACAGATTGTTAATTAATTTTCACAATTTCATATTTAACATTTAATAATTTTGAAATAATAATGATATTAACTGTTTTTATCTATTAGTCATTTGTTTATTTATTTAGAATATTTGTTACTTCACTAAATGATGGAGAGTACATATTGATTTTGATATCATTATCAGTTACAGTAGATGTAACTTGCGTTATGTAGTTAAGTATTACAATATAACAGATGGTCAGAGCGACAAAAAAAAATGTTTTTATGTACCGCTAGAGGTATATAATTACAACCTAAAGGAATTTATGGTGTCACATACAAATATGCATTCACATTACAAATACTTAAAATAAATCTTATTTGCTAGATTACTGGTTGTTCAGAAAATAAACGAAACAATAATTCAGATGAACTTGTTGTTTATTTTAAACAAAATTCTATATCAATTTTCTATACGCTTTTTTAATTGATCGAATCCTGGCCTGCATTCTTTGTTAAACAAAATGGATCCTGTACAACTATCAGTGAATCCAGAATAATTGATTCAATGTATGTATCTCTCGTTGGAGAATTATTCTTTTTTTTAAAATAGTTTAAGAGCAGGTTATTCTGATTTTACTGATTTTGGGTGATTTGGGTACACGTTTTCTCAGCCATTTTTTATCTAATTTTTATGAAATATGTTTTAAATGAAAGCTCAATGGGTCTACAGTGAACTAAGTGGAACAAATTTTTCAAAAAGGTTTTAGTTTTTCCTGTACAGGATAATAAGGACGAGGCTTTCTTCAAATTTCAACGTGCTATGGTACACTTTTTCTCCGTAACTACACCATGTATTTTTCTAAAATTTTTGTCATACATCATTCAAAGGGTGTAGAGTGAACTAAGTGGAGCACTTTAGTGATTTTTGTCCTTATTAGTCCTGTAGAACGCTTTGAAGAGAGAAGGATTTTTACAAAAAATGTATAGATTTTAAATGTAATTTTTCATGGGTAGATGATTGCGTATTATACTGAAATTTTCATATAAGGTAATTCGAATGTTCTTTTTTCGATTTCGAAATAGAAAAATAAAAGTTTTTACATTATTTCAGAATAATTAGTAATATAAAATTCCTATTTTTCACAAAAATTTTGTCACAGATAATAAAAATGTTTTGCATAACTCTTGGCTCTAAATATATCAATTTTTCACCGATACGTTTATTCATTTTATATGAATAAAAATATTATATATGTGAGTGGTACATATTCAATAAACAACAAAAAAAATGTTTCCAATTGCCATCATACGATTGCCGAAAATAGAAGCAAAAATATAAATAAAAAAAACAAAAAAAAAACATGGCATAGCCAACATAGCAAAGCATTGCAAAGAAGCTACCTGCTATTATGATGTACAATATTGTATATTGTTTATAATGTGTATAATAAGCACTAAGAATAAAATAGCTGGAGTAAGGAGTAACCTAATGATATTTATATTGTATGAATATATGTATATGTTATATGTATATATAGTATATATATAGTATATATATAGTATATTCATTACATGATATACGCAATTATATACACAATAATGTTTATATCTTGTATTTCAAATATCATTTAAAAATTATCAATACAGGTTTGTAACTCGGTAATATGGTAGTATAATTTTGTTTGCAGGATAGTGTCCATATAGGTCCAGATAGGTCCAGGTATAATTATGTTATAATATAAGTATTTATACTATCATGATGTACAATATGTATTACAAAAAAAAAAAAACAACCATTTGTACAATACAATGATTTATCGTTGCGAATAAAGTAGTTAGAGTAACATAATGAATATTGTATATTGCATGAACATTTTTTGTACTGTATAGTGTATACATGTAGTTTTTCGAAAGTGTAATATAATTTTGTTTTCAATGATTATATGTACACTATGTTGTTTTGTTATGACGTGTACTTTTTTTTATGAAATTTTTTTTTTGCTTTTTCTGCCTTCAGTCCTCATATAATATTAAGAATTGAATTTTTTTTTTTTTTTTTTTTTTTAGTTGCGCATTTCATATACCCACAAAATTTACAAAACAAAATAAAAGAAAGTTAGTGTAAAATAAATGAAAAAAAAAATAACAACAGAAAGTAAACTAACACAACGATAAAAATATTTTTTGAATGTATTTGTTAGATATTTTCGTGGTGCGAGTTTTCAATTTTAATTTTTGATTTCAGGAGGACATGCTCTTAAGATTTTTTCATATTCTGGAAATGTAAACTTTTTATTTACGAAATCTTTACGATTTATCATTTCACCGAGATACGGTGATATTATTATATATATTTTGAAAAAAATTCAAAAAAAAAATCGTATAATAATTCTTTTATATATTTATTATTTTTTTAGAATTTCATTTAAGTAGTTTTCATTAAAAGCATAATTAATGCCTTGCAGTAAGACGACGTAATTTTGAATAGACGGTAATATTCGTGGTGATTTCATATTTTGAAAGAATGCAATTACCATTAATATTAGTCTGTTTAATATTTTGAAGTTTCTTGAAATCAATTTTATATAACTCTATTTCATTACTTGTTAGAATATTTGGGTGTAATATACCTAATCTTGCTGATGCTATATTTTCTTGAATATGCTCAACTAATTCTTTTATTATGTTTAATTTGAATATTTGTTCTAAAAATAAACCTTCTGCTAATGCTTTTCTATTACAAATTTCTATTTTATTTAACTCTTCTAAAATTTTTGTCCTGTCGTTTCTGTTTTGTTAAAGTTATCATTAATTTTGACTTGTTGATTTGCATTTTCTATTAGAATATGATTATTTCTTTCATTTGCTAAGAGATGATTTTCTATATTTATTTTGTCATTATGATCCATAGTTCCGAACAACAGATTAAATGCATTTCCAACTATGTTTATTAGTCCTCTTTTATATCTATGTGGAATTATTGTTTTAATTTTACTTTTAATTTATTCGATTTCTTTATAAATAAAAATTTCTTTTTCTTTTACTCGTATATCTAAGGTTTTAAACTTTGATTGTAGTATGTTTATGATTTCTAATATTTCTTTTGGAATAATTATATGTAGTAAAATATCATATTTATTAACTATTTCCTCTTATATTTGTTTGATACAGTTTTCCTCATCTTCAAAGACTTTAGCTAAATGACTACATTTTATAAATTTTAAAGTGTTATCGTTTGAATACAGTTCCCTAATTTTCTGTTGCAATATGTTATATTGATGATCAGTTATGTAATTGTAAAAATTTTTTTCTTTTCAATACTTTTTAAGCGATATTCCATAATTGAGAACAAACTTCTCACTCGAAATTATTTTTTATTTCAATTCATTTTAAATATTTAATTAACAATAACAACCTAATTGCATTATAAAAAAAATAAGAAAATGATCCTGTGTACAAACACAAAGCATCCAAAATTCTTACAAAAATATATTTATATACTTAATAGGGTTTTGTTATTGTAAAATAATTTTAAACTTTAACTGCTTTAACAGTTTTTTAAAGAAACATAAATTTTGTAATATCACATATTAATCAAAATGTATATGTACATAAATAGTAGTAGAAATAGAATTTTCTTAATTCCGTAACAGTTTTTTAAAGTAAAGCTGCGATTCCACTTATTGACAATTCGTCAAATATTTGACAAAGAAATGCCAAATATATGGCACGGGGAGTTTACACTACAGAACAATTTGACGTCAAAAAGTTTGACCAAGAGAGTGTCAAAGTAAATATATGGCATCATTATATGACGTTGGTTTACACTATTTGACATATTGCGTTAATTTTTTGTTTGACATCATAGTCGACATTTTAATATAATGTGTTACGACAGTCGTGAAGTGAATTAAAACGAATTTTGAATTAGATTATTTAATTTTATTTCATTTACAAATAATAATTTATAATTTTATTTCTGAATATTGTTTTTTTTAAATAAATCTGAATTATTTTATTAAACAATTTTATTAAATTTTTAAATTAAATCAGGAACAGTAATAAAATAATAGTATATAAATCCTTTTTCTATTCAATATTTTTCTTTACAAACACAATTAACACCAATTTGAACAAAAAAAAAATTCAATTTTATTAAAAAAAAATTCAATTTTATTAAAAAAATTCAATTTTATTACACAAAATTTTATTAAATTTTTAAATTAAATCAGGACAGTAGTAAAATAATATGTATATAAATCAAAATAAGTAGTATAAAGGCGGTAGAACTATGACGTTGTTTGACACTGTTTGACATCCAATTATCAAATATTTTATTTGACAAAATGTTTGATGTCAAATATGAAAACAGGAGTTTACACACAACAAAATATTTGACAACAAATATTTGATGCCATACTTGCCATACATCATTTTGACAATATTTGACAAGGGTTTACACGTCTATGACATCAAATATGGTCAAATATTTGACAAAGTGTCAATAAGTGGAATCGCAGCTTAACATAAATTTTGTAATATCACATATTAATCAAAATGTATATGTACATACATAGTAGTAGAAATAGAATTTTCTTAATTCCGTAATTCTTGATGTAATGTACACCTTGCACTGTAACTGCTTGTTAAGTATTTAACAGATAAAAACAACAATTATTTTTCTCAGATATAGATACTTGAATTACCGGATCATGTAATCATAAAGAAAAACAAAAAATAACGATCATATTCATTATTATATAGTACCTTCTCTATTTTTGATTTTAATTTTTTTAATTATATTTTGTACAAAATTTATAATTAATTAGGTGACTTACATTATTTCTATTTAGAAATTCAATAAATTGCAAACTTTTATCGCGTGTCAATATCCTATTATTTGAAAAAAACCAAAAATGAAAAAATATTTTAAATGAAATTTTAATTAATTGTTACATTTGTTATGTATAGGTGGTTTCATGTGATGTCTGTAGATACATGTTGGTGAATGTGGAGGTTGAAAATCTGTAATAAAACATGAATTAATATCAAGATAAAACTGAGTTTAATTTAATAAGGAAATAATCAATATATGGACAGATGGGACCAAACCATGCAGCACAATGCAGAATCCACTACCCTAATGAGAGGTAGGGACCCAGACCAATACTACATGTTTAGTTCCCATCACACCAAACTCAATTGCTACCTTTATGCCCTACGGTGTTGCAAATATGTGTGCAAAAAGTAGTAGACAACACACGATCCTCCAATACATTACATTTGGGTATGTGGACGGTGGTAGAGGCTGCTGCCCGAGCTGGCTGGCACGTGCTAGCTCACCGGATACCGGATGGGGGGTGGGTATGCCTCTAACCATATCCCTTTGTATTATTGGCAGCATGGGGCGGCAGAAGGCTGGGATTCCTTCCCCGAAATGTCCCAAATAAAGAACTCTTCCTAAAAAAAAAGATGACAACTTGGTACACCTTTCCACCGCTAACTTGTAAATAGAAATTGGCCCCGCTCAAGGCCCCTTGTGCAGCTGTAGTTATCAGTTGCCCCAAAAAAAATAAAAATATGCCCCTGGCAACTGATGCCAGTACTCACCCGCCTCTAAAAAATTAAAATTTAAAATTTACTATGAGAGGCTGCATGTCTCATAGTCCCAACCATTTCAAGCAAAAGAATATTGTACTAAGTCAAATAATTGGTCACATATTCATAGAAAGGGAGATAGAAGTCTGTGGGATGATGTGTGAGTAAAAGCCAAATTTTCAAGTTATCGAGTATACATTTTATTTATTAAAAAAGAAATCTTAATATATATTTACTTTTGTTATCCCCTGACGTTCTTCAATATCCATTTATATATTCATATACTACGTTTTCTATAGCAAATAGTCTATTTTCTATACATAAGCATATATAACATGTGGTTTATGTACAGAAGGTGAAAATTATATATATATCAGTTGTTATCTTTCGGCCTCTTGGTTGGTTTCTTATTGATCATATAGCTAAATTCAGCCATAGATGAGATGGAGTCTATTGATGAAGATGAGGCTGACATTTGAGTCGACTCAGGTTATGTTGAAGTCGAAAATGGTGAGACCGATGTTGACGAAACCACATTAGTTATAGAATATCTTGAATAATACATCGAAGTGGGGTCACCCAATGGAAACTTGTTCAATAATGAAGTCGTAGCATCGATCGTTCTGGTCGCTGTTGTCGTGATGGCAGAAATTTGTCGATTTGATGTAGAATTAGTTGTTGTTGAAAGCTGTGGTATCTGGTCTCTAACTGTGTCCGCTTGCTGACGAATTCGTGAATGATGAGGCGAAATCAGATGTCTCATTCTATCAGCGGTCAGAATAATGGACTGAAGATAATTTGTGTTTGGCAGTACTTAACTGGATCGGTTTCGATTCAAAAAATAGAAAACAATTTAAAGATGAGTTGATTGATAAAATTAAATTTGAAGATTTGAGTAGAGCTTTTACCAAATCGCTTTTCAAAAGATTTAGTAATGAAGACAGTTTTTTCGACTGTTTAATTAACAATAAACCAATACTAAGAGAGCTGAAACTAGTTTCAGAATTAGAACAAAAAAATCTACCTTAAAATACTTTGAAATAAATTCTATGAATAAATAAAACATTCAAATTTTATAAAAAAAAATAATTTTATTAGAAACAGATTGTTAAAAATTATTTGTACTAATAAAATGGTAGCACTTTGAAACAGATTGTTAATTAATTTTCACAATTTCATATTTAACATTTAATAATTTTGAAATAATAATGATATTAAAAGAGATTTTTCTTCGTTAAACAATACTCGGCCTGTCTCCTTCAAGATTTTATTAAAAACTAAAACTATTCTTCAAAATACAAAATTCCTTAAAACTACTTAAAACATCATCAATCTATTTCTACTTTATGTGTATATGCCCATTATGAACATAGCAGGCTAGATTTTATGACGGTCTACTTATTCCCAGTATTCGCACATGAAATTCCTATTTTATTACTTTATTAACTTATTATACGTCGGCATCATCAATTGGAAGATTTCTCTTTTTTTTTCTTACAGTTCGGCTTCGCTACAAAATCACACGTCCTCGTGTGTTGTTACATGTTGTATCTAATTTATTGAAAGAAAAAGAAAATATAAATTTTTTTTTTTTTTAGTGTACGTTACACAAGCTTATCATTTTTTTTTCTCACGTTATTTTTTTTTCATGAGCTTCATTTTCGGGATCACTACTACTATCTATCAATGTTTGATAGAGCTTTAATTTATCTGAGGGAGCAATTCCAATGTAAGATTTCTTGGATCTCGTTGATCCTGGCAAATCTTTTATGACATAACGGTCATTGTCAAGAATTTTCACTATTTCATATGGCCCTGCATATTTTGGTAGCAGTTTTCGACTGGATCCTTCGTTAGATCCTTTCGTTTTCTTGACAACAACATACTGTCCAATCGTATAAGATCGTGGTCTCGAACGTTTCGAGTCGTAATATTTTTTCTGAGCTCGTTGCTCCTTCTCTATGTGAAAACTCGCGTCTTTGCGAATTTCTTCTACACTCTGAACCTGAATATCTTCACAAACTTCATTACTTAGGAGGGCATCGTTTGCGCTTCGTGGAGTATATCCAAATAAGAGCTCGTAGGGACTTTTATTTGTCGTTTTATTAATAGTGCAATTTAAACCCCATCGTATGGAGCTTACACTTTTGTCCCACTTAGATTCATCTTCCGTTGAAGATGTTATTGCAGATAAGATAGTTCTGTTGTACCTTTCCGCTTGCCCATTGGCTCGAGGCGTAGCAGTTGCATTTAATATTCTTTTTATTCCAAGAGACTGACAATAACTTGTAAATCTATCACTTGTAAAGCAACTTCCCCGATCACAGACAATGCGTCGCGGTACACCGTACATATCTATGATCTCATCAAACATTTTGACGACTGGGGTTACTTTAGTATTAGGTACGGCTTTTAGGAAAACGAACTTGGTGAACCCATCAATCACTAGAAGTAAATGTGTATTTCGTTGCGTACTCTTCACAAAAGGCCCAAGATGGTCGACGTGTAAAGTATCGAAGGGTACTGACACTTTTTCAATTAAATTTAAAGACCCTGGCTGTTTGCCTGCTGGGTTCTTGTTATAAGTGCATGACATGCAGCATGAGATGTAACGTTTAACGTATTTCCTCATTGAAGGAAACCAATACTTCTTTTTGATGTATTCTAACGTCTTAATATCGGAAAAATGACCTACGTTATCGTGGTGACACATTACTATTTCTCTTCTACAAGTCTTAGGAACTACCCACCTATTGCCATTTTCAGTTTTTTTATAAACTCGATTTTTTTTAAAACGAAATTTTTATGTATATCTACTTCTTCTTTAGATTTGGGTGATCGCAGTAACACTTCTTGTAAATATCTACACTTATCATCTTTGAGTTGTACAGATAATATCCAATCATCCGTATCTAAATTTATAACCAAAACATCTATGTCCTCGACTAATTTATTACTTTCGATAGCATTTCTGCTAAGAGCATCTACATGTGACATTTTAATACCTGGTCGATATTCTACAGTAAAGTCGTACTCTTGGACTGTCAACCACCAACGCCCTATTCTAGGAACTAGATCCTTTTTCATAAAAGCAGTTCTTAATGCGTTGCAGTCTGATATAACTTTGAATTTTAACCCTATCAAATAAACTCTAAATTGTTTTAAAGAACACACTACAGCCAAAGTTTCTAGTTCATAAGAATGGTAACGTTGTTCTTCTTTAGTGGTTGTACGGCTAAAATAGGCCACAGGCTTTAATCTATTTTCTTGCTGTTGTTGCAAGAGTATTCCCCCTATACCCCATTTTGATGCATCCGTGTGCAATTCGGTATGCGCCGTAGGATCATACAATGCGAGAACAGGCCGTGAAATTAATTTTTCTTTTATACGAGAAAACGAATCTTCTTGTTCTGATCCCCAACAGAACTCAACATCCTTTTTCAATAAATTAGTCAATGGTTTGGCTAACAAAGCAAAATTATAAATATATTTCCTAAAGTAACTCGCCAATCCTAGAAACTGCCTTATTTCATGAACATTTCGAGGAGTCGGAAATCTTTCAACTGATTCTATTTTTGCCCTTCCTGGTTGAATACTTTGTAAACTTATTTCATGCCCCAGATAATCTATGCTTTTTTTAAAAAAATTACATTTATTTAATTTAAGAGTAAGCCCTGCTTTTTCAAATAATTTTAGAACACCCTTCAAATTTTTCAACCCCTCTTCAATAGTGCGGGATGGCAATAAAACATCGTCAAGGTAAGGCATAGCTGAAGTAAATCTTAGAGGACCTAATACAGTATTCATCATACGCTGGAATACTGCTGGTGCATTAGCTAAGCCAAAAGTCATTCTTAGAAATTCGTACTGCCCGTCTGGCGTAGCAAATGCAGTTTTCTCTACAGAATCCTCAGCTATCGGTATCTGATAATAACCACTCGTCAAGTCTAAACTCGTAAAATATGCGCAGTCCTTGAGTTTATCTATTTGATCATCGATTCTAGGTAGTGGGTACCGATCCTTTATTGTATTGGAATTCAATAACCGAAAATCGACGCACATTCTATATTCTCCACTTTTCTTTTTCACTAAAAGTATAGGGCTGGAAAATGGAGAATTAGATTCTCTTATTATTCCGTTTTCTAATAACTCATCTATCATATTCTGAACCAACAATCGTTCTGAAAATGGTAAACGATAGGGCTTTTGTGCTATCGTTTTGTCATTAATTAATTTTATTTTCATTTCCGTGACATCTGTTTTGCCTAATTCTTTCAAATTTTGAGCAAAACAATGTCGATAATTATTCAAAATCTGTAGCAACTTTTGCTTAAATTCAATACTTAACGAGCTATCAATTTGTGCTTCAATGTCTTTCATTGAAAATGGTTCTAAATTACAATCAGACAATATTAATGTACTTACCGCACTTTGCGATTTTGTTTCAATAACAACAGTACCTCTTGCCACTACATCTTTTGCTCTAATTTCCAGTGGTGAATCTGATGTATTAACAACGAGCACTGCACTATTCTGTGCAGCAACTAGACATCTAGGAATGAAGTGTTCATTATTTGGTCGCAATCGTCGTTGAAATTCGACATACACGTTAGAGTTGTTTCCGCTGATGACTTCTATAAATCCAGCATGATGTGATGGAATGACTGTTGACTCCTTCGCTCGTAAAGATGTCTTGCGTGGAGGCAAATCTTCGATTTGTGGAAGTGACGCCAATTCTTTGTTGAACAATCTTAATTTGTTATTCTGCGTTATCATTATCACATTTTCATGATTGATGAAAGTTTGTCCAATTATTACGGCCACGTTTTGTACTATATCTGGAACTACTAAAGCATTGACTCTAGCGTTAGCCAAATCAACCTCCAATTCTATTTCTACTTTTCCTAAAACTTTCGCTGATCCTCCACCATATCCATTTATAATGAGATTACATTGTTGAGCGTTTAAATTCAGAGTCTTTGTAACAGATTGTTTTATCATAATACCGCAACAACCGGTATCAATATATGCCTCAAATTTTTCATTGTTTATTTTACACTCAATAAAATAGCAATCATTATTTTTTAAGTTATTTAATGATACATTTAATACATTTTTATCACTTTTCTTTTCTCCACGAGTGCAGTTTTCTGTTTGATGTCCTAATCTATGGCATTTACGACATTCAACTTTTGGCTTAAAACATTTTTTTGAAATGTGTCCTTTTTGACCACAATTAAAACACTTTATCGCATTATTTTTCCAACTTTCACACTTAGAAAATGGTTTTGATGTAGTTATAGCGTTATTGCTTCGCTGCCTTTCATGCTTTTGCGTATCTAGTTTATGTTCATCGCACTTTTCATCAGTGATTGTCGACAAAAACTCACTATATAATGCTTCTGGTGTAGGATACCTTCCAGCTTTTGCATTTATTTTTAACGATGCATTTGTGAGTCCATCAATAACACAAGATACAGCGTCTTTACCTTCGATTTTGCATGCATTAATCAAATTCATCTTTTCGAAATAATATTCGGTCATACTTTCACTATGTAATTTTTTTCTATTGACCAGCTGACGTAGTGTAGTAGCAAAATCTTGGTGGTCTGGGAAAGATCGGATAATCAAATCTTTCCATTCAGACCAGTTCCGGTCATAAGAAGTTAAATTATCTTACCAGCTTTTAGCTAGTCCCGATAATCTGTTTTGTATGTGGTAAATAATGGTTTTTTCTTCCCATTCATTAATAACAGCTAGCTGATCAATTTTGTTGACCCATTTTTCTGCTGTTATATTCGGATTTCCTGGTGAAAATTCTGGAATACAGTCACTTCGTACCGTATACCGAACTAAATTTCTTTCTTTTTCGAATTTGCTGCCTGCTGAATCTTTATGCACTAATTTTTCAAGCAAACACTACAACCGCAGAATCCTTTCCTCTGTCCTATTCTTCGCAGGACTATTAGATCGCTCACGGTGGCGTTTTGAAACACTTTTTTCGCGAGTTCTGTAATCACTATCCCCTGACTCGATGCTTGGGGATCTTTTTCTACCACGATTTTCATAACCACGTCCCATTTTGAAATATATATAAACGTATATAAAAGAACAAACTCAATTACCAGTATACAATGTTTTGATACTTGATATATTTTTTTTTTTAACTAACTTGGCTTGTATAGTGCAAGTTATTTATCAATTCAAATCACTATAATCCACAAAAGTTTTTTTTTTTTGCAACTGTTCAATTCGATTTTATATAAAAAAAATAAACTTTTTTTTAAAAAAGAGAAATATTAATAAAATAACACGTTAAGGTAATTCCACCACTGCTCTAAAAGAGATTTTTCTTCGTTAAACAATACTCGACCTGTCTCCTTCAAGATTTTATTAAAAACTAAAACTATTCTTCAAAATACAAAATTCCTTAAAACTACTTAAAACATCATCAATCTATTTCTACTTTATGTGTATATGCCCATTATGAACATAGCAGGCTAGATTTTATGACGGTCTACTTATTCCCAGTATTCGCACATGAAATTCCTATTTTATTACTTTATTAACTTATTATACGTCGGCATCATCAATTGGAAGATTTCTCTTTCTTTTTTTTTTTTCTTACAATATTAACTGTTTTTATCTATTAGTCATTTGTTTATTTATTTAGAATATTTGTTACTTCACTAAATGATGGAGAGTACATATTGATTTTGATATCATTATCAGTTACAGTAGATGTAACTTGCGTTATGTAGTTAAGTATTACAATATAACAGATGGTCAGAGCGACAAAAAAAAATGTTTTTATGTACCGCTAGAGGTATATAATTACAACCTAAAGGAATTTATGGTGTCACATGCAAATATGCCTTCACATTACAAATACTTAAAATAAATCTTATTTGCTAGATTACTGGTTGTTCAGAAAATAAACGAAACAATAATTCAGATGAACTTGTTGTTTATTTTAAACAAAATTCTATATCAATTTTCTATACGCTTTTTTAATTGATCGAATCCTGGCCTGCATTCTTTGTTAAACAAAATGGATCCTGTACAACTATCAGTGAATCCAGAATAATTGATTCAATGTATGTATCTCTCGTTGGAGAATTATTCTTTTTTTTAAAATAGTTTAACATTTTTTCATATTCTGGAAATGTAAACTTTTTATTTACGAAATCTTTACGATTTATCATTTCACCGAGATACGGTAATATTATTATATACATTTTGAAAAAAATTCAAAAAAAAAATCGTATAATAATTCTTTTATATATATTTATTATTTTTTTAGAATTTCATTTAAGTAGTTTTCATTAAAAGCAAAATTAATGCCTTGCAGTAAGCCAGTGTTGTGCAATTACGCAAAATTTAACAAAGTCTACGTTCAAACGTAGACAATAGTGTAAACAATTACTTTGTGGGTAGACAACGTACACTTTGAGTAGATAATGTAGACTTTGGGTAATATATGTAGACAATACATAAAGTATTGTTATCATCTGTCAAAAATATTTTATCTTTCTAGTGTGTACAGTTTATGGTATACTGAGTTGTATTAAATTATTATAAAATAAGTTGTAATACTTATATTTTCATTTATAATACACATTATTGTGAAAAAGAAAAAAAAATGTCCGGACGACCAAAAAATGAAAATTTTGAAAAATTAGGATTTATCCTAATAAAAGTGAATAATAAATACGCTGCTGTTTGCAAAATATGCAAAAAGGAATTGCAGAACACTGCTGCGACTCGGTTAAGAGCACACAGGTATGAATACTGTATTATATTATATGAATTTTGCATGCAAATACATTTTATTTGATAAATAACAATTTGCAAAAAAATGTGTTCAATTAATTTTTTAGATATGTATGTGGAGAAAGAAAAATCCCAACCAGTGAGGATAATAGCCAACAATCCGATGACGATATTATATTACTTGTAAATATGGATACTGAGGAAATTGGAAATAATGTTGTAAGGATTTTTTTTAATTTTCCTTAAATTTAATTCCAAAGGGCATTGAAAATATTTAAATTCCAGGTTTTAAGTACATGCAAACCGTTAGAACTACCAAGACATCAAATTCAACAACAATGTAACACCTCAGTTGTTAATTCGAATGTATGTAACTAAAGATTTAGAAAGTGCATAATTATTACAAATTGTGTACATTTTCTTTTTATTTTTATATTTTACATTATTTTCCGTCTTTAGAATATGGACATTTCATTCTCAAGTGAAGCTGAAGATAATGAAAACACAGTACATGACGTTGCAACTGTAACGGCAGCAAGGTCATTAAACTATGCTTCATCATTATCTATTATACCATCATCGTCAAGTTCTAGTGTCTTACACAGTTCATGTTCCTCAGAAAAATGCATTATGGATTCTACGACAAAATTGACTAAAAAAAAGAATAAACTTATTTCAAATTATGTAGACCAACTATCAGCAAACGATGTATCAGATATCACATCCGCACTGGGAAATTTCGTATTTGGTTGCAATTTGTCCTTTAGAACCATGGAATCTATTCATTTCAAAAATTTTATTACTAAAATTCGACCAGCATATGTAAGTAAAATACCTGATAGAAAGATATTGTCAACAACACTCCTTGATAAAGCTTATAGGAACTGCATTAAAAAAGCCAAGGAAACGATGAAAGCCAAGTCTGTTTTACTAATTGACGGATGGAAAAATTCCTCCACAAACTCTAAAATAGTAGTTTCCATGATACATAATGCCAGTGGTGGTAATCAAGCATTTTTAGACGCCTGGGATTGTACAGGTGAATCAGAAACTGCAGAAAAATTATCAGAGATTGTAGTTGAATCATTAGATAAGGCTAAAGATCTTTATAGCACTGATGTTTATGCAGTTGTTTCCGATAATGCCAGCACAATGATTAAAATGGGTCGTATTGTTAAGCATGTCGTCTGGCATACCACTTGCAACAGTCATATCGGCAATCTATTAGCTAAAGATATTCTGAATAAAACATTAACAGAACAAGTCAATTCTGTATTAAAGGAATATAAACAGGCAGATTTCGAACATTTAATAATTGAAAAAGGTGGACATCGAATTAAACTGCCCTGTGATACTCGTTGGTGTTCTTATAGAGATGCATACAAGTCTTTAATTTTTAACATAGAATATATGAGAATTTTAGCGGCAGAAAAAAACTGTAAAAAGGTAAAACAAAATGTAACAAAATTAATTTTTGATGATGAATTTATAGAACAAGTAAAAGAATACATTGAACTTCTCGATCCAATATGTAATCTAATCAACATTTCTCAAAAATCAGATTCTTCGATTGCAGATGCTGTTAATCTGTGGCTTAATTTAATATTACCAGAAAAGTATAAACAGCAGTTCAGAGAAAATTTGGAAATGAGAAAAAAAATGGCTTTCAATGAATACGCACTTGTCGCATATTATCTCCATCCGTTTTATGATAACGAAATTCTCACAAATCAACAAAACAATACAATAAATGCATTTTTGTTTAAGTTTCTTGACGGTGAAGGAATTGAAGAATGGGACAGTTTCAGGAATCGTTCCGGACTTTTCCAGCTGTTATATCAAAAGGAAATTAAAAAACCACTAGTATTCTGGAATATGGCAGGCACGAGTTATCCTCAGCTTTCTGAATTGGCAGTAAAATTATTACAAATACCAGCTTCCACAGCACAATTAGAAAGAGCCTTTTCCAACTGGTCGCAAATACATCCACCAATCAGAAATCGATTGTCATTTGAAAAATCGAAAAAGCTTTTACATGTGTATTACTCTTTAAGAATGTCTGAATCCGAAGAAATGAATAGCGATTTTGATTTCGATGATAATTACTTTCAATTATAAAGAACAAAATATGTACCAATTTTATTTAATTAATTCAATAAAAATTAAATATTAAAAAACGCATTATTTTTCATATCAATTTTTTTGCTTTTTTTCTTCCAACTTAATTGAAGGGACTATATTAAAATATTTGCAGTAATTGACAGCAATTGTTTACATTGTCTACGTGTCATGTAGACAATAGTTTATAGTCTACATGTTATTGTCTACACGTCAACAAATACGTAGATTACATTATGTAGATTACCTCGTCCAACACTGAGTAAGACGACGTAATTTTGAATAGACGGTAATATTCGTGGTGATTTCATATTTTGAAAGAATGCAATTACCATTAATATTAGTCTGTTTAATATTTTGAAGTTTCTTGAAATCAATATTATATAACTCTATTTCATTACTTGTTAGAATATTTGAGTGTAATATACCTAATCTTGCTGATGCTATATTTTCTTGAATATGCTCAACTAATTCTTTTATTATGTTTAATTTGAATATTTGTTCTAAAAATAAACCTTCTGCTAATGCTTTTCTATTCCAAATTTCTATTTTATTTAACTCTTCTAAAATTTTTGTCCTGTCGTTTCTGTTTTGTTAAAGTTATCATTAATTTTGACTTGTTGATTTGCATTTTCTATTAGATTATGATTATTTCTTTCATTTGCTAAGAGATGATTTTCTATATTTATTTTGTCATTATCATCCATAGTTCCGAACAACAGATTAAATGCATTTCCAACTATGTTTATTAGTCCTCTTTTATATCTATGTGGAATTATTGTTTTAATTTTACTTTTAATTTATTCGATTTCTTTATAAATAAAAATTTCTTTTTCTTTTACTCGTATATCTAAGGTTTTAAACTTTGATTGTAGTATGTTTATGATTTCTAATATTTCTTTTGGAATAATTATATGTAGTAAAATATCATATTTATTAACTATTTCCTCTTATATTTGTTTGAAACAGTTTTCCTCATCTTCAAAGACTTTAGCTAAATGACTAAATTTTATAAATTTTAAAGTGTTATCGTTTGAATACAGTTCCCTAACTTTTTGTTGTAATATGTTATATTGATGATCAGTTATATAATTGTAAAAATTTTTTTCTTTTCAATACTTTTTAAGGGATATTCCATAATTGAGAACAAACTTCTCACTCGAAATTATTTTTTATTTCAATTCATTTTAAATGTTTAATTAACAATAACAACCTAATTGCATTATAAAAAAAATAAGAAAATGATCCTGTGTACAAACACAAAGCATCCAAAATTCTTACAAAAATATATTTATATACTTAATAGGGTTTTGTTATTGTAAAATAATTTTAAACTTTAACTGCTTTAACAGTTTTTTAAAGAAAAATAAATTTGTAATATCACATATTAATCAAAATGTATATGTACATACATAGTAGTAGAAATAGAATTTTCTTAATTCCGTAATTCTTGATGTAATTTACACCTTGCACTGTAACTGCTTGTTAAGTATTTAACAGATAAAAACAACAATTATTTTTGTCAGATATAGATACTTGAATTACCAGATCGTGTAATCATAAAGAAAAAAAAAAAAATAACGATCATATTCATTATTATATAGTACCTACTTTATTTTTTATTTTAATTTTTTTAATTATATTTTGTACAAAATTTATAATTAATTAGGTGACTTACATTATTTCTATTTAGAAATTCAATAAATTGCAAACTCTTATCGGGTGTCAATATCCTATTATTTGAAAAAAACCAAAAATGAAAAAATATTTTAAATGAAATTTTAATTAATTGTTACATTTGTTATGTATAGGTGGTTTCATGTGATGTCTGTAGATACATGTTGGTGAATGTGGAGGTTGAAAATCTGTAATAAAACATGAATTAATATCAAGATAAAATTGAGTTTAATTTAATAAGGAAATAATCAATATATAGACAGATGGGACCAAACCATGCAGAATCCACTACCCTAATGAGAGGTAGGGACCCACACCAATACTACATGTTTAGTTCCCATCACACCAAACTCAATTGCTACCTTTATGCCCTACGGTGTTGCAAATATGTGTGCAAAAAGTAGTAGACAACACACGATCCTCTAATACATTACATTTGGGTATGTGGTCGTTGGTAGAGGCTGCTGCCCGAGCTGGCTGGCACGTGCTAGCTCACCGGATACCGTATGGGGGGTGGGTATGCCTCTAACCATACCCCTTTGTATTATTGGCAGCATGGGGCGGCAGAAGGCTGGGATTCCTTCCCCGAAAGGTCCCAAATAAAGAACTCTTCCTAAACAAAAAGATGACAACTTGGTACACCTTTCCACCGCTAACGTGTAAATAGAAATTGGCCCCTTGTGCAGCTGTGGTTATCAGTAGCCCCAAAAAAAAAAAAATATGCCCCTGGCAACTGATGCCCCTACTCACCCGCCTCTAAAAAAATTAAAATTTAAAATTTACTATAAAAGGCTGCATGTCTCATAGTCCCAACCATTTCAAGCAAAAGAATAATGTACTAAGTCAAATAATTGGTCACATATTCATAGAAAGGGAGAGAGAAGTCTGTGGGATGATGTGTGAGTAAAAGCCAAATTTTCAAGTTATCGAGTATACATTTTATTTATTAAAAAAGAAATCTTAATATATATTTACTTTTGTTATCCCCCGACGTTCTTCAATATCCATTTATATATTCATATACTACGTTTTCTATAGCAAATAGTCTATTTTCTATACATAAGCATATATAACATGTGGTTTATGTACAGAGGTGAAAATTATATACATATCAGTTGTTATCTTTCGGCCTCTTGGTTGGTTTCTTATTGATCATATAGCTAAATTCAGCCATAGATGAGATGGAGTCTATTGATGAAGATGAGGCTGACATTTGAGTAGACTCAGGTTATGTTGAAGTCGAAAATGGTGAGACCGATGTTGACGAAACCACATTAGTTATAGAATATCTTGAATAATACATCGAAGTGGGGTCACCCAATGGAAACTTGTTCAATAATGAAGTCGTAGCATCGATCGTTCTGGTCGCTGTTGTCGTGATGGCAGAAATTTGTCGATTTGATGTAGAATTAGTTGTTGTTGACAGCTGTGGTATCTGGTCTCTAACTGTGTCCGCTTGCTGACGAATTCGTGAATGATGAGGCGAAATCAGATGTCTCATTTCATCAGCGTTCAGAATAATGAACTGAAGATAATTTGTGTTTGGCAGTACTTAACTGGATCGGTTTCGATTCAAAAAATAGAAAACAATTTAAAGATGAGTTGATTGATAAAATTAAATTTGAAGATTTGAGTAGAGCTTTTACCAAATCGCTTTTCAAAAGCTTTAGTAATGAAGACAGTTTTTTCGACTGTTTAATTAACAATAAACCAATACTAAGAGAGCTGAAACTAGTTTCAGAATTAGAACAAAAAAATCTACCTTAAAATACTTTGAAATAAATTCTATGAATAAATAAAACATTCAAATTTTATAAAAAAACTAATTTTATTAGAAACAGATTGTTAAAAATTATTTGTACTAATAAAATGGTAGCATTTTGAAACAGATTGTTGATTAATTTTCACAATTTCATATTTAACATTTAATAATTTTGAAATAATAATGAT
Source organism: Villa cingulata (assembly GCA_951394055.1). NCBI lineage: Eukaryota > Metazoa > Arthropoda > Insecta > Diptera > Bombyliidae > Villa > Villa cingulata. The sequence goes on along the minus strand of OX596020.1, from coordinate 29,374,784 downwards.
ATTAACTGTTTTTAACTATTAGTCATTTGTTTATTTATTTAGAATATTTGTTACTTCACTAAATGATGGAGAGTACATATTGATTTTGATATCATTATCAGTTACAGTAGATGTAACTTGCGTTATGTAGTTAAGTATTACTATATAACAGATGGTCAGAGCGACAAAAAAAAATGTTTTTATGTACCGCTAGAGGCATACATATATAATTACAACCTAAAGGAATTTATGGTGTCACATACAAATATGCCTTCACATTACAAATACTTAAATTTAATCTTATTTGCTAGATTACTGGTTGTTCAGAAAATAAACGAAACAATAATTCAGATGAACTTGTTGTTTATTTTAAACAAAATTCTATATCAATTTTCTATACGCTTTTTTAATTGATCGAATCCTGGCCTGCATTCTTTGTTAAACAAAATGGATCCTGTACAACTATCAGTGAATCCAGAATAATTGATTCAATGTATGTATCTCTCGTTGGAGAATTATTCTTGTTTTTAAAATATTTTAACATTTTTTCATATTCTGGAAATGTAAACTTTTTATTTACGAAATCTTTACGATTTATCATTTCACCGAGATACGGTGATATTATTATATATATTTTGAAGAAAATTCAAAAAAAAAATCGTATAATAATTCTTTTATATATTTATTATATTTTTAGAATTTCATTTAAGTAGTTTTCATTAAAAGCAAAATTAATGCCTTGCAGTAAGACGACGTAATTTTGAATAGACGGTAATATTCGTTGTGATTTCATATTTTGAAAGAATGCAATTACCATTAATATTAGTCTGTTTAATATTTTGAAGTTTCTTGAAATCAATATTATATAACTCTATTTCATTACTTGTTAGAATATTTGGGTGTAATATACCTAATCTTGCTGATGCTATATTTTCTTGAATATGCTCAACTAATTCTTTTATTATGTTTAATTTGAATATTTGTTCTAAAAATAAACCTTCTGCTAATGCTTTTCTATTCCAAATTTCTATTTTATTTAACTCTTCTAAAATTTTTGTCCTGTCGTTTCTGTTTTGTTAAAGTTATCATTAATTTTGACTTGTTGATTTGCATTTTCTATTAGATTATGATTATTTCTTTCATTTGCTAAGAGATGATTTTCTATATTTATTTTGTCATTATCATCCATAGTTCCGAACAACAGATTAAATGCATTTCCAACTATGTTTATTAGTCCTCTTTTATATCTATGTGGAATTATAGTTTTAATTTTACTTTTAATTTATTCGATTTCTTTATAAATAAAAATTTCTTTTTCTTTTACTTGTATATCTAAGGTTTTAAACTTTGATTGTAGTATGTTTATGATTTCTAATATTTCTTTTGGAATAATTATATGTAGTAAAATATCATATTTATTAACTATTTCCTCTTATATTTGTTTGATACAGTTTTCCTCATCTTCAAAGACTTTAGCTAAATGACTACATTTTATAAATTTTAAAGTGTTATCGTTTGAATACAGTTCCCTAATTTTTTGTTGTAATATGTTATATTGATGATCAGTTATGTAATTGTAAAAATTTTTTTCTTTTTAATACTTTTTAAGGGATATTCCATAGTTGAGAACAAACTTCTCACTCGAAATTATTTTTTATTTCAATTCATTTTAAATGTTTAATTAACAATAACAACCTAATTGCATTATAAAAAAAATAAGAAAATGTTCCTGTGTACAAACACAAAGCATCCAAAATTCTTAAAAAATATATATTTATATACTTAATAGGGTTTTGTTATTGTAAAATAATTTTAAACTTTAACTGCTTTAACAGTTTTTTAAAGAAACATAAATTTGTAATATCACATATTAATCAAAATGTGTATGTACATACATAGTAGTAGAAATAGAATTTTCTTAATTCCGTAATTCTTGATGTAATTTACACCTTGCACTGTAACTGCTTGTTAAATATTTAACAGATAAAAACAACAATTATTTTTGTCAGATATAGATACTTGAATTACCAGATCGTGTAATCATAAAGAAAAACAAAAAAGAACGATCATATTCATTATTATATAGTACCTACTTTATTTTTTATTTTAATTTTTTTAATTATATTTTGTACAAAATTTATAATTAATTAGGTGACTTACATCATTTTTATTTAGAAATTCAATAAATTGTAAACTCTTAAATTTAATAATTAAAATCTTTAAAATAAACAAAATTAATTAAAAAATCTCTACGTAATTGTGTACATTTACACCGAATTTTATATTATTACATTCACGTGTGTTTACATACATATTTTATCGTATGAGGGTACATAATATACTTTTATGTTTTTATCTTAAAACTAATTTAAATCGCGTGTCAATATCCTATTATTTGAAAAACACCAAAAATGAAAAAATATTTTAAATGAAATTTTAATTAATTGTTACATTTGTTATGTATAGGTGGTTTCATGTGATGTCTGTAGATACATGTTGGTGAATGTGGAGGTTGAAAATCTATAATAAAACATGAATTAATATCAAGATAAAACTGAGTTTAATTTAATAAGGAAATAATCAATATATGGACAGATGGGACCAAACCATGCAGCACAATGCAGAATCCACTACCTCAATGAGAGGTAGGGACCCACACCAATACTACATGTTTAGTTCCCATTACACCAAACTCAGTTGCTACCTTTATGCCCTACGGTGTTGCAAAAATGTGTGCAAAAAGTAGTAGACAACACACGATCCTCCAATACATTACATTTGGGTATGTGGTCGGTGGTAGAGGCTGCTGCCCGAGCTGGCTGGCACGTGCTAGCTCACCGGATACCGGATGGGGGGTGGGTATGCCTCTAACCATACCCCTTTGTATTATTGGCAGCATGGGGCGGCAGAAGGCTGGGATTCCTTCCCCGAAAGGTCCCAAATAAAGAACTCTTCCTAAACAAAAAGATGACAACTTGGTACACCTTTCCACCGCTAACGTGTAAATAGAAATTGGCCCCGCTCAAGGCCCCTTGTGCAGCTGTGGTTATCAGTTGCCCAAAAAAAAAATAAAAATATGCCCCTGGCAACTGATGATAAGAGAATACGCGATTGTAATCCAATTTACAACTTTTCCGATCCCCAAATTTTGTTTTTAAATGATTTTATTAAGTGGCTTGACACATGGTGTCAGTCTGAAAATAATATTGCCACACTAACCACGGATACCTATCAGGCTATAGTTCTTACAACATCGACTCTAATTGAACTGTCGAAATTCGCGTTTGAAAAATTAAAAATGAAATATATTTTACTCGGAAATCTGCAAACGGATGATTTGGAAGGCCGATTCCGACTTTATCGTTCCTTGGCAGGGTGTAATTCTTTTTCAGAATTAGTAGAATCGGAAAAAAAATTCAAATTCATAATGTATTTGCACATAATAAAAAAGATTTTATAAAACTTTCAAAAGAAAACGGTGAAAATTGCCTTTTCGAAAATATCGACACATCGGACTTGAAAGAAATTTTTGATTCGTTGTACATATTTAGAAAATTTGGAGGTAGATTCTACCGCTAATGTATACGCATACGGATAGGCGTCACATTCAGTTGGGAAAAAGATTTCTTGTTCGTCTTGTCGATCAATTCCAAGGCGAATATTTTGAACTTTTACAACGAGGAGGTTTGTCTATTCCGACGGTCTCAGTTAAAGTTTTTGGAAATCATATGTGCGCTTTATTTCAGGAAATTACGCGGAACGAAAGTTTATATTCTAAATTTTTCGGTAGAAAAAATCAAATAGGTGTTTTGTGTAAATTAACAATAGAATCGTGTTTATCGGGTAATTTTTATATCGATTTTGATATCTCTTGTCCTTGCGGTTTGACCAGCTATGAAATTTATTCTAGAATATGTTTCAAACTGGCAAATATTTTACTAAATAATTTCGTTAAATCCGAAAATGATAAAATATCTTCAACAAATACGAGAAAATTAAGAAATTTTTTGACTTGAATTTTTACATTTTTTTCTGTTATTTAAATTTTATTTTCGTTATATTTTTTCCATTATTTTTGTTCTTTGTTATATGTTTTCCATTAATTTTTGTTGTTTTTGTTATATTTTTCCAATGTTGATTTTCATTTTTGTTTTTTTTTTATTTAATTATTTAATAATTTATATATATAATACTAAATTTTAATAATTTATATATATAATACTAAATTTTAATAATTTATGCATATAAACAAAGAAAAATTAAAAATTAAAAAAATATATATAAAATGTTAAAATTAAATTATTTTTGATTATTTTTTTTTATTTATTTGAAAATTTTTTATATTATAAAATTTATATAAAACCCATGATACTTCTAACACGCGGAGTTTTTAGCTTAAATATAGAATTTCAGAAGTAATATCATTCTTAATATTTTGATTGCATTTATTCTCAAACAGTTTTGTTTTAATCAACTATGTATATTAATGATTAATATTCATTAATAAAATTCAATTACACTCTAGTAGTTCAATCCTGATTTCATCTCCCAATAATATGATCAAAACCATCAGCAATTCTAAAATAAGGAAATTCCAATAAGTGAATTGATTTGCAGTGATATTTGGATCTAAAATAAAAAAGACACAAATTTTTATGAATGATGATAGCTCTCGAATCCCAGCCAATACTGTTTTTGTTCGCTGAAATCTTGCTTTATATTATAAAGAACTGATAAATCTCTACGTAATTATTGACATTGATTTTTACTTAAATATTCTTTACAGCACAAAAGGAAATTGATTAAAATAGAAACAAAAGAAAATATCAACATTTTTCTGTTGTGAAATAACTTCATTTAAAATCAACCAATTCTATATTATTTCAGTTTCAGAAGCCCTTATTTCAGATTTCAGAAAGCACTACAAATTACGAAAAATTCCGATATTTAGGATTATGCATAAAGTAAATGCATACGTTTTAACAAATTGAATGTATGTATTAATAAAATGTATATTTATTTATGGATTTAAATTATTGTAATTTGTAAAAAAATTATTAAGAAAAAATAAATAAAATAAATAAATAAAACAATTTTATGAACGAAACATGAGAATTTATGTATTTTATTTTACACCAAATAAATAATAATAATACTAATAATATATTTCTTCACAGCTCAGACTAAGTAGTCAAGAAATGTAAACAAAAAAATTCCCGACTACTTAGGCCTTTGAATGTGTGTGTAAGAAAAATTTTTTCATGGCTTCTCTCTGTAAGAGAGAGAGATTCTTTCGGAGGTTTTGCTTTATTTCATTGTACTTCAGTATATACATAATTAAAAATATAATAACTCAACTCAAAAAATTTATATATCTTAAAAATCATGTGAATCACATTTCATATCAGTAATATATAAAAAATATATTTCAAATCATCTATGTTAATATATCTAAATGAGTTAATATACAATTCATTAATAGTAATATAATTTATAATCATGTATACAAATAAGATAAATTTGTTTTTTTAGCTAAAAATAATTGAGAAATATTAATATAACCTAATATTTATTTAATTATTATCTAGCTAAAAAAACAAATTTATCTTATGTATTTGTATACATGATTATAAATTATATTATTATTAATGAATTGTATATTAACTCATTTGGATATATTAACATAGATCATTTTTTATATATAACTGGTTTGATATAATTATGATTCTCATGATTTATAAGATATATAAATTTTTTGAAATATGTACTACAAGTTATCTCTATTTAAAAGACAGAAAAACAAACAAAACAGAGCAATAAAAAGGGAAAAATTTATTCTTTTTTTCAAAACAAAAACCTTTTAATTCTTTTTTTGCATAGCTTGGGCTAGTGATTGCATGCCTTCGCCAATTTGCGTTAAAGCACACGCTAATTTGTTTTGAGTGCCGAGGAATTGTTCATTAAATTTTGTGCACTTTGTTCCCTCTGCGTCATTATTTTAATAATGTCCTCATAAATTTTTTCAGCCGACATTTTGGACCTATTTGAAGAAATTCGATGAATGGCTGATGTTTGTGAATAAGATGGAAATGCAACCTGTGACGGTGATGGAGAATTAACTTGCTGTGATGAAGAAGCTATAGGTGATGAAAATGTACTTGGTTCTTCGAAAACCAAGCTTACCTCCATTTCAGTATCAGTACTTGTCTGTAGAAATATCAAGTATGTATATGTTATGTTATACTATATTTACATATAACCATAGACAATAGAACACATACACAATGTACACAATGAAAAACTAGCATTTTATTTTCTGCTGATACCCAATGTCAGATATAAAAATATACATTTTACCTATAATCTCTTCCACTGCGACTGGTTACTAATCAATGGTTGAATGTTACGTGAAGTAACAAAGATGAACTTGTTATACTTGATATTGGGTATCAATAGAAAATAAAATGCAGATTTTTCACTATATCCATCTATTAGTTTTGTTGTCTGTGATATAAAGTATATCACTCACGTCCAAACCAATTCCCGGGCAACCATCCGTGAAGGAACTTTGTTTGCCTATATAGGAATATGAAGATATTCCACAATTTTCAACTTTCTTCGAAGATATTCAAAGATGTTTTTCAATCTTTATCGATATCTTCGTTCCGCTTTAAAGCAAATAATTGTCAACGATGTTATTATATCGACCTTTATAGATACATGACGTGGATTACAGAAGTACATAGTTTGATATCGACAGATAACGATAAACTTAGTTATCAAACAATAAAGAAATATTCTTCAAAGTTCTTTATCGATTTGTATATGTGAATCGTTAAATATGGTTAAAGTATTATATTAAAGGTTTTTACTAAAATTCAATATCGATCGATATTGTCTCATAACTAAAAATAGCCAAATCACAAATTGATAATGACGAGTAACGATAAATTTCGTTCTCGATAACAATAAAAAAAAATTGTTATAGCGCTATTAATTCGTACAGATGAAAGGATAAATATGATTACAGTTAAATTTTAAATGTTCATTATCGACATTTCTATAAATTTAATGCAGGTGGCTGACTGTTATAAACTGACAGTGTATAAATTTGTTTCATACTAAATTCATACATAGGTACGTATCCATATATCTAATTTATTCTGTATTTACTTTGTTGTTAACTGTTAAATACAAATTTGTTATTATAGCAAGTATAAACATTATAAAGCAACTTCATAAAAAATATACTTAGTTTTAATTAAATGATTGAGTTTGAGTTGTCAAGTCAACATTATACATATTACGAGTATTAAACAATTGAATCGTCAAAAAGTGATATCTTTTATATATATTCAAGTGAGGTTTTATAACACACATATAATTAGTTTTTAATTTGATTTTTATGATGTTCCAAATTTACGAATTTTTGAAAAATCATGAAATAGCTGTTATACCAATTAAGTGGGTTATTAATAACACAGTAAGTATATACAGTGCAGTGAAAAAATTCTAGAACAAACATAATTTCTCTCAAAAATTATTTAATATGGAGACTTATTTCTTTTTAATTATCCTTTTATCATACTGAAAATATTTTTCACAATGTTTAGTAACAAAATCATAAGAAAAAACTGGAAAATTTAAAACAATATTAAAAATAAAACCATAAAAACCAAAACATTCTCCTCAAATGCTGTGAAAAAGTTTTGGAACATTTCATACAATTTTAATAAAATATTAATAACAAAATCACCTAAAATGAAACAAGATTCTGGCTTTAAATAAAAAAAGAATCGTGCAAAAAATAAGGGAATAATATAATAACGAAGTGCACTCATCAACAATGATAAAAAACGGACACAAATAAAATTAAACACGTGTGACTACTTGTTTCGAATAGCACGTAGAATACCATCTTTGAGTGATAAAAATAGAAAGAAACGTTTTAATAGTTTAAGGACCGAAAAATTGCTTTTCGACTAGAGGAGATTTAATTTAGAAGTGATAGTAAGTAAGAAAAAAATGGAGAACAGTCAGTATGTAGTCAAATTGCAAAGTTTTAGTTGTACCGTCAAAAATGATAAAAATTATGCAATGATATGAAGTGCAATGAAATATAATGTAGCCCTAGTTATTTGAAATTTGCCCAATTTTTTTTCGATTGTTATTGAGTGTACACATCTTTGTTATGAAATTCCTTTATTTTTCGCATGATTTTTTTTTACATAAAACCCAGGATATTGCTTCATTTTAGGTGATTTTGTTATTAATATTTAATTATTATTATTATTATTATTTATTATGGGTGTGAGGACAGTAAACTGCCTCACCCCCGCCCACACCATGACCCACCAGGGCCTTTTGGCGATCACTTATTACTAATTACAAAAACGTGCTTAAACTAAATTTTTCTGTGTCACCATTTGTGTTTGGTGTGTGGCCACGCTATCCCCTCTTCCACCACTATTGTAGTGGGAGAGACGGTAGCAGCTTCACAAATTCACACCTACGGTGCACAGGCTCTTATATCTATCGTTAGTATCAAACCTTGCTTACAACTATTGTTAGTACTTAGGTGTAGTAACCCCTTAAATGAAGGGGTCCAAAAATTCTTACAATGTAATCATTGTATGCGGCCTCGGCCACGCCATCACTCCATCCACTAACTGTAGTGTGAAAAGTGATGTCGGCACCTCTGTCGCACACAGTTTTCATATACAATTTGTCAATTTTTCAGTACAATTGTCATTTGGGTCGAATTATGTCTTGCTCTTATAATTTGTCTGTCAGTCTGTACTGTGTCAGTATTGTAAATAGAGTGGAGTTTGCACCCTGTGAAGGATCCAGCAACTCCTCCCTATTTACGTCTTGTTGTCCTAGGACTGCCAGACTGGATGTAACAGCCGGGCAGTCCATTAACAGTCTTGTCGCGTTCGTGTGTAAGGCGTTTCTACAACAAGGGCAGATTGACCCAACTTCTCTGTTTGTTGAGAAGGGATGCGTCAATCTCGTGTGCCCCGTCCGCAATCTTAACAGCGAGGTCTGACGAGCTCTACTCAACGCAGGGTTGAATTTTGGAGCTCTGAGATCACGGTTGATCTCCCAGTAATCCCGCGCAGTGTCTGAACCAATATCCTGAAACCTAGCCTGTCTTCGCTTGTTCAATTGGTCCAGCCCGATTCTGTATATGGCATTCGGGCTTGGCGGTATAAGCAGGTTCGACTCTTCTACAACACCAATGGCTGCCTTGGCTGCCTGGTCCGCCTGCTCATTCCCGTCAATACCGACATGACCGGGGATCCACACTACACGTGTGTCATACTGGGTGATGTAGGCTCTGATTCTGGTAACTAAGTGGTCCACGTTACCAGGGTTCTTTATGGCCTGAACGACTGACAGGGAGTCAGTGAAGATTACCGAGGCTCTGCCATTATCCGCCCTCATGGCTGCAGCGATCCACACTGCAGTCAATTCGGCATCAAATACCTGAGCCTCCGCTGGTAATCTCCTCTGTATCACTGTCTTCCATCCAGACGAAACGCGTTTGCTGACCACTGCAAGACCGACGCCAGTGGTGGTTTTACTGGCATCAGTGTACAGTAGCAGCCTACCCCTGAAGTCCTCACAGACCTGCGAGTGCAGCGCACGGAAGACCTCCGGACTGGTGGCTTCCTTGCGGTAGAAACTCAGGTCGTCTATAATGTGTTGTCTGATGTCTCTGTCTGTGGGGGTGTTTTGGAAATTAGGAATTGGGAGTGGTTTTTGCGGGAAAGCACCTTCCAGTCGAGGGATCGTCATTACAGATCTTCGTAAGGAGGAAGTTCTGCGCTGACTCTCCCTCTCTAGGAAGTCCCAGGCAATTCCAAACAGGGGAGACCTGGGGTCCCCTACCTGTTTGGAAGCAAACCTTAGCCTTAGTTTCATTATACGGTCCTCCAGAGACCAGATACCACATTCTACTAGTAGAATGGGGATAGGGGTCGAACGGTAAGCCCCTGAGGCCACCCGGAGGACGTTGTTTATTGCTGTCTGTATGGATTTTTTGTTCGTTGGTGAACAGTCACCGAATAGGGTCAGACCGTACCCTGTGATACCGTTTACTAAAACTTTAGCAATGTGAATGAGTGCCGAAGGTGGGGCACCCAATCTGCCTGCTGCCAGCATCTTTATAAGATTTTGAACCTTGCGGAGTTTATTCACCACAACGTTCACGTGTTCTTGCCATGTGGCTCTTTTATTGAAATTGATTCCCAGAATCTTCATGCTATGGGACGAACTAATAACGCGTGAAGCGATGCGCATTTGATTTGCGGTGCAGTTCTTTTTCCTGCAAACGTGGAGGTATTTCACTTTTTCCAGTGGTATTTTACCTCCATTGTTATGAGCCCACTTGAGGGTAAGCTCTGAGGCTCCTCGAAGATCACTCATTGTTTCTGGTGTGCATGATGTGTCACTAAGCAAGATGTTATCGGCGTATGCCAACACTTTGATGTTGGGGTATCTTGATAGTTCCACTAGCAACGAGTCCAAGTAAACAACGAGTAGCGTAGTCGACAAGGGAGAACCTTGTGGGGTACCGTTATCCAGTTTATAACGGGTAGAGAGATAACCATTTGTACGGACCTTGATCTGTCTATTTGTCATAAAACTATAAACTGTGCTTACAAAGCTCGGGTCCACACCCCAAGAGGTCAGTTTCTGGCATACAAAACAGGCTGGTATTCTGTCGTATGCCTTTTCAAGGTCTAGTGAAATGACACTAGAATGACCTCTCGCTGCCAAAGAAGAAGCCAGCCCTTCTTCTAGGTCGTGTAGGAGAGTGATGGTGCCTCTCCTCGGGCGGAAACCATGCTGACCAGAATTCGTCAGTTCCTCAGTCACTTTCTGAAGTCTTTTTCCCATAATCTTCTCCAGTGTCTTGGATAAACAAGGGAGGAGAGATATGGGTCTGTAGTCCAGTGCGCGCTTTGCTGTTGAGGTTTTCTTCGGAATCGGAATCAGTGTGGCTAGTTTCCAGTCATGTGGGAAAGTTCCACACGCCAGAATGTTGGAATACAACTCTGCGATTCTGATCTTTATTTCTCTCGGTAACTGTCTCATCATGCGATAGCTTATTTGATCCTCACCCGGAGTGGAACCACCGAAAGAATTCAGTGTCTGTTCCAGTTCACCGAGCGTGATCGCATAAGCAAGATGGTGTTCCACCTGATGAGACGTGTGGACCGAGTATGCAGATTTCTGGTCGATAACCGATTCCGGTAGGCCAAGGTCGCTAGAGACTGAGGCCCATGACGATGCGAACTCCTCTGCAATATCAAGTGAGTTGGTGACAGTCCCGTCAACTGTCCTGAGGGATAGTACTGCTGAAGGTGGTTTGCCGTAAAGACGTCTCACCTTCGACCATGCATCCCTCAGCGAGTCAGATGGGACTATCGAGTTGGCGAATGCCTGCCAGGAGGCCTTTTTCGCCGTTCTTACCGCCCTCCTCACTTGAGCAGTTAATCTTTTGAATGTAGTTGAGTTCTCGGTGGTAGGGTTTCTTTGGAACCTCTTCCAAGCTGTATTTTTCTGTTTTATGACACGTTTTATTTCACTGCTTAGCCAAGGTGGCTCAGAGCAGATCTTTGGTCTGACAGATGGGATGGATAAGGCTGCAGCAGATCTGATTAATCTTTTAATGCCGGCTGCCTCTTTATTTATGCTGCTGCTTTGAGGGTATTCTCGGTTTAGTCTCAGGGCCGATTGGGCAAACAGATCCCAGTCAGCTTTGTCTTCGACCAAACGCGAGGAAATTTTTTGTACTGCTAGCCTGTTTACGCTGTTTATTATGATTGGGAAGTGGTCGCTTCCCTCTGGATTATCATGGAGTGCCCATGAAAAATTGCTAGCTATATGGCTTGAAGCCAGAGTTATATCAATTGCGGAGCTAGTAAGATGTGTCGAAGACACGAAGGTGTGGGCTCCGTCGTTCAGTAGCATGTGATCAGATTCGAGTATCCAATCTGCAATAATTGTACCTCTAGGATCAGATCTGTGATCCCCCCAGAAGTGGTGATGTGCGTTGAAATCGCCACCAATTATTGAAGCGGATGGGAGTTGGTTTGTAAAATTAACTAGGGTGGGGGTGTCTATGACATCGGTTCTGGTAATGTATACCGATGAGAAAGCCATTGGAGGTGATGTGTGTACGGTGACAGACACATTCAGGAAATTCGACGTTATGTCGAGAAGAGAATGGCTTATACTGGACCGTACTAGTATACCAACTCCTCGTGAACGAGACGAGGAGTCACTGTCAGAGAGATGACAAGTGTATCCTCGAAAGTTCGAGGGTCCGTTGTTAGAGAAAAAGAGTGTTTCCTGTAGAAGGATAATGTGCGGTTTGTACCGACTTATAAGCATTTCGAGATTGTGCTGGTTAGCACGGAAGCCTCTTATATTCCACTGCAAGCAGGTGAGCTCTCGGGATGTTGTCAGTGAGCTCAGAATGAAATCAGTCATTACCTATTTTGGGTAGTCTCAAAATAGGCGACGACGGCAGAGGTCCACTGAGCGATGGGCATCCCCGAGGAGCTTACAGCTCCTCCGAGATTTCCATCTGCTCATTGCCTAGAACCATCAACGGTTCTGGCTCCATATCTGTGTTTTTATAGACAGGTTGCATTGGAATTTCAACCTTGTCAGAATTGCTGATGAGAGTGTTGAAGGATTGCTGAGTTCCAAGGTAGTTGTTACCTTGGGCTTCAGTGAATACTTCGAATTTTTCTCTGAAGAAATCCTCAAAATTGAGGATGTCCTTCTTGGAGATGTAGTGTTTTTGTTGTTGTGTTGTTTGTGTATTGTTTGTTTGTATTTTTGTGTTTAATGTGATAGATTGTGTTTTGGGATTTTCTCGTGTAGAAGTCGTATTTGTGATTGTATTCTTGTTTCCTGTGGTGCTTACCACAGGTGAATTTTGTGCATCTTGCATCTTAGTTGTTTTGTTCTGTCTTGGTTTTTGCTTTCTTGCAGATTTTTGGTCTGCATCGTTGTCGGTGGTGCTGTTGTTAGTCGTGGATGTTTTGTGGCTGTTAACTGTTGAGTCTTTCACCGTTTTGTCTGTGTTTTGAGTGTTTGATGGTATGGCCTGTACTGTCTGTAGGTTTTTTGTGGTGGCTAGCGCTTGGGCATACGTCCTCGTGCCCAATCGGTCTGCCAGGCTGCTGGTGGTTGTTGCTTGCTCTCGTTGTTGCCTCGATGCCGGATTTCGTTCGTAGTACCTCTTCCTGGCGTGAAATTTGGTACATCTCTCGTTTGACATGATTTCCAGTATGCCTTGCTCTTTTAAGTAGCTAGGGCATCCTTTGTCTGCTGCGCCATGACCCTGGACTTGACAGTTTAGACAGAAAGTCGTCAAGCACTGGTTACCGTGTTGATCTCTGTCTACACCGCAAGTGGCACATCTTTCGCGCCCCCCACATCTGTTGATTGTGTGCCCCATTACTTGGCACTTGCGGCAGCGCATGGGCATCATCTTGTACTCCCTGACGGGGATACGCATGACACCGCAAGCTTTCACGAATTGTGGCGTTTTATGAGAGTCGAAGGTTAGCACTATTGTACCAGTTGGAGACGACTCAGTCGATGCCTCCGGGTTCTTTCTCGTTATATGGCGAACGGCGATGACCCCTTGATCCTGGAAGTCGTCAAGGATCTCTGCCTCCGAGACATATCTGAATTGGGGGCACCAGATTACTCCCCTCGACGTGTTTAGACCTGGAATATATTCTACTTTTATAGGGATAAGCTTGTCCTTACCTAGAGTCAAGTTCTTTGTTTTGATCAGTTTTTCTGCAGCTGTACGGTTTTTAATGAGTAGCTGGACCCTACCGTCGTTTCTCCAGTCTACCTCTAATATTTCGTTGGAAATGGCTTGGAAAGCCTTCAAAATCATGAAGACATTAAATTTTTCCAGCTTCATGTATACCTTGGAGTCCCCCTGTGTTTTGGTTGGGTCTTCCACTAGGCATTGAACGATAATATATTTCGTCTCATTGTCCGTGTTCTTTTTCCTGATTAGGTCCGGAAATTCGACTACGTTTGTTAGTGGGATGGGCTGCCTGGACAGTTTAGCCCTCTTCCTACTTGACGGTTCCAAAGTATGCTCCTTCGCTAGAATGGCGAAGGAGTTCGTATTGCCCCCTGGGGGCTGTCCCATCTTGTATGCCCTCTTAACTACTGAGTTATTAACTCCTACCTGTAAAATTTTCTTTCACTTTGTTCTTCTTTGTTATATTTTGTTTTATTTATTATAATTTATTTTTATTTTTATTTTCTTTATTTTTATTATTTTATTATTGATCACCCTGTTCTGTTGGTAAAAATTTTTTTCCCCCACCCTGTTTGTATATATATTTATATTATATATTTTTTTTTTGTACACCCTGTGTTTACACTATTTGTGTTTTAAAGGGGTCACCCTGTATTTTTCTGTACCCTGCACTGATTGTCGAAAACTTCTTATAACTGATTCGCCTCCACGCTTTCGTTGGCGTGTGCGAACGCATAAGAAGTGTTATATGCTACTCTGATTGTTATGGAGTCTTTTTCTCCCTTTAGAAAAACCATAAAACTGATCTACACTTCACTAATATTTCTTTAGTTAATTAAATTAATATATTTTAATATTTTTAAATTATATTTTTATCACTTTTACTATTTTTACTTTTAATCCACTTTTTTAAAATTAAATTTTACATAAACTTTACGAGCACTGCGTAAACACGTCTATACACTTTGGTTAGTGAGTGATCACTGTAATATTTAATTAAAATTGTATGAAATGTTCTAAAACATATTCACAGCTTTTGAAGAGAGTATTTTAGTTTTTACCGTTTAATTTTCTTACTGATGTTATTAATTTAGTAATTTTTGTTCTTGATGTTGCTAGTAAACATTATGAATAATATTTTTTGTATAATAAAATAAAAGTTTAACGAAAAATAAGTGTCCATATTATTCATTTTTCAAAGAAATAATGTTTGTTCCAAAATTTTTTCGCGGCACTGCATACAAATGACCAAAATATCAAAATTTTGGTTTATGTTCAGCTCTAAAAAATTTTTTTTAACATTAAAGGTAAAGTGGAGTATTTCAGCTGTTACCGAAAAATTTATAAAAAACCAATACTTTCCAAGAAATAAGTGGAAAACTTATGACATAAAACCTATTACATCTAAAATATATGGTAAACTTTTTGTTAAATATTTGTAAATTTATTTTAACTATAATTCATATTTTATTTAAAGAAAACTACGAACTGGCGAAAAAGGATTTGGATAATATTATAAATATTAATAAAACGGACATAGAAAGCGACGATTTACATACAGATAGTACATTGATGCAAAGTTCTAGTGATTCGGAAGAAGAAACACTAATAAATGTGCCCACGACTACGACAAACATCTTAGAACAATTAGTTCCAGTGGAAGACAATGTTCTAAATAATCCAGAAGTGCTATTAGAAGAAAATACTGTAAGTAATGAAAAATTAGAAGTAGAACAAACGTCGGACTTTGCACAGACTTCAAATTATGTCATATTACCAATTACAACATACGACGAAATCCTTCAGAAGTTGGATAAGCTACAAAAATCAGTGGACATTTTGTTGCAGCAAAATAACGAAAAAGTAACTTGTCAAAGTTTTTCAAATAACACAGTGAGTTATTTGACGAATACAAGTTATAAATGTAAGGAATTTTTGCCTTTCAAAACTGTTAATGATTTATTTGAGTTTGAAGGCAAATTAAATTCCAACGATGGAAGTTGCGTGTTTGGATCAGACATTGTTAGTATATTACACACACATATAATTTTTCAATATTATATTGTATATAATATATATATTGCATATATATATTTTATTTCAAAATCCTATTTATAAATTTTTATTAAATGTTACATTTTACAGAAATCTTATCTACTCAGCAAACTAACTGCGAAGGACATTAGACAAGCCACAAAACAGATAATATCTAGAGTCTATAGTTTGGAATTGCAGGGAAAAATCAATTATTCTGGTGTTAAGGGGAAAACTGGAGTTAAAAATTTAATAGTTACCCATTTAATTCTAGGTAAAAAAAAAGAATGAGTAAAAATATATGTTATTAATTTTTTACTAAATGCTATCAATTATTCTTACAGAAGTGGTATGTGAGTATGTCCCGGAATTAATTTTGATTCAGGAGAAAGATGAACGTTTTCACAAGGCACAAGCGGAGTTTATGTACCAACTTCAACATTTTTATGACCGCAAGAGATCTTTGGAAAGGCAAAAGATACATCACACTACAAAATGTTGAATTCTTTATTATATATAATTATGATTATTATGATTATAATTTATAAATTAAATTGTAATATTGTAATTCAAAAATTATGTAACTACATTATTTTAATTAAAATTAATAAAACAAATCTGTTTTATATTTTTTTTGTTTTATTCACTTTTTAGCGTGTGATTAATTGGACATAAAAAGTATTTGGCTCCACTTAAATTGTAAGGCATGCAACACATTTTGCACAAAATATTTTTTAAATTGTATTTAGTTACGTTATTTTCAAAATTTCCAATAACTAAATCAAATAAAGCTGTACAGTTCGCATTCAAAGGTTCTTTGTCGATGAGTCTACAACCAAAAGCAAATTTTTCGTCGGTTTCTGTGTCGATGCGGAAAAATTTGACGCGTATAATTGTTTTATCTTTAAGCATAATACAATTGTCACTATTTTTTGTGGCTACTACTGTAAAATCAGGAAATATTGTTTT